>CM069553.1:14270000-16670000 GCA_035773235.1 Eospalax fontanierii
AGCTCTCCTGGGGTGTGGTAGCATGTCCCCAGGGTAAGGGACGAAACCATCCAATTCAGACCACTATCTAAACCAAACTGTGTGTTCCCAGCTATTCTCTTAAGGACAGATACCATGTGACTTTGTTATGAGTCTGTGGCTCCATCAAAGAAGCCATCCTGCTTCCCCACCACTGCCTTATCCCTCCCCATCTCCACATATATGTGGGCCACACCCAGCCAGCCAGCCTTGGGGATTCTCCTTCCTACTCAGGGATCCACTGGGGCACCTGGAAGACAGTCTCGCAGTCAGACACTCTTCCACATACATTCCTGAACCTCTCTGATCCCCAGTTGCCTCATCTACAAAATGGGGAGAATAGCATGTGTGGATGGTTGAGCCACCATCCGCCAGCAGATATATACTGGGAGCTGACACTAAGGGGAGAGGCTTACAGGCCTTGATGGATGTAACACAGTGGGCCCTGGGGCCTGGCACGCAGCAGGTGTTTTTTAATTGGTGAGAGCTCTAAGCAGGCTGGCTACCATCTCTTAGGTTTGCTCTTTAGTTCTTCTGGCCCATGTTGGTCCGTCTCTTCCTCTTTCTTCCTGAATTTCTCCTCAGCATACTGTGTGCGT
The DNA here is from genome assembly GCA_035773235.1 of Eospalax fontanierii. Taxonomy (NCBI): domain Eukaryota; kingdom Metazoa; phylum Chordata; class Mammalia; order Rodentia; family Spalacidae; genus Eospalax; species Eospalax fontanierii. The sequence goes on from CM069553.1 coordinate 14,270,618, forward strand.
GCGTGTGTGTGTGTGTGTGTGTGTGTGTGTGTGTGTGTGGTATGTTTATGAACAGACATTCCCTGAAGCCTCTGGCTGGGTGAAAGGCCAGATCTGAGACTCCTCTGTTGCCATGGAAACTGTAGCAGAATCTATTTTTCTCTCTGACCCAGTGTGGGCGATGGTGAGCTCAGGAGTAGCAATTATCTTAGTCTCTGCTGTGGGAGACGGCCCAGGAGCCTTCGATGGGTAGCTGTTCCCACAGAGACACCCTAGACGTGGCCAGTCTCTTCCTTCCACACCTTGAACTATCCCTGGGTTCTTGGCTCAGATACAGGAATGTATCTCCTATTTTATAAGAATGTACACCACCCCTCTCGATATACTTAATAGGATAAAAAGGTTCCCAAGGTTTGCTGATGACCCTTAAATTCTATTACATCTGGTTAGTGCTTTTGTCTCCTCATCCCCATCCCCTACCAGGGCATATGTGTGGTCTAAGAAGCTTGAAATCCATTTTCAGGTTAATAATCTCCCATTACCAAAGTGCCACATACTCAGCATTTGCAATTAAACCCTTCAAACAGTTGAGCTGGGTAATAAAGTTTCCGTCCCCAGTGCCAACGCCCACTTGATTATAAGAAGAAATAGCATGCATACATATGCACGTATGTACATAACACATGTATATATGTATATATTTTTCAATTCATTTTTATTTTATGTGGATGAGTATTTTGCCTGCATGTATGTAGCTGTACCATGTATGTGCAACATCCACAGAAGCCAGAAGAGGGCATCAGATCCCCCTGTAACTGGAGTTTGAGATGACTGTTAACCACCATGTGGGTGCTGGGAACTGAACCCAGGTCCTCTGCAAGAACAGCCAGTGCTCTTAACTACTGAGCCATCTCTCCAGCCCCCACATGTATATTTTAATAGCTGTGTATGCAAATTGCTCTCCAACCTACTTCCTTAACGTTGTTTTAAAATAAGCTTTTATTGCTTTTACTTATTTACTTTGTGTGTGAGGGGAGGCTGGGGGAGTGGGTGTGCATGCTCCCTTCGACCATGTGAATCCAAGGGATAGAACTGCCAGGCTTGGTAACAAGTGCTTTTACTCGCCGAACCATCTCGCTGACCTTCATGCTGCCTTTTAAACTTACCAAATTCGGCAATTACCAGTGCAACCATTCACTCTTTTACATCAGTAAGATACAAAACAGGCGCGGTTTATTTGAAGGTAAATTTTTGTCTTGGACACTGTCCAGATCCCTGGAACTGGAGTTATCGATGGTTGTTAACCACCATGTGGGTGCTGGGAATTGAACCCAGGTCCTCTGCGAGAGCAGTCAGTACTCTCGACAGCTGAGCCATCTCTCCAGCCCAGGATTTGAATTCCTAAAAGTCTCAGATGACTGGTGGATTTTAGTTGCTACTAGACCACGGTTGGACCCACACAGGTGTACCAGTTTCCACTCCCACATACAGTCTATGAGGGACCCTATCTCCCCCACAGACCACACTGGATGCCATCAAACATTTAGATAGTTGGCAATGGGAAAGATGGGAAAAGAAAAACCAACCTGTGACGTGTTTTTTCACTACACACTGCTTGCCAATGACCTTATTATTTGACTAACTGTATCTTTCCCCTCCAATCATATATAAGAGAATTTTCTTTAAAAATGTTCTCCATCATGCACATTGTAAATCTGCTTCCCCACCCATCCCTTGACTTTTGATGTTTGCGTGTACCGACCCCAAGAATAGTTAGATTAAATCATCAAAACAGATTGCAAAGCCCCCAAACCACGCCAAAAGTGGAGGAAATGTTTACAGGGATAGAGGAGAGTGGATAAGCCCCAGAGATTCATTCAATGGATACACTGTATTCAGTAAACAGTGCTGAGGTTTGTGCCATTTGGAAAATCAAAGAAAAGCTGGTTTCTATCTCCTTACAGTAAAATAAAGTGCATGTGAAATCAAAGACCTAAACACACAAACAAAAATAAAGAAACTCCAGAATATTTTTTTTTAGTAGAAAAGACCTTTTAAGCGTGACATATGGGAAGACATAAGAGAAGAGGTTGGTAATTTTAACTACATACAGAAAAGCTGGAAGGTTTATACCAAAAAAAAAAAGAGTAGGTTTGGAATTATCCATGCTGCGTGGTTTTCCACGCCTTGGGGTTGACCCATGGCTTGGGATTATTCTTGTTGCTGTTTCCCATGGGTCATAGAGACTAAGTTGTATATCCCTGGGTCCCCCAGGGACATTGCGCTGGGCGGAACTGTGGAGCCCAGAGAAAGCTGTGGCTGGGGCAGAAGAGGCAGGCTCCAGCCGCATAGTCTCCTCTTCCTCCTCCTCTTCCTCTTCCTCTCCCTCCTCCTCTCCCTCCTCCTCCTTCCCATCCTCCCTTCTCTTCCTCCTCCCCATTCCCTCCCTTCTCCTTGCCCCCACTAGCCCTTATTGAACAGTGGCCAGGACCTGAGCCAGGGCCCCAGACTGCATGACAGGCCCTCCCTGCTTCCTCAAAGCTGCCGGCACTTGCTGTTCTCTGGCCAGGATCTCCAGACCTGGACCCTGGTGAGGGAGCTGGATCCTGGGTCCAGCCAGAAGTCTGCCCCAAGCAGCCACAGCACCGAGGACCTGGGTAAGTGCCAAGATCCAGTGCCTGACTGGGGACAGCAAAGAATCCTTGCCTTTGACCCAACCTCAGATGACAGCAGAACCAATAACTGGGTCTATGCCTCTGTGGAACCCCTGCTCTGAAAGCCTTGCCAGCCCCAACTTGTCTCAGCCTAAGTGTCTCAGCCTGAGACACCCCATCCTATCCAGCCCCTTCAGGGACAGGCTTCCTGCAAGGTACATGTGTTCCTCTCTTGGGGACAAGCCCATGTCACTGCACTAGGAAGTTGTACTTGCTAGAGGTGACTGTACCCTTGGATTTATCTTCTCGTAGTAATCAGTCCCCTTTCCCCTGCCTTGGGATTCAGCCCTGTTGTCCTCCACTCACAGAACCATCCCATCACCCCTCTGCCTTAGAGACAGAGATATCCTCCTACTGGGAGCCCATGGCTGAGTCTGAGGAGCAGCCCAGTCCCAGCAGGCCTACCACCCCAGATCCTGTGCTGGGCAAGGCTTTGGTGAAAGGCCTATGCGACAGCCAACTCCTACAGTGGGAGGTGAGCTTCCAGTTGGGACCGCCGGGCCCGGAGCCAGGCAGCTCACCCAATGCAGACTTGTGGAGCAAGACCTTCCATCACCTGGCAGCCCGCGCCATCATCCGAGACTTCGAGCAGCTGGCGGAACAGGAGGGTGAGATCGAGCTAGGTGAGTGCCCAGGTCCTAGGCAGTCTCAGACCCTCTGGAGGTGCACCCTCTAGCAGCCCAGTGCCCCACCCCGCTGCCACCCGTCTGCCCATCCTCCCCAATGCCAAGCCCACTCCCCAAAGTTGTTCCTTACCCCCCTCAAAGCCCCGTCCACATCCCTGAGGTCCACCCTCTGGCAATCCTGGCACCCCACCCGTGTTCTTAGGTCCTCCCCTCACAGCCCCACCCACCCATTCTGTCTAGGCCCCACTACCCAGCCTTCCTGACCTGCCTTGAACCCCCACCCGCTCCCCATAACCTCCCCAGTGGCCACGGCTCTATCTCTGCCCTCCATCTCAGTCTCGAGGGGCCACCCCTTACCTGCACCACACTTCAGGGAACTTGGGGCTCCATCCTCAACCTGTTCAGCCTGAGGACACTTCCTCCAGGCGCCCTCCCTCCCAGCCCTGTCCCCTCCACCTCTCCCACTCACCTCATGATCCATCCTTTTCTCTCCTTCTCTTCTACTTCTACCCCTGGCCCTTGACTCCTGCTCCCTAAGGTCCAGCACGTCAACCCTGCAGTGTCCCCTGTCCAGCTCTGGACACCCAACAATGGCTGGGACAGCACCTTTCCCACACGGTCCCTAGACCTGTCCTAGATCCAAAACTTGTTCATCCCTCCTCGCTGACGCCGTTGACTTCCTGTGGGTCAGCTAGGGGCCAGGCTTGGGGGCTGGCCTTGTAGATGGAGCCCACAGATGGAAGGGAACAAAGTAATCCCATCCTTTCCTAGGAGTGCCTGACACAGACTAACAGGCCAGCATTAATCAAACGATTACACAGGCAATTAATTGAGTGCATCCATCCTAAGTGCTGTTCAGAAACACGGGGATCTAAGCCATGTCTAATAGGGATGGTCAGGAGCTAATTTAATCCAGGAACTGGGGCAGCCTTCTCCCAGAACATAACCAGCAAGATCTTGATGGGACACAATTGGAGAACAGAGATATCAGCCATATCATGGGGTCTCTTTTTTCTAAGTTTGTACTTCATTTACATACTATGCTTCTTGATATTTAATTTGTATTTTCAGGTGCTGTATGATACTTTTCTCTTCCCCTAATCACTCACCTTATGCTTTACAAATGACCTGCCTGCCTTTCCTCCCCCTGGGCTTCTTGAATAGCTCTTTGAATGTAGCAAGCCACAAAGATGGCCCACTATTCGCAGGAAAGGGCCTGGGTTTCCAAGTCAGGTCATCCTGAGACCTAATTCCAAAATCTTACTAATTTGCTGTGTGACTCTATACTTTCTTGCTCTGATTTATCTCTGTGTGTGTGTGTCTCTGTGTGTGTCTGTGTGTGTGTGTGTCTGTGTGTGTGTCTGTGTCTGTGTATGTGTCACACACAGAAGTCAGAGAAGGGTCTTTATATTCTCTGCCTTATTCCCTTGAAACAGAGTCTCTCACCGAACCTGAGCTCACAATGGTTTGGGCTAGACCAGCTGGCCAGCAAGCCCTGTGAGTCTTTTTGTGTCCCCCTCTGCCCCTGCGTCAGCATTGAGGTTACAGATGCACATAAAAACCACACCCAGATTTTTACATGGATGCTCTAGATCCAAAGGGTCTTCATGCTTTTACAGTAAGTGCTCTTACCCACTGAGCCATCTCCCCAGGCCCTGGTTTTCAGTCTTCTCAGCAGTATAATGTAGAACAGATCAGTCAGAGACTCTCTGAAGTCCTGTAACAAGGTTCCCGTTAGACATCTGCAAAATTAAAATACAAAATACAGGTGAAGCAAAATGTTTTTTAAATAGCACAGAAGTTATTTAAGGGAATTAGCTATCTTTTATTCTAAGATAATTACTTTTTACATTAAAAAGTCCTTCTCTTGTAATTGTCTTTACATTTGCACACATGCACGTGTGTGTATGTGTGTGCATATGCCAGTGTAGGCATGTGGGGGTCAGAGGACAACTTGCAGGAGTTGATTCTCTCCTTTCACCATGTGAGTTCTGGGGATGAAATTTAAATTGGCAGCTTGGTGGAAAGCACCACCCTTAGCCACTGAGCAGCCTGACTAGCCCTGAGCGTTTTTTTTTTCTTTTTCTATTCTTAATTTTTTTATGTGTATGAGTGTTTCGCCTGCATGTATGTAAGACACCCATGCCGTGCGATGCCTGCAGAGGTCAGAGGCTGGTATCACATCCCCTGGAACTGGAGTTATGGGTGGATGCTGGAAATTAAATCTGGGTCCTCTGCTAGAGCAGCCAGTGCCCTTAACCACTGAACCATCTCTCCAGCCCCTCTTAATGTCTTTAATCAGTAGACTGGTAAGCATTTCAGGACCTATTTACTCCCAAAGATGTGAACTGTTGGCCCAGCTCTCTCTTTGAGCTTCCAGAGCATCTATGCCAAACCGGACTTTCCGATACCAAATAGTGACCCTAGCTCCTCCTCCTACAGGGTCCAATCGCCGATACCAGGCAAATGCTGTGCACATCAGCAAGGCCTGCAATGTGATCAGCAAATATACAGCCTTTGTGCCCATGGACGCGAGCAAAAGACGATACTTGCCCACAGTGGTGAAGTACCCCAAATCTGGTAAGGCGTGCCCATGGCCGGGGCATCATGGACTGGAGGAGGGACAGGGATGCCAGAGAGGGATGCAAGGCAAGGGTTAGAAGCAGAAAGGCCCCCAGCAGATGGTCCAGCCACCACAGACGAGGGAAGAAAATGTATTTTCTTCTCAATAAGGAAAAATGTGTTTCCTGTAGAAAATCTCAACGTCTAGAGTGACACAAAATAGACAAATGGGTCAGACTGACAGTCACCCAGGAAGAAATATTTCATATCTCACTGCAGTACCTGTCCTGATTTCTCTTGATGATTGACTGTCTATATGGAGGGAGATCTAAATATGAATTGGAACACACTAGTATGTGCTGTGCTTTTCAAAATAAGAGTATGGGCGGAAAAATCTGTCTCTAAAGAAGTATTTGGATGCTCATTTTGACAGCTATAGTGTATTCCACTGCAGCGAGACTCCATCATCCATCTAGCTGGGCCTGGTGGCACAGGCCTGTCATCCTAGCTACTCAGAAGGTTAAGGCAGGAGGACATCAAGTTCAGGGCCTGCCTGGGCTACAAAATCAGTTTTTGAGGCCAGTCTAGGCAACTTAGTAAGACCCTTCACAAAATTATAAGTAAAAACAAGGCTGGGGGTACAACCCAATGGTAGAAAGCTTGTCTAGCATGTCGAGGGGCCCTCAGTATTTAAATCCATACACATCCAATCCATGTTCTGAAACACTGCGTATTTTAAATCATCTAACCATCCAAACAGCCTAAAGGCCCCTACTGTCTAGACCAACATTTCCCACGTGTGTGCTGAGAAACTAGAACCTTCCGTTCTTGTCCTGAGAATAACTGCCTGGCACAGAAATAGAAAACGCCAAACTAGGAAATACAAACTAGGACCTGGATTAGATAAAACTAGAAATTTTCCCTGCTGCAGAAGCCCTCAGAGTTCTTGTGGTGTTAGTCCACATCAAGAGGCTGGGAGAGGGGCTGGAGAGGTGGCCCAGCAGTTCGGAGCACTGGCTGTTCTTGCAGAAGACCCAGATTCGGTTCCCAGCACCCACATGACAGCTAACAACCATCCGTACCTCCAGTTCCAGGGATAACTCCCTCCTCTGACCTCCACGGGCATTGTATGACATAGGTGCACTTACACACAGGCTGGCAATATATTCATACACATAAAATAAAAATAATAATAACCATTTAAAAAAAAAAAAAAAAGAAGCCAGGAGAGTGGACTGCACTCTGCAGTTTCTTCAAACCTGTTTTCCAATGTGTGTGCATGCATGTGGAGGTCAGAGGTCAACCTCGGGTTGTTGTTTCTTGGGCACTATTTGAGACATGGTGGTTTCTCATTGGCCTGGAGTTCACTGATAGCAGAGGCAGACTAGCTGGACAGTGAGTTCCACACATCCTGTCCCTGCCTCGCTAGCACTGGGTCTGCATGTGCACACCAGCACACCAGGCCTTTTGTTATTGTGTTCTGGGAATCAAACTCAAGACCTCAGGTATTTTACTGACTGAGACAGACAGACAGACAGACAGACACACACACACACACACACACACCCTACAACTCTTAATTTTAAAAAAATATTATGTGTATGAGTATATTGCCCACATGTATGTTAAGTACATCCATGTTGCATAATGACTGTGCTAGGCATAAGAGGGTGTCACATCCCTTGGAACTAGAGTCATAGATGGATGTTAGATGCTATGTGGGTGCTGGGAATCGAACCTGGGTCCTCCGAAAGAGCAGCCAGTGCTCTTATCACTAAGCCATGTCTCCGGCTCCACAACTCCTACTTTTAAGGGACAGCTCACAGACTAGTGCTCTCTGAGAGTGGTGCTCCCTAAGCACTAAACACACTTTGGGGGAGTTGGCTTCATCTCTCTTCCATCCATCCTGGGGCCTCAAAGACCTTCCTGGGAGGGAGGCTTAGTACCTGTGAATGTTCACAGTATCTCAGCTGCCATATTTACCTGGCAAAGCAAGGACTGTTATCCCCTTTCTCTAGATAGGGAAACTGAGGCACAGAGGGAGTCACATTCCATCCAGCTAGTGAGAAATGGAGCTGGGGCTCAGACCCACATCTTCCTGGCCCCTAAAGCTCACAGTCTTACATTATACCACGCCTTTCCACCTTGGGATAATTGAGAGACAGAAGTTAGAGTCATGCCTGAGGGACGTGCAGGGACCAGCAGATACATACCCACCTCATCCCTGTCCTCCATGAAGGTTCCACACTGCAGATGGTCAACTTGCACAGCCTGGCCCAGCAGTGGAGAAGCCCCTATGCTGGCTTCAGACGGTCCCAGACCATGCTCAGAGAAGACTCCTCGGCCGCCGGCGACAGCAAGTTCCAAACTCTAAGTAAGAGCCACTGCATGTGTTCAGAAGCCTGGGCATCCTTGTGTCCAAGGCCCCAGGGCCCCTCTCTGATCTGCACTCTGGGACCCTAAGCGGAGCCCAGGTGAGGCCAGGCCTCTCATTCAAGGAAGGCCTACGGTAGGCCTGGGGCTCCATGTGGCTGCCATGTGCAGCTCTCTGCAGAAGCAGCTGCTGGAGCCGGGAACAGCAGGGTCTCTCTGCCTGGCCTCCCTGCCTAGCGTCCTCTGTCTCCTCTGCCCATGTTGCTGTTCCTACCCTCTGGCCTCTGGGTCCTCACAGGCACCAAGTGCTGGGAAACCCAGTGAGCAGGTGAAAGCAAAGACCAGGCCAGCCCATCTGTTTGGGGTCTATCACTTTCTAGGTTCCCAGCAACTATCTTTCAGTCTTTACCCAATGGACCTCTGACGAGGGCACCTCAGACAGCCATGACATGGCCTTTGTGTGACCTTGAGCTGAGTGACAGGCTGGCCACTCGGCACTCATCTATGTGCCTCTCTGACTCTCCACAGAAAGCCTCAGTACTACTCTGTTCCCAAGCCTTTCCTGCCTGTCCCACAGCCACGGTGCGGACATTCTGCCCCCTGCTAGACAGGGAGGAATCAGGGTCACACCTGGTCACTAGCCAGTCACCTAGACTGTAAGAATGTTTCCTCAGAGAAAGGAGAACATAAAGACCCCCAGAGTCATCCTTCAGAGTGAAGGACAAAGGAACCTGCTGTCCCCAGGACTGAGCTCCTGGGACTCTCCTGTCTACTTGTTCCTTCTCTGTGGTTCTTTGCGGTCCACAGCCTTCATCCAAACCACAAGCCCCTTCCTTCCTGTTGCCCATCATTCAGTCCCAGCGTCTCCAGCTTCTCAGCAATTCCCCCTCCTCACCTTCCCTTCCAAAGGCAGACAATGGCTGCCACTGAGAAGTGTCTCTGTGCTCAGCACTGCCCCAATTATCCAGGACTCCTCACAAACATCTTGAGAGAGCTTCTTCCCTGTTCCTTGATTGAGAGATGAGAAAACTGGGGCTCAGAAAAAGTAAGTGACTCACTCAAAGTTGTACCGCTGATCTAAGATAGCACCAAGTGTTTGTCCCGGGTGCTGTGAGCTTCAGTACTACCTGTTTTGCGTCCTAGCTGTCTCAGTCACTTCCAGTTCATCCTTGGGCTGGGTGCTAGGGCCACAAGCCTCATTACAGGGTGGGAGACAGGCTTTGCTGATTTCATTATGCATGAACCTCCTTCTCTTATACAATCCCTTATGTTAGACTGTTCTATCTGTCTTAACTCCAGAAGTGGTGATCCTAAAACAATCATCTTGACTGAGCATTGTATTAGATACTTGTCTGTACTATGATTTTAAAAAAGCAACTTAGGCAAGAAAGGGTTTATTTGGCTTATGGTTCCAGAAGAAGAAAATCCATCGTGGTGGTGTAGGCGTGGCAATAGGCAGGAAAAGCATGGTGATAGGAGCCGGAAGCTGGCTGGTCACGTTTTCATACACACACAGGAAGCAGAGAGAAGGAACAGGAAGTGGATGAGACTAGAAAACCTCAAAGCCCCCCAGCCTCAGTGATGTACTTCCTCCGGCAAGACTATACCTCTTAAAGATTCCAGAACCTCCCCAAACAGCACCACCAACCAAAGACCAAGTGTTCAAATACATGAGCCAATGTGGGACATCTCTCATTCAACCTGCCACAAACATTTTAACTATGATTATCATGCCATTTTACAGACAGGGAAACTGAGGCTCAATGCCTTTTGATGAGTCAAACACCATATACCTCCTGGAGGGCTCATATGAACATCTTAGTGGCCACAGACCTGGAAAGAAAATATTCATGCCACCCAGGCCCTGACTCCCATCCTGAAGGCCAGACTTGTCCCTGCTCACAGTGGGGTCTGCAGATCAAGGCTTTGTTGAGCACTTGATGGGGCATTATTTGAATAATATCTCACTGAATTCTTCCAGATGACACTATGAAACAGGTACCCTTAGCTTCAATTTACAATGCAAACTTATAAAGAAAGTAACATCACCTGGGGCCACAGTAGGGACACTAGGACTTTGAGCCAAGCATGGAAGGCAGCCGGAGGGGGCTCTGAGCACTTGGGGGCCCTCTGGCTTTCTGTGTTGCAGCTCTAGAAGAAAACCCCATTTCTCCCTTCGATGAGATCCTGTCCCCTGGTTTCGAGAAGCATGCCGTGGATGCAGAAGGTGAGCAGGCAGCTGGAGCTAGCTCTCCCGTTATGATAGGAATGTCAGGGATCTCAGCACCAACAGAGACGTCCATGGTGTCTCAGCACAGCCTACAGGCAATGAGGAGGATTATCCCCCCAATTTAAAGATGACGAAACTGAAGCTTGAAAGGGAGGAGTGGTTTTCCCAAGGCCACTTAGCAAGTCATTACCAGAACTGGACCTTGAGTCAGAGTGCCTGACTCTAGCTGAGGCACATCATTCCAGCCCCCACTATACAGCATCCCCTAGCAGTGTTGACTGAGTGTCCCATCTGGGAATGAGGGCGGTACATATGAAACTTCCCTTACAGTCACGTGTCCTGTGCCAAGGGCCACTTGCAAGAACCCCATAGGCTTACCTGCCCCTTCCTCTACCAGCCTTGCCCAACTGGGTCAGAAGCTCTCTACAGCTCAGCCACTTGCTCAGACTTTGGGACCATTGGGGTATAGACAAGCTCCTCCCCGCTTGAGGCCTCTGTTTTCCCAGCTTGGAGGTGACCATTGAACATGGTTTCAATCTGTCATTCTGTGACTCTCCAGGTCCTCCACAGAGCCTGCCCACCTGTGCTCTGTCCTCCGTAAAGACCTACGAGACTCTCTTTGGATCAAGGTAAGAGGAATTTCCCATGAGGACATGGCACTTTGCTCCCTGCTGTCGTTCCTTTTCCTGATACCAGCCTGACTAGAAAGCCCAAAGACTTTCTAGTCAAAGGTCCAGCCTCATCTTGAGATGCATAGTAAGAAAACCCTTTTGCCTAGAGATTCCACAGTCTACTGGGTCTCAAACTACCTAAAATCTACCACCATGGTCCATCCCCCACATTCCACAGTCTCTTCAAATGTGGACACCCTCCGAAAAGCTGGTGTATAGTCACTTTCTAATGGCTGTGAAAATTTACCTGACAAAACTGACTGACAAAAGGGTTTCTTGTGGCTCACAGTTGGAGGGTACAGTTCATCATGGCAGGAAGGGCATGGCATCAGGAGTGTGAAGCAGCTGGTCACATGACATCCACAGTCAGGAAGGGGAGGAAGAGAATGAGAGAATTTCTCCTTTTTATTCAGTCTGGGACCCCAGCCCGTGGGATGGTTACTGACAACGTTCAGGGTCTTCCTTCCTCAATTAACCTAATCCAGAAACTCCCTCATAGACAGGCCCAGAGGCTTGTCTCCTAGGTGATTCTAGATCCTGTCCAAGTTGACAGTATTAATCATCACAACTAGCCTAGGACTCGTCCCATCACTGGACTTGGAAAGGCATAATATCAAAAGACAACCATAAGAAAGTACTAACTTGGGGGCTGGAGAGATGGCTCTGCAGTTAAGAGCACTGGGTATTCTTACAGAAGACCCAGGCTCGGTTCCCAGCACCCACATGGCGAGTAGCAACCATCCATAACTCCAGTTCCAGGGGATCCAGCACCCTCTTCTGACCTCTGTGGGCATTGTATGACATGAGTGTACTTACATACAAGCAGGCAATACACTCATACACATAAAATAAAAACACTAACCTGTTCATAGCTCTAATATTGCTAAATGGCAGAGGAGGCGGGGATGAACACCTCCCCTTTCCTCCAGGCCTCCTGACTGTCAAATGAGGAAGTGTGAGGACACCATCTATCAGGCCCTTCTGGCCCTGACTTTCAGAAGCTTCTGGGCAGGCACTGAGGATCTGGGATGACCAGGGACAACTGGTTCTATCTATACAGGTTGAATCTCAACAAGTCCAGGCTGCTGACCCGAGCTGCCAAGGGCTTCCTGAGCAAGTCAGTGACCAAGCCTCCAGAGCCAACTGCGGACATCCAGAGCTTAGACTACATACCGCTGGTGAGCACTCCAGAACTCAAAATTCCTCTGACCCTAGTCAGCACCTGTCTACCCACCCCTCAGATCTTGTCAGAGCTGAGATCCCATGAGCTCTGGAATACTCTAGAACTTTCCACCCACGTAGCCAGCAAGCCAGCAAGGCAGAGGGAGCCAGCAGAAATCTCCACTTGGGGCATGGGTATTAGCCAGTGAAACTTCTTTGAAATCTTTACCTTAAAAATTCACAGGGCTTTTGCTCTCTCCTACAGCATCTATAAAGGTGTGTCTGTTTTCAGTACCCAAAAATCAGCCTTGAAATGACACACAATTGAATACAAGTCACATCCCAAGGCAATATTCTGTATTCAAAACTGACTCTGCAAAGTCTCTACCATGCCGTACGGGGGTTAGAAGCCTGGCTCTACAGTGGGATGATCTGAACTGAGGAGCACAGCAGGCAGGTCTTGCCACAGCTGGGTGTCCCTAGACTTGGAGGTCACAGGCAGTTTGAAAGAGGAGCATGATTTACGCCCATCACCTCGTATCTCTGTCCCTGCTCACCCAGGTCTATGGCATCATTCTGACATCTCCAAATGTCCAGGGCAGCTATGCATGAATATATATAGTCACTCTACAAGGATTAACTGAGTCAAGCTCAGTGTAGACCCTGGGGGGAATGACCTTGAGCTAGATAAATGTAGTTCCTGCCTCCAAGTGAGAGCCAGACAAGGACGCAGGCAGTTCTATTTCTTAGACACACTGAAAAGAGATATTGGCTTTGGGGAGGGTGGTGTATGGGGTGACCCTTGAGGCTTGAGATGGGGATGCTGGCAGAATGGAATCTGACTTCCCGAAGCAGGCAACAACTGAGCCAAGACTTGAGGTGTGATGTTGGGGGTCCCTGTGCTCAGGGCCAGCCCAAGGGGACAAAAGGTCTCTGCCGTGGGGAGGTGAATAGGCACAGAATCAAAACACAGACTCCGGGAGCTGAGTGAGACGCAGACAGGGGCAAGCCGCTGTAAGCTCATTTATTCAAGGAAGTGCAAGGGGTCTTATAGGTCTGGTTAGCCAATCGCCTTATGGGGTGGGGTCCCGACTGCAGCCAATAGTAACCTGTCCCCAGGTAGATCATCTCGGTGCAGGTTCTTTCCAGATGCTGGGATGAAACTGGTATCACGACTAGCCAGAGTGGAGCACCATGCCCACAGGAACCATTCCTCCATTCCTCATAGCAGGTGACCTGGCCAAGGCGCATCCTGCGTTGTGCCCTACATATCCTCCTTGTTTTTATTAATTGAGCGACCCTGGGAGGCATGATTCTTTGTCATGCCATTGTTGGCCCCAGGTCCTTAGGGATCACCTTAGGTGACAGTGCCTGTCTTAGGTTGCCCTGGCTCTCAGGGTCTTACCCATCATTGGCTACCCGCCATCCTGGTGAAATAACCCGAGGGGCAGCTTTGCTCGTGGTGCCTGTCTTAAGGAGCGAGAGAGCAGTAAAACAGGGCCAGGTCATGCAAGGCCATAAAAGTCACACTTTAATAGAAAACAGAGTAAATGGAAAATAGAACTGGGCCTTCATAGAATATGTGATCTAGGCTTTGTGAGGGGAGGTCGCTCCAGATGGGAGACAGATGGACCCAATAGGGGAAAGAGAAGAAAGAGGAGGCGGAGGAAGCATGAGGGAGCAGGCAGAGGGCTGCAGAGCCATTGGGAAAGCAGACCCGATAGGACTTGGAGACTGACCGGTATGCATGCAAGGATAAGGGGTGAGCAGACCAGACTCTGCTGGACAGGCCTGGACAATCCCAGTGGTCCTAGCAGAGCCTGACCAGGACAAGAGGCAGGTCTGGGGCTGTGATAGTGAGCTGGGTTTGGAGAACGATCAGCCTGCATGGCTGCGAATAGAGAGCATGATCGGCTGCCTGGTGTATCTTGAAATAAACAAAAACCAGACAGGTAGGGTAGGGTGGAGGAAATGCATTAAGTGGGCCTGGGGCTCCATGAGCTGAAGTTTTGAGGCCCACTGAGGAACTCCCCTGCCCACAGGTGTCTCTGCAGCTGGCCTCTGGAGCCTTCTTGCTGAACGAAGCCTTCTGTGAGGCCATCCACATCCCCTTGGAGAAGCTCAAGTGGACCTCACCCTTCAAGTGCCTCCGAATGTCCCTCGCCGCCCGTCCCCAGTACATCAGCCCCTCATCTCAGCGCCCATCCTGCAACGGCATCTCCTCGGAGTCAGCAGCCGAAGACAGGCCAGGCCTGGAGCCAGACACACTGGGGGAGGTCACAGGAAAGCTTTGGGCCACTGCAGTAGCACTGGCCTGGCTGGAACACAACTCAGCTTCCTACTTCATAGAGTGGGAGTTGGTGGCTGCCAAGGCTAGCTCCTGGCTGGAGAAGCAGGAAGTACCAGAAGGCCGCAAGCCGAGCACGCTCAAGGCCACGGCTCGGCAGCTGTTTGTGCTCCTGCGACACTGGGATGAAAACCTGGAGTTCAATATGCTCTGTTACAACCCCAACTATGTGTAGAAGGGGGGGAGGGGATGGATCAGTCATTTTGGCTGGTGGGGTACCTTTTTGAAGCTATAGCCAATATATTGTTGTTAGAAAGTGCCCTGGACTGGCAGTCAGTAGGCCTAAGTTCAATCTCAACTAATACTTGGCAACTTGAGATCAGACATTGCCCAGGAAACTGGGCCCAGTTTCCTCATCTATAAAATAAGAGGACAAGATAAGGTCATTGGACCAGATCTTTAAATAGTTCCAGTACTCCTTCCTGTACATTAAGGTAGTCCTGGGACTAGCTCCTATTTGTGCATAGCAGGAGAAAAAAAAAAATTAGTTTTCTCCAGGAAAACCATGTTCAGTACAGAACAATGCCCCACTCCAGTGAAAAAGTAAATAAGAAAACCCTTCAAAGACAAGTAACCAGAGCCACAGGCTTTTAGTAGGCACTCAGAGACTTCTTGTCTGTTGCACTGTGGGATAGGTTCTTGTCTCCATGATGACATTCTAGGGCCTCCAAATTCCACTAGTAAGTCAACCAGAGAATGATCCTTCCCTTTGCAAGAAATTCTTCCTATTGGGGGAGGAAGCTTCCTTGTACATAATGATACAAAGTTTGGCTTCCTAGCTAAGAAGATGTACAGTCAGAACCAAGGGAGACAGATAGATAACCTATCAGCTGAAATATTAGAATGATACTGCCAGCTGCAGAAATAGTCCAGAGAGAACAGGGCTCACAGGAGTCAGTGAAGAAATCATACAGAAATAATTTACACACTTTAAGTTGTTGGATAAAGCGACTCGTCTACTTGTACTGAGGGGCTAGAGTGGTGCCTCTGTGTGCGCTGCATTCTGGGATAGTGGAGTCCCTCTCTGACCATGCTGTAAGGAAGAGAGAACTTCTCTGCAATTGGAAACCAGGCTTGGATGTAGTGTGGAGATGGCAGAGAATGAAAGGATTTTGAAAGTTCAAAGCAGGAACCCTAGGGGTTCCCCAACTCCAGGCTCACTACATGGTACCCCCAACTCTGTGGCCCACCTCCATGAACTGGTGCGTCCTAACCTCAGGTTCCCTCCTATCTGATGTCACTGTCCAGGCACCACTCTCCCCTCACATTTTCCTGGAAGTAGGTCTGGACCTCATCAAGGAGCCACACCAGCTTGGGACCCTATGCTGAGTCTGGATTCCCCATAAATCCCCTCTTCCTAAAGTCTTAGCCTCTCCTCCTATTTCTCTCCAAAAATGTCCCTGACATAAAGTTCCTCAAAATTTCTCTTCTGGGAGACAGATCTTAAACCAGCCCACAGTCGATTCCAGGGATATCCAATCCGTGGCAAGAGCTGGGGGCGGGAGAATCCTGCAGAGCACCAGCCTGGGTGAAGGGACAAGGGACCAGCCTGACAGACTGGGGTGCTCTTCTCCCTGCCTTTGTGCCCTGTCACCCCCTACAGCTACACTATGACAACTCCCTCAGAGGGTCCCTTGCTGCCTAAGCAGCCCTTTTGAATACCTAAAGTTCATTCTGCACTTTCACTGGCTGCCTCTGCCTCTGCCTCATCCTCTGGGAAGAAACCACCCTGCAACCCCTGACCCTGCACCCTGGTGACCTCAGATGAGAAATCTGGGGTGTTGGCTTAACTTCAGTGTTACCAAGAGAGATGATGTTTCACACTGTCTTGCCCAAGTCCCAAGGAGAAAAGAAGAGGGCCCTGTCAATTCCCCCGCTCCCTCCAACACCCTTCCTCTTTAGCTGTGCAGATAGCAGCCCTGGTTTCTAGAGGATAGATGGGGCTATGCCTACTTCCTGGCCATCACTAGTGGAGAAATGGCTAGGCTATGAGTCAGAACACATGGACTTGGGTCTGAGTCTTGATGCTTATTCATCAATGACTTTGCCTCTCTGGATGGTCTAGATCCAGTGAGCTCCCTCCCAACCTGACATTTCCAGATTTTCTGTTGGTAAACATAGATTTATACTGCTTTTCTGTGACCTTGAACATGTCCTGTGTGGACTCTGGGTCTCTTCCTCCTCTAGCAATGACCAGGTTGGACTGTCTAACCATCCCTTGCCCACCAGCTTGATGCCAAGGTCTCAGACCTTGGAGAAGACGAGGGGCATGCCTTGAGGCACCTGGCCTCTGCCCAGTGTGGAGCAAGCCTACATAGCAGCTGCCAGTGCTCAGCGATACATTGGATATATGAATGACTGCTGGTCACTGTAGCTCTGAACTCCCTTGCCCAGCCCTACAGTACCAAGAAACAAATACCCTTTGTTTCAATAACCCAAAGACTGCAGGGGGAGGGGGTGGAGATGTCTGAATAAGACACATTTGTAAACAGTGCCCCAGTGGCACTGAGGCAACTTGAAGCCTAGGCAGAGGACCAAAGGAAGAGAGAAGAGCCTGACATAATAATCGTGTGAATGCAAGCTAAAGTACAAAATTCTTCAAGAGGTAGATCCAACACAACACTGCTTTCAAGATCATGTCAAAGGGAGACTGTACTGAGGGAGGCCATCACTGTGTAAAGAAAGCCTACCAAGGCCAGCCAGCCAGCCTTTACGCTGTCTAAAACATGGGCAGAGAGCTGGGGGACCCCAAAGCTTGGTCCCAACCCCACCACCACTTTGCTGTGTGACTTTTGGCAAATTGCTTTCTTCCTCTAAGGGGCTTTTTTTTTTTTTTTTTTTTTTTTTTGAGAATGTTGAGATTCTATTAGCCTTCTGTGGTTCACCCATGAGAAATTTCTGTGGGCCAAATACACTGGGGAAGACCCCCCCCCGCAAAAAAAAGACTTAATACAGGTTAGAATGCTAATAGGTTAATCACTCCATCAGTTTCCAAGGAGGAGACGGCGTGTGCAGCATGAGTCTTTGGACACTGACATCTGAAAGTCTGGAGTGCTTGCTGTATACTGGACATATGGAGCACCACTGTGAACATACGAGTAGCTGTCCTTGTCCTTTGGCAAGAAGCAATGGAAGAACGTCTATGGCCCCCTGTCCCACTTGTTGGTGTAGGAGTGGGTTTATTTGCCTGACCACTCCCTAGCCTTGTGGTCATGCCTGTGTGGAAATGGCCTCAGCCTAGCACAGTCTGGCACTAATATCCAGCTCCCTGACTCTCAGACACTCTTGCTGGTTTGGGGACAGCTGGCCACAATAACAACCAGAGAGGAGCTCCCACCATGGTTTCTGCAGCCTGGTACAGCCAGGGTGTGCTCCACAACAGGGGTGCCCTGCAAATCCACCGGCTGCCACAAACAGACCCTGTTCTCTGAGACCCGTAATCTGAGGAGCTAAACTCTGGAACCCAGGAAAGCCTCCCTTGCACTCAGGGGGTTTCACAGCGCATTTGTAAACCTGCAGCCTTTGCTTGCTGTCAGTCCCCTGCCAGGGTGCAAAATGAATGGTTTCCGCTGTCCTCCCTGACCTGAGCCCATGCGACTGTGGCCAACGTGTACCGTAGCCACTCCCAACACCAGCTTCTGATGGTTTTCACCTGCTCTTCAGACGTGTGGAAAAGCAAGGGGTCCCCTCCTTCCTGCTTGCAGCCAATAAAGATTTCTAGACGTTTCTTCTCAGTCCTACCTGCACCCTTCGGACACCTACCTTTATTTGAGGGCCAAATTCTTCTACAGGCTACTGTGCCCTCTCTCTCCCTTGCCAGAGACTCTCGAGGAAGGGTCTCCTAGAGATCAACTACCCCATTCTCCACTCTGACGCCCCAGAGCTTGTCATCTGGGGCTCCAAGTCCTGCTCCTCCAAGCATATCATAATATCTCAGAGTGACCCCAGGCACAAATATATTCTATGCTCTTAGTATCCTGGGAGGGAAAGGGAAGACCTGGGGTGTGTGTCCCCTGGTGACTCTAGCCTCGCACCAGCTCCCTGGGTGACCTAACTGTGCCAGCACAGGGTGTCTCCTGTTCATGCAGCAGTTCTCCCAGGCTCGGGGCGAGCTGTCCTGAGCTTCCAGCTGCTAACAAGGCAAAGTTTCTGTCCCCATGTGTTGATTTGGTGACAAATGATGTATAGTTTCACTACTTGTCCGGGTGGCTTTGACTCAAGTGGCATGGCTGGTGCTTGTCCCCGTCGGCGCCCCAAGTGCCTATACTATGCCGCCCTGACCCTTTGCCTGCTCACCCCAGTGACCCCACAGTGCCCGGAAAACTCCTGGTTCTTGGAAAATACACCATCATCTTGCCTATGCTGATGTCGTAGAGGTCCTGGATGCCAGTCATCCGGCGCTGACGATGCTTAGCCACACCGGCCCTGGGACTGTGTGAGTTTACCTATTTTCATAGAAATGGCTGCTTTGTACACCATGGCTGCTGTCCTTTGCGTGGCTTTGGGTTCATAAAACCCGTCACTGTGACAAGCTTGTACTTACTTCTGTCTGTTCTTTTGTTCTCAGAGCCCAAACTACACGCCCAAAGATCTATTTGCTTTGCTTAGTGAACCACATCTGTCTTGGTTTGGGTTTCTCCCAAGGTGATCACTGGTCGCAATTTGCCCAAAACTGAGAGAGGTTGCCAAGATGTGAGACTTCCTGTTTTAAAACTGAGACAGTCCTTGTCAAACCAGGAGAAGCCACAGTGTTTCCCCAGAAGCCTGAGATGAGGATCCAGGTGCACATGGTTGATAAGGGGAGTCCCAGAAAACACCACACGGGAGTACAGAGGTGAAAGTTGTGGACATTTTCCTGAGGAAACATACAAAAATATCTATTCACCCCAGATAGGGAGGACACCAACACAGAGACAACAACCACAAAAGACAAACCAAGCAGTCCAAGTCCGGCTGAGTAAACCTATGAGTTTGTTGGGATTACTCACAGGAACACAAGTAATTCAAATACCTTGGGGAAGTCCTCTGCACCTGCGACTTAGGGGCAGCATTGCCACTCAGGAATCCCCAGGGCAATCGTTTGCCTCTGATATGACCTCAGGGAGAGGAGAGGCCTCTGTAAAATCTCCTGAAAGCTGATGAGCCTCCCTCTCCCTCCTGAGGGAATATTCACAAGCCTGATCCAACGAGGGTCACCTGTAACCCAGAGGAAATAGCCACGTAAGAGAGACATGAAGGATCACTGGTGAAGAAGATATTTCTAAGCAGGTGACTACCATGGGCTTGGATCCTCACCTACCTGGAATTCAGGGAGTCAGAGTAACAAAACCCTTAACCTTGCCACGAAAGTTCTGCTCATTCATTGGCTAGGGACCACTCTGAGACACCAATTCCTTAACACTTCTGGCCCGGCACAAGTGCACCAGCTGAGCAGGTTCCTACAGCCTTAGAAAACCACCAGTCAAACTAATGTGGGCATTGGCATTAGTAAGCAGAGAACCCGAGCCACATGTACATAATGGCCTCTTTGCAAAGTTCAAGTTCAGATGTGCTACATACTGTTCTAAGCCCTCTGTGACAGCGAGGAACCAGGAAGGAAGGTTTGTTGCATCAAAGAAAGTCCAGCCAACAAAGGCTAGAATTTATTTTTTTTTCTGTATGTTTGACATACTTTGAAATTAGGGAGCTGAACTGTGAAATGGATTTTTTTTTTTTTTTAGTGAGACATCAAAGAAAGGTAAGCTCAGAAGGTCACACGACTCTAGAAGAAGGTGTGCGACTTTGGCGAGGCACATCCAGCACCCGCTGCCGTCTCTGTCTGAGCTCCTTCCTGTACTCACATTCTCCTCAGAATTAGTGTCATTTATAAATAAATAAATATATGTATTCAAAAATGGCACCAGTTACTATGTAGTCTTGAGTCTGGTCCCCAAAACAGACAGAAGGTGCATTTGTATGTCTCAGAGCAACAATATTTCCTCAAAACCAATCACCTTGTGGTGGTGAATTTGACTTTCAACTTGACAGGATCTAGAATTACCTAGGAGACAAATCTTTGGGCGCATCTGTGAGGGAGTTTCTAGATTGGGCTAACTGAAGCAAGGAAACCCGTCCTAACTTTGAGTAGAGCCATCCCGTGGGCTGGGGTCCCAGACTTCATAAAAGGGGGAGGCAAGCTGAGTACCAGCATTCACCTCTCTGTTTCCTGACTGGGACCAGCTGCCTCCTCTTCGTCATCAGGATGAATCACACTGCCTTGGACTGTAAGCTGCAAATAAACTCTCAAGTTGTTTCTTGTCGGATATTTTGACCACAGCAACTAGAAAAGTAACTAATACAACCGCTTCAACCGCTTCAAGGTGTTACCAGTCCCTACAGATATAAAGTGATACTCCAGTAGGCTAAAACCGCCAACACCACCCTGCTGGCCAGCAGGGGAATGGGCTTCCAGTGAAACAGATAAGCCCTTTCCCGGTCCCACCTCCGCTCAAGGTTGCCAAAGGCCCCTGTGTACCCCACTGACATGTGAGCGAGACACCACCTCTGCCTTTAGGAAAAATGTACCTCTTCTCCCACTGGCCCTCCTGTAAAGGCCAGGTCTCTCTCTGTCCCTGTCTCTATGTCTCTCTCTGTCTCTATCTCTCTGTGTCCCTATCTCTGTGTGTGTGTGTGTGTGTGTGTGTATGTGTTTGTGTGTGTGTGTGTGTGTGAGATGTTCCCAGCCAGGATGTCACTGAGGATCTCCTGGCCCCTCACATTGGGAAGTCTCCAGAAATTTTGTGGGACAGGAAGTGACCACGGGCCTGCTGGATCCCCTCTCCTATGGTGGCCTGCTCCCTCAGTCACTCCAAAGCCTGAGTTCCCCTGGGCTGAGCTCATCTTCACTCCGCTCTGCCACGCAGACCCCAGCCCAGCTCTGTCAAGCTCCATCATTCTGCTACCAGGCCAAGATGCCCTCACTCTCCCAACTGTGAACTTCTCCTGGGAACACCAGCCCCAACACACCAAAATTCCAGCTGCCCCAGATGTAGGGTCTTAAAAGAAGAAAAGGATGCATATCTTCTGTTGCACGATAAGACCTGAATCACTGGGTTAACTCTTGCTGGAAAGGGATTCTTCTTGAACCTGGACGAAGAGTGGACCCTAGCCCTAGGACGGTGGTCAGACCCAGCTCTAAACCCAGCTCATATGATGGTGAGGAAGTTGTTTTCTATGGCTTTCTCACTAACCTGAGATGAACTGGTCTCAGAAGGGTACCAGACCCTCCAGATGTCAGAGATGCATCCTCCCAGGTCCTAGCCCAGTTCCCTGTCTGTCCAACTCTGGTGACTTTGGAACCTGAGACTTCACAGAAGAAAACAGGGGCCCTTTTCCCAGGATCTCTTCTGAGCACAAGTGGGCAACGTGGCTCTGACCCTCCAGCAGAGGGCGCTATGGGCGTGCACTGCCTTCCTAGACTGGGGCAGTGTACAGCACCAATGTGGGGACTGAGGCCCAACCGCAGGGATGAAAACCCACAACTCCAGCTATTCCTGCCCCTGATCCTGCCAACAGTCTTCATCTCTGTCAAAAATGGGCACTTTGTGATGACTCAGAAGCCCACTGGAAGACAGTCACATACTCACCTGTGTATTCAGACTCCAAGCTCAGCTGTGCCTAGAAAGGACAAGGTGACCATGTGGTCCCTACCTCTTGGCCCACTCCTCCTCTTCCTCTCCACCAAATTTGCACCATTCCCTGACCTCACACAGAGCCTGTTTCTTTCAGACCGGCTTCCCAGACTTCCTCTCAATAGCAACTTCACATGACATATTTTATTGGTGTGTGCCTGCATATGTGGGTATGTGCATGTGTGTGTGTGTGTGTGTGTGTGTGTGTGTGTGTGTGTCCCCATCACACTGGGAACTCTCAGTTGCATATACTTCGAGAGTTCCTTCAGGGAAGGTACTGTGTATCAGCCTTCCCCCATCAAACTGGAAGCTCTCTGAGAATCAGGTTTTTATGTCCTCCATCAGACAGGGGAGTTCTCAAATAGAGCCCTATACCTCCTCTATCAGACTATGCGTTCCTTGAGGTAACCCTTCTGTAGCCTCCACGGTACCTGTTTCAGTGTTGTCTGCAGACAATGATCAGTTTGGGGTCAGCCTCCTTCCCACTCACCCAAAGAGGGATCTGAGATGACCCAAGTCTCATGAGCCTTGCACAATGGTCACGAAAGAGATTGGATTTGGACATGCAAAAGAGCTCCGATTTGGGAGAAGAAAAGGAAGGAAGAGCTGAAACTTTGAAGGGAGTAGAAAGCCTGACTCCCTGAAGTGGTTTGAATGAGAAATGTCCCCCATTGACTTCAAGTAATTGAGCACTTGGTAGTACTGTTTAGGGAAAGTCATGGTACCTGTAGGAGGCACAGCCCTGCTGGAGGAAACGCGTCACTGGGGGTGGGCTTTGAGCTTGTCTCACTTCAGTTTGCTCTCTGCATCCTGGGAATGTCAGCTCTCAGCTTCCCGCTCCAGCTACCACGCCTGCTGCCTGCTGCCTGCTGCCGTGTCTCCCCACCATAATAAATTCTTAACTCTCTGGAACCATAAGCCAAAATAAACTGTTTCTTTTATAAGGTGCCTTGATCATGGTGTTTTATCACAGCAACAGAACAGTCACTAATACACTCCTTTATCTGTACCATCCATCACCCTCCCTTGGCAAGTCCCCTCCATCCAACTGTCACCTCAGTCCTTGTTCACACCCCTGTCATCTGCGCTAATTACTGTAACCCATTTCCTCTTCTCCTTGCCTGTAGCTGACATCTTTGCATCCAGCCTCCACACTGCAGCCAGAGAAACCTCAAACACCTTTTATGGCTCCCACTACCTCTGGAGGAAGAGTCCAAACAAGACCTCTCATCATCCAGTCCAACTTTGACTGCAGTCAAGTTTTTGTCTCTTCCGGTGTGTCACACCAAAATTCATTCCCCGCAGAGCTACAAGCTGCAGCATTTACCAAACTCAGGGTCCATTCTCCACTTTGGGACACAGAATGAAACAAAAGAACAAAGTCCTCGTGCCAGGCTGTCACTGCAAAGCACCTCACATGGAGGCTTAAACACAGAAAGCTATTGTCTCAAAGTTCCTGGGGCCCCCAAGTCTAAGATCAAGGTGCCAGGAAGTGACTTCTGAGAGCTGAGGGCAGGATCTATCCCAAGCCACTCCCCCAGCTCTCAGGATGTCCTTAGCTTGTGTGCAGTGCAACTCTGGTCTTCACATGATGTTCTTCCCAGGGATTCCTATCTCCAGCATCCCTCTTTTTTAAAAAATTATTATTATTATTATTTTATATGTATGAATGCATTGCCTGCATGTATTTAAGTACACCTGTGTTGTACAATGCCTACTGAGGTCAGAAGAAGGTGTCAGATCCCCTGGAACTGGAGTTACAGATGGTTGTTAGCTGCCATGTAGGTGCTGGGAACTCAGATCCTCTGCAAGAGCAGCCAGGGCCTTAACTGCTGAGCTATCTCTCCAGCCCCGAACATCCCTCTTTTTTTATAGACATTGGGCATACT
This sequence comes from Eospalax fontanierii, assembly GCA_035773235.1. Lineage (NCBI taxonomy): Eukaryota > Metazoa > Chordata > Mammalia > Rodentia > Spalacidae > Eospalax > Eospalax fontanierii. The sequence goes on from CM069553.1 coordinate 14,294,840, forward strand.
AAGTCAGGACCTACCCAGATCATCTCACTTTTTAAATTACTTCTTTTTAAAATCTTTATTATTTATTATCATCATCATGAGAGCATGCATGCATAGCAGACATGTGGACATCAGAAGACAACGTTGTAGAGTTGGTTCTCTCCTTCTGTTTCTACAGGGTTCTATGGGTGAAACTCAGGTCATCAGGCTTGCACAGCAAGCATCTTTACCCACTAAGCCATGTCACTGGCCCTAAATTACCTGTTGAAAGTCCCCATCTCCAGATTAAGTCTCATTCTGGAAGTTAGAATGTCAACCTATGGATTGAGGAGAACGAGATTTAACCAGTACACTGTCTACATGAGGCTGACGTTGTAGGGGAGACAGACAAGCAACACAAAATCAAGCAGACCTTTCCAGGGGCAAAATGAAGCAATGTTAGGGGAGGGAGGGGCAGAGCAGCAAGAGGCTAATGAACGTAGGGCTGTTGGATGACCAAAGGCAAGGCCAACCCAACCATCGTATCTTTAGTAAAAAGAGAAATAGTGAACGTTGATGCTGTCATTTGAGGAGTCCTCGGTGTTAAGTCCAGCCTTAAGCTCACCTCCTTTGCTCCTTATGACTCTAGGAAAGGTCATTTTGGGGTTGCAGATGAGGAATCTGAAGTTCAGAGCCATTATGTAATATGTCTAATATCGCCCAGCTAGAAAGTGGTGTGGGCAGGATCCAAACTCTGGTCTGCCCAATCCTGGGTCCATGTCCTTTACTTCAAGGCATTCATTCATTAAATCGTTCACACCACTCTGATTCACTCCGGACCTCCTACGTGCTGGTAGGGTTGGGTTGGGTTAAATGGGCCAAGTAGGAGAAGGAAAGGGACGGGATCTTTGAGTACTAAGCTTTCCATTTTCTCCCAAGTTAAAGGAAAGTTCTTCCTGTTCAGCTTCTGGGACTACAGGCTCCATCTCTCCAAACCCGAACCTGAGGTCCCTCTGAACACTGTCCTCAGAACACAAACATCACCCAACTCTTCCTGTCCCTCTCGGGGAAGTAGCTCAGCACCAGGAGGCTTGGGACACAGGAGAATCAGTAGCCTTCCTGTCCTTCCCTGCTCGGCTACACACTGTCCCTGGGCCCTGAAACTCTTGTTGCTGTATTACAAGACATGAGAGATGCCGTCCATGCCTCAAGATCACTTGGTGAAGGTAACAGGCATTTCAGGCACACAGACTATATATATTCTCCTAGGAAAGTCCCTTTCTCTCTCTGAACTTCAGTTTCTTTGCTTTTTAACAGAAGAAGCTGGACTTGAGATCCCTCTCCAACGCCAAGGCTGTGAGTTCAACATCTTCATGACAGATCCTTGAACTTCCAAAGTTGAAAGCATGGTGAACAACGTCACTTCACCCTTTCCAGGATTGTGTGACCTCTGCTGTGGACGGGACCCTCCTCTTGAACCAGAGTCCTCAGCTTTTGGGAGGCAGAGCCCAGCCTGAATGCATCTGGACCAGGGATGGAGAAACGAGCTCTAAGGGCCCAGGACAGTCATTCTTGTGTCCCAGCAACCACCAACCAGTCATGCTCCCTTCTAGAAAGCCAGCTCCATGGGCACTTGGACAGAATCCCCCTATGCAAGGAAGGGGATGAAATTCAACCACTATCCACCCCAGGCTTAGCCCTGGGTAGTGAAAATGCAGAAACCTCCAGGCCAGCCCACCAGGCAGTCAGCATCTGCCTCTCTCTAGCTGGGGAGAGATGTGGGGGGCGTGACTTCACTATGCAGACCAGAGTTTGCCCATCCTGAAAATCATACCTCCTTCACCAGGACTTGGCCTAGGGTGGCTCTCCAGGGGTCCCAGAAGCCCTGCACAGCATCCTGTAAATCAGTCTTTACTGAGTGGAATGCGGAGCACAGGTCTCTGGGTGTTACTAAGATGCAATTCCCAGCTCAGAGGGGATTTCAGGGCAAAAGTGACAGGGCCTTGACAGGTACTCCCAAATTAGGCCCCCTTCCCAACCAAAGGGTGCGACTGCACAGATATGGGTGGCCCTGGCAAGGGGACAAGTGAGAGACTCCACCCTGAGCAGGCAGGAAGCAGTGTGCACGGGCCTCACCCCAGTCTCTGCCGCCTCCATCCACCTGCCTATCTTTGACATCCCTCTTCATCTACTTCTCTCCCAGTTGGTGGCCCAGCCCTGCCTTGTCTTCTCTCCAAAGGCCCTGCAGACCTAGCGTCTCTCGACCAGTTTTCTCCCCTCTCTCCCCCACCCAGGCGCACTGCGCTCCCCTCCAAACCAGAGGGGAGCAAAACCAGAGCTGTCTTTAATCCAAAATCTTGCCAATTAAATTGGTCCTTCCGGCTCCAGAAGTGCCTGCTGCTGACGTAGAGAGAGAGAAGCAAAGGCATAGAGGCCGCCACCTACGCAGTTAGAGTGGGGGGAGGCAGCCGCCAGGTCTCCCCACCCTCCCTGACTGTCATTCTGTCCGCCCACAGTGTTAGAAGCCCCAAATGTCTCCTGTTCCAGCCTCATCCTCATCAGCCGACCTCACTGCATCACCCCTAGCTCCTGAGGGTCCCCCACCCCTACAGAATGCCAGGCAGGTTCCCCACCCACCTCTTGATCCCCAGGTCCCCCACCGGCTCCAGACACTACCAGGGCTTACACGAAGCCCCTCTCCAAAGACGCAGGCTGCACCTCAGGCATGCGCTCTAGCTTTGTGACCTACCCTGCGCTCCCGGGGGCGCCCCACCACGCCGACTGCACCCTCTGTGCCGGACCAGTCTTCCCAGTGTGTGCGCCTGCTACACCCAGGTCCATCTGGGTCTCCCCATTCCTAAACCCTCCAGCGCGCAGCATCCTTGGTTTCCCAGCTTGGAGCAGCCCTCGCTCCGCTGCCACAAAGACGTCGCCGTGGGAACCAGGAGAGGGGGCACATTAACAGCAATTAGCCCGCGCACAGTTGGCAGCGATACCTTAATAAATAATAGTCGGAAAGGCATGTAAATAAATATTAGAGCGCATTACACGGGCAGGAGGCGCGGCACGGGGCCCCGCAGGCCGGTGGTGATGCCTCCGCCTCCAGAGACTGGCACAAGCTGATGACTGTGGGCCTGCCTGAGCCCTGGAGGCCTGAGACCTGAGGCTAGGGGCTGAGGAAAGAGGACTGGGTGGGAGGGAGGAGGTAAGGGAAGGGGTGCAGAAATAGAACCCAAGAGAGAAAAAGAGTTGAGGAATAAAGAGGAAGAAGATGGAGTTAATGGACCCCTGCAAGGTAGCGTGTACTGTGGAAGGAAGGCCTGAAAAGAGCAGGATCACTTCCTGTCTTGGCCAGCCAGGACATCTCCGCCTCCTTCCTTGGATCTCCTCAGTCTGAGTCTTCATTTGTGCAATTCCACCCTAGAGGGCCTAGGGCTCAGCCTTTGGAGCTCCTAGAGGCTCCTCTCACTTGTTCAAGAGATAGCACATCAAAGACTAAATGCCATGGCTCAGGGGGGCTCCTAAGCAAGCATCTCTTCCAGCCAGATCTGTCTCCTCCAACCTACAGAGGAGCACCTCCCTTGAGACTGAGATCTGAGGCAAGAACACTAGACAGCTGCCAGCTCCCATCTGCCCCACATAGTAAAGAAGGTATGCCATCTTTGTGCACTGGAAGCCAAAACCTCCTAGTCACTCTTGAGGCCTCTCACAGCTAGCATCTAGCCTGTCAGACATCGAGACCAGCTCTGACTTGAAGACGCTTCTGGAATCTTCCCCATTTTCAGTTTGTGACCTGGTGTTACCCAGGCCCCCTTAGTTTTTCTTGGGGTTGTTGTAACAGCTTTTTCCTTGGACTCCCTGTTCCCACTTTGACCCCCACTGACTTTCTGTCAAGTCATAAAAAAACAAGTGGCCTGGGACACACCCTCCACTCAGATAATTAGTGCAGTGAAAATGTCACTGTCTTTACAATGGGCTGCCAGGCCCTGGCAATGTCTCCTCCACCGCCCTCACAGCCCTGACCTCACTGCCCTGCTCCAGCCACCCTGGCTTCGCCCTGCTCTTCAAACATGCCAAACCTGCTCCCACGCTAACACTGGCACTCGCTGTTCCCTCTTTCCGGAACATTCCACAGATGGTATCAGGGATGGCCCCGCTCTGCACATCTGAATGAAGGAGAGAGAAGAAGGAAAGTTGGAGGAAGGGAGAGGAGAAAGGAGGAGAAGAAAAGACTCCCAGGAGAGAGGTAACAGTACAGGCCTGGGCCAGGTGGCACTGGCGAGCTCCCGGGATAGGCAAGGCTTAGAAGGATGTTGACTGCTTGGAGGTAGGTGGTGGCTCTGAGGCTGGAGCATGTTAACCATTCTAGCAGAGGGCTGGATTGGAGATCTGAGATGAAACATCCCCACCGACAACACACCACCAGTCCTGGGCAGGAAGCCTCAGCTTTACCTTAGGCCCCAGCTGGGAGTTGGACCCGGGTACTGCAGGCAATGCTGCCTGGGTAGGCCCGTGGTAACAGCCACAGTAATTACTGGTTGTGTGCGATTAGGGGATAATTATGCTTAATAAGTCCAAAAGTAATTACCAGGCAGGCTGCTTGCTGCTTTGGAAAACAGAGGCCCCCAGTGAGCTGGAGTCAGGGAGTTGAGAAGGGGGAGAATGGGTATCTTGGACATCTGGGAACTGGCCCATTTCTCGTGCAGATGTCAGCACCCTCGAAGCAACACCCCAACCAGGGACTTGCCCACCACCCCACAGGCAGGCCTCTTGCCATTGGAAGTTCCCACATCCAGTTCTGCATATCATTTGGCTATGCCTGTCTGTCTGTGACGCTTTACTTCCACACTCGACAGATTAGCATGGGAAGGGAATGCAGCACTCGGGTACTGTCATCAAAGGAGGGACATGTGTCACTGCAAATAACACCAGGCCTGTCTCACGGAAACAGTTCCTCGTTAGTCCCACACCACAGTGGGGAAGCTGAAGCTCTAGAGGAACCCAACCCATAGCAGTGCAGGGGAATAGAGTCAAAATTCCTATTGCAATCTATAGCCAACTCTACAGCCATGCTGCTGAACCCTGAGCTGCTCGGAACACATCCAGTCTCCTTTCCCCTCACGCCTATCTCCCTGTGTCTTTTCCTTTTGTAGAAGTCAATGATGGACTCGCAGCAGGTGCCTTGGAAGCCTATGGGGCAAGGGCATACCCCAATTCTGCAGCCGACTCACCCTGTGTCCTTGAACAGTCTCTTGAGCCCTTTGGGACTCAGTCTTCTTATCTGAGGCATGTCTGCTTCTTCAGCTCCAGGTCCACCCTGCCCAGGGCCCTGATAGCAGATACCAGAGAGACTCAGAGGCCTTCTCTGGCCCTGGGAGCCTGTCCTCCTCATTCAGCTGCCCTTCTGAGAAACCTGGGGAAGGAGGAATACACAGAGCTGTGAGCAACACCCTTCTCTGGTCACGCAGTCCCGCCTTCCCTCTACCGTGGGCACCTGCTTTTAGTCTTGTTCTTAAGAACCCAACTTTCATTCATCAAAAGCAGTGAAAGTTTGCAGAACTCCAAGGATATCCTGCTAACATTCACTTGTAGCATCATAGTCAGGTACTGATGGTCTATGTGATGACATCATCATAATCAGGGACTGATGGTCTATGTGATAACATCATCATAATCAGGTACTGATGGTCTATGTGATGACATCATCATAATCAGGTACTGATGGTCTATGTGATGACATCATCATAATCAGGTACTGATGGTCTATGTGATGACATCATCATAATCAGGTACTGATGGTCTATGTGATGACATCATCATAATCAGGTACTGATGGTCTAGGTGATGACATCATCATAATCAGGTACTGATGGTCTATGTGATGACATCATCATAATCAGGTACTGATGGTCTATGTGATGACATCATCATAGTCAGGTACTGATGGTCTATGTGATGACATCATCATAATCAGGTACTGATGGTCTATGTGATGACATCATCATAGTCAGGTACTGATGGTCTATGTGATGACATCATCATAGTCAGGTACTGATGGTCTATGTGATGACACTTCGTGTCAGCTTTGCTACTGAATCTCGACATCAACCCCTTTGCAGCATGATAATGCTGTCCTGATTATGCACATTAGGCAACTGTGGACCAGGAAATGGAAACAATTGTCCAACCTCACAGTTAGCCAAAGGTAGAGTCAGGATTTGAACCCAGATCTGGCTCCAAAGCTTGGACTTGTAACCGCTTCTCTACGCTTCCTCATGGCCTCAAAGTTCTGTGTTCTGGCATCAGGTAACAGGATTAGACAGGAATCCCAGCATCTCCCCGGTACTGGAGTATGGGAAGTTCTCCTAAAGAGGTCCAGTCGTCCCATTCCTTGGTATCATTCTTGGTAGATTGCTCAACATAGCTGTTCTTCCATCAAAGAGGATTTTCTTCAGTGTCCCAGAGAGAAGTCTGTGGAAGACCAGAACCAGCAGAGTCTTCTTGTATCGCCATGGAGCAGTGCATCAGGGAGGAGCAAAATTAAGGACATTCCAGTTTCCAACCACTAGGCCCTCAGGTCAAAGGGAAGGATGGAGTATCGGTTGCCTTTCTTAGCTCCTATGGACTCCAGAGGATCACACTTGGGCTAGAGCCCCCAGCATGAGAAAACGTTGCTACCACTAGAAAACTAGACCTGTCAACTGGTCATAAAATCTGCACCATTATTTATGGGAAATAGCATGATTTTTAGAATGCCAAAAATATTTTTTCCAGAAAAGTCAGAAAACAATATCACCGGCACACAGTGATCTGTAGGTAAGATGGAGTACTGTTGGGGGACACAAATAGTCCTCAACGTAGTGGGGTTCCAAGCCAGCCCCGAAAAGATTTTCCAACATCCACATGCAGGCACTGACCCCTGAATATTCTGATTCACCACATTAGATGTGAAACCTGGTAGGTGTGATATTAAGTGGGACTTTCCTGCTCAACCACCAAAGATTCTGCAGCAATGATTTCAGCCAGAGCTGGTGTTGAAGACCACTGCCCAGAGAGTCATTGATGTTTCAGCACCAGGGACAGGGGCAAGGCCGCTGCAAGAAGCTTTTTTCAAAAATTAAAATAGGACAGGGGATGTAGCTCAGTTGATAGAGTATTTGCCTAGCATGCATGGGCTTGACCCCCAAGAACTGCGTAAACTGGGTATGGTGGCACACACCTGAAATCCTAACACTCAAGAGGCAGAGGTAGGAGAATCAGGTCAAAGTCATCCACAGCTACATAATAAGCTGGAGAACCTGGGCTACATAAAAATTGATTAATAAAATAAAATAAACCAACAGGTGGAGAAATGTGGGGGCTTCTTACTTCTCTCTCTGGTGGAAAGGAAGTGTACATGTTCTGGTTATTGCTGAGGCCCATGTCTAGAAGGACACAGAAAGTCAACCAAGGAGGAAAGAGATTCACATGAGTCTCATAGATGAGCATGCCTTTAACAAACAGAAAGATCTCCTGTGTTCATAAAATGATGGAGAAAAGAGGAATGAAGTGGTTGAGTCTTGGCCTGAAAATCCTGTAGTCTTGAATCTCCCTCTAGGTGACAGTGTGACCATGGGTCAACCATTCCCACTTCCCCTCTCTGGAAATTGCCATGGTATTTCTGGGGGCCCTGTGGTCAGTGTGAGGAAAGCTGGCACATACATTTGGCCCCAGATCTGTCTGATGACTCAGAGTAGCTTTTCTCACTCACTGTGGTCTCGAACAAATGAGTCATCTCAAGCCAGCATTTCTGTAAGTGTGACCTCCAAAAGCAGGTGCTCTGTGCATGCAAAGAAAACAAAGGGTACTTCAGTCAAAATAGCCTAAAGATGACTGAGGTAAACTAAGTCAAACAGGTCTTTATGCTATCAAACTTCTGGGCCCTCTGGTGAGATATCTATCATGTGTGGATTGTTTCTGAGACAGCAGGTGGGAAAGGATGCTCTGTGCCTCGTATCTTCCTTCCATAGACACCTGTAGGAATTGATAACACAGAGAGTCTGCTTAAGAGCCAGGCACTGTCACAAGATCACTCCTTTTTAAAAATATTTTTATATTTTATTTATTATTCTTCTTTGATGTGTATGAGTGTTATGCCTGCATGTATATAAGTGCACCATTGTCATGCAATACCCACAGATGTCAGAAGAGGGCATCCAACCCCCTGAGACTGTAGTTATGGATGGTTGTTAGCCACCACATGAGTGCTGGGATTCTAACCCAGGTCATCTGCAAGAGTAGCCAGTGCTCTTAACCCCTGAGCCATCTCTCCAGCTCCAAACATATTTCATTATTTTTATTTTATGTGTATGAGTATATTGCCTGTAAATGAACCTTTGTTATGCAATGCCTGTAGAGGTCAGAAAAGGGCATCTGATCCCCTGAAACCAGAGTTATGGATGGTTGTTAGCTGCCATGTGGGTACTGGAAACAGAACTCAGGTCCTTTGCAGGAATAGCCAGTGTTCTTAACAGCAGAGGTATCTCTCCAGCCCAAGATCACTCATGTTTTAAAGTTTACTTACCTTTATTTATGTGGGTTTCTATATGTGTATATGTCATGTGTGTGCAAGTGTCCATGGAGGCCAGAAGATGGCATCAGATTCCCTGGAACTGGAGTTACAGGCAGTTATAAGCCACCTGATGTGGGTGTTGGGAACTGAACTAAGGTCCTCTGGAAGAGCAGGAAGCACTCTTAACTGCTGAGCCATCTCTAGCCCAAAGATCTCCCCACTTTAAGGCATCTAGTCCTCATAATAACCTGGGAAGTGGGAACTATTATTATCCCCATTTTGCAGAAAGGAAAACTGAGGCACAGAAGAACAAAGTACATGCCTACCATCACACAGTGTGTTACGGAGCAAAGATCTGAACTCAAGCAGACAGGCTCCAGTACCTGTGCTTTGCACAGCTTCACTGCCTCTCCCACTCAAGGGCTTGGAGCACATTAGCCAGTGTGGGAAACACTACCTAACTGCATATCTATTTGGCTCTGGGTATTTTGAGCAATTGAATTTTTTCTTTTTACTGTAGTTTTCCTTTGAGTTGATGTTTAGACTCCCTAGGCAAATGGAGGTAGGTCCAGACAACAGCCAAGAGGTGGAGAGAGCCCAGTTGGAGCTTTTAAAGTAATTAATTAATTTTAATTAGGATTGGCATGGCTGAATATGACACAGAAAACTTCTGTGCTTCTGGTCAGCTGGTGGGGTAGGAGAGAAGAATGTAGAGAGGGCGCCACTGGAAGGAAAAGAGGAGAGAGGAAGTAAATAAAGGGAAAGGAAGAGATGGTGGAGGAAAAGGGGAGATGTGTGCTATTGGGGAGGAGGGCGCTGGAGCACTGCGAGAGACAGGAGAGACAGAGAAAGCAAAAGTGAATGGAGAAAAGGAAAGGGAGAGATCACTGATTCACAGAGCCCAGGGGTCACGGTGTCCAGCCCTCCCTACAGAGGGAGACGAAATGAAGATGGCCTCCACTAGCTGGCCTCCCGTCCCAGATCTGTTCTCTCAGCCAAGAGCAGTCAAAGAGTCTCTGTCCTCCGCAGCTGTTAGGGTGGCACTCTGTAAGGGCGGCTGGAGTGCGTCTGAAGCCTGGACCTGCCTGTGAGCCCAGGACTGGATCCTTCGAGCCCTTCCCATGCCTGAGCATCTTTCTGGCCCAGCTCTTTGCTGGGCACTTTTCTGTGCTATTTGCTTGGATCAAACCCACACCTGTCACCCACCAACCTGCAGCCTCCACTCTCCTGTTTCCTGCCTGGAACTTCAAAAGAGCCTGACACAGTTTCTCTGCAGCCTGTTCCTCTCAGGTGGCTCAGGCTGCACAGGACTCAGCTCTGCCTCATATTTCTGGGTTTAAAAAAAAAAAACCTTGGATCCTGTGTCTCTATATGGGAACATCAGCATGGGTACAGAACCGGGTGTCACTGCTGACAGTCCATGCTCTGGGTCCAGCCCCAGGGCTTCCTTGAGGGCATCTGGATGATCTCATCCCCCTGTCCTGAGCCCAGTGGACTCTAGCCCCAGCTAAGCCAGCCCTCACTCATCCTCACTGCAGGCACCTCTAGGAGGAAATTTGGGATGATGTTGCCATGGCAACTGTGGTACCAGCAATTGCTGTTCGTTATGCTCAGGAGATAGAATTATATGACCTGGAATCAAAACATGCAAAGCGGCTAATGTTACAGAAAGAACGATGGAGCCTGTTTTAGACTCAGCAAAGTTGCTCTCCAGCGGAGGAACTCTGAAAAGAAAAAGTTCACCTGCCCTAACTGCGAGTGTCATCACTGTCTAACAACACACCTGCTGAGTTGGGGCGGGGTGGCTGGGCATGACTGCCGGGCAGAGTCTGTGGCTCGATGCAGGAGCACAGAAGCAAGCGGAATGTACAAGAAGCCCTTAGAAACTGCTACCTCTCTGAGCACAGAGCAGAGAAACAGCCAACAGCACATCTCAGAAACTCTAGTTTAGGTTACAACCCTCTGCCGGAAGCCAGAAGCACCAATATGTGCACTTGTCCAAAAGGAAGCGGCTCCCTCGGTGAGCCAGCCTCCTGGAAAGAAGCCAGTCTCTACGGAGGGGACTGTCAGGATCTCCTCTTCCCACCTGCCCTCTCCCAGAGCCAGCCCTGCTCTGACCTAGCCTCTCCCAGTCATTCCTCTCCTAGCACTCCGTATCTCGGAATCCCCAGTATAGAAAAATCAAACTTGAACACAAAAGTTAGTTTGGTTCGGAAAAAAGAAATGCTTGATGTGGGGTAAACACTGTGTCCCTCCTCCAGCTCTATTTTCCAACAAACATTACAAGGCAACATTGTATTATATGTAGACAGTGTCTTACTATGTAACCCCAACTGGCCTGGAACTTGCTATGTAAACTAGACAGGCCTTGATCTCACAGAGATGTGCCTGCCTCTGCCTCTCCAATGCTGGGATTAAAAACAAGCACCACCACACACCTGGCTTATAGTGTTATTTTCTAATAAATCATTCTTAAACAGCAGCCCTGACAAAGAGGCCACAGGGAGGGGGAATCTGACTGCCCTTGTTCAAATCTTGACTCTCACTCTCCAGCCACAGGCTTGAGGATTGCCTTGGCCTCTCCAACCCATACTTTTCCTATCTGAGGATGGTATTAATGTCTGTGGCAGAAGACTGATGTGAGAATGGAACGAGGTCTCTAGAGCACCTAACATGGGCCCTGGCACACAGTATGTTCACTCTAAAGAGCAGCTGTTGACTGATTCCACATGACCATCAACTGAGACTAAGGTTGATCAAGACTTCATAGCCCTTCTAGCGCTCTCTCTCTCTCTCCCTCTCTCTCTCTCTCCCTTTCTCTCTCTCTTTCTCTCTCTCTCAACTAGGCATCTACTCCATCTGGAATATCTGCCCCTCCCTCCCCTGCCAGCTGCACCCCTCCTCCGGATCCCACTGGGTCTTACCCAAGGAACTTCCCAGGAGTGATTCCAGAATTCTCAGCTGAGTCAGGGCTCCCTGGCTGACCTGCCTCCCATCCCCCTCGGCATCAAAGAAGTCTGTCCCCTCCACCCTAGCTAAGGCGTCTCTGATCTCTGTCACTCTACATTTCCCAGACCTGTGTCCTTACCGTGGCTGCTTTCTGGTTTAGGTTTACCCTCTGACAGAAACCAGGACATCTGGGCACACTCAGCAGGGACCTCTAAGGGGAAGCGGTGGAGCTGAGCCAGCTTCTACACCCGAGCCCGGGGGTGAAGAGCATCTTTAGATGAGTCAGCCCCACCATGCTTGGTGACAGACAAGCTTTACCTCTGATGATTCCATGTTCTTGGCTCCCAAGAGGCAGAAACGGAGCAGAGCAAACAAGAGAACAATAAATATTTTGTAGGAGCCTGAGGCACTGGTACCCTGGCAGGGTGATGTTATGGGGAGGAGGCAGGGGAGAGCGGGACAGGTTTGGGGTGTTAGCACTGTGAAATAGGGACTAGCCAGGGCTCTTTTCATCTCGTGCATCTCTTCTTTGACCTTTCTTTCCTCATTTTCTTTTTCTTTTATCTTTTCCTTTTTCTCTCCTTCTATTTGTTCTCACTAATTTATGTCTATTTTTCACTCTTTTTTATCCACTGATTCACATGACATTCTTTTTGTTCCTGCTGTATGCGTAACCCTGTGCTGGCTACAAGAGACACAAGCACTCATCTACATCCAGAGACCATGACAAAGCTCATCGTTCTAACCATACGGACCAGCAGATTAAGGACTGACCTCCCTTTGTGGGAGTTCAGGTGGGTTTCCCTGAGGAGTTCTGGGATGTCTGGGCAGCCCTCACCAAAACGTAGTAGAGGCTAGCACCATGCTTTAAAACCTCCAGAGCAGTAAGAAAAATAAATCACTTTTCTTTACCGTTCTCAGTCTTGGGTATTTGGTTATAGCAATGAAAATGAACTAAAACAAGGAGGCTGGTAAGGCTGAAAGACAGGGAAGGTAGGGGGCCTTTGCAGGGGACACGGTTGGAACTGAGTACAGCCAGCAGAAGATGGGATCCTGGAAGATCCACAGAAGGATGCAATGCCATGAGGTCTTCTGCTCCCGTGCCCTGGCTTCCAGCTAGGGAGCCTGAAGCTGGCCTTTCAGCCTTATCCCTTCCCCAGAAGTGGCCCCTCTGGTTTACGTGGCTTCCAGTCCTTCTGCTAACTGCTCAAACACAGAGGGCCTCTGGGGCAGTCACAGAGCAGGTCTTGAGTTCTAGCAAGAAAAAGTGGAGTCCTGGATGGCACTAAATCTGACACAGCCTTGACTTAAAACTGGCTCCAATGCTAGAAAATTGTGACTTATATCCCAGAGGTTCCTTGGGAGGGGCTCACGGGAGTGTCCAGTTCATCAGAGGAGCAGGGAAGCCTCGGCAGATTACATCAGTGAAGGTGCAGGGGAGATGGCTTTTTCTAGCAACTGAACCCCAGAACCCTGGGGGAGCGGTGGGGAGAGCTGGCTGTCACTTCCTCAACACATGTGAGCTGTGTCATGCTTCTGTGAGTCTCAAGAATAGCTCAGAGAAATGGGAAATGGGACCTGCCTCTCGCTCGCTCACTCGCCCTCCTTCTCTCTCTCCCTCCCTTTCTTCCTTCCTTTTTTTTTGGACTTTGAGACAGACTCTTAGCCCAGGCTGAATTCAGACTCTTGATCCTCCCACCTCAGCTTCCCAAGTACTGGGATTATAGGTGACCATGCCCAGCCTTCCTGTGAGATGCTCAGAGCTGTTACTGCTGAGGACCAAACTCGCAACCATCTCTCCTGTGGGGCTCTTCTTCCCCGCTCAGCCTCTCCTAGCAGTTTGCTGTCTCTCCCCTGCCCCCTCCCACTCTCCACACCTCATCTCCACTGTCCAGCTCTCTCCACCTTTTCTGTTTCCAACCTTTTCACCACCATCACCACCACCGTCATCACTATCGCCACACTTATGTGTCTCTCTCTCTCTTCTCTGGATCAACTAATGATTGACTGGATGATGGTTGATTGATTTCTCTTCATTTTCAACAGGTTTCTAGGCAGTCTACAGAACATATATAAAACCCCAGATCAGGGCTGGAGAGCTGGCTCAGCAATTAAGAGCACTGACTGCTCTTGCAGAGGAGCCAGTTCGATTCTCAGCACCTACACGGAGGCTCATAGCCATCCTTAACTTCAGTTCCGGGGGATCCGATGCCCTTGCCCTCTTCGGACCTCCATGGACATTGCCCGATATGGATGCACTTACACACACGCAGGCGATACACTCATACACATAAAATAAAAATTTAAAAAATTTTCAAAACCCAAGATCAACTCTGATCCAGTCTATGTTTTCAGGTTGCCAGACAGCCCAGGAACCGATGCAGACTGCCCCAAGTGAGGAGAGAGGCCAGTAAACCAGCATGGGACGCGGTCTTTCCGAGAGCGTTGCTGGACACACTGGGACAGGAGAGAGGCGGTGAGTTCCAGGCCTGTCCCCAGCAGGCAGGTGCCAAGGGCAGTACCTTCACCCCTTGCTTTCGTTACTACCCCAGTGTCCAGACGTGCCAGGTAAAATCAAAATCATCCAGGAAGCATACTGGAAAGGTAAAACTCCCGCTCAACCGAGGATTACTGGACTGAACCTTCCAGGGCCGGAGTCTGAACATCTCCCAGGGATACTGATGGACAGTGGTGCCTGGGGGAGTCAGTAGTGTGCTGGCTGAACTGTCCTATGTATTTATTCACCAGGTGAGAGTGGGACATCTCCTATGCCAAGCCATGTGCCCTGACCCAAAGTAAGTCCTAGCATCTGCCGTGTACGGCCCTTCTCATCTCCCCCGTGCTCCTGTTCCCGGCCCTTTGGCCAGCTGCACGATCTCTGCTGGCTCTGGGAATGTTCAGCCTTCTTCCAATCACCAGGCATTTCCCTTGCACCTCTGTTCCTCCTGCCTGGACTCCCTCCCTCCCCAAGCTCTGTCAAATCCACCCATTCATCAGAAACATAGGACTATGGTGATAAAAGACGATCGTTAAGCTGCTGAAGCCAGTGGGCCTGGGTTCAAGTTCTCACCGTGCTATTTACTAGCTGTATATCATCAGACTATTGACTCGTTCTTCCTGTGCCTCGGTTTCTCGATCCATAAGTAATGCTAGTTCTTCTTAAGGGTGAGGATGAAGTCAGTATGTACAAAGCAAAGCACTTAGAGTGGAATGTGGCCCCGGAAGTGATCTACTAGGAATAACTGCTGCAACAAAGATACTAGCCAAGCTTACAATCCATGCTCTGACTAAAACTCAGCCCATCCAGCACCAGGCAGTCCATAAGTACTGCATTGTGACACCCCAAGTCCTCTCAGGCTCCCCCAGCAGCACTTGCTTCTTTGGGGTAGTCCTCCAAACTGTTGATAATGACATTTTCCTCCCAGTGGTCAGGCAAGTCCTGTCTATCTGCCCTTTGTCACTATGATGGCAGAATCCACATCTTGTATTCTCCACAGGCCCCTTCCCAGCACAGAGCCTGGCCCTTGAGGGAGGTCACAGAGTATTTGTTAAATGAGCAAAGGAAGGAGTCAAGGGTAACTTCTGGGAGCCAGGCCATCTTGCCTCCCCCTTGAGTCAACCTGAGCATGAGTCACACTCAAAGGAACCTTCAAAAGGCACATTAACGGCTGTGCGGCAGTGTCTTGAGAGAATGCCAAAAGGTAGGAGTTACACTCATCACTCAGACCCAACAGCTTCACATCCCTCAGCGCTCTCTTGCCTGCCGCAGGCTCTTGGGAAACGGGCCAGCTGCTGCTCTGGGCAGGAGGCCAGACTAAAACCTCTGGCCCATTTTTCTGATCTGGAGACCAAACCTCGTGCTTGGGACCCTCACCCACTAAGGGAAGGACTCCTGGCCAGTCATGGAGCATGTAAGCTCCTAACAGACTGATGCTCACAGAGCCTCTTCCCTGGCCCATCTAGCTGTCCTGCCCTGAGGTCCCCTTGAAGGAGTGACGACAGATGTCTAGGCTTCTGCCATTGCCACAGATTAGTTCATAAGTCAGCCAATGAGGAAAGAGGTCCTAATTCAAGGGCTTTCTCTCCATTCTTGATATTGGAGCCTTCCAAAGTGGCAGAGCTGTCAGGGACTGAAAAGGAAGTTGGCTAGTGGCCAGTCTTTCCCTGGTTCAGTCAGGCCATCTTGCCTTCCCTTTCCAGAGGAAACCAAGATGGCGGACTGGGAAACTCACGCAGCAAGGCCAGCCAGGGTATGTGGAGTCAGAGCCTCTGCAAGGCTTCCCTTGAGCTCAGTGGAGTCTGGACACTCAAAGACAAGAAGGCTTTTGGTAACCAAAAGTTGGGGCAGCTTTTTCACATGTGATAGTGGTGACTGTGTGCACAGTACTCCACCACAAATGACCTCTTTCTCCTGGCTGTCAGGATATCCTCCTTCCATCTCCTTAGAACGAACCTTTGGGCTGTTTGGATCACATGTGTCTAGTCTCCCTCCGAGGTCAAGGTTCTTGAAGGAAATGCTCATCTTTGCGTTTCTAATTATCTATGTCTTCCACTAGCATGAATTTTTAAAAAAACATCACCTAACTTCAGTGCTTGTTTGAAAGTTTCTAACCTCTCTGAGCTTGTCTTCTTATCTGGAAAACAAGAATAAAATCTGGACACAGTGGTGCATGCCTGGAACCCCAGCATTTTGGAGGCTAAGGAAGGAGGAACATGAGTTCTAGGTCAGACTGGGCTACACAGTGAGACCTCATCTCAGACAAACCAAAACACAGACAGAAAACAAAAAATAAAAGTACGCTTCTGTAGTCATTCTGAGGATTAGATTCAATTATGTACACAAGGTACTTGACTCCACAGCCATCATAGGCAAAGAGCACAGTCACGCTAACAATTTAGAGTAATATTCACTAGTTGTAGGGTGACAGTACGATGATCGTCATAACAACGGTGGTGATGTGGTGGTGGTGGTGATGGAATGCCGGTGGCCACAGTCATGGTGATGGTAACGGTGACGGTGCGGTTGTGACAGCCGTGGTGTGACCGTCATGGTGATGTTGGTGGTGAGCATAAAGGCATGGTGATGCTGGTGTCAGTGGTGATGGTGAAGGCGATGGCCGTATGACAGTGATGACTGTCAGATCAGCCTCAGTTAACCTAGAATCAGCTCCCCACTGGCCTTGGGTCCAGCCCCTCCTTGGCCCAGGAGGCACTTGGAACCCTGACAAGGCTTCGGGGCCTCAGCCCTGCTATGGAGGCAGCCGCAGGAAGCAGACACCCACACTCAATAAGAGGTTGGGATGTTTCGTGTGGCATGTTCTGCCAACAAAAGGTGAATGTAATAATTTTGAAAGTAATATGTGTGCACTCAAACTGCCGGAACAGCCATTTAATACAAAGCTTGCTCGGCAGGGAAGGCGAGACACGTGGGCAGCTAGAAACGCGTATCCATTCCACCAAGAGAGACCGAGCGGCCGCACGCAGGAATCCAAGGCTGGATTCCACTCGCTGGGGACAAGGCTGTCTATGAAAGTAAACCACAGACCCGTACTGAGCACCAAATGTGTGCAGGCGAGGCTGCGAAGGGCAGAGCTGGGCATGAAATCCAGTCAGGACTGGTGTGGGGAAGGAAGGCAGGATATGCTGCCCAAAATGCTGGCACCTGGCCACTCCTTCAACACCTGTGGCAGCCCTGAGAGCACTGCGGGGACGGCTCAGTCCTCCAGGTACTCTTGGCCTACTGGGGATTGAGCTGTGTAAACACTCCAAGAACGCTGGGTCCATTTACCAGCGTTCTGTCGGCCCTTGGGTTAGAAATAAACCTTAGATACTAATTTAAAGGCAAGTGAAGCTGGTACTCCTAGAGAGAAAGGGATGCAGGGCAGTGTCTGTGGCTGGTGGTGGTAGTGAATGGTGGCAGTGATGGTGGTCGGGGGGTGGTGGTGATAGCAATGAGGGGTAGACAGGACCCAGCACTCCCATCTGCCCTTTCCTACTCTCTCCAGTCTCTTGTCCAGCTACCACAAGGGAGCCGCAGCTGCTGTGTAAACCCAACGTGATGATAATCCAATCTCAGTTCTTCTTCCCCGAATCTGGTCCGGGCTTCCGTAGCCTGATGTCTGCTGCTTCAGCTGGAGGCTCACCTTCCTACGCCAAATCTAAGATTATTCACACACACACACACACACACACACTCTACTCTTGGTGTCCCGCCATACCTTGTCTGTCACCACTTAATGATTTCGCCCCTTCCTGTCCCTCCATCTCCACCACGATGGCCCATCAAGCTCAGCCTCCTCTCACCTGCGTGGCCCCACAACCCCTCCACTGCGCTTACACTTCTCTCCCATTCTTCACATGTTCTTAATGTCACTTTCTGACATAATGGCGCCCACTGCTCTCAGAATAAAGGCATCTCTGTGTTACAGGCAGCCTTCTAAGTGCCAGGTGTGTTGGCTTATACCTAGAATCCCAGCACTTGGGAGGCTGAGGCAGAAGGATCTCAAATTCTTAGCCAGCCTGGAATACAAAGCAAGACCCTGTCTAGGAAAGGTGAGGGAGGGGGAAGGAGGAGAGAGAAGAGGGATGAGAGAGAGGGCAAACCTATAATGGAACAGAAATCTATAATGGAACAGAAAAGCCCTGAGGACTTTGCAGCCCTTCCCACCACTCCTTCCTCACACCCTACTCCAATTAGCCCCACCGCCTTCTTCTCCCTTCTGCTTTTCCACCCCAGGGCCTTTGCACATTACTACCTGGAAGATTCTTCTAGTCCCTCTTTGCTTAGAGGACATCTCAGCTGAAAGACACTTCCTCCAGGAAATCTTCCATGACCTTCTAGACTCATTCTGAGCTCCCAGAGGGCATCACAAATGTCTCTTTACAGCACTGATTTGGGTGTTCATCTGATGAAAGCCAGTCTCCCTGAAACTCCCTGAGAGCAAAACTTATGTCTGGTTCTGCTTCGCCCAGTACAAAGGGTCTGAACCATGCAGAGCAGAGAACTCAGATGAATAGAAAAATGAATCCTTCCGTCCACATCCTCTATTACCCCCCTCACACACACACCAGTCACACTGTTATGAAGCTTCCCAGGCTCCCAGGGCCGGAATGGCTTCCTGCCTTGCAGACTGAGTCGGGGGTGGGCTCTGGTAATGGGTGGGAGAGGGGCTGTGGATCAGGAGCAGTGCGCTAGCGCAGGGAAGAATGGAGAGCCCTTTGCACCTGAGCTCCTATTCAGGATGAAAGCACCCTAGTGAGAAAAATGTGTTTTCCACATGTTACGTGGGCCCTGTGACACAGCATGCAAATTATATGTAAACACATTCTCTGGGTGGGATGAGAGAAACCAGAAGCCTGGTATCAGAGAGAGCATTCGAAGCGGAAGCCAGACTGTAGCCCCTGCTGGCCTGTGAGGCTGTCCACAACCTTGTTGACTAGAGTGGGTGAGTTCAGGAGTGTTTCAAGGGGAACACCCCCCCATTCCCCACCCTCTGCCCTCTGACCCCAGGGAACCTGAGAGCTGTGAACTTAGGCATTACCCCAGCCTGTCATCAGCACAGCTGGAAGAGAGGTCTGCCCTGGTGGTGGTGGGGCTACCCTAAACTCATCCACAGCAGAGTCCCCATCCACAGAGGCTCCTTTTGGCCTCCCTCTGCCCTGAGTCTGAATCCCTTGAGATGTGCCTTCAAAAGCAGATGTCATGCCCACCTGTAGAGCGAGCAGAGTCTGAGTTGCCTGTGGCTTGACTGACATACTTCTGTTCCTTCACTAGCGACACGGTCCATGGATCCCCTGTGAGGCTACCTCCAGGTCCCTTACTTTCTCCAACCACCCCAACCGGAAGGACTTCCTGTTTACCTCCTGTCTCCCCCAGGCCTATATGCCTATAACCAGTGATCACTAGGGACCCACTAAGGACAGGTTCCCATTGAATGATCTGTCCCCCCCTGCACAGGGCGGGCCTTGGGAGAATATGACCCACAGGTGATGTCTGGTGAATGAATGAAGGAGGATGAATCAATGAATCCATGGACTGATGGAGAACAAGGGGCAGAAGACATGATTGATGTCTGCAGAAAAATCCCAGAGGGTTTGAGGATGCCAGTGACACGCAGACAACATGGGCCAGGTAGACCTGGTCTCCTGACCCAGCTAAGCAGAGGCCTGGCCCTGCCTTGGCTGACATCTATGGCTCCTGTTCCCTTCCTCTGCCTCCAGTGTCCTCTTAATCAGCTGTCAGCATGGTGTTTCACCCAGAAAGTGAGCTGTTCCTTGAAACCTCACAGCCTGTGATTAGATCCATGGCAGCTTCCTAAGCTGCTCAGTGGTTCCCATGGCAACCCGGCTAGTACCGGGACTGGCAGAGGGCCACCTGCAGGAGAAGAAAGGAGAAGGGGAGACAGGTGTGCGATTGCTGCCTGAGGCTGGACCGATGGGGCTAAACCCAGAGCCCCAGGGAGAGGTACAGGGGACTTGAGGGTTAGCTGCAAGCCTGGGAGAGATGGGGAGTCAGACTAAAGGAGGCTGGAACTTTGAAACTGGGAGACACAGCGAGCGGGCATGGGGATCGGGTGTAGAAAATGGAGAGAAAACACAGGACAGACAGATTAAGGCCAGGGAAATGATGGCAGAAGGTAGCCTATGGAAGCCTGGTTAGACCGTGGAAAGGAAAGCCAGAGAAACTGGAGAAATCCGGAGAAACTGAGGCAGAAAGTGGCTCTACCCCACACTAACACACACTTTAATTTAATAAAGAAGAAAAGAGAAGAGACATCACTGCCCCTAATGACCCTCAAATTCTGACTTTAGCCCATCCTCAACTGTCAGCTGAGGGTCTTGGCCTGGTCGGTGGTCTAGCCTAGCACACCTACAGGGACTTGGTAAGGAAAGATTCATTTGACATTTGAAAAGTTAAGGGGCTTCATGGAAAATACTCCACCAGGCTTACGGACCTCGATCTACAATGAGGTCACAGGTGACAGAGGCAGCAGTAGGTGTCTGCCTCTCGATGCTTCCACTGCCGAGGGGGCTGGGCTCTGAGGCCTGTGTCACCTCATCGGGTCACAACAACAAGAAAAGGCTCCAGTCTGACAAGGGGTGGGGTCGGAGCACTGCGGCAAGCCACTGACCGGTCACGGCCCCCCCCCCGCAGTTACCCTCGCAATATTCAGGGTCAGACTGGACCCTCATGGAGAAGGAGAGGAGCCCACCAGATGAGATGCGCTTGCAAATGGGACGGGCAGTCTGCTGGTTTCAGGCATGGATTGGATTCAGGTGCTCCAAAAATGTCCTGGCACACCTGAGAGGAGGCTTGTGACTCAGCTGTAATGAACAGTGCTCATCTGTCACATGTATGATACCCAGCACTGCACAAAACTCCAGACATGGGTGAGCACACCTGCAATCCCAGCCCTCAGAGAGTGGAGGCAGGAGGATCAGAAGTTCAAAATCATCCTTGGCTACATAGCAAGTTTGAGGCCAGCCCAGGACACATGTAACCCTATCTCGAAACTAAACAAACAAGTCTCCTTATTCTGTTCTCCCTTGACTTCCTGCTTTGATATGTCATACTTGGCAAGCTGTCCCCCTGACCCTGAACTGGCTTCTTGTCACCAGCGGCTGAATTCTGTCTCAGCAGAGAGAGGCACCCTTTTTCTTCCAGGTACCAGCTAAGTCCCAGCCAATACCCACTCAGCAGGAGTGACTCACGTCCAACCCTGCACAATGACAGTGACAGTGAGATCACCCTCCCGCAATGAGTCACATGCCCCACTTTAATCCATTCAATCCTCCAAAAGATCAAGACTGGCATTGTACCATTTCACAGACAGGGAAACTGAGACAGAAACAACTAAATCTTATCTGAAGTTAACAAATCACAGAGCTGGATTTCTGACCCTTTCCTGGACAGCCTGGCTTCAGGATCCAGATTCTTTTTTAAATATTTTATTTATTATTTTTAGTGTATGAGTATATTGCCTGCATGTGTTATGCAATGCCCACAGAGGCCAGAAGACGACCTGTTGAATTCCCCTGGAACTGGAGTTTGCAGATGGTTGTTAGCTGCCTTGTGGGTTCTGGAATTTGAATCTGGGTCCTCTATAAAAGCAGTCAGTGCCTTTAACCACTGAGCCATCTCTCCAGCCCTGAATCCAACTGGAGTGGGGTCAGGGTGAGACTCTAACACTTTCATGACACTGAGCTACCCTCAGGAGCCGCTTAGCTCAGCTAGTTGAGCCAACCACAGTGACTCTGATTTTCTACACCTGTGACCCATGGCCAACCCTTGTGTGGCAGAGCCATGTGGACCAAAACTAAGGGAGAAAGGATGTAAAGGAAGATGACAAGTCTATAATCCCAAGAAGGTATGCTTGGGTGACTCTGTGCCTCGATTTCCTTATCTATGACATGGGGAGATAAGGGCACCTGTCACATAGGATAGTCATGTGGACAAAATTAGTTGTAAAGTACACAGAATTGCCCTGGGAACATAGTAAGTACCCAAGAAAACTCGGACACACACTTAACATATATTAACATGAACACACATATGCCAATAGATGGGACCAAGAATGTAAAAGCCCTCAGACATACATGTGAGGATACAAGGATGCAGAACACATGGGCACATACTAACCTCAAACTCACGTACATGTGAACACACCAGTGATTATGTGCTCTAAAGTCTTTTCATACACAGCCAGTTGGCCTGGTGTGTGCTCTAGGATTCTGTGGCAATCTGATGCTGCTGTCTGGGACCCCAATACACTCGCTTTGAAGAGTCTCAGAGGGAGCAGACAGGCGGCAGGTCTGGGCAGGACAGCATCGCAGCTGAGAGCTCAATGTTTAAATCAATCAGACATCATTTGGGATCATCTCTACTAATTCCTAACTCGGTGACCTTAAGAGTTGCTTAACCCCACTGAGCTGTTTCCACCTTCAAACAATGGAATCTACATCTCACAGCTGCTTTGTGAATGGAGGAGACAAGGCCCTTAGCCCAGAGGGAGGGGCTGGGTGAGAGCCAGTGTGATGACTGCTTTATACCCAGAGTCACCAACTCTGGGTTCTGAAGAGGCCTCCAGATGTGCAGAGGAACAGATGCATGTCTGCCAAATCGGTGGGACAAGACCAACATCCAGAGCCTCTGCAGACCCAGCTGCCCCTCCCGCCACCACGGCCACGGTAGTATTAGTGCTGAGTGACTGCCTCCCTTCCGGAGCCTCCACAGGCCCAGCAGCTCCTGACTGTTGCTGGCTTCCCTCAGCAACTCTCCCCCAGCTCTGAGTGGCAGGCTGGTGATTATAAATTGCAGCAGTATGTAATTTCCATTCAGGGGGTTGTGTAAACTCATAGGATCCATACTGGCTGTGGGCAGCTATGATTCACACTGCCCAGTCGCTGTCTAGGAAAGGGCACCAGAAGCCTAGCTCGGTAAGTCTGTCTAAAGTCGGCCCTACACTCAAAAGACATGAGATTCAGAGCCAAGACTACACCCAGGTTAGTTCCAGAGCCTTCCCAAGAGGATCAGCTCCCACAGACCCCTCCTGCCATCCTCTCTCTCCTCCCGCAGTGGAGTCAAGTGGCCAAGAATTTAAGCTTTAGAGCCAAACAGACCCAGATTCATTTCCTGCCCATCAACTTCTCACTACCTGAGACTCAGTGAGTCATGTCAGCTCCCAGGGCCCTGGTCTCTCCCCTGAGAAACTGAGCAAATAAAAAGTCTGTGTCTGGGGCTAGAGAGGGGGTGCTACTAGCTTTCCTATTGCTGCAATGCACACCATGACCAAAAGCCACTTGGAGAGGATAGGGATATTTATTTCATCTTGCAGGTGCAGCCCACTATCAAGGGAAGCTCTCCCAGCTTGATTTCAGTTGCTGTGACAAAACACTCTGACCGATGCTAACTTGGGGAGGAAGGGGTTTGTTTGACTTACATCTCCCAGGTCACACATGGTTCATCACGGAAGCCCAAGGTAGGAACTCAGGGCAGGAACCTGGAGGCAGGAGCTGAAGCACAAGCCATGGAGGAATGCTGCTTACTGGCTTGCTCCCCTGGACTATGTTCAGTCTGCTTTCTTATATAATACAGAACAAACTGCCCTAGGATGGCACCACCCACAGGGTTGGACCCTCCCCACATCACTCATCAAGAAAATGCCCCACAGACATGGCCACAGGCCAGGCCAGTGGAGGCAATTCCCCCACTGAGGCTCCCTCAACCCAGGTGTGTTAACTAAGCCAGCCAGCACAGAAGTCAAGGCAGGAACTCAAGGCTGAAACTTGAAGCAGAAACCACAAAGGAACCATGCTTGCTGGCTTGCTCTCAGGCATAAGGCCCACCTGCCTAGGGATGGCATTGCCCACTGTGGGCTGGTCCTCCATGAACCAGCAATCCAGAAAATGCCCCCACAGACACGCTTACTGGCAAATCACATTATAAAGTGCTCCACAGATATGTTCCTATCCCAAGGTAGTGGGGGTAATTCCTCAGCTGAGGTTCCCTCTTCCCAGGTATGTCAAGCTGACAACCAAGATTAGCCATCACAGATAACTCAGCAGTTAAAAGTGGGCCCTGATCTAACATAGGGCCCAAGTTCAATTCCCAACACCTACACTGGGTGGCTCACAAACATAACTCCAGGGACTCTGATACCCTCTTCTGGTCCCCTTAGGTACTGCACTCACAGAGACACATATATACACATAAATTAAAATTAAAACCAGGCATGGAGGTGCACACTTTTAATCCACATGGGAGGCAGAGGCAGGCAGGTCTCTATGAGGTGAAGGCCAGCCTGGTCTACACAGTGAGTTCCAGATGGGTTGGGGCTAGGGAGACCCTGTCCAAAGAAAATAAACTAAAAATAATAAATAAATAAAAATTAATTTTAAAAAACCTATGGCATAGGGTGCTTGGCACACACAGTGGAAAACATATGCATCCCTGGATATCTTTAGAGGAATGGTTCTAGGATCCCCAAAGAACCCCAGATCTCCAGGTGCAGAGTCCCTTATACACAATGTTGTATAATATTTGCATATGACCTCCTCACATCCTGCTTTAAATCATCTCAGCTACTTATCCCTGATGCTGCAAGAATGCTATGCCAACAGTTGTACCGTATTGTTTAGAGAATCACGACAAGAGAAAGTCTACCTGTGTTCAATACTGACATCAGTTCTTCAGTGTTTCTGCTACATAAGTTTGGCTGAACCCCCAGATGGATGAGGAGGGCTGATCCTAAATGTGTTGGCCTGTGACAAGGGCTTACCAGTCAGGAGTCAGGATTCTCCACTGATCTCAGCTCCTCTGTAGGTACTGTTCTCTCTGTATCCTTGCTTCTGAGACACATCACCCACAGGCATCAGTACACAGCCGTTGGTCCAAACCCTCAGGAAACCTCTGTGTGCGTGTGTGTGTGTGTGTGTGTGTGTGTGTGTGTAGTATGGGATTTCTGGCTCGATGGGATGTTTCTAGACATGCTCAACAGTGAACGGAGATCCTACTGTGGAGGGTTGGTCTCATCTACTGTGACACTCACAGCTGCTGGAGTGATGCCTACAGCACAGAGCAGGCCCTTCATGGTCACTCACAAACACATCTATTCGCCCACTTGCTCAGTTGACAAGCACCACTACTGTGCATATGCCCTGTGTGCATAGAGAGAAATCCATCATAATGAACCTGGAGACACAGACAAAGAGAGGTCAGAGGTACGGCTCCTCTAGGAGGCCTTGCCCGCCTTGGCCCCAGGCAGGACTTTTGTGTGTTAGTATTATTTATTCACAGGCAGGAACAGGGCCCAGGGAAGTGCCTCAGTCAATAAAGTGTTGGGTAGGCAAGCATGAGGACCTGAGTTCAGATCCTCAGAACCCACATAAAAAGTCAGAGGCTGTAGCTTGTGCCTATCATCTCGTGCTGGGGGAGGGCAGAGAGGGGGATCCCCAGGCCTTGTTGGCTAGCAGAACCAGTGAGCTCCAAGTTCAATGAGAGACTGTGCCTCAAAAACTAAAATGGAGAGGAACTGAGGAAGACACCTGATGCCACCTTCTGGCCTCTGTACCATGTGCACACATACCCACATATGAACACACACACACACACACACACACGCATGCATGTACACACAAAGACAGGAGCATTTGAAAGTCACTCCTTCCACATGATTTGCTCCTTCAAAGAGGAGTTGTCATCTAGTCCTGAACCTAACAGTGATCCAGAGATCTGGGCTGGATGCTTTCCCACCAAGAACAGACAGTCCAGATCATTCTATCCGCTGCCCTCCTGAGGTAGAGCTAGTCCTTCCAGATCGGGCATGGCCATCTCCACCTTGAGGCAAAGAAGCTGTGATGACCCACACAAGACCTTGGCTAGATTTGGGCCCATTAACATTCCCTTATTGAGGAAGAGAGGAAAGTCAGGGGACTCCTAAAGACTTCATGAGATCTTCACCGGGCCCCTCCTGAGATTCCAATTGCCATTGTACAAGAGGTAAATATTTGACTGCATGGGACTAAGTGGTTATAGCCCAGGGGACTCGGTCACCCAGGCTGGGGGCACTCGTTGTAAGGCAGCTGTCCAAGAGTCAACCATGCTCCTGTAA
The DNA here is from genome assembly GCA_035773235.1 of Eospalax fontanierii. Lineage (NCBI taxonomy): Eukaryota > Metazoa > Chordata > Mammalia > Rodentia > Spalacidae > Eospalax > Eospalax fontanierii. The sequence continues at coordinate 14,320,907 of CM069553.1, forward strand.
GACACCCCTGTCAACTCATTAGCTTACCAAGCTGGATTCAAATGCAGCCCTTCCTTTCATCTGTTGGTCCCCTCTGTATGCAGAGTGAACACATCCTTATGTCTCCCCAAGAAGTCACACAATACCTGTACTCTAGGTTAGTATAGCCTGGGTTACTAAGTTCACAGTCCACACAGTTCATGACAGTACCATCTGTTCCCCACTATTCCCTAAAACTAGCATGAAGATTCAGAGAGCCTCCACTCTGAAAGGGCCTAGGTAGGTCCCACTTCCTCCAGGAACTGCAGACTATCCTTTTATATCTCAATTAACCTTTGGTATGACCCCCAGACTGCTCAAGGACATTAAGCTCCCCTCCTTGGCAGCTGACTAATGCAAAAGATAGCACACCGTCTAATGTCCTAATGATCGCTGGCATTCAGTGATCATATAAGTGCAATCTGGCCCTAACCCTGCATGGGGGGATTAGAAAACGGAGGAATGAGTAGGTGGATGGAAAGACAGGAAATGGGGAAGGGTCAGTAGGCAGATGGATGAATTTGGAATTAGGAACAGGTAAGTACGCTGGATGGCAGGAGAATGTAGGAGGAGTGACTAAGCTGGTCCACAGGTAGCCTGAGAGACGACTCTCTGGTGATTCTCTCCACCTCTCTCCCTTCAGTCTGGCACTCCCTCTCTTCTCCCAGCCCCCTCTCTCCCTTCCTCCTTTTGTTTCTTCTTCCTTCTTTTCCACTTCAGGGACATGAAAACCTGCAAAATCTACTCCCAACCCTGGGAGGGCTCAGGGATGGTTGGGTAGGTGGATGAGTGGGTCAGTAGATAGATGTCTGAGTCCACCTCAGCCAAGAGAAAAAAGCCTTAGAAAGCAAAGGAGGCAGATCAGTTGCCTGTAATTGGACATCTGCAGGGGGAAACAAAGCGAATGTCTGCTGCTTTGCAGGGCTTGAGCAGAGCTGTGCTCTGTGTGCAGCGAACCATCGACACTAGGGTTGTCACCACGAGAGCGAGGCCACCCGCACATCGTCCTGATGAGTAGCTGACTGTGTGTTGGCTCTTGACTCTCTTCTCCCCTGTGCTCACTCCTGGCCCCAGCTAGGAGAGTGAACCCCAGACTTTCTCCATTCACGGGGACCTCCAGTCAGTAACAGCCAGTGCAGTAAATGACAGGAGAGAGGGAGGATACCAGTTCAGCCATGCATTCATTCCTCCCACAAATACTCGCTGGGCGGCCACATCGTTAGGCGCTAGCGCTCTGTCTACCACATCAACTTCAGAAAGTAACCAGGCTCGGTAGGAGAAATCCTACTGAATCCCCCACATCCCTTTTACACCGTCATGTACATGCTGCTCCCCTTGTCCCACCCAGCCCTATCCTGGGGAGGGCGCCTTCCTGGGGGCTGATGCGTGCCTCCCAGATGGAACCCCAGAACAGTCCCCTTCTGGGTCTAAATCAGGCCTATCTACTCATCTGCGCCTCATACTCTATCCCCAGCACCTTGCAGAGGGGATGTGCGGGTGGCTTCGCTCTTGTGGTGATGATCCTAATCCCAGTGGTGTGCCGATCACAGTGCACAGCTCTGCTCAAACCCTGCAAACCAGCAGACATTTGCTTTCTGTTTCCCCCTGCAGATGCCCAATTACAGGCAACTGATCTGCCTTTTTGCTTTCTAAGGCTTGTTTCTCTTCACTTGGAGCTATTTTATTTTTAAACACTATAGAAAACCAAGTTCTCTTGGTTCTGAACCAAGATACATTTCAGAACCATCAAATTCTGAACGAGGATGAAACCGACACTTTTTCCTCTTCTTGCTAAGTACAGATAAGAGGCTTGGGTGCTAGATCTAAAAGAAGCTTATGTAGACTCTGGCAGGTGGAGAGAAGGCAAGGCCGGCTGCTGGGGAACTTGGGAGCTAAAGGGTGGCACAGGGGTGACTTCTTTGAGCTTTTTCTTTGCTTCACATATTGGGCTAGGTGCTAGAGACATCGGCCGTCTGGTAATGCCATCAGGAGAGGATAAACAAAAATGTTCCCAAGAGAAGCTTGCTATCCCTAGTCCGAGGTCCAAGAAGAACAGGAAGTTCATACACAAGAAAGTTCTAGATGATAACTACCCCGTGCCAGCCAAACACAGAGGAGAGGTCAAGCAGGGAGCCTGGAGCTCCACTCCAGTTTGGATATGAAGTTGCCCCAGAAAAAAATGTTCATGGGGACTGGCTCAGCGGTTAAGGTTACTGGCTGATCTTGCAGAGGACCCAGGTTTGAAACCCAGCATCCACATGGCAGCTAACAATTATCCATAACTCCAGTTCCAGGGGATCCAATGCCTTCTTCTGACCTCTGCAGGAATTACATGACACAGGTGCACTTAACAGATATGCAGGCAGTACAATCATACACATAAAATAAAAAGTAAATAAAATATTTTTTAAGAAGAAGATTCATGAATTGAAAGCTTGTTCTCCAGATGGTAGAGGTATTTTTGAAGGTTCTGGAAACTTTAGAAGCTTGGGCTTCATGGACCTATGGAACTATAACAGAGCTACTGGAATCCCATCAAAAGAGGGTGAGTCAGGGACTGGAGAGATCATTCAGTAGTTAAGAACACTTGCTCCTCTTTTAGAGGACCCAGGTTCAATTCCCAGCACCCACATGGAGACGAACAACTGTCTATAACTCCAGTTCCAGGAATCCAACACCCTTTTCTGATCTCTGTCGGCACTCCACACACATGGGACACTTACATGCACACAGGCGACACACTCATACACATAAAGTAAAATGTTTTTTAAAGGGGGAAGGATAGATGACTCAGAAGTTAAGAGCACTGGTTGCTCTTGCAGATGACCCAGGTTCAATTCCCAGCACCACAAGGCAGCTAAGAACCATCCATAACTCCAGTTCCAAGGGATCTGACACCCTCTTCTGACCTCCATGGACATCACATGACACAGGTGCACACATGTACACAATACACTCATACACATAGAATTAAAAATAAAATATTAAAATAAATATTTATTTAAAAGAGGATGAGTCAAATAAATAGACTAAAAAGTTCCCAAATTTGTCCAAAGACATAAACCTATAGATTCAAGAAATTGAATGAGTCTCAACTAGGATGAACTTAAGGAAATCCACACTAAGACACACCGCAGCCAAACTTCAGTTAACTGGAGACAGTGGAGAAGATGCTGAGCGTGTACTCCCAGGTAGTTTGAGGTAATAGGTTTGATCCCAGGGTTAGGAATTAGGAGCTAGAACTCTCCGCCTGGGGAGTGTTAGGGTAGGAGTTCAAAGAATCACAGGTAGAAAAAGAAAAGCAACCAACCTCAGACAACCCATCCTGATCGTTATTTGTCAATGAGAGCTTACTATTTATTGACCATCAGGGAGTTTGGAGCCACACTGGTTGAACAGCAAGGGAGCTTAAGTACTTTTGTATAAGTAAAAGACTCATGGGAGTTAGGTAGAGAATTGAGGTCTGCAGTCTTTCCTGATAGATAAGGGTCTTGTCTCAGGAGGGCTTGTGGGAACAAATTCAAGGTGTACATTTTTTCTCCCATAGCAGAGCAGAAATTTGTGGCTGGGTCATGGACAGGCTTTTTTGCAAAGCTTTATAGTTTAGAGGTTAATGAAGGATTCTCTTCACCCAGCACTTCAAAAACAGAGAGAAGAAGGAAGGGAGGAAGGGAGGGAGGGAAGGAGGGAGGGAAGATAACGAAAGCAGTAAGATACACAGGAAAGAAGAGTTCAGGTAGCAGAGTGGTTTATCAGGAACCACAAAGCCCAGAAGAAAGCAACATTTTCAAGTGCTGAAAAAAAGTTGTCAACCCTGAATTCGATGTCTGGTGAAATTATCCTTCAGGAATCAAGGAAGTCAAGACATTATCAGACTGGGGTGTGTGGCTCAATGGTAGAGTACTTGCCTAACATGCACAGGGTCCTGGCTTCAATCTCTGGTTCCATTAAAAAAAAAAAAAGAATTATCAGATAAAGGTAAAACAAGAGAATGGAAAAAGACAGTTCTTAGAATAACAAGGGGAGAAAATAGTCTTGGAACATAAGGAAGGAAGGAAGGAAGGAAGGATGTAAAGAACAGAAATGCAGATGTGGATTGCAGACATCTTTTCTTCTTGAGTTTTCTAGGTTATATTTGGTAACTAAAGCAAAAAGCATACTGTTATCTGAAGTCGTTCTCAACATATGCAGAGAAAATATTTAGGATCATTGTAATTTTCAGTTAGAAAGGAAAGATTTTAAAAGGAGGCCATTTCTACAGCTCACTCAAACCTGTAAAATGTCAACACCAAAAATGACAATAAGTTGTATCTAGAAAAACTATTGTTAAAGAGATATACAAAGAGATACACTTAAGCATACGAGAGAGATACCAAAATATAATTCTAGAAAATGCTCAAACAACCCACAAGAAGGCATGAGAGAGAACCAGGGAGGTCCTGGGAGGCCAGAGAAGGGCACTGAGGACCTGTTTATGCACACCTGGCCCTTCTCTCTTTGGGTCCATTGTTCACTGTGCCCCTGCAACCCTGGGTGGAGGCAGTCACTAAAGGCTAAGCACCGAGACCTGAAGACATTCAGTTCCGCCACTTACCAGCTGAGGGACATTTAATCTCTGAAGCTCTGCATCCTCAACACAAAAATGAGCTGGAGAGATGTCTCTGGTTAAGAGCACTGGCTGCTCTTGCAGAGGAGCTGAGTTCAGTTCCCAGCACCCACACTAGGTAGCTCATAATTACCTATAACTCCAGCTCCAGGGAATCCAAAACCCTCTTCTGACTTCCTTGGCCACCTGCACTCACATGCCCACACACACACACACACACACACACACACACACACGCACGCACGCACGCACACACATGCACGCACACTCATAATTAAAGAAATAGGATTGTTGGAAAGTAGTAAACTAACCTATAAAAGGGTGAGTGCTGATAAGTGTGTGATAAGTAAAGAAATCGAGGGCTGGAGGTTCCTGTGACAGAGCGACACAGCGCATCCCGAGCACGGCCAGTCTGCGGCGGAGCCCAGGGGTCCTGCCACCTTACCCTCCACCCTCACCCTGTGTCTTCTGCACACACCTCTAAGCCCCTTAGTGTCTGCTCCCTGTGGCAGCCCTAGGAGGGCTGAATTCTTCGTGCCCACTCCCAGCTGGACCAGGCCCCAGTTTCTCCTCCACCATCAGGTGGTCCTGACTATGAAACCTGCTCCAGCTCCTTCAGCATTGGGGCTTAAAGTGGTACAGGGGCTGAATCCCACTCCTCCCTTCCTCCTCCTGCTCCTCCTCCACTTCCTCCCTCTCCTCTGCTACCTCCTCCTCTTCTCTTCCTCTTCCTCCTCTTCCTCCTGCACTTCCTCCTCCATCCTTTCTGCTTCTCCTCCTCCTCCTCTTCCCAAATGCCCGCCCCACAAGTATCCCTGAGGCCAGGATGGAAAGTTGATTCATATTAGCTCTCAGACCCCGGGAGCTGGCCTGGGACTCACAGCGATCCTTCTGCCTCCCATGTGCCAGCACACCGAGCTTGGTTTTCTCCTCCTGAACTTCAGCTCCAGACCTGCTCACAGCTCCCTGAGTTCAGCTCCGACTTGGGGCTCCCAGCACACATCCCCCACCAGGAACCACTCCGCCCCAGGACGAGCACCTACATACACCCTTGCTGGCACGACAGATGCCAGAGTCGGCTGAGCCTCCTGCTCAGAAAGACCCAAAGGAGAAACCTCAGACTACCTGAGCCGACTGTAGGAGCCAACCAGAAAAGGCTTCAAAACGATGGGTGCCCAAGGACCCTAGGTGCCAGCTTCCCACGCGGCCTGCAGGCTGCCCACTCCACAGATGCCATCACAGTCACTGTGGGTAGCACAAAAGGGACACAGTGGGATGGGAGGGGAGTCCAGAGAAGCCCAGGGGTGGCTAGTGAGGGGGACAGACACTTCTCAGCACCCAAAGCATAGAACAGGGTGTTATACCATCTGGCCATCCCCACTTCTGTCCCCCAGGGAGAACCAGGCTGAGTTTGCTCTGAGTACTACAGTCTCTACAACCTAGAATCAAACCCTGGCATGGCCATGAACTGACTGTGTGACTTTGGGTAGGTCACTTGTCCTCTCTGAGCCCCAGTTACTATTTGTAAAATGCAGATGATGGAAGTACAGACTTCACAGGGCTTCTCATAAGAACTTGGTGCACAGAACCGTGTACAGAACTAGAGGGAGGAAGTGTTTGTTAATATTAGCCTTTGTTATCACCAGTATCTCGATGGGGTGTAGCTAGTCTCAGCCAGACAGAATACATACAGGTGTGATAGCGAGGGACTTGCCTAAGAGCTCCTGGTCCTCTCTCTTGCCAACCTCTAACACTCAGAGTCCAGGCATCTCAGCACCAGACAAGCTGACACTCAACTCCACTACAGACAGTGAACCCAAGAAAGATAATGTCAAGAGAGATGAGTCAGAACCCAGGAATGAAGGTCTCCTCATCAGAAACCCTGCTCCCCTGGAGCTGGCCGCCCCAACCCCAGAAAGGGAAACCAAGACCCAGAAAGGAAAGGGGATTTGTCCAAGTCATGAAGAATGAAGCCCAAACCAGGTCTCCAGGCCCCTGACTGGGGCACCCCACCCTGGGCAGCTGACCTTCCCTGTTCCACGAGCCCCGGCGGCAGGTCTAGGCCTGGGGTAGGCAGTTGAGCAACCTGGGCACAGGAGTCAGGTCTGCTGGGTTTCAGCTGGACGCTGAGGACCACTCTGTTCTCCAGTCCTACAGGGGCTGCCCATCCTTACATAACCTGTTCTTCTTATGTAACCTGCCGTTGCCGCCTGCTGGAATGGAGCTGGGGGAGCCAAGCAGGGCTCGGGAGAGGCCATGCATACTCCACAGGAAACAGGGTCCTCCTCCAGCACTCAGGGTCTGAGAACAGCTGAGGGCCTGCCTGCTGTAGCCTGAAACCAGACAGTGTCTCCTAGCCCTGGGGAAAAGAAAAAGGCCTGGTAGGATTGGAACCTCCCCAGGCCTGGCAGTAGTCTACCTTCCCAGCATGGACCAGGGACCCCAAAGTTCTGGGAAGTGGAACAATCCTAATGGTGTCGCTGGCAGGACATGGCAGACACGGAGGATTGTTTGTTCCAGTAACCAAGTTGCTACAGATATGTCAGTCACCTCTCTGGTTTGAGTTTCCTCATCTGGAGAATGGAACTGAAAAGCCAAACCTCACCAGTTGCTATGGGCAGTAAACAAAATCCTTACTGCAAGGTGCCCAGCCCAAACTAAGTGCTCAGTCAACAGCACCCATTTGGCAGATGGAAAAACTAAGGCCCAGGGAGGGACACACACCACTTCAGGATAGACACAAACCTTGCCTTCACTTGACGGATAAAGAATCCAGACTACAGGAGGTTAAGCAACTTTAATAAGGGTACAAATTTGGGAAGCTTCGAGGCTGGGATTCGAAACCAGATAACAGGCTCAGAGTCTGAGCTCTTCAGGGCCAATAGACTGAGACTAAAGCAAGCAGAAACTAAGGTAGACAAAAGACAGACTGGATGCCCTGAAGGCTTGTCACCATCCTTTTGAAACACAGCACACTCCTCCTGGCCTCCCTCCAGCAGCTGAGTGACTTTGGGAAAGTCAGTTAGCTTCTCTGGGCTCTTATCTCCCCACCTGAACTGGGAACCAACAGTTGCCAGGGTTTGCTGTAAGGAGACATTAAGATAATGAGATAGAAAGCACTTGCAGAGAAGTTTTCCACACCTGCAATGGATCATCACTTCCCCAACTTCCGACTCCCTCCCAGTCCCTCCAACTCAGGAGGAACCCGGCTAACAGACACCAGCGCCTCTCGATCACTCTGGGCTCTCAGTCACTCTGGGCTCTCGGTCACTCTGGGTGGTCAAACACCTCTCCCTCCCAGTGTGAGGTTCTGAGCCTCAGAGAGAAGATAAAGCTCCAGGCATTCTCCCAGTGTGGGAGTCCAGGCTGGACACTCAGGTCACACAGACACAGAGCTTTCCTTCATCAGGGCATTGTTTAGAGCCGAGTCCCTTACTTTGTGCTACCATCCTCATTCTCAGTCTTCATGGTTACCCCCGTTTCACTAGAATTCCTCTCCCACATTTTACAGATGCACTACAGCTCAGAGAGATAAAGTCACTAAGCCAGAGTCACATAGCTCTCCACCTAACAGAGTCAGAATTCCAAATGAGTATGTTGCTCCATGGTCTCACTAACCCACTCTGCATGAAATGGGCCTTGGTTCCATTTTGAAGAGGCAGAGACATGGTCAAGAAGGTGGAGGTGGGGCTAGCAGGATGGTTCAGCAGATAAGGGAGCTTGCCACCAAGTCTGATGACCTGAGTTCAAATCTCAGGGACCCATATTATGAAAGGGGAGAATCAATTCCTGAAAGTGGTCTCCTGACCTCCACATGTGTTCCACGGCACACAATTAATTAATTAAGTAAGTAATTGATTAATGTTTTAAAATATAAGGCACTTCTCAGAAAGGCCATAACAAGACGGTCAAGCTGTAAATTTAAGACAGCTTCCTAGAATGCATCCTTTCTAGTCTCCTGCTGTCCAGCATCTTAGCCAATGACCTATAAGTGAAAGCCGTGAAAGCCATGACATTCAGCCCTCAGAAGATGCCAGACCACTAACACCATGATTCAAAATGGAAAAGCTGAAACCAGAGAAGGCAAGAAGTCCGCTCAAGGCAGAGAGCCTCCATTGCTGATTAGAACAGGGCTACTGTGTTCCTCGCTGGAATCAAGCATCCTGGCTTAGCTAGAGAGACCTATAAAGCCCCTCTAACTCCAGTGGCCAGAAGTCCACAAACCATATGATCCCCAGAATCCCAGGGTCTTTCCTAAAGCCCTAGATAACAAGATGCACCCCTGGAAAGTCAGATGTGATAGAACTAAGAAAGAACTTAGAGACATCTTACCCACGAGGATCTTCTCCCAAACCCTCACCCTGACTTTCTGTGATGGGCCAAGTCCTAGCTTCCCAACATAGTCCAACGGCCACTTCCAACTGTCCACTTCCAGGTGACACATAGTCCCCTGCCCACCTTCAAGAGGCTTCCGTGGGGTTAGGGCAGTGCTCGGGGTTTGCCGGCCTGATGGTTGACTGAGAGGCACTATCCAGGGGTTTCAGATCCACAACTCTGAGTCACAGCCTCTGGGGTTGGATGTTGGGTTCAAGGGCGACCTCAGAGTGCCCCCACCTCCTTCTTGACCGATACTGATTCTATAAGGCAGCTACTGGGCAGCACCTTCTGGGTGGTAAGATGGCTGGAAAACAACCAGATCCTCCCAGCAGTCCTCTCCACCCACGGGGCTCTGAGACTCTGATAGGAAGCAAAGAGTTCAAAACCCATTTTACAGAGGGGTCACTGAACATCCAACCATCTCACCAGGCTGTGTCCCCATCCAAGCAGGCATAACGCCATGCTTCCCAACCAACCCAGGGTGTCTCTGCTGATTAGAACTTCCCTGTTGCCATGGCAACTCCCCTGGGGAGGCCTGCCCTACTTTGCATTTCTGGCATAAGGCAGGCAGCCTGAACCCATCCCTGAGACCAAGGGATGGGATAGAGTTCACTCTCTTCAAGAATAGATCCCCCTGGAAAAAAAATTTTTTTTAAACTTCATCATTGAGATGCTGGTCAACCTTGAGCAGCATCGGCCACGCACCAGGACCAAGCCAGGCCCTGGGACTGAAGGGGAAGAAGCTGGCGGCTTTTGCAGGGGGATGTTGATGGACAACCAAGCAAAAGGTTGCCTGCTGTAATCCTCAGACCATGAGCAGTGAGGAGAGAGGCCAGGCAGCAGGTACAGCTCTCAGGCCTTTCCATGTGGGGAGCCTTCTATTGACTCTTAGGAAGGTACTAAGCTCATCCATTTTAGAGATGAGGAAACAGAGGCTGAGCCTTCAGAAACTGACCCAAGGGCTGAGATGATGGCTCTGTCAGTAAAGCACTTGCCTTGCAAGCATGAGGTCCTGAGTTCAATCCCCAGAGCTTAAATAAAAATATCAAATGTGGTGATATGCACCTAGAATCCCAGCACTTTGTGAGTTCTAAGCCGGTGTTTCAAACACAGATGGACATATCCTGAGGAACAATGGCTGAGGCTGACCTCTGGCCTCCACAGGCAGAGAAAGGTGGGAGAGAGGAGGACTTGGCCATGCAGGAGCCTCTAAGGCACACTGTGGGATCTCAGTATCAAGCTGGTTCAGATGGGTCCCCAGCAGAGGTAGTTCAAGGAAGCTAAGAGTCTCTGCCTCTGGAACTCAGCCTGGGGCAGTGACTTCAGAAAGGAAAATGCAGTCCGAGTGGGCAGCGCTGGAGAGTCATGTGTGGCAGCCACAGAATATGGGCCTCCGAGAAAGCAGAAGTGCCCCTGGCAGCTCCCAAGGGGGCAGCTCGGGGCAGGGGTCCACACTCACACCTGTCTTCCTTCCGCATGGTGGCTCCTTGGACGGGCTGGGAGTGCTGGTCAGCTTTTTGGAACTATGGCAAAATGCCTAAAATGATTAATTTAATTTTTTAAGAGGTTGATTTGGCTCAGAGTTTCAAGGATCTCAGTTCGTGTTGCTTACACTTGCTTTGGGCCTGTGGCAGGTCTGTGTGCGATGGCAGGCATATGTGGTAGAAGGAATCCTCCCCTCATGACAGCTGGGAGACGAAGAGAGATGAAGGCACCTTTCAATGGCCCCTCTCCAAAGATCTAACTTTTTCCCAGTAGACTCTACCCCTTAGATGGCAGGGCATTCAAGATCCAAACTACAGCATTATGGAATGTCCCTGGGCCTCAGTTTCCTCATTCTTTGTGTCTGTATGCTTGTGAAGGGAGGCAGAGTGTACAGGTACATTTAGAAGCCAGAGGCCTGTTCTCCACGTGCCATCTACCTTGTTTTTTGAGTCCGGAGTGTCTCGCTGACCTGGTACTCACCAAGTAGGCTAAGCTGACTGGCCATCAAACCCCCAAGATCTGCCTATCTCTGCCTCTCCAGCACTGGGATTAACAAGCGCCACCAGGCCTAGTTTTTTGTTGATTTCTTTTTTAACATGGGTTTTGGGGCATCAAACTCAAGCCCTCACGCTTACAAAGCATGCACTTTACCAACTGAGCTATCTCCCAAGACCTTCAGTTTCACATCCTTGAAAACGGATAAGCTAGTCCTGTATATATGTCACGGTGTCTCGGGGGCTCAATACAACCATTGCCCAAAGTTCACAATCACGCTTTATTTTGTTTCGGCTCTTATTTTTGTTTTGTTGTGGTTGTGAGACAGGGTCTCAGTGTGTAGCGCCAGCTGTCCTGAAACTCACTATGTAGACCAGGCTGGCCTCCGTCTCACAGAGACTTGCCTCTGACTCTCTTATATGTCACCAGTATTTTTTTAAAAAAATAGCACATGGACTGCATGGGTCTACACCTTCACACAGGCAAGCACACAGGCACGTAATACCGTGTGCACACACCGTGAGTGCACACTCATGACAGAGCCTCCCCTCTCCCGCCAGCGTACAGATAAGCCGACTTCCTCCAGGAGGGACGGTGGACATAGTGGCTATGGGGAACCCTGGCACCCTCCTGCATGCACCCACCCTGTAAGTATACAGGCACCAGGGATGGGCACACGAGAAAACATCGTTGGAGGCTGACACACATTACATGTGAGATGAAGAAGGATCTGCCTCGGCTTTTCCCCTTGTGATATAAAGAAATCTCAGCTCTGGAAAACAAAGATCTATGTTTGGGGGAAAAGAGTGCTTAAAGCTTAAAGCTTCTACCACAGGCCCTTGGGGAACCACAAAGCCACTGTCAGGAAAGAGGAATGCCTAAGATTAAAGTCAGGAGCTATAGAAGGCTAAGCAGGCCAGGCAAGAGCTTGCCCATCTTCCCAGAAAAGAGGCTGTCCCCAAGGAAGCCACTTCCCCTGGATCCCCAGGTGCCCCCACACATACACCTATTAAGAAAACGAGCCTTCTCAGAGAAAACCAGCCCCTGCCCTGCCCTCACACTGCTGGGATCGTTCTTAGGGGAAGAGACTAGACAGAAAGGGTGGTTTGGAAGATTGCCTTATACCAGAGCCACTGAGCTTCCAAAGGCACAGCCTGGCACTCTGCACACCCACCTCTACGTTCAGTCAGCAGTTTCATGCTACTAAAGCCTGATTCTCCTAACCCCCAATCAACTCTCGTTGTCTGGGTGTTGGTTATATACAACAGTCACACCCAAACATACTTATAGGAAACCAGAATATGCCACCTCAAATTATGAAAGAACATTGACTTGAGGTAATTAAGATGGTCCAGGACTAGGGACATGGCTCAGTGGATAAAGTGCTTGCTGTTCAAGAACTGGAATTCAGATCCCCAGAACCCACATAAATACCAGGCAGGCAGGGCAGCTGGCCTTAATTCCAGCACTAAGAAGGCAGAGACAATTATGAGTTTCCTATAGAGGTCAGGCCCAGAGTGGTGCTGGCCACTCAGCAAGTGCTTAACATCAGGGTGGGTAGAGAGAAGAACCTATGGATTGAGGCATGCATACATAGATGCACAGATGAATGCATGCATGCATGGATGATGCATGGACAAGAAGCTGCATGCATGCATGGATGCAAGGATGGATAGATGGACCCATGGATGGATGATTGGATGGATGGATAGATGGACCCATGAATGGATGGATGCATAGATGCATGGATAGGTGACTGCATGTAGGCATGGATGGATTCATGGATGCATAGATGAACAGATCCATGGATGAACACATGGATGGATGGATGGACGAACATATGGATGGACACAGGGATGGACACACAGGTGTAAACAAGTGGGTGGGTAGATGAATGTTTGCATGAATGGATAGATCCATGTGTGGATGGATAGACGGATGGATGTGTGTACGGATGGATGGCACAAGGTGGGAGAGGCAAGTGGGGATGGCAAGGACTGAGGTTGAGAAGGAGCGATCTAAAGGCCAGATCCCCACTTTACCTCTGGGTCTCACTTTCCTCACCTGTAAATCCCGGATGATTCCCAATGACCCTTCAGGCACTAGAGCCTGTGATTTTTACAGATAGAAGCAGGGGCTCTGCTAAGCAGCTGGCAGCTGGGCTTTGCCTTGCTGATTTCAAAAAAGTAGCCGCATGGGGCTGGAAAGCCAGGCCTGGGCCTACAGAACCTGGGGCTCGAGGCCTGGCTTTGCTGTTTATCAGAGGGCGCATCTTCCCTGGACACAGCTTCCGGCATGTTAGGATTCTGTAGAGCTTGTCTGAAGGACTGAATTTATAGAAGAGAGGAACGCAACCTCACCCCTCCCTTATCCCACTTAAGAGGCTGAAGTGACTTGGGAAAAGCACTTACTCTCACTCCTGGAATTACCCTTCACTTTCCTGGCAGATAAATGGGGCAAAACAGAAGCTGCAGCTGCATTTAAATGGAGTGAGGCAGGAGGGAGTTTATAAGATTTGAATATGCTTTTGGGCTGCCTTTGAATATTCATGTACCCAGGGGAGAGAATTGGACAGCTAGATCTGTGGGCCCGAGGGAAGGTTATTTAAGGTGAGGGGAAGGAGGCACAAAAACAGAGTTGGCAAAAATCCCTGTTCTTAAGACTTCCAGGGGCAAACTGTGACTCTCCACCAGCTAAAATGTCACAGGCTCAGAGTAAATTCTAGGAGTTGATACACCTCTTAGTTACTGTTGCCATAGCAACTGCCTCCCTGTCACCACGTATACCAGCAGATCACAGCCAACAAGCCCATGAAGTAAATGATGGGGAGTCAGCCCAGGTCTCTAGCAGGTCCCCCAGAATGTCAGAATTATGCCCTGGGCTCCCTAAGCATCCTTGAGAATTCTAATACAGCCCCAAGTTCTGGGACAAGGATGGAATTGTGAAATCTATACTTTATTTCCAGAATACTTAACCCAAGGTTGTGAATACAACCCTGATATCCAAAGAACTCCCTCCGCTTCTGGGAGTCTCCACATACATTCTTTGTAGGCATCCCCAGTCTCTAAAACATACCCCTGGCTAGCATCAGATAGCCCTTAAATTCTTCCTGGCTTCTTGAATGGATTCTTCCTCAAGATGCTATTTTTTATGAACTTCGAGGATAGTGGAGCACTTAGACTTGCGTTGAAACATTGGGTCCAAGGAGATCACCTGCAGAGTTATGCAGGTGGCAACCTTGTGGAGGCATGCTAGGAAATACAAACCAGCACCGGTGTCCACGCCACGTGCCGGCCCTCCTGGTCAAGGTGCTGGCTCTGACACTCCCATGCCTCTGCAGTGGGATTGGACTGGCACAGAGTCATGCCTACTCACTGCCAAGCCCCCCTAAGACATTAATCCTAGGGTCCATGGGATGAGGCTACAACAGGGGGATGCCCCCAATTGATCTGTTGGCCTGGTTGTTGTGGGGAGCAACTGAGTTGTAGAGCTCACCCTCCAGCTGGAGCTGTGGGATCATCCTATCACAAGCCTGGCTTTCTCCCACCATCCCAGCCAGTGGTCATCTAGAACATGTTCCAGGCACGGGCCTTACCCGACCCACCCTAAGTAGAAACCTCAGCATCAGCTTAAAGCTTCTCTTCCCCACCACACTAATGCACTCCTAAGTCAGCTCTGTCTTACTGCTTCTCCTGGATCCCCTTCTGCGCAGCATCTCTACCACCTTGGCCTAGGCTATTTCTCTCTCAGCTCTCCTTGCCCTCCCTGCCTTCTCTAATTCACTGCCCAGATGCTAGGCCACTATGATGTCATGGTCCTGTGCAGAGTATCAGCACTCATTCCCAAATCAAGCCTAGTTATCTCCCCTTAGCATCCAAGGCCCCTGAGCATCTGCCTTCCAATTTCATCACCTCTGGCTTCTACCGGCCTGGCTGGCTCACAGCTATCTAGAAAAGCTCTAAATTCCTCTCCTCTGCTTTTTCCCCAAAAGTCCCGGACACCATCTCTTAATCTTCAAGCCAGTGTAAGGACCATTTCCTTGAAGCCCTTCTCAGCCGGACCACTGCGTCTGAGTTAGCTATGGACCATCAAGAGTTGTAAGGAGCTCTAGAGGTGATTCAAGTTCAAGTGGTTTTCAGACTGGGCTCTGAAACATTCTCACAGGGGGATGCTTAAAGACATACAAGGGCAGTCCTGATGAGTGCACAGACCCAGGATACACAGCACTCCACATCTGCTCCAACCCAAACAGTCACCAATGGGTGTGTGGAGAGCCTCTTCCTCTTCCTCTGCAGCAGATGCTATGACAGAGCAGCAAACAACAAACATGTCAAAAGCTCCCTCCTCGGGAAACTTGCAAGACAAGAAACATCTCTGTGAGGTGTTATCAGAGTGTGCAGTGGTAAGTGCATAGGATACCACAGGATGGGGACAGAGGGGCGGAGGGATCAGTAAAGAGGGACCAGGAAAGGCTTGCTGAACAGGATAATGTGAGCCAATCCCTGAAGGTCAGGAGCCAGATGTGCACTGATTATTCTAGGGAAAGAATATTCTTGCAAAAGGAAGAGTTGTGCATAGGCTATGAGGCAGAAATACACCTGCTATCTTACAGAAGATCCAGGCATTGCAGGCATCTGAGGGCCCAGCCCCTCGGGAAGCTGAGGTAGAAGGATCCCTAGAGCCTAGGAGTTCAAGACCAGCCTGGGAAACATAGGAAGAGCCTATAATAAATAAATAAATAAATAAGTCAGTATAGTACAAGACTTCTGTAGCCAGTCTCACTTGAGAAAACTGAACTTTGCTGCTAAAAAGAGGGACAGAGCTACATGGATGATAGACAGGATAGATGGATAGATAGATGGACAGACATAGGATGAATGGATAGATGATTGACAGAGACATGATATAGATAAATAGGATGGATAGATGATAGATAGGATGGATAGATATGTAGATAGAGGATGAATAGATGATGGATAGATAGGTTATCACCTAACTATAGATATATAGGTATAGATATATAAATAGGATGGATAGATAGATACAGATAGATAGATAGATGATAGTCAGTCATTGGCCTAACCCAGACCTTCCACTTTACAGAAAAAGAAAAACTATGACTTGGTATGTCCAAGGGTTATCCAAGGTTTACTTAAGACTGGTGGTAGAGCTGGGATCAGGGTCCAGGTCTCAGGACGCCACCCAGTGCACCATGCCTCACCTGTGTATACAGGTCACTGGGTACCAGCCTCCCTGATGGCCGCTTTTCCTATGTGGATTCCTGCTGCTCCCGGCATCCCCAGCCCTCTGGGGACTGCACACAGGTGAGAGCGAGATAATGCCTCCCAGGCAACTGGGCTCCCGAAAGACAGCAGCCAGACAAATCAAAGGCTTTATTGGATTTGTTAAATGCTCATCCTGTGGCCAAAGGCCTCCTGGCACCAGCCAGCAGCATGGAGAGTAGAGAGAAGAGCTGATGAGGAAATTAAAAGGCTTTTCATTTCCAGAGCCAAGACTGACATGGGCAAATTGAGAACACGTCTGCCTGGCTTCTTAGCCATCTAGCTCCAACATCCCTCATGCAGCAGCTCCTCCGGCCAGGGGCCATGGCGCATGGGGTGGCAAGGGGTCTTCTGGGTAGCTATCCTGAGCTGAGGTCAGGTACCTACCTGAACAAACATTGAGGATGTGGAAGGGATTCTGGGAAGGAACTGCCTGAGGTTGCATCAGCCCCTTCCCTCACCATCTTGGGATACAACCTGAATTTGATTGATCGCTTCTTCCATGTAAAAGAGCAAACCCCAAGATAAGAGAGAGGGCAGGCCAAGACTTGAGAAGGAGACAGTTGAGGGCTGGAACTGTACCTCAGTTGGTACAGTGCTTGCCTAGAGTTCTAGTCAGTTTTCTATCATCGATTAAACTCTCTGGCCAAAGTCAGCTTGGGGAGGAAAGTGTTGATTCTTACAACTCCCAAGTTACAGTCCGTCAGTGAGGGAAGCCAGGGCAAGAACTCAAGGCAGGAACCCGGAAAGAGGAACGAAAGCACAGGACCATGTGCTCTGCTTGTCCCCATGGTATGGTCTGCTCAGCTACTTTTCTTATATAGCCCAGGCCCGCCCACCCACCCAAGGATGACATCATCCACAGTGGACTGGGCCTGCCCACATCAACTAGCAATTAAAGACTGGCCCACAGGCCAATCTGATGAAAGCCATTTCTCAGCTGAGGTTTCTCTTCCCAGGTGTGTCAAGCTGACAACTGAAGCTAACCCGGTATGCACAGTGCTCTGAGTTCAGTGCCAGGCACCACATAAACTGGGTGTGGCTGGGTGTGGTGGTGCACACCTGTGATTCTGACACTTAGGAGGTTCGGGCAGAAGGATCAGGAGTTCAAGGCCATCCTTAGCTATACAGGGGGCTTGAAGCCAGCCTAGGCCAGAGAGACTTTTTTGATGGGGGGTGGTGGGGGAGAGGGAAAAGGAGAAGGAGATGAACAGTGAGAAAGAGAAGAGGAGGAGGGGAAGGGGAGGAGGAGAAGGAGGGGGAAGAGGAGGAAGAGGAGAAGGAAGACAGGCAGGTGCCAGTCCCAGGCTAAACAGATCAGCTCTTCAACACAGACGCTCGACTTCTGAGTGCTTCAGTTTCTTCCTTGGGATAGCCAAGGTGAGGTTAAAATGAGATGTTTGGGTGCAACTTTCCAGGCACACAGTAGGCACCAAAGATTATTTTTAGTGGTCCTCGGAGCCCCAGGCTCCCATGAGCCTCATATTGGTGAAGGGAATCTGTGTTCCAGCTCCTCCACCCACACCACCAGACTTGCTGTTCCCCAGAGCCTCAGATCACAGCAAACTATTTGTGTGCAATTACATTAAACTGCATAATATTTTCACTGCTCCCCCAGAGAGCATCACCTGATCATCTGCTCGTACCCTTCAACCAGGCCACTAAGATGCCAGTGTGTAAGCAGATGGCATCTCCTTACCATGACTAGGGAGGAGAGATGCATGTGTGTTAAATAGATATTTCCAAAGTTTCCTGTCTAGGCTGTCCTTAAAAACAGGCCAGTGGGAATAGATAAACACACCCTAAGGATATGATATTGTTCATTGATTGCTATAAAAATTATTCCAGTCACAGCTGGCTCTTTTCAATATTTTTCCAACAACATTTATTGAGCACTTAGTGTGTGCATGGTGCTGTATTCAACAAGACTGACCCTCCTTTTTTTTTATGTCAGTACTGAGTGATCAGATAGATCTATAAGCTACCAGATGATCTGATTCAATTAGTGCTATTGGAAGATTCCATGTCAGCCAGGAAGGTCTCGGATGGTATGGCACAGGGTCTGTCTTTGGTCTGTCTCATCGAGGATAGGATCACTGAGGGATCTTGGATGTAGATAAGCTCAGGGTTTTGCAAACACCATTTTTTTGTTTGTTGGCTGCTATTTTTGGTTGTTGTCTTGTTTTGTTTTGTTTTTTTGAGACAGAGTCTCCCTGTTGCTCAATAGACCTGAAACTTGTTACATAGACCAGGCTGGCCTAGATCTCATAGAGATCCATTTGCCTCTGCCTCCTGAGTGCTAGGATTAAGAACAAGTGTTACCACATCCAGTTCATGAGTTTCTACGCTTATTATTGTTGCTGTTTGTTTTTGGTTTTGACACAGAATCTCATGTAACCTAGGAAGGCCTCAAACTCATAGCCAAGAATGACCTTGAACCTCTGATCCTCCTGCCTCTACCTCCCAAACGCTAAGATTCTAGGTGTGTACCACCGTGCCTGGTTTACTCAGCGCTGTGGGCCAAACCCTGGACTTCATGCATGCTGAGTGAGTAATCTACCAATTGAGCTGCATTCCCAGAGCTTATATACAGAGTATCTACTCTGTGCCAGGCACAGTTCCAGGTACTCAGGCTACAGCTATGAACAAGACAGACCAACATATCTGTCTTTATGGATTTTATGTTGTAGCTATGTAAAACAATAAACCAAGGTACAAAAGATAACATTTCAGCAAAACGCTTACAGAGGGAAGCAACAGCAGGCCTCTGGATGTCACAAGGCATCCTGAGCAAAAGGGAGGTATATGCAAAGGCACTGGGATGGGAATGCACCTGACATATTCTTGGGGCAGCAAGGAGGCCAGTATGGTCATAGCAGTACAGGGAGATAAAGTGAGAGGTGGGAACACAGAGGAAACAAAGAGGAAGAATCTAGGTGGCCGATGAGAACAGGGACCAGGGCAGATCTCCATTTTCAGCACAAGGGCCTTGAGCCAGGTAGCTGCGCTCACTAACCGCATGGATGCTTTAACTTTCTGTGCCTCTGTAAATGCTGTGTTAGCTTTATGGTGCAGAGCCTTGACCAAGGGCACCTTCCCTGGATAATCAAGGCAAACACCACAAGAAACATCACGGCCAGAGGCTAGTGGGTCCTCGTAGTAAGCTCAAAGGAGGCTCTTCACCCCAGCCTGGTCAAGAGAAAAGCATCCAGCAGGCCTAGCTTCAGAGATGTTCTCCAAAACACCTGGCCAGGGATCTTCCAGTCAAAGTCATCAAAACTAAGGAAAAGACTGAGACTGTCATGGACCAGGGAACTCGATGCAACAGGAGGCCCTGGATCAGATCCTGGACCATCAAAGGACATTAGTGTAAAGCTGGAGAAAGCTAAATCAGTCTATAGTATAGTTCGTAGCAATGGACCAATGTCGGCTTCTTGGTTTCAAACAGTGTACCGTGGCCATGTCATCCACATGGAAGTTAGGTGAGAGGGCTTATGAGCTGGCATTTTAACTCCCCAAGGGCCAGAAGTATTCATTCAACAAACACAGCGGGTTACCAGTTGGCTCCTTCTACAGTGCCCCAATGAGAAGCAGAGCTCAACAAGGCAACAGGTAGAAAGGGAATGTGTCAAGAATCAAAGCTGTGCAAGCCCTAAAAATCTCTCCATGGGAAGGGCTCAGACAGGCCAGAGAACACACTGCTGTGAGACCAGCTCCCAGCATCCAAAAGGAAGCTACCTGGCCAGCGAGATGGTTCTGCAGGTAAAGCACACATGTCAAACAAATTCAGTCTCCTCCACCCACAGAAAGAACCCATAGGAAAAGAGAGATCAGACTCCCTGAAGCTGTCCTCTCACCTCCACATGCATGCTATGGTGTGCACACCCCCACACACAATAGTAATAATTAACAAATACATTTCAAACGAGGCTGCCAAAGACTTTGGGTGTTCTCATCCCCACCAGAACACTTATTCTCCAGCAGAGTCCCAAAGCCTGATTCCAAGCTCTAGTAACTGGACGGGCCCAGGTCACACTCTCCCTGCCTGCCTCTGATAAAGGCTGAGCTGGCAGAAGGAAGTTGTTCAAACCCTTTCCTGTTGACACAACTTCTCACCATGGCCAGTCATCCCTGTTAATCATTCAACACACTATTGACCACTGCTGTTAGTCACTCAACAAACCTTTAATATGGCAGGTGGGAGACAACAGCATAGTTCATCAGAGAGGTCTTGGAGGGGTCAGAGCTCAGGTACCTCACCTCCAGCTAGAAGACTGTGGTCAGACCCTGGGAAACAATAATCTTCGGGTTGGTGTAAGTACTCACTAAAAGATGACTGATATTGTCTGACCAGCACTGATGTATGCAAGCCAGACAAGGTTAACTCAACTCCTTCTTAGAGAAAGCGAGGCATCCAGCAATTTGTCCTAGTTTCATTTCTGTTACTGGGATAAAATACCCTGCAAAAAGCAACTTAGAGGAGAAAGAAGTTTCATTTAGCTCACAGTTCCAGGCGACAGTCCATCATCGTGGGGAAGGCCCAGCAGTGAGAGCTTGAAACAGCTGGACGTATCACATCCACAGTCAAGAACAGAGAGAAAGCACATGTGCACGCTCAGTGCTCAGCTGGCTTTCTCTATTCTTTTTAAAAATGTTTTATTTATTATTTTTATTTTATGTGTCTGAGTGGATTCTCTGCATGTATGTAAGAGCACCCATGTCATGCAGTGCCCACAATGGTCAGAAGAGGGTATCAGACTCCAGAACTGGAATTACAGACAGTTGTTAGCCGCCATGTGGGTGCTGGGAATTGAACCTGGGTCCTCTGCAAAAAGCAGTCAGTGCTCTTAACCACTGAGCCATCATCTCTCCAGCCCCCTCTTTCTATTCTTATATAGTCCAGACCCCAAACCAGGTAATGCTGCTACCCTCAGTGTCCAGGATCTTTCCACATCGATGGTGTTAATTAAGACAATCCCCCACAGACATGCCTGCAGGTCAACCAGATCTAGGCACTCTCTCACTCCCAGGTGATCATAGTTTGTATTACGTTGACAGTTAAAACGAAACACCACACAATTCAGTACGTGATTCTCCAGTCACTCTCTGCTTCCTGTGCCTGACCGAAGATGTGAGTACTTAGCTTCTGTCTCTACTCCAGCCACCTCTGCTATCATGTCTCCCCGCCCCCGACAATGGACTCTTGCCCCTTCGGAACCATGAGCTAAATAAATTCTTTTTATAAGTTCCCTTAGTCAGAGTTTCTATCGCACCAACAAAAAAGTGATTAATACATTGGGAAACAGAATGAGGAGGAGGTAGGCTGGGGAAGAAAACAAAGAATTAAATCACTGCCTTCCTCCATGTGAAGTCAGCCCCTCCTCCCTCCTCTGACATGCAACATTTGATTGGTTCTGCAAAACCATCCCCCCTGGGAAACTGTTGAGAATTACTTAAAAACAACCACTTAAAGTCTCCAGAAATGGCCCTAGGACTCTGCAAATGAAGAAATGTTTATCCAGGAAAAATCTACTCTAGCTCCATAAGAGCAAGAGTCTGAGACACATCATGACGTTAACAACTGACTCTTTGATTGAACCGAGAAGCGTCTAGATGATGCATCCAGAGAGAATAAACTAAGGCTCTGAATGTGGGCTGAGCCATGCGGTAGGCTGGAAGTGCATCAGATTGAATAAAAGGGATTGATGAGAGGCTGGGGAGATGGCTCAGCTGGGAAAGTGCTTGCTGAGCAGCTATGAGGACCTGCGTTCCATTCACAGACCCACCTGGAAGGATGGTGCACACGTCATCCCAGCACAGGGTGGGGGCGGGGAGTAGAGACAAGCAGGAGGTTGTGAGAAGCCCTACACAGAAACTGGGAAGAAAACTCAGGACCCCTGGAAGAGCAGGAGGTGATCCTACCCGCTTAGATTGTGGAGCTCAAAAGTACAATAACTGAAATGAAAATTAGCTAGAAGGACCCAAGGCAGATCAGGGTGGGCAAGAGAAACACACTCAGAAGACATGAAGGCAAATGATAGAAATTATACAACCCAAAGGACAACAGAAAAGAAATAATAGAAGAAAATGAACTGAACCTGAGAAGGGTGGTAGTATGCCATTCCCCACAACAGTGCAAGCACAAAGCTCTAGAGAGGATGACGCAGAGGGAGGATCAGACGAAACATGCAGAGAGATGGTAGTTTAAGATAATTCAAATGTGGAACTAGAGAGATGGTTCAGGGGTTAAGAGTACTGGCTGCACTCGCAGAGGACCTGGGTTCAGTTCCCAGCACTCACAAGGCACCTAACAACCATTCCAGGAGATCTGGATTCTGGTGCCCTCTTCTGACTTCCACAGGCATTGCATGACACAGGTGCATTTACACACATGCAGGCAATACTCTCGTATACATAAAATAAAAATAAAATATTTTTTAAAAAGATCATTCAAATATGACCAGTGAAGTCTCCTCATGCAAAAGAGTATAATGCACACAGAAGGCCACAACTGGCCAAACTGTAGAGAATAAGAGACTGCAGAGAGCGTGTCCCTGGACAGGGCTCCCATGTTAAACCGCACCCCAGGCTCAGGGACCACTGCAGAACGAGGAGGGGGCAGAAAGATTGTAGAAGCCGGGGTTGTACATAGTCATGAGGAACAGAGTCCTACAGGCCCCTGGGAACTTGCTCATATGAACCTACAGCCATGGTGTCAGCATGCACAAGACCCATGTGAACACAATCAGACAGGAACCCAGCATAGAACTGGGGAGATGGGCAGCAGGCCTGGACCTCAGCTGAAGAACTACTGGCAGCTGATCACCGCTGGGTGAGGGATAGCTGCTCTTTAAGAGAGAGACTCTAGGACTAGACTACAGTGGATGAACTTGCACTGAGGGACATCTAACTCAAAAGGCCTTAACATATAAGACAGAATGCATGAAATCCAGTGGGGAGAGAACTGTAGGGGGTTCAGGTCATTAAGATGTTTTGTATAAAATGCACAAAAATTCAGACACAAAATACATTGAAAAAAAAAAAAAAAGATTACCCAAATGTGATGGAAATTTTTAACCTACTGATTCAAGAAACTCAAAAAACACCAAGTAAGACCATTTCAAAGCAGTAAAAATGTTGAAAGGCAAAGCAAAAGGGGGTGGAAGCTCAAAACCAGCCAGAGAAAAAGGACTCCACGGGCATGCAAGGAGATGTCAGCTGACGTCAGTGGCAATGCAGGCCGGAAGGCAGTGGGACAACAGAGTCAAAGCGGTGGGTTGCTCTTTACATTTATTAATTTATTTAGTGTGAGTGTGTGTGTGTGTGCCATTGTGTGCATGGGAGGTCAGAGGCCAAATTGCAAGAGCTGTTCTCTCCTTCCGTCATGTGAGCCCTGGGTTCTAACTCAGGTCATCAGGCTTGGCAGCAAGACCCCTCACCTCACCCGCCAGCCCCAAAGTGCTTTTTAAAAAATTGTCAATCAATGGCTGGTGGAACGAGAACCAGCTCCCACAAGCTGTCCTCTAACATCCACACATGCACTATGGCACATGAGCACACAATTTAGACGCACACATACAAACACACAAAATAAATAAATGTAACTTAAAATTTTTTGAGCTGTTGCCAGGTGTTGTGGCACACGCCTTTAATTCCAGCACTAGGGAGGCGCAGGCAGTTGGATCACTGTAAGATCAAGTCAGCCTAGCCTACATAACAAGTTCCAGGCCAGCTGGGACTACAGGGAGACCCTGTCTCAAAAAGACACACAGACACATACACACACACACACACACACACACACACACACACACACACACACACAAATTGTCAACCAAGACCCTATATCCAGAAAAACCATCATTTAAAAAAGGAACAAGAAATAAAGGCATTATTGTTATTATTCGGACACTGAAACAATTTCAGGAGTCATAAAAAAATTACAGAATATTTCTTGTGAATCTAGATGCAAAATCCTCAGCCAAATGCTAACAAACTAAATCCGGTTATACATAAAAAGAACTATATACCATTGTCAGGTGAGATCCAGCCCAGAGTGCAAGCTTTAACACCTGAAGGCCCATTAACATAATACACCATATTAATAGAAGCCTAAAAACCACAGAAGCATCTCATTAACAAAGAAAGGCATTTGACAGAACCCAACACCCTTTCACATTAAAAGCCATCACTAAAGTAGGATTATAAGGAACTTCCTCAACCTCATTAAAGGCAGGAGGGAGGGAGGGAGGGGAGGAGGGAAAGAGAGGAGGAGGAGGGGGAAAGGAAAAGCCACAGCTAACAACACATTTGTTAGTGAAGCTTCTCCTAAAACTCAAAACAGGACAAAGGGAATTGACTCTCAACCCTTGATTTAACTTTGTCCTATTGGTTCTTGCTAGGGAGATGAGACCGGAACAAAAGAAAAAAGTGGTAAAATACCTCCATCCACAGATGGAGGATAATGGACAGATAAATTTATATTATTTATAGAGAGAATCAACTAAAATCTATTCGAACAAATTAACAAGTTCTGTGAAGTTTCAAGATAAAGACACAAGAGAAAATTTTATTTGCATTGCAATAAAAAAAATCTGGGGTAGTTTGAATGAGAAATGTCTCCCACAGGTCATGTGTTTGAACATTTGGTCCCCAGTTCATGGCACTGTTTGGGGAAGGTCACGGAACCTTTAGGAGGTGCAACCAGGCTGGAGGAAGTATGTCACTGGGGGTGGGCTTTGGGCGTTTATAACCTTGCCCCACCCCCAATTTGCTCTGAAAGTTTCCTGATCCAGCTACCTGATACCCACAGAACTCCCCCTCTGGAACCATAGTCAGAACTCTCTTCTGGAAGTTACTTTTGGTCGTACTGTTTTAACACAGTAGCAACAAAGTAAGTAATGCATAATCCAAAAATGCAACTAAACGCATAGTTCCATTTACCACAAAATGAATACTAGAACACTTAGGGAAAAATTCACATGTATAAATATAAAGTGTGTACTCTGAGATGTAAAAAGCCTTGAAAAATTAGATACAACCTAAATATGTTCAAAAACATCCTACACACGGGGGTGTACACAGTCTACACTGCTAGGATGGCAATCCTTCTCCTCTTGGCGTGTAGACCCATTGCAGTGACTTTCCAAATCCCCACGGCAAGTTTTGCAGAAATGAAAAGGCCAATCCTAAAGTTCATATGCAATTGCCAGGAACCCCAAAGTGTCAAAACTATCTTGAAAAAGAACAATACCAGAAGAACCACATGTCCCAATTTCAAAATTTACCACAAAGTCCTCATGACCAAAACAGTGTGAGACCAGCCCACAGAGGAGTGGAGCCACCACTGGAACACAACCAAGAGTCTAGAAGTCAAGCAAGGCCTCAACTGATTCACTGTGTCACTGAGGATGACCCTGAACTCCCAATCCTACTGCCTCTACCTCCTGAGTGCTGGGATGACAGGTGTACTGTGTTCTGTCATGTCTGGCTTGGTCAACTGATTTTCAACAAGGATGCCAAAGCTGTTTTGGGAAATGACAGTCTCTACAACAATGTTGCTCAGACAACTAGCTAGCTATATGCCAAAGAAGTCAATGAATCCTTCACCTCACACCATATATTAGAAAATTAACTCAAGGGCTAGAGAAATGGCTCAATGATTAAGAGCACTGGCTGTTCTTGCAAAGGACGTGGGTTCGATTCCCACAACCTACATGGAAGCTAACAACCATCCACAACTCAGTTCCAGGGGATCCGACACCCTCTTCTGACCTCCATGGGTACTGCGCCATATAAGTGCACTTACATGCATGCAGACAATACACTCATATAAATAAAAATAACAAATAAAATATTTTATAAATAATAAATATAATATTTATTTTTTTTTTAAAAGAAAATCAACTCAGAATGGATCAAAGGTTAAAATGCAAGAGTCAGAACTTTAAACCCTTAGAAGGAAACAGGGTAATCTTCACCCTGGGCTTTTCAGTAGGATGTGATACCAAAATCACAAGCAACAGAAGAGAAAATAAATAAATTGGACTTCTTGCATTCATGCTTTAAAACACAGGATTAAGAAAGTGGAAAAAAAGTGAAGAAGACTGACAACATGACTCAGCAAGTAAAGGTGTGTCCTGTGCAATCCTGATGGCCGGAGTTCAAGCCCCAGGTCCTCTGCAAGAATAGTCAGTGTTCTAATCCACTGAATCAAATCTCCAGCCCCTGAATCTGCCCTTTTATCTACACGTGGGGACAAGAATCCCCACCTCTTGGATATAGCGATCTTCAGAGGGGTGATTTGTGTAGGAAGGAATACACAGGGTGCTCAGAGCTGTGGGTACCTAACAAGGTTGGTCCAGACAGCAGAAATGAAAGGGAGCGAGGGAGAAGACAGGGAGGGAGGGTACAGAAGGTACCTGTTCGAGAACAGTCTACCTCATGTGCAGGCATAGTCTTCAAGTTCTCTGAGGCTGGAGAGAGAGAGTTATAAAATATTTTATTTTTTATTTTTATTTCATGTATATGAGTGTATTGCCTGCATGCATGTAAGTGCACTCATATGGCGCAGTACCCACGGAGGTCAGAAGAGGGTCTGAACTCTGACCCTGCCACACACCTGTGCTCAGCCCAGGCCTCACAGCAAAGCAGGCCTTCTAAGCCAGTCAACAAATGTGGAAAGAGCACCTAGGCACAGAGAGCAGGAGCCGGAGTGTGAGGCTAGCCTGGGCTAGATGATTAGACCCTTTCTCGAACTCCCCACCAAGAGAACGAAGGACAGCGGAAGTGCTGCTCAGGTGAGAGCAGTCCTGCTCTCTGGCAAGGACTCGCCTTCATTCCATTTCAAATAGGTCAAGGCAGGCCTTAGCCACACCCCAGGCCCTAGCGATGGAGGCCCAGGGTACCAGCACACACCCCCACACACATGTAAATAAATGGAATTTAATTTTTTTTTAATTAAAAGAAAGGCATCTGGACCTTTGCTTGCATGCCCACTGCCCCAGCCCAGCCTACTTACTGCCTGCTGGTCCCCTAGCCAATCCTTGTCACTTGACCTCTGCCACACAGGACCACCCTGCACCCTGAGCAGCCTGTCCCCTTCTCCTAGCTCTGCACCAGCATGTCCTTCCCCCAGCAAGGCCCTCCTCTGGTCTCCTGCCAGACTTTGGATGTGATTTACCTCCTAAGGCTCCATGTGTCCTGAGCTTGTTTTGAGAGTGGCAGTACTTGGGGATGGAGGGCGTCCTTCAGTCACTGGGGGCACTGCTCTCAGAAGATTAAAAGAAGGTTTTCCAGAGTCCCTTGGTACACCTTTGAGAAAGAGTGGTTTATTATATATAGATATATATATATCTTCTGTACCTGAGCTGGTGGTATTCGCCTGGAATCCCAGCACTCAGGAGGCTAAGGCAGGAGGATCACAAGTTTGAGACCACCCTAGACTACAGAGCAAGCCCATGTCTCAAATTTTAAGTAAATAAAGAAAGCCTGCACCTGGCCGGGTTCCACCCAGCCTCAGTTGGCTTCCTGCAGAGATACAATGCCTCAACCCTACTCCCACACAGGCGCATCGCAATCCACTATAATGTGACACAGCTGAAAGGGGCCTTACCAAAGCTGACCTAGGTCAGCTCCGTGTCTGGATCCCCCAACACTCTGAGCTCAATAAATCCCTTTTCTTTATAACGTTCACCTCCCATTATGATAACATAAAGTTGACTAACAAATCTCCCATGTGACTCATTCTGACTCTTGAACCCTGTGAGGTTCTTCTGGTTTGCATGCTATGCACTGAGTTCACCACACATCACTACATTTATAAGTGCTTGACAATTTACGGTTAATTTTTAAATAAATTTCCCTTCTGAATAATAATTTCATGCCTGCTAGATTGAAACGTCCATGACATGAGCCTCCAGCCCAGCCCCCTTGTTCAGTTGACCCCAGGACCTATCAGAGCCCCTAACTCATTGGTACCCAATGAACATTTGTTGACTGACTGACCTCGGTAGGTATTTGAGTGCCTGCTACGCAGTCAGTTCCAGAATATTCAACAACCCTCTATGGAGAGTTCATTGCCCCCATTTTACAGAAAAGGAAGCTGTAGCTTTGAAAGGTGATATTCCTGTTCCCCACTCACACCCCAAAGAAGTGTGAGGGTTGGGATGCAATTCAGGCTTTCTAGTCCCAGGAGACCACCGCCCTCTCTAAGCCCCTGCCAGGGACAGCAGGGTTCCACGTAGGTCAGCTGATTTGGGAGGGGCCGTTTAGTTTACAGCACTGACCTCACCGGCAGCCAGACCCCAGCTTCAGGTTGGTTAGAACAGCCTAGTGCTGGGAGCCTCTGTCCCCCTCCTCACCACAAAGCCCCCCAGGCACCCACCGCCTGTCTGCAACTGATTACTCTGGGGCGACCATGGCAGCTTAGCGCTCTCTAGTGGTGGGAGGAGAGTCTTTGGGGGGAGGGGAGGATGGAGGGGAAAGGGGAGAGGTGGAGCTGGACAAGCTCTGAAGAGAGTGGAGGCAGGCAGGGCACATCCTCCGACTCCAGAGGGCCACCCACCCCCGACCCCGCACGAGGGCTCCTCTGCTAGCTGTGTGTTCTGAGTCTCTGCCCTCCAGCTCCGCAGAGGCTCTGAGGGCCTCAGAGGGACACCCCGAGACAAGGAAAAATATCTCCACCTCTAAGTCGGGATAGTCCCTCTCCTAGGACTGCCACCAGCACTGAGCAAAGGCTTCCACCCAAATAGGAGCCTGGAAGTAACTCCAACCTCTCCATTTCTTCTCTCCCTTCAAAGTGACCCAGCCATCCGGGGCTCTACAGATGACCCAGTGCTTCCCCACCACCACCACCACCACCCCACAAACACAGAGCCACACCTGCCCGACTAGGTCCCGGCCACACCCAGCCACCCCCTCACCCACCCACTCCCCACCCAAATCCCAGCAGCTGCGGTTGCCATGGTGACAGCATCCTCACCCCACCCCCACCCCTGACACTTAAATAAACTGCAACCTGGGGACCTAGAGCTGCTGGCACAGGCCGATTGTGCAGAGCCAGCTCATTCCCCACGCCTCTCACTTCGGGATAATTAGTGCAAATTAAATTTCACACCCCTTCTCCAGCGCAGTGAGCGCCCTGGGAATGTAAGCCACCACACCACTCGTGGGGAACATGTGCAAAGGCTCCTCTGGGTGTGCAGATGCCAGAGAACATTTCTCAGCTGCCACAGCTTCCAGGCGGCACAAGAAGGCACCCGGATACCCCAGAGATGGGACACTCTGGAACTATCCAGTGCTGGCAGCTTTGTTCAACTGTGAAAGAAGGGAGACTCTGGTTCCCATCACTCATCTCTTCAAGCCTGCTGTGATGGGGCACACCTGTAATCTCAGCATTGAGGAAATGGAGGCAGGAGGATGAGGAGTCAAGGCCAGCCTGGACTCCATAGAGTGTTCCGGGCCAGCCTGGGCTACAAGAGACCTTGTCTTAAAAAACTGAAATTTAAAAATAGTTCCTCTCCATCCACATCTGTGTCTGAGGGCTTTACAGCTATTGTGAGTGGTAGGGTCTCACAATACGAAGGGCTGCAGCTTGGTTTCAGGATCTAATGCATAGATTTTAAGCAAGAGGCCCATACCCACTCCTTCTTAGATCCTAACACTTATGTAACCAGACTTCCTGTGTGCTTATTTACACTCATTATGATTTTGAAGGTTGAGGGTGCAGGGACTGAGACTGGACTCAGCAGTAGAGTGCCTGCCTAGCATGTCCGAGCACCTCAAGAAAAGTATACAAGTAAGGAAACACACACACACACCCCTCAGTGCAAATAACACAGCAGCTATTGGGGGGAGGGGAACGCATGCTGCTCCCGGTGTTTCACACACCTCCATCCTCCGAACACCCCAGGTGGGACTTACAGAGCTCTTCAAACACTATGGTACCCAGGCTTGGGATCCTGTTAAGATACAGGAACGGAGTCCACAGTTCCAAGCTCTAGGACTTCCTGTGACTGTATTTCTAGCCAGCGTCCAGGTAAGGCTGAGGCCTGGAACTCACTGGAAAGACCTTGACATGGAGAGGGAAAGGCTTCTGGTGTACCCATCCTCCACTCCTGTCAAGTTGGTTCCCAAGGGTGACACTGGCAGCTTCTGGAGTGTTGTCAGCCCAATCTGCTCCCTTGAAAGATGCCTAGGAAAGCTCTGCTTCTTGAGCTGAGGGGAAGAAGGATAGAGTCAGGGACAGGCGGGCAAGGGCTGGCCTTCTCCCCTGCGGTGAAGCCCTGTGAGGTCATTCAGGCTCCAGACTCCTCAGGGTCACACAGACGATGGACGCCAGCCGACTCCACACCTCCTCCAACTTTGTCCTGCTTCCCTCCCTCCCAGGAGTCTCCCACAATCAATCGCTGATGCAGGAATGCCTGCTTCAGGTTCCTCTGAGATGGGGAGACCCTCTCACTTCCCAACTTGTTTGTGCAGAAACTGACCAGGAGGCTAACTAACAGACAATGACAGGACCAAGTCTCTCAAACAGTAATCTGGCTCCACTGCCCCTGTACACTCATGTCCACAGTACAAATCCACATCTGTACTCACCCATGCTCATGTGAATGGACCTGCACAGCTCTCTACACAGCACGTATCCGCAGACCTCGACACTCACGTGTACGTAAGTAGCTGCTGAGTCATGTACTTTACCAGCAGTTTTGAGGCGTTCCTTCATAACTGACAGACGGTACTTGGGAAGTCAGGGACACCTCTTGGTGTTCTTAGTCTCATTAATAAAAGAATTTAAGAACAGATCCTAATGGAAGTTTGAGGACAATTTTGTTCGGGTTTAAAAGAAAAACATCCTAGAGCAGACAAACTAAATCTCAGCAGCTGACTCTTAACTAAAACTGCCCTGTTCTGGTGCAGTGAGGTTTAAATAAGGAGAAGAATTTGAGCTCCAAAGTAGGATGACCCTGAAATGGTTCCAGTAACTGTACGGTCACACTTGGCATGGTGGTACACACCTACCGTGAGGATGACACCAGCACTCGGGAAGCTGAGGCAGGAGGTTAGGAACATGAAAGCCTTGCCTGGGCTACTTAGTGAGTTCTAGATCAGCTGGGCTAAGTAGTCTGAACTTGTCCGGAAACATGAAACCAAACTAAACAAAAATATAATCACATATGTAACTTATTCCTCACTCTTGAATATAACCAATGATGTTGTCTCATTATACTTTTTCTGCCAATGAAGAGGAAATAAATTTTTTTTTTTATTGCCAAAAAAAAACAAAAGATAAGGTGGAGCGAGGCGTGTAGCTCACAGCTTTAGTCTCAAAACTTGGTGCGCAGGAAAAAAAAAAAAAAAAAAAAGCCCCATAAGATTAACTGGTCAAAAATAAAATCTCTGGTCTACCTGTTGGAAGACCCACTTTTCCAGTTTCACTGGTCAAACCCTGATCATAGGGCCACCGAAGACCGGTTCACCGTATGTCATGCTAAACGGGTAGGCGGAATATCTAGTGCCCTAAGGAGGCGGTGAACTATTCCTGGTGAACTGATCCTGTCTGGAATCCCACCTCATTGGACAGTGCTTCTGGACTCTTCCACAGACACATGGTCCTCTGTAAGTGCAGCCAGTGCTCTTAACCATTGAGCCATCTCTCCAGCCACCCCCATTCTTAAATTCCTTTATGAATGAGCCTAAGAGCCCTCTAAGAAACCTGTTTCTCTTCTGTATCATTGGAAGGCAGATATCTGTGACATTAAGGCCAGCTTGGACTACATAGCGAATTCCAGGCCAGCTGGAGCTACAGGGTAACTCTGTTTCAAAAAATAATAATAATAACAATAAATAAAATAATAAATAAAAATAAGGTGGAGAGGTGATTGAAAAAGGTATCCCAACATCAGCCTCCATCCTCTACACACACCCACGGGCTGGGTGCTCCTGGACATTGCACATAGACCACCCACACACAAGAGAAAAGGCTATAAAGGGTATGTTTTCAAACTTTCTGCAATAAACAGCCAGGACCAGGCTCCTCTCACACCTCCTGGGAGCATGGTGAGCCTTGTAGAACGGGCACTCCCTGGGTCCCAGCAGAGAATGGCTAATGTTCAGGGCACAGACTCTTCACCCAGAAACCCTTGTTGGAACGTGCTGGTGCTCACAGGACGGTTCCCTGCAGCAGAGCCTGGGTCCAGGCACAGAAAGATGATACAGGATGCCAGCAGTCTCCACAGCTGAATCTTGCATCCCTCAGTATCCCAAAGCTTCTCCCTCAAGTGGCAACCGACTCGGCAGCCCAGTCCCCACCCGACTCTGCTCCCACAGTTCAGCAAACCCTGGAGGAAACGCTTCAGGTAGTTACCCCAGGGCTCAAGACTCAGGATCAGAACTGACTGGATGTCAAGGATCACATGTTTACCTCTAAACCAATCATTGTTCAGTTTCCAGGAGCTCTGGAGTTGGCCTTCTGCCAGGAGCATGGACTAGGGAAGGTTGGGGATGTGACATTAAAGAGGAAATAAATGCTGACCAGGAAGCAGACAGACGCACAGATAGCTGTGATGCTTACATGAGCCCTAGCTATATTAAACGCATGATATAAGGCCAATGGCAGAGGTGATGGTCGACCTGGGTTTTTACATTTATTTTGTGTGTATGTGGGTTTTGCCTGCATGTAAGCAAGTGCACTTTGTGCATGCAATACCCTCAGAGGCCAGAAGAGGGCATTGGATCTCCTGGAACTGGAGTTAAGGTGATTGTTAGCCACCGTATGGGTGCTGGGGATTGAGCCCCAGCCCTCGGCAGGAACCGTCAGTGCTCTTAACTGCTGAGCCATCTCTCTAGTCCCCTACATTTTAACTTTTTTAAAACTTCTTATCTTTTTGAAATAGGGTCTCCCTGTAGCCCCTGCTGAGCTGAACTCATTATGTAGACCAGGCTGGCCTCTATCTCCCAGATATCCACCTGCCTCTGCCTCCTCAGTGCTGGAATTAAGGGTGTGGCCCGCCAACACACCCAGCCTATTTTTCACTTCTTTCTTTCTTATGTGTACAAGTGTTTTGCCTTCATGTATGTTAAGTGCACTACCTGCATGTAATTTCCTCTGAGGCCAGAAAAGGGAATCGAATCCCTTGGAACTGGAGCTACCACCGAAGGCTGTGAGCTGCCATGTGCTGTGGGAAACCAAACCCACATCCCCTGGAAAAGCAGTGTATGCTCTTAACTGCTAAGCCATCTCTCCAGCGCCTGAATTTTGTTTTAGTTGGAGTAAAGCAATATGTTCTAGTTTGCTTTCTGTTGCTGTGATAAACTCCTTGACCAAAAGTGACTTGGGGAGGAAAGGGATTATCTCATCTTACAGTCCATCACTGAGGGAAGTCAGGCAGGAACTCAAGGCAAGAAGCCGGCAGCAGGAATTGAAACAGAGACCATGGAGGAATGCTGCTTACCGGCTTGCTCTTCCTGATTTGCTCAGCTAGTCTTCTGACACAGTCCAGGACCACCTACCTGTCCAGGAGTGGCACCACCCACAATGGGCTGAGCCCTCCCACATCAACCAGCAATTAAGAAAATGCCCCCACAGACATGGCCACAGGCCAGTCTGCTGCGGGAAATTCCTCAACTGAGGCTCCTTCTTCCCATTTGTGTCAAGTTGACAACTGTAACTATGACATGATGCAACCAAACTTTACCCACAGGAGAATCTTCCAAAAGGCCTGTGAGAGCATAGACCATTAGACACGCACCCAGTTTTTCACATCGGTAGAAAGCAAACCAGGACAGAAACTGGTAAGAATGGGATACTGCTGTGACGGATCTGATGATGTTGTTCTTTGGAAGATTATGGAAGTATTTGGAACTTTGGGTTCGAAAAGTCATTGAGTGCTCAGAGCTTAGTGAGCTGCTCCATGGGAGGTTGAAAGATAATGTTGAGAGAAGTGCAGGTGATGGGAACCAGCTTGTGAAGTTTAAGAGGGAAGCAAAGACTATCAGGACTGTTCATATGATGTTTTGAGTTAAGAATCTGTGGTTTCTAGCCAGCTGGAGCTGATGAATCAGCGGCGACTAACAAGAGACCAGCACTGAAGTGGAACTTTTGCTTTCCTGAGACAAGTGATCCTTGTTAGGTGCAGCTGGAAAATCAGCTTTCAGTAAAAGACCAGCACCACTGAGGTAACATCTTTTCTGGGAAGTATTTCCTTTTTATTCAGTCTTAAGACTCAACCCAAGGAAGACTACTAGGCACATTCAGAGTGGGCCTTCCCACCTCAGTCAACCTAATCTAGACAGTCACTTGCAGGCAGACTCAAAGGCTCTTTCCTAGGTGCCTCTGAGTCCTTTCAAGTTGTAAAATAACCATCCCAGTATTTAATGTTTTTAATTTATTTTTGTTTTTTATTCATGTGTGTACATGTATGTGTGTATTCATGCACTCAGCTCACTTTCATGTGTGTATATGATGTATGAGTGTGAGCACACACATGGAGGTCAGAGAACAACTTTACGGATTCGGTTCTCTCCTTCCGCCTTCACATGAGTCCTGGGGATTGAACCAGATTTTCAGGAGCAGCAAGTGCTTTATCTGCCAAGCCAACCCACCAACCCACTTTCTCCCTTTTATGCTGTCCAGGACCCCAGCCCATGAGACAGTACCACCCACAGTTAGGGTGGGCCTTTCCATCTCAATTAACCAAATCTAGAAAATCCCTCATTGACATGCCCAGACTTGTCTCATTTGTAATTCTAGAATTTGTCAAGTTTACAGTAATATGCACAATCACACACCACAAAAGAGACATTGCTTACTGAACTCATATTAGTGCAGAGACATTGAGTAATTTGCCCAAAGTGTCACAAAGGACCTGGAAGGCAGGAATAACACGGTTTGACCATAGACTATACTGATCATGGCACTGAAAATCCCTAACTTACCACAGGACCTGGGCTATTCTGAGGGCTAGGTTTGCTTCACAGGATTCAGAATAAGCTGTTGTAACAAATAGCCACCACCCCACGCCCCCGCCCCGCGCGCCCCAAATATACTGGCTGAAACAAGAAGACAGTTTAGCACTCTCACATGACAGTCCAGAGGGCCATGGCCCAGGGCAGGTAGGGCACCTCTTCCAGCCTCCACATGTGGCCTCCAGCCTGCGGTGCAAAGGGGTTTGCAGCAGTCACAGGAAGTGGGGAAGTTAGAAAGGTAGAAACACACTCT
Organism: Eospalax fontanierii; assembly: GCA_035773235.1. Lineage (NCBI taxonomy): Eukaryota > Metazoa > Chordata > Mammalia > Rodentia > Spalacidae > Eospalax > Eospalax fontanierii. The sequence goes on from CM069553.1 coordinate 14,356,389, forward strand.
GTCCTATCTAGAGCACAACTCCAAAACTGTCTGCCTCACATTTACTTGCACCCCATTGGCTGGATCCAAGCCACATGGTCAGCAAAGGCGGCTGGGAAATGTAGTCTTGAAGTGGAAGGCAATGGAGGCTGGAGGACTGTGAGGACCTCCAGGTAACCTGGTGGCAGTGTCTTTCACAGAAGGCAGATTGGTGACCTTATCCCCAGAGACAGGATGAAGTCACCCTCCAGAGTCCCACACTATGGCAAAGGTACCCAATCTTTATCCCCAGCTTTTTTATTTTATTTTATTTTTTTTGACAGGATTGCCCTAGTCCTGTCTCCCAGAAAGTCACTATATGGACCAGACTGGCCTTGATCTCACAGAGATCCACCTGCCTCTGCCTCCTGAGGGCTGGGCTGGAGTAAAGGCACCACCCATCATTACCTCCAGCATTTTGACCTAAGATTGTCCTAATGGATGTTTTTCTTTATACACACACACACACACACACACATATTTGAGATTTGAGACAGGGTCTCCCTTTAGCCTCGGCTGGTCTGGAACGCACTATGTAGACCAGGCTGTCCTTGAACTCACAGAGATCCACCTGCCTCTGCTTCCCTAGTAGTGCTGGGACTAAAGGCATAAACCACCATGCCCAGCTATTATTTTTTATTTTATGTGTAGGAATGTATTGTCTACATGCATGTCGTGCAGTGCCCACAGAGGTCAGAAGAGGGCGTTGGATTCCTTGGAACTGGAGTTACTGACTGAGTTGTTAGCCACCATGTGGGTGATGGGAGCCAAACCCAGGTCCTCTACAAGGCCAATCAGTGCTCTTAACCACAGAGCCATCTGTCCAGCCCCTAATAAATGCTTTTCTACACACAGCAAAACTTCCAGTTGAGGATATCATGTCAAATCTAGCTTTCAGTTTTCAGTCTCCAAGTTTATTTACTTAGGAAATGTTTACTGGATCAGAAAGGATGTTGGGTGACTATTAATAAAGCTAGGAAACTTCAGCCAACAAAATAAACACCTCTGGTTGAATGAGGGTGAGGCAGCACATTGAGCAGAGCCCAGGCTCCTTGTCACCAGGCCTGGCCTGAACGCCTGTCCTCTTCCCAAGCCGCAGGTGTCCCAGTTCCTAAACCCCGCACCATGACGCAGTGACTAGGAAACAAGAGCAGATTTCTCTTGCTTGCAGAAAAGGTAAATTGCTGGCAGAAATAAATTTGCAGATGCTTGAATTGCACAGAAAGAACTTCATTGGTGGAGAAGGTTTGATGTCCCGCCTCCTTTCCCTTCCCCCACTTACCAATCTTGCTTTGCTCTTGGGTTTGGGCCAGAGGGCTGGGGAGATATCTTAGTGGGTACAGTGCTTGCTGCACAGCATGAGGACCTGAGTTGGATTCCTAGAACCCACATAAAAAGCCTGGCTTTGAGGGTTCCTCTTGACATCCCAGCACTGGGGAGGTGGGGACAAACAGATCCCTGGGACATCACCGGCCTGCCAGTTCTTGAGTACCAGGTTCAGTGAGAGACCCTGTCTCAAAAAAATAAGATGCAGAGTATCAAGGAAGATGCCCAGCATCAGACTAGACTAGCCGCTATACACATGCACACATGCACATGCATACGCCCAAATTGGGTACTGCTGGGCCCGATATTTGGTGTGAGAAGTAGGTGGGCTCTACCTTTGAGAGTGATCCTTTTATTGATCTCTGGGTTTGGCCCAGACCAGTCTGGGTCTGGACTTAGACCGTGCGCCAGTTGGAACAAAGGACTTTGAGCCTGTACATCTGTCACCTAGGCAAGAGGCCTCCGGATCTTCAGAAGCTAGTTCCTCACTCAATAGACATGCAGGACACAGGGCAGCCAGAGATGGGCTTAGATGCTGGCACATCCTTCCTTAAGCAGATGCCCAGGGTAGATCTAGACACCCTCTGAGAAATGTTCAATGTCCTAAGCAATCACTATGGGCTCTCATTATGCCAGCCTTGCTTAGATCTTTCCTGGTCCTTACAGACCCACCCACCCCCAAACAATTCTGTGTACCCATTTTATAGATAAGGAAAGTGAGGCACAGGGAGAAAAAGTCACACGTCCACACATCTCAGGGCAGATGACAAATTCAAACAGACCCTGAGACTAGTATTTCTCCCTCACTCCCCGTACCCTGCCCCCATCCCGTTCCCATCCAGCCTCTGCTGGGACTCCGGCTCACACCTCCTCTCTGCTGTTCTTTTCACACCAAGCTCAAAACATCCAAGAGAGAACTCTTACTTGCAAAAAAGCAAGTGCAGAGGAGTCAGCACTGGGGTGGGGGGCCTCTAGTGGAAAACTGAGCCCCCCAGCTCTGAGGCAAAGGCCTCAGAGACCAGGCCAGATGGGGTGTGGGTATCCCTACACCCTCAGCAGGACACCTGAGGTCAAGGTCAGTTTTCCACTGCATACTCAGGGTTACCTTAGTGACTAAGTCTAAACATTTTTTTAGGGACTGGAAGTTGCCTCTGTGGGTAAGAGGATATACTGCACAAGCGTGAGGACCTGATTTCAAATCCCCAGCACGCATATAAAAAAAGCCAGGCATAGGGAGACGGAGACAGGAGGGTCATTGGGGCTTGCTGGCTGCCAGAGCAGCTCCAGGCTCAGTGAGAGACCCTGTCGGAAGGGAACAAGACAGAGAGTGCTAGAACAGGACATCGATGTCCTCCTCTGGTCTCCCCACATAGAGACACAGGCACACATGTTTTCACATTACATGTATATACACTACACACACACCACAAACATACACACAACATTTTTATAGTCCTATACCTCCCATCCCATATTCCAAATCTTCCCTATTGATAATGTGTTAACTTGAGCTTCTAATTACTACCCAAGGCCAGGCTTCTACATACCCCTCAACTAGAGGGGGTTAACCACTTATACCCTAGTGTGAATAAACCTCCGACTCTGGGAGAGGCTCTCTCAGCATACATGGGCTCTCTCAGTGTCCACTCTTCTCCAGCAAGCAGCTTGAGGGACTCCAGGCTTCATTATGTCCAAACACTCCAGGGCTGAGAGGCACCAGATGTGACCAATGACTGTCCCCAGAACAAGTCAGCTGTCTTCTCACACTAATTCCTGGCATGGCAGAGGCCCGACTAAGGTCCCCACAGACAGCAGATGGCGAGCCAACTCCTGTGTTGCCATGGCAGCCTTGGACCGGGGGTGAGGAGATGGTGCTGGGTGCACAGACACTTCTGCCAGGATTACATGAGGGCACAGGAGGGGGCGGGTACAGGGTCAGATGTTACCACCTCCCCACCGCACAGGGTGGTGCAGGAGTTCCTGGAGGTGCCCAGAAGGTGTAGGGGTGGTCAAGGGTCTGGGGAGCCGGACATGCGCTCAGACCTGCCCAGCCTGCCCTGGTTCCAGACTGCCCAGCCTCTCAGCCTTGGATGGAGGAAGGCCAGATGTGAGTTGACAGGCAGGCAAAAGGATGCCAGGACGCTATGTCCCTGCAGAGAGGTCAGGTCCTATACTATGTAGCACACGCACAGACAGCAGGGGCCAATGGCTCTCAGGGACCAAAGTGAAAGGGCAGATTGCTAAAAAGGGAGAAGCTCCCAGAACCTGCTCCTCCTGTCTCCTGCATGGGGAGATGCAAGTGCCAGGTCTCAGTGGCACTGGGGTCCCATTCAGGACCCAGACCACGGCAACCAACCTGCCTCCAGCTCCCTGAGGGCAAGTCCCACTCCCTGGGCCTGTCCAAGCAGCACAAGCTAGTGCCACTGAACTGGAATGTGAACCAAGTTAGTGGGAGCAAGAATCAGACAGGACATGTTCACAACACCCAACCTGGAAGCCCTGACCACCCACACACACAGAGCCACGCCTAGTGCCACACGGCTGCCTGCAGGCTTTCACACTGCGCACACACACACACTTCATGCAAGAAGAGCTCGGGCTGTGAGCATGCCCAGTGCCTGCTCCCAGGGTCGCGTCCCAGCCACCGCACACATATGAGATCTTCCCATTAAGCCTAACCCACACAGATAGAAATTAGGAAGCTGCTATCAGGGTTGGACCCAATGCAATACAACCTCCTCCACTTTGCCTTTCCCAGGACAGCCAGATTCAGTGACTGGGAAACACCCTCCACCTTCTGAAGGGAGAAACTGCCAGTCATCTGGTGAGTGCTGTGATTACAGAAACAAGGGAAAGAACGGGGCTGGGGTTTTGCCATCATCTACCCCCGCACACGTCTCTCTTCCACTTTGGTTTTCATTCCTCTTTTTAAAAAAAAAAAAATATTTATTTATTATATTTATCTTAGCCACCATGTGGGTGCTGGGAATTGAACCCAGGTCCTCTACAATAGCAGCCCGTGCTCTTAACCGCCAAGCCATCTCTCCAGCCTGATTTTTTCTCCTCCCATCAGACCCAGCAGAAATTCGAGCTAATGTGATGGCTCAGTGGGTAAAGCACTTGCTGTACACACATGAGGACTCGAGTTCCATCCCCAGAATCCACATAATAACCTGACCGTGGTGCTCTTAAAATCCCAGCCCTGGGAAAGCAGAGACACAAAGATCCCTGGGGCTCACTGGCCAGCCAGCCTAGCCAAAGTGGCGAACCCTAAGTGCCAGCGAGAGACAGACCGTCTCATAAAACAAGGTGAATGGTTCTTGAGAACAATGAGGTTGACCTCTGGCCTTCATAAGCACATTCATACATGTGCATGTACGCCAGCACTCACAAACACATGTGCATCTGCACACACAGGAAGAGAGAGGGGGTGGGGAGACTGGGGTTTCAAGAGGGAAAGGCAAGTGGGCATGTGCCTGGGCTCTCTCCTCTGCCTCGGGAGCAGAGGACAAACAGCCTGCCTGTCCCCACTCCCTGCTGGTGAGCTGCTGCAGCCCACTGAGCTGGCACTCGGCCCTGGGTATCAGGAAGATGGCTTTTATCTCAGCCCCCACCCCTGCCACCACCCAGACTGAACACTCGGTGTCTGTGAGTCACACCAAGCCCTGACATTTGTGCAATTGTGTTCCCCGTACAAAGCGTTTTCACACACTGTTCAAGCCCCAGGACCACCCTGAGGGGAGGGTGACAGCCATAATAACGATCCCTTGACACAGAACATTCTACGGGGTGGGCTCTGTCCTAGGCAGCACACATGATAGCTCATTTAATGTTCCCATCAACCTGTGAAGAAGACTCTGTTGTCATCCTCAGTCGAGTTCCCAGGTGAACTGGCTCACCCCAGTCACAGAGCTAACTCAGGCACGAAGGTGAGGGTGTCTAGCTCCAACTCCAGGGTGGCTGATGCATTTTCAAGAGGCAACTGGAACTCTTGTTGCTGTTGTTTAATCTGTGTGTGTCTGTGTCTGTGTCTGTCTGTGTGCGCATATGCCATGATGTATGTATGGAACAGGACAACCTCTGGCATTGGCCCTTACCTTCTGCCTTGTTTGAAGAAAGGTCTCTTACTGTTCACTGCTGTGTGTGGATCAGATTAGCTGGCCTGCAGCTGCCAGAGATGCTCCTGTCTAGACCTCCGATCTCGCTCACTACTGTGTCTGACTTTTACTTGGGTTCTGGGGATTCAAATATAAGTCTTCATGCTTATAGAGTAAGAACTTTTCCCATGGAGCCAGCTCCCCAACCCTCACCTGAGCCTCTTTCACTGTACTTCCAAAGGACTCCAGCCTGGAGCCAAAATGAGCTGGGCTCATTTCCCATGAGCCCCTAGGAGTCCAGACAATAGAGTAAGAATAGGTCAATGAACCTTTTAAAAGCCCAGCATGTAGAGTTAAGCCTCTCACAAATAGGTCCTAAATCTTCTGCCAACTCTCTGTAGGGCTTTGGATGGAACATTTAGTTTCTCTGCACCTTGGCTTTCCAATCTGTAGATTGGGTGTGGTGGTAATAGTTACTGCCTCCTGGTATTGTAAAGGTTGAATTAATAGACATGAGGTAGGCTGGGATCTGGCTCAGTTGTAGGTCGCTTGCCTAGTATGCACAAGAACCTGGGTTCCATCCCTAGTACTGTAAGTGAATAAATGAAATATCAGTTAAGTGTACATGAGGCAATTCCTGGCACAGAGTTAATGCTCAGTAAACTCTGGCTATGGAAACTGAGGTGTCTCCGTTGTTTGTATTTGCCGTACAGGCATGAGGACTGAGTTTGGTCCCTAAGACTCATGTAAAAAGAAATCCGATGTGGGGTGATGAGACGGCTCAGGGGCTAAAGGTGTTTGCTACAAATGACAACCTGAGTTTGAGTTCTACGACCCACATGGTGGAAGGAGAGAACTCCTACAAGGTGTTCTCGGACCTCCACATACGTGCCATGGCCCACTCACACCCATCTTCCACACAGACGATAAATAAATCAATGTAACAAATAATACTTTTAAAAGACAGGTGTGGTGGCCCACACTTGTAATCCCAGTGCAGGGGAGGCAGACACACAGGACAGTCCCTGGGGCTCACTGTCCTAGCCTGGACTACTGGGTGAGGTCTAGGCTAATGAGAGACTCTGTCTCAAAAAAACATGATGAATGGCACCTGAGCAAAGATTGACCTCTGGCATCCACATGCATGCACATGTAAGTACACTACACACACACACACATACACACACACACACACTGACTGTGATTATCATTATCTGACCCTCTGACCCTTTTGGCTTCTTAAACACCAGAATTCAGACAAGCTGGCACACAGAGCAGTCCTGTGAGACCTGAATTCCACTCTGGAAGGGACAGCTGGGTTGCTGAGGAGCCAGCTAGAGTGTCTTCCCCATCCTTTGGGAGACTCAGCAATGGAAGAATAAAAGGGTCAAGGCGCACCCTCACCCACTGCGCTGAGTGAGCCTGAGACGCCAGTCTTGCCATGTAAATGAGTACAGAGGGGTTTAACGATGCTCTGATGTGGGGGCGAGGGTGATAACGTTGACGCGCATGTCATGTGAGTTTATTTTGGTGCCTGTTTCTGATCTGAACTTTGTGCCTGGTCTGACTTGGTGTCACCCTCCCTTGGGCTCCCAGGCAGCCTGAGGAGTCTTCAGACACTGTGGCAAGACCTGGGGACCCTTCAGAGGTGACAATTGATCTTTCTCATGAGAACCCCATTCTTTAGGGGCGTTAGAGGAGAAAACCCCCACCCAGGAGGCTAAAAAAAAAGTCTGCAACAATGTGGCAGCTGCGGTTGCCAAGGAGATGGTGAGGAGGGAGGGAAGGATGCCTGTGGTGCCTCCTGCCTGGCAGAACCCCCACCTCCACCCCAGGAGGGCATTTTCCTGGTGTCACGGAGGGGGTGAGGGGCCAGGTCTGGGAATAAGAGCCCAGGGATCATGTTCCCCATTGTTGCACCCGGTCCCCAGAGCAGAGGGTGTGTACCAGACAATGGGCCAACGGACAATGGAGAACAGCAGATGGTTTTCCCCCACCCTCAGCCCACCCCATCCGGAACTCCCCCCCAACAGCCACCAGCTGGTGCCCACAGCTTGCCAGGTTTGCCTGAGAGGTTGGAGAGGAGACCCCAGTTCAGCTGGCTGCAGACCCCATCTTTGCACCTGCCCACTCTGGATTTTACAAAAGAGGCTAAGGCTGGGAATTAAAAGCCCTGCGTGATGGAAAAATCATAGGTAAAGTAATAACAGGCAACATTCAAGTATATCAAAAAGAAATCAGCCTTTCATAGACAACACAGAGCCCTTCAAGACTTACCACCACCAAATCCCAGCATCCTCCACAGCTTCTCCATCCTGATGTCTCCCTGCCCTGAACACTCGGAGGCCATTCAGTCTGTGCCTGACATGCAGCAAGTCCCTCCCAAACTCTGTGCCTTTGCATATGATGTTCCCACCCAGAACACCATTCCACCACTTTTCATCCCCCACAATTCAGGCCTTACCTTCAATAGCAGCTCTCCACAGAGCCCCTCTGACCACCCTGTCTGCAATGATCCTATTTGCAATCTGTCTGTCTGCTACTTGCCCAGCATCACAGCCTGCTTGTCCTGTTTTCTGTTGGGTACCCCTCACTAAGAACAGAAGAGCCTGGCACATATAGGTGTTTAATAAATAGTTATTGAACTTATCAAGTTGTGATCATCTTGGTCCAAACACTAAACTTGGGGTTTGGCCCCATTCTATAGAAGAAAGAACGGAAACTCCAAGAGAGGTTAGTTGAGTGAGCCTCGGGCGCTGATCTGACTCCAGAGCTGCATACTCCCCTCACCCCCCCAGGTCCGCTAGCACTTGCTCTTTGCTCTAGGACAAGCACCGGTCCCTTCTCCTAGGTGGGACGTGCATGCGCGCGCGCACACGCACACACACACACACACACACACACCTCTAAGGGGTAACATGGAATCTTGACTTCATGGTCTCTCCACAGCTTAGCCTGGAGGCAAGAGTTCTGGGTTCAAGTGTTATCCAAGGTAAAAAGGTACATAGATTTCCTTCCTTCCTTCCTTCCTTCCTTTTTGAGATGACCTCATGTATCCCAGATGACCTTTAAACATCTGATCCTCCTGCTGCCACCTCTCAAGTGCTGGGATTCCAGGTATGTGCCACTACACCCGGCCTATGTCATGCTGCAGAGTAAACCCTGAGCCACCACGCTGCTGACGCACATGGAAACAGTATGGCCATTTTCAAAATGCTCAGCAAACACCATCTGACCCAGCAAATTCACTCCTAAGTGATTTACTCAAGAGAAAGGCAAACACACATCACGCAGCCAGTGTTTCACCCACGAAACAATCTTGCCTGCCCAGGGATGAGAATTTGAGACAAACTGTTTGGGTCCATCTTTTCCATAACCTCACATGGAAGCCCTGTGTTCCCATTTGACAGACAAGTAAGATGAAGACTCAGAGGAAAGCATTATAAATTGTTCCAAGTTACAAATCAAAAAGAGGCATTGAGTTTGATTTGAAACTGGGCCTTGCTCCAAGTTTCTCTTCAAGTCACAAACTTCCTATAGTGCAGGTAGACCTTAGAAGGCAGTGATACTGAGCACTGAGCTCAGTGTCATGCTTGCGCCTGCAATCCCAGCACGCAAGAGGCTAAAGTATGTGCACTGCCTTGAATTCAAAGTCAGCTTGGGGTATAGAGTGAGTTCCAGACCAGTCTGAGCTATAATGTGAGATCCTGACTCAGAAAAAAAACAGGGGGTGTGGGGGACTAGAGACGTGGCTCAGCAGTTAAGAGCACTGGTTGCTCTTGCAGAGGACCTGGGTTTGGTTCTCAGAAACCTACGTGGTTGCCAATAACCATCTGTAATCCAGTTCCAGGAAATCTGACGCCCTCTTCTGACCTCCCTGGGCACTGCACACACATGGTACACATACATACATGTAGGCAAAACACTCATACACATAAAATAGAAAGAAAGACAGAGAGAGAAGAAAGGAGAGGGGAGGGGAGGGAAGGGGATGGGAGGGGAGGGGAGGGAAGGGGAGGGGAGGGGCAACAGTGTTCCATAGCAAAGGAAACTGAGGACCAGCCAGAGCAGACATTATCTGCTTATTTCAGAAAGAAGAGGCTGGAGAGAGGACTCAGTGGTTAAGAGCACTGACTGATCTTGCAGAGGATCTGAGTTCAGTTCCCAGCACTCACATGGTGGCTAACCACCATCAGTAACTCCAGTTCCAGGGAATCTGATGCCCTCTTCTGGCCTCCACAAGCATTGTACAACACAGGTACACTTATACACATGTAGGCAAAACACTCAAACACATAAAATAAAAATAAATAAACCAAAAATAATTTTTTTAAGAAAAGAAAGGATTAAAAACCCAGCACTGTGGACTCCCAGGAGACTCATCTGCCAGTACCAGTGAGCTCATCTCTGGGCCCCTCCAGCCCCTTCCCAACTGGACTGTACCATCTTCTCTGAAAAGCTAGGTGGTGGGGGAGGGGCATTCCCCTCCGGAAAGCCCTGATTTGGAGTCGACCAGAGAACACCCCAGAACACGCCCCAGGTCTGAGACTCCAGGTGAGGCCATCAGGAGGCTCTAAAGACCCCAACTGATAGGCAGGTGCCTGACTGAGCCTGCGTGTCTGTGTTTGAAGGGTAAGTTCACATACATCTGTGGACTGTATGTGCATGTACCTGTGTGTCTGTGCAGGTGTGTACCCCCTAATGGCATACAAGAGGTACAAATGCCCTTTCTGTGCCACTTCCTGGTGAAGGACCCTCACCAAATCCCCTATGTAAAACCTCTCTGAGTTCTTTTCCTCCCCCTGTAAGATGTGGGACGTGAGGCTCTGGTAGGCTGGACTGTGGAGAGGATTGGTGGAGCAAGGCATGGGCATCCTTCCAGGTACAAATGGAGCTTCAGTGTACGACCTTCTCTTGCCTCTTTTTAACCCTCCTTTCGCTCATTCATTCAACAACCTTCATTATGTGTCAGGTGCTCGTTCTCAGAAGTTACAGTGCACATTTTTATGTGTCCACTCACTCATTGCTGTACCCACCTTTCCTCACTGTGTGACCTTCGACAAGTCATTTCGCTCATTCAGCCTTTTCCTAAACTATAGAAAATGTGTGTAACTCGTATCTTCTTTCCTTGTTTTGGCAGTGGAGGATAGATTGCAAACAACAAAAGGGCTTTTCCAATTCGATATTCCCAAGCAGTAGCTATCATAAACATCAGGTGTGCCCCTCCACATAGGGTGTAGATACCTGTTCAACATGGCTGAGGAAATCAGGCTATAAATGACAAGTACAGCAGGAGGTGCCCAGGGGAGCCCTTCCAACCAACTTGCCAAACCCTAGGATGAGGTGCTTCTTCCTCAAATGCATCCTGACTCCAACCACTGGCTCAGTGGTTCTCCACTCTCACTGGGCCTTGCTCTTCCTTCTCCCTTAAGACAGTCTCAGAACTTTCTCAGTGGCCTCCAGCAACACGCTGTATTCTCCTCTCCAACACCACATCTCCACACAGCTGCCCCTACCTGCTCCCTTCAGGGGGTCCCCTACGGCACACTGCATCAACAGCAGCTCTTCAGGAACCGGAAGCCCTCAGACTTACCCTCCAAAATGACTGGTACACCAGCTACCCCAGCCTGGAACCCTCCCTCCCGCCCTCCCCACCTGCACAAGCCCCAGGTATCAGCCAACAGTTGGGGGTGTGTCCCAGCCCCACCTAATAACTGTTCACCTGGGCAGGTTGCTTGGCCTCTGTTCCTTTATCTGTAAAATGAGGAGAATAATAAAACATGCCTTATAGAAATAATTCAATTAGGGTGTGCAAAGTGCTTGGGGTAGCTCCCAGGGCACGGCCCCTCCTGCAAGCCTCAGTGGAGCCAGCTCCCCTAGCCAGCTGCCCTGGCCTATGGCAGTACTCGCTTGGGTATTGACTTTTTTTTAACTTCATCCATTTTACAAGCGTTCACTGGATTTCCCACAGAGATAAATGAAGCAAGGTGCTGGCCCCAAAGAGCATAGCCTGGAAGACAAAGAAATAGATCCTCAGGATCTGGATAAAGAGTCCAGGAGGAGAAGGAATACATGAAGCTGGAGAGGTTGGGGGAGGGTGTCGGGGGATTGGCTGGGCTTGGTCAAGAAGACTTCTTGGAAGGAGAGCGCCCCCAGTCAGTCCTCGGGGGTGACAAAATGTTAGTAAAGGAGGAGGAGAAGGGGCACAAGAGTGAAAGAAGGCCTGGCCCTTTGCAGAAATTGCAGTCTACTCTGGGTGGCCAGAAGGAGATAGGGAAAAGGATTTGGGACAGACTGGGAGGAAACCATAGGTCAGATCCCAAATGGCTTCTGGTGTCCTGTAGAAAAAACCAGGCTAGTGTCCTGGTCAAAGCTTGCAACCCAGACAGCCCTGGAAAAGCTGATGAGAGACAGATCTGTGATGCCCTGAATAGCATGTCATATCTATGTTACTTTCTTGGTTTCAAAAATCACACCGTGGTTGTACAAGAAGTTAATATAAAAGGAGGCTAGGTAAAGGACATAGAGGAATTCTGTAGTATCTTTATAGCTGTTCTATAAATTCAAAATGATTATAAAATTTAAAATGAGGCATAGGAACGGGGAGACATCTCAGTCCTAGAAGAATCTAAGTTCAGACTCCTGAGCACACACTCAAAACTCCAAGTGTGGCAACGCAGGACTGTAATCCCAGAGCTGGGAAGGCAGAGACAGGAGGATCCCCGGAGCCCACTGGCCGGCCGGCCTAGCCCTATGGGTGAGCGCCAGTTCACTGAGAGACACTGTCATAAAAACTTGGTGGAAGGTAATTGAAGAACACACCTGATGTAACCTCTGACCTCCACACACATGCACATGCACCTGCAGGCACACATGTATGCACTCAGGTGCACTAACACTTTCATACAACAGACACACACACGCATGCACACATACACACATACACACAGAGTGAGGCAGGTAAAAGGATATGGAAAGTTAAGGGGACATGGGAGGAAAAAGAAGTTTCTCACCCTGAGATCTAGCTTGTGTTTCCTGTTGGCTGAGAGGAAGAGGCTTCAACACAACTGATCAAAACAAGCTGGCCTCCAAAGATGACACTCCCCTTCCTAAAGACTCAAACAACAATGTTCAAAATGACAAACAAGCCATGCTCACTCAAGGACAGAATATACGACCCTGTGCTTCACTGTATCAACACTCCTCTCCTATCCCTAAATCAAAAAACAATGCACGTTGTAAAACTACCCTCGCAGTTTCGTTGACTAAAGGCAGATACTTTAAAGTAAAGAAGTAAGTCAGTACACATGTTGGTACTTAATTTTTAAACTTGCCTTAATCTTTAAATCTTGTTGTAGATTACATCCTTTGAACGATGTAATTTAGAAAGCCACAGGATCACCTTTTTAATCCCAGCACTCAAGAGGCAGAAGCAGGCATCTCTGTGAGTTCGAGGCCAGCCTAGTCTATATACTGAGTTCCAGGATAGCAAGGGCTACAGGAGAACCTGTATCAGAAAAAAAAATCTACAGTATATGCAGAGCCAACATTAAGACATCTAAGCAAGACTCTCTTGAAAAGCCTATACCCATGACTTGTCTTATGTAAGTATATGTCTTTCCTTTCCTTCTCTCTCTCTCTCTCATTCAACAACCTCTCTCTCTCTCTCTCTCTCTCTCTCTCTCTCTCTCTCTCTCTTTCTCTCTTTCTCTTTGAGACAGGATCTCCGTATAGCCCTAGCCTGGAACTCACTATATAGACCAGGCTGGTCTTGACTCACAAAGATCCACCTACCTCTGCTTCCAGAGTGCTGGAATTAAAGGCATGCATAATCACACCCAATTTAACTGTCCTTTTCCTAAATCAATTTCTCTCTCTCTCTCTCTACCAGAACTAAAATCTGAAGCAGATCCTAACTCTTATCTCTACTTAATAAGCTAATTTTGCTTCATTCTTGTGCTGAAATTATGGTGGCCCAGACAAGACTATGGCTTTAGCTGAGTGGAGATCTCTAGGGAGGAAACTCTTAAGTCTCCTGGCCACAGTGCTGAGCTGTGTCCCTCCCACTGACAGAAGGTTCATTTCTTAATGTTAGGCTTCACCTTAAGGATAAATGGGGAGCCACTGAAGGGTGTATAACACTAGTGGAACCAGGTCAGTTTCATGCTACTAAGATTGCCCTGTATAACAGAAGAGATCGAAGGGAACACGCCTAGAGCAGAGAAAGAACAGCCCTGAGACAGCGGCAGAGCTGGGAACTTATTAGCAGGGAGACTGAGAAACTGATCATGATTGGCTAAGGAAATGAAGAAGAGGACTGGGCCAAACAAGGTTTGTGAGTTGCTGGTTTGTGAATGTGGGTGTCATTCTCTAGCTGCAAGGGATAGAAACCCATTCCAACCATGAGGGGAAAGGGCCAGAGGATCGCCTACCCATTCCTACACTGAAAACTAACCAAGGATAGTCTAAAGTGGAGTTAGCCCAGAGGCAGTAAGGACACAGGACCTCAGGCTCCAACAGGACACCCTCTCTCCTCTTGGTGACAGTCTCCGTGTTCAACTGCTCAAATCTTAGATGGTCAAAGTTTTGTAACAAGCCAAGACTAGACATTTTCATCATCCACTACACTTAGAAAACTCCAAGGAAAGGTTCTGATTAGTCAAAATTGGCGGCAACCACTTCTGCACCATGCCTAACTGTGGCCCAAAAGAGTTATGATTGGCCCAGCTTAGATGTCCCCCACCTCAGGGCCAGGATTAGATCTAGAACGGAAGAGGAGCGATTATCTCCAGAAAAAAGTTCTTGTTGCCCAGACTTTGGGTAAAAAAACAGATGAACAAATGTTATGTCATTTCTCAAAGAAGTGAAGAACAAGGGTGGAGGGAGGTGGAGCCGACAGGAAGTGGGCTTACTTCTAGTCCTGAGTTCAAGGAGCCTGGAGGCCAACAGACGAACTCCACTGTCTGTCCTTGAACTTGAAATAGTCAAACTTTTTGTCAGCAGCCCAAGGTTTCTGCAGTCAATGCTTTAGACTTCAGTGGATTTTCCCAGACCTTCCCTGGCACACTAATCTATCTGTGGGCACTCACAGCAGAACCCCACACCAGGGGAGGGTTGGGAGTGTGGGAGTGCTATGGCTCTCCCCAGAGGCAAGGAAACAAGAAGAAATCAGACATTGGACTGTATGTAGAGAGTCTCCTTCCTCCACCCAGGTCTGGTCTTTACTCACTCTCCTCCAACCCCAGGTTGTAAGATCAGGACCACAGATCTTATTAGGAGCTGATGGTAGAAGCAAAAGATGATGGGCTCTGTAATCAGACGGCCTGATGGACTCTGTAATCAGACGCCCAGCTTTAAAGATCTCCTTTAAAGATGATCTTGCCAACAAGGGAGAACCAGCTCCTTATCTTCTAACCTCCACATATACACTGTGACATGCACATGCTTGCACACACACACACATGAATGAATGAATGAATGAATGAGTGAATGAATAGTGAATGAATGAATGAACATTTAAAGATGACCTTGCACAAGTCACTAAAACTCATTACTTTCTTCATCTGAAATATGGGCATAATAATCCTGAACTTCATAGAGTTTGAGAGATTTTGACTTCATTTATTCAGCTGGTTAATGCCTTTATGTGAGTAGCACAGCGCTTAGGACAGAGTAAGCACTGCAGGAAATGCAGCTATTTGTAGTCTGTCTTGTTTGGGGGCAGTAGGGTAGCTTTCTAGAGTTTTGAAGGGATGGATGGATAGATGATAGATAGATAGATAGACAGACAGACAGGATTCCATGGATGGATAAATGGATGGATGGATGCATGGATGGATGGGTATTAGACTAAATGGATATTTGGTTCAATGAATGTTTGCTTGTTGGTGGATGGATGACATCTTGGATGAATGCATGCATGGATGGATGGATTGATGGATGGATGAATGGATGGATGGATGGGTAGACGTTACACTGGGTATTTGGTTGGATGATCATTTGCTTTGTTGGTATGTGGATGACTGATGGGTTAGATGACTTGTTAGATGAGTAGATGGATTGATAGATGGATGGGTTTGTGAGATATGTCATGCCTAGGTCTTGTCCTGACTGAAGTCACAGTATCATAGAAAACAAAGGCACAGAGACAGATTATTGCAACAGAGAAATGTAGAGAATCCAGCTAACCAGGCCAGGTGGAGGGGCAAGAAGTGAGCCTGTCAGGAGAAAGGGTGGGGAGGGGGATAACAAAGACATTTCCTGCCTTCGGGAGCTCATAATCTAGTTGAACAATTATTCACTTCAGATTCTTTGTGAAACCGAGCCAGGTATACATAAATCTGTAAACAGAACCCTTAAGTAAACAAGGTATTCTTTTAAAAGCTGTCAGCTCAGGTGTATAATAACTCTTGATTCAAAACATCATTTTCTCCTTGGAACAACCTCAGCGCTAATTCCCCAAATTTGCCAGCAACCTCAGTGCTAATTCCCCAAATTTGCCAGAACACATACATTTCTATGTCCCTGCTTTTCAACCTCGCCTCTTCCCTGGCCCCCTGTGCTCTGGTGACAGGAAAATAAATACATGACCCCATCTCCACTACACCCGCCCACAGCACGGTGTGTTGCAAGGTGAACAGGCCCAATCATTTCTGTTAAAACCTGCCTCACCCTCATCAGGCAATCAGAAAGCAGGACCAAATGTCCCCAAACTGGCACAGCACTGACCTCCTCGTTAGTGATTTGAGTTTTAGCCTTAAATGCACCATAATTCGGGTTGTGAAATTTGAAAAGCATCCTAGCCAAGAGTACTTGAATGAAGCCTGGATTTAGCCCTCATCACAGCTCTGCCAGCTGTTATTGTACAACCTGGGGAAAAAAGGGTTTGGGGGACTTACTTCCCCCAAGTCAGGCAAATAGATAGCATCGGATGCTTTCTGTCTCTGATCTGATAGTTAGAATCATGGTTTTTTTGAGATTTCTTTGTGGGTGTACTATATGTGTATAGGTATTTGGGGAGTACGTGTGCACACCCATATGTGCGGATGTGGACCCCAAAGGTTAATGGCCGGTGTCTTTCTCAATCACTTTCTCCCTTAATTTTTGAAACAGAGCCTCCTACTGAATCTGGAGCTCACCAATTTGGCTAGACTGTCTTGTCAGTGAGCTCAAGGGATCCTCCTGTCTCTGTCTCTCCAACTCTGGGATCACAGGCATGCACCGCCATTCATGACTTACATGACTTACATATTCATGACTTTTTACATAGGCCCTGGGCATCCCGCCTCAGGCCTGCATGCTCGCAGGGCAAGTACTTCTACCAACTGAACCATCTCCCCAGCCCTAAACAGGGCAGATTTCAAGGGTTTTCCAAAGATTGAGTAGCTTATGGCAGATGTTTCTTTGCTTTCTGGGCCCCACCAGGCTGATAAGCGGGCCTTGCTACACGGTTGTGGAACTAAATGAGACCAGGTCTGTGCAGATGCCTACCAAACTGTAAAGCTCAGGGCCTATGAAGATGGAGATGTCCTTCTGACCATTCTTGGGTATGAGAGATGATGATTCAAGCCTTCTGGGGACCGGCATGGCCATTAGCTCCATCTTCCATCTCTGGAATGTCCTAGATGGCACTGACCATCTTTGAAAGGAAAAGTGAGTTCTAGAGAGACAGCAAGCACTCTCCTGAGTCAGCAGAAACACTGAAACCAGAGCCCAGGTCTCATGCACCCAGGACTCTGCTTGGCCCAGTCCAGGTCTGGACAGAAACTTGGGTACTATGGGGGGCCAGGGTCACTCAAGGTCTCTGATCTCAGGGAGGGTGAGCTCACATTCCACATCTCCCCTCCCCAGCAGGTTTCCCAGCCTCTCCATCCACATGTGAGGCAGTGAAGACACCCACCCCAAGGGCGTTGACAATGGTGTTTCAGAGGCAGCTGGGGAGTGGGTGGCTGAGGGAGGTGTTGTTTTCCACGGAGATGCTGGCATGCCGGGAAGTGCATAAAGACGGCTGCTGTGGCTGCTACTATCTTAGCTGCTGGCATGACTGCGCGACACAGGGCCTCGGAGAAAGTGGCTGTGATCCAGAGTCATCCTCAGCAACAATCCTGAGGCAGGAAGGGGTGTTTCTACCACCCTTTGCTGACTGCCTGTCACTGGCTGGATTTTACATGGTAGCCAAGAAGAAGTTCTAGAGCTGGGGGCTCTGTGGTCAAATCCCAAGTTCTGCCACTTCCTCCCTGTGCAGCTGCAAGCAACAATTTAAACACTTTACTCCATGGTTTACGTGTGTATGGAGTGGTTTAGTCATGGTGTCTCCATCAAAGGGCTCTTAGGAGGGTCACGTGAGACAGGGAGGCAGAGAGATATTCTAGGTCTCGTCTAAGGCATGCATGTGTACACAGAGGTTAAGGGGCGGGCTCTTGGATGGTATTTGTTAAGGGTGGGGAATCAGGACTGGGCAGAGGGAGAGTTGGAACTGCTCTGCAGTGTTACAAATGAGCTTGAAGCAGAATTATGGGGCAAATTCTCCCACACCTGAGACTAGGCCCTGTGCTCAGGAGAGAATATGACCTTGACTTTAACCAAAGACAACTCTTAGAGAGACACTTAGTAGGCAACACCCCTGGAAACTGTGAGATGTGTGCTTCAGTCCCGAGTGGGTACCTCAGCAGTGCACAGCACCCACCACTAAAAGAAACTAAGACCTAATAATAAATAAATGTTAATATCATCTCCACCACTTCACCACCATCGTCATTGCTATCACCATCATCACCACCATCATCATGATCACCTTCACAATCATCATCATCACTATCACTATTATCACCATCATCATGACCTACCATCCATCCACCACCATCCCCACAATCCCCATCATCATCATCACCACCATCATCATCGTCACTATCATCACCATCATCATCACCACTATCGCCACCACCATCATCATCATCACTATCACTATTATCACCATCATCATGACCTACCATCCATCCACCACCATCCCCACAATCCCCATCACCATCATCACCACCACCCTCACCGTCACTATCATCACCATCATCACCACCACTATCGCCACCACCATCATCATCATCACTATCACTATTATCACCATCATCATGACCTACCATCCATCCACCACCATCCCCACTATCCCCATCATCATCATCACCACCATCATCATCGTCACTATCATTACCATCATCATGACCACCATCCCCACCATCACCATCATCATCATCACCACCATCATCATCGTCACTATCATCACCATCATCATCACCACTATCGCCACCACCATCATCACCATCATCACCATCATCACCACCATCACCACCATCATCACCATCACCATCATCATCATCACCACCATCACCACCATCATCACCATCCCCACCATCACCATCATCATCATCACCACCATCATCACCATCATCATCACCACCATCATCACCACCATCCCCACAATCCCCATCATCATCATCACCACCATCATCATCGTCACTATCATTACCATCATCATGACCACCATCCCCACCATCACCATCATCATCATCACCACCATCATCACCATCATCATCACCACCATCATCACCACCATCCCCACCATCACCATCATCATCATCACCACCATCATCACCATCATCATCACCACCATCATCACCACCATCCCCACCATCACCATCATCATCATCACCACCATCATCATCGTCACTATCATCACCATCATCATCACCACCACCATCATCACCATCATCATCACCATCATCATCACCATCATCATCATCATCTCCATCACCAGCCACATCATTACCATCTGTTTAACCTTCAAAAATCACCTTGGAGAGTATATATTATTAATACCATTTTACAAATAAAACAACTGGGACTCAAAGAGGTTGGGTCACTTACTCAAGGGAACTTGTTCATGATAGAGTCGGTCCTGGGAAGCCAAAACTATCCTGTGCTCATTTCAGTGCTTATCCCTCTTTATCACAAGGTGAAAATCTGTCCATCCTGATCTCCCTTCCTTCCAGGGCTATAGAGATGGCTGTCTAGCTCTTCCACGGACTAGAGCTCACTCCCACTAGACAGCCAACTCCAGAATCAACACACTGTTGCAGAGCCAAAGTCTGTCTCTATTGAAGCTCTAGGTGCTAGCCAGAGGAGTTGAGTGCCTCTCATACATGTTCCAGTCATGACCGTGTCCACTTCCAGGAGAGAGAATTGTGTGTGGAGGTGGAGTCTTTCAAGATTGAGCGCCAAGGAGGCACCAATACGTAGTTCCAACATGTCTTCCTGGAGAGGTACTGCTGAGGCCGCTGAGGCCTCTGAGCAATGAGGTGTGGACCCCCTCCACACAGCCAGGCCTCCCCTTTCCACCACTCTGCCATACTGTTTTTACTCATGCCCCCCCCCGCAGGCCCTGCTCCCCCCTCAGGCCCTGATCCCCCACCCCACCCCGTCAGGCCCTGCTCTCTGCCAGGTGTATTCTCCATTTCCTTTCCTGCTCTCTTCCCATTCATCCTGTGGGCTCAGCTCAGACACCAGCTTCCACAGGAAGCCTCCACCGACTTTCCTAAGTTGGCCCCTCTCCCAACACCCTGAAGACTTTGTGAAGGCAGAGGCCACTGGAGAAGGGACAGCCACTTCTAGAAGCCAAGATCAAACAGCTCAGGGTACAAACTACCTTTTTTGAGGTCTGTGATTCCCGGGCACAGCATGGGGTTTGCGCCTATGCTTAACAGTGACTAAATGGTGGTGTGTGAACAGAAGCGAGAAGGAAGAAGGACAGCCATCTGGTGTGATTTACTCCAGAGATAATCCAAAAGGAGAGGACCTTTGGCCCGGGTACTGCAGCATTGCTCTGCTCTCCTACCCAACATCACCCTTCAATCTGACACCTAGGGAACTTCCTCCATCTCAACCACTAAGACCCAAACCTCTTCCCAGCTTGGAAGGTTGCAGTTGTTCTATAATCATAGCCCTTAAGCTTGTTAAAAGCTTGTCAAAACCAGAGGAGGTAAGTGTGCATGGTGCACACTTGTGATTCCTGCACTTGGGAAGTAGACGCAGGAGGATCAGGAGTTCAAGGCCAGCCCAGGCTTCATAACAAGTTCAGAGCCAGCGAGGTTTACATGAGCCCCTGCTCCAAAAAAGGTGGAGGTGGAGGCTGGAGAGATGGCTCAGCCGTTAAGAGCACTGGCTGCTCTTAACAAACCTGAGTTTGGTTCCCAGCACCACATGGCAGCTAATAACTGTCCTTAACTCCAGTTCTAGGGGATCTGACAACTTCTTCCAGCCCTCATGGGTGAGCAAAATACTCACACTCACACGAAAATAAATAGGAGTTGAGGATTTAGCTCAGTAGTAGAGCACTTGGCTAGCAAGTACAAGGTCCTGAGTTCGGTCCTCAGCTCTGGGGGAAAAAAAAAATAAGGAAACTAAGGTCCAAAGAAGGTCCAGGGGTTAAGCTTACACAAAAAAACATGAGCCAAGCTGCCTGGCTGCTCCAGCCACCCACAGTTCCTTGGCCCCCACAGTCAGCTAGCTGCTGCCATATAGCCATCTCTGGAGCAGCAGGTAAAAGACTCATCTCCTTTCCTTCCATCAAGGGGTGTTCCAGAAGCTCCAGCAGTCTACAGGTCACACTGCACCCCCTTGCCAGTTCTCCCCTCTCCCCTCCCTGCCTCTGGGTGGTAGAGCTCTGCAGAGGCAGTGAGCGTGGGAGGCTGGCACAGGGAGGCTGCAGGTTGGAAGTAAACTCTAATCAAACACAGAAGCCCTCCGTCTTCTCCCTCTGCTCCGAGGAGATGGTGTTTATTCGGGTTATTACTCACTTGTTCTCAGAGAACTCTCTGTGGCTTCTCGGAGCTAAGGGGAGCTTGCAAGCTTGGGAGGATTAAAAAATCTTCTCTTTTCCCCAAGGCTGCTCCTTTTATTATTACTTCTCATTGTGGCAGGACTTTGAGGAGATGGATTAAATGTGGCCCGTCTTAAAGGCACAAGCTGGGGGTGTCAGAGCTGTCAGGAGAGCCAGGGCTGAGAACCACCAGGGGTGGGAGGTGGGCCGCAGTCAGCCCACATGCTGGAGAAAACTGGAGGATTTGCAGGGGATCAGTTCTCCTAGCCTAGAAAGCAGAGGCCACGGGCAGCCTTTCTCAGAAACAAAGATCAAAAGGACTTAGGATTCAAAACTCTCTCCATTTATTTGCTTCTGAGACAGAGTCTTATTAGCCCAAGCTGGCTAGAACTCACTATGTCACCAAGGATGACCTTGAACTCCTGATCCTCTTGCTTTTACCTGCCCTACCCCCAAGTATCAGAATTGTACCACAGTGTCTGGTCTATGCAGTATTGGGACTTGAACCCAGGTTTCATGCATGCTAGGCAAGAAGTCTGCCAACTTAGTTACATGCATCTCTAGCCCCACCCCCCCACCTGAGAGGATCCTTGATGCTAGTCTACTGTCCATCACACAGACCTACCTCATTCTGTTGCCCAGAATCAAACAACCTCTCTCTCTCTCACTAGTTACCATACTACCTCTTCTCTGGATCGCTCTAGAAGCCCCTCCCCAAATCTGGGCACCCCTGCTTCCAGTCTTACTCCTGAACCCACTCTCTGGTCCACCCAGTAGTAGCCCAAGTAAGCTTCAGAATGCTTACAACGTGCCACACAGCCACTGCATAAAACTCTTCCCCTCCACAGCCGGGATCAAATCTGACTCCCTGGACAGGGCTATGGTTTCCACTTGGACCTCAGATTTTCTCTCTGTCTCCTCCTGATGCCAAGCCCCAGCCGCCATGTTTCATCCTGCCCCTAAAACATACCAACTCTTTTCCCCAGGTCTGGTTGCAAATGCCACTTCCTAAATGGGTTTTCCCCGCCCACCTGCGCTGAAGTGACACCCACCCCTGTCACCACAGGCCACGTTACCCCATTTCAGCTCTGGGCCCACTTTGCACAGTTTCAGTACAACTCACACACTCACACAGTACAGCTAGCTAACTAAACCACATTCCCAAAATACCCATCCCCGGGTGGTGCTGGGGCGGCGCGGGAGCAAGAGCCTTTTGCGTGAGATTAGGGAGGGGAAGCAGCAGTAGCTCTGTGTTTGCGTTTAGAGCCCTGGCCGTCCCTCTGCTGGCTTATCTTGGAGGTCAGGGGCAGCACCAGGCCTGCTGCTCCTCTCCTGATGCCAACCCCACCTCTCCTTTCCCATCCCCCAGCCCTGGCTGAGTGCATGCAACTCCACCATGCAGGGTGCTGACAGATCATCCTGGACATCAAGGCTGGAGGTCAGACACACAGGTTTCCCCGCCCCATGAACTGGAGCAACTCAAGCCTAACCCCAGATGCAGACACCACAGCCTGTGTCACAGCCCACAGGGCCCACATTTGAGTCAAGGCTAAACCCACAGAAAAGCCCTGATCCTGTCTCACCCGCCCCATAGGGCAGACTGAAGCTGAAGACACTGCCTCCACCTCAGCCCTCAAGGCGCCTAGTCCTTCTAGTGAGCACTCTCTCGAAAGACTTCTCACCACACTGGATTCTAAGAACCTTGATGGCGAAGGTCCCAGCTGTCTTTTCTCTGAGGTATCCCCAGCACGCAAAACAGCATCTGCTGCACAGTTAGGTGCTCGGTAGTTACGGAAGGCTGATGAGTACTCTTGGCTGACAGTCTGGTGAGTAAGGAGGCACTGGGGGACGGGAGGAGATGATCAACCCATGTGGACTGTGTACTCGCGATACAGGCACAGCCCGAAGGCGCTCCACCTTCTTCCTCCTCAAACTGTCCTTCAAGCACCCTTCAGTCCCTTCTGCCTCCTCATTCAGAAGGTGCCTCTTCCGACCTCCAGCCTATCCACTGATTTCTAGAATTTTGCCTTTTGGGATTGAACCCAAGGCCTAGATCATGCCAGGCAAACACTTGGCCACTGAGCCACATTCCCAGCCCCAAGTCTTGCCTTTGATTCTTTTCCCCAGATTTCTTTCTCCCCACTCTTTCTCCCCCATAATCTCCTTCCAGCCCCCACCTTAAGCAATAGCCCCCCAAACCCCATCACCTGATCCATTGCCTACAAAGTCATAATATCAAAGCTAACTCCAGTTCCCACAGGTCTCCAGAGACTCCCTCTCCAATGGCCTGAGAAGGTCATGACCAAGGTCATGCTTCCTGGGACCAAGAAGCATCAAGCGGGATACTCCGTTGTAAGCTTATATTATTCTTTACTATTAAGAAGCATTTCCAGGGGACCCGAGAGATAGATGGCTCAGCAGTTAAGAACACGTGCTGTTCTTCCAGAAGACTCGGGTTCAATTCCCAGTACCCACATGGCAGCTAACAACCATCCACAACTCCAGTGCCAGGGGATCTGACACCCTCTTCTGGCCTCTGAGGGCATTATAAGCATGTGGTGCACTGACATACATGCAGGCAAAACACTCATACACATACAATAAAAATAATAAATAAAATATTTTTAAAAGCAGCATTCCCAGCCTTTTGCTGAACCCAAGCCTATTGAGGTTGTGAACAGAGCTGTGGGTGGGAAGAGGCTGAAGCCACAGCCTTAGTCACCAGGGACACCTGCTGTACCTCAGACATGAGCACAGGAGGACTCAAAGGTGTACTGAATGAGTGTGTACATGAATTAGTACACAGGAGTAAAGCCCATCTTTTCTGCATATTCCAAAGCCAAGGAAACAGGCTGGGGTACTTGGTAAAAGGCCGGCACATGCCTGTAGGCCAGGAACACTGTGATCCAGCAAGTTCATGACTGAATTCCCAGGGAAGGAAGAATGGAGTAAGGAGGGTTCCCGGCAAAGGTGACATAGACCCAGGGGACATCAGCCTGGGTGAAATCTTGTAAGACTTTCCTGCAAGGTCTTCGATAATGAGACCCAAGGGAGGACAACCAAATGCCAGTCAGTCTTTGGCCACTCTGTGGCAATATGCTGTGCCCCTAGATGTTTGTCACAGCACAAGGCAATAGCCCGGGAGATCCCAGTTCACTCCAAATGCTGCCACTTCCCCAGCCACCTGGGCCTTTGCCTCTGTAGAGGGCCACCTGGCTAATTGTAGTGCTCACCCAGCACTTGGCAGTTGCAGGCAATCCTCCCGGCTGCCCTGAGTGAGTGTCTCTATCTAACATCTGAGGAAAGGAAGTTCAGAAATAGTCAAGGACTAGACCCAAAACAGATCCAGTGAGATGTGTGATAAGATCTGAACCTAGACCTGTCTGACTGGGGCCCGGCCCTATCCCACCTCCACCCCCACCCTATCTCACCACTCCAGCAGACTCCAGGATAATGATTTTCTAAAGATTTTATTTATTATTTTTATTTTATATGTATGGGTGTATTGCCTGCATGTATGTAAGTGCACTCGTGTCATATAGTATCTGCAGAGGTCAGAAGAGGGTGTCAGATCCCCTGGAATTGGAGTTACAGATGGTTATTAGCTGCCATGTGGTTGCTGGGAACCTAAAGTGGGTCTTCTGCAAGAGTAGGCAATGCTCTTAAACACTGAGCCATCTCTCCAGCCCAGACAATACTTTTTTAAAGGTTGTGTGTAATGTGTGCAGGTGCTCATAGAGGCCGTAAGGGAGTGCCTGAATCCCTGAAGCTGGAGTTACAGGTGGTTGTGAGCTGCCCAACCTGGGAGCTAGGAACCAAACTTGGGTCTCTAAAAGAACAGCAAGTGTTCTTAACCACTGAGCCATCTTTCCAGCCCTGCATGATGTTTTTTACAGAAAGACGAGAACTAGACCCAAAAGCAATTCAAGGTAAAGGCATACATGAGGTTTTCAATAACACTGTCTGTGTACACAGTTGGTACTTAAAGCATACAATTACACACTAAATGATGCCGTGCTTGCAGTAGGTAGTTGCACTGTGCACAGTAAATCACTTACAAGGTACATGGTAAGGATGATAAATGTGACCAGGAAGGTATACATGTTAGTGCCCACCAGTCCATCTTCACAGCTGCATTACCAACTTAATAAATTACCTTCTACCAAGAGTAGTAAGTTCTGGGGACAGATTATTTGATAGGTAGGCAGCAGAAACACAGAGGTTGAAGAGGGAGGAGAAAAGGTTAGGGGAAATGGCAGAGCAGAGAATAACAGGTCGGAGGACAAGAGAGCTGAGCTGAGGCTTACAGGGCCATCATGCCAATGATTGCATTTGACCCCAGGCTAGCAAATAAAGGCTGATGGTCATACTATTGGTGATAATGCTGTTCAGTGCATCACCCCTTCCTGCAGCTGTCTAGGAAACTGCTGCCAGTTGTCTAACCCCTCCTCTCTATGTCCTTAGCACCCTGAACTTGCTCCTTAGTCCCAGTATCTGGTTACCTGGCTGCCTTTCAGAATATAGACTATCTAAAACTCACATAGTCTGGCTCAAAGGGATAATTATCTGTCAGAAGATTATTGCTTCATGGTGGATGAGGGCATGTGTGGATGTATCGAAGGGTAAATAGATGGAAAGATGGATGAATGGATACCTGAATGGATGGGGTGGATGAGGGATGGGTGCCTACATGCATGGAAAATAAATGCATCCATGCATGGGTGGGTAGATAGATGGATGGATGAAAAAATAAGAGAATGAGACCCAGATGAGGTGGCACATATCTGTAATCCTAGCACCCTAGAGTCCAAGGCAGAATTATGCACAAGAGGTCAAGGCCAGCCTGGGCTACATAGCAAGATGGGAGTTAAAAGACCGTCACAATGATAGTTGTCATGGTCATTTAAAATAATATTCCCAGACAGACCAGGAAAACTAAATCAAAGTCTACTGCAGACTTCTTGCACAGGAACCACCAAATACCCCCAGAATCCTTAGAAATGAGGACCCTTCAGTATCCCTGTCCTCATCTCAGTACACACGCACACACACCACACACACACACACACACACACACACTGCCTGCAACAGAGTCCCCTGTATTGGCTGCAAGTGACAACATGCCAATTGGACTGGACATTATTGTGCACCTACTATGTGCTTGGCATAGTCATTTGCTGGCTGGCTTTCTCTGTCAAGTCACTGCCCTGGCCAGCCAGCCCACAGAGTCAGATCTGCTTACCCAGCCGTTGTTGTTTCCTTCCCGGTAAATGCCCTTGTCTCTCTGGATCCCAGGAGCGTGATGGTGACAGGGTGATCAGAGTGATTCAGTTTCATTTCTGATGTGGCCCGCCTGGGGAATTGTCATTGTCATCAGGTGGTGACAGTTTATGACTGTGAGTATTTAAACAGCTTGGCTATTTGTTTCAATAGACATCATATAAAATTATTAAAGTAACAGATGAAAGGTGGAAGGCACAGCCTGGACCGTTTAGCAAAAGACAACCTGCAAGCTGCCATTCCAATAAAGAAAAATATTGACCAGGGTGTGTTCCCAAGGTGTCCGGGTGTTAATTATGGAAGTAGATCCCTGTGGTCACCCCACTTACATCCAAATAGAGGTACTCCTGCATCTTTCTTCCCTCTACCATTGTTTGGGAGAAAATTAAGTTTATTCTTTCCTTATAACAAAGACAATACAGCCACGCTGTAAAATATCTACAGAGGGCCAGGGGTGTGATCCAGCACCCAGTTAGCTTGTGTGAGATCCTGGGTTCCATCCTTAGCACTACAAAAAACTAAATAAAATTAAATAAATATTTAGAGCATTCAGGGAAATGAGAGATGGGAGGGAAATCAAGCTATGGTGATGCACACCTGTAATCCAGCACTCAGGACGTGGAGGCAGGAGAAATGAAAGTTCCAGGCCAGGGCCAGTGAGATGGCTCAGCAGGTAAAGACACTTGCCACGAAGTCTGAGGACCTGAGTTTGATCCCTGGGAACCCACATGTAGAAGGAGAGCACCAACTCCCAAAAGTTGTCCTCTGGACTCCACACATGTACCATGGAACACACACACACACTCACATACACACTCAATAAATACTTAATAATAAACAGATTAAGGTAGCCACTCAAACAAATACTCACCCAGTCCCATTTAGCTGTGTTATGTTTTTATCTGTCAGTTCATTTACAATAAAATGAATTTATACAAGTTAAAATAAAAATTAATGGATACATAAATAAAAGTTCTAGATCAGCCTGGGCTATTCAACTCTGTCTCAAAAAGAGAAAAGAGAGACTGGAGAGATGGCACAATGGTTAAGAGCTCTTGCTGCTCTTATGGAGGGCCGGGGTTTGTTCCCAGCATCAACACGACGGCTAACAACCATTCATAGCTCCAGTTCCAGAGGAATCCAACACCCTCTTCTGACCTCCATGAACATTGCACACATGAGTACACTTACATACATGCAGGCAATAGATGCATATGCATAAAATAAAACTCATAAATAAAATATTTTCAAAAAGAAATAAAAAACTACAAATGAACCGAAATCCCAGAGAAAACACAATTGACATTTCCTTCCATCTTTTGGGGTTTTTTTTATTTATTTTTTATTTATTATTAATTTTATGTGTTTTGCCTGCATACAGGTAAGTACATGCATACACAGTGCCCATAGAGATCAGAAGAAGGCCTCAGATCCCCCAGAACTGGAGTTAAGGACAGTTGTGAGCTGCCTTGTGGGTGCTGGGAACTGAACCCTGGTCCTTTGAAAGAGCAGCCAGTGCTCCTAACCTCCGAGCCATCTCTCCTTTTCCCTTCTTATTTTTTTATACATATTTGACATAACTGAAATGACAAAAGCCATTATGATATTAACTAAATCTTAACATGTGGTACACATTAACTGTCTAACAAGTACTAGTATATTGAATCCTCCCAACAGTGCCCTAAAGGGCTATTACCTGTCTACTTTACATGAGAAAACTGAGCCACAGAGGAGTTAGCTTGCCTACGTTCACAGTGAACAAGTATCAGAACAAGTACCACAACACTATCTCTCCTATCATAGATACAGTTTATATTTTCTTTTTTGCCCTGAACATATGAAGTCTGTACTTCATCACTGCTTGAATTGTAGGTCTGGTTTTTTTTTTTAACTCTTTCAGTGCTGAGATGGAACCCAGATCCTCCCACATACTAGGTAAGTGTTCTACCACTGAGCTACATCCTCAGCCCTTGAAATACTATTTTTTGAGACGGGATCGTCCTAGAACCCCAGCTGGCCTAGAACTCTACATGTAGACCATGCTGGCCTTGATCTCTGAGATCCACCTGCCTCTGACTCCTGAGTGCTATTAAATGTGTGTGTCATCACATCCAGCTCCTGAAATACTATTTTGAGATGGGGTCTCATATCGCTCAGCCTATCCTCTAACCCATTAAGTAATCAATGTTGGCCTTGAACTCCTGATCCTCCTCCCTCCACCTCCCAAGTGCTGGGATTACAGTCATGGACCACTCCCAGCTCCAAAATATTGTTTTTAATGTTGCCAAATATTCCGAGTAGGTGGACTAGCTCTCTTCATCATTCCCTGTTCTAGATTTTGTCCTGAATTTTCAGAACCCTGTGCCTTGCACAGCACAGTGACTGAACCGTCCCAGAAGAATGCTTCTGGTCCCTCAGGTTTGTGCTCCCCCAGAGAATATACCCACCACAGGCACCGGGAAGCAAAGCTGGCCCCAGCTCTTCCCTGCACCTTGAAAGCAACAACTCCTGGCCTCTTCTCTACCACCTCCCATGAAACAGCAAGCCTGGAATCAGCACTTGTGGTGACTCCCACTTGGAACCAAATATATCACAAACAAATCCCTGGCCGCCTCCAGGAAGACGATGTGGGCAGTCAGCCTGTGCTATGTCCACGGTGGGGGGCAAGTACCTGACCCCCACCACACCTGCCTGCCTCAACTGATGAGTTTTCTGTATCAGAAAGGCTTTTGAAACCGGTAAACTGCATATGCAAGAGGTTGTTATTATTATAACATTAACTCGACAGCATTCTCTGGAGGACCACTATGTGCCTGACATTTGTGCGAAGCCCTGAGGATATAAAGACAAACAAGAGTTCCAGCAGCTGCCCCTGAGGAAAACATGGTCTGATGGAGGGGGACAGATTGGGACAGAGGGGAGCATGGGGCTGTGGGAACCTGAGGACGGGACCCCTATTCTGGTAACAGGCTCTCGTGGAGGACTTCCTGGAGGTGGCGCTATCTCAGATGATACCTATCCTTGATCTTAACCAAAAGGCCGAGAAGCGATTCAGTGCAGCCCTGGAGGCTGAACAGGATTTGGGTGGGTGGGAAGGGCATGAGCCGAGGCCCAAGAAGGACATTTTAGAAAGAACAATGTCGCCGGGGTGTTGTCCCCTGTCAGGATCAGTGAGAAGCTGGATGGACAGTTGCGTGACACTATTCCTGGAGAAACATGACCAAACTCACCCAGACAGGGAGCCAACAACAGACCAAAGTCAGAAGACCGCCAAAGTCCAACTTGGTGAACCAATGAATTTTATTGGGGTTACTTACAGGAGTGTGGGGGAGAGGTCACTTAAAGGAGCAAAAATGACTCGAAGACAGCTGCGTCACCAAAGCCATCCCAGCATGGGTGACAGACAGTTCAGGAAAGCAGGAAACCTGGGGTGTACTACACAGCCCACAGGCAGCTCAACAGGTTGAAAGAGTATCTCATCCAGGCCTCTCTGCTGCTCTGAGGCTTATTTCCAGGCAGCTCAGCTTGTCTGAGGATGTCCCTCAGAAGTTCTTACTGTTTAGATAAGCTGTGCAGAGGGCGGGCCAGGGCATCTGGCTACTTTCCGGGACTTCCTGAACCTTCTGAGTGTTTACTTCCTGAGTCCTTTTTTAAAAGACCATAGTCTTTTTTTTAAGATTTTTATTATTTTATTTATTCTTTTTATTGTACGTGTCTGAGTGTATTGCCTACATGTGTGTTAAGTGTACCCCAGGTTGTGCAAATGCCCGTGGAGGACAGAAGAGAGCATTGGATCCCCTGGAGCTAGAGTTACAGATGGTTATTAGCTGCCATGTGACTGCTGAGAACCAAACCCGAGTCCTCTGCAAGAGTAGCTAGTGTTCTTAACCATTAAGCCATCTCTCCAGCCCCAAGATTTTATGTTTATTTTATTTTAATTATCTGTATATGTGCCTGTGTGACTTCATATAATATGTACAGGCCAGAGAGGCATGTCATCCCTCAGAGCTGGAGTTCTGGGCAGTTGTGAGCCGCCCAACGTAGGTGCTAGAAATCAAACTTGGGTTCTCTGAAAGAGCAGTATGCACTCTTTAACTACTGAGCCACCTCTCCAGCCCTATTTCTCGAGTTTTATTAAGCCTCCCTTTAGAACATCCTGAGTCTTAAGGAGCTTTCTTGCAGGATAGACTCTTTCATTTTAGAGGAAATTGCTATATATTAGGGCAGACTACACTGTCTCTATTTGCTCTGTTAACTGTGGGAGAAGCCTGAAATCAGTCAGAGCACAAGAAAGGTGCCACACATTCCCTCCCTGGGCATTAGCACTGTGCAACCTACGATGGCCCAACACAATGGAAATAGACCCTGGACATCTGGGCCCCACTTCATGGGGACAATCAGTGTAGTCTTAGGAGGATGCTCCCTGATCCAAGCTTCTGCCTACCCTTGGCCTCAATCCTCTGATAGCCTCTTGTGATGATGGTCAATGTCAATTATCAACTTGACAGAATTTAGAATCACCTGGGAGAAGAGCCTCCAGCCATGCCTGTTGGTGATTGTCTTGATTATGATAGTTGAGGTGGGAAAACCTACACATTGTAGATGGCCCTGTTCCCTGGATGGGATCCTGGACTGTGTAAATAGAAAAACAGGAGCTGAGCACATTCATCGCTCTCTGCGTCCTGATTGTGACTTTGACGTGATCAGCTCCTTCAGGTTTCTGCTGTCTTGATTTCCCCTTGAACAGTCAACTACAAAAATCTCCCTTTGGTTGATTTTGTCAGAGTATTTTGTCACAGCAACAGGAAAAGAAACTGAGACACCCTCCCTGTTCTACCCCTATTCTGGGGGCACCCCAAAGCCCAGATCTGAGCACTGATCCACAGGAAGCTTAAGAACAGCACCTGACATGTGTTAAGCCTGGATTGGGTGCTGGGCATTCATCATGATTGTTGCTATTACCGCAAACCTCTGAGACTAGGATTCGTGGACCTATTTTCCAGATGTGGAGCAGAAAGCTGAATTAGTAAGTCAAGAGAAGACAACTAATTGGTCTTCAGCTTCCTGGCAGATGCCCTCAGGTGAGTCCTTCCTAATCCTTGGTGAAGTAACAATGAGATCACTACCTCTGCATGCTGC
The DNA here is from genome assembly GCA_035773235.1 of Eospalax fontanierii. Lineage (NCBI taxonomy): Eukaryota > Metazoa > Chordata > Mammalia > Rodentia > Spalacidae > Eospalax > Eospalax fontanierii. The sequence continues at coordinate 14,388,117 of CM069553.1, forward strand.
TGTGGGGTAGGGAGGGGCTGAGCTGTGCACCCAAAGAACAGCATGTAGACTGTTTGGCAAATCCTTGGACTCTGATACTGCACTGACCCTCCCTATGCCCTGAAGCGGCTAGTTCCCAGACTGAGACTGCTCTCCAAATTCACCATAGAAGAGGATGGGTCCCATACCAGGCACCAGGCACGTTGCACTGACTGAGCTGCCTGCCGAGGTCAGACTCTGAGAAGCTGAATTCCCCGGGTAGAAAACTTCCCACCCACTTGTTACCATCTGGGCATCTCAGAAATGGCCCTACAGTTGTCAGCCCCTCTCCACCCAGTGGTAGAAGCACAGCCAGGTTCCAGCGGGCCAGGGAAACCGGCCAGGGCACTCCCAGGTCTTCAGTAGGAAAGCAAGGGGTAAGGCCCTGCTTCTTCTGTGTCTGCTTCTTCACAATGACTGTGCTCTGTAGGCCCAGTAGAACCCATGGAGTTGTACTTATTTCCTCCCCTGCAGATGCTTAGACATTGTTCCAGAGTCAGCTTCAAAACAGACATGCATGCTCCCAGGATGCTTCCTCCTTCTTCTTCCTGTTTCCTGTCTTCACTCAGGTGTTTCCTGGTATCTTCGGCCTAGACCCACCAGATGCCAATGGCACTCTCTCCTCCTGTACATGGTGACCATCAGAAATATCTCCAGACATTGCCAAGTTCCTTGAAGGCCTAAGTCAACCCCAATTGAGAACTGCCGCCCTAAGATGACTTGAGGGGCCAGGGATGTAGCTTAATTGGTAGTGTACCTAGCAAACACAAAGCCCTGGTGGGTTTAGTCCCCAACACCAAGTAAACCAGGTGTGATGATGCATGCTTATAATCCCAGCACTTGGAAGGTGAGGCAGGAATATCAGGAAGTCAAAGTCATCCTTGGCTAAATTATGAGTGCAAGGACAGCCTGGGATATAGAAGACCCTGTCTACAAACTAAGCCTTGAGTTTTTATTTCCAGAGCCCCTGTGATCTGACCCTCACTCTCCCTTCCCCCCAACCACTCCCCTGAGGACCTGCTCTGGATCAAGCAAGACCCAAACTTACTAACGTCTATCCCCTGCTCCTAAGTCCCTTTGAAGAGTTTCCTTCCCACTTCGGTCCTTTTATAAAAATTGTGTGTCTGGGACCCGAAAGATGGCTCAGCAGTTCAGAACACTGGTTCTTCTTGCAGAAGAGCCGCACCCACATGGCGACTAACAACCATTCCTAACTCTAATTCCAGGGGATCCGATGCTGTCTTCTGACCTCTGCAGGCATTGCACAACATGGGTGCACCTACATATATGAAGGCAATACACTCATATGCATAAAATTAAAATTAATCTTTAAAGTTTTTTTAAAAGTGTGTGTGTGTGTGTGTGTGTACACGGACATGTGTGCACAGGGATTTGTGTGGTGGTCAGAGGACAATGTTAGGGAGTCCATTCTCTCCTTCCACCTTGGGTTCAGGGATCAAATTCAGATGCATTTACCCACTGAGCCACCTCCCTGGTCCCAACTTTCTCTGCCCTTTCTTCTAGTCTAGAGCACTGTTTGTCTGCACCCAGCCCTGGTCACTCTATCTGGAGTGTAACTACAGCAAACACATCTGTCCTTCACTGCTTTGTCCCAGGCCTCAGGCCCCAACTCCTCAAGGCCTCAGTTTCTCCAGCACTGAAACAGGGATAATCTATGGTGTCCCCAAGTGGTAGGACTGAGGCCAGAATTAAAATAAAACACATGCATATGGTTCATGGCAGAATTAAAACCCACATAATGGTGACATTGTCCACAGATACAATGCAAAGGCCACTCCCTCACATCACTGTGTGGGGCCTGGACATTCCCAGAATAGGAATTACCATCCTAGTGTCGTCACTGTAGAGGATGCTGATGTTCACAGGGAGCCAAAACGGTGTAGTCTATGCTCCCAACACAGCGTTTGAAGGCTGAAAAGGAAGTTCTCCTTCCCCTGGCTCCCCTTAGTGCCTAACACCTGGATTTCTTGGGCAGTGAGAAAGGGGGTCTGCTGGAACCACAATGTGGACACACTGCGGGGGCAGGGAGGGCAGGGAGGGTAGAGAGAGGAGGGCAGGCAGGGAGGCCTCCGGGGAGGCTGCCAGACATGGTAAATAATTCACACAGATGCACTGGAGATAGCGTCCCGCATGCGGGATTGGGCCAGGTCGCAGAGGCTCAGTGGTCTGGAGGGAACTTGCGGTCTCTCCTCTCTGCAAACCAAGAATTCTTGTGGCCTTGGCTGCCAGGAAAGCACGGTCCTAGGTGCCAGCTCAGTGCCACTCCCCAGTACCGAGGGAGGGAGCTCCCCGGAACAGCCCTGCAGGGCAACCGGCTGGGCCACCACCTCCACCCAGCTGTCCCCATGACAACGGGCTGGCCTGGTCCAGGGTTCACCGCCAAGGCAATCCTCAGCCTCCCCTCCCCCACGGGAGAACGGGCATCTTACACTCCAGGAACTGGACGCTGCAAAAAGAAGTCCGTGCTAGGGAGAACCTCTCCTTGAATGGGAGTCCTTGAGCATCAGGGACCAGCCTGCCAGGGTTCCAGCTCCGGCCACCTTGCAGCTATGGGGTGGTAAGCAGATGAAGGTACTGCTTATCTGTGGAAACCCTCAGAGGGTTGCTGTGACGATTCAGTCAATTAAATAGGCAAGGTGCAGAGAAGTTACTGGTCTACAGCCAGCGATGAGTAAATATTTTCTACACTGAGAAACGGAGTCCCAGAGAGACAGAACACACGTGCGGGAGCTGAGGGTCACACAGCACAGTGCGGCTGGCAGACAGGATGGGAAGGAAATGGTGACTCCTTCCCGAGGCTCCCAGGCTGAATGCTGACAGCAGCCACTGGGGTTCTCCCAGGGGTTGCCTGCACTTCCCCTGGGCCCACCCCCACCTCTTAAAGTTTATTCAGTGAAAGGTCATAGACCAGACATTGAGATTCCTGAACCGGAAGAGACTTCCTTTCAATCAGCCGGGTCACTCCTGTGCCAAGTACTAGCCCCACCCTCTCCATGACTGCCAGAGAAATTATTGAATGAATGTGGACTTAATTAATGAATTCAGGAGGTTTGTCTTTTCTATGAAACACCCTCCCAGGGGGAGCTCCAGAAGCCCTCGACTACCCAGCTCTCTGCCCCACAGGGCATCTCTTCCCCCGACCACTTCCTGTCATCACAGCCCGCCCTCCCCCATCACACCCCTCCGGTCAACCTTTCTCTTAGGATTTCCCAGGGCACAGTTTCCGGGTTCTCATCCTCCGTGCAGCCTGTTTTTCCTGACTTCCTTTCCCATTTAGTGACCCTTTGTCCTCAAAACAGCTGCTTCTGGGTCAAGGCCCCTGGCTGAGAGGTGTGTACTTCCCCCTAGGTAGGGGCAAACCTTCTAGCCTGTGGAGGGCCAAGATGAGCCAGATCCGAGGGTGGGGGACCAGTGGTGGGGATGGAAGAGACTCCCCCCTCCCCCGTCTTTCTGTGACTCTTGGTCCCTCAGGGAGGGGGCTGGGTCTCTGGACATAAGATCTTTGTCTCTAGGGGTCACCCCTTGCGCTCTAGTCCAGCTGCCAGGTTTCCTGGGTTACCCAAGTAGCCTGGGATTTATTTTTGCATATGGTTTGGGAGAATCTCTGCTGCTGAATAGGGACAGCGTGGTTTTATTCCTCCTTTCCCTTCCCTCCAATAGGCAGATTGTATAAACCAGAGCAGCTGCCTGAAGGTTTCCAAGAAAAAAAAATGCTGCAGTTTCTAACCAGGGTGACAGTTTCTCCACAGGAAGTTGCTTTTATTAAATTTTTTAAAATCTCCTTTTTTTGGTACAGCTCCACCTATTGGTCATCAGGCTGCACTGTGAGGATTTTGCAAATTCTGTACCTGCCCCCTTGTGCCCCCTCAATCTGCCCAGAACTCCTCATTTCTCTAAATCCTAGCTTGCCCATCACAGAGGCAAAAGTGGAACTACCTGAAAACAGCTCGCTCAAACTGCCTGTGCTGACTGCCTCTCAAAGTCTGGAGGCAACCAAACCCCTGAAAAAATAGCAAACACTAATTGAGAGGCTTGAGGATGTAGCTTGAGGTAGAGTACCTGTCTAGCATTCACCAAGCCCTGAAGTACACTCCAATAATCTCAGTACTCAGGATGTAGAAATAAGAAGGTCAGAAGTTTAAAGTCACCCTTGACTACAGATCGAGTTCGAGGCCAGCCTGTGCTACGTGAGACACTGTCTCAAAACAAAGCACCCTAAAAAGCTCTCCAGTTGAGAGCCAGTCTACAAAACAGCAGTGTTCCATCAACAAGAGAAGTCTGAGACACCAACAGGGTCAAAAGAAGCCCAAGGAGGCATGATCACTGAGTATAATGGGCCCTCCAGTGTGGAATACAGAAGCAAGACAAAGAGCGTTAGGTAAAAACTAAGCAAATCTCAGTAAGCGGTGGGGTTTATTTACTCACCATGGTTCCACAGTTGGACAACATTTGCCAGAGTGACTCCAGATGTTAACAAATAGAAGAAACAGAGTCAATATTTATATGGCAATTCTACATTGCTTCCCAACCTTTCATCAGATCAAACTCAGGTCACCAGGTTTGGTGACCAGTGACTTTACCCACTGAGCTATCTCACAGGTCCTCTGGGCATCATCTTAAACTCATCTAGATAACAAGAGTGTTTTATTTTTAAGTGGGTCACAAGTTTGGGTGTCTTTGGCCCCCTATTTTTGCCAATATCATAGAAGTGGACTGTTGATATTTTAGGGTCAAGTCAATCTGTCCCAATTTCATTTCCCTAGGGGAAAAAATGATCATTTTCAAGCTCACAACAAGACCTTACTTTGTCCCCCACAGTGCCATGCCCACATGACAGACACCAGATCAATATTTATTGAATGAAACCCAAAGGAGGTCTTGTTTAAGGAAGTGACCCAAGCAAAGAGCCAAGCTCATTCCTCCCCCAAGCAAATCAGCACTTCCTGGCTCCCACTAGAGAAGGAAGACTTTCTCCAGGCGGGGTGGAGCAGATGAGTGACTTCTCTAGACCCTGCCTTTAGGAGCAAGGACACAGATTCACATAGAAGCCTTGGGAAAGTGATGGAGATCATGAAAGGCAGACTGAGATCCCAAATCATTCCCATCTACGTCCTCATCCAAACTGCCACCTTTCCACCCCAAAGAGGCCACCACTGTCCTTGAGTGCAGCAGCCAACTGTCTGTAAAGCAGTGACGCTCCATAAGAATGTTTGCAGTGATTTGGGGCATCCATTGCCTGCCACCCAGCAAGGACTTCCTAGATGCTCATATCAAAAACCATCACTGAGCATCAGGCTGTGTGGTAAGGAGGTGGAAGACCCCCACGTAACCTTTCCTGAAGATTAGATTCAGCAGTTTATAGAACTAGAAGCCCCAAAAGCTTGAGAAACAACCCAGGTCATAGTCAGAAGGCACAGGATAAAGGTTTTTAATCCAGGCCATCTAAATCCTAAGTCCAAATGCCCACTGAAGTCTGTTTCCCTCCTTGTAAGCTAGAAGTGGGCCTTGGACACCTGGCAATCACTGCCTACTCTGCAGAGGTATCCCAGGCTCATTCCTTCATCTGTGGCCTCTATACAGTGGTCTAGAGTCTTCAAGCCTCTCTGTTTTAAAATTTAATTTGCCAATTTCCCTCCTTAGAGGTGTCTTCTAATATTCCTATAGCCTGTCAGCCTGGACAGGCCACAGGAGCAGAACCCAAAAAGATAGATGCTTATTAATAGTATTCAATTAGTTAAGTCTGAAGAATGCAACCCTGGATGCTCTGGTCAATGCTAGGAGGTTTAGAGACACCCTCCCCCACCTCAGTCTTTTAATAGCCTTTTCCATATTTATTGCTGCCTCTCCAGATACTTTAGACATATCCAACACTTGGTATAATTTGATATCTGCCTTCTCCACAGATGTTTCTCTGATGCTACAGTATATTTAAGAGAGTTATTTTCCCTATTGAAGAATAGAGACCTGGAAAGGCAGACTCTGTCATTCTAGGCTGAGGACCTGCCTTCACTTCCCAGTGGCCTCCAGCAGAAACACCTTAATCCATCACTTATTAAAATGGACCTGAAGCCTTGGTCCAGAGTGCTGGGCAGCTCTAGGCACTAGCTGACCACATTTGCAGACTGCCCCCTTCTGACCCCTCATGCAGTTTGTTGTGCAGAATAGTGGATTTGGGCAGAGTTTCAAAATAACACACTAACAAAAGGACTTTTAAAGGCTGAAGGACAAAGGCTGAAGTGGGGACATCGCCAGGGTGTGGGGTCAAATGATTCTATATCCTCGTCCTGGATCATGGGCTCTGGGTTCTAATCCTACCTCTGCAACTTATGAGCCAAAGCACTTTATTGGAGTCAGCCTTTCTGAGTCCTGCTTTCTAACTATGCAGCCAGGGTAACAATAGTTCGCGTTCCGTAGGGCTTTCAGTGAAAGCTCAGCTGTGTGATCCTTTTCTCTTCCCTGTGGCCTCAGCTTCTCTGCCTGCTGGTAAGTGAATGACTCTGGGTTCCTAGGGTTGCTGATATCATTACATGAGAAAAGCGGTGGTAAAGTTCCCAGTAACTGCACAGTGCTCTGATCAGGTACATAGAAATCACCCCAGGGTGCAGACAGAACTTGTGTCCCCCCAAACAATCTTTAAATGTACCTTCTGCCTCTCTTAGCAGACTGATGTCCGAATCAAATTGGGGCCCACCCCTAATTCTCTACCCAGCATCCCTTGTCCTTCTAGGGGGAAAGTGCAAGGGATTTCCGAGCTCAGTGGGGCCTATAGACCTTCAACTCCAAACGGGAGTGCCTTGGGTCAAGAGGGAAGAGAGCCAGGTTCAGAAACAGGGCCATGTGCCTGGCAGCATGAGGCTGGCATCTGTGAGCATCCGCAGCCTGGCACTGCCAGTTCCAGCTTCCTCATCAGTCCCAATAACCAATAACGACCACAGGATGAGAAGCCCTAGGCCGAGACCCGCTGAGGCTGCCAGGCCTCAACTGCCTGGGAAGGGGGATGAGACATCAGCCCTCCCCTGCCAGCCCCCCTAGAGTCCCTCTTCTGAACCCCCTCCTATGGGGACTCTTACCTGATGTCTGAGTCACACTCAGGCTCCTGTCACTGTGAGCTGTGTTGTGACTCCCTGGCTGACAGTTTTACAACAAACACATTAAAAGCTCCAGGCAGTGGAGTTCCACATACATAACAACCCAGGAGAAAAACCTTTTCTTTCCTTAGCCAAAACACTCCTCCCAAGTTAACCTCCCCCAGGCCTGGCCCACCACCATTAACTCTCCCCAGCTGCAGAGGTGATGCTCCCTCCCTATGCCGCCCAACAAGCTTTTCCAGGGGGCAATTAGAAGCCGGCTGCTGCAGGTGCCTGAGGCCTCCTGGCTATGGATCCCCAAAGAACCAGCTCATCCTCAAGCAGGTGCCAGTGAGATCCAGAGACTACAGGTGCAAGAAAAGAGCCCTGTGCGTCTACAGTGGCCTTGTGCTGAAGGTTCCTACGTACATTGTTATTCCTCCCCTTGACCCTTAAGAGGCAGGAGCTGAATTATGTGCACTTTATAAATTAGGCGACTCAGGCTTACAGAAGTTCAAGGACTTGTTCAATTTCAGAAAGCCAGGAAGTCAGAGCTGGGGATTGAATCCAACTCCAGCCTCCCGACATTACCCTTAAGGAGCCTGACCGCCTCCCTGCCCCAACAGGACAGCCAAAGCCTCAGGGAAGCAGGGGAGCCCAACTTGCAAAACCCAAACCCACTGAAAGGGCCGTTCTCCAGGGATGGTCTGGCCTATCCAGCGCATCAGAGCCCACCCACAGATGCCCCCCAGACCAACGCCGCCACCTCCTCATTCCTGTCTGCCACTAGCAGATGGACAGCAAGTCCCCAAGAACCAAAGCCAAGGAAAGAGAGGAGACACAGGAACGGTTCTTTATTGTACATGGGAGAAATAGCCCTGTGTGCTGGTTCAAGGTGCAGCATACAGAATATCGAATTAAGAAAAGGGGGGACTGGAAAGTCAAGGGGAACCTCTTGAGGTCCAAAGTTGCAAACAAACAAACAAACAAAAAAAAATGGTAAAAGATTCCTCACGCAAGAGGCATTTTTGCAAATACCATGCAAAACAGGCAGCTGGTGTGCCTTAAGAGAATCCCTATAAATAACAGAAAGGACACTCCAAGCATTCCTGTACGTGGACTCAGAGCACGGGAAAAGGGGAACCAAAATGCCTTTTGGCATTTCAAGATATTTGGCACTCTTGTGATCACAATTTTTTTTACACCCCATTAAAGAGAATAAAGTGACACAGTATTTGAGGAAGAAACAGGCGGGCTCACACAACGGACTGCAGGGGGAGGTCAGAAAAAGCTCAAGCATTTTTTTTTCTTTGTTTTTCATGTTTTTTTTTTTTCCTGACATATAAAATGTGTCCATTTGTATTAACTTGGGCAAAGAGCTTGCAACAACAAAGAAACACAAGCTTTACAATTCATTTCTTAGAATAAAACAAAAATTCTTTCTACCCATCATTTTTTCAAAAAGTTATCTTCTTGTTCTGCACACATTCCTGATTACTTCGAAAGATGACCGAAGTATCTGCAGACATCACTTTTCCCATCCACTTTTGTACATCCAAGGATAACAACATAAAAAATAATAAGAAAACTGGACAGCGTGTCACATCCAAGCACACAGGATCATTTTTTTTTTAGATTAAATAATGTAAACATTGGGAACAGCCAAATCAGCACAGAATGCACCCCAAAATACTCGGGGCTGCTGCTTCAGAAAGGGGTTCAAAATCCAGATCTATAATTGCGCAATATTCACCATATATATAAAAGAAGAAACGTATTAATTTTGACAAATAGCTGCAACTGAGACTTCTTTTTTATTTCATTATATGTGTGTATATAGTGATTTTTATTTTTTATGTGATTTTTTTTAAAATTTTTATTTTTGCAGAGGAGCCCAGAGCCTTCTCCTCCTCCTCCTTCTCCTCCTCCTCCTCCTCCTCCTCCTTCTCCTCCTCCTCCTCCTCCTCCTCCTTCCATCTCATCTGTCTCCCAACCTGACAGGAGATACAGGTTGTTGATTTCATCGTAGGTAACAAGCTAATAATAAACTTCAAACTGCTTTCTCTTTCTCATAATTTTTCCAGTAACTTCGATGGCCTTCACTCTTCTTGCTCTTTCCCTCAGTCAACTCATTGTCTTTGGGGAAGTTAGACACCAGGAGGTGCCTTGTCGGTCATATTTTTCAGCACGTCATCAATCCTATCATCTTCAATAACAACTGAAAAAAAAAGGGGGATGGGGGTAAAAGAGAGAGGTGAGCGAGCTTGGGCCTAGCCAGGGTAATCTTAGATATTTTGTCTATGCCCATTGGGGAGTGAGGAGCAGAGGGAGGAAGGAGGAAGGAGGGCTGCTCACTGCAGAATGAAACTGCCCAGTCCTCCTCTGCTACCATCCTGGGGTCCCTTCCCTGCCTGGCTCTGAACTGCCCCACCCCTCAACCCGCATCCAGAGATGGATTCTGAGAAAAAGCAAGAAAAGAAGGAGCTAGCCCAGCAGCCCTGCTGCAGCACCCGGAGCACACGGGCCCTGTCCTTTCCCAGCCCGGTGCATCTACGTAAAAAGGAAGGAGAGGAGACGGGGCAGAGCTTCAGGTCACTGGAGTGGATGCCCCAAGCTGAGCGGGGAGAAGCCGGGAGCCTGGAAGGGAGGCCCGGGCTGGTTCCCAGGACGATCTAGCTGCCGGAGGGTTCAGGCCCGGCCTGTGCGGTGTACCCCTGCGCTGCGCCCACCCCCTCGGCCCCACAGAGGGCAGAACCACCCTTGGCTCCACCTGGGGCTCTGCCTCGCGCAGTCTCTTGTGCCTGTCACGGTCACCTAACCTCGCCTTTCTCAGTCCCTCCACCAGCCCCCCAGTGCGACAAGCGGATCTCTGGTCCAGGGCTCTGGGTCTCTACATGTGGGTATTTCTAAGTAAGTCACCCTCCTGCTCCGGCTGCTTCTGTGTCTCCCCTAGACTCGGTCCCCGGCTGGCTGTCTCCAGCTGCAGCTCCCCCGATGGAGCTTTGTCTCCGGCTCTCCGCACACCTCGGTGCCCCGCCTATCTCCTCCCTTCACCTCGGCACCCCAGTCTCCCGGGGCAAGCCTTCCTGCGTTTCAGTTTCTCTAGAGCTTCTCCATTTCCGAGCGCCCAGGCTAGACCAGTAACTGAAAAGCCAGTGCCACCCGAATGCCCTTAGCTTCCCCCCCCCCCGACAGCCACCCAACGCAGACCTCAGGGGAGCCCCGGGACCCCCTCCTCCGGGGTGGTAGAGTACAGCTGCGACTCCACTGCGCAAAAAAATAAGCAGGGGGAAGAAATCTAAAAGCAAACTTTGGAACGGGTGGGGACGCGGGCAGAACCTTAACCTGCGCTGCAGCTAGAGGCCGCCACGCCCCCGGGTGACCCTGCCGGGGATCCGACCCAAGGGGACCCGCGGCAGTTCCAGCCGCACTGGGGGTCCCTCGGTTCTGCCGGAAGGGATTCCATCCGGTGGGGAACACTCCCGCAAGCCCCCGCCAGGCCGCAGCACGCCCGGGAGGAGGGGGCCTGAGCACTCACCCCGCTTGCTCCGGCCGATCTGGCCCAGCTTGGGCGGCCGCTTGTTCTGCCCGGCGCCGAAGAAGTTGTTGGTGTCCTGCAGGCGGCACGAGAAGATCTGGCCCACGTCGCCGCCGTCGCCGTAGGGGCTCAGCTTCTCGTCCCCGTAGGGCAGCACCTCCGACATGGTCGCGTCCGGGGGCTCCGAGGCGGCACCTCCTCCGCCCGCGTCCCCGCCCGCGGCGGACAGGGTCAGCGGCGCTGGGGCCGGGGGTGGCCGGCCGGGGACAGCCCTCGGGGCTGCGGCGGCGCCGGGGCCGGCGGCGAGGCCGGGGGACGCGTCTCCCGGCAGGAGCGCGCAGCCCGCGCGAGCGACCCAACGAGCGCCCGCAGCTGAGCTGCGCTGCGCTCGGGCTCCGCGCGCGAGTGGCTGCTGCTCCGGCGGCGGCGGGCAGGACTCACATCGTCGGCGCGCTCCGGCGCAGGGCGGGGGCCGGGCCGGGCCGGGCGGGGCGACGACGCGGGAGGGAGGAGGGTGTCCCAGCGAGCCCGGGGGCCGCGGGGCCGAGGAGGCGCACCCCGGGGAGCGCGGGCCGGTCCTGCGGCGGCCGCGGGCGGTGGGGCGGAGGCGCGGGGTCGGGGAGGCGGACTGGGGCGCCGCGAGCCGCGCAGGGGGAGGGAGCGAGGGAGGGGGGGCGGGGGGAGGAACCCCGGAGGAGGGAGGGAAGAAACCGAGGGCGACGGGGAGAAAAACAGAGAGACGAGGGAGGCTAGGGCAGCCCGATGGGGGTGGGGGAGACGCGGAGAGCGACCGGGGGGGGGGACTAGATCGGATCCGAGAGGAGGGGGGAGAAGCAGGAGGGAGGAACCGAGGGTCGGAGAGGGAAGGAGAGAGGGGGAGAGGGAGGCAGGGACGGAGGAGCAGCCAGCCAGCGAGCTGCAAGCGAGAAATGCCGGCCGCCGCACCGAGTGCTGCGCGGGAGGGGGGCGGGAGGAGGGCGGGAGGAGGGGACCCGCTGGCCTCGGGGAGAGATCCCTGGAAGCCAAGCGACGTCACGGGGCCGCGCCGGGCCGCTCGGGCCCCGACTGGCTTCCTGCCCCCGCCCCTGCCCCCACGGTCCCGCCCGCGCCGAGGGGACCCAGTGCGCCCCGCCCCGCCCCGCTCGCGCCCCTCCCTCCGGCCGGTGTTTACCGGACCTGGAGCCGGTACGCGCTGCTGTGCCTCCCGAGGGGAGCCCAGGGCAGCCAGAGGGAAGAGGACCCAGGACACAGGAGCCGGGAAGGACGTGGATGCTGACCTCCCTGGAGGCCGGGTTGCAGGGCAAAGGATCCGCGACCCGCGGGCACGCCTTGTCCCCCCACCACCACACGTGCGCCCCACTTCAGATCCTCCCTCGGCATCCCTAGAACCTCGCCCCCTGCCCCCGCACTTGCTCCAGCGGCCTAGAAGGCCTTGTCCCCATCCCCTGCCCCTCGATGCTGGGCCCCGGCTGCCCCGCGGACCAAAGGGAGGGGAAGGGCAGCCCCGCCTCCCGCAGGAGAGGGGAGCGCCTCATTACTCCGGGCTTGCCCGGGATGCCTGGCTCTTGGCGCCCTCGCTCTCCGCTGGGGACGTCCCGGGCCCGCGGCCCTCTGCCCTTGGGGGCCTCCCTTCCAGCAACAGTCTTAATAAAGCCCTGGGGAGAGACGGCGGCCTTCGAATGGAGGAGCGTGCTACTCGATCCTGGGAGGGAGACCTGGCGCAGCCAGAGAGGCCTAGGAGGCGCATCTGTCGGCCAGATGGTAACTCCGAGGGGGCTAGGTGCTTGAGGAGGGCTTATTATCCTCGCCTGAGCTAGGAGCACCTGCTCTCCCCGCGGAGACCAACCCTGCGCAGCAGAGCCGACCTAACCCCAGAGAGGTAACCAACCCAAGGTCACACAACCTGCTGGAAGCCGGGCTAGGAAACCAATCCAGGTCGCCAGTCGCGACCACACCTAGGCCCCCCCCCCGCCCCCGCCACAACCCGTGAGGCTCTGCAGGGGGTCCAATGGGCAGTGAAAGAACTCCTTTGGGTTCCCAATAAACTTTTAGAACTCTGGCTGAAAGGAAAGAGAGAGATTGTTTGGTGGCATTAGTTTTGGAAGAGGAACTGTCTGGGAAAGTCAGCCTAGCCCCTCCCCCAAACTGTTAAACGGCTGGCTGGTCCAGAGGTCAGACCCCTTGGGAGGAGGTAAAAAAAAAAAAAAAAGGGAGACTAAGGTCATGTGACAGGTGGAATAAGCCTGGCTTCAGAATTCAGGCCTGGCTCGGAGCCCAGCCTTACAGTAGTGAGACATGGGGTAAGTCATCTCCTCTCTGAACTCTATGCTCTGTTGTAACTGGGAAATGTGGCTTCCGAGCCGCCTGGGCACTTTGCAAGACAGTGGGAGTCAGGCTGGGGATACCAAGGGGTGATAGATGTTCAATAAACATGAGAAACAGCTTCGGGGTGAGAAGGCACAGAAGTACGTCAGAAATTCCCACTCCAGAGCCTTCTGGACTGGGGGCTCCCTGGAGATTACCTAACCCAAGCCTGTAATTTGCACATGGGAAACCAAAGCCAAGAAAGTCTGGGCTAGCCCTAAATCCCATGGCTTGTCAATGGCAAGAGCTACGGGTCCCCAGACTGTCTCTGCTCGGCTCCACAAGCTCCCTGTCTCCACTCGTTAAGGCTCTACTGAGTGACTGCTTGGAGGCCAAGTGCTGGGAGAGAAAACAAGAGCACAACGAGCAGAATGATGACGTGACAAGAGGCTCTGAGGTCCGGCCCTGCTTCGCTGTTTTTCCCTCAAAGCATTTTCACGTCCATTATTGACCTTGCTTCTCAAAATAAATACTTTCCGGGGTAGAAAGAGGACAGGATGCTTCTCTGTTTAAATGATGGAGCAGAAAAAGAATGAGTGACTTGGCCAAGGTCACTGGCTAGTGATGGAGCCTCTGCTGATGGAGAAGGGTCTCCTTCCTTGCAGCTGGACCACAGAAAGCCATTTACATGTTAAGTACCAAGGCTCCCAAGTACAGAGGGTAGAAAGTGACGGTGAGCACCTAGGAATCCCCACACACAGAGACAGTCAAAGGGAAAAGAACTTGACCAGCTGGTAACCATCCCCAAGGGCTAAGGATGTAGCTCAGTGGTATGGCACTCCCCTGGTCATGCACAGTACCCTGGGTTTGATCTCCAGTCCTCCTGAAAAACATCTCCATGACAAGTATCTCTGAAAAATCAAATTCCAGGAGAGGACAGGGCTTGGATAGTCAGGCCCATCTTGCAGAACAGGCAGCTGAAGGTTTAAGTGAGACATCCAAGAACACATGGAAGTGCTACAAGGGACAGCAGGTGTCAGTGGGACTTCTCTCCACCTCAACCCCTCCGGACTGTCTTCATCACAAAGTCTCCGCTCCTCTATTTCTTTCAGCCTTCAGTGGGACATCCCTCTACCTAGCGTCAACGTGTGTCTTGGGACTTGGTTCCTGCCTGTCTCAATCCACTCCGGAAGATGCCAGATCCAGATAAAGGAGTAAGGCAGGGGTAACTGCTGACAGCTCTACCCAGCAAAGAAGCCATCGGTACGTAATCTGGGGGCAGTCTGTCCAGAGCGAAGAGCTCCCCTCTGTCACTCCCTAACTCTGAGACCCTTCCACTTCTTTGTGCCTCAGTTTCCTCACCTGTTGTTATGGTTCACATATGAAATGCCCCCAGAGGTTCCTCTGTTGAATACTTCATCCCTAGCTGGTGTCACTATTTCAGGAGATTCCGGAAGCTTTAGAAGGTGAGGCCTAGCTGGAAGAAGTAAGTCACCAGAGCTGTGTCTTTGAAGGTGATACCTGGTTCCCAGACCCTTTCTCCCTTTGCAGCCAGCAGCTGCTTACATCTAGATAGGCTAAGTGGCTGCTCAGCAGGAAGGACCACGCTGAGCAAAGAGTGGACTCAACCGCATGCCCAACACTGCTCTGACTCAGCAGTGGGACTCTGGTGAGGCCAATTCTCTGCCTTCCTTGAAGACAGGTCTCTGGCCCCCTAGTGAGTCCTTAGTGTACACACACACACACACAGACACGCACATGGACACCCCTCCTTTGATCACTAGGGTTCTTTATTCAAATGAAGTCTTACAAGGAAAGAAACTCAGTGGATGAAAACCGAAGGATGAGCTGCTCTGGCCACTGGGTACCAAACCCCAGCCTTGGACCCCCGCCTCAAGCTGGTCACCAAAGAATGGCCAAAGCTCTGAAAAGCTCAGTTTGAAAACCACTTATAGATAGACCCTGTGATACGTGGGGAAACTATGGCCAGGACAAAAAAGGGCAGAACTCAGACCTCCTGCCTGGCCGTCTCTCTTCACCACGGTTTCCTCCTCATGCTCAGAATCACAGCAGGGGAGTGAGCCCCAGTAACACACAATTTGTCATAACAGTAACAACAAAATCTTTTTATTCAACAGTGAAGCTTGGTGTGTTTCTTTAAAATGAAAGTTAGACTGGACGTGGCACATGCCTTTAATCCCCAGCTCTTGGGAAACAGAGGCAGGCAGATCTCTGTGAGTTCAAGACTAGCCTGGTCTACATAGGGAGACCCTAGCTCAAAAAACAATAAAAAAATCATAGGGTCATTTTTAAAAACATTTTATTTATTATTTTTTATTTTATGTGTCTGAGTATACTGCCTGCATGCGTGTAAGTGCACAGGTGTCCAGCAATGCCCTCAAAAGGTCAGAAAAAGGTGTTGAATACCCTGGAGTGGGAAATGCAGACAGCTGTAGACACCATGTGGGTGCTGGAACTCAAACCCAGGTCCCCTGCAAGAGCAGCCAGTACTCTTAACCACTGAGCCAACTCTCCAGCCCCACAGGGTCATTTCTTCTAAGTTTTTATTGTTCCAACAATCCCCCAAAATGAATCCTATGGGTTCTTCATGAAAACTTGAGATGTAGTGTGGACAATGGTAGATATTAGAAGCTAATCTCATCAGAACATAAAAATGGGATGAACGCCCAGAATCCACCCAGGTGCCCTAGCTCTGCGTACACTGCACCCCACCCTAGTTCCCATCATTCTATGTCAACATTACATGAGGCCTGTACTGGTTAGTTTTAACTGTTAACTTGACACAATCTAGCTTCACCTGGGAAGACCATCTTAGTGAGGAATTGTCTAGATCAGGTTGGCCTGTGGGCATGTCTTGGGAGAGGGGTGGACTATCTAGGTTGTTAACTGATATAGGAGAATCCAGCCCCTTGTGGGTGGCATCATTCCCTAGGCTGGTCCCTGGACTGTATAAGAGTGGAGATAGCAATCTGACTACAGAGTAGCAGGAAGCAGGAAGAATGGGTATATTTGTTGTTTTCTGCTCTTGACTGTGGATATGATGTGACTAGCTTGTGGGCGGGGGGGAGTCTTTTTAAGACAGGGTCTTCCCATAGCTCCAGATGTCCTGGAACTCGCTATGTAGTACACCAGGCTGGTCTTGAACTCAACAGGGATCCACCTGCTTCTGCCTCCCGAGTGCTGGGATTAAGGGCATGTGCCACCACACTTGTTTGAGTTCCTGCCTGGCTTCCCCACAATAATGGACTATAACCTAGAATTGTAAGCCAAATAAACCTTTTCCTCCCATAAGTTGCTTTTTGTCAGGATCTTTTCTAACAGCAACAGAAATAGAAATAAAGCAAGAGATAAGGGAGGTGACCCTGAGAGCTCTGGGTTTAGGAACTCCTGAGGTAGGTGATGTGTACGATTCCCTGGGTCTGGTTGAGCCGCTGTGAGGTGCTGGGCTCAGGGAGCCTGGGTAGTGAGGTAAACCAGAGGACAGACCCAGCATGATCACACTGTGGCAATTATAAAATGCCCTCCCTAGTCTGGCACATTAGAGAACATATGACTTTAGCCCCACTGGAGGCCTGTGTGGGAGATACAGAAACGTGGGAGCCTCGGAAGCCTGAGCTCTGAGAGCTGTGTTCAGCCTGTTTGATTTCCCCTGTCCAGGACTCCCAAGTGACTACAGCCCCTTCAGTAAAGAGCCTTGACTTCAACACGGCAATGAACAGAGTCAAATTGTGATTGCTGGGGACTAAAGAGAAGCTGACCCCACTCCCGCTCAGAAAGAGAAACCACTGTCCTCTGATTCTGAACTCGCCCTCACCCAGTGATGATGGAGAACTCCCTGTGCCGCAGTCTTGTTGATCCCCACACACATCCCACCCCCAATACCTACGACTGTCGTCTCAGTCTTATAGATGAGGGCATCCAGGCCAGAAAAGCTGAGTGACAGCTCAAAGTCCCCCAGCCAATGAAAGGCTACAGGTCCAGGCCTGGTGTCAAGATCTCTCCTGCTGGAGGGCAGTGCTGCTGTGAAGATGTCAGGGGTTAGGTAATCAGAGGCAAGTTCTTTTATTTGTGTCTCACTTCAACCATGGAACACCCCAGGCCAAGTCCCTTTAGGAACCTATGAAACACATGATTCTTTTTCCCGAGATGCAAAACCTTGTGTGGAGAATTTCTAGGAAGCCGAAGGCCCCTCTGGTGAGGAAGAGATGGGGATAGGACTGGGTCCTAGAAACGGCACCATAGCCATTTCTACCAGTGTGTCCTGGGACAACTTATCAGGCTTTTGCACTTCAAGCCAAAAGGTGGCAGAACCAACGGAGGAGGCCAGTGGATCTAGAGTCAGATCCATGAGCGCTCAGCCTTGACCAGAGGAACATTCCCAGGAGCTGCCCAGCCCAGGCTCCCGCACAGAAAGCCAGCACAGCAGGCTCTGCATGCCCATAGCGTCATAAGGTAGAAAAAGAGACCTTCCCATCACGTGGAGAGACAGTGAGTCCCTGATGACAAAGATGAGTTGCCCACCCAGACACATGGCTGCCACCTGGAGACTCAGAGACCAGGCAGCCCACAATCCTAGAAGCTCTGCTCAGGGAACCAGTGAAGCAGGGGTTAAGTGGGCAATGAGGAGACCCAAGTCCAAACCCCAGATCCCCCTTCTCCCTATCTGACCTTGACCAGCACTGTCCTCTCTGAGCCACAATTCCTCTGACATAAAATGAGGGAGACTGGAGCTCATGCCTGGAACAGATAGAATGACTAAAGTGAGGACAGGAAGCAGATCCATGCAGTGTGACCCTCTGTCACAGACACGGACAGAGTCTGTTCTTCCTAAGAAGCGCAATTCCTGTGTAACAGCAGAAAGCTCAATGAAGGGCAGTCACTGACTGACAGGAAGGCCATGCCCTGACACCCCTGAGTGGAGCTTGGTTGGGGGCAGAGAGCTATGAGGTCCAGGAGACAGGTTTGCACCCAGGTGAGGGGCATAGAATGAAAATGGCAGGCAGAGATTCAGCAGGACCAGACTCAGAGAGGCTAAAAAGCCAGAAACACAAGGTGAGGAAGAGGAAGCCAAGGGAGAGGGGTAGAAGAGGAGAGAGCCAGGCTGGGGAGAAGCAGAATTTCTCCCAGAGAAAAACCAAAAGCTAAAATCTGTGTCATGTGGGGTTTTTCCGAGCATCCTTCCCCAGCGTGAAGTCATACGCATATTTTAAGAACGTGCAATGCATTATGTATATCGAGTTGTTGATTAAGGGAATGGTGGTTAGTATATTTAAAGATTTGAATGCCTGGGGAATTAGAGAGGGAGAAATGTGAGCTCCCCCTCCCCCAAGAAATTTTCTAAGTATCTCCAAATTCTCACATCTGCAGTCAGCATCTTGGTGAATTGGGCAAGAAAAACAGAAAACACAGAACTTCTGTTGCATCCTTTCAGGACTGGACAAAGGTTGGTCCTGAGATGGGGAGCCCAGGGTCCTCCTCAGATTCTTCCCTCAGATTTCCAAGGCCTCTGGGAAGAGAAAATACCGCAGGCCTCTGAGCACAACCTGTTTCTCTTCCAAGGGCCTTAGGAGTCCTCAACTATAGAGGCACAGCACCACCTGGTGGTCAGACAAGAGACTGCATGATGGGAAGAATCTCAGCTGAAAGCTGTGGCTGAGGAAGAGTGGCAGAAAAGCCCAGTGCAAGCAGGCTTGAAGCACCCTCCTCCAGGACACCTAACCAGGGAGGGAAGGCTGTGAGGGGGTGGGGCCTCACCGTGGTAAGTCAGACTGGAGCACGAGGATGACCTCATTTGCATCCCCCAGTCCTAGGGAGCACTCAAGTAGAAGATGAAAGATGCCCAGCATACTACTGTGCCTCATGTTTGACGAGCCTGTCTGAGACCTGCAGTCTTAGCCCAGCAGCACAGGAATCTGCTTTGAGGCCCCTAATGAAGTGACGACCCAGGAAAGGACTGAAGGAAGAGAGCAAGTGATACAAAGCTTTACTGCGGCCTGCTCAGTCCCTCTGCATAGTGCCTGCCTATGTCACCAGCTCAGCCTCGCCAGCCCAAATCTCAGGAAAGGGAAATGCCAAGTGCCTCGACTGGCATCTGGAAAACAATAAGGCAGCTGCAGGGAAGTGACTAATGAGCACTTCGGGGAGCAATTCAGGACATCATGCATGGAAACTTATCTCATTCAAAATTGATAAGTTAACGCTATCTAATTAGAGAGGAAATGTGCTGAGCATCCCAGCTTTCCACAAATGCAGTCCTGGGGCCGTGGTGCAGCTAGCCTGAAGAGGAGCCACTCAGCTCTCAGACAACACGGGCCACAGGAGGGCCTCCAAACACCCCGCCTGCCCCTCTTCCCCCGCCCTGTTTACTCTCCATCTTGTGGACATGCAAAATGCCTGAGCTGAACGGTGCCTTGGAGAGTTCTAACTCAACTTGTTCCCCTTGTAGATAGAACTAAGGCCCAGAGAGTCCTGACCACTACATCAAGAGCACAGAGTAGTGAGGCTGTAATTACATGACTGTAATCACTACTCTGGAGGCTGGGGCAGAAAGAACATGAGTTCAAGGCCAATCTGACTTCCAAAGGAAAACCCTGTCTCAAAAGAAAAAAGAATCAAACAGCAATGGAGCCAGGACCAGAGAAAGCCAGTCTTTGTGATCTCTGTCCTAGACCAGATACCATCATCTTTCTTGTGTGGAATCCTCCACTCTCTAGGAAAGTCACTGGACTTCATGTCCCTCCTGTATAATTCATCCCTTTTGGCACACAGGCACTAAAAGAGGCCCTCCCCTCACTCTTTACCACCAAGTCATTTTTCTTATCTGTGATAGAGAAGCCAGCTCCTCCAGGCAGTCTTCTAGGATTGCTTCTGGTTTTCTCCTTCAGTCCAAGGCCATTTTTGAGACTCATCTTCATTGCCAACTTGACCCTGAGGTGTATCTGTGAGGATGTTTCCGGAGAGGTTTAACAGGAAGGAAGACCCGCCCTGAA
This sequence comes from Eospalax fontanierii, assembly GCA_035773235.1. Classification (NCBI taxonomy): domain Eukaryota; kingdom Metazoa; phylum Chordata; class Mammalia; order Rodentia; family Spalacidae; genus Eospalax; species Eospalax fontanierii. Next base: position 14,408,075 of record CM069553.1, read on the forward strand.
TGCGGGTGTCACCATTCTATGGACTGGGACCTGGGAGTGAATGTAAGAGGGAAAGAGAAAGTGAGCTGAGCACCAGCATCACCTTTCTCTGAATCATGATCGGCCCATCCGTGAGCAAGCAGCCCGCCATCATGCCTTCCCTGCCACACTGAACTGTAACCTTCAGACTGTGAGCCAGAATAAAGAATTACTCTTTTAAGTTGTTTTCTGTCAGATAGTTTGGTCACAGCAAAGAGAAAAGTAACTAATACAGAAAACTGGTATTAGGAAGTAAGACAGGCTGGCTGTGGTGGTGCAAGCCTTTACTCCTAGCACTCAGGAGGCAGAGACAGGTGGATTTCTATGAGTTTGATGGCAGCCTGCTCTGCACACTGAGCTCTAGGCCAGCCAGAACTGCATAGTAAGAACCTGGAGAGAGAGAGCGAGAGAGCGAGAGAGAGAGCTGCAAAGATGGCTCAGTGATTAACAACACTTGCTATTCTTCCAGAGGACATGGGCTCAATTCCCAGCACTCACACAGCAGCCAAAAACCATCCCTAACTCCAGTACCAGGGAATCCAACACCCTCTTCTGGCCTCTGCAGGTGCAGCATAACACAGATGCACTTACACACATGCAGACAATACACTCATACACATAAAATAAAAATATTTTATAAAGATAAAAGGGAAACAGGTCTGATGTTATAAACCTGACCCTGTGGTTCATCGGCCTTTGGAACTGGTTTACAGAGGAATGAGGAAGAGTTTGGGTCTGCAGCTAGAAAAGCCCTAGAATGCTGTAGACAGAGTTTAATGGGCTACTTTGGTGGGAATCTGAAAGACCAGAATTCTGAGAGAAATGCAGGCAGCAGGGGCCTACCTCATGAGGTTTCAGAGGTGAACACACTCTATTGGGAACTGCGCTAGAGGCCATCCATGTTACATTCTGGCCGCCTTCTGCATTCTGCCTGTGTCCTGAAAACTAGAGTAAGGCTAAATTTTAAAAGGATGTACTAATTTGCTGGGTGAAGGAAATTTCAAGATAGGCCAGCATTCAGTCTGTGCCACTGTTATTGGTACCGTTCTTAGATCTGCAATAAAAGATGTGGGAGATGTGCCATTTCAAATGAAAGGGGTGTTAACAAGTTTACAGACAAGGCAGATCTGAGAGAAAGAAGCTGTGGTTGTTAAAGACATGAGCACTACTGAAGAGAAGCCTCACGCTTTGCACTGAGGCCACAGGAAAGATGTCCTGGGAGACAAGACCCCACCCATCAAAGGCACCACTCTGTAAAAATGTGAGTTCGTTTGAGAGGAGAAAGATCAAACTGGGAATATAGATGAAGTTGTTACAGTTGCTTCAGATTCATCGATGGCAGTGTTTTCCCTGGGTCAGCTGCCAAGCTGCACTAGAAGCCCCTGCAGATGTAGAAGACAGCCAAAGTACATCTTAAGCTGACAGCAAAACTTAGCAGGGCTGCCCACAGGATTTTGCAGGCATGCAAAAATGCAGGAGTTACAGGGCCACAGAAGCCTGCACCAAGGTTCTGGAAAGCCATCCAAGCCAGGTAATGTGTGGCAGGGTCGGAGTCCCTGCAAGAAGGCCTTGACAGGCCATTGTGTAATGATATCACGGTGAAACTCAAATTGCAATGGAGAGCCCAGGATGTTGCAAGGAAAGCTGCAGGCACTGTGTGGAGCTGGCTCCACGAGGGGCCAAGTATGCTGCAGGGGGCAGAGCTAAACGGGCGGGGCTGCCCAAGCCCTTTGGAGCGCAGACGATGCCACTGTAAGTCCCAGACGCTGGTCATGGAGCATCAGGGTTTTCTGTCTGCCCTGCAGGTTGGCCTTGCTGTGGCGTTGCCTTCCTTTTCCGTGCCTCTGCTTCTTCCCTTGAAATGGAGACTTTTAATCTCTGTCACAAGATAGAGATTTAAAAATGGTACCAATTAAGACTATGGAGACTTTTAGAGATTAACTAAAGGCATTTTGCATTGAGACGCCTGAAGGGGTAAAACTATAATTAAAAGTGATGTACCAGGGGCTGACGAGATGATTCAGCAGTTCAAAGTGAATACTGTTCTTCCAGAGGACCTAAGTTTGGTCCCAAACACCCATCAGGCAGCTCACAATCACCTGTATCTCCAGCTCCAGCGGATCTGAAGCCTCTGGTGCCCACAGGCACCTACATTCATATGCACATACTTTCATAAACACATATAATTAAAAATAAAAATTATTTGAGACAGGATCTCCCTGTAGCCACAGCTGGCCTGGGACATCCAAGTGCTGTAACTAAAGGTATATGGCACCATGCCTTTTTATGTGTGTGAGTGTTTGGCCTGTATGTAAGTGCACTCATGCATACAATGCCCATGGAGGCCACAAGACGATGTCTGATCCTCTGGAACTGGAGTTACAAATGGTTGTAAGCTGCCACGTAGATGCTGAGAAACAAACCTAGGTCCTCTGTACGTGCAGCCAGTCATCTGAATCGCTGAGCTATCTCTCCAGTTCCAGTAAATCTTTATTTTAAAAGTGTTATCTCTGGTGTCAAGTTGACAAGGAATGGATTTGTGATACCTAATTTTCATTGTCAATTTCTCTGGATTTAAAATCACCTGGGAGAAGTAAGGCATAGTGGCATAGGACTTTAATCCCAGCACTTGGGAGGCAGAGGCAGGCAGATCTCTGTGAAAGGCCAGCCTGGTCTACATAGTGAGTTCCAGGCCAGCTGAGGCTTCAAGGAGACCCTGTCTCAAAAAGACCAAAATAAAAAAAATCACCTAGGAGACATGTGGGGCGGGGGGCATTTCCAGAGAGGTTTAACTAAGAAGGGAAGACCATCCTACTGCCCTACTGAATTGAGCAGCACCATCCCACAGACTGGGGTCTTAGACTAAACAAGCTAAGTACTAGCAATCATTTTTCTCTGCTTCCTGATTCAGACATGAACAAGCTAAGCTGTCTGACATGCCTTCCCTGCCATGATGGACTGATTCCCCTTAAACTGTAAACTGAAACAAGTCTCTTTAAGTTGCTTTCTGTCAGACATTCGGTTATAACAAGAAAGTAAGCAAAACAGCATCTCATGGCTAATAGCTTGGGCACTGGAGTTTGGAGTGTGAGCTAAATCCCATTTCTCCCATGTATCTGATATGTCACTCTTCTGGGCCACAGTTTTTTTTTTTTTCATTTAAAATAGGAATAATATGAGCCAGGCACGTTTGTACATGTCAGTAATCCCAGCACATGGGAGGCTCAGACAGGAAGATAGAGAGTTGAAAGGCAACCTGGTCTACATAAAACTGTCTCAAAAACAGCAAAAAGGAATCCAATAACACACACTCTCAGGTGAGGATGAGATCATCATTACATCATCGGGGCACCTCATACTGACAACCGAAAGCCATACTACAGAAGGAAATGAAACAGCACTGTCCCTGCCCTAGCAGGGATAGATGAGAGTGTACCCAACCCAGCCTAGAAAAGCAAGGTACAGAGCAGACACCCAGAGCGAAGTCTCCAGAGTGGATAAACAGAACAAGACCTCCAGGGCACAAAGACAGCACACAACATGATGTGCTTAAAGAAACAGTGGCTCAGCAACAAGCATGGAGAGGTGACCTGGCCTGGGTGACATACATGGCTTGGAAGAGGTAGGCCTTGACCTTGAAGATGACAGGGAGCTTGAGAGGGGCTTTCAACAGCAGAGGAACACAGGCAGTCAGGCTGGTGATTCACATGAATCATTCCAGACTCTAAGGGGCATGTTTCCTCTGCTGGGCTCTTTCTACATATCATACTGACCTTGGGTGGTTTTCTTCTAATCGTCGGACAATCTGCTCCAACCAGACTAAACCTCAGACCTGCTAATGCTTGAATGCCCGCTCCCAAAATTCACACTGACATTTAAGTGCCATTGACACAGCATGAAGAGGTGAGTAGGTTCTAACTGGGTTAAGGCCATTCGTGGACAACTATTCAACTGACAATGCCCTTCATCCCACCCTCCCTTCCCGTTGGGTGGCCTCTGCTTTATGACAGTATGAAGGCTCCTGGCAGAGGCGGCTGCTGTGCTCCTGGACTGGCTTAGCCCCAGAATGACTACAACTACACACACCTCTGTTCTTTACAAATTACCCATTCTCAAATTTTCTGTTACAGCAACAGAAAACAGACTAAGAAATGTCCCACTATGGTATTCAATGAGTCAAAGAACTGTGTCCCCAGTCACTGCCAAGTAAGGTCTCAGCTAACAAACACTAGGATGCATTGAATACACCCCCGGCCCTTGGAAGACAGGCCGGGATGTCCCTCATTCACATCTGCAGGCGCAAAATACACAGTGCTTGTTGGATGAGCAAATGCTCTTCAGTGACTTCAAACTGGGCACTTCCCTCAGGCACTCCGGAGGCCCTGCAAGATCCCTGGCACCAGAGCCAAGGCCCAGCTGGCCTTTTCACCACCTGAGACCAGGCTTGTGAAGGGCGTCAGAGATTGGCCTACTTTTTGTGTTGCTGTTTGCTTTTTAAATTTTCCACTCGAATTTTGAATGAATTGGGATTGCCTTCAGGCCACACACCACCAGACAGGACATGCTGTGTGACTGCTGGCTAGAGGTGTGGACGGGCCAGCAAAATGTTATCTTTATAACAGAGTTGACTGTCTGAAATCAATGGGTTCTACATCTGTGAATTCAACCAACCACAACTTAAAAAGTCATTAAAAAACCTGGTTTGAGCAAGTAGATTTGTTTTCTACCCTGAACAGCAGTTTAACCACTCCACACAAGAACTACCTTGTATTATAAATAACTTAGAGATGATTTTGAGTAGACTGTATGTGGATTCTAAGCAAATTTTACACACGTGGCTGTGGCTTGTGGTCCTTGGTGAGGGTCCTGGAACCCTGTCGCATGGACACGAGGGAGGTCTGAACTATTGTTTTGCAGATGACTTCTGTTACTAGGTCTCCAGGCCTCCCATGTTCCAAGCAAAGCTGCAGAATTTAGTCAAGACAAGCAGCCTGACACACCTTGCTGGTTTGTTCTAAGTACTGGAGATGAACTAGAGGCAATAATCCCAGGGCAGGAGATAATGCCAACAGCAGTTACTGAAGAGGGGTCCTGCCTGCCCACTGCCTGCCAAAGACTAAAGGACCTGAGAGGGATGACCAGCACTCGGGAGTCGCTGAGATCCCACGGCAGCCCCCTTTCCTACCGCCCATTCCCCCATCAATCCAGTCTTGATTCCACATCATCAGCTTAAGGACCCTCTACCCTTCTTGAAGTGAGGCTTGTAGAAGAGAAGGTGGGAGCTGCCGGTTGACAGTGCCATGGCACAACAGCTGCAGGGCCATTCTAGGACCAAGCAAGAACCTCAGACCCAGAATCCTGGAGCCTGAGTCAAGGGACACACCACTTTCCAGCAGGCAGGAAGATTGTGGTTGTTCAAGTCTCTAGTGATGGGGACACAGCTGTTTGGAAGCGTGTGCAGGTGGAGTCTGTTGGGGTCCAGCAAGCTGCCTGCCCTTTTTCCTAATCCCTTTGATTTGACTCTGACAAGGGTGGGGCTCCAAGATCACCCCATAAGTCCTGCTGAGACCTTACACATGCTGAAAAGGGAGGGAAAGGCTTCCACAGCACTCGGTGAACATTCCCACCAGGCCCTCACACTGCCCACCTTCACGTCTCACCGGGCAGGACTCTACCGGCTCCCCATCTCTGTTCCTCCAGCATGGTCAGCAGTCTTCCTCTACCAACTCAGGGGGTGTTCCTGCTGATAGAGGGCATCTGTCAGCCCACTGCTGATAGACAGGAAACAGCTTGGAGTTATTAGGGAAGGCTGTTCATTTAGTTTGCTTGGACTTTAGATGCTCTCATCACTTAATTCTGAGTGTTCACCTCTTCTGGCTTCTGTCCTTGTTGCTTTAGCCTGTGGGCTCTGGTGGGGATGACCAGAAGTAGCATCTGGTACAATGCCACAGCACTGAGTATTAGTACCTCCTTCCTGTTCCCCAACACCCGACCCCAATTAGCTGTTCTAGTGTTCCAAATAAGACATCTGTGTGTTGGCACAGCCATGTGGGACCCTGGGCTGGCTGTCCAGGACAGTCCACAGGGCTCACCAGATTCCTCTGATGGGGGTGGCAAGAATGAGGGAATCAGCATCAATGAACCCATCTCCAGTTAACAAAGCAAGATACACACACACATGTGCAGTCTGTTTAATCTGTGCTGTTCACACTGGATGCCACATGTACTAGTGTCAGTCCCTAAAGGACCTCGTCTCCCTCACGGATGTTCAGGACAGCAAAGGGAAAGCTGTGAGGGTGACTTCTGACCACTCGGGAACTGGGGTGGATCGGGGAGCAGGCTGGTGGGAACACTGCCGGGGACGGGGCGGTCTCCAGAGGCTTGGTGCCTAGGGTGCCAGGTGGCTACTTTCTTTGGCAAAAGCAGAAAAGCCAGGCCAGGCCAGCAGAAATCTTCACCTCCTGGTGAGGCTTTTCCTATGGGAAAATAAGAGTGGCCCTGGGGCCTCCACATCCAAAGCTCCTCCTGAGGAACCCTGGGGTCCTTCCTGGGTCAGAGCAGACACTTGGGCTAACTCCAACCCCCAAGAATGCCAGTCGTCCCTCCGCATGCCTCTGTCCCTCTAACACGGGCCAGGTGACACGTCACTCCCACTTCCTGTCTCCTCCCCACCTTGCACACGCTTAAACAGTAAGCGGGGGAGGGAAAAGGATGAGGTGACTCCTGCTCAGGCTGACGATTTTGAAAGAAAATCTTTTCCTGCATGGAAGCAAAAGGAAAGCTCGGCAGTCTCCGCAAAGGCAGCTCTCGGAGGCCCTGGGAGTCCCCACCCCAGAGGACAGAGTGAGACCCCTGGGAGTCCCCACCCCAGAGCACAGAGTGAGACCCCTGGTTTTTGTGCTTGTACATGAGCTAATAAATCTTCTCCAGTCACATACTGACCTGGATCCTGGGAATGGAACTCCCTAACATGGCCCGCACCCCAGGCACTCTGACACTCTGAGCTGGAAAGGGTCTGCCTAGGTTGAGTCACAAACACTGATCTGGCTACTGAGCAGAGAACCCACAGCACAGGCCCCACAGTAGGAACTCTAAGCTGGAAAGGGCCTGCCCAGCTCCCAGCGCCCAGCTCCCAGCTGTTGGCTGTGTGGGTCTGGGCGGTGTCCACTTCATTGTACCTGAAGGTACAGCCACCCTACCAAAGGCCTCAAGATAAACCCTGACAAGGGAGCTGCTTGCAGCTTGATTGCAAGACCCTTAGCTGTTATACAGGGGAATCACCCGTGTGATCTCCTGCCGGCAGATAGGGCACCTCTTGGGTTCTGGCAAGGCCAGGTAACACTCGCGGCAGGAGCAGACATGCCCGCACTCCAGAAAGACACAGGACTTGAAGCTGCTCAGGCACACAACACAGGCACTCTTCAGACTCTCCCTGTCCTCTGGCGAGGCTTGGCTCAGCAGCTGAGCCTCGTGTTGGCGGAACTCCTCCTGGAGCCGCTGCTGGCGGAGGCGCTCCTGCCGCTGAAGGTACTGCTTCCGCAGGATGAAGAATAGGGTGGCACACGCGGTGAAGCCGAAGACCAGGACCAGCCCCTTCCAGAGGCGGACACTGGATTCCTGCTTCTGCAACAAGCTGTCAAAGTCCTGGCTGCTCAGGTAGTACTGCATACCCTGCTTCGGGGGCTGCAGGCGGACAGAGTTGTTGTCCAGGACTAGCTCACCAACCCCCGTGAGGGTGGCCCCAACCTTCAGCATCTCCTCTGTCTCCTGGATGCCTTTGGGCCGCTCACCGCTGATGTAGTGGCCAATGACATCAGTGAAACACTGGACAGAGGGGTGAAACTTCTCGTAAACAGTCTCTAGACCCAGATCTACCGAGTCCAGGGGCTTCAGCACTCGCACGGCCACAGCCACGCCATCCTCATGGGGCACCAGGTCAAAGGGCACCGTGTTCGTCCTCTGGTGAATGATCTTTGAATAGTCATTCCTGAAAGAATATGAGGACTGAAGATAAACAAAGAGGAGCAGATGGCCATCTCCACAGAGTAGACCACTTACAGGCCAGGAGGGCAGGATGAAGTCTGACCTTAACTGAAGAATACAATCTGAACCACTACCTCCTGAGACCTCAACAGAGGCTCCATTTATTGAGTCCTCAGATTTTATCAGTAGACCAACAGCTACCATCAGAGGTCCCCTTTACTGTTTATTCCCCTTCATAACTGTCACATAAATGCCTGAGACAAAAACCTACTGGGACTATCGAGAATAACAGCATACTTCATGAAATGGCACAAAGTCATCTTAACAAGCACCTACATCATTAATCTCTAATTGAGTGGTACCGAAACTTTAGCATGCCTAATCACTGGCAGACTTCAGGCCCCTTCTAAAACTGTGGCTTGGTAATTGAGGAAATGGGCCTAGGAACCTGCACTATAACGAGGGCTGCACAGGTTGTGACAGAAGTACACAGAATAGTATTATCCCATGGAGAAGCTGGTCTGCGACCTGTCTCTAGGGACACAGACATAGCACAGGCCCTCAGGACCCAGTCTTGGAACAGAGTAACAGTAAGGTTTTGGCTGGTGGAGAGAGGACACGTACCAAAGGTGGGTTGTTCGATTCCACACCATCTTGTGCTCCTGAAGTGTCAGCCGCTGAATCACTCCCTTGCAGTTTTCCACAAACTGGCTGTTGAGCGTTTCTTTAACAGATCGCACAGCTCCTAAGTAGAAAGCAACTGTGTTATTTCTGGAGAATCATTATGCCCTGAGTAATTTAACCTGGGATTTTAGTTTAAGTAAGCTAGTCAATCAATGCATCAGTATTTGCATCACCGTAAGCCACGTTTTAGGAGCACTTTTCCAAGAACCGTATGTAAATACCTTCCATAAATCATAGCATTCCAGTCTTTTTTAACAACCTTATACCAAAGAAACTACCTCTAAAAATCAGAGACCCAGAAAGGTTTGGTTAATCTTGTCCCAAATAACCTAGACCTTTCAGACCCCAAAATGCATGCCTGACCATGGCCCCAACACCTTTAAAAGGCACTTAAGGGGGCTACAAGAGGGCTCAGCAGGCTAAGGTGCTTGCCACCAAACCCTACAACTTGAGTTGGATCCCCAGGACCCACATGAATATGGATGGAAAGAACCCTCTCCCACAAGTTGTGCACTGAACACTCACAACTCATTCTCCATACATACACAATGAAATAAGTGGGGAAGGGGAGGACTTACGTTAGCCAAAGTGATCTTTATTAACTCCTGGAGGAAAGAAATTATTTCCCACTTATCACTAAACAGATAAACATACCTTCAATCACAGCATAAGGGACACATTTTCCAGGTGCTTCTGAAAGAATACTCTTTAAATCTTCACCCAAATGCATTTTCTTAGCTCCCTACATGCAAAATAAATGAACAAATGGAATAACATATTAAACTAGCCACTGAATACTGAAATGTTCAGTCAAACTTAAGGGGAAAAAAATGCTGCGAAACTGAAGGAACTGAGCAGGAAGGAGAGTACAGACTCCAGTTCATAAACTCATGCTTGAAGCCTGATCATGTCAACAGGGCAGGGGAGTGTACTGCCCTCCGTATCAGAGGCTAGTGGTGTCACATACATTCTTTTTTCCCAAATAACCAAAAAATTCACTCCTTTTGATGTGAACGCATCTGAATCAGAATCTAGAGCCACAGAATGAACCTCATAAAAGACCTAGATTGAATCCAGCTGTATGCAAACTTCACTCAGCTGAATCTTAGTCCAAACTGTAAGGGGTGGGGAGGGCACAATCCCACAGGATATTTTATGTGCAGGGAATACTGAGGTATGGAAAAATCTAGTCCAGGGCTGGTCCATGGGAGCTATGCAATTATCAAGCAGTCCCATCACCATGAGAAACACTGAGGGTAAGATGCAAACTGCCACCTAACCAAGAAACTAGAACCTAAAATAACCAGGAGTACCACGTCTTTATCCAGGGCCACTTCATACTTTTAGGAACTACTTGCAAAGTTTTGTTTCATTTTAAAGATTTTTATTTTATGTGTTTGGGTATTCTGCCTTCATGTATGTTATGTGCACCACCTGCATGCCTGGTGTCCACAGAAGCCAGAAGAGGGCATCAGTTTCTCAGGAACTGGAGCTACAGGCAGTTGTAAGTCCTGATGTGGGTGCTGGAAACCAAACCCAGGCCCTCTATAAGAGCAGCAAGCTCTCTAAATCCCTGAACCACCTCTCTAGCTGGTTTTGTTTTTTGAGGCAAAGTCTCAGGCATCCCAGACTAGCCTCAAAATGAACATGTAGCTGAGGATGACTTTAAACTTCTGATCCTTCTGCCCCCACCCTCTGAGTTCATGGATTATAGATATAATAATCACACCTGGTTTATACAGTGCCAGGGATCAACCCTAAGCTTCATGCATACTGGATAAGCACTCTATCGAACTGAGCTACACCCCACACCTTGGCAAAGCTGCACTCAAACATCAGTCCTGGAAAGTTCATCAATTCCAAGAATCACATGTGTAGTCAACTTGATACTAAATTAGTTTTGGAGTCAGAAAGTAAACTATCATTCCCACTCTGAGCCAATCACTCCCGGAGGAACTTGGTAATTTGATTAGGTGAACAGCTGGCAGCCGGACTCTCACTAGGACAGCAGATCCAGCTGAACTCTCACTAGGACAGCCGGACTCTCACTAGGACAGCAGATCCAGTTGCCTCCTCATATACTGCTTCATTCCAGATTCCAAAATTTCTTTCACTGCAGGGACTTCACATTCCTGTTTCTGCGCCCTTACCGAAAGCAATATGGTAGTAAAGAAGTTAGGTCTGAATCCACTTTTCATATGATGTCAAATTCAATCTTTGGCTGTTGAACTGTGAAATTTCAGACAAAACACCACCAATTATTATGCACCTACCATTTGCCAAACACTGAGTTAGAACTGAGAAATAAGGAAAAATGAATAAGCCTGGAGTGGTGGTGCACACCTTCAATTCCAGACCAGGAAGAGAGGCAGATAGATCTACAGGGAGACCCTGTCTCAAAATATATAAAAAGACAAAGAAGAAAAGAAAGAAAGGAAGGAAGGAAGGAAGGAAGGAAGGAAAGAAAGGAAAGAAAGAAAGAAAGAGAAAGAAAGGAAGGAAGGTAGATAGGTTTCTGACTTTAAAAGGTCCATCTCTCTAGATTAATTCAATAGCTGCAATGAAACAATGATGTCAAGAAAAAAAAATGTTTTTTTTTTTAATTAAAGTTCTGGAGTTAGGGTCTGAACAGAGCCCTGATATTCTTAAGAAACCAGGCTCAGCCACCTGTCTGCAATAAGCCAATTAAAAAGAGCCAAACTGGGGACTGGAGAGATGGCTCAGCAGTTAAAGAGTATGTACTGCTCTTGCAGAGGACCCAAGTTCAGTTCCCAGCACTGACATCAGATGACACATAAGCACCTGTAACTCCAGCTCCAGAGGATCCTGACACCTCCACAAGCACCCACATACATGTGACATACATACAGAGAGACACACATATACACATAATCTTAAATAAAAGAGCCAGCTCTGATCAAGTTGACAACCCTAACCATCACACTAGCTATATGACTTCTTTAAATCTCAAATTCCTGATTTGGAATCAGGGGAAACCACTGTCATTTTATCTGAGAAAGTTATTGTGCTGAAAAAATAAAATTAAGATAGAAATGTGCTGTGTAAATTTTAGAGTGCAGTTCTCTAAAAAAGGAGTGTTATATTTAAAGAAACTGTATTATAAAAAGGAAGGGCTTGTAGAAGTAATGAGCTGGGTGGTCACATAAACGAATATCCTCAATTTGCCGTTCCCTGGATCAGAACCACGTTCCATCTCCTCTGGGACTCAGCTCAAATGTCACCTTGTTTAAAGGAGCAAAGTCCCCACCATGGCTAGAATCACCTGGGAAGCGTGTATCAAGGAGGGGTTATCCAGATCGGACTGGCTTGTCCCCTGTCTGTAGGAGATTGTCCTGACAGCTTCAACTGAAATGGGAAGGCTAACCCATTTTGGGTGACATCATTCCCTGGGTTTGGACCCTGGATTGTCTAAAAGTGGAGAAAGCAAGCTGAGCACTACGCATATATGCTTTTATTTAACCCTTCGCTCTTGACTGTGGATGCGTTGTGACCAGCTGCTTCAAGTTCCTGCTTGATTTCTCTGCAACGATGGACTGTAACCCCCCAACTGTGAGCCAAATAAACCCTTCTTCCCTCTGTCAGGAAGCTCGATCACAGCAACAGAAATTAAACCGAAACACCCCGTTTCCCAAGCCTTCCACTTTCTCTTTTCTTTTATTCCAACCTGCTTCTCAACACGTTATACCACCTGACTATGCGTTTACTGCCTCGTAGACCCAGAAAGGAATCTCCATGTGGGCAAGGGTCTCACTTTCCTCACTCACTGCCTGGTGCACAAGTAGGCGTTAGAGAAATAGGTTTAGAATAAAGCGACGAAGTCAAGAGGCTTGGGAGCAAAGGGGCCGGCTGGGTCCGCTCTGCGCAGCTCGCGCCGTCCGGTGCGGCCCGGGGCGCCGGGGCCTGAGCGCCGCGCACTGACCTTGAGCTCCCGGGCGACCCGCGCCTTCTGCCGGTACACGGAGTACAGCATGGCGGTGACCACCGAGCTGCTGCCCAGCAGGATGAACTGGCCCAGCGACGGGCGCCCTCCGCTCTCCATGGCGACGCCGCGGCCGGGCAGCGACCTCGAAGTCAGCCGCGACCCGCGCAGCCTTCCCCGGAAGTCGCAGGTCGGGCGCCCGCAGATGACGTAAGCCTGAGCCGGAAGTGGAGGCGGGACAAAGGGGCCCGGAAGTCAGGGTTGCCCGCGTGATTACGGTGTCGCAGCGCCCTTCCGGAAGCCGGTAGATTCCGGGCGAACGGCTCCACTTCCGGGTCCGTCTGTCGTGCGGGTGTTGGCTTGCTCCCTCTGGATTTCTAGGCTGCTTTGCTGGGTGTTTTTTTAATGGCGTTTTATTTATTTATCCTGCGTCTCATAGTGCATATATGAACGTCAGAGAACAACCTGTGGGAATCGAGTCTCTCCTTCCACCATGTAGGTCCTGGGGATCGAACTCAGGTTGTCAGGCTTGGTGGCAAGTATCTACCCTGTGAGCCATTTCGCCGGCCCTTGCTGGGTAATTTGATGTCTCCGCCATCAGAGAAGTATGTTTTACGCACCAGAAAGTGTTATTTTGGGACCTAAGTTGTACTTGGCCCTCTTTTAAAAAATATTTGTATGTGTATAAGTGAATTGCCTGCATGTATGTCAGTGCACTCCTGTTGTGCAGTACCCACAGAAGACAGAACAGGGTGTTGGATTCTTGGAACTGGAGTTCCAGACAATTAGTCTCCATGTGAGTGTTGGGAACCAAACCCTATCCCTCTGCAAGAGTACTTTTAACCGCTAAGCCATCGTTCCAGCCCCGTATTTGGTCTTCTTTACAGGTGAAGAAAGTGCGGCCAGAACAGATGGAGAACGTTATCAGAGGCAGAGTGCTCACAAAGGCTGGAGAGGAATTTGCTTGGCAGCGGAGCCCTCCCCTGTATTCAAGGTTGTATCACCAAAGTAGCCTTTGATGTGCCACCACCACATGAATCAACATGTTTATTATGTACTAGGTACTGTGACAAGTTTTCTAGGCCTTCACTGGAGTTCAGCCCCCAACCCATCTAAGCCCACATTTGATGCTTACTACACTTCTATAGTGCAGATTTCAGAAGAGGAGACTAAGACTCAGGTTGAATTTGCTTAGCTCTCCAACTTAAAGTATTAGGGAAGGGCTTAAACCCACATGGCCAGTGGAGGACTCGTCTGATTTCCATAAAGCATCTCCTTCCTAAAATAATAAGAGACACCCTGGATCTTACCCAGAACATCAGCCTGCAAAGCCTGTGTTCACTAAGTTAGCTGCTTCCTATAGATTGTACTTTAATGCTTCAAAATAGAGGGATGGATCTTTTGACCCAAATTAGTATTATTCCTTGCAGTGTCTTTATAGCAAGAAAATTTAAATGACCTAAATGTCAGCAGTCAGTTGGTTGAATAAAATTTGAAATATATGTCGAGACCGGACAGAAAGACAGGAAAAACCTTGGGGACATAAGAAAGAAAAGAAGACCTTTACCCAAGAATCTTGATTGAAGCCTCTTGCCATCGAAGAAGAAAGAAATCCAGCTCAGGATGACAAGACGGTAAGCATGTATGGGCTTACTGCCAAGCTTAAGTTCAAATGCCTGGGACCTACACGGTGAAAGGACAGAATTGACTCCTGCAAGTTCTCTGACCTCAATACACTTGCTTTGCCATACATACAGACACACATCAAATACATACAGATATAAGTGTATATAACAAAAGAGTCCCAGCACAACTCACTGCTTAAGGCATCTCAGCAGAAATCCCACTTACAAAGAAAGGACACTGTACCAAACCCCTTGTCAGCTCCTGCTGGCTTCAGATCATCATTCTATCCAAGCATCTCAGAGTCACCCTATACTCTCATTGATCAGTGTAATACTGAGCAAGATACACAGAGGAATGCCACAGATTGATGGTCGAATTAGGAGTCCTTTATTAATAGCCAGCAGTCAGAGAGGGGGCCAATGCCCCGAGGAGAAACAGGACAGGGTTTATAAACCTTAAAACCACAATTACATCATACCAAGGGCAAAGCCAGTAACCATAGCTACATCAGATCACCATAGTTACACCAGACCAGGGGCAGGACAGGTTTAACAAAGAGGTTTTCAGTTAACAAAAAGTCTTGGTTAGGCTGGGAGGGAGGACATGCTACCTGGGCACACTACCTGGCTGCCTATAAGCTTCCCAGTAGTATAGAAACAACACACCCCCTGAAACTGCCTGCATGAGACATTCTGCTGTGGGAATGGCCGGGCAAAAACACAGGATAAAGCAAAGTCAGCGAGAACAAAATGGAGTTTGTTTTATCCTTTCTATCAAAAGACAGATTTTAAAAAGAGGGTTGGGGTGGTTCTTAGCAACCTTTTCAGATCTAACTTGAGAACCACAGAAATGGTATACATGACCATGCTAAGACAGAAAATTGCCATTTTGTCTTGAGACCCATACTGATATGTCTTACTTCCCATGACCCTCTTTGAGAACCCACAGCTCGTGTGAGTGTCTCACTTTCTTTTGAGCACTTCTCTTAACTTCCATGCTTAAGCCTACATTAAAATACCTTTAATAAAATATCTGACTCTGCTTCAGTCCTAAAGTTCTTTTGTTGTTGCTGTTGTTTAGAGGATTGTTTAGTTGGTGGTTTAGTTTGTTTTTGTTTTTTGAGTTTTTTCAAGACAGGGTCTCCTTGTAGCCCCAGCTGGCCTGGAACTCACAAAGATTCGCCTGCCGTTGCCTCCCAAGGGATAAGCTACAAATCAGATCGCAGTTTAGCCTGTGTCTCTGTCCTCTCACCACTGACATCCATGAGCCTGAAATAGAAAAGCAGACTGCAAAATTGACTTTGATTTTTCAGAAAAACAAACAACTATAAACAAGGTCTCGTTTTTTTGAGATGGTTTGAATGGCCTATAACCAACAATTCCAGAGGTCTTTCTGCATCCAAAACTGGATCTGAGGAGGTGCAGTGGGTCAAGCCCTTCTCTCTGACTGTTTAGATCTTTGAGGGAAGCAGAGGCAAGCACAAGCAGAGATACCTTTTTTTGACATCAGGCCATGCAGTAGGAAGAAGAGCTATTTATTCTTACAAGGAACAGACCTTGAGTTCTGTACAGAATGGTGGTGATGTGGCCGATCACCACAAATGAAAAAGATAAGCCCAAAGCTATCGAAGGCTGACCAGGGGAGCTTGTGCCCAGGACACAAGACACAAACTACAGAGCATGCCATTGAAGGAGGCTTGAGGCCACATTCTGTAGGTCCTTAGAGGGTATCCAAAGCTTTACATCATCATTTTGGTGATGGGATCCAGAGTTCCTAAGGATGAACAAGGCAAATCCCAACCTGAGTTTTCATTTGTTTTTTCTTTTTTAATAATCAAAATTCCCCTATCCTTGGGTCACAGGAAGGGAAAGAACGAAAAGAAACCATAGTATGAAAGCTGGGGGAATGTCTCCATTGCAAGTAGGTTGGGGGCCTGGTTTACTGATTCCAGCTATCTGGAGCCCTTTTAGGGTTTCTTGAGAGCCCAGTTAAAAAGCCCGTCACTTTTAAATGAGGCAGCATGGTTTTAAATAACCTGCTTTCTTTTTCCTTTTTCCAAAGGCTGAAATCCTTCGATAGGCATCACATTGGGACAGCCTGAAATTTCCACCATGCAGGCCTTGTTAGGGGAGCTGAGATACAGGCAGTTTCAGCTGTAGCCACATGTCCCCAGGCAGCATTTTCAGCTGGGGATGGTGGTCCTCACTAAGCACAACTGAAGGCTGAGCCTCTCACGTGAAGAAAGTGAACTAAGTTTCTAAGGCACCAGGCAGAGCTCCTGGGGTGGAGGAGGTGACCTGGGACAGTGCCACGAACTGGCAGCATGTCACCTCGGACCTGAACTGACATTTCCCTTCAGAGAAGCAATGTATGTTAGCATTCAGTACGGTGTGAGGACCAAATAGATACGATTGCGGGCATCCTCGCCCCTTCAGAGACATGGCCAGATAAATACCACAGGAAACACTTGAATGACAACATCTCATTTCCTTACAGAACTTTCCTTTGGGAGAACCCCTGACAGAATTATCAAGAATTATTTGATATTGTCAACATAGTTTTTGTGTGTGGTGCTGGGGATCAAACCCAGGACATTGTACAATGTAGACAAGCATTCGCCCACTCAGCTGTCCCCTGAGTCTGACATCTTTTATTTTAATTACTTTATTAGTAGCGTGAGGGGGCACAGGTGTGCTATGGAGCATTTGTGTGTGGGTCAGAGCACAGCTTTGGGGAATGAGTTCTCTCCTTCCATCAAGCTGGGATTCGATTCTAGGAATCAAACTCCAGTCATCAGGCTTTCATAGCAAGTGCTTTTACCCAGTGAGCCATCTCACCAGCACCTGAAAATACTTTTTATGAGCATTTATCCCCTCCAGTGTTCACTATCCACAGAGATGGTGTTCAGTGCATGGCCCCTGGCTTTGCAGAGGGTACAAGAGGACTTTTAAAAAGTATTTTATTTATTATTTTTATGTGTATTGAGTATTTTGCCTGCAATGTGTATAAGTGCACCCATGTCATTACAGTGCCCACAGGAGTCAGAAGAGGGCATCAAATACACTGAAACTAACTGTAGTTATGGATGGTTATTAGCCACCATGTGGGTGCTGGGAACCAAACCCAGGTCCTCTGCAAGAGCAGCCAGTGCTCTTAACCACTGGCTGACCCATCTTTCCAGTCCCATTTTTTTTTATAATATATCAAATCAAAACCAACTAATTTGAGAGGAGAAAGTTCTGAGCTTCATAGAATGGAATGTACCATAAAACATTTATTTTTAAATTTTTACTTGTTGGTATGTGTGTGCCTGTTTGTCTATATGTGCATCACATATGAGTGCCTGGAGAGGCCAGAAGAGAGCATCACATCACCTGGAACTGGACTTACAGGCAGTTTTGTAATACCAAGTGCAAGGCACAGAGGAGTGCCACATAGTGATGGTCCAATTTGGAGTCTTTTAATAATAGCAGCCAGTCAAGAGGGGCTGTCACCAGAATCTCAACCCCCAAGAGAAGTAGAGCAGGGATTATATAGCTTAAAATCACAACTGCATCATGCCAGGGGCAAGGCCAATCAATAACCTTATTTACACCAGACCAGAGGCAGGTCAGTTAACAAAGAGGTTTTCATTAGGAGAAATAAATTTCTCAAAATCGCAGAAAAAATGGGCTCCATGGAGATACTGGGAGAAGACATGCTACCTGGCTACTTGTCAATTTCTCAGTATTGCAGAAACAATGTACCGCCTGGAACCGCCTGCATAAGACATTCTGCCAGGCTGGCAGCAGTGGGAATGGCTGGGCAGAAACACAGCATAAAGCAAAAGTCAGCTAGAACAAAATGGAGTCAATTTGGCCATTTCATTTGTGAGCTACCTAATGTGGGTGCTGGGAACCAAACCTGGGCCTTCCACAAAAGCAGTAAGTGCTTTTAACCATTGAGCCATCTCTCCAGCCCCAAAACAGATGTATAAAGAAAGAAAAATAGAAGAAAAAAAAAAAAAAGACAGGAACAGTAGATTCCCTACTGATAGGCACCTAAGATGAGTTAACCATGCAGTTGAACCCCAGCCTTGACTGGGTGTTTCCCAACCATGGCAAAAAGGAAATGTGTTTGAGTACAATTTAGTGACAATTGGGTAAAGCCTCAAAAGATTCCAAATTAATTTGTGAAAGCCCAAAGAGGACGGAGACCACTTATCTATAGATTAATGAGTTGACCCTCTGCCCACCAATGACAACACTGCCAGAGCTTATAAGAATACAGGCTTTGAGGGTTTCTTAAAAGAAAAGACAGTCTGGGAATCACCCTGTAAAGAATCGAATCTTCCTCTGCAAGGTTTGGGTTCGAGAGATGCAGCGCACCTATGAAAAGGGACTGACACGATAAGCTTCCTAATACCAGGTGTTGACTATCTCCTATGCACATCAGAACTGAGGAGGACTGACACACACCTTGGCGACTCCAGTCAAACTTCCAGAGTCCACAGCATCTGTGAAAAATTATTGCCTCCTGACCAGATGTTTACCATCTCCCCTGAATATCAGTCAGATGTGATGGGGATTCCGGCCCCATAAAAAAGGACTACTGACCAGCTAGCACTTTTCTCTTCTCCAGCTTACCTAGTCTCCTCATCTCCCTGAGAGACCAAATTTCTCATCTCCCAACTTGGGGCTTGCTTCCTCATCACCGAGGACCTGGGGAGGCTAAGCCAAGTCCCCCAGCCTGATCCCCCAAGATGAGCGGGGTGCCCTTAATAAATGGGTCCTGCTAGCTCCCTGCGGAGTCTCTGGTCTCTCAAACCCAAACCTTACATCCTCTAGGTGGAGACATGCCCTTATCTCCTACCTTAGGAGTTAATCAAATGGGCAAGTCAGGTACCAGGCTAGGGGACCACCCCCAGGATGGCAAGGTCACCTTAAATAATGTGCTTTTCCTTCCCAGAATTCCCACCCATTAGTGCTGTCCCTATGAGCCACCAGGAGGTCAGGCCCAGCCTTTGCTTTTGATTCAGGGGAGAAACAGGCACCCCCTAGAGGGTTCTTAGTCTCCTTTATAAAAGAATTTGAAAATGGACTGAAACCGAAGCTTTAGGAGAATTTCATTAGAATCTAAAGAAAAATCTTCAGGGCAGGAAAATTGGGAATCTCCGAAGCTGCCTCGAGAAGAATGGAGGAGCAAAGGAAAAAAGCCATGAAACCAAGCACGTTTAGAGCCTTCATGGAGGTCAGACACGTGGCAGACTAGCAGTCACATGGTGGGGAGAAGGCAGCTTCAGAGAAAACATGAAGAAATTCAGGGTGAAAAAAAGAATGCTCAGAAAAGGGATATGCAGAGGAAAAGGAGAGTGATTACGATAGAATTCAGAAAAGGAGACAGGATTTATGACCTCACGTCTGCAACCAAGTCCACAAGAACCGCACGAGGAGGCAGGGATTCCAGGCAGGAAAAGTTCACTATCTCATTAACACACTAGGTATTCAGCCCATCTTTTTAGCATAATTTAAGGTGAACTGGCGCCTTTGTAAAGGGTGGTCCTAGGTGAACCACATGATTGAGCAGTGAAACTGGAAAGGCGGGTCTTTATGCAGACCAGAGAATTTATTTATAGTCTTGACTCTTATAGGGCTTTTTTTTTTTTTTTTGGCTACTCTAACATAACACTTTCTCTTCTCTTCTGTCTTTTTCTTTCAGATGCTAGCCAGAGCCTAAGTATGCTTTTAAACTCCCAAACTAGAGCTTTGGACCTTCTTAAAGCCCCACTCCCTGGTACATGGTTGCCTGGCAGCTGACTGGTGCAGCCTTGCCTCAAGCAACAAGGCTTTTGTTTTGTCTTCCACCAGGCTCCAGGCAGCTGTGAGATTTACCGCTGGCCTGCCCTGGGGTTTTCCTTTAACACTCTAGTACTCTGTCCTTTGGCTTCTGTTTGGGTGTGTTCTTTGTCCCCAAGCTTCCGTTTGTGTCCATTCTTAAATTTTCCTATTAAAGACACTAACAACCTCAATTTCCCCGGACTCTCCAAGATTTCTGGCAATGCTCTTTAATTGCCAGTGAAAACAGCCCTAGACACCATCACACCCAGATGGTTCATTTTCTCAGCGTCTGTTGGCCAATGGGACCTCATTACTGCCAACTGGCTGAAGGTCAGATGGAAGGTCTCATGAGAAGAAAGCTGGTCCCTAAGGATGGAGACATGGACCATGGCCCCATCAGAATTGTGAGTCATTATCAGGAAGGCCAGTCTCCAAGGGTGATTGATTAGCTTCTGTTTCACCATAAAATTCCTCAAAGACAAAAGAGGGGCTGGGCATTCAATAAACTGCACATAGCTGAAGTGTACAATTTGATAAGTTTTGACTTGTGTATATACCTGTAAAACTATTCTCACAATCAAGGCAGTGAGAACCCCCACAAATTCCAGTAACCGTTTATAATCTCTCTCTTACACCTCCTTCCAAAACACCCTCCCCAGAAAGCCACCAGTTTCAGGGCGATTCTCCTGTCTCTGCCTCCTGTATAACCAAAGGAATACTGACTGGGACTACAGATGCACATCACTGCATCTGGCTTTTTACGTGGATTCTAGGGATCAAACTCCAGTTGTCAAGCTTACTTGACAAGCATTGTTACCCAGTCTCCCTGCTCCAGCATCATTGTGTGAGTGTGTGTGGGTTTGTGTATGTGAGCACAGTGTTGGAATTATAGGTTGCTTTGACCCAAGCCACCTGACATGGGCGCTGGGAATTGAACTCAGGTCCTCTGGAAGAGCAACATGTGCTTTTCACCACTGAGCCATCTCTCCCAGTGTCTTTTTTTATGCCATTTGGCACCCATATGTCTTTGTAGATGAAGTATGTGCCCAAACCTTTCCCTTATTTTTATCTTTGTTTTTGCTTTTGTTTTTTCTAATGTTTATTTTTATCTTATTTTATTGCCTGCTCATGTTCAAGTACACCCCAGTCGTGCAATGCCCACAGAGGGCAGAAGAGGGGATAAGATACCCTGGAACTGGAGTTACAGACAGTTGTTAGCTGCCATGTGGGTGTTGGGAATCAAATCGGGGTCCTCTGCAAGAGCAGCCAGTGCTCTTAACCACTGAGTCATTTCTCCAGCCCCTGTTTTTGTTTTTATGTGAAATATTGCTATGTTACCCAGGCTAGCCTCAAACTCCTAGGCTCAAATGATCCTCCTACCTTCTGAGTAGTTGGAATTACAGGTGCATGCCACTGTGTCTGGATCTTTTGACCATATTTTACTATTTTTGTTTGGTTTAAGATGCTGGGATTGAACCCAGGGCCTTGTGCATGCTAAGCAAGCACTCCACCACTGAGATATACCCCCAGCCCTGTTTCCTGATTATTGTATCATTCATATGTGTATTTGGTCTTTTTGAGACAGGGTGTCCTGTAACCCCAGCTGATCTGGAACACGCTGTGTAGGTGGTTTAGTCTTACAGAGATCCACCTACCTCTGCCTCCCAGGTGCTGGAATTAAAGGCGTGCACCTCCGCGCCTGGCTTCTTTGTATATTTATGATACCAGTCCTTTGAACAAAGGTATGGTTTGCCAAAATTTTCTTCAAATCTAGACATCGATTTCTCATTCTCTAGATTGCCTTTCAAAGAACAGAAGTTCTTTTGCTTTTCTTTCCTTTTTTCTTTTTTTTTAGGCAGGGTCTCACTGTGAAGCCCTGGCTGGCCTGGAACTTGCCATATAGACTACGCTGGTCTCGATCTCACAGAGATCTGTCCCCAAGTGCTGGGACTAAAGGTATTCACTACCATGCCCAGCAAGTTCTTAATTTTTATGAAGTCTAGCACAGCCATTGTTTCCTTTTTAAAAATCCTGCTTTAGATGTCTCATCTAAGAAATCTTTACCAACAGGCTGAGGAGATGGCACAGGGGATAAGAGAGCTTGCTTTGAAAGCATGGGACCAGAGTTCAAATCCCCAGCACCTATGTAAAAGCCAGACATGACAGCATTTGTCTGTAATCCCAACAATGGGTAGTGGACACAAGTGGATACCGAGAGTTCCCTGGCTGGCCAGCCTGACCAAAAAATCAACAGTAACAAAAAGGTGGACTTCTGGTTCAGTGAGAGACCCTGACTCAAAGCAGTGAGGCAGAGATTGACATCGCACACAGGTGCACACATTCACATAATCACATACATGCAACACACACAGTCACACACTTTGCCTACGTTAAAATCACAAAGATGGCCAGGCATGAGGATGTATGCCTGGAATCCAGCACTAGGGAGGCTTAAGTGACTCCAGTCAATCCACCACTGGGGAAAATACAAATTATTTGTAAAGACAAAACAAAGCAAAAACTGTTCTCTGCAAGCCCTTCAATCTGTATTTTACATCCTTGGGGGAGGAGTGAATGATTGTTGCAGTTAACAGTTTTAACCACATGGAGGCACCAGAAACACAGGATGCAGATCACGACGGGAGGGGGACTACCAGGCTTGGAGAAGGCAGGGAGAAGGGGGAAAGAAAGGCAATCAAAATTGGTATTTTTGTTTGGGTTGGTTGGTTGGTTATTTGAGATAGGATCTCACGTATCCCAGGCCAGCCTCAAATTGACTATGTAGCCAAGGATGGCCTTGAATTCCTGATCCTCCAGAATTCCTACCTCCCAAGTGTTGGGACTACATGCATGTACCACCACACCCTGTGTATGTGTCACTGGGATCAAACCCAAGATCCTGTGCACACTTCTGAGCACTTTACCAACTACCAACATCCCCAGCCCAGGCAAGGATGATCTGTGGCAGGCCTGAGGGTAACTGTGGCCCCTCAATGGACCACCTGAATCCAGGACCCAGGAAAGTCTCAACCACGCTGCTCACCAGCAGGCCCTGTAACAGTATCTGTTCAGCATCTTTACCTCCAGCCTCACCTAGGAAGCACAAAAGCCTATTAGAAATAAGCCAGTTAGGAGTTAGATAGATTGCTTATCAGTTAAGAGCACTGACTGTTCTTCTAGAGGACCCAGGTTCAGTTCCTACCACCAATATGGTAGCTAACAACTATACTTAACTCCAGTTCCAGGGGATCCGACATCCTCTTCTGTCCTCCTCAAGTATTGCATGCATGGGTACTCTTACATACATGCAGGCAAAACACTCATAACACATAAAATTAAATTAATTCATTAAAGAAATGAGCCAGCTAGCCAGTGGAAGGCATCAGCCTCCTCTAGATTAGGATGGTGGATCGGGTCAGGCTTCAAAGTCAGGTGTCTGAGTGCTAGGTCAGGGGCTACTGTTTCCCAGTCCTGTCATCTCTGGCAAGGCTCACCACCTACCTGAGCCTCAGGGTGAGGGATCATTGTTGTTTTGGTTTAGTTTGGTTTGATTGGTTGTTGAGACAGGGTCTCTTATAGCCCCAGAATGATCTTAAAGTCCTAACCGTCCTACCTCCATCTCACAAGTGCTGGGATTGCAGGTATGGGGCACCGCATCTGGATGAGCCTTTGACTCCTACCTGACAAATGAGAAATGGAGAGAGCCAACTTCCCAGGTCTCTTTCGCCCGGGATTCTATCCAAGGTACTGAAAACTGAAAACTCGTCCCACATACTGGACAAGTTACTGGCTTAGCATCCCAAGTCCCCTTTTACTGAGCTAGAAATGTCCTGGCTTCCTCCACTAGAAGTGTCTGAGCTCAGACAAGTTGATGCGTGGGAAGGGGCCTTTCACAGACTAGGAATTCTATTAACAACTGTTTGTGTTCTTGAGCTGGCACAGGAAGCTAAGAGGTGGATGAATTAGAATAATTCCCTTTTTTTTTTTTAAGCTGTTGAGTGCTATTTAACCAGGTAGATATAAGCAGTTCAGTGTTATTTGGTAGGTTAAAGTTATAGAATTTCTTTTTGTTAAGATCTATTTTTTATTTTTAATGATGTGTATGTTGTGTGTCTATTTATGATCGTGTGCAAGTGACTGAAGGTGCCCGTGGAAGCCAGAGGCATCGGATCCCCTGGAGCTGGAGTTACAGGCAGTTATAAGCTGCATGACACAGGTGCTAAGAACCAAACTTGGGTCCTCTGGAAGAACAGTGTATGCTCTTAACTGTTTAGCCATCTCTCTAGCCTCAAAGTTGTAGAATTTCTGTGGGAAATGGTATAATTACTAAAGATTGTAATAATAGCATTACTATAGTTGTAAGATAAATTTGAAATGTAAGCATGCAAATGAGGCTGTGTGACTAAACGGTAGGTGAGTCATACAATACCAGTAATGTGGAGATTTAGACAGGGAACATCACCATGGCTTTTAAAAGTTATTGTTGTTGTTGTACTATGTGAGTTTGGGCATGAATGTGCCAAGCGAAGAGGGTAAGTTTGTAGAGTTGGTTCTCTCTTTCCCCCTTTACATGGGCTCCGGGGATCAAGCTTAGGTTGCCACGCTTCTGTGGCAAGGGCCTTTACTCACTGAGCCCTCTTGCCAACCCTACTACAGGCTTCTGTGGTTTGGAAATAACAAGAGAGAGTGCTTTTGTTAAACACCTACTATGTGCCTGTCCTGATAAGCATCTTCCATATAGAATCAAAAGTCTCTGCCTAGAAGGTACTTTAGAGGGTCATTCTGCTCTCCTGGCACTGCATATTGAGGTGTGTTATTCAGTTAAGACCCATCTCAGCTGGACCTGCTGCCTCCTGCCTGTAACCCCAGCGTTTGAGAGGCTAAATCAGGAAGACTGCTGCAAGTTCAAGGCTAGCTTGGGGCTACAGAGTAAGACCTTCTCTCTCTTTACAGAGGGAGGAGGCAGGCATGGTGGCACACACCTTTAATCCCAGCATTCTGGAGGCAGAGGCAGGCAGATTTCTGTGAGATCAAAGCCAGGCTGGTGTACATGCTGAGTTCCAGGCAATAAATTCATACACCTAAAATAAAAAGAAGAAATAAAAATACTTTTTTTTAAAAAAAGAGAATTGGAGAATTGATTGGTTCAAATTGGTGACTTGCTGGCTCATCCTTGTAATCCGCAGTTCTTGAGAAGCTGAAGCATGAAGATTGGGAGATCGAGGCTAGACCTTTTCCCAAACCAACAAACAGTAACAAAAAGCTGAAAAGTGCTGGAGTTGCTGAACTGCAAACACTGTCGTCTTCTGTCCTCTGTGAACTCTGGTTTTAGGCAATCCTTCGAAGGTCAAAAATGGCCACCAAGCTAGGTGTGGGGGTGCACACCTTTAATCACAGCACTTAGGAGGCAGAGGCAGAGATCTTTGTAAGGTCTAGGCCAGCCTGGTCTACATAGCGAGTTCCAGGCCAGCTGGAGCTACAAAGAGACCCTGTCTCAAAACATCAACAATAATAAATGGCCATTAGGAACCCCAGGCTCACATCCTCAGGGCTTGCAAGCCCAATGAATGAGGACTTTTTCCCATTAGTTTGCGACTCCCAAAAGTTGAAGGATTTAAGTTTCATGGCCAGGTTTGGGTGACCTAGCCATCCCTTAGCTAACCACTGAGCACAGAAGGGCAAGTACTCACTAGCCCATGGCAGTACCCCCATCCTTAGATGTGTGGAGTGTGAGGGTGGCCACGAGTAAAGACAGTGTCTGGTTCAATTCAACTGATATTTACCAGGCACCTTCTGTGTGAGACACAGTACTGTGTTCTGCTACCAGGGCAGGGGCAGGTCGCTGGAGCTCTGAGTAGATTACATCTCACTTGGTGATGACCAACACAAGTCACACTCTCTAACAGTGACATGCTAGACCACACAGACTGTCGGCATGACCCTTGATAAGGTTTCCTTTCTGAGCCTGAAAACCTACAGGCTCCATCCAACTGTCGGTATTCTACAGAAAATCTGCATTTTCCTGTACTTGCCCGATTGGACCAGCTTAGTTAATATTTTTAGTCTACAACTATAGACTACAGGTAGAGCTTATGTTAGCTAAGAATTCTCTCTGCTACAAGTCACTGGAACTCATCTCAAAGTCAAGGCTAAGGAGAAACTAGTCAAAAGCCAAGATGTACATGTGAAGGAGATGCCACCATCCAGCTCAGGGAAGTGCCTTCTGAGATCTGTGTCGTAAGCATCTCACCTGACTTGCTCCCGTGCTACACGTGACCCAACTTGAACTGCCTTAAGGAAGCTCAACAGTTTAGAAAAGGCACATGGCGGCTAACAACTGTCTGTAACTCCAGATCCAGAGGATCTGACACCCTCTTTTGGCCTCCAAAGGCACTGCATGCATGAGTGCAAAATATACACATAAAATAAAAGCAAATCCGTTTTTTAAACTGGCTTAAAGTCAGATTAATAGCACATGTCTTTAATCCCACAGGAGTGTCTCTGTGAGAGTGAGGCCAGCCTGGTCAACAGAGCAAATTCCAGTTTAGCTGGGGCTATAGGGAGACCCTGTCTCAAAAAGACCAAAATAATATGAATAATAATAATTTTAAAATAATATTTTTTAAAAAGAAATTCTTGAGTACTGGGCTGGAGAGATGGTTTAGTGGTTAAGGGCACTAGCTGCTCTTGCAGAAGACCCAGATTTTGTTCCCAGCACCCACATGACTATTAACACCCATCCTTAACCCCAGTTCCAGGAGATCCAATGTTCTCTTCTGGCTCCTCAGGCATTTCACATATGTGGTACACTGGTTGCTTTCTAGAGGAGGACCCAGGTTCAATTCCCAGCACCCACATCGAAGCTAATCACCATCAATAGCTCCAGTTCTAGGGGATATGATGCCCTTTCCTGGCCCCCGGCAGGTTTTACACAACAAGGGTGCATGTACATGCACACAAAATACTCATACACATAAAATACAGTAAATTTTTAAAAATCATTCCCCCCATGGAGCCTGATGTCCGCTGTCGGCACCTCTGCACTGGCCCCTGCTCGCCACCTCCCTGCTTGCTTCTCTCCAGTTCTATCGTTACCATCAAGGTGCTGTACCTGAAAATGTTGCATGTTTATCATTGGCAATGGGAGTACATAAAGACTATTCATTTGTACATTTTGTCCACCCAAAATGGCTCCAGATGTCACATTCCCCGCTGAATGCAGGGGCCACTCCTCAAAATCCTCCTAACTGGACCTACAGCCTGTCTTTCATGGAGAAGGTCATACTTCTTCAGGGAGGAAACCTGATCAAGAGTCCAAAGCCCAGAAGATGCGCTGAGATCTCGGGGCGGTTACTAGTGAACCCCGGGAGTTACATAGGGGAAAGCCCATGTGTTTGGGATTCTAATGAATCACTGAGTGTATTTTTTAATATTTATTTATTATTTGTATTCCATGTATATGAGTGTATTGCCTGTATGTATGTAAGTGCACCTGTGTTATGCAGTTCCTCAGAGGTCAGAAGAGAGTGTCAGATTATCCCGGAAGTAGAGTTACGAATGGTTGCTAGCTGCCATGTGGAAGCTTGGAATGAAACCCAGGTCCTCCACAAGAACAGTCAGTGCTCTTAACGGCTGAGCCAACTCTCCAGTCCCCCACTGATTATATTTTTTTAAAAACACTAATCTAACTGGAGATGGGCAAAGAAGCATGCTGCTATTTAGCACCAACACTGATCTTCAGACACAGCCTCATCTGCCAACAGCGCAGTGCACAGCTGGACCTCTTCCACTAAGGTGAAGCAGTGGTCTAAAGTACTTTGGAGAAAGGTCTTAGAGACCAAGTCTTCTGGGACGAATACAATCTGGCTCGCCTTCTCCATGAAAGAACCCCAACTGAGGCTGAATTATTTGTTTGTCTCCCCCAACCTGCATCGCCCCAGTTAATTACCCCCTTCCTGAGCATCGTGCCCACCTGGCCTGCAATTTACTTATTTGTTTATTGTCTGGTGAGATTCAGGGCTGGAGAGCAACTCACACATCCTGAGTCATTCTGGGGTCCCTAAGCACAGTGGGGCACCCAGTGTTATGTTTACTAGAGGAACACATGAATGAACTGAACTGCGAATAAACAGAATGAGGGGGTGATGGTGTCTACATCTGTCAGAGCTCCGCTGCAGAGGAGTATCCGTTTGTCTGTCTATCAACTTGTCAATCCGTCTGCTCCCGTGTGTGTCCCTGATGGGGCCCAAGCAAGTCTCTGAGGATTTGAGCAGTATCAGAGAAGAGAAGGAATGGTAAGAGACAGACCTTTTTCCCTGCAGTGGGGGGAAAGGCACTAGCTATGTGAACCTGAAGAGCTCTGCCTTTCCACTGAGGGAGGGGTCCAGCCTTGACCCCCACAATTGCCAAAACCCCCATGTCCCTCCCATCCTTTCTGGAAGGAATTCTGACTGCTTCCCTCCCCTCTCTTTTCCCCCCCTGTCACAGGCAGGAAGACTACAAGGCACATTTTCTCCCTCACCCCCCAGACATGCAGAATGGCGGTTGCCATGAGCACCAGGATCAGCGAGGTACTTGACATCCGTTTTTTGAGAAGTTCAGTTGCTATGGAAACAAATACCATGTTTTCCAGACTGAAGACAAATCTCTGGTTCAAATCTGAGGGAGATGAGGCTCTTTCTAGACATCTCCTGGAGTGGTGGGGCGGGACCAAGCCTTCCAGCAAGGATGCGTGGAGAAATGAAATCAAAGTGCACTGGAGCAGCATGAGAACCAAGCTGCTGGAGAGGGAGAGCAACCCCAGCAGTCAGCCAGGGCTGAGGGGCAGCCCAATGCCCCAGGCACTGTCAGCTCTGCCAGCCATGCAAGTAGCAGGTGTTTCCCAAGACCAGTTGTTAGTTCTGTGAGTCTGGTGGCTCATTTATGAAGCATACATTCCAAACCAATAATCAGTGAGAAACTACTGTTATCCACACACACTTCTAGGCAATGGGACCATGGACAAAAAAGAAATCCTTCCTCAGGAGTCTATACTCTGTCCTCATGAACATAGATGGAGGGGCTAGGGAGATGGATCAGCTGGTAAAGTTCCTGCCAAACAAGCATAAAGACCTGAGTCCAGATCACCAGCACCCATGCAAAAGCCAGGTGTGGTGGCACAAGCTAGGGTTGGGCAGGCAGGGACAGGTAGATACCCAGAACTTAACTGGCCAGCAAGTATAGCTAGTTGGTGAGCACTGGACTCAGTAAGCCTGAAAAATAAGGTAGGTGAGGCTAGAGCACTGGTTACTCTTGCAGAGCACCTGGGTTCAGTTCCTAACACCCACAGGGCGACTGACAACCATCTATAATTCCAATTCCCAGGGAATCCAATGCCTTCTCCTGGCTGTTGCAGGCACTGTACCACACGGGTGTATTTACATACAGGCAAAACATTCATACACATAAACTACAACAAGTAAATAAATAAGGTATAGAGAGATGCAGGAAGACATTGACCATCAACCTCTGGCCTTCATACACATGCACACGCATGTATATACCCATGCAAGCAAGCATGCATTCACACATACACATATTTTAAAAAGTGAAATAACTTTTTAAAAAAGATGTTCAGAGCTGAGCATGATGTTACACCTGTAATCCAATTCTCAGAAGGTTGAGGCAGGAGGATTAAAGCAAGTTGGAGGCCAGCCTGGGCTACAGAGTGAGGTCTGTGTCAAAAAATAAAAATAAAAAAAGAGGAGGAGGAGGAGAGCCAGTAAATCTTTAAAGAAGTGAGGGCAGGGTGAGATGGCTCAGTGGGTTTTAAAGGAGCTTGTTGCACAAGCCTAACAACCTGAGTATGATCCCCAGAAACCATGGAAAGGCAGAAGAAAACCAACTCCACAAAGTTGTCCTCTGATCTCTACATCTGTGCCATACCATACATATATATGGGGTGTGTGTGTGTGTGTGTGTGTGTGTGTGTGTATATATATATATATATATATATATATATATATATATATATATGTATGTATATATATCTCATACACACAAAAATGATGATGGAGGAGGAGAAGGAGGAGGAAGAGAAGAAAAATGGTCAAACTGGTAGCACTCGCCCTGCCTGCAAGTGTCTGAATCCTCATTCCTGTGAACTGTGTGAGAATGTGAACTTAACAAGAGTTGTCTTTGCAACAAGGGAAGAGCCCAGACCAGTGGGAGGCTGACATGGCAAAAGAGACTCTGCAGATGTGGTTTAAGAAATAATCTAGGGTCAAAGATATTGACCTGGATTCACCTAGTAGATGCTAAGTAACAAGAGTCCTTAAGAGAGCTTGGAGGACCAGTGAGATGGCTCAGTATGTAAAGGCACTTGCTGCCAAACCCGATGACCTGAATTCAATTCCCAGGACCCACACAGTGGGAGGAGAGAACCAACTCACACAAGTGGTCCTCTGACCTCCACCTATGGACTATGGAATGCACATAATTAAATAAACAAGTAAGTAAATAATACAATTTTTAAAATCATCTTATCTATGTATTTTAATTTTTAAAATCATTTTATTTATTATTTTTATTTTATGTGTATGAGTATATTGCTTGCATGTATGTAAGGGCCTGAGAAGGTGGAGGGGAGTATCAGATCCCCTGGAACTGGAGTTAAGGATGGCTGTGAGCCACCATGTGGGTGCTGGGAATGGAACCTGCGTCTTCTGCAAGAGCAGCCAGTGCTCTTATTAACTGAGTCAACTCTCCAGACCCATAAAGTAATAAATTTATTTAAAAGTAAATAAAAGCCTGCAATATGGATGAGGGTCCCAGGAGTTTAGGCAGCCTCTACAAGATGAGAAAGCAAGAAGGCAGGCAGGTTCATCCCTGCAGCCTGTAAAGAACCGGATCTTGTGGCTCTGGTTTGGACATGTGTGTACTCGTTTGTGTATAAATGCATAAATGGGTGCCTGGCTGCACAGTGTGCGTGTGTGTGTACGTGTGTGTCACTGGGAGATGCATTAGCTAAGCGAGCGTTGGACCACTGAGCAGCACCCTCGTCCGTAGTGTAAGGCAGTGCATGCAGTGTATCTTATCATGCTCCAGACGTTCTCAGTTGTGTTTGTTACAGAGACAACAGGACACCCAGGACACATGTTGAGGGGTGGGGTGGAGAACTGCAGCCCAGCTAGAGAGCAGAGAGCCTGGCACAGAGCTGGTGAGGATGTTGATATAAACCCGTGGTCAGCAAGCTACTCTGGGAAGGTGGCATTTGGGCAAAGATATGAGGGAGGGGTAAAGGAGAGCCGTGGGTGCCTGAAGAACACTCCTGAGTAAGGGGCAGGGAGTGTGGAGAGCCTGGCACTGGGACTTAGCAGTCAAAAACCAGTGCAAAGTAATGTGTGGAAAGGAGCCAAGCAGGGCAGCTCACGCAGCACCAACCGGCTGTGCCGAGCCACCATAGGCTTTAATTAGATATGGGACGGGACTGGACTTCCCTTTCCTTCCCTTCCCTTCCCAAAGGGACCCTCTGTTGAAGATAACCTGGAGCAACAGGGAGAACTGAAGGGAGATTACTGCCTTAATCCAGGCAACAGGCGACAGTGGCGTGGGCCAGTGTAGCCGGGGCATCTCTGGAAGCAGACCCGATTGAATTGGCTCAGATGACTAAAGTGGGAGAGAAAGAGAGGAAGTCCAGGTTGAAGCTAAAGTTCTTCGCCTGAGCATCAGGGCACCATCATGGCATTTAATTTTGAGTTTGACTTCCAAGTGGAAGACATAGAGGAGCCTGGCTTTGAGAGAAGAGGCCCAGGGGCAGCAGTTTAGCGATGGTTAGCTTCTAAGATGATGTTTCAGTCTTAGAGCCTGGATATGTTCTTCTCGGGAATGTGGGACAGACAGACAGACACACACACACTACACCACGCATACAGCGTCTTGAGGGCAAGAAGCTAAGAACCCAGTGAAGGAGCTGAAGGAATGGACCACTGACGACTGAGAAGACCACTCAATCTAACAGCCTGGCCACATTGTCTGTGACCTTGAGAAACACTCAAGGCCAAATATGAGCAAGACAGTGAATGAGAACAGAAGACAGCTTTTTATTTTTTTTTTCCCCTGCAAAGAAATAGGGCGTGTGCTGGTAGGACGATGTAGGAACAAAGGAGAGTTTTGATTTGCTCCGTTTTGTACAATGGAAGACATGAAAACACGTTTGTATGCTGATGGCAGAATAATCCAGACAGAGAAGAGGCAGTGGGCGTGGGGAGACGGAGGGGGCCTAACCAGAAGGGCACACTCCAGGGCAGGCCAGGACTGCTCCAGGGCTGCGGCGGGATGGCCTCGAGCCAGAGGGACAGAGCAGAGGGACGGAAGGAGGGAGGCTGGCGCGGATCACAGATGCTGGTGGGCGCCGCTGAGCCTGGGGAACACGCTTCCGACTGCTCCACTTTTCTCTGGGAAGTAGAAAGCGGAGCAGCAGCTGGGAATGAGGACGGGAAGGAAGTGCGGGGGCCTGAGGAGAGAGGAGGTGAGGAGACATGTGCCAGTAGCAGCCGCAGAGAGCTTGGCAGTGTGAACGGACTGGGGTTCCATAGCAAAGCCTCCGTCAGTGCTTGTGGGTCACTCGAGAGGAGCCCAGAGGACTCCAGTGAGCTGTGCATTCTCTATCCACCGTGCTCAGCTGCCTGGTTTGTGCATGAAGGATGTAGGCAGCTGGGTTCAGGGAGATCTGGGAGTTTGCTCAAGCTAGTGAAACAGGAGGCAGAAGATTGGAGGGGCTGGTGAGAGACAGAAGGATAGCCCCTCAAAGCTGCCTACTGGCTAATGCTTGGAATCCCTGGAGATATTAGGGTATCTAGATCTGGTGGAGGGGATGAGGTTCAGCACCACAGAGAGAAGAAAGCAGGAGTGTGTTGCTTTACCTGATGGGACCCAGTAATCATAGGAGGCCTTATTAGCGGAGGAGGAACCAAGAAAATTGCAGCCTGACACTGAGACAGCTCAGTAGGTGTAGGTCTTGTTTCGCAAGCATGAAGGCCTGAGTTCA
This sequence comes from Eospalax fontanierii, assembly GCA_035773235.1. Lineage (NCBI taxonomy): Eukaryota > Metazoa > Chordata > Mammalia > Rodentia > Spalacidae > Eospalax > Eospalax fontanierii. The sequence goes on from CM069553.1 coordinate 14,441,169, forward strand.
ATCCCCAGAGTACGCCCAAAGAAGCCAAGCACGGTAGCCTGCACCTGTAACCCCAGAGCTAGAGAGGCAGTGACAATCTGATCCCTAGGAGCCTGCTGGACAGCCAGCCAAACTTAATCAGTGAGTTCCAGGCCAAATGGGAGACCCTGTCTCAAAAAAAAAAAAAAATTTTTTTTTTTTTTGGCGAGGGGTGGGGAGTGTTGAGGCCAGCCACCCTACAGGAAGCAGAGGCAGGCAGATCTCTGTGACTTCAAAGCCAACCAGATCTACATACTGATCTACATAGCAAGTTCCAGGTTAGCCAGGGCTACATTGTGAGACTGTCCTGAAAAAACAAACAAACAAAAAACCCATAACAAACAAACAAATCACAAGCTGCATTGCACTAAAGAACAACCTCAGGTATCCTCACTCAGGAACCATTCCCTCCGCGTCCCCCCCCCCCCTTTTTTTTTTTGATACAGGATCTCTCTCTAGTCTGGAACTCCACAAGAAGGCTAGGTTGACTAGCCATCAAGCCCCAAGTATGTGTCACATGCCGTACTTTTTTTTTAAACACAGGTTCTGGTGATGGCACTCAGGTCTTCCTGCTTATAAGACAAACACTTTACCAAATGAGCCATCTCCTGAGCCTGGAACATAGAAGACTTTTACATTTTTACATTTTACATTCAGTGTCCTCTGACAAGAAAATCTTTTTTTTTTTTTTTTTTTTTTTTTTTGAGACAGGGTCTTATACAGCCCAGGCTGTCTTTGACCTCCCTACGTAGTCAAAGATGACTCTGAACTCCAGATCCTCCTGCCTCTGCCTCCCAAATGGTCTGATTACAATGTGCATCCTTACACCCACTCAGTTCATGCAGTGCTAAGGATCAAACTCAGGGCCCTATGCATGCTAGGCAAGTACTCTACCAAGTGAGTTAACACTCCCCAGCACCCTTTCTGCCCCCTTTTAAATAGCCTCACCCTCAGCAACACCTCTCAGTTTCAAATTAAATTGCTTCTGCAGGTGGGGTGGGGGTGGAGTGTTTGATCATGTCATTAAATGAGGCATCCTCTCACAACACTCTTCTCACTGAATAATGAAACCATTAGTTGCACGATTTTTTTCAATGCCTATATTCCTCCAACATGCATACCTTTCCCCAAAAAGACCGTAAACCCCTTCATCGTAGGAACTTCCTGTGCCTTGCTTGCCTCAGCACCACCTCTCATAGGGCCTGGCACACAGAAAGTATTCAGAAACCATTTGACAAATGATTGAGTGAATGAACAGGGACCAGATGTGCTTAGGTGAGGGGGCTCCAGTGGAAGGATTTGCACCTATATTGCTTTCAGAGGGCAGGAACTCAGAAACCGACCGATTCTACGTCCTGTCACGTATCCCATCTGCTTTGGCCCAGAGCCTCTGGCTGCAGGTGTCTCCTCGTGTCTGCATTCCTGAGACAAGCTGCAGCTGTATCCAAGCCCTGGCCTCTGTGGACACTGCTCTATTGTTTGCTACACAAACATAATCTGGCTTTGAACGGGACTGGAATTTGATGGATGGACCAAGGGCTTATCTCCTGAGTACAGGTGCACTGTAGGTAGCTCGTCATCCCTCAGCTCTGCCCCTCCTCCACACTCACACTACATCTGAGCATCTGATTACAGATCAGTGCTCTCCTGAAGGTGGCTCTTTATCCCAAGCCCTTAGGATGCTTAGGACTCTTATCACCTCCCCTTAGTCATTCTTTTCTTTTCGTTCCTGAAATGGAACGGAAAGCCAGGTTGACCTCAAACTGCCTATGCAGCTAAAGATGACCTTGAATTCCTGATTCCCCTGCCCCCACCTCCTAAGTGCTGGGATTGTAAGCATGTACCACCATGACCAGTTTACATGGTGCCAGGGATCCAACCCTGAGCTTCATGCACGCTAGGCAAACATTCTACCAGCTGAGCACACATCCCCAGCCCTCTCATTTTTATTTCATTAATTTTATTATTTGTATGTATGTTGTATGTGTTGTACAAGTGTGTCTGTGTGTGCATGTAAGTGCATGTGGAGTTAACTGGCCGACACTGATGTCTTCCTCCACGGCTCTCCACCTTACTCTTTGAGACAGGGTCTCTCCTTGAATCTCAAGCTCATTGATTAGCTAGGATGGCTGGCTAAAGAGTTCCATAGATACATCTGTCTCTGCTTCCTCAGCTCTGAGAGTTAAAGATGTTTGCCACACACCTGACTTTTACATGGGTGCTTGGCAGCCAAACTCAAGCCATCATGACAGATAATTTACCAACTAAGTCATCTCTAGATCCTTTCTTTTTATTTTCATAGTCATAAATACACATGCACAATTTTCCAAAGGACAGGAGCATGTCACACAAATCCAGTTACTGCTTTGCGAAGTGGTTCTGTAGCCAGAGGCAAGTTGCTAAACCTCTCTGAGCCTCAGTTTCCTCATCTGTACTATGGGAACAGTAAAAATTCCTGTCTTTCAACAAGAATTAAAAGAACTGGCTATGATAAAGGAAAAGAGATTTGCACAACCTGACAGCTAATCAGCTTTAAGTAATATGGATTTATATCTAAGTGTGGTTGCTCATGCCTGTCTAATCTCAGGACTCAGTAGGCTGAGGCAAAAGAATCACCGTGTGTTCAAATCCAGCCTAGGCTCCATGATGAGTTCCAGGCCTGTCTAGGATATCAACTGAGCTCTATCTCAAAACAAACAAACAAGAGAGATATTAATAGACATGAATATCACTCCAAATAAAGTCAAACAATTACATCTCCAAACAGGTCTGCAACAGAATTTAGGCTATGAATGAACATTCTAAAGCAAACAGATTCTTTAGGAGAATATGCATATGGACTGGAGAGATGGCTCACTGGCTAAGGTACCTGCTATGCAAACACAAGGACCTGAGTTCAAATCCCAAATGAGTCACAACCTCTGCTTCTCAAGGTACAGTAGTGTACACCTCTAATCCCAGTGTTGGGAGGTGGAGGATGGGCAGAGGTAGATAAATCTTTTTGAGGGGGTTGGGGAACCTTACTGGCCAGCTAGTCTATTCATTCAATCAGCTCCAGGTCCAGTAAGAGATGCTGTCTCAAAAAATAAGGTCAGGCTCAGCAGAGGAAGACCTCCATCATAGACAGCTGGCCTCCACATGTACACGCACAGGCATGCACACATACACATACCATACATACACACACACAAGAGAAGACTATACACTCATGATTTATGTTGGACAGAGTAGACTATGCCTGTAATATTAGCAATTGGGAGGCTGAGGCAAGAAGACCATGAGTTCAAGGCCAGCCTGGACTATACAGGGATACCCAGTCTCAAAACAAAGAAACTAACAGTAAAACTATGCAGCTACAAATGCCAATCAAGCCAGTACCAAAAAGCACACCCCTCCCCTACAACTTTGATCTGTCCCCTCAGTAAATCACAGTTCATTTCGATTCTTCTTCTGTAATCACTTACAGTCTCCTGGATATTAAGAAAATTGTACTTTAAGAGTATTGAACATATGCCAAAACCTCTAAATGAAACAGTTCCCGGCCTCCAAGAGAAGCATTGTACCAACTGCTATCTGCCTTTTTCAGACAGGAAAGGCAATCCACCCAAGGTCAAAAAATGAGTCACTGTCGGAAGTGAGCCTTTTTTTTTCAATACAAGTGTATGTGCTGTCCTTTAAGAATAATGTGGACTCACCTACTATAGCAACCAGGAGTTTGCTCTCAGCCGCTGGTCCTGGGAAGATGAGACCTGAATCCCGCAGGAAAATGACTCCACTCACAGCCCTCAGTGAACAGCTGTTGTGAACCTACTGTGTGTCAAACACTGTCCATGGTACTTTTGAGAACCAACTATGTGTCCTATGCTGTCCACAGTACTTTCAAGACCATACTGTATCTCATACACTGTCCAGGGCACTCTTGAGAATGTATTGTGAGCAAGGCATGGGGGTGCATGCATGTAATCCCAGCACTCAAAAGCTAAGAGAGGAAGATTTGTACATTCAAGACCAGCCTGGGCTACACAGTGAATTCCAGGGCTATGGAGTAAGATGGGGGAGGGGGACACAGAGAGAGAGAGACAGAGAGAAAGAGAGAGGCAGAGAGAAGCATAGAGACACAGAGAGACCAAGAGAGAGATAGAGTAAGACCCAAGAGAGACAGAGATGGACTCGAAAGAGAGACAGCAACAGAGACAGATAGAAACGAGAGAGAGAGAGAGAGAGATAGATTCTGGAGAAAGCAGAGATTCAGAGATAGAGAGAATGAATCTATATGCCAGTCACTGTCCTGAGCACTGTGAAGTGAGCAGTATCTAAGACAAATGGGGTCCTTGCCCCTGGGATGCTTAGGGTCTTCAGAGTGGACAGAGACAAGCGTTGACTGAATAATTACATCAATGATTAGTTAACAGATTCTAACCAATGCTTTGATGGTGACTTTGAGGAGCAGAGCCAAGGAAAGTCAAGAGGAGTCAGAGAATTCATGCCCCAAAGCATCGGCTTGAACAGTACACAGCCTAGAAGAGCAAGCAGGAAAAAAACGTGCGACAGCAAGAAAGTGCTTGGTTGTTGGAGGGAACACACAGCCTGTGAGAGAGGCTCACGGGAAAATGGGGAAGGGAGACATCACATAAGGCTTTGCAGGTGAGAGGTTAGGGTTGCTACCAGCTAGCTCCTGAGGAGAGACGCAAGTATCTCAAAGCTTAACAATTTAAGACGACAAGAACATTTTTGGGGGGGGGTCTTTCTGAGACAGCATCTCTCTGTAACCCCAGCTGGCCTGGAACTTACTAGGTAGACCAGGATGGCCTGAAACTATCAGAGATCTGCCTGCCTCTGCCTCCTGAGTGCTGCGATTAAAGGCGCATGCCATCATGCCTAGCCAAGAACATTTTAAAAAACACTTTCTTTATTATTTTTATTTTATGTGTATGAATGTATTGCTTGCGTGTAGGCAAATGCACCCGTGTCATGCAGTGCCCAAGGAGGTTGGAAGAGGACAGCGGATCCCCTGGAACTGGAGTTGCGGACAGTTGTTAGCTGCCATATGTGTGCTGGGAATCGAACCCTCCTCAAACCTCCTTGGGTACTGCATGACTTCCACACATGCTGGCAATACACTCATATACATAAAATGAAAATAATCATTTTTAAATAATTCCTATGATGATTAGAAGGTCCAAGCCAGAAGGGAATGTGGCAGTTTAATCCAACTTTCTTATTGGCAAAAGAAAAATGGCTGAATGCATGTATAAATTCATAGGAATTAATCAGTCGGTGGCTACACACCAGGGCACTTTGCTTTTGTGTCCATTTCTGTTTTGTTTTGTTTTGTTTTTGAGAGAGAGAGTCTCAAGAGCCCAGGCTGGCCTCAAACTTACTATGTAGCTGAAGATGGTCGTGAACTTCTGATCCCCCTGCCTCTCTACCTTCCAAGTATGGAGATTACAGCTTGAGCCACCACAGCCAGCTTTATGTGGCACTAGGGTATACACATGGTAGGCAAGCATCTACCGACTGAGCTGCAGCCTGTCGCGTTGTGGGTTGTCCAGTTGCATGACAAGGTGTCTCTACATAATCCTGACTGACCTGGAACTGGCTATGGACAACAGGCTGATCTTGAACTCACAGTGACCCTCCTGCCTCTCTGCCTTTCCTGTGCTGGGACTGCAGGTATGCACCATCACACCGGCTCTCCGGGCACTTTTACATTCCACAGAAGAAATGACAACGAGACCCAGTAAGTGCATGAGTTTTTCCTCTTATCTTTCTTTTTTTAACTTTTTTTTTTTTTTTTTTTTTTTTTGAGGCAAGATCTTGCTATGTAACCCAGGTTGGCCTCTTACCCCAGGCTCAAGGGATTCTCCTGCCTCAGTGTTCAGAGAAACTGGGACTACAGGCATATATCACCCCAGGCAGTGGCTGCATGAATCTTGAGTACAATTAGGAACCATCAAAAAACCACTAAAGAAAGCCACTGATTAGACATGGCAAATTGAGATGCGTCTCCACTCCTGCCCCAGGCCTCACTCGACAGCAATTGAAGAAGAGAAGCAGCAGACACTGCCAAGGAGGAAAGAAGATGGCAGCTGCAAAGTGGAATTCACATGGGAAGAAGGAAGGATCTGAGCCAACCGCTCAGCAGAGCGGGGAAGACGGACCCAAGCAAGATCCAGAGCAGCTCTGGAAACCAGCAGACATCCCTGACTGTGCTAAAAAGAGGATTCACCAGCAGCCAGCAGGGGCAGCCCCAAACACCCTCCCCGTCCTGTGCTTAGAGACTCCGACAACACTTCCACCCAAAGACTGAACTGGACCATGCTGTGACCAGACTGAACTGGACCCAAAGGGCCTCTAAGCTGCAGAGCCCAGACAGTCCAGAATGAAATGGGCATGGGATCCCAGAGCCCCATCTCCACCCCCAGGCGTTTTTACCACAACCCCAACACAGGAGACTCTTAACAGTACAGCACCAAGGTACCCACCAGTTCAGAAAAACACAAGACACCTCCCCACCTCACCTTCCCATCATGAAGCTCTCCGCTCTGGTAGGACTGAACTACAGAGATCACCAGGTGTGGTAGGAAAAAAATTTACATTTGATTTGTTTGTAAAATACCAGAGCAGGGGCAGGAGAGACAGTTCATCGGTTAAGAGCCCTGGCTGCTCTTACAGAGGACCAGGGTTGGGGGTCTCAGCACCCACAAGGCACCTGAAAACTTTTCTTAGCTCCAGTTCCAGAGGGTCTAGTACCTTCCTCTGGCCTCTGCAGGCACCAGGCACTCACATGGTCCACTTAACATACACAGAGGCAAAATACTCATACATATAAAATAAAAATGAATAAAATGTTTAATGAATTTTTAAATGGGGCTGGAGAGATGGCTCAGAGGTTAACAGCTCTGGCTGTTCTTGCAGAGGAATCAGGTTCAATTCCCAGCACCCACATGGCAACTAACAACCAACTGTAGCTCCAGTTCCAGGGGATCCAACACCCTCTTCTGACCTCCATGGGCACTGCATGACATAGGTGCACTTACATGCATGCAGGCAATACACTCATACACGTAAGTAAAAAATAATAAAATGTTCTTTTAAAATACAAGAGCAAAGAAACTGAGGGAGATCAATGCAAGAAATGGTAGATTAAAAAAACACAGCTATAATTAGGAAGTCCACACACACAAAAAAAAAACTTTCAGAACTAAAACATCAGCAAGCTTGAAAAGAGTCAATGTGCAAAAATCAGTTGTTTCTCTATACCACCAATGAATAATCTGAAACAGAAATGAAGAGCCCCAAAAGAAATAAAATGTGTAGGAATAAATTTGACGAAGGAAGTACACAAGACGTATGCACTGAATGGAGACATGAACTGGGGCTGGAGAAATGCCTTGGCAATTTAGAGCACTTGCTGCTCTTCTTTATTTTTTTATTTTATGTGTATGGGTGTTTTGCCTTCATGTATGTAAGAGCATCACATGTGCACAATGCCCACGGAAGCAATGCCAGGTCCTCTGCAAGAGCAGCCAGTGCTCTTAACCCCTGAGCCATCTCTCCAGCCCCTGAGCACTGGATGCCCTGACAAAGGACATTTCCCAGCTTAGTAGCAAGTGCCTTTACCCAGTAAATCATCTCACTGGCTAACAGCTGTCCTTAACTCTGGTACTAGGTGATCTTACACCTTCTTCTGCACTGTACACACGGTGTACTTACATACATGCAGGCGAAACACTCATATGCATAAAATTAATTAATTTTTAAACTAAATTTTTTTTATTTTATGTGTACGAGTGTTAGGTCTGCATATATGTAAGTGCACCTGTGTCATGCAGTGCCCTCAGAGGCCAGAAGAGGGCTTCAGATTCCCTTGGATTTGGAATTAAGGATGGTTGTTAGCTGCCATGTGGGTACTGGGAACCAAACCTGGGTCCTCTGCAAGAATAGCCAGTGCTCTTAACCACTAAGTCACCTCTCCAGCCTCACCCCTCCAATTAAAAATTTTTTTAAAGAAAAAGAGAACACATCGATGAATGAGGAGCTGGGGAGTTGACTTAGTCCCTAAAGGGCCTGCTGGGCATGCTTGAGGATCTAAATTCAGATCCTTGGCACCCAGGTAAAAACTGGCTGTGGTGGAGCATACCTGTAACTCCAGCTCTGATGGGGCAAAGACAGGCACATTCCTGGAGCTCAGGAGCCAGGGAGTTTAGCCAATCAGTGAGTTCTATATTCAGCAAGAGACTGTCTCAAAAGCTAAATCGGAGGAAAGGTGAAAGATACTCAACTTCAACACTTCAACTCTGGTCTCCACATACAGCCACATGCACATATGCATACACGCACACTACAAAAATGCCATTTGGGGCAGAAATAAAAATATCCATTCCAAAGTTTGTATGGAATCTCAAGGACCCCAAAGAGTCAAGAAAAACAATACTGCTTGTTTTCAAAACTTACTACAAAGCTACAGAAATCAAAACAGTGTGGTATTAACTAAAAGAATAAACTTAGGCCACTCCTTTACACCATATATCAAAATTCACTCAAAGAGGTCAAAGGCCTAAATGTAAGATCTAAAACTATAAAATTCTCAGAACATCAAGGTTTCATGAGACTGGGTTTGGCAAAATCACAGACAATCAAATTACAAAATAAATAAACTTGATTGTATTCAATAACATAAAGTGCTTTCCCAGCAAACCCTCAGACCTGATTTCCATGCCCAGAACCCATGTAAAAAGCCAGGCACAGTGGCAAGGGCTTATGAGCCAAGCTCTGGGGAAGTGGAGACCAGCTGATCCCTGAGGCTCAGTGGCCATCCAGCCCAGCCTACCTGGTGAGCTCCAGGTCAGTGAAAGACACTATCTCAAAAAGTAAAAAAATAAAATCAGATTTTTTTTAATTAAAAAGAAATGTTATGTGTCTGAATGTTTTGTCTGCATATATTTAAGTGCACCTGTGTTGTGCAATGCCTCCAGAGGTCAGAAGAGGGCACCAGATCCCCTAGAACTAGAGTTACAGATGGTTGTTCACTACCATGTGGGTTCTGGGAATTGAACCCCTGTCCTCTGGAAGAGCAGTCAGTGCTCTTAACCACTGAGCCATCTCTCCAACTCCAGAAAAAAAAATTTTAATAAAAATTTTAAAGAAAATTTAAAAACAGATAAGGTGGATGGCACCTGAAAAACAGTACCCAGTTTTCTCTGGCCTCCACACTCACACAAACATGCACAAATCCACCTACACAAACAAAAATAAACTAGACTAGGAGAGAAGGAGGGAGAAAAAAGTACTTTTCCTATCAAATCACTTTCTAAAATAGGGAGGTAGTAAATCTGATCTCCGAGGGCACTGCAGGACATTGGTGCACTTACACACATTCAGACCATACAGTCATATCCTTAAAATAAAAATAATAAAATATAATAAGTATTTTAAAAACAAGATAAGCTAGGGGTTGGAGAGATGGGTCAGTGGTTAAGGGCAGGTACTGCTCTTGAAAAGAACTTGAGTTTAGTTCTCAGCACCTATATCGGGTGGCTCAAACTGCCTATAACGCTAAGATCAAACCCCCTCTTCTGAACCCTAGGGGTACCTGTGCTTGTAATTACATACTCCCAACGTATACACATAATTAAAAATAATAAAAAGAAATCTTTAAAAATAAATAAGGGACTAAAGAGTTGGCTCAGCAGTTAAGAGCAATGACTGCTCTTGCAGAGAACTCTTGTTTTATTCCCAGCACTCACACAGCAGCTAACAACTGTCCCTAACTCCAGTTCCAAGGGATGAGACACCCTCTTCAGACCTCCTCAGGCACTGCATGATATGGGCGCACTTATATATAAGCAGGCAGTATAGTCATACACATAAAATAAAAACATAGTTTTAAAACATAAATAAAACCATGATAATCTAAATTAGAAATGTTATTTAGAAATATAGGAGCAGCCAGACATGGTGGCACATGCTTTTAATTCCAGTATTCGGGAGGCAGAGGCAGGTGGATCTCTGAGTTATAGGCCACCCTGGCCTACACAATGAGACTGTCTCCAAAAATTAAAAAAAAGAAGCCTGGGCCTGGGAAGATGGCTCAGTGGACAAGAATGTTTGCTGCACAAACACAAGGACCCAAGTCTGGATCCCAGCCTCATATTTTTTAAAACACTGGAAAACAAATGAAAAAGTATAACAAAATGACATATAAAATATGTGAAGGTGGCTGTCTTTAAGACTAAGGAATGGTAGGATGAGAGATTTTTTTGCTTTATTTTAAGCCTACTATCTGATTTTAAAGATAAATGTAAGTATATAAGTATTAATATGGTAGAAATAAAAGTTACGCTAAAAAAGCAAACAACACCTATTCCAGGCATGTTTAGGAAGCAGTCCTGAGCTGCAGTGAGGCTGGGAGAACATCCTAGAAACAGAAGCTTCCAGAAAGCCTGAGGAGACGGCCTTGAGCTCTGTCTCCCCTAATCTTTCCTGGCTATCTCAGTATGATGTGTGACTGCATCTGACGCAGCTGAATCTGCTAAAAGACCAAGTCCAGGGGAAGAATCACAGAATGCCCGAGGTCAGGTATTGGGGGAGGAGGGAATGAGGGTGAGCCTGGGAGGAGAGAGTGAACTGAGTAGGGGGAAGACAGAATCCAGGTCCCAGAGGCCAGATCATTGGCTAACCATACACAGAGACAAGTATCAGAATTAGCAGTGTCAAATAATCAAACGCTACTTTGAGGTGAGAGGAATAGAGATCAAAACACACTACTGCAGGTGCTGTGGTCTCAGACGGTCCCAGATCACCTTGCTGAGAGTTTTTCTTAAAAGCAGTGGAGACAGAAGCCACACCTCCAGTGCTAAGGAAAGAGAGCCACACTGGGGATGGAGTGGGGAGGGGTCTCCAAATGCAGCCTGTACCCGCAGCTCCGCCACCTTAAATTCTCTAGTAGGCGGGAGTCACCAGATAAAATACGGGACAATCACTTTTCCTTTTATCTTTTTCTTTTTCTAAATAGGGTTTCATTGTATTATAGCCCTGGCTGGCCTTGAACCACAACTCTCTAAACCGATCAGGCTGGCCTCCAACTCACAGAATTCCACCTGTCTCTGCCTCCCAAGTGATGGGATTAAAGGCACAGGCCACCACACCCTGAAGAACACTCACTTTTTAAAAAACTGTTGTTTATCTTGAATTCAGTTGAATTATGTCTTCATATATTAACTCTAGGAAGGTTAAGAAGGCAACGAACCAGCAGTCAAAAGCTTGGCTTTCTATCTGAGAAGCTGAGACTTTGCCTTGGGCTACTCCCACCTGCCCCCTCCCTGGGGGAGGGAAAGTGACTGCCAGGTCAGGAAAGTGGCCCCAGGAGGACATAAGGCAGGACCCCACCTCCCAATCCCCCTGCAGGGTTTTCCAGGGAAGTAACTTTCAGGTCAAAACCACATAGTCCTTTCCAGAGGGGACTTAGTTCAGTTAGTGTATGGTCTGGCTCCATGATCTGCCTTCCAATGTCCCCTGGCCTCACAGAAGCTGAATCAGGAAAAATGAGGCAGAATTACAGGTGGGAACTCTGGGGAATGTTTCTGTCTTTATGTGAATGTTCAAAACAAGCATGTATTATTTTTATAATCAGCAAAAGGCAATAAAGACATGACCATATTCAGAATGAAACGAATCTGATCTGAGGTGGACCACACAACTTGTGGGCACCTTCCAAAGTAAGACTCTGCAAAGCTAAGTAATGTCCTAGTCTTTATCTGTTAACATTTGAGGACCTACAGTCCCCTTTGTGAGGTTCCTTTTAAAAGTTTGTTGTTGTTGTTGTTGTTGTTGGAAGCATTCCACAAAGCTCATGGCTCATGTGGTGGTCAGAAAACAACTTTATAGAGTCAGTTCTCTCCTTCCACCTTTACAAGGATTCTGAGGATGGACTCAAGTCACCAGGCCTGTGTGGCAAGTGGCAAGTGCCTTTTTACTAGCTGAGCCATCTCTGAGGCTCTCTCTCTCTCTCTTTTTAATTTTTACTCTCCCAGGGACTCTGAGCCCAGCCGTTTCTGCTTGCTGACCTCAAATAAACGTACACTTTTGTCACTGTCCAGACTTGTATTGCACAGAGCTTTGGCTTGGTTTTTAATTCAGCTGAGCAGAGCTCTATCTGAGCTCACTCCTGACCCGGAGGGCATCTCCAGATGACCTGTCCCCAGGAGCCAAGGAAAAAACTTGCATAAACTGTAGGAAGCCTTAAGGCAATGGACTCTGGGGCTCACTTTGGAACAGTGGAATAGAATCTGGGAATTCTAGGGAACTTTAGGCTTAACAAACTCTGTTTCCCAACAGGTAGGGCTGTTTTTCAGTACACTACAGCCCCTCCCCAGTAAGAACAGGTCTTTTTCCATGGGTCAGAGCACTGGTCCCTGTGCAGCAGACCAGCGAAGGCTGAGGGGAGGGGGAAAGCTCTGGTCACTGGGGTCTCAGCGGAGCCCTGTTGTATCTTCTTGCAGCTTTGTGACCTTAGGGCACTTATTTAACAGAGCCTGGACTGTCTTGAGGATTCCTTGAGATCATGAATACTAAACACCTGGGAACACAAGTCATCTTCAGATAGGAGTTTATCTGTTTAATCTTCAGAAAGCCAGAGCATGCTCTTTGACCAGAGGGAGCCTTTCTGCTGCAATTCCCATGATCCAGGACTGCTCTGGAAACCCCTCCCCACCACCAAGAATACCCTCCCTGCTTCTGAACAGACCACCAGCCGCTGGTACTATGGTGTGACCAGTCTCCCAACTCGGGCGCAGCGGCCTGGCCCACGACCTTGGAAGAACCTAAGAGAAAGCTTCATCAAGCGACAGTATTTTTCCACTGCACTGCTGGGCCACCTCAGCTGGCTTTGTGTTGGGCCGATAGGAGGCAAAGGGCGCCAGGCCGGCCCCATCAGGAACCCACCCCAAATCTCGCTGTCAGGAATGGGGGTAGGGATGCTCTGTGGGTGAGGGGCAGCAGGCAGGAATCCTAGAAAGAGAGGAGGGGCGTGCTGGAGCCTGGAGGCTACCCTTGAGGCTGGGGGAATTGGCATTTGCAAAGCCAGTATTTCGGGGGATTCCCACTCCTTTAGCCGCCCCTCCACTCCAATCCCGCCAATGATAATGCTTAAAGCCGCTCTAGCGCGCCTGTGCTGGGTCTTGGGCAGCGCTAGCCTGCGCGGGGAGGGGGAAGGGAGAGAAGAGGGGAGGGGACAAGGGAGCTAGCGGTCCCGCCCGGTGATGTAGGCAGCCGGGGGAGGTGGAGCCGCGTCGCCTGAAGGAGTCCCCACCGCAGCCGCGCTCTTGGTCCACCCCACTGAGCAGCCTCCAGCCTCTGCTCCAGCGACCTCCCTGCCGCCGCAATTAGGGCGGCGGGGACTCTGGCAATCCTCCAGATCGCCGCCTGGGGGAACATCCATCGCTGCAGACCCCTGTCCCTCCTTGCTTCCCAGACGGCTGGAGTCTTTCCCAAGGGAAGCTATTCCGGGCCAATCAGCTACCGCCCGGGCAGCGCGGCGGCCAGCCGGGCTGGGCACTGGACATCTGCGAAGCTAACCCCGCCGGACCCCTGGGCATCTCGCGCAGCGACTGTCTCCAGCCGCCGCCCAACTTGGGCGGTGGGCTTCTGCGCGCCGTTCCCTCCCCCCAGGACGCGGGTGAGCTCCCCGCGCGCCCCCGGCCAAAAGGCCGCCGCGATGCTGCCCTGGAGACGAAACAAATTCGTGCTGGTGGAGGATGAGGCCAAGTGCAAGGCGAAGAGCCTGAGCCCCGGGCTCGCCTACACGTCGCTGCTCTCCAGCTTCCTGCGCTCCTGCCCGGACCTGCTGCCGGACTGGCCGCTGGAGCGCCTGGGCCGCGTGTTCCGCAGCCGGCGCCAGAAAGTGGAGCTCAACAGGGAGGACCCGACCTACACCGTGTGGTACCTGGGCAACGCCGTCACCCTGCACGCCAAGGGCGACGGCTGCACCGACGACGCTGTGGGCAAGATCTGGGCGCGCTGCGGGCCGGGCGGGGGCACGAAGATGAAGCTGACGCTGGGGCCGCACGGCATCCGCATGCAGCCGAGCGAGCGCGGCGCGGGGGGCTCCGGGGGTCGCAGGCCGGCGCACGCCTACCTGCTGCCGCGCATCACCTACTGCGCGGCGGACGGCCGCCACCCGCGCGTCTTCGCCTGGGTCTACCGCCACCAGGCGCGCCACAAGGCCGTGGTGCTGCGCTGCCACGCCGTGCTGCTGGCGCGGGCGCACAAGGCGCGCTCCCTGGCCCGCCTGCTCCGCCAGACCGCGCTGGCGGCCTTCAGCGACTTCAAGCGGCTGCAGCGCCAGAGCGACGCGCGCCACGTGCGCCAGCAGCACCTCCGCGCGGGGGGCGCAGCGGCCTCGGTGCCCCGCGCCCCGCTGCGCCGCCTGCTCAACGCCAAGTGCGCCTACCGGCCGCCGCCCGGCGAGCGAGGCCGCGGGGCGCCGCGGCTCAGCAGCATCCAGGAGGAGGACGAGGAGGAGGCTGAAAAGGAGGAGGAGGCTGAGGAGGGCGAGGGGGGAGCCCCCCAGAGCGAGCGGCCCGAGGTGCTCAGCCTGGCCCGGGAGCTGAGGACGTGCAGCCTGCGGGGTGCCCCGGCGCCTCCGCCACCCGCACAGCCCCGCCGCTGGAAGGCCAGCCCCAGGGAGCGAGCGGGCCAGGCGCGCTGAGAGCCCAGGGCCAGGGCGCTAGACCCGGTTCATCAGACTCACCAAGCCTCCAACCCGGCCCTGCCCGCTTTCGCCCCCCTGGTCCCTGGCCTGCCTCCCTCGCGGTCTCCGTTGTCGTCGCCTGCCCCTCATCCTGGCTCAGGGTGAAGCCGGATATGCCCTTGATTGTTTGGGAGAAGTCCACATCTTCCCCACGCTTGGAGTTTCCCGGGCCCACCATTGTGGAATTGCCCCCACGCTTAACACCAAGTCTCTGCCCACAGACAACCTGCTCTCTTCTTCCAAAACAGCCTCTCAGGAGAAAGGGGGAAACATTTGTGGAAACCGTAGAGGGTGGGTTTGAACCCTGGACCCTTGCTACAGGAGGGGCATAGGCCCTGTACTGGCGCGCTCTCTCTCTCTCTCTCTCTCTCTCTCTCTCTCTCTCTCTCTCTCTCTCTCTCTCCTCTTCTTCCCTGTGATAAGAACATCCTGGGGAGGGATTCAGAAAAGGAGTGAGTGGCTGGGGAGAACTAAGGCCAGGCCCGTGATGGGCTCATACCTGGGGCCATACACACAGGGAAGAATTCTTGGCCCTTTGCAAGGTCCTTTCTACCCCTCTTGGAAGACTCCTGACACTTCACTGCTCTGCCTCTGGAGAGAAATGGGATGGTCCTGCCCACATGCAAAGGCGAGTGGACCAGGTAATGGCTCAGCACTAGGCAGCTATCCAAGCCTCTGCCTTGGCATTTGTACGGGACTCCTCATTCATCCCCTCTCTATGGTTATCTGCAGACAGATCACTGATCTTCCCTGGGTACCCCACAGCCAGGACCAAGATGGGCCCCCCAAAAGGAGGTAAGGAGAACCTTTGGCACGTCTTGGGGGCACATACCACAAGAACACATGCTCCAAATCAAGGCTCTCGGGGGCAAGTAGGTCCTGACAACAGCTGGACTTCTATAGCAGGACGAGAGGGAGGAGCTGGTATTAACCCAAGAGAGGGAGTAAGCTCCTGCCCAGGCGTCTCCACAAGGCCATCAAAAGCCCAAAGATCTGTGTTACCAACTGATCATTGTAAATAAAGTGAATCTGCTTTTTCAGCCCTGTTATCCCTTTTGTGTTGTGTTTGATGCTGGGCCTGCAGAGAGTGAAATGACCATCACAATACAGAAGAGCCCCCAGAAAGCAGCCTTCCTTAGCCTCTGCAGCCACCTTCCATGTTGGGGTGGGGTTTGCTGCCTGGAAGCTGTTCCAGGGGAGGAGGCAGTAGCATATGCCTTGTCTGAAAGCCACACTCGCCAAGTCCTGTTGGAGCACCCGCTGTCTGTCTGTCTGTCTCTGCCTCCCACAATGTCTGTGCACCAGGCACTCAGATGCAACTATCTCTGGAACATTTGGCAGAGAGGGAACTGCTGAGTCGGGGGCTTCTCTTGAGTCATGTAATTTAGGGAAGTATATATGTGTGGCAACATGTGTAGACTGTGCTCTGGCCCCTTTCAGGGATGAGAGGAAGGCAGGGGGTAGGGGATGACAGTGGACAGCCCAATTTTCTTTCAAAAGACTGGGGAAATGTGTCCAAACCCTGTGACAGTTGAGTCTTGAGCTCTGATATCTTTAGCCCTGTGCTAAGCTGGGCACTGATCCCAGAGCTACTCAGAACCCTCACAAGTGGCCTCTGCCTTCCCCAATGATCAGAATGTTTCCAGGAGCTACCAGAACAGAAGGTGCAGCAACCACCTCACCCTGGTGGAACCTTCATGACGTGAGGTCTGCCAGGGAAAGCCAGGGCTGCCTCTGCACACCAGGGGAGTCAAGGACCAACCAGGCATTTGATGCCGTAGAAGTCTGTTCCTTCCCTTGTACAACTTGTCAAGGCTTCTGCTGATGTCCTTCCTATTTGGGACGGACGAGGAGGTGACATGTCACACCTGGAGAGAATCGTGGGCTACAGGACAGCCTCTGGGGTTGGTTGAGACGCCTCACTAAATAGCAAGGTCATAAGGTTGGTATTCCTAAGCATGCTATTCCTAAACATGTCTGACCACAAGTACCTGGGATAAATACTGAGGGGTCCCTGAAGCTGGGATATTCTCTAGACTTAAAGAGGCAGATACAGGCCTGTGAACTGCCAGCCTCTGCCCCGCTCCTCCACTGTTCTCTGGCAGCCTCCCAACACAAAGGTACGCATGCACACAGCATCCCGCATTCAAGCAAGGCTCTCCAAAGGAGTGAAATGGCCTGGCTACATCTCCATGTCCAATGTCCATGGCGGAAGGAGGGCATGACCTAACATCCCTTCTCCGGGGTTAGGAATAAAATGAGGCACAGATGGGTCAGTATGGCTCCAGTTGCTGCTTGGCCAAGGTCAGGTGTTTGAGGCTGTCTCAGCCCTGGGACCCCTGGTAAGCCTGCTGCACAGGAAGGGGGTGTATCCTAGAAACTACACCCACCTCATCTGGGCCCTGCCTTGAGCATCACCCCTAATCTTAGGCACCAGCAGTTGGGTGGCCTGATGTTCTTACATCTTTTCTGGCAATTTCAAATTCCTCCTGAGTAGAGTGGAATTTGAAGCGGGCTGGACCAGCCTAGAACTCACTATGTAGCCCTGGATGGGTTAGAACTCAGCAACTCCTCCTGCCTTAGCCACCTAAATGCTCAGATTAAATGTGAGCTGCCACCCCCAGCTGGACTCGTAGTTTCCAAGCCACATTTTTCTGGTCCTAGATTTGTTCCTAGCACTGTTGTGAGGTGCAAAGGGGAGATGGAGTGGAGCGGTTTTCCAGTCTTGCTCTAACTACAGCAGGGTATGTTCATTTTGTATGAGTTTTTCTCTTTTTAAAGCCTTCCACTAGGTTAGGGCAATGCTTACCATGGAGCTATGTCTCTGTTTTGTGTGATTTTTAAGGATGAGAGACTACAGATATTTCTCTTTTTTTAATATTTTCATTTTTATTTTAAATGTAGGAGCATATCGCCTACATGCATGTAAATGCATCCATGTTGTGCGACAGTCATGGAGGTCAGAAGAGGGTGTCTGAGGTTCAGGACTCCAGCCTGAGATACAGTTAGAGCTTCTTAGGGCTTCTCTGACATGGCAGTGGAGGGTGGGAAGTGTGCCCCCGGTGAGGTTTGCAACTTCAGGGGGTCAAGACTCTCCTATGAACTCTGGGGCCTGGCCTCCAGCTCTCCTCATCCCACTCCAGAGGGGCTGGACTGTGATCAATGGGACATGAACCCACATAGTTCAATGTAGTCAGCTGGCCCATGAGCTAGCCAACCTGCCCCCACACTGCGACCTGGCCACACAGAACTGCTCCCGGGGGGTTGTCCAGATGTCACGATTCATTCCCATCTCCAGGCCTTTGCTCATAATGTCCCTGCCACTGAGAATGATTTCCCCTTTGTCTGCTGCCTTCACCCTACCCTCTCTTCAAGGCCCAGCTCCACCTCCTAGAAAATTTCCTTCATGCATACCCCACTCTACTCTGCAAACTCTGAGGAAGATCTCTCCCCTCAAATTCACACAGAGTTTGATCTCTGCTTTCCCCCATGGTCCTCATGACTCTCTCTACCTTGAACTACACTTTGGATGCAAACATCTCATCTCTCCTGTTCAGCTACCTACCTGTACAACTTGTCCACGGCAGGCCAGAGAGTCAGTGCTCAGTGGTGACCTGTTGAATGAATACATGAATGAATAAGCCAGATGGAAGAGACATCAGGGGCCAGGAAACCAAGTGGGTGGAGGAGAAGTCCCTCTGCCAAGTTTCTACAGGGAGATACTGAAGAGAACTGTCCTTAGATGCTCCATTCAGACAGGCGTTGCCTGGGGAAGCAATCCAAAGCCTGAAACTCTGCTCCCATGTCTACTCAGAACTCCAAAGACTCAGGTCACTGCCTTCTTGCTCTCTGGGTTGGTCCCGCCTCCTGCACAGAGATGACTCTCCCAGTACAGAGCAACTCCTGGTAATGGTCTCTCACCCACCAGACACATGAGCTGGGGTTGGCACTTGAGTGACTAGGTAAACAACCATCCAGGCAGATGCCATTTCTAGTTTATCACACAGGAAGTGCACTTCAGTTTAAGGGTCACACAAGCTGAACATCATCCCCATGGTGAACTTCTGATGGCTGTATGGTTTCAGGCAGGCTCCTCAAGGCTTTTGGAGCCTTGGTTTTATATTTCTAGTTGAGCTGACACCTCTGAGGTCTTAGCTCCCCAACACAAAGATACACATGCACACGGGCTTGCACAGCATCCTTGAACGATGCTCTCCATTCCTAGAATGAAAAGACCGGGAGTGGTTCTTCCTGGCTATAATTCCATTTCTGATGTCTATGGTAGAAGGAGGGCCTGACCCAGCACTCCTCCTCCAGTACTTAGGAATGAGATGAGGCACAGGTGAATTAGCATGGGTTCAGTTGCCACCTGGCCAGAGTCAGGTGTTTAGGGTTACCCTTGATCAGCTCCCCTGGCTAATTTGTGCAGCACAGTGCTTGGTAGCTACTGCTATTTGGATTATCATAGACATTTTACCTGGAGTTCTCCTAAGGCAGATCTGGCACATGGTCTCTGGAATACAAAATTATTAATTGTTCAAGTCCCAGGTAGTGTAACTACCTAAAACTCATTTATCTCCAAACTAAATCCCACCAAAAACTGCTTCGCCAACAACCTGTCTCTCATTCTTCAGCTAGCAAAAACCAATCACCTGAACTCTAAATCAGACCCAATATCTTGTTTTCATGTATATGAGTATATTGCCTGCATGTGTGTAAGTGCACCCATGTCATGCAATGCCACGGAGGTCAGGAGAGGGCGTCCTTGGAACTGGGGTTACAGATAATTGTTAGCCACTGTGTCAGTGCTGGGAATCAAACCCAGGTCCTCTGCAAGAACAGACAGTGCTCTTAACCACTGACCCATCTCTCCAGCTCCTTACCCTTCCTTCATATCTTATTATTTTCCATGTGTCTCTGTATGTGGTATATGCACATGTGCATGTAAGTAGTCACATATATGTGTGCCCATGTGTGTGTGTGTGTGTGTGTGTGTGTGTGTGTGTGTGTGCATGTGGCGGGGGAGCTGATGGGAATCTTTCTCTATTGCTCTTTCACCTTATTCTTTGAGGCAAGGTCACTCAGTTTAACTCAGAGATCCCCGAAAAGGCTAGTCTCCACAGGCAATTTGTTCTGGGAATCCTGTCTCCATCTTTGGAAGTTGGAATTACAGGTGGGCCATCACACAATACACAGCATTTGCAAAGATTCTGAGGATCTGAACTCCAGGCTTTACACTTGTACAGCAAGTGCTTTAACCATCGAGCGATCCCTCCCATCTCCTTTTCAGCTTAGCGCCCAGCACAATGCCAGATACACAGTAAACAGAGTTAGGTGAATAAGTGAACAAATACTTGTCTGCTGCAAGCAGGGGTGTTGTGCACAGACTTCCCAGTCCAGGTGGCACAGTGTAACTGGCCTGACAGAGGTGGAGGTATTGTAAAGAGGCACCCATGTCTCTCAGTCTGAGTTTTTGAAACAATGGGTCCCAAAGAAATGGGAATTTCCCCAGGAATCTCATGCTGGGAGAAGGAAAAGGCTCCAATCAAAAGGAGTATTTGTCTCCAAAAGGAGATTTACAACCTGTCAGACCACCTTACAGGATGAGACTGAAGCCCAGACAATGATGGGTCAGGGGATCACACTATAGCCAAACTATTTTTTTATGCAAATATTTTGGCTTCTATTTAACCCTTATCCCTATTTCAGGACCCAGAAGATGGATGGGGGGGGCGGGGACGCGACACGACCTGGATTTCTTTGTCCCTCTTCTAAAGGCACATTGAGTAAATCTCCCCTTTCTGCTTATCACTAATAATTTGACACTTTTAGATTGTGTATTGAGGTGCTGGAGCTCAAGCTCTGAGTCTTCCAGGTTTGGTAACAATGGATAATTTTGTTGTTGTTTTGTGCTTGTTTTTTTTTTTTTAATATTTTACTTATTTTTATTTTATGTGTATGAGTATATTGCCTGCATGTATGCAAGTGCACCTGTGTTACGAAATGTCTGAAGAGGTCAGAGGAGGGCTGGAACTGGAAGCACCGACCGTTGTTAGCTGCCACGTCAGTACGAGGAATCGAACCCGGATCCTTTGTAAGAGCATCTAGTGCTCTTAACCGCTGAGCCATCTCTCCAGCCCCTGCTTTGTGTTTTGTTTTGTTTTGTTTTGTTTTGTTTTCAGTCAGGGTTTCCCTGTAGCCCCAGCTGGCCTGGAACTCATTATGTAGACCAGGCTGGCCTCAGTCTCAGAAAGATCCACCTGCTTCTGCCTCCTGGGTGCTGGAATTAAAGGCATGTGCCACCCCCCTAGCACAATGGTTAAGTTCGATTTCTAATTTGTTTGGTATAAGGGAAGCATGCACTGGGTGTGTCTATGGTGGTGTTTCCAGAGATTAGTAATCCCGAGGGCTCCGACCTACTTAATGAATGAATTGCCCCCTCATTCTTAACACAGAGATATTATTAGGCAGTGGTGAAGGTTGGGGCCTGGTTAGAGGAAGTAGGTCACTAGAAGTGCGTTCTCAGAATTGTATCTCCTCTTGACCCCTCCCTGTATCCTCCTTCTCTAAACCACCGTGATGTGAACACTCCCAGGCCCTCCCCATCCTGATGAACTGAAGCCTCTGAAATCATGAGCTGAAATAAACCCTCCCTTAGGTGGCTTGTGTCAGGTGTTTTGGTCACAGTGATGAGAAAAGTTGACTAATATACAAAATCTTCAGCGTTAGAAGGAAGTGGTGGGAAGTGGCAAGGATCAGAAGTCATAAAAGTAACCCCAGCTTGGAAGAGTGGGCCAACCCTGTTCATGCAGGGAACCCTTGACAAAGAAGACCAAAGCTTTTACAGACAGCCTCAGTAGACGCTTGTTTTTTAGGTGCTTGCCTTCACCTGCCCTGCATCATTCCTTCTCCCTTTGTAGTGGAAGCTGTTTCTTTGTCCCAAGCCCAGAGCCCACAACTATCCTCAGGCTCCTCTCTATTTTAGGTGTGGTCATGTGATTACCTTTAGTCAGTAGAAGAGTATGTTTTACTCTTAGGCCTGAATCCTAACTACATGACAGTTCCCTTGTTCCCAGGCTGGCCTGCTTACTCAAGTGTTCTTGGTCACTATACACTGAACATAGCAGCCAGTTATGTGCCAGCCAGCCTATGCCTATGACCTTGGGAGCCGATGAGCTTGTACCCTGTCAGGGGGCAGACAGGACTTGTTTAATGCAGCCTGCAGCTGACCTCAACTAATACAATCTCCTCTAACTGCTTAGATGTTTCTGAGGAAAGAATCCCCTTCCAACTCTCAGAGTCTATAATTCCAGGGAGCTGACTCTGCTCAGGCTCCAGAGTCTGATTTTCTAGACCTGACCAGTCAATTCATCCCACCTGCTTAGCCATCAATATTGGTTCAGAAAAGTCACTTTTCTGATTGCTGTGACCTGACAAGAAGCAACCTTAGAGAGGAAGGATTTATTCTGGCTCACAGTTTGAAGGGTACAGTCAATCGAGGGGAAGGCGGGATAGTCAGTGACTCTGTGGTGGAAGGAGACTGAGGTCGGGATTTCTCACTTATACCTCAGTGGAACAGAAAGCAGAGCTGAACAGGAAGTGGGGCCAAGCTATAAACCCCCAGTGACCTACTTCCTCCAGCAAGTCTTTATGTCCTAAAGCTCCCACAACTTCAGACTGGAGAGATGGCTCAGCAGTTAAGAGCACTGGCTGCTCTTGCAGAGGACCTGGGTTCAAGTCCCAGCACCTACATGGCAGCTAACAACTGTCTGTAACTCTAGTTTCAGGGGAGTCTGATGCTGTCTTCTGAGTCTGCGCGCACTGCACAACACAGGGGCACTTACACACATGCAGGCAATACATCAAACACATAAAATAGAAATAACAAATAGAATATTTTTTTTTTAAAAAAAAAGCTTCTACAACTTCTTGAAACAGGGCCACCAGCTGGAAACCAAGTGTTCAAACCCATAAGCCTGTGGGGGACATTTCCCATTCAAACCATAAGAGCATGTTGTCATGATCAGTACTTGGTGGGACTTAGTTCTGGCATTGTTGAGAAGAGAGGTTCTCCCTTTCTGCTAGAGTTGCCCAGCAGCTGGAAGATGTAGCCAGTGCTCTGGCAGCTATCCTGCTACCATGAGGAGAGAAAGCTGGAAAAGGCAGCAGCTCAGTGATGAGACTGGGACACCGAGAAAGCAACACCAGTCCCATGGCATCCCTGGGTCTCACCAAGCCTCCCAAGTCCAGAGTTTTCTGTTCCCTGAGACGGTATGTTATACTTTTTCCCTCAGGCCAGTGTGAGTTGGGCTTTCTGTCTCCTGTATCCATGAGAGGCCACATCCCACAATTGTTATGGCAGCTATGGGAAAGGAGGACTGTTAAAAAGTTTCAGAAGCTGTCTCAGAACCTACGTATAGGATATCCAGTCAGTATGGACTCTGGAAGACCCAAGCCCTTTCTTTCCCAGTGACCACCTGGCCTTCCATCCCAGCTGCCCCTCATCTACTTCTCCACAGAACAGCTTCCTTTGATATTGTATTACTTTCTTGTTACTGCAACAGAATTCTTGATAAAGCACTTAAGAAAGGAAAGGTCTATTTTGGCTCACAGTTCGAGAGTCCAGTTCATTCTGGTGGGGAAGGCGTGCATGGTGGCAGGAGGGAGGCCGCTGGTCAAATCACATCTGCAGTCAGGAAGCAGCAAGTGATGTGTGCTGGGGCTCAGTTCGCTTTCTCCTTTTTTAAATTTTTAAAATTTTGTAATCTATATTTTTATTGAATTTTTGTGCGATTCATCCAAAACATCTTAATCATCCTCCCTGAAATCTACACCTGCTCTATCACCAGATTTCATGAATCCTGTCATATATATTAAGGTCTACTGAGTCAACTTTGTGGACCCAGATGTCCCTTCAGTGCAAGTTCATCAACTGGCTTCTAATCAGCCTATCTAGCATCAGTCCTTAAAGAAGATGAACTCTCCCTCACCCAGCAGTAATCAGCTGCCAATAGCTCTTGGGTGAAGGGTGGGGCCTCTTGCCTATTTTCCCAGTTCTATTAGGCTGGGTTTTTATCTGAGTTTGCATGGGTCTTGTGCATGCTAACACCATTGCTGTAAATTCATATGAGCAAGGTCCCAGGAACCTGTAAGGCTCTCTTTCATTATGTTCATCCACCAACCCTGGCTCGTACAATCTTTATGCCGCTATTCCACAATAGTCTCTGAGCCATGGGTGAGTGAGGTTTAATATAGGTCGTATCTAGGGCCAGACTCTCTGCAGTCTCTTATTGTCTACATTGACCAGCACAACAAACTATAGTGGTGCAGTAGTAGCACTTTTACCTTGGGGCTAATCAACAGTTATCCAATTGGACTTAAAGACCTCTCAGTGGGGAGGAACTCCTATGTGGCATTGTAAATATAGCCAAAAACACATGGTTGGAGACATCATAGATCTTAGAGAAAACCCTATGTCTGTCATATTCCTAGACAAATATAATTTCTTATTGTATGCCAAGAATGGATCCTTATATTTACACACAAGTATGCTATTTACCACTCATCAAAAAAGCTTCTTTGTGCAGCAGATGGAGACTATTACAGAGTTCCACAACTGGTCACACACAGAGAATAAGTGTCTGAGAGATGCCCAGCCCTAAGTGACACATCTGTGATGAAACCTGTACACCTAAGGCCATGGTGTACGGAACAGGGGATAGGAGAATACTAATATATCTCTCCAGCTCTTACCAGCGAAGCTTCCCATGCAATAAAGTACGACGCTTTCTCCTTTTCATGCAGTCCAGGATCCCAGCCCATGGGGTAATGCTGCCCACAGTTAGGGTGATTCTACCCACCTCAGTTAACTGAATCTAGAAATCCCCTAATAGACAAGCCCAGAGGTTTTTCTCCGAGGTGATTCTAGATCCTGTCAAGTTGACAATATTAACTGTTAGAGTATTCACAGCACCTCTCCCTCCCTGCTCTGACAGGTTTCTGCACACCTCCTGCACACAGTCCACTGTAGTCTATAGCCTCCATGTGCATGGAAGAATATGAGGCAGAGTGATGGTCACCCGGGGGTCACAGCTCGGGGCAGTCACCTGGATCCAGAGTCCAACCAGATTCACTGGCTGTGACAAGGGGTTGAACTCTCTGGGTATTAGCCTGGCCTGCAGAGCTATTTCTAAGGGAACTCCAATGGAGATTACATGAGTTTATATTCATTCCCAGGGCCAAGATGCCTTAGGACAATGGCTGAGGAGGCCAATCTCGCTATCCAATGCCTGTATCCTTCCAGGACATGGACTATTTGGTGGTTATGAGGCTACTTCCTCCATCCTATGGAATGGCCTACCAGAGGACTTTGAAATCGAGGTTCTCAGATAAGAAAGTTTAGCCAGACATGGTGGCTCACATCTGTAATCCCAACTCTTGGGAGCTAGAGGCAGGAGGATTAGGAGCTCAAGGTCATCCTCAACTACAGAGTGACTTTGAAGTCAAATACAGCTATATGAGCCCCTGTCTCAAAAGCTCAAAAAGAAATAAATGAAAGAAAAGCTGGAGTGAGGTCACACAGCAACACCCCAGGCCGAAGTGCTCCTATCTGCTGGACAGAGGTCACAGTAAAGGAAATAAGCCAGACTCCGGGAAGGGCTGAGATAGACATCTCAGGGATTTCCTGGAGGAGAGGAGAAGAGAACCAGGAAAAAGCCCCTGGAGTTCCAACCTCCAGCCCCGCCCTTCGCCAGCAGGATGGGCTTGTGCGGTGGGCTGAGGTCACACATCTTGCCACAAGGGGAAGAATGGTCCTCTGAAGCAGGACAGCAGGAAAGGCCTCAGCAGGCTCAGCAGCTGCCTCCTGCCATAATCAGCCTGTGATCTCCTGTCCCCTCAGGACAGAGAATGGGAGCCTTCAGCAGTCTTTGAAATCAGCTAATGCAGGAGGATCAAAGGGAACACTCTTGGTCCCAATCCTCTCTGCCTTGGTCTGTCCTCAGATCACAGAAGATAGCGAGATTTCCCGTAGCACATCAACCTTTGGCCCACATACCATTGACTGGAGACTGGGTTCCACTGTTGTGCAGGGCTCAGACGGTGTGGGGTCCTCAGAAGTCTCCTGCAAATGGGACCTCTGTGAGGGTAAACACTACCTAGGGAGCAGCTGAGTCGATATCTGATGTCTGTCTGAAGATGAGGCCCCCAGAAACACACACACACACACAGAAAAAGTAAAATCCCTTCCCCCAGCCCCATTGGGTTCCCCATCCCCCACACCTCCTCTCACAGACACTCCTATGCAGTTGATATTACAAAAGCCTGGGCGGCCCTTCTGCGCCCTGCTCATGAACATAAAACAGGTTTTGCTGTTTATTTTCACAAAAACAGAGTTGTTCTCTGACACATTATTCGGCAAAGCTGTCTTCTCACTTACCTCATGCTCAGCCCTGAAGCTCAGTGGATTGAAGTCTTAATTCATTCTTTAAATAGCTGCACAGTGTATTCAACTGTTCCCAGTTAGTATGCTCAGAGTGTCTTATTCGAAAACGTGTCTAATAAATGGTTGTTCTATACAGATCACCAGGACACACTTTTTACAAGGTGTGAACACACAGAGCATGTCAACATGTAGACCACAAACAAACAGAATAGAGAGGGATTTACATGAAGTTCCCAGTGCCAGGATGTCTCCACTGGAGGGACACTTTGAAGGTGTAGTTCAAACACTTATTAGGTAGATGGGTAAGGGGACTTGTCCAAGGACTCACAACTTATTACTAGAAAAGACTGGGTCAGAGTTTAGAGTCTTTGACTCCTAGATCAACTCCCCTATAGAAAAACTGCTACAGACCTGGAGAGATGACTTGGTAAGTGAAATACTTGTGTAGCAAGCATGAGGACATATGTTTATATCCCAGAACCCGCATTTTTAAAAAGCATAATTAATGAGTGGCTGGAGAGATGACTCAGCAGTTAAGAGCACTGACTGCTCTTGCAGAGGGTCCAGGTTCAGTTCCTGTCACCCACATGGCAGCTAACAACTGTCTGTAACTCCAGTTTCAGGGGATCTGAGGCCTGCTTGTGGCCTCAGGGAACTGTACATAAGGGTGTACATGCAAGTAAACACCCATACAAATGAATGAAAAGTACATTTTAAAAAAGCTTTTTAAGTGGAATGTGACCAGCTGCTTCAAGCTCCTGTTGCCTTGATTTCCTCTTCATGATGAAATTGAACTGTGGGCTAACATGAACTCTTTCTCCCCTAAGTTTGAAGATTTTGCTTTTAATTTATTTTTATTTTTTTTAATGTGTATGAGTATTTTGCCTGTATGTATATAAGCCCACCAATGTGTGCAATACCTGTAGAGGCCAGAAGAGGGTGTCTGATCCTCTGGAACTGGAGTTATGAACAATTGCTGGCCATGTGGGTGCTAGGAACTGAACCCAGGTCCTCTGCAGGAGTAGCTAGTGCTCTTAAACACTGAGCCATCTCTCCAGACCCTGTTTTTGTTTTGCTTTTGAGACAGAGTCTCCCTGTAGCCCCAGGTGGCCTGGAACTCATTATGTAGACCAGGCTGGCTCTGATCGCACAGAGATCTGCCTGCTTCTGCCTCCCAAGTGCTGGGATGAAAGCTATGTATCACCATACTGGCCACCTGAGTTGTTTTTGTTACAGCCACAGAAAAGAAATAGACAGTGTCATGGAAGTTATTCTGACCGGTATGATTTTTTTTTTATTTATTTATTTATTTTTTTTGGTCTTTTTGAGACAGGGTCTCCCTGTAGCCCCAGTTGGCCTGGAACTCACTGTGTAGACCAGGCTGGCCTTGAACTCACAGAGATTCACCTGCCTCTGCCTCCCGGGTCCTGGGATTAAAGGCGAGCCTCCATACCTGGCAATCTCACAGTAGCTAACCCATTTGATTCTTAGGTTCACTATGAATGTGCAGTATCAAGAGATTGTTATCAAAACCAGTAGCTACAAAGGTAACCGTATGAGCTCACCTGCACCACCAGGGGTTGCTCTAGCTCTTCTGATGCAGAGCTGAAAAGACAAGTAATGGGTGGCTGGAAAGATGGCTCAGTGGTTAAGAGCACTGGATGCTCTTCCAGGGGTCTGGGTTCGGTTCCAAGTTAACTGCCTATGACTTCAGTTCCAGGAGATCCAGTGCCCTCTTCTGGCCTCGGTGGGCACTGCATACATGTAGTGCACTTACATACATGCAGACAAAACATTGACAGCTAAAATTAAAATAATAAAGAAAATATTAAATAGCATAGAAAAGACGTGTAATAGGCATAGTTTGTCTCAAAGAAGGCTCAGTGGCCAAAAGCCAATCCAGTAGAGAAGTGTACATGCTACCAGCTACCCAAGACATGCCCCAAGCAACAAGATGCCCAGTACACGAAAGGTCTGCCATTATTGCAAAAACTCAGAATCTACTAGAAAACCTAAGCAAGGGGCTGGTGAGATGACTCAGTGGGAAGGTGCCTGCTGCTAAGCCTAACAATGTGAGCTCCATCCTCCGTCCTACATGATGGAAGGACAGAACCAACTCCTGCAAGTTGTCCTGTCTGTCTCTGTCTCTTTGTCTGTCTCTGTCTGTCTGTCTCGCTTTGTCTCACACACACACACACAATTTTTTAATATAGTAAAAAAAAAAAAAAAAACCTATTTCAAGCAGAAAGGTATTTAGTGCAAAGAACTGGTGATTAAGAAAAGTTTGGAGAGCTGGAGAAGAAAATGAGGGGCCTCCTTGATCTCAGGATCGTACAGAATAGTAGCCACGTCTCTGCCACCGCCCCTGAAGCTTGTGATGCCACTCTGGAACAGTCTGTCTACACCATTAACACTAGTATAACATACTAGTATAACATACTGTTGTCAAAAGGAGCTAGCAGCCTTTCCCATGAGAGATTTCCCGGTCTCA
Source organism: Eospalax fontanierii (assembly GCA_035773235.1). Lineage (NCBI taxonomy): Eukaryota > Metazoa > Chordata > Mammalia > Rodentia > Spalacidae > Eospalax > Eospalax fontanierii. The sequence goes on from CM069553.1 coordinate 14,469,873, forward strand.
TGTGGGAGAGGTTCACTGGCAGGAACCATCGTCCATACAGACCCTAGCGACACGGCCGTCTGATAAAGGTGGAATTGTAGCCATGTAAGCTTCTGCAGTGAAAGTCAGGTCTCAGCAAAGAGTTAGAATGAATATCAGCGTGCTCAGTGGCTCTGGGTATATTTACAGGCACAATGGCATTTCTTTAAGTATGTATGCTATAATATTTACTTGCTTTTATAATTTTACATAAGCAGAAGTCGGAGGACCTAAATTTCAAGAGAAAGGGAAGAGGGGGTGCTTGTTGAAAACATACATACAATAAGTTAAAAACATTCCAAACTTGGGGCTAGAGAGATGGCTCAGTGGTTAAGAACACTGGGTGCTCTTGCAGAGGACCCAAGTTCAATTCCCAGCACCCACGGGGCAGCTAACAACAGTCCACAACTCCAGTTCCAGGAGATCCGATGCCCTTTTCTGGCCTTGCAGGCTTGTGATGTACTGGCTCCACTTGCAGAAGACCTGGAATCGGTTCCTAGACACCAAAGCACCATCATAAAAAGAAAGAAGAAAAACCACCGAGGGAGAGGGAGATATAGTGGTACATGCCTATAACCCCAGAACTCAGGAAGCAAAGTGATCCTAAATTCAAAGCAAGCCTGGGCTAGGTATGAGTTCCAAGATAGACCCAGTGTCAGTGACAAAAAAGGCCAGGAACTGTTTTTGTTTTTTAAAAAGTTTTAATTTTAGCTGGGCGTGGTAATGCACGCCTTTCACCCCAGCACTCAGGAGGCAGAAGCAGGTAGATCTCTGTGAGTTCAAGGCTGGCCTTGTCTACATAGTGAGTTCCAGGTCAGCTGGGGCTACAGGGAGACACTGTTTCCAAAAAGACAATAATAATAATTGTTATTACTATTTTTAATAGAAAGAAGAAAAGTTATCAATTTCATAAGAAGTAGAGAGCAGAAAGGTGGAGTAGGGGTGAAGCACAAATACAGAGCAGGATTCCACCTCAGACCCTGGAGTCCACCCAGCAGGTGCAGAGGGGGCCGGTTGATCACTGCGATAAGCTTGGCCATAGGCTGTCCCAAAAGCCTATGAAGCGGACTGAGGCTGAGCTTCCAGGAGCAGCTCCAGACCCCACTGCAGAGCCAGCCAGTCAGAGAACGCCTGTCACCGCTGCTGACTCCAGAACCTCAGGTTGAGCTGGGGCAGCTGCCAAGGCACGGGGTTGCTGGTGCGCCGCGCAGGACCAAGAAGCCAGGACAGACCTGGCACCAGGGTCTGCCTCTCTGCAGCTGCAGCAAATGAACAGAACATGGGGCTGGAGAGCTGGCTCAGTGGTTAAGAATGCTGGCTGCTCTTGCAGGGGACCCAGGTTCGATTCCCAGCATCCACACAACACACTCTTCTGACCTCCTCGGCATTGCACGAGATGGGTGCACCTATTTACATGCAGGCATTACACTCATACACATAAAGTAAAAATAATAAATAGAAAAAAAAAAGAACAGAACAGATCTGCCACAGTGGACCCAGAAAAGTCACAAGGCATCTCTGCCCAGTAATTCACCTCCCATTTGTGGTTTATTGGCATCTTCTGGACAGAAGCCATGTGACATGAAATCCAAGCTGCACAAGTGTCTATAAACACCTACTCTAGCCCTCAAGGTTCTAGAGCATAAGAGGCCATGATGGCAGGAGGCTGGGAGGGGACTGGGCAAGGGTGACTTCTATATCACCCCACAGTCCACTCATTACTTAGTCTTCATTTGCACCTTACTTTCCCTTCCTAGACTTTCATAAAAACAGCATGTGTTGGCCAGGCATCCTGACACCCAGCTTTAATCCCAGAGCTCAGGAGGCAGAGGCAGGTGGATCTCTGTGCGTTCAAAGCCAGACTGCTCAACATAGCAAGTTCCAGACCAGCCAGGGCTACAGAATGAGATACTGTCTCAAAGCAAACAAACAAAACACATTGTGTTGTCGTTCAGCCTAAGGCAAATGCATGTCAATCACACAAGCAGTCTTAGTTTTTCACTCCTAAAGGATCATCAAAAATCCAACAATTTTGGCATCTGGTTCCTGCCCCAGGGATTTTGGGTGATGGTCCTGTGTCTAGGTTAGACATGATCCCATCTTGATAGTCTATCGTTGTGTACTAGTTTATCATCTCTGCAACTATGCAAAACAACAGAGGATAAAATCAGGATAACACAAGCAAGGAGTCCACACACGACATGTGAGGACGTGAGAGCACAGGTTGGTGCTGCGGTGCTGGCTTCCACCACGCAGGCCAGGAAGCACTCCAGCACCCTTCCCTTACTCCACTCCGTGGCCCTGGCCTTCAGCGAGCTCCTCACACGGTCTGATGTTTGGTGTGAATCATTCACATTTACTCAGGAAGGAACTGGAGCAGTGAGTGTGTCCTGCTCACACCGAGCCTCTCATCGTCTATTAGCTTTTCTTTAGATTGATTGATTGTTATGCGTATGAATGTTTTGCCTGCACATATGTAAGTGTACCACATATGCAATACCCACAGAGGCCAGCAGAGGGGATTGGATTCTCTGGAACTGGAGTTACGAGTGGTTGTGAGCTGCCATGTGAGAAGTGAGCACTGAACTGGGGTTCACTGAGCCTTCTTTCTAATTTTTCTTTATTTTTATATTTTTTAGACAGGATCTCATTATGTTGCCCTAGCTGGCCTGGAACTTACTGTGTAGACCAGTCTGGCCTCGAATTCCCAGAGGATCTGCCTGCCTCTGCCTCTGCCTCTGCCTCCCTCAAGTGCTGGGATCAAAGGCATGTGCCACCACACCTAGCCCATCCTCTGTTAATCTTAGCAAGTGGCCAAGGAAACAGAAGACACTCAGGAAGTTTCAAGGGACAGACTTCTTTCCACAGTGCCTTTGTGCGTCAGAGTCAGTTATTATGCCAATCTCGAACTTACCGGCCGCCCCATTCACTATTTATTTCCATCCATCTGCCAGTGAGGAATATGAAATTGCCAGATGTGAGCCTCAACTTCCAAATCAGTGGAGCTTTGGTGGTACACCCTGGTGGAAACAAACTTCCTTTGCTCACTAGGGTCACTAAACTAGCAGAGCCCAAGGCCTTGGGGAGGGAGCGTGCCCTAGTTTCATTTCTGTTTCTGTGTTAAAATACCTTGATAAAAAGCAATTTAGGGGAGAAAGAGGTTTATTTGGATTAGCATTCCAGGTGACAGTCCATCGTTGTCAGGGAGACACGGCAGCAGGAGCTTGAAGCATCTAGTCACATCAGTCAAGATCAGAGGGCTGGAGAGATGGCTCAGCAGTTAAGAGCAGGTACCACTCTTCAGAGGACCCGAGTTCAATTCCCAGATACCATGTCTGGTGGATCACAATCACCTATAACTCCAGCTCCTGTGGGATCTGACACCCTGGTCTCCTCAGGGACCAACATTCATGTGTATACAGCTATACACAGACACATACATACACACAACTAAAATTTTCAAATCTTTTTTAAGAGAGCAGAGAGAAATGAACGTATGCATGCTTAACCTTCCCCCTCCCATTATTCTATAACCCAAGAAAATAGTATTACTCACAATGGGATGGGTCTTCCCACCTCAATTAACCCAATTAAGAAGAAAATCCTTCACAGACTTGCCCACAGGCCAAGCGGAACTAGACAGTCCCTCATGGAACTCTCTCACGTGATGTTAGACTATGGCAAGTTGACAATTTAAACCATCTCAAGGAGTGAGACGTTGATATTCCCCAACCATGAATCGTGGAAAAAAGACATCCTCTTGTACTGGATTCTGACTGGAACATACGCCAAATCCTGCATTTTAGATACAAGGTCTTCTAGTTGACACTACCTGAGTCCCAGCAGGTCAAGACTGCCTTCTAAGTGTCATTTAACAAGTCCAGTAGGTCATGTCACTAACCTAGAGAGACAAGTGATTTTGGTGATAAGAGGATGTGGCCAGATCACTACATTGCATGCTCACCTGAAACTTTGTTTATTCCTTTTGCTGAAAACTGGAGCTTCTGGTTAGAAGTCACACCGTTGGGACTACCACAATGTTAGACATTTTGTAAACCTTCCAGTGAGGTCTCTGATAGAAGCCTGCAAGGCAGGGAAGGCAAACTCAGAGCTAGAATAAATGTTCCCCCTGGGAACCCATCCAGTCCACCTCCATAATGAAGGGAACCCACTGTGACCAGCCTACCACCAGATGGCAGACTGCTCCTCTCATGACCCGGTACAACACTGATCTGACAGCTCCCACAAATTCATCTCAGCTCCAAGATGTCTACTGAGGCTTTAGCTTTCACAGACTCACTCCAAGCAGCAGGAAGGCAATGTGGAGGAATAAGAAGAGGAATGCTCAAGCCAAGCATGCTCCCCTCACTGGGGAAGCAGAGGCAGGCAGACCTCTGTGAGACTGAGGCCAGCCTAGTCTACATAGCAAGTTCCAAGCCAGCTGGAGCTGCAGGAAGACTCTGTCTAAAAACAACCACCACCACCACCAACAATAAACAAAGTAACAGCTTACTCAAGATCCATGCAAACTCAAATCAGACAAAACCCAGCAGAGAACTTGGGAGATGGGGAGGAGGCCCCAACCTTAGCCAAGAAACTATTGGCAGCTGGGTAAAGGAGAGTTGGTCTTCTAGACAGGCTGACCAATAGATGAACTTATACTGAGAGACACCTGGGGACAGAAACTCGACACAATAGGCCTTAAAATATGTAACAGAATTCATGAAACTTGGTAAGGGGCCTACAAATAGAGGAGATTATCTAAATATGCACTGTATATATCGCAAAAAATAAAAAATAGGGTCTGGAGAGATAGTTCAGTAGTTAAGAACTATCTGCAGAGGATCTGGGTTTGATTCCCAATACCTACATGGCAACTAACAACTGCCTGTAATTCCAGTTCCAGGGTTCCAATCCCCTCTTCTGGCCTCCACAGGTTTTAGATGTAACAGATGCACTTACATACATGCAGACAAGACACTCATACATATAAAATAAAAATAAAAACTTAAAAAAGGATGCTCCACCATTTACATTTTATTGGCCAAAACTCGGTACTGCTTCATTTAGTAACAGGGAAGCCTGGAAATGCTTTCTTTGGGCTGAGCATTTGGATGACCTGAGCAAAATGAGGGTTCTCTTGCTAAAGGACAAAAGGACAGTACTTTTGAGGTGTTTAACTCTTAGTTGTCTAACTTCGATCTTCCACCACAGCTAAGTACCCAGCTGCCAAGAGCAGTGACCCTGAGCCCAGGCACATGTGTGGGCATGTCAAAGGAGAATTTACAGGATTATTTCTTTCATTCTACCATGTGGATTCTAGGACTTGAACCCAAATTGTCTGGCTTGACAGCAAGTCCCTTTACCCACAGAGCCATCTCATCAGCCCCCAGATGAATTTTAAAACAGTGTTTACAAGCTCAGAATGTAGAAATTGAGTTTCTGAAGACAATGTGGGCCCCAGACTGAAAGGGAAATCAAATTATATTTGATATAAACTAAGCCAGGCATGATAGTGCAGACCTGTAATACCAATACTCCAGAGGCTGGGGAGTTATGAGGCCAGCCTGGGCTACATATCAAGACTTTAGCTCAAAAAATATATGAACAAAAAAATGTTGATTTAAACCATTATTTGGAGTTCTCTATAACACATCAAACCTGACACACATGGAATAATCAGATGTCAGGGAAAATACAAAATGTAGTAATAATTGGATATGAATGTCCACTGGCCACAACACCTATCACCCCATCGATCACGAGGGTTGACTGGACTATTCAGCTTATCTAGCTGGGTGGGTGGATATCTCCTTCCCTCCCAGCTCCATGTGCATGTTTCTTTAATCGATGTGTTCGGTTGTCTAATACAGGAATTCTGCTGTTCACTCAAGAGTGTCCAGTAGCTGTACTTCTCTCAAACTAGCTCTCAAAATATAGCAGTGTGTTCAATAACTGTAAAAGGAACCAAGCCTGATGGCACAGGCCTGAAACCCCAGCTACTCAGGAGACAGAGACAGGAGGCTTGTGAGTTTGAAGTCTGCCTCAGTTACAGAGTGAGTTCAAGGCCACCATGGTCAACGTGGTGAGACCCTGGCTCAAACAACAACAACAAATTTTTATAGCTCAATGGTAGAACACTAGCCTAACATGAACCAGGCTCTAGATTCAATACCCTGTACTTTAAAAAAGTGTTAAAGGGGACTAAGAGCGCCTCAGTGGTTAAGAGCACTGGCTGCTCATGCAGAAGACCTGGGATTGAATTCCAAGTTTAATAACAATCCATAACCCCAGTTCCAGGGGATCTGACACCCTCTTCTGTCCTGCCTGGGCAGTGCATGACATGGGTGCACTTACATACATACAGGCATAACACTCATACACATAAAATTTTTTAAAATTAATTAACTTTAGGGGAAAAACTGTTAAAAGATTAAAGGATTGCATGTCTAATCAAAAGATAAGACTTTTGAGTTTTCTTATGTCAATAACGTCATGTATAGCAGAATATCTTTTCTCTCTCCAGGATCTCCCTGAAGCCCCAGTTATCCTGGAACTTGCTACATAGACAAGGCTGCCAGGCTTGCCTCAATCTCACATTCACCCGCCTCTACCTCCTCAGAATCATCTTTTAAAATAGTTTATTCATTTTTATTTTATGTATATGAATGTTTTGTTTTCATGAATATAAGTGCACTATGTGTGTGCAATGCCAGAAGAGGGTACTGGATCCCCTGAAACCGGCGTTACAGACAATTGTTAGCCACCATGCGGGTGCTGGGAACTGAACCTAGGTTCTCTGCAAGAGCAGCCAGGGCTCTTAACAACTGCGTCACCTCCAAACCCAGAATAATTTTTTAAATTTATTTATTTATTTCTATTTTATGTGTATGAGTGTATTGTCTGCATGTATGTAAGCACACCCATGTCATGCAATATCTGTGGAGATGAGAAGAGGATGTTAAGTCCCCTGGAACTAGAGTTACGAACAGTTATTAACCACCATGTGGGTGCTGGGATCCAAACCGGGGTCCTTTGCAAGATGAGCCAGTCCTTTTAACTGCTGAGCCATTTCTTAGTCGCCACCCCCAAATAATTTTTAAAAGGACCAAAAAATTAAAAATAAGAACAATGGTTCTTTGCTTGGGCCCCATCAAAGCTATGAATTTAGAAAGAAAAAATCACTAACTGCTAACAAAAATTTAGCCTTATCATTTTATACATGTGGATTACAACTGGGAATTATTAGCAGAACCAGTGACTTTGACCCCAATAGAAATTTTATTTCCATATCACTTTATTGCAGTGATAAAATTATTGACTGACAAATAATTTTTACTGTTATCATTCTTTCAATTATTCTTTCAATAATTAAGAAGCCTATTTCTGGATCATCTTATTCAGTGCATTGATTGAAATGTATACATGCTAATACCACAAATATTTTAACCATTCAGACAACTATTTCAATATACTTAGTTTGCTTTATGATTCTATGCATTTTCAGAAAAGTTCTCTAAGTCTCACCAAATTGTCAAAGGGGTCTATGGCACTTCAAGGTTAAGAATTCTAAAAAGAAAGACGTTCTGAGATTATTAATATCGACATTAGGAAAAAAGGATTAGTGGTTTTTCAATTTTATTTTTAATGTTTTGTATTTATTAATTTATTTATTAGGGTAGGGGGAGGTGCACATATCCTAACACATGTGTGAGGGTCTACTTGCAGGAATCAGTTCTCTCCTTCCACCATATGGGTCCTGTCGGGAGCCATTTGCCTGTCTTGAACTATGCCCTAGTTTTGGGTTCAGCAGAAGTCAATCTCGAGCACAGAAGTGCTGTTGGAAGCAGGAGTTTTCATTATGCAAATGATTTACACCTGAGGAGAAGTTTATTCTACACCCAAGACTGAGGTCACCTGAAGATCTTTGAAGGAAGCCAATCACATCTTAAGTTATTTTGCCTGTGTTAATATTGTTTTTGAACATCTGACCCATTGTTTTGCTCATTTCACAGTATAAATAGGGGGGGGACTTAATAAAGGCAAGCTGCTTCAATGTGACTGACAACCCTCCTGAGTCTGTCCTATTTTTTCTCTCTCCCTCTCTCTCCATCTCTACATTTTCTCATCCTCACTCCCCGCTTCTGGTGTGGTTCGATTTCTGTCGGCGGGCTCCGGCAGGGTCCTGGGGATCGAACTCAACTGATTCGAGAGAAAATAGAAAGCTTTAATAGTCCTACAATCTTTTTTTTTTTTTTAAACAGGGTCTCACTATAAACCCAACTTCCCTCAGTCTCTCAGTTGTTGAGATTGTATGCAAGGCACTACAGGCTTGGCTCTAGTTCTACAGTCTTTTAAGAAACTGATAGTTTTATTTTATTTTTTTCTTAAAAGAAAATAGTAAGATCAAGATGGTTTTTGTGGGACTGGAGAGATGAGTCAGCAGTTAAGAGCAGCTCTTGTAGAGGACCCAAGTTCAGTTTCCAGCACTCACATGGTGGATAGCAAGTGAATTATAACTCCAGTTCCAGGGGACTGGACACCATCTTCTGGCCTCTGTGGGCATTAAATGACATACATGCAGGCAAAACTCTTAAACACATTTTTTTTTAATGAAAGGGTTCAGTGGTTAAGCGTACTGACTGTGCTTGCAGAGAACCCAGGTACCATTCCTAACACTCACATGGAGTCTAATACCCATCTGTAACTCCAGTTCCAGGGGATACAACACCCTCTTCTGATCTCTGTGGACACTGTATGACATGGGTTCACTTACATACATGCAGATAGTACACTTAAAGAATGTGAAAATACTTAAAAAATAAAATAGTTTTTAAAAATGAATGGAATTTCCAATGGAATACAATAGATATAATCCAAAGGGATTCATATATACACAGAAATTTGAATTTTGATTTAAGTGTCATTGTAGACCTCTGGCGAAAGAAAATTTTCTATTACTGGTGCTGGAATAAATGGAAGTTCACATGGAAAAGAATTAAATTAGACCTCTGCCTCACACCGGAAGTAGTAAAAACTACTTTCCAATGAATGAAAGACTTAAAGTAAAATTCCAAAACTTTGAAACTTTTCAAAACACATCTTCCTACAAATGGTCTTATGGACCTTTGAGAAAGTTCCTCTACCTGCCAAGGGCTAGAATCACTAGATCTCAAGGTCAACACACCCCTCAGTGTACTCAGACAGATTGCTCTTGATAAGGCTGCACCAACTTGAAATCCCAGGAGCTCCAGGGTTCCAGTCAGTCCTCATTTTAAAAAACATTTTTGTTCGGTTTTGTTCTCTGAGACAGGGTCTCCCTGTAGTCACAGCTGACCTGGAACTCAATATGTAAACCAGGCTGGCCTTGATCTCACAGAGATCTGCCTGCCTCTACCGGGGATCAAAGGTGTGGGCCAACACATCCAGCCAGTGAGGCTCATTCCTGCAAACACTTATTCTCATCCTTATTTATTTATTTCTTTTTTTGCCACTTTGCTAGATACGTTTACATCTTGTCTTAATTTTGTTGCTATGAATACTAATTGAGGAAGTTTATCAAACACTTCCTTCCGTTTGTATTTTTCCTCCTATAAATTCTGTTTTAGCCTTTGCACATGTCCTTCTGTTCCCCACGTTTTCTTATTGATTTTAGGAATTTTAGGAATTTTTTGTCCTCCAGGAGGTGCTAAGCCCCTGATATTCTGGCCTACCCTAAACGCAGGCTGAGCATACTCTTATGCCTAGGAATGTGGACGACAGGCGTCAGTACTGCGTCCAGTATGGCCTGCTGAAGGTGGGGGATGACCTCAGCCTGGTAGGGGTGAGGGAGACTCTGACAGCATCTTCTGCTACATTCACTTTGTCCGCCAGGAACAGCCCCTGCCCCCATCGTCTGAGACTCCTGCTGCCCACATCCCCGCTCCACACCCCACCTCCGCTACCCACCCCCTCCCGGTCACCTGGAAAGCTTTCCCCAGCCCACTGCTCCCTCTAGACTGTTACTTATTCGGTACTGTCATAGGCCCCAGTTCCTGAGGCCATGTCATGGCCTGTTGATCCTCCATCTCTTTCACTAGAGGGTGAGCACCTCAAAGGCAGGTACCAAGCCTCCTTCCCCTCTGGTTTCCAAGTGGTGCCCAGGGAAGGGCCTTTCACACAGTCATCATTAAAATATGGAGGAATGCGTTGAACTCTTGCAGCATAGCACGCTGTTCTAAGATCATCTTACTTCTCACAGCAATCCTGGAACTGACTAGCCCATCACTCTGTGTCATGAAGTTGACCGAAACACAACTCAAACACATCTGAGCTTGAAGTGAACGTAGTGGCTCCATGAAGGGGCTCCATAAAGGGGAGTGCTCCTTCAGGCCTGGCTAGACCCACAGTGTCTTCCCACTTCCCTAACCCAGGGAGAAGCTGGCCGGCTGCTTAACAACGTCTCAGCTTAACAACCACACAATGGGAAAGCCCCACATTTCCACTGGCTCAGCAGAGGAGGGGGCCTCTGATTGTCTCATCCAGTCGCATCCTGCTGGAAATGATTGGCAGCCTACCAGGTGATCTCCCTCAAAGAATCAAAACAAAAGATATGGAAAGTCTTTCGAGAAGAATCATCACGTCCATGATCCACCCTGGAGAGGGTACTAGGGTCACCCCATATCCCATTGGGGTACTAGGGTCACCCCATTTCATCACTGTGAGTACTAATGTTGCTCTATCTTTTCAGTGGAGCAAGAGGGATACACAGTACCAAGCTCACTTGCTCAGTGCACAGGAAGAGCAGCCAAAGGAGGATCTTATGGGATTGGTCTGATCCACAGACCAACTCCCAGGCTAGCCCATAACCTTAGTTCATCAGGAGTTCTGGGTGGACAAGAGCCCAGAACTCCCATAGTAAATAACAGCAGTGTTCTGCTTTTCTTTCTGTTGCTGTGATAAGGTACTCTGAACAAAAGCAACTTGGGAGGAAAGGGTTTATTTGGCTTACACTCCCAGATCACAGATCATCATGGAGGGAAGTCAGGACAGGAGCTCAATCGGGATCTTAGAGCAGAAACTACAGAGGAACACTGTCTTGCTCACAGGCCCAAGATTATCCAGCTCTCTTATAAAGCTCAAGACTACCTACCCAGGGAATGGGGCTGCCCACCATGGTCTGGACACTCTTTCATCAGTTAACAGTCAAGGCAATCCCCCCCAGACACGCCCACAGGCCACTGTGATCTGGGTCTTTCCCTTCTCCAGTGATGCTAGGCTGTATCAAGCTGACAGTTAAAGCTAACTAGGACAAACAGGTTCTGTGACGGTCAGAAACTACCACTTGAACAAAGGATAGGCAAACGCTCAAGCCTCTATGATCTGGGACACTGAAAGTGATATATGTCTTGCCCTCTCCTCCCACCCTTCCAACAATGTCAGCTACGCGTCTTTCCTTCTTTCGATAATGAGGGGCATGTGTCTTCCCACAGGGGCCAGATGGACCATAAAGATTGGATACAGCATCATAACAGGATGGCAACATAATGTCTCCAAGGACAAACTGCTGCCTCATATTCTACACAAGAAAGAAACCTCGGAATAACTACACCTTTGGACCAACAAGATGGCTCAGCTGGTCAAGGCACTTGCTGCCAAGCCTGAAGACCCAAGTTCGATCCCCAGGACCCACATGACAGGGGGAGAGAACCAATTCCCTCAAGTTATCCTCTGACCTCCACATACTGAGGCACAGGAGCCCCCACAGATACACACAATAAAATAAATAAATGAATAAATGTAAACAAATTAAATTCAATGTCATCCTCGGTTAAATATGAAGTTCAAGTTCAAGATCAGTCTGGGATACATGAGGTCTAGTTCAAAAGAGAGAGACAGACAGATGCAGAGAGATAGAATGTGTGTGTGTGTGTGTGTGTGTGTGTGTGTGTGTGTGTGTGATTTCTGTGGCTTTTATAGCCACATTGTTCATAGAATTTAAGGGTTAAGTGAAAATGTTCTGGCATACTTATTTTTATCTTAAGAACTTTAGCATATGAGATTAGAAAGTGGTTTTTTGAAGTGTATCGCTCAGGTTTACAAGCTGATAAGATAAAAACACGGGTCAAAAAGGGTCAAAGAAATTCTTAGTATACAGAGGTCACAAGGAAGTCCAGACAAACATTTAGACTGTAAACACAGGTCATAATTTTGTTTGTGAGATTCTCTCAAAAGTACGGGTTTACAGATGAGAAAGGGGTTTGGTTAAGTTCAAAGTTCACATACATTCTGATCTTATCATGTCTTATGTCTATCTTAATTTCTTTTTCTTTTTTTTTAAAATCTTTTTGAGACAGAGTCTCCCTATAATCCCATCTGGCCTGGAACTGGCCGTGTAGACCAGTTGGCCTTGATCTCACTGAGATCTTCCTGCCTTTGCCTCCCAAGTGCTGGGATTAAAGGGTCTGCCACCATGCCCCGCCTACCTGAACCTTTTAGTTGTGTCAGTATTCTTAACTCTCAGCCCTTAGAGGTGAGAAGTTTCCCTCTCTCCTTTCTCTTCTCTGTGTCCCCTTAAATGTCCTCGTCTTCGTTGTCATGTTGTGTGTGTGATATGTGACTGTGGGTGTACACATGCCAACAGGCACACGTAGAGGTCAGTGAACACATTTGTAGAGTGGGTTCTCTCCACTTCTACATTCTAGAGATCCAGCTCAGGTTGCCAAGCTTGCAGGACAAGCACTTCACTAGCTGAGCCATCTCTCTAGGCCCTATGTCTTTTTATCCTACCTCGGGGATGGATGGGCCATGCCCACGGTGCTGGGCACACTGTCACCCTTTCCATAGGCGTAATTACAGACGTCATTACACACCTCCAAAACTTCAGAACTCATTCCAAATTGAGTAGATCCACAGATCAGAACTCATTCCACTTTGAGTAGATCCGCAGATCTGCCCCCACTCTAAAGGTTCCCAACCAGGAGGAATATGCAAATGGAGAGTGGGGTGCTTGGCACCAGCTAGGGGGATAGAGCCTCTTTGGGGCAGGATGCGCTGGAGGGGGAAGGAGAGCTAATAGAGGAAGATGTGGGAGGAAATGAGGCAAACCTTACCCACAGGATGCTGGCTCTGGCACTGGTGGGTGTGGGCTTCGTCTGTATGTGGCTGGAAGCTTGGGGTCCTGGATGCAAAGATGCTGGGCTGCAAGACACATGGGTGTCTATACCAGACTTCATTTTCTCATTCTCTGCCCTACCTCCCTCCTCCCCAACCTCAGCCCCATCCAAGTGCTCACTCTGAGAAGCTGGTGACTCAGTCTTTGGCATGCTGAGCATCTGAGGACATTTAGATGGACCTGGCCGCTGTAACTGAAGTTCTGGCCTTCCTACGTAATCTTGGCCAAGTCACCTATGGGCAATAACCTGATTTATGTGGAGTGAACATTGGTGACATCTTCCCACCAGGTTTCCTATACAGACGTCAATGTCTGATCTTCACAACACTTCACAATCAGGAGATGTTATTTGTACACCCATTTTATAGATGAGGAAACTGAGGTCTATCAAGGCAGTCATTACACACCTTGGTGACATCTTCCCACCAGGTTTCCTATACAGACGTCAATGTCTGATCTTCACAACACTTCACAATCAGGAGATGTTATTTGTACACCCATTTTATAGATGAGGAAACTGAGGTCTATCAAGGCAGTCATTACACACCTTGGTGACATCTTCCCACCAGGTTTCCTATACAGACGTCAATGTCTGATCTTCACAACACTTCACAATCAGGAGATGTTACTTGTACACCCATTTTATAGATGAGGAAACTGAGGTCTATCAAGGCAGTGTGGCCCTGCCAAGGTCAGAGAGAGAGAGAGAAAGAGAGCTAATAAAGGGCAGAACTAGAATTCAAGCCAGAGTCCACTATACTCCAAAGTCTTGCTCTTCTATAATCTCAGGATGTTGAGCAGAGGTTGTTGGTTATCCTTACCGTAGATAAGAGGAAACTGTGGTCTGCCAATGTTAGTCATTGGAACAGTCAATGTTTGTACATTCAGAAAGAGGAAGAACCAAGATGCAAATCCATTTCCTTTGCCACCTACCCAATGTCCACTTTCACTGTTGTTTTGAGACAGGGTCTCCTTGTAGCCCCAGCTGACCTGGAATCCCTATGTAGACCAGGCTGCCCTGAAACTCAGAGACATGCCTGTCTCTGCTTTCCTAGTGCTGGATTATTCCTACCCAGAATCCATGTGCCCAACCACTATGGAGTCACCTGCCCTGTGACTCACTCCTGTTGACCCAGGCTCTCAATCCCCCACCCATCTGTGTTGGCAGTCAGTGAAATCCCTAAGGGATAGTGTGATTGATGCACACGTGGGCACTTCACTCTAAGCGCAGTCTTACAGGCTACACCCTCTCGCTCCAACCTCCTCCTCTGCCAAGCCCTGCCCAGCATCCCTCCAACCCGGGAGCCTCCTGGTCCAGGGAGCCGCGCCGGGACACACCCCCGGGGGAGGAGCCACCGCTCCTGGCCGGAGCAGGCCGGCGGCCAGCACCTGTCTCCTCTCCACTGCAGCCTCCAGCCCTCCAGAGACGGACATGGCCCAGGAGCGCTCCTCATGCACCCTGGAGCCGGAGAATGTCCAGCGCCTGCTACTGTCCTCTAGCGAGGCCAAGAAGTCAGCCTACTGCCCCTACAGCCGCTTCCCGGTAGGGGCTGCGCTGCTCACGGGGGACGGAAGGATCTTCTCCGGTAAGGGCGAGCGAGTGCCGGGTCCCCTCCCTGGCAGCCTAGATGGGGCTCAGACACAGGTGGGGAGCAGAGCGCGCTGCCCGCTCCTCTCTGGACTTCCCCGGCAGCCTGTCCCCGTTGTGGGGCAACGGTGTAGACATGCCGGGGACACCCAAGTGCCCTTCTTCCCTTCTCAGCAGCCCTCAGTCCTTGGAAGCCTGGGGAGGGACAGGAAGTTTGCACCCGAGGCAGGGGGCAGACGCCAAAGTCAAGATCATTAGTGACCCTGGCTGGACAGGAGAGGGTTGATGTTTTCTATGCCTGAAGTTCACTGCTCCATAAGTAAGTCTTTGCGTCTGACTTAGGTCATACCCATTTTAGATGCAGTTGAGACCAGAAATAAACCCTAAGTCAGGGGGTGCAGATAATGGGACCCAGAGCTAGGGTTCTCAAAGCTCTTCCTGTACTCTGGGGTGTGGGGGATCACTGGAGAAGAATGGGCACCTGACAGAGTGTCTTGGAGGAGAGGAGACAGGCAAGGTCTGGGTGTCCAGTAATGAGTGGCACTGAGTTGACTCTGCTCTGTCCAAACCGAAGATTTTTAGCTTCTGGTTTTGTCCTGGTCCTTTGCAAACCAGCTCTTAGTCTAGGTCACTTTGGCTTAAGTTGTTTGGGATCTGTAAACCCAAACAACTTAAGTGATCCCAAACAACTTAAGTGTGATTTCAAGGGTCTGGGTTTGGGTTTGAACACGAGGGAGCCAGGAATCAAGGGAGGGAGGGAAGGAGGCAGGGAGGGAAGGAACAGTGAGAGAGAGTGATTTTTTTTTTTTTTTTTTTTGAGATTGGGTCTCCCTTTAGGACAGCTGGCCTGGAATTCACTATGTAGACCAGGCTGGCCTCACTTTCCTGCCTGCACCTCCCCAATGCTGGGATTAAAGGTGTGTTCCACCATTCCTGACAAAAGAACAACTTTACTAAGCTTAGGAGTACTTTCATTTGGGAAATGGTGTGGACAGGAAACGACTGCCCTGCCCGTTGTGTGTCTTGATGACTGAGGCTCTGTGGGTTTCATGAATCACCAGGATCCCAAACAACTTAACCAAAGTTACCTGGACTAAGAGCTGGCTTGCAAAAGGACCATGACACATGTCATCCATTTTACTCTGAACACTCAGCAAAGACAGAAAGTGAGACTCAAAGAGGGTAAGCACCCCACATCCTAGAGTGGGGCTTGACACCCAGAGTTCCCCAACCTCAAAGTCTACTGCTCTAGGGTGCTGGGGATAAAGGGTCTCTGAAGGTCCCACTGGAACTCAGCCTGGCCTAGCTATTTGGATGACTATTGAACATTAACCAGCACTACCGTCAACACTGTGTCAGAGCCTTGAATATGCAGTCAGCCACTGGCTCCTTCTAAAGATTCTGCTAACCCTGCAGATGATACAGAAAGCCCCAGCATGTCCTCAGCGCCCAGGCCAACCCCTCCTGCTGTACGTATCACATAGTGCCTTTTCTATCCAGCTGTTTCCTGTCCCTCCACTGAACTTTGTGCTGCAGAGGGCACAGCTGGAGCTGTGTGTTGGATCTTTGTATCATTGACCATCTCCTATAGCCACACAACCCTTGCCTGGTCCAGGATCACCACTTGGCCCCTGATAGCTGGTTGGCCAGAGGAGTGAAGAAGCCAGGCTGGAAGAGGGCTGAGTCTGGAGAAGCAGAGGGAGAAGCGTCAGGTCAGGAGGTGCCACAAACCGTAGTACTTTTTGGACTGGGCTCCACTGTGGCCACCTTGCATATTTTCCAGCAGTGAGACTCGGGCTCTGCTAGGAGTACTGCCACAAAGCCAGGGGTCAGACACCCAGAGTACACAGGTCTCTTTTTTAAAGGTTTATTTTTACTTATTTTATGTGTATGAGTGTTTTCCCTGCATGTATGTAAGTGTACCACATGTGTGCAGCGCCTCCAGAGGTCAGAAGAGGCCATCAGATCCTGCGGAACTGGGGTTACTGACGGTTGTTAGCCACCATGTCAGTGCTGGGAACCAAACTCAGGTCCTCTGCAAGAGCAGCCAGTGCTCTAAACTGCTAAGCCATCTCTCCAGCCCCTCTTCTCTTTTGTTTTAACCACTTTTTCACTGATAAGTGGTGCCAGTGAGCTCCTTCCAGTGATACCCAGTCTCTGGTCAGCTTTGCTCTCATCCAGTCACTCAACAGATTCTTACTGAACAGAGAATCCACACAAGGTTATATACACAGCACATGTTGGAGGAACCATAGCAAGCAGAAATGGCATGGTCTCTGGACCCACAGTGGTCTCTCCTCTGGCACAGGCACAACTCAAAGCAGGAACCTTAAGTGATGCTGGAGGAAGAAGCGAATGCATACAGTGAGTGGCAGAAGAGTGACCTAGTTAAACTGCACAGGAAGACCTGGGGTTCCCAGAGAGGGAACCAGTATTTAGGGAAGCCCAGTGGCATAGGGTCCTGGAGTTGCAGGCTCCTGGATGCTGTTGTGTGACCCTAGGCAAGACTCTCCATTCTTCCAGCCTCTGCATGTATTTGTGAGGCAGGGGTCACACTTTCCACCGTTCAGGACTGCTGTGAACACAGCTGGCATTTGTCTGGTCTGTGGGGTTGGAGAGATGACTCAGTGGTTAAGAGCATGAGCTGTTCTTACAGAAGACCCAAGTTCGAATCCCAGCCCACTCATGGCAGCTAACAACTGTCTGTCACTCCAGTTCCAGGGGATTTGACACCCTATGAGGGCATTGTATGACATGGTGCACCTACACACATGAAGGCAATACATGTATACACATGTACACACATAAAATAAAAATAATAAGATAAAAATTATTTTAAAAAATAGGCTGGAAAGATGTGAGGTGCAGCTCAGAACAGAAGGAAGGAAAGGCATTTGGCCCAGGATTGGCCCAGGTGAAGCAGTGGAATGATGAAGTATGAGGCTTAAGGCAGAACTGAGTTGTGCTGGGGACGAGGTGGGCAGGGACTTCCAGCAAAGTTAGCCATGATGGAGTAATCACTCGGTAAACTCCCTGTGTGGACAATCTCTTGAAATCTCAGTCAGCCCAGGAGGAAGGAAGTGAGTAGTCAGAGTTCTAGTTTGTTTCTATTGCTGTCACGAACACTCTGACCAGTACCAAATTGGGGACGAAAGGGTTTCTTTAGCTTCCATCTCCCGGCTCACACAGTCCATCGCTAAGGGAGCCAAGGTCAGAACTCAGGGCAGGAACCTGGAGGCAGGAGCTGAAACACAGGCCATGGAGGAACGATGTTTACTGGCTTGCTCCCCTGGCCCATGTTCAGCCTGCTTTCTTACACAACATTCAACAGCCTGCCCAGGGGAGCCAACACCCACAGTGAGTCAGGCCTTCCTACATCACTCAACCATCAAGAAAATGCCCCACAGTCATGACCACAGGCCAGGCCAATTCCCCAGTTGAGGCTCCTTCAACCCAGGTGTGTCAAGTTGAAAACTAACGCTATCCAGCACAGTCAGGGAGCTTTCCCTTGTGAGTGATGGAGGGAGGCTCTCAGTTTCAGGGCAGGCTGACCCAGGAACTCAGGTGTCACATGCCATTCTCATCACGGTGGCTGTCAGCTTCTCTGTTATCCTGCAGGCAGGTGAGTCTTTTCTGGGCACCTCTGAAGGTGCCAGGCACCCTCTGGTTATCATTCTGACCACCTCAAAATCAGCCAAGAGAAAACTTTCCCGAAAACCCCAGATGGAAACTTCCAAGGAAGAGATCTGATCGCTCCATCTCTAATCATTAGATGCACGTGTGGGCCAGAGTCTGTTGCCCTGATGGACTGGTATGATTGGGACAGCTGATTTACATACCCCTGCCCCATGGGGAGTGTATAAGGCTGTTACCACAGAAGGAATGTATGGTGCCAAGCGACCATGCCATAGCCATTGCGCCCCTGCTTTAGATCTCATTCCAAGCCCCCTACTCTTTGGGCAGACCCATGCTTCAGGGTCTTTATGTCTACCGGGACAAAAATCACAAGTACACAAGCTTCTCTTGACAGTTCTGGACCCTTGGGCATCCAAATCTTATGGTCTGGGCGGACTAACTCAAGAGACTTATTCCTGGGAACTAGAGACCTATAGCTTCCCAGATCTAGAACCCAGAGATTTACAACTGCAGATGCTCAAGTTGGAGGCTTATGGCCTAGGGCTTTGGTTGCCAGTAGCCTTGGCTAATAACCAACAGCTAGCGAGATCCTCTGCTCCCAGCAGCCACCACTGCAGTCAACTATAGTCAGTGTAGTCAGGGCTGGCTGGCATGATAGCTCCTAAGCCTTGGGTGTCAACATGCTCTTAAGGCGTGGCGGCTTCCTGGGGAAGGCAGGAGCTCCTCTTGGGCCTTTCGCAAGCTTCTGTCTTTCTACACCTCTCTCCCTTGTCTACCTGCCACTGTCCGTGCCCCTTGGCTGTTCACTGCAACTCTCTAGCTGCCCTCTCTCCCCAACTGCCGCTGCCGTCACCAATTTTGCTGTCCCCATTGTCACCTTGCTCCGCCCATAATAAAGATGCTCAGAAAGCTCTAGCTGCCATAAAGACTGCAAGTAAGCAAGAAAAGGCCACTCCAGAGAAGTCTTGTGGGACTGGAGACATGGCTCAGCAGTTAAGAGAGCACACTGCTCTTGCTGAGAACCCAAGTTGGATTCCCAGCTCACGAGGGGCGGCTCACATCTGTCTGTAACTCTAGCTCCAGAGGATCTGATTCCCTCTTCTGGCTTCCACTGGCAACTGCAGTCATGTGCACATACCCACTGGGAGACACACAGAATATACATAATCAAAAATAAAAATAAATCTGGGGCTGGAGAGATGGCTCATTGGCTGCTCTTGCAGAGGACCCAGGTTCAGTTCCCAGCACCCACACGATGGCTGACAACTGTCAGTGGGGATTCAGCATCCTCTTCTGGTCTCCTCAGGTGTTGCATGACATAGGTGCAGTTTTGTACAATTAGGACCTGATGAAACACAGCCTCTATAAGTCTCAGAACAGCAGGGGTGGGCCTCCCCAGAGTAGCTGTAGTGAGGCCAAGTGGCAAGAGTATCCAATTTTTTGACATTACAACAAAGTGTTGTCATCGACCACATACACAAAAATCTCATAGGGTTACAATTTTGTGTTGGCCAAATGCATAGCTATCTTTGGCTGCATACTGGCCACAGCTTGGATGTGTTGGAAAGTTCACCAAAGCATGTCTTGCATAGAGGAAAGGTTTCTGGCACAGGTACAGGCTGTGACTGGAAT
This sequence comes from Eospalax fontanierii, assembly GCA_035773235.1. Classification (NCBI taxonomy): domain Eukaryota; kingdom Metazoa; phylum Chordata; class Mammalia; order Rodentia; family Spalacidae; genus Eospalax; species Eospalax fontanierii. The sequence goes on from CM069553.1 coordinate 14,489,900, forward strand.
ATGACTTCTTGAAGCAAGAGTCAAGCCTTCCATAGGCGTGGTTGGGATGACCTTTGCAATAGAGTGCAGTTTTCCCTGAACAGTTCCTCAATTGAGGCTGCCAAGAAGAAGGGCAGGATCTGTTGAATGGCCCAAATTCCTGACAGCTTCTGTTCTAGTTAGCTTTCTATTGCTATGGTAAAATCACTGACCAAAACCAACTTGGGGAAGAAAGGGTGTATTTGACTTACAGCACAGTCCTTCATCAAGGGAAGCCAAGGCAGGAACTGAGGGTAGGAACGCTGCTTGCTGGCTTGCTTCCCTGGCCTGTGCTCAGCCTGCTTTCTTATACTACATAAGATCACCTGCCCAGAAGGTGGCATCACCCACAGTGGGATGGGCCGTCCCACATCATTCAACAATGGAGAACATGGCCACAGGCCAACCCAATGGAAGAAATTCCTCAAATGAGATTTCCTCTATCCAGGTGTGCTGTCCAGCACAGCTTCATTCATGCACAGAAACATGTCAAAGCAGGCTTCCAGAAAAACACTCAACACAAAACTGAAATTCTCAACAGTTTTCCCGTGTGTGTGTGTGTGTGTGTGTGTGTGTGTGTGTGTGTGTGTCTGTGGGGGCGGTGTTCGCGCATGCGCACCTGTGGTCCTACATGTGGCCGCCTGAGGCAGACGCTGGGAATCTTTTTTTGATCCGTTTCACCTTATTCATTGAGACAGGGTCTCTTAACTGAACTCAGAACTCACAGAACCCAGAACTCACCTATATGGCTGGTTTGGGAAGCAGGCTATGAGAATCCCGTTCCTACCTTCTGAGCACTTGAATTACATTTACATGGGTACTAGGAATCTGAATTCTGGCCACCACATTTATGCAACCCTTTAACTGCTGAACCATCTCCTTAGCCCTCAACAGAGATGAACAGGATTTAACTCCTGCCCCAGTGCCCCAGGGAGAGTCAAGTTGAGCCCTCTATCTGTCTCTGAAAGGACAGAGAGGGTTGTACTCAGACAGAGGTTAACAAATAGAAGACATTAGTAGAATTCCTGGATCTCTATATTGAGAACAGGGAGATGGGGGCCCATGGCAGTCAGCTATGGCTTGGAAAGGAGGAATCCTCAAGCAACCAGAATGGTGGAGCATCATGGGATAAATAGAGATTAGGAAAACAGAAAGGACACAGCCCCACTTTAGATACTGAGTTCATAGCTGACAACCAGATGTGTCTACGCAGTGACTTTCTGGAAATGAACAAAAGCTCAGCCTGCCTACGGGTTCCACTGCCCAGACAGCTGGCATCCCACCTAATTTAAAAGCAAGTCTGGCTGCCACCAGCTCATAATAATTATCATTCTCCCTGTTACTTCTCTCCCTGGCCAGGGCCTTGTACCCCTCCCAGATGGCCACCTGGCATGGCATCTGATAACTACAATTGTGTTGTAGTGATGGAAGGACTGGTAACTGTCTGTAGGTGCTGCTGGGGAGCGGGATGGTGCTGCAGAAAGGAGAAGCTTAATTGGGAGAAGATGGGTACAGGAGAGAGTTAGGACAATACAGGAGTGAGAAACCGAGGCTCGGGGGTGGAGTCTACTCCTGCCTCACACAGGGCAGATGCTCTGTGGTATCTGTGGAAGGCCAGAGGAAGCCTGGAGGATCACCCCAAACTCTAGGCACACCTGCCCTACTATGCCACAGGCTATGAGACCACCACAGTGCCAGGCTTTCTGGCCGATGCCCAGGTGAGGATTTCTTGGTTGTAGATGTTGCCTACTCATCACCGGAGCCACCTGTGGGACCTGACTTTGGTTCACTGTTGCTTTCCCTTCTCTCTCCAGCCGTCATTTAGGGAAGAAGCTGTTTGCTGGACCAGAGATGAGTTCTAGGAAGAACAAGCCATGTAAAAAGATGTTTAAGAGGCCAGGGAGAGGACTCAGTCAGTAAAGTGCTTGCTACACTGAATTTAATCCTCAGCACCTATGTTAAAAAAAAAAAAAAAAGTCAGGTACAGTGGTACATGTCTGTAATCTCAGTGCTGGGGGCACAGAGCTGGATGGATCACTGGAGCTCACTGGCCAGTCAGTGTAGACAAATTAGTAAGCTCCAGGTTCTGGGAAACACCCTGTCTCAAAAGTTAAGGTAGAGAGTGACAGAAAAACACTTGACATTGACCTCTGGGAAGCTGAGGCAGGAAGATTATGAGTTGGAGGTCAGCCTGATCTACACGAGACCCTATCTTAGAAGAATAAGAAGAGGGAGGAGGAAGAGGGAGGGAGGAGAAAGGAGGAAGGAAGGAAAAAAGGAAGAAAGAAAAGGGATTAATTCATGGGCTCCAGCTCAGATCCAACAGATCAAAAACTGCAGGAGTGAGGCTTCCAAATCTGTTTTGAGAGGCTCTCAAGTGGGGGTGTTTGCATGCCCCTGTAGACCTGGCTAATTGGGGGACTGAGGTGGGAACTTAACTTTGAATCTAGAAGTTTAAGACTAGCCTGGACAACAAAGAAAAACTGGAAGGAGAGGGGAGAAGAGAGAGGAAGAAGAAAGAGAGGAAGGAAGAGAGGGAGGGAGGGAGGGCGGGAGGGAGGGAGGAAGGAAGGAAGGAAGGAAGGAAGGAAGGAAGGAAGGAAGGAAGGAAGGAAGGAAGGAAGGAAGGAAGGACTGTTCCTCTTATCTCAGTAGAGATCCCTCAGAAAAGAGCTTAGCTACGGTGCCCTCTGGCTTCGCGCTCTTCTCTGAGCAAGTCACCCCACCAAGACCTTTTTGCTTGCTGATGTGGTGCAACATCCCATCTCCACCCTGCTTTAAGCAACAAATCAGTCAAAACAGTCTTGGTGCAATGCCATGGCAAATAAGAACAGTCCTTTGTAGGGACAGGCCAGCATGTGCAGCCTGGCTTGCTGCTACCCGCCTGGGCTTTTCCCGCCTAGAAAATGGATTTATAATACCTATGTTGCCCAGCTTGTGGAAGGACTCATTGACATGGCTCAGTAAAGCCCTCCACAGAGGTCTGGCAGATGCATACCCAGTCAGCAGCCACCTCAGAGAGGCCCAGAATTCTCATTTGAGCGTTATTAGGTCCAGTCTTAGAGGCATAGGTCTAACTTGGCTTTGCCCTAGCTTATCTCTTTCAGAGCAAATGAACACTCCCCGGCTGGCCTAGACAGAGGATGGTGGCCTGTTTTGTGGCATTGCAGAGGTCAAACAGAATGGTCAGTCCTTTCAGGATGGCAGTGTGAGGCTTTCCCTGCCTTCTTTTATTTAGCATGACTAGGAAATTACTCTAGAACTTGCTAGAGGCCCCAAATATAATTATTCTGCATTTTAAGAAATTAGCTCTGAAGTGGGACATTCCACAGGTTCAGTGATAGTTCAACATTTTAACAGGATCAGCCTGATATAACAAGATGCCACAGGCTGGGCAATTTAAACAGCAGAGATCTGTAGTCTCAGTTTGGGAAGTCAGGAAGTAACGTGTTACTTTTCTGTTTTATTTTTCTATCTGTCTCCCTGTTCTTACCTGCTATGGTTTAGATATCAAATGCCCCTCAAAGATCCAAGTGGCCCCCCACTCTTAGGAGGGGCTAAGGTAGCCCTTTAAGAGGTGAGAACTTAGCAGGTTTTGGTGGTGCATGCCTTTAATTCCAGCACTCCAGAGGCAGAGGCACACAAATCCCTGTGAGTTCAAGGCTAGCCTAGTCTACATAGTGAGTTCCAGGCCAGCTGGGGCTACAGGGAGACCCTGACTCAAAAGGACCAAAAAAAGAAAAAAGAGGTGAGAATTTGTGAGGCTGTCCTCATGGGGACTGTGAGAAGCCAGTCTGTTCTTCTTGCTGCTACCCGGATTCTGTGTCATGTGCTACCCTGGCTAGAGGCCCAGAGATGACAGGAACCTCCAGAGCCATGGGCCAATGTAAATCTTTACTGAATTCCACTTCTCTCTGAACAACAACAGGGCACTGAAAATTTTGCTGTGGTGACTCCTCCCTTTTTCTACCTAATCTGAGAACGTGGAATTACAAAACAAACAAACCTTTACTCTAAAGCCTTGGGTATTTCATTACAGTAATGTATGACTAACATACTACCTCACAAGGAAAACTTTGAAATGACGAAGCAGGACCTGACCACCTGTTTCTGTTTTCTCCCGTCTTTCTACGCCTATAAAGCCAACCAGCTCTGCTCTGCTCACTCCAACACTTGGTTTTCTTTTGTTTGTTTTATTTTCTTTTTGAGACAGAGTCTGATATAGCCCAAGTTGGCCTCAAACTAGACAGGTAGCTGAGGATGACATTGAATTCTCATCTTCTTGCTTCTACCTCCCTCCTGAGTGTTGGGATTATAGGCAGGTACCACCATACTGGGTGTTTTTGTTTTGTTTTAGGGTTGTTTTTGTTTGAGACAGGGTCTCCCTATAGTCCCAGCTAGCCTGGAACTCTCTATATAGACCAAGCTGACCACAATCTCACAGACATCTACCTGGCATTAAAGATGTGTGCCACCACGCCTAGGCTTTGTGTGTGTGTGTGTGTGTGTGTGTGTGTGTGTGTGTGTGTAGGTTGGGAAGCAAACCCAGAGCTTTCTGCACACCGAGCAAACAAGTACTCTGTTAACTGAGTTATATCCCCAGCCTTTGGAGCACTCTATTTTTAAAGAAATTATCTTATTTTAAAAAATATGTGTGTGTGTCTGTGTGGGGGTATGTGTACACATACACATATGTAGGTGCTCAAGGAAACACTGGATTCCCTGGACTGGAGTTACAGACAGTTGTAAACTCCCTGGTGTGAGTGCTGGGAACCAAACTCCAATCCTCTGCAAGAGCAGCAAGTGCAGAACCATCTCTCCATCCTCTGAACATTCTGAACATTCTATTATTAATATATATATAATGAAGTGTTGCCTGTTGCTAGATCCCGAATAAAGCCACTAACACTTTTACACTAAACCATCATCATTTTGTTCTTTGATACCAGATACATGGCTCACCTTACTCAAGTCTATTCAGAGAAGCTGAAGTAGGTATTCAATCAGTGTTAACCAGCGTTGTCCTGTCCTGAGTGCTCTAGGTTCTAGATCCTAGGTATGTTCTGGATCCTAGCTATATTCCCTGGACTCTGTATGACTGCAAGTGGCAGAGACACACAAGAACTAGTGCAGACCAAAGGAGACGTGTGAGCTCACACGGCTGCACCACAGAAGGATCTGGAGACTAGCCGGGTTGCTGCCAGCGTTCAGACTCTTTCCTGTCTCATTCACCTGTGTCTTCTGTTGCTCTCTGGCACAACAAATGGCAATAGGCAAATGGAAGCTCCACACAGGGAAGAACTCTGATTGGCCAGTAAAGGTCAGATGCTCATCCACAGGCCAGTAGGAAGGTTCCTTTAGAAAAGCTGCCAGCTTCCATTTGAATTCCACTCTGGGGAATAAGGTTATATATATATATATTATATAGTACATGTTTATATAATGTCTAATTTGTATTGTATGTGTATATATTATATATACTTTTTTTTTTCTTTTGGTCTTTTTGAAACAGGGTCTCCCTGTAGGCCCAGCTGACCTGGAACTTACTGTGTAGACCAGGCTGGCCTTGAACATACAGCAATCCACCTGCCTTTTGCCTCCCAAGTGCTGAGAGCTTAAAAGTGTGCGTCACCACACCAGGCGAAGTAATATTTTTAAATAGGAGGAAGAAGGGCCCAAGGAGATGTCTCCATTGATTAAGTGCTTGCTGTAGATCCCTATTCAGAACCCCAGCACTCACATAAAAAAGGCGGGGCACACAGGGCTGGAGACATGGCTCAGTGACGAAGAGCACTGGCTGCTGTTGCAGAGGACCCAGGTTCAGTTCCCAGTATCTACATGGCAGCTAACACCATCTGTAACTCCAGTTCCAAGAGATCTGATGTCCTTTTCTGGCCTCTTCAGGCACTGCACACTTGTAGTGCATTTATGTACATGCAGGCACACACTCACACCCATAAAATAAAAATTAATTAATTTTTAAAACTCCAGACACAGTGCTGTATACCTGTATACCTGTAATTCCAGAGCTAAAGGGATGGGAAGACGGGAAAATTCCTGGGGCTTGATGGCCATCCAGTCTAGCTGAATAGGTGAGTTCCAGGTTCAGTGACAGACCTTGCCTCAAAAAAAAAAAAAAGCCGAAAACAATTGAGGAAAATATCCAACATCAACCTCTGGCCTCCACACATACATGAACAGAGAGAGAGAGAGAGAGAGAAAGAGAGAAAGAAGAGAGAGAGAGAGAGAGAGAGAGAGAGAGAGAGAGAAGGAGGAAGAGGTTCTAAGATGCTATAACAGTCAATGGTCAATGTCCATTACAGTCTACTTTTGGGACCAACTATGTAAATCTTCCCTTCTTCCCCAGTGTAGGATTCTAAACCTCTTACCATCTGACAACACACAGCCAGCCCCTGCCTAGCTGTGAGCACACTCACCCTCTTCCCAACAGATTTGCAGCTATGGCAACCGGCCAAAGGTCTGATGACAGGCATCAGTTCTGGCCATGGATTATGTGGTCTTGAGAAGTATGAGCTACATGAGAAATTCAATCGCGCCTCATATGCTAATACAGATAACGAAGGGATAATGATTTCAATGGCTTCTCTTCCGGTCTCCAAATCCGATAAACGCAGGAGGAACAGAATACTGCAGCCTTGATCTTAGACAAGAGGAGAGTAACAGATGACAGCAGAGAGAGCTGACAGGACAGACACAGACCCAGTGACTGGAGCAAGACGGCTGCCTAGCTCTCTCATCTCTGGCAGACAGGAAGCGGGCTGTAGTCTGGGCATGTGCACTGCACTGCTCTGTTCTGCAAGGTTCTGGAGATAAGAGTCCCATCTAGCAGTTCCATCTTCTTTTCAGTGGTACCCCATGCACAGGTTCAAATGGGCATATTGTCCCATCCAAGTCCCAATGTATTGCTTCTGATCACAGTCATTGGCAGGACCAGCCTTGAGGGAGATGGCTCAGTTGGGCAAGTATAAAGACATGAATTCAAATTTGGCATGGTCACATGTGCCTATAACCCCAATGCTGAGGAGGCGGAGACAGGAGGATAGATGGGGTTTGCTGGCTACTAGCCTAGTTTGAGATTCAGTGAGAGACCCTGTCTCAAGGGAATAAGGCAGAGCGTGATAGAACAGGACATTGATGTCCTCCTCTGACCTCCATTCATGTACATGGATCCACATGTGTTTTTCATACATACAGATACACATACATACACACAGGGGAAAAAAACTGCAAAACTACAAAAAACTTCAAGGGAGGCTGGGAAATGTAGTTTCCAGCTGGGTAGCCATGAACCTGGCTAAACTCAGGTAGAGTCTATTGGGAGTGCGCACGCTGGGAGGAGTTAGCAGCCTCTGTCACTAGGCCCACTATATTTGTACACATCCTTCTTCCCACACACAGCATCCACCTACCATCCTGCTAAGGGAGGCCTCTGAGGGCAGGGTTCCTCTCTGGTCCAGATGTAGCTCTGATGGTTCAGTGGTCCATGAACTGAATAATTTTCTGCTCACTCCCACATTACATAGTGTGGAGTTAGAAATGGTGACAGCAACAGAATCTCCCATTAGATAAAAAAAAAAAAAAAAAAGAACAATGAACATAGAAGTCAGCAGCTAGGATAGTTACACACACACACACACACACACACACACACACACACACACACCTCACAGAGGCAGTCAGGAAGTACCAAGATGCCTGCCATAGCATATCCTCCCCTTCCTCTGCTCTTGAAGGGATCCTTGTCCATTGTCTGCCGGGATCCCTGGCTTAACTTTCAAGGAGCTTCTTCCTTGATCATCTTTGGCCACACATCTACTAAGCTCATTGAGGAGACTGTCCTTGGGGAATATGAATTCCTTAACACATGTGTGATGTTTTGGAGGCCTAGGTGACTTCTTTAGGAATTAGACTGTCATAGACTTGTATAGGCCTGACTTGTGTGCCTTCTTTGCTATCTAATTCTATTTAGATTTGGATCCCTCGGGGCTGGAGAGATGATTCAGTGGTTAAGAGCACTGGCTGCTCTTGCAGAGGACCCAAGTTCAATTCCCAACACCCACATGGTGGCTAACAACTGTTTGTAATTCTGGTTCAAGGGGATCCAACGCCCTCTCCTAACCTCTGTGGGCATCGCACAAAACAGGTGCACTCACATACATGCAAGTAACACACAAAATTAAAATAATAATAAATAAAACATTTTTTAAAAAATTGGATCCCTCTTGATCTATTTGATTCCAGTCACTTCTGTACAGACGTGGTTCTCCAAGCTGCCAAGGCTACTTTTCTATATGGTGGTACCCATGCCTGGCCCACCTCTGCTGCCATGCCTTATCCTACTGGTGACTAACTACTGAGGCACAGGAAGCAATAGGCTGGGTGGGAAGGTGACACCTTGAATCAGATCTTTGCCACAGAGCTCATTCCTATCACAAGGTAGAAAAGTAATGGGCCAGGGCTGGAGAGGTGACTCAAGGGATAAGAACACTTGCTGTTCTTCTAGAGGACCTGGGTTCAACTCCCAGTATCCTCCTGGTGGCCCTGGCTCTGTCATCCTCTTCTAGTCTTTGTGGGTACTACACACACCCCGGTAAACATACTGGAAATCAAAACACTTGTACAAATAAAAAGTTTAAGAAAGAGAAGAAAAGTAATCTGCCGCAGACCAACAGAGGTCGCCAGCCTGCTGCCTTGCTGAATCGGTCTCCTCACTCACAATTCCTGCCCACTATACCAAAATATTGTATGCTTTAGATGGTTTAATACAGTTGCATCTCACTTTCAGCACAAATTTCTGTATCAGGAGATTATGTAGTTGTGACAAAAAGATCCTAAAGTGCAGTGATGTGATATAAGCATAATAGATTCTCTCTCTCGCTCTCTCTCTTCCTCTCCCTCTCCCTCTCTCTTTCACATATATTCACAAGAGGTAGCTCATCCAGGGCAAATAGGCAACTCTGCCCTATGAGTTGACCAGGGTCCTAAATTCCTTCTATTCTGTTGTTTCTCCGTTTCTGTGGCATAAACCACATAGGCCAAGCTGCCTCGGCCCCCTGCAATCCCCACCTTCCAGTCTGTGAAAGAAAAGAGAAGCCATTGTCAAGTAGTCATCTTCGAGAAAATATGACCCACAAGTTTCCCACATTCTCCTGCTGTGTCCTCACACAGCAAAGTGGGGCAAGAAAGCATTTGGGAGGTCATCTAAAGAGCACAGACTTCAGCTATGAGTTAGGACACACGATATACCCACTTCCACCAAAGGTCCCACATCTTTTTCTTTTTTAAAGCAGGGTCTCACCATATAGCTTTGGCTGGCCTGGAATTTGCTCTATAAACCAGGCTAGTCTCAAACTTATGGAGCTCCACCTGCCTCTGCCTCCCACATGTTCTGGTACCAAAGGCAGGCACCATCAGGCCTGACAGGTCCCACCTCTTAATACCATCATTTTGGGTTTAGGATTTGAATGCAGAGGATGAAAATAGGGAGGACGTAATCAGGCCACTACAGGACCCCTCACCTCCATGTCTTAGATCCGGTCCTGGGTATCTCTATTTCTTTTCTTTGTTGGTTTTTTTGGGGGGTGGGGGAGGGAGTATTTTGTAACCAAGTCTCACTATGTAGTTCTGACTAGCCTAGAACTCACAGAGATCCTCCTCCCTCTGCCTCCTGAGTGCTGGGATTAAAGGCGAGCGCTATCACGCCCAGCTTCTATTTGTCCTCGATTTCTTTCCCTCTGCAGCGCTAAAAACAGAACCCCCAGCTTCACAGGAGGCAAGCACTCTTATGTTGAACTATTCCTCCCAGCCAGCTCTGTTTTCTTCAGCCTCAGCGTCTCTCTTGGCCTTGGCCTTGGCCTCTCGGGGGTGATGAGGCTGCCCCATCTGCCCTTTGGTGCTGTCCTGCTCCCAGGTTGAGCACCAGAATAAGACATTAGGAAAGCAAAGGCGATAGGCAATCTTAGGTCCCAGAGCTTCCGAATGCTTCCAGTCACATTGCCCGGTCTTTTACCTGTTCCGAGTGGTAGTAACCTTCTCTGGCCTGGAACAAGGGAGCCTTTTATAACACAGGTCGCAGGAAATGGTTCTGCTTCACATACCGCGGGTCTCTTCTCTCTCCCCAGGGTGCAACATAGAAAATGCCTGCTACCCACTAGGTATATGTGCTGAACGGACCGCCATCCAGAAGGCCATCTCTGAAGGGTTCAAGGATTTCAGGGCCATTGCTATCGCCAGGTGAGTGGGACGGGCCAGTCACGGCAATCCACAGCAACTCATTCGTCTCTCCAGCCCGCACTCACCACACAGAAGTCATTCATTCCTTTACTGATACAAATCTATTATTGTACATGTTCTACACAGCAGACACAGGGGTAGGCACCATGGCTGAGGGCTGGGGATAAGGAGGTTAATAAGAAATGGAGTCTGGAGCTGGGGATGTGGCTCAGTTGACAGAATGCTTACCTCGTATATTAGATACTTTCTGTTGCTGTGTTACGTCACCATGACCAAGGCAACTTATAGAAAGAAGGGCTTATTTGACTTACAGTTCTAGGGAAGAGTCCGTACTGGTAGGGGGAGACACAGTGGAGCTGAGGTGGCAGGAGCAGAAAGCTGCAGGATCCTATCTTCAAGCAGGCTCGGGAAGCAGAGAGACAGGAAATCCGGCAGGGCTTAAACACTCTCAAAGCTTGCCTCCAGGGATCTGCTTCCTCCAGCAAAGCCACAACTTATAAAACCCCCAAAATGGCACCACCAAGTGTAGACAAAATTGTCCAAATACTTGGAGCCAATGGGGGACATTCTCATTCAAAGCACTACACCTAGTTTGCCCAAGGCCCTGGGTTTCAGCCCCAGCACCGCTTAAAAGTGGACATGATGGCACACACCTGGAATCCTAGTACCCACATGGCACTAATAATTGTCTGTAATTTCAGTTCCAAGGGATCCAGCGCCCTCTTAGGTACTGCACAACACAAATGCACTTACAGGCAGGCAGAACACTCATTTACATAAAATAAAAATAATAAATAAAATATTTAAATGTTAAAAAAGAGAGTAGGTGGAGGCAGGAGGATCAGAAGTTCAAAGACATCCTTGGCTACGTAGTAAGATCAGCCTTAGCTAAATGAGACCTTGTCTTTAAAAAGGGCTGGGAGATGGCAGATGGCTGGGACGTACATGAGGGTCTGAGTTCAAGTTCCCAGAAACCACATAAAAAGCCAGGTGTGGTGTCGTCTTTCTTAATCCCAGTACTGGGGAGAGCTGACTAGCCAGCCAGTCTAGCCAATTGGTATGAGCTCCAGGTTGAATGAGAGACCTTCTCCTAAAATAGGTGAACTGAGAAAGATGCCTAACATCAAATTCTTGACTTTCCTGGAGAAAAGTATCTTCAGGACAAGCCAGTGTAGAATGGAGCTAAGTCTTCTTAAAAGTCATTTTATTTATTTTTATGTGTATGAGCGTTTCACCTGCATATATGTATGCACCTATGGAATGCAATGCCTGCAGAGGTCAGAAGAGGGCATCAGAGACTCTGAAATCAGTTAAGAACAGGTGTTAGCTGCCATGTGGGTGCTGGGAACCAAACTCAGGTCCTCTGCAAGGAGTTAATAGAAAGAGAAGTGTGTCAGAAATAAACACAGCTGAGAGCTTGAGTGTGAGTTTCTCAAAAAAAAAAAAAAAAAAAAAAAAAAAAAGGCTCACTTTGTTGCTCCAAGAGTAATGGAACCTAAAATTTTGGAAGCTTTTGGGTCTTTGTTTCTCAGCTGGTTTATAGGCAACCAACCCCTCCTTTAGCTCTATTCTCTTCTTTTTATATTTAAATATTTATTATTTTTAGTGTATGAGTATATAGCCTGCATGTGTGTAAGTGCACCTGTGTCATGCAGTACCTGAAGAAGTCAGAAGAGGGCGTTGGATCCCCTGGAACCTAGGAGTCAAGAACGGTTGTTAGCTGCCATGTGGGTCCTGGGAATCGAACCCCAGTCTTCTGCGAGAGCAGCTGAGCCATGTCTCCAGCCCCATGTCTTTCTATTCTGCCTCAGACTCCACCCTCAGGGATGAGCCTACAGAGCCTGTAAACATTCGAGGGAACTCTGACATGGGACAGGTATGTTCCTGCTCCAACAGCACCAAGTACAACAGAATCCCCCTGAGATACATCAGTAAGGCAGTGTAGACATCCAAAGCCAGAGGGACCAAAAAGCCACCTAGCATGGACTCCCTTGCCACCACGTCCATTTTATAGTTGGAAAAAACCCAAGGCCCAGAGGAGCAAAGCAACTTTCCTGAGGAGTTAGTGGCAGAGCAGGGGAAAAGGCCAGGTCTTGGAGTCTCAGTCCAGCTCCAGCGCATCACCCTGCTCCAGGAGGTCAGACTCTTCCTTACTCTCCTTGAGCTGAGGCTGGGTCCCAGAACCAGCCACTCAGCACTGCCAACTCCAGAAGCCAACACTTAAGTGTGGGTGCCAGAAGCAGGTTACAGAGCCAGGCTGGCGGGGGTGACCTGGTGGCAGGCAAGTAGGCTCTGATTATGGTTAGACTAATCTGACTCCAGCCAGACTCTGGCTGATCAGAACCCTAATCAGCGCTTGTGTGCCCTGGATATGATTACCCTCCCTCCTGTGGGTTTGCCCTTGAGGGGCATATGTTGAGATCTTGTTGGCAGTGGACGGAGACTCAGTGGCTTCAGGATTGAAGCCTATAAATGAACTCTTACTAATTTAGACTCCAGCCATTAATGGTTTCATAGTGAATTGCCTTAGGGTGCCCCTTCTGAACTATCTACCAGAGAAATGACCTTAGTGAATTAATGGTGGAAGAAAATGATTTGGGAGATGGTTAATGCACTCAGCAGAGGCGATGTGGCTGATCAAGCATTGATCTTTGGTGACACTGGGCATTCTGGGACACAGACTCTGAACAAATCCTTTCTTCCTGTGCATGAAGCTGCAGTCCCTTCTGACGGAAGGGCTGGGGCTCAAAGCTAGGCTGTTGTGGGTTGTTGCAAGAGAGACAGGCCCACTTGGCTTTTCCAGGACCCCATGCTTTGCTTCAGTCCTGTCCCAAGGGGGTCCAGATTACCCTTAGTGTCATGTCGGAGTGACGATTCCCAGCTTTCTCTGCGGCAGAGGGCGGCCCTGGCTGCCCTTTCAGCTTCTGGAAAATAAATGAGACTCTACCAGGAACATTTTGTGCAGATGAGCGTAGATCAGGATCCGAGCTGCACTTTATGAAGAAAAGGGAGAAATAACTCAGTTTCAAAGCTGATCCAAGAAAGTATCGATGTTCTGGGGAGAGAGAGTCCACAGTCAGCAGAGGGGACTGTGCAGCTGCCTGGCCGTTAGCATTTTCCAAATGAAAGGCTGTTCTCAGCCATTACTTACTTTTAAACATGACTGGCTAGATCTTGCTATGATTAACAAAACTGGCATTTTCCTGCGTCCAACTCCCTACTCTGGATTTTCCGCCTGCACTGCATCCCCCCAGCCAAACCACAGCTGTTATTACACCAGGGGCTCATTGTGCAATAGTGTGCTTGGAGTTACAGGAAAAGTGGGAAACGCCCGCTCTCGTTGGCACAGCCAGGACAGGGTGGAGTAGGTAGAGCTCCTCTGAGATTGCAAAAGACCCAGGACTGGTATGGGTGTCTGCAGAGCCAGGCCGACTCTTCTGGCCCCACCGGAGACCCAGCCTCAGGCCTCAGAGGCCGTAGATTTCCAGGCTGCCTGGCTGCTGAGCATGACCTCAGTGTGTAGACCTTGTCTACACAACCATAGAACATCCTCAACCTCTAGCAGAAGGCAGAGCAGGAAGGAGAGGCTGGGACGTGTGGAAGAGATTTCCAGATGCAGCCGGCTCGCCTGGCCTTCAGTGCTCACTCCTGGCGGAAATGTTGAGGGACAGCTAAAAGCCTTGGCTCCAGGGTCAGAGAGGCCTGGTTTCAGTCCTGCCCCACTGCCCACCTCAGGCATATAATCTTTTGAAGCTGGCCTGTTTAACTTTTCATTGTGATTTTTAATTTTTAAAAATATTTTATTTCAGGGGGCTGGAGAGATAGCACAAACACATAAAATCAAAGTAATAAATAAAACATCTTTAAAAATATATATTTTGTTTTGGGACTGGAGAGATAGCTAGGTAGTTAATAACACTGATGGCTCTTGCCTAGATTTGAATCCCACATTACAGCTAACAACTGTCTGCAACTCCAGTTCCAGGAGTCCTACTCCCTCTTCTGGCCTCTGTGGGCATTGCACAACATGGGCACACTTACATACATATAGGCAAAACACTCATTACAATACAGATAAATAAATCCAAAGAATTAAAAATAATATAAAGGATTCTTAGCTCAACACCTGACACTACAGTCAGAGGGACCTGAGCCTCCCTTGTTCTCAGAGCTTTGTCCCTGGGATGCTCAGAACTTTTGGTGATTGAAGCTGACGCCAAAACACAGAGCAACCTTGTCCTCACCAATAAAGTGGCTATTCATATACCCAGCTTGTTCTGAAAAATTAAACAAAATATTGTATGTCAAATCATACCATAGTTTTTCACTAAGTGGGTATGTATGACTCTCCCTGTGAGGACCAGCCGATGCCGCCTCCTGTCTGACTTTCTCTTGATCTGGTGGCAGGCTTAACGGCCTCTTATGTGTGTTTTTACTGCATTTTTCTTATAGTAATTTATCATCTAGCTTTCTGTCACTTGCTGGGCTGAGCCATCTCTGGGAGGACAGAGACCAGCTCTCCTTCACTCCTGAAGGGTGGGTGACAGACAGAGTGCTCCCTAAATGTTGATGAAATTATGGATTCATTAAGGAGAAAAGCGTGGCCGTCAGTGGTCTTGTTTATGGAGTGTGGCCAGCTGCCAAGTTGCCTTCCCAAGTCTCCAGGGACACAGGGTATGGGAATCAGAAACTGTCTGATGAGGTGTGACCTGATTTGGAATGAGGCAGGGACTCTGTATGTGAGTCTCAGCCATTAGGCAGGAGACTTGTGACAGACTGACCTGAGTTCAAGTCTTTGCTTCCACAGTGATTTGAAAGATGACTTCATCTCGCCGTGCGGAGCCTGCCGACAAGTCATGAGAGAGGTGAGAGCTTGGCTTCCCTTCTGGAAAGCAAACCGAGGTCTCGTAGGGCGACACTAAGCTGCCAGTGAGGACAGGCACTGTCTGGGCTGGTTGGTTCCCAAGGCCTCCCCTAGGCTCATTTGAGTCACTGGAAATGAGACCCTTATCCAACATATACTTGAGTGTCCATCACTGAAGCAGCTCTGGGTCAAGCTATTATATATGTTATGCATATTTTACTACATTTAATTTTTAAAATTTATTTTATTTTTTGCTTGGCTAGTATCCATGTATTGTGCAGTGCCTACGGAGGCCAGAAGAGGGCTTCAGATCCCCTGGAACTGGAGTTAAGGATGGTTGTGAGCTGCTTTATGGGTGCTGGAAACTAAATTGAGATCTTCTGCAAGAGTAGCCGGTGCTCATAACCACGGAGCCATCTCTCCAGCCCTTTACTAATTTTAAAAGAGTTGCTTTTATTATTTTTAGTTATGTCTGTATGTGCATGTGTGCGTGAAGAAGCCATAGGCATCAGATCCCCAGGAGCTGGAATTACAGGCAGTATGAGCCTCTTGACTGGGGTGCTAGGATATGGCCTCAGTCCTCTGGAAGAGCAGCAAGTGCTCTCAACCACCGGGCTATCTCTCCAACCCCCTACATTTTTGTTTTTTTTTTTTAAGTTGAGAAAAGCCAGACATGGTGGCATACTGTTGTAATCACAGCACTTGGAAGGTAGAGACAAGAGGATTGCTACAAGTTTAAGGACAGCCTGGGCTACATAGCAAGTTCCTGGCCAGCTGTGGCTACGGCAAGACTGCCGGAAAACAAGCAAGCAAGCTAGGGAGCAAGCAACAACGTTGAAAAGAGCTTTCAAGAAGAGAATGATACATTATTATATTTTTTTTTACATTTAGTGTGTGTGTGTGTGTGTTTGTGTGTGCGTGTGCACATGCCACAGTGCCAGTATAGATGTCAGAGGACATCTTTCAGGAAGCAGTTTCCTCCTTCCATCATGAGGGTCCCAGAAATCCTACTCAGATCATCAGGCTTGGCAGTAAGTGCCCTTACCCCCTTGAGCCATCTTGCCAACCTTGACAAGTTTTATGAAAAAAACACTTTTATGCAAGGCTTTGATCTCCTCAACTGTAAAAATAAAAGGTGGTTTCAACTGTGAGCTGCTTGGTTAGTTGTGTCCCCAGTACGGGGTCCTGAGCTACACCCCAGCCCTGACTGTGGGATCTCATTTAGGCCCAATGGGAGTTGTTGGTTTTTTGTTTTTGTTTTTAATGTTTGTGAGAGTATTTGGGAATGTCAGGGAAACTTGTGAATTCTCAAAGAGGTCTGTGTCCTCTGAAACCCTCCCAGATGAAAGCTAGAAGTCAGGAAAGCCCCATGCACAACCCTCGATCTCTAGCTTGCTGTAAGAACTCTCACTCTGGAGGCTCCATCAGCCCCATCGGAAGCCCAGGACTGAAGCAGGTGTCAGCATTCCCATTTCCACAAGAGTCAGAGGAAAGTGACCAATCCATGACAGACAAGGCTGACACCAGTCATCCCCACAACACACACACACATACACACACACACACACACACACACACACACACACACACACACACACACGGCCTCCGCCTCCTGCATCTACACCCTGAGGAAAGTCTCTAGGAAAGCCTATGAGGCTTTGCCATAGGGAACGATAGCTCCCTTTCCAGAACATTCCTGCCTGTGAACTTGTGCTAGGGAGAGGAGCAGTTTTCGTGCTTTTTTCTGCTTCGGGGCACACAGAAGCTGCAAATGTGCTATTTTCCTTCGGCTTTTTGCCAGCCCGGCGGTATGCAGAGTACTTTCCCCAAGTCCAGATGGAAAAGCCACCCCAGAGGCACTGAATTTACACAGTAAAATTCACCTTGTTGCAAGGGGACGGACACAGCTGCCCAGTGCAGTGATCAAATCTAACCAGGCACCAAGTCTCTGGCTCCCGAGGCCCCAACTTGGCCTACCTAACTGCTCCTGGCCGTTTTCTCCAAACAGATTAGATGCAGGCTAAAGAGGGAGAGAGAGTCTGAACGCCAATGTGAACAGTGGGTGATGAGGCCTGGGAGCCGGGGACTTGGCAACGCAGCCCGCCTGCCTCCTGCTCACACCGCACCCTCCGGCTCGCCTGCCGAGCAGGAAGATTCCTTCCATTGAAACATTAATTCTGAAAAATCCCTGAAGACTGATAGTGTCTGGGAACAGCTCGGTGATTCAGATAGGAATCCCGAAGAACAGGAGGCTGTGGACCCAGTTGAGGCTGGCAACCCACACATCAATCACAATGGCTTCTATGAACTGAACACCTACTAGGTGCCTTCTCAAGATCTCACCGTGCCTGGTCAGGCAGATCCTGGGTCTGTTACCTCTACCACTGACTAAACTCGCCACCAACCCACCTACCTGGTACCTCCTCCATCTCAAAAGCATCTCAGATGAGGAAAGTGAGCCCCCCAAAGTTGCCATTTACCCATGGACTCACAGGAAGCTAATGGTGCCCCTCAGAGTATAGAAGAAAGATCTAGAAGCAGTCTCATCTTTGCTGACTTGATCTTGCTAAGGCTCGGTTTCTTCAGCTGTAAAGTGGGTATAATAGTACCTATGGAGAAATAATGATATAATGCAAGCATAGAATGTCTTGTGTCAGGTGCAGCAGGTGTTAGCTGTCATTTGTCACTGCAGAAAGAAATCTGCCTCTGGGGTGTGGATATCAGTTTTACAGTGGACAGGGACATGGCTCAGTGGTTTAAGTTCAGATCCCCAGATACCTAGGTAAATGCTGGGTGACGGAGGCGGCCCTCCTGGAGTTCCAGCCTCTGAAGGCAGAGGAAGGGGACTCTCCGGAGCAAGTTGGCCACAGGGACTAGACATATCGGTGAATTCTGGGCTTGATTGAGAGACCTTGCCTCTGAATAAGGCAGAAGGGCAATGGGGTATGATTCGTGACATCAATCTTGGGCCTACACACACACCCACACACGCACGTGCACATGCATTCACACACATGTGCGTCCCCATACATGCATACCCACACATGGATACTGTACAAGAAAATATGGGTAAAATGTTATTTTTATTAAGCTCTTGGGGGCGTCCTTCAGGGGACATTTATGGCTCATTGATGATGGGTCATGAGCTGTACTGTGAACAGTATTCTCTCATCAGCTCCTCCTTCAGACTCTGTAAACCAGGTGCAATTATTGTCCCTCCCATTTGACAGGTGAGAAAACTGAGGCACAGAGAGGAGGGCCATTAGACGGTGAATAGTAGAGTCAGACTCAGACTCAGGTCCTCACCCCTCCGCTCACTGCCTCTCTCATGTGGCTTTGCCCTCTCTTCCAGTTTGGCACCGACTGGGCTGTGTACATGACCAAGGCAGACGGCACATATGTAGTCAGGACAGTCCAGGAGCTGCTGCCAGCCTCGTTCGGGCCGGAAGACCTGCAGAAGATCCACTGAAGGTCAAAGAGGATCCGCTGCCCGTGTGGTGCCGAGTTCTCATGGGTGCCTGAGGGACAGCTCCTGGAAGATGTCAGAATGATGTTCCTGCTGGACCTGGTGACACCTGCCACATGGGTCCCAAACCCTGCATGGGCTGGGCAGGGTGACCTTCCCTAATTGTTCTCACACAAGTGATGGAGTTGTCACTTAGCCCAGGCCAGAGCCGCCCCTCACATGCCTGTCCTCTCGGGGACTCAGAGCACTCCAGCCTGCCTTCCCCTCAGGCCAGCCCTCCTTAGCATTCCCAGCCTGGCCTCCCAAGGTTCCGTCCTGTTCCTGTGACTTTTCTGATTATAAACATCACAAGTTGCCCTCATTCAAAGGACACATGTACCTCTTTGTCTCTCACCGTGTGCAGCTCTTGCGGGGATAGGACAATTCGTCTTTGGAGAAAGTTTTGGGTATTTTCTTCTGAAAGAGGACACGGGATCCTTGCAGCATATCTGTCTGTGTGGAGCATGCAGCCTGAGGCTTCTCACCCCTTAGTTTTCAGGTGGGAGGCCCCTAGGGAGGGTCTGGTTACAGTTTGCTGTAGTTTGGAGTGAGCTTCCAAGCTGAAGGCTTAGTGCCCCACCTGGTAAGAGACATTGGAATCTTTAGGAGGTGGAGTCTAATAGGCGGACGTTAGGTCATTGGGAGAGTGTCCTTGCAGGGGATGGGGGCATCCCCTTCTTCCTGTCTTTACTTCCTAGACATAAGGTGAATGAGTGTTGTTTCAGCACCCGTTCTCACAGTGATGTTTGCCTCCCAAACAGAGGCTGAAAGGCAGTGGGGTCCACAGGACAGACCCTCTAAAACTATGCCCAAATAAACCTTTCATCTTTATACGTTGATTCTCTTAGGCATTTGTTACAGGAGCAACAAACTGACACACCATTGCTAGGGTCAGGGTTGAGCTAGGTAGAGACCTGTGCCTTGGGTGCCACCTGCCATAGCAGCTGCGATGACTCCACAGTATAAAAGGAGGCACAAATGGTATAGCAAAGATTTCTCTTAGGACCTATTGTGTGCACATGCCTTTTGGATCACTTTCTTTTCAGTGCTCAGTGGTTCTGGGAAATGGCTTCCACCCGTTTTCAAAGAGGAGGAGAGAGGCCGTGAGCTTGCTCTAGGGTTTTGCTATGGCAAACAAAACTCAGCATAGAATCTAGGTTACTTGACCTCCACAGTGAGCTAGAAACAGTGTGGGCTTCTTGCTGTGCACTGTGCTAAGATTTTTGACATATACAAGTTCATTACACTCCTATTTATCAAACCCACATGTAAGTATTATTGCTTTCATTTTACCAGTAAGCACATCAAAACTCAGAGAGAGTAAATCACTTGCACAAAGTCATACAGCTAGTAGATGGCAGAGCCAGATTCTGGCTTAGGTCTGTGTGCTTCTGAGTGACTTTTTCTGGTTCCCCCATGGCCCAAGACTGTGTTTATGGAGTATCTTGTATTTGTCAAATATGCTAAATTCTAAAAGAGAATGATGTATATGAAAAAGTCTTTGCCCTTGAGGAATGCTGGGTATAAAGAAAGAGGGGGAAGAGAGAATTTAATACACAGAAATGCACACCGTGACAAGGGAAGGGCTGGCTACTTTGTGCATGGGGCGGGGGAGGGGATGTAGCTCCTGCATCCAGCACGTGTTGCTGTCCCAGAGGCTAGCTGTACCCCTGTACCAAGTACCTGCTGCCATTATGGTAGTGAGCAAACTATCTCAATGTAGTTGCAGGATGCAAAATTCCGCTCTGTCTTTTGTTAGAAATGGCTCTGAGGGCTGGAAGTACAGCTCAGTGGCGAGGCCTTGCCTGGCCTGTGCAAAGGCCCTGGGTTCTATCTCCAGCACTGCAAAACCAAACAAAAAGCACAAACAGATTTAAGGGCTCAGTTGCTGTTTAGAATGTTCTCAAACAAAGGGGGTGGGGAAGCTGGACGAAAACAAGCCAGAAGATTAATACCAACTAATGTTTTGTTCATTGGGAGAATGATTATTGTTCTTTTATGTATTTGTATCCTTTGGGTGTTCTAAAATTTTCTTTCATCATCAAACTATAAAGAAAGAGAACATGGTGTAGCATAATGGTTAAAAGTCGGTGCTTTGGGGCCAGCAAGGTGGCTCAGCAAGAAAATGTGCTTGCCACCAAGCCTGATGAACTGAGTTCGATTCCCAGAACCCACATAATAAAGTATTTTTTAAGTCTGTGCTTTGGAGTTAAACAACTTCCAGGCCATGTAAACCACAAATTATTTCATCATTCTGGGACTCAGTTTCCTGATCTATAAAATGGGGATACAGTGTCTGCCCTGTGGGATTTTTATGAGGAACTGAATGAAATAATGTAGTACTAAAAGCCCAGTGCTTAAGTGGATGTGGGGACCCATGGCTGAAATCCCAGCAATTGGGAGACTAGAGCAGAAACATCTCCATGAGTTCAAAACCAGCCTGGGCCATATAGTGAGTTCCCAGGCCAGCCTGAGCAACAGAGTGAGATCCTGTTAATAAAACCAAACAACCCAATGTAGACACTCAGAAGCTGATAAATGTCATCTGTTCATCTTTACTAAAGGGGACAGATTTTGGTCCTTTGAGGATGAATTTGAATTTTACAAACAGGCAACAATCTTTTACAATCAATTTACTGATTCCTCTTTTTTTTTTTGAGAGAGAGAGATTTTTCATGTAGCCCAGGCTAGCCTCGAACTCTGTATATTCAAAGATGACCTTGAACTTATTTATTTGTCTTTATTTATTTTTCTTTTATATGTGTGAGTGTCCTGCCTGAATGTATGTAAGTATACCACATATGTGCAATGCCCACAAAGGTCACAAGAGGATGTTGGATCCCAGGAGCTGGTGTTAGGGTCAGCTGTGAGCTACCATGTAAGTGCTGAGAATTGAACCTGGGTCCTCTATGAGAGCAGTCAATACACTTACCCACTAAGCTATCTCTCCAGCCCCATTTTTGAACTTCTGATCCTTTTCCATCTGCCTCCCAAGTTCTGGAACTATTGGCATATGCTACCATGTCCAACTTTATATGGTAATGAGGCTCAAACCTGGGGCTTCATGAATGCTAGGTAAGCACTCTACCAAATGAGCCACATCCCAGCCCAGGATTTCTTTAAGAACTGTTTAGTCATGTTTACTGTGTCCTGCTGTTGGCATAGAGCAGGGAATAAGACAAAATTGTCAGTGGGAAAGTGAGACCTAAGAGTTATGGGACTTCGTGAGACGTGTCACCAAGGGGAAGGAAATGCCAGGGGACAGCAGAGAGAGTTCCCAGAGAAGGGAGGGTATTTCAGCCAGGAGTCCAGAAGGGACCAGAGGGCTCTTTCAGTTAGGGACATATACAAACCATTGTCTCTCAAAGCACTGGGATCTGGGGAGGGTGAAAGGCTTGACACCATACAGGGTTCTTACACCCTGAAAGCAGGTGGAGGGAGACATTTCTGAAAGGAAGCTTCCAGAAACTAGTTGAAGAGTGCTCACTTAGAAGGACCATAGTACTTTGCTCAAGAGAGGCTGGGATGTTTAAGGCCAGAACATTTTCATTTGGCAACCAGCTGCACAGAGCACATGCTGAAGAGCTGGGTTTTCAGAGCTCAGGCGCTCTGTTGTTCAAGGCTACCCGTATTTTCAGAGCCTATGGTGCGATCCCAGATTCCCGTGGAAATAGCAGGCATGTATGCGCCTCTGCTCTCCATCAGCCACTGGCTGCCACTTCACCCACATGGTTCTTTAGGATTTCAGGATTTCCTTTGAGCAGGAAGGAGGTCACAACTAAAATGACAGACGCCAGGGGTGCTTTGGTGCTGTGTCTAAAACGAGAACCACTGTTCAAGAATAAATAGCTGGCTATAGTAGTGTAGGCCTGGAATCTCAGCTGCTTGGGAGGCTAGGGCAGGAGGATCTCCAGTTCAAGGCCCTCTGGGTTAGGTAGTGATTTCATTTCAAGGCCAGCCTGGACAATTTGGTGAGATCTAGTTTAAAAAAAAAAAAAAAAGTTAAAAATGGACTGGAAAGTGGGCGACCACTTTCCTGGTATGCGAAAGGCTTAAGTTCAATCCACAATATTCCAAAGAAGGAGAAAGATGGGAGAGGGAAGAGGAGGAGGAAGAAACAGGACTCGGGGTGCAGTGTAGCAACAGAGTGCTTCCTTCGTGTGTGTGAGGCCCTGAGCCAAAGATAGATGATGGATAGATGAGGAGATGGGGAAATGATAAATGTCAGAGACAGACATAGTATAGACAGATGATTGGTAGATATGATAGAGAAAGAAAGATAGATGGATAGATAGATGATTGGTAGATTGAGAGATAGATGATAGATACACAGATAGATAGAAGATAAATAGATGATAGACAGATAATAGATTGATAGATGATCGATAGAAGATAGATGATAGATGATAGATGGACAGATAAATAATTAATAGATTGATAGATGATACATAGACAGATGATTGATAGATTGATAGCTAGATGATAGATAGATGATAGACAGACTTACTAAGTCTCTTACATATGTAACACTTTATTCATAATCATATGAGCACAGAAGACGAAGGGGAAGCTTGTTGACATGTTTTTTGATCATTTGAAGGAGAAGTTTAGAGGGGAGAGAAATTAAAGGCTCTGCCACCACACAGAAAAAATGCATGGCACAATGGTTATGTTACCTGTTGCTTAGAGGCTTAGGGCAGCAAATAGATGTTATCTCACTGTTTCTATGGGTCAGGATGCTGAGCTGAGCTAAGTCCTTGGGGTCTCTTGCAAGGCTGGAGGTGTGAACCTGCGCTTCGGACTCATCCGAAAGTCACTGCAGGTCCTCTGCAGAACTCACACATATGGCAGCTAACAACACGCTCTTTTGACCTCCTCACGCATTGCACGACATGGATGCACTTACATGCATGCAGACAATACATTAATACACATAAAATAAAAATAATAGAATATTTTAAGAATAAATAAATGAATAAATAAACGCCATCAAGCTGACGACGAAGATGAGCCATCACACACTGTAACCTAGAAGCAAGTGGCTAAGGTCCACCAGCCCACACCTTTTGTGTTCACACAAAGGTACAAATACCAGGACCTGGACATCGATGTCACTGGCAGGAGAGTCAGAAGAAGAGGGCCTGCTTAGCCCTGTGACAGTCTGACCTGACTCCAAAGGGTACCATAAGGTCTAAGGTCTTGCTCTCCTGGCCTATACTCAGCTTACTTTTTTCTACAACACAGGACCACCTGCCCAGGAGTGGTACCACCCACATCACTCAACAATCACAAAAAATGCCCCACAGACATGGGCACAGGTCAATCCAATGGAGGAAGTTCCTCAATTGAGGCTCCCTCTACCCAGGTGTGTCAAGTTGACAACTGACGCTATCCAGCACAGGTGTCTGGAAAAAGCTGCAGTGATGTAAAGAAAAATGTCAGACCAAAGCTCAGACAGTAAAATTTCATTGCCTCCACTGCAGACCAGTTTTGGAGAGAGCTGGGACAGGAAACTGTTGCCACTTTTTTTCTTGAATTAACACCGTAGTCCACTGAGGGTTTGCATGCCCAGAAAACCTTAAAACAAGGACTGGGGCCCAGCAGGCCCTGTGCTAGATGCTGGAAAACTCAGGTTTAAATATCACAGCTTTTTTTCAAGCAGAACTCACATGTCAGATTGGGAGAGAAAAAGGGCACCGGGTCCTGTCTGGAGACAGTCAAAGAAGGCTCCCTCCCAGGAGATGACCTGAAGTACGACTGGAGACTCAGGGAGGTAGAGCAGACCAGAAGGATCAGCGAGATGATTAAGGCAAACTCAATAATCCAGTATCGCTGAGCCCTACAGGGAAGGGCAAGGACGCGAGGCAGCTACTAAGAGTGAATAGTGAAGCACCCCGGCCGAGGGGCTTGGATTTTGAAGAGCACTGGGCACACAGAGCCTGGGGAGGGCGAGACGCAGCAGGGGGCAAGGCCACATCTGCTCTGTGAACAGTTGCTGCAGGACAGAAAAAAAAAAAACCTGTACTGCGCCCAGCACACGAGGCTGAGTTTCCCAACACCGCGGTGTCTCCCAGCTCTGCATCCACCATGTCTCCATCACTCTTGGCCCAGTCACCATGGAGACGCTTCTTCCCTGTGAGATCTCACTCTCTGTCCACTGTGTACCGATTATAACCTCCAAAACCTCAGCTAGAGAGTTGAAGGGGCAGGATTTTGACCTGGCCCCAGCTTTGCTCTGTCAACAATTTCAGCACCCCGCCCCTTCTACCTCTGCTGGCGATTTACAGACAGCGTTTCTGAAATGGGCTGTGGCAAAGGACATTGCTGCTCTGGGAGAATGTCCATCTCTGCCAAGAGGAGACAGAGCGTTGAAACAGTGCCAAGGGACACTTCCCAGAAAGGGAAGGACAAATGTGTTCAAAGCCTCTTTTTTCCAACTCTTGCTTTTTCCACTTTACATTAGCATCAGCTTTTTTTCTTTCATGTCCTTTGGGAGAAGGTTAAATGATGCTTCTTAGGCATATTATGTACTTTACTAAAAGTCTGCAGTCTTGTCCTGGACAGAGAGTGCTATGTAAACACAAGGATGCCCGTGACATAGAATCTGGGCTAGAATCTCGTCTGTAGCCTTCCCAGTACTTCTGTCCTCACTCTTGTTCGTCCTCGTGTCTGAGCACATCAAAGCTGTTCTGGCACATAGCTGCTGTTTAACATTAAGTTCTGTGAATGGATGGGTCTCTCATATAGAATATTAAACCTGTGACACAAGCAAGCTTCTCAGAACAAAAACCATATCCCACATCTGCCTTTTGACCTTCTTGGGGACCAATGCAGAGTTGGGAGGGATTACAGGAGAACTGGGGACAATCTGCGCCCCCATGAGACCCTTTGTGTCATCATAGGAAGACTTTTACCATAGAACAGACAGGGGACTGGGAAGATGGCTTAGTAGGTGAACTGCTTGCTGCACAAGCTTGAAGACCTGAGTTCAAATCCCCAGAACTCACGTAAAAGATGGGGTACAGCAGTGTGTGTCTGTAACCCCAGTCCTGAGTTTGGAGGGGCAGAGACAGGCAGATCCCCAGTCAGTCTAGCCAAATCAGTCTCAAAATAATTAACAACTATTAGTAATAATAATGTGAAGAGTAATAGATGAAGATGCCTGATATTGACCTCTGTCCTCCACATGCACATGTGTACACAAATGAATACATGCCACCCATAAATTCAAAATATGGGGGCGGGGGTAGACAGAACAGGGACAAATGGAATCAGGACCACAGTCCTAAAAAAGCGTCTCCTGGGCCCCTGTAACGGGCCCCTGTGACAGGTGCCTGTGTCTCTGTCTTGAGGAAGGACACAGAGGTCACAGTCTCTGTTGGAAGCCTGTGTGAGCACACATCCACTTGCCTGTCCTGTCTATTCACACATCTGCCAAGGATTCAGGCTTCACACTGTGCTTGGCTGAAACCTGTCAAAAACAACTTAGATTTTCCTTCAGAAGGAGACGTGAACAAGTCCAGTGTACAATGGTAGGCTAATTAACATCAGTCTGGAGATTTCATTTCCAGCAGGTGGGTAACATATCACAGTCCAGTGAGACTGCAGCTTAGGAGAACAAATCCTGAGGCTTATAACAAATGTACTCCTTAACTCCAGATTCCAAATGATGTCCTTGGCAGGCTGGGGACTCATCACACCTCATGGTAAAAGATTATGTTACAAGAGATTAGAAAAAAAAAGCCTGCAGGGAATGGAGCTCAGTGAGGGCGTAGAGTACTTGTCTAGCCTGTGCAAAAGCCCTGGGTTTGATCGTCCAGCACTGCATAAAACTGAACGTGGTGGAACATACCTGTAACCCCAGCATTCAGATGCCAGGAATGGAGCCAGGTCCTCTGCAAGAACAGTCAGTGCTTTTCATTGTTGAGCCATCTCTCTAGCCACTCATATATACATTTTAAATTCACCAATCCAAGCTGTATTCTTCTGCAGTTGCCTGATTCCTTTTTTTTAAAAAAAAATTAATGGTTTAAATGTTTAAACGCCTTTAATTCTGGCACTGGGGAAACAGAGACAGATCTTTGTGAGATGGAGGCCAGCCTGGGTCCATAGGGAAAGTTCAAGGCCATTTGGATCTACAAGGAGACCCTGTCTCAAAAAAACCAACGAAATTATTTTGTGTGGGCTGGGAGGTGGGCAGGGGAAGGGCACGTGGAATGAACAATCTGCAGGAACTGGTTCACTCTTTCACCAAGCGGGTCTCAGGAATTGAACTCGGGTCAACAGGCTTGGGCCCCTTTACCCACTGAGCTATCTTGCCAACCTACCTGATTTGTATAGGTAAGCTTTCTATCCACACTCAAGAACACAAAGGAGGAGGAGGTGGGGAGACGGCTCCGTCAGTAATCTGCCTGCCTTGCAAGCACAAGGACCTAAATTGGATCTCTAGAACCCATGATTTTAAAAAAGGGACTTTGTTAAGAAGGTTCAGAGCAGCGTTGTTCCACATAACATAAAACTGAAAGCAGTCCAAATGCCCATCCACAGAAGGTTGGAGAAAGTGTGGAGAGATGGTTCAGTAGTTAAGAGTGCTTCTTGCTCTTCCATAGGACCTGAGTTCAGTTCCCAGAACCCATATCAGGAGCTTACAATGATCTCTAACTCTAGCTCCAAGGATCCAATGCCCTCTTCTGACCTCTGAGGACACCCACATACATGTGGTATATACTCACACAGATACACACACATATCAATAAAGATAAATCTTTAAAAACATTTTTTAAGAAGCCAGACATAGCAGCACAGGCCTTTAATCCCAGCACTCAGGAGGCAGGGGTGGATTTCTGTGAGTTCCAGGCCAGCCAGAGCTACATAGTGGGACTGCCTCAAAAAAAAGGTAGGGGTGTTAGCTGGAGAGATAGCTCAACAATGTGGAGTACTTGCTGCTCTTCCAGATGGCTTAAAGTTAAGTTTGGTTCCTGGCACCCACAGCTGCTTCAACCCCCAAGTAATTCCAGCTCCAAGAGATCTGACCACTTCTTCTGGGCCTTGGTGGAAACTGGCATACAGTCATGTATACAGTTAAATGAAATAAAAACAAAAACAAAACAAGAATAGAGTTATCACTTAGAAATAGATATTGAGGCCAGACATGGTGCCACACACCTTTGATCCCAGCACTTGGGAGGCAGAAGTAAGTAGATCTCTATGAGTTCAAGCCAGGGCTACATAATAAGCCCCTGTACCATCTCAACTAAAGATGTTGAAAGGGGCTGGAGGTGTGGCTCAAAGGTAGAGTTCGTACTTGCCCAGCATATAATGAGGCCCTGGACTCAATCCAGAAAATGAAATTGTAGAGTATCTTGGATTTGCTTTAAAATAATGGAGCAGGGGCACTGGTCTTTATGACAACTATCTTCTTATACCCCTCGAGAATGCTTCATTTTACTTTGTAATAAACTCTACCTAGTTTCTACACACAAATGAGCACTGGATGCTAGACATAGAATCTGGGTCCAAGGACTTCAAAATACCACACAAAGAAGTAGCTCAGCAAGGCAGCTTTTGCTTTTCCAAAAGGGTGAATTATCTCATTCTGATGGGGAGCAAGCACGTCAAGCCGGTAATTTAATAGGTCCTCCTAACTCCCAAGAGTATTGTGTCTTTTCCCCACTGGCTGGGGGTTCAACCTCTCAGTCTTTTGTAGCTGGCTATTTATTTATTTTTTAAATTTTATTTACATGAGTGTTTTGCCTGCATTTAAGTGCATCTGTGCATGCAGTGCCTCAGGAGGCCAGAGGGGGGCATCAGACTGAGCATCCATGTGGGTGCTGGAAATTGAACCCAGGTTCTCTGCAAGAGCAGTAATTGCTCTTAATTGCTGAGTCATATCTCCAGCCCCCAGCAGGTGGTTAGTTTTAAAAGAATTGGAGCAAAGGAAAGGCTGGAAAGGGGTAGGCCAGTCCAGGTCAGGGAGTTCTAGGAATGCTGGAGGGCCTTACATAAAAGTTTTACTAGGTGGAAGCAATTAAAATATTTTAAATCCTTAGTGTAAACAAGTTTTACAAGGTGTGGGGGGATTACAAAATAACATGACAAAGGTTACATTCCTGTGATCATTCTTTTGATAGAAAAGATTTTAATTCTTAGTAATTATTTCCCAGAATTACAAAGTTTAGGAAGCTGGATGATCGGTATTTGCGCTTTATTATGTGATTTTTGTATATATCTAAAAAAAAAAAAATTCCATTTAAAAAAAGAACATTCAGCCTTTGCTATTGTCTTGGAGTCAGGATCCAATTAGGCTAAGAGATGCACGTGTAGCAAAGCAAGTAATTTATTACGATTGCAATGGAGCCTACTTTCCACAGGAGTAGGAGAGGAAAGCGGCCCCAAACTGAAGCAACAGGGTCTTTTTATAGGTCTTTCATGACCTTCTGCAAGCAAGCAAAACCGAGTACAAAAGCGAGATTTTGCGGTTAGTCATTAGCACAAACTTATTTCAATAGTGTAATGGTCGATCAGCTCTGACCTGCCTCTATGGTCCACTGATTAGAATACCCTTTGTTAATTTAACATGAAGAACACAGATGTCAAGACTCAGAAAAACACCTTTACCTTTAGTAAGAACAGTAAGACTAATGATTCAACTTATATCAAAAACAAAGCAGCAGGGAGAAACAGAAATACGGAATTAACAGACGTCAGAATGAGGTCATCAAAGTGCCAGCCTCTAACAAGCCTGATGTAGTGGCACCTGCCAGTAATTCCAGCATCCCTGAATATGGCTGGAAGTTCAAGGCCAACCAGGGCTATGAACCAAGACCTTGTCCCAAACAATAATAAAGTAAATACGCCCCAAATAATCTGTATTATCAGTGAGCCATTCCTAAAAGCAAGTTTGGGAACAAAGATTTCTCATTAAAAAACTGTGTGGCTTTTTTTGTCAGCTCACCACCATCACTGATGGCTCAGGAGTTAAGAGCACTTGCTGTTCTTCCAGAGAACCAGGGTTCAACTCCCAACACCCACAAGGCAGCTCTATTGATACATACATAAAATAAATTGTGGTCTTTGGGCAAGATTTCCCTCAGTCCTAAGCAGCCCTGGAACCTCAAACCTGTAGTCTGAGTGCACTGGAAGGGCAAGGCCCTCAACCAGGGCAGGGTGAACTTCAATCTCAGCTCTAACACCTACTAGCAACCCGGAACACAGTCTTTCTTATCTATAAAATGGGCACTTTTACCTCGTTGGTGTGGGACGTTAAATCAGTTACAGGGTGTAATGTCCTATGTGTAACAAACATCCCTAACCTTTTTTGGTCATATTTCCTTTCTCAATTTATCGACTTAGCCCAGGACCAGATTCAATCTTCCACCTGGGTCTAAAGGGCAAACCAACTAGACTAGGGGATGCGCAGATGCGCGCACAGCGCCCTCTCGCGCGCAGCCGGGAAACTGCCGCGCCCCGCCCCGCCCACCGCGCCTGCGTACAGGCACGGCCCCCCGAAGAACTACCGCGCCCCGCCCCGCCCCGCCCACCGCGCCTGCGTACAGGCACCGCCCCCGAAGAACTGCCGCGCCCCGCCCCGCCCCGCCCACCGCGCCTGCGTACCGGCACCGCCCCCGAAGAACTGCCGCGCCCCGCCCCGCCCCGCCCACCGCGCCTGCGTACAGGCACCGCCCCCGAAGTTTCTTGTCTTCTGCGGCGCGGACGTTTGTGGCGGTGGCAGCGGGACCGGGTCTCCGCGCCACCATGGCGGTGCGACAGGCTCTGGGCCGAGGCCTGCAGCTGGGTCGGGCGCTGCTGCTGCGCTTGGCCGCCAAGCCTGGCCCGGCCTCGGGCTGGGGGAGGCCGGGCCCCGCGGCGGGCTGGGGCCGCGGAGAGCGCCGGGGCCGGGCTGCAGGCCCCGGAGCGCAGCCGCGCCAGCCCGGGCTCCCGCTCCCCGACCGCTACCGCTTCTTCCGCCAGTCGGTGGCCGGGCTGGCGGCGCGGATCCAGCGGCAGTTCGTGGTGCGGGCCCGGGGCGGCGCGGGCCCTGGCGGCCGAGCAGTCTTCCTGGCCTTCGGGCTGGGACTGGGCCTCATCGAGGAGAAGCAGGCGGAGAGCCGGCGGGCCGCCTCGGCCTGTCAGGAGATCCAGGTGAGCTCCGACAACCGGGCAGGTGTCTGAGTCAGCTGAACGCGGCTGGGCGGGTGGCTTGGGGCCGGGCGGGGCGGGGGCGGGCCCCGGCTGGGAGCGGAGGTCGCGGCGGGGGCGGGGCTACAACTGAAAGGCGAGGCGAAAGGGGCGGGGCCTGAACTTTGGGGGCGGGGCTGGGAACGGAGGTCTTGGCAGGGACAGACAGGGTCAGAGCCTAAGGGGATGGAATCGGAAAATGGGGTGGGAACGTGTGTCTTAGCTCTGGATCTGGGAGTCCAGTGCTGGAGCAGAGGGGGTGGTACCTGAGCCTCAGGGGGCTGGGCTACAGTTGGGACTGCAGCTGGGAGTCTGGCGTGGGGGACCTTGAGTTTTCTGAGATGGGGTGGCTGGGAACAGCGTGTGGGTGGGAGTGTGACAGGTGCAGAGGGCAGGTCTGGGAGGCGGGCCCTGCGCGGGCGGAGCTAGCAGCTGGGCAGTTCTGATGGTAACCCTTGGTGTTGAAGCAGGCCTGTGGGTGGACTCTGTAATGGGGCGGTGTAGGAGCGTGGGCATTGTGAAGGATAGGACCCTCAGCCACGACTGGGCAACTGAAGGGGTGGAGTACTCGGCGGGGACTGGACTAAGTGCCAATGAGATCTACTTTAGGTTATCTGGAGAGGAGCAAGACATTGGGGCAAGGCAAAGGTTAAGGTCTTTCTGAACTGTAATTGCCTTAGAAATCATCTCTTAAGACCAGCTTATTTCACTGTTACTGGCCTGATGCCAGCACCTTGTTTTTTTGTTTTGTTTCGTTTTTCACAAACCGTATGTTTCAGAAGATATGCTACTAATGTAGTTTCATTTGCACCGTGACAAGTGGTTTAGGGTAAATTTTCACTTTTCTTTTTCTGTTTTTTTTTTTTTTTTTTTTTTCCTTCTTTTTGGACATACAGGGTTCTGCTGAGTATTTACAGTTCAAGTTGACTTTGAACTTTTGACCCTTCTATCTCCATCTCCAAAGTGCTGGGATTATTAAGACATTGTCACCATGCTTTGTATAAATTTTCTAAAAATCATTAACAGTCTTATCGGTAGGTTTTGAGGTAGGTGTCATCCCCAGTTTATGGCGGACACACACTCAGGTAAAATGACATACACTAGTTGTAAAGACTGTGTGTTCTGCTGAGCCAGGCTGCCTCCACAGCATAGCCAAACAGCAGATGAGAATACCTGAAATCACAGTAAAAACAATAGCAGAGTACAGCAAGTCTAATGTTTTAGTTAATCTGCTCATAGTTATTGCTGGCAGTTGAATACACCCTGAATTCTTAGGCTTTTTTAACTCTTAAAATAGCTTGGGGACATCTCTCCCTGCTCAGCTAAAGTGTTCTAGTCAAGGTCGAGTAGACAAACAGAACCAATAAGATATGTATATTTAGAGACCGGGACTTATTTTAATGACTTGGCTCATGCTGGCCTGGTAGATCTAAAATCTGCAGGCAGGAAGACAGAGGCAGACTCCAGACCAAGGGAAGAGCCAGCACTACAGTTCAGATCTGAAAGCTGTTGGCTGCTAGCTTTTTCCTGGGGTTTGGAACCACTTGCTGAGTGAGTGCAGCTCACAAGCATCTATAACTCTAGTTCTAAGATATCTGACGCCTTCTTCTGGCTTCCAAGGGTATTACATACACATAGTGCGTATACATTCAGGTAAACACATACACATAAAAATAATAAAATATTTTTAAAAGATTTCCTTATTTTTATCTTATAGTGTATCGCCTGCATGTATGTAAGTGTACCCCTATCATGCAGTGTCTCAGTAGGTCAGAAGAGGGCGTTGGATCCTTTGGAACTGGTGTTACAGACAGCTGTTAGCCATCATGTGAGTGCTGGGAATTGAACCCGGGATCCGGGTCCTCTGCAAGAGCAACTAGTGATGCTTAAGCAATGAGCCATCTCTTTAGCCTCCCTGAGTTGCTTTTTCTTTTGGGGGGACAGGGTCTCTCTGTAGCCCCAGCTGGACTGGAACTCGATATGTAGATCAGACTGGCCTCAATCTCTCAGAGATCCACCTGCCTCTGCCTCCTGAGTGCTTAATCAAAGGCATGTGCCACCACACCAGCCTGAGTTGCCATTTTTAAAGGCTATTTTCCATCCCCAGTAGGTTGAATCCACAGATGCAGGATCTACAAATATGCATGACTGGCCATATTAAGTAACCTTTGTGGTTACCAGTAGAGGACCTGTGTAGGTAGTGTGGGGTGAGCTAGCCCAGAAAGAGTAAGAAGAGAGGGTGTGACCATGGGGAAGTCTAGAAATGAGTGTCCCACAAGTGCTGCCTATGCAAGTCCCCAGTGCCACTCTCAACGTGGAACAGAAGGGAGGAGTAGGTTAGACCGTTTGAGGACAAAGGTAGAACCTAGGTGACTGAGAAACAATGGCATCACACCAAAAGCCAGGGACAGTCCACCAGAGCTTTGGGAACAGGTGTCCTACCTGGGGCAGCCCACCCCAGCCCAGCCCAGGGACCCAGTCTTCATCCATTCCTGTCAGAACTCTGTGTGTGCTCCTCGCCCTCTGAACAGAGAAGCCTAGCAGAGCCTCGGAAGCAGAACACAGGAGGAAATGCCTCAGCTCAGGACAAATCCTGGCCTTACCTCCCCCGGCCCCTGCCAGAATGACCTGGGGTTTCTGCTGATTCTGCTACCCTGGTGGCCACTCAGGAGCCAGGGCCCAGGTCTTTGTAGAGAGAGTGGGGAAGCAGAGGACCCTGTGACAGCTGTAGGACCCAGGACTTCCGTCCTGGCAGTGCCCTGCTTTGGACTGTCTCTGATCACAGTGAAGGACACTGTGAGAAAGGCTGTTCTAGAGAACGAGGCAGAGGCAGGCCGGCCTGCACTGAAAGCGAGTACGGTCATTGTTTCTGACCCTGACCTTGTCGATTAGGACCCTGCCTCACTGTGCCTCTCCCCTGTCCTTGCCTTATGGTGGCCTTACTCAACCCCCTGGCTCAGAGGACATTCTTTTTGCTCACAGGCGATTTTTACCCAGAAAAAGAAGCTGGTACCTGACCCACTGGACACGAGATGTTGGCAGGGCTTCCGGCTGGAGGACTATCTGATAGGACAGTCCATTGGCAAGGGCTGTAGTGCTGCTGTGTATGAAGCTACCATGCCCACATTGCCCCAGCACCTGGAGAAGGCCAAGTGCATGGGACTGCCAGAGAAGAGCCCAGATGTCCTCCCACAGGGGGCAGATGAGGACCCAGCTCCAGAGGCCCCCGCCTTCCCCTTTGCCATCAAGATGATGTGGAACATCTCGGTAAGGCCCTGCCTCTCCTTTTGTGAGCAGGTTTTTCTCAAGATGCTAGTCTTTGGAGATGGCCCATTCTTCCGGATTTTCCACAGGAAAGGGGCCTATGGAGTTAGACTTCTTTGCTCTCTTACATGAGTCTGGAGCTCCCTGTCTCAGATTGTAACATGTCCATCACCCACCTGGGGATCAGATCCAGAGGCCTGTTTTGGATTTGGCAAGTCAGGAGACTTGAGAGCCTGTGATTCTTGCAACAAGTTCCAAGCAGTGCCCAGGTTTCTGGTCCTGTGAACCACTCTGAATGGCAGTTGCCTAAACCACTGGCTTCTGAGCTCATGGTGACTTCATATGAGATCAATATACCTGTCCTCTCCTTCTTGCCCCTCCTTTCATCACGTCTCACACAAAGGAGGGGCCATGTTCCTCTCCATCTCCCAACTGCCACATGCAGGGTTCTGTCACCTCCCTTCACTCAGGTCCCAGAAACACAGCTTTGAGAGACTGGAGTATTTTTCCCCACCAAACCAAGTCTTCTGTGTATTTAGTGTCTCTACCTTGCCATTGCAAGATGAGTCTAGAAAATTAAGCAGGACCCAGTGTACTTTCTCCTGCTCAGCACCTAGCCAGGGCTCAGGTGGCCATGGCACTCATGCTGGGCACTGAGTGTAGCTTCTTGTTTTGATCTTGGCTGAGATGGTAGGCAGACTGCTGCCCTCCAGGGGGACCAGCAGCCACATCTTTTGGTGTATCCCATCTGAGCGTCAAACTGGCCCTAGTAGGTGTGGTAGATTTTGTATTCACCAAAAACTATGGTTGTTACAGATTTTTTTTTTTTTTGAGATAAAGTTTCATATAACCCGGGCTGGCCTCAGATTTGAGCTTGTTATATCATTGAGGGTGACTTTGGTGCTAGAGATCCAACCCAGGCCTTCCTGCAGCTAGGCAGCACTCTACCACCTGAGCTACATCTGCAGCCCATGTTACAAGTCTTCTTAATACTTCGCAGCTCCATGGGTTCCAGATGTTCCTGATAAAATGAGGAAAACAAGGCTGGAGAGATGGCTCATCAGTTAAGAGCACCCCCATGGGGTGGGGTGGGGGCTCACAGCTAGCTGTAACTCCAGCTCCAGGGGATCCAAAATGAGGAAAATAAGGTGGGCTTCCTCCTTTCAAGCCTCTGTTTGCTGGGAGATGGGAAAGGCTGCCCTGTCATTTGACATAATTCAGCCAAAGTTTCTTGAGCTCTGGCCAGTCTGCTGAAGGGAGCTGGCAGAATGAGACTTAAGTGACCTAGTGGTCAGCTGTGAGCCAGTGGTGACCAGAGGCATCCATGAGGGGAAGCATCGTGTGCCCCGATATTTTGGCACCTTGATTAACAGGAGTTCAAGCTCCAGATAACAATATCTTCCTCCCCTCTCTTCCAAGAGGAACTAGTTTTGGCTTTCTGCTTCAGAGAGTTTATCTGATCTTAAAGGTCAAAGCCAATTCTAGGTTGCAGCTGTCTTGATCCAGATTCCATGCAGGGCTTGGAACTTAATGTTCCACGCAGGTCTGTGTAATCATAGATGCACTATGGATGTGTTCCAGGCGGGCTCCTCCAGTGATGCCATCTTAAGTACCATGAGCCAGGAGCTGGTCCCAGCTAGCCAGGTGGCCTTGGCTGGAGAGTATGGAGCAGTAACTCACAGGTAAGCATCCCTCTACTCCTGGGTTCTTTCACAACAGATTGATCACCTGTGTCCCTAGCACTCAGCACCATGTCTGATGTGCCAGAGGAGATAAGTGAAATTTACCATACCATGGAGGGGTTTTCTATTAGATAATTGAGCTCAGGAAAGACTGAGGATCATCTGACCTTAGCTCATGTTGCAGATGATTGAGTCACATTGTAGCTGGAGCAAAGGCCATCTAAAACAGACCCATTTCAGAGTGTTAGGCAGTCCTTCCCTAGTTCCTGCAAAGCAGTATTTGAGTGCCATGCCACCTAGTAGTGGACGTGGTACTCTTGTCTCCCTTCTGAAATAGCCCTGATCCTCCCATTAAGCTGTCTTCATGGTTCCTACTGGTCCAGGATCTCTCTGGCTTTACAGTGGCCTCCATTCTGCATACCTATGCCTGATGTCTGTGGGGGTGCCAAGGCACGTAGAGTAGCCAAAGTGCCAGAGATACTCTTTCTTAGAACACTCTGTGCACACGCATATCCTCCAGCCTTTGTTGACTCATCCTGTATGATCTGCTTTACTCCCTGCTTCTCCCACTTGGTTTCTCATCCACCCCAGTTTGCAGCCTCCCCTCTCCCCATCTCCCTCTCCTTCCCCTTCCCCCCATCTGCTGAAGTGGAAGCTCCTTTGTATACTGTACACACGCTGCTCATTTCCCCACACTCCCTCAGGTCTCCCTTGCCAGGGCCATGCCAACTTATGCTGTGGTCCTGACTCTCCCTGTAACCAGTGACCCATGGATATTAACTGCTGCATAGCCCAGGAACAGTACAAGGACACACATGGACCAGGTTCACAAAGCTGGCATCCTCCTGTCTCGGCTTGTCTCTGGCCCCTCCTCGCTTCCCACCCCCACCCTCAGCAGCCTGGTTTCTTCCCTGTGGCTCTGCTGTTTCTGTCTACCTTTGCACCCTCTTGTTTTCTGTGGCTCCAGCTAAGTGCTGTGGCAACCTTCCTAGTGTTCCCAAAAAGAATCTACTTCTCTGCTTTTCCTCGTTCTGCTGGCCAGTGAGAGCTCAGATGAACATATTGCCCTGTCACTCTCTCTCGTGACAGAGCGACAGGCACCAGCAGGGGAGAACTGCGAGGGGGATCCAGCACAAGTCTCATGTCCTACTCCCCTTGAATTGCCCCAGCCCCCTCCCCGCGGTACGCAAGGGCCTTTCAGGGGATCAAAGGGATGTCGGGTGCGACAGCCTGCCTGTTCTCAGCCTCCTGGCCTGCTCCAGAAGGCACAACCGGGGCCCCCATCTGACCAAAGAACCGTGCAGCTAGCCAGCTCTTATGATACAGCTTTATTAATGTAACTTCTTCAATGGTACCACAGGAAGCTGTTTACTGAACTTATCAGACACATTATAAAGGTTTAGAGTTACAGGTATTAGCATACAGTGGGAAGTTTCTACCAATCACTTTACTGGTCACTCTGATCATGCTTTTTACTTTACATAGAGGCTACTACTGTCCACGCACTGTTCACGAGGGAGGAAGTAATTCTCCTCCAATGGCACTTAAGTCCCTAGTTCACCTAATTACCATGGTATGTGCCTATCTCCTCTGGCTAGTCTTTGTTTTAGCTCCTCTCAGTGCCATCTTGCCCAGGCCACAAGGTACCAGCCAGTCAATTAGGATTTCTTAAGGCCCAACATTGCCCCTTGGTTCCAAGCACCCATTCCTGGTCCAGTCAGCCTTGGCTGTTACAGCCGGCACACAGGAGGTAGAGTCACCCTGTCTAAAATGTAACCACTGCTGCTAACAGCAAACTGCATCCGTGTCCCTTTCTGCATTTGACAATGGCGTTGCTAATCCCTGCAGTCAGGGAGATGACTTAGGCTGGGCCCCTGTGCTTGGTTAGACTGGTCTGTGCATAGCTCCCAGCATTCTAGCACAGTGTCTGGTACTGAAGTAACAGTAAATGTTCATCGAATAACAGTGACAGCTAGTATGTGCTTACTCTGTAGAGCACATCTGTAGTGCTTTATGTACACTAACCCCCTTGCCCAGTATGTTACTTTCTTATTCCCCTCTCCCACTTGCCCCTGAGCTCAGAGAGGATGGGTGACATGATCAAGAACTCAAGAGCACACAGGACCTGTGTGTGTACAGATGGATGGACAAATGGACCAAACGGTGGACAGGAGTTCTATGTGTGATGAGTCATCTGTGTTGGGTTTTTGCCCACACTGTGTACATTATTTGGAACAGGGCAAGCCTGCAATCAACATTGGTGAATTAGAGAGTACCTGTGTTTGTTGTGACCTTAAGGTATCTTTCCATTTGTTGTCTCCCCACTGATCTCATCCGTTTTTCCATTTGGCTTAACAGGAGATCCAAAGGCGGTCTCAAGCAACTCACCCCACACCCCAACATAATCCGGGTTTTCCGTGCCTTCACCTCCTCTGTGCCCCTGCTGCCAGGGGCCCTGGCAGACTATCCTGACGTGCTGCCCCCGCGCCTCCACCCAGAAGGCTTGGGCCATGGGCGCACACTGTTCCTCGTTATGAAGAAGTAAGTGGTATGGTTGGGTGTGACCGTGGGTACAGCAGGACTGGGAAGCAGCTTCCCCTTTCCCACAGGAGCTAGTACCCTCTAAGCACAAAGGTGTGCTGGGAGAGGCTGTGTCCTAGAACAATACAAACACCTCATCTTCCAGAACATGCTTCCCACCTAGTGTCCTTGATACTTCAGGTGGCTCCCCTCTGTGGCCGGCCTCATTATGTGTCATCTCACTGCATTGATGGAGCTAAGAGTCTGCAGTCCCCTGCTTCCTAGTTTCAAGGTGGTGGGTGGGTGGGTGGAACCTGAAAGGATGCATAGGAACAGTGAAATCAAAAGCTTCAGGGAGAAGCCTAACCCTAACTGAACGAGGGGCCAGGCATCCCGATAACTGGAGGTCCTGTCTCCTCACGCCAGCTACCCCTGCACCCTGCGCCAGCACCTTCGTGAGCACACCCCCAGCCACCGCTTGGCCGCTGTGATGATCCTGCAGTTACTGGAGGGCGTGGACCATTTGGTTCAGCAGGGCATTGCCCATCGAGACCTCAAATCTGACAACATCCTCGTGGAGCTGGATTCAGGTAGGTGCTCACTGTACCCTAAGTGCTCCAGAGAACAGTGCAGAGATTGGGGGTCGACCCTTAGGTCTCTGTACAGTGGAGGCTGGATGTCGATGTGGGCGTCTCCCTCTATCCTCCCAGAGCTAGGGTTAGATATGTGCTGCCTCACCCATATTTTGCCTGGGTGCTGAGAATCTGAATTCAGGTCTTCATGTTTGCCTAGAAAGCACTTTACCCACTGAGCCATCTTCCCAGCGCCCCCTATGTTCTGTCCGGTACTGTCCTCTTTCCATATACAGGGGACAGCAGTCCCCCGCCATCCGATGGGCCTGAAGAAGACAGGTGGCAGCTCTCAGTGTCCAGGGTCCTCTCTGTAGCCTATCTGCAGCAGAACCAGAGCATCATCCTGCAATTTTTCTTATAAAAACTGTAAAAGGGAATAAAAGCGAAAGGAAGGCAAATTCTGACTCGCTGGCAAAAATGATTTTAAGATAATGAAGGCTGTCCAGTGCAAGCCTAGCATCCTCTGCCACTGGAAGCATTCAAGCAGAAAACTGCCAAGGACATACATATAACTACATCCAGTTATGTAGTAGTGGCTCACACCTTTAATACACGCACTCTGAGATCATGACCAGCCTGGTCTATCTACACCATGGGTTCCAGGTCAGCCAGAGTTACAGGAAGACCCATTTTAAAAAATAATAATAAAACAGTGGGAGCTGAAGAGATGGCTCAGTGGTTAAGAGCCCTTGCTGTTCTTACAGATGACCTGAGTTTGGTTCCAAGCACCCATGTCACACAGCTCACAACCACCTGTAACTACACCAGAGGAGCCAACACCCTCTCCTGGCATTCATAGGCACCCATCACACATGGCACACACGCATAAAAACAAATCTTTAAAACATTTTAACTAAGTGAACTAGCTTTTTCAAAAACTCTGAATCCTAACTAAGTCCTAATGTCCCTGTTTATTAGGTTTATGGAGTTTCCAATTCAAACCTTAAACTCAGGGTATATGGGTGAGCTCCACTGGTCTTGAGACAATCTAGCTAGCTAGAAAATTCTTTAGATGGAGGAGCTAACCCTGCATGCAGTCCCCTGCCTGGGAACTGTGTGGGTTTCTTGCTTCTGGGAGGCACATCCATGTCCCCATTGCTGGCCCTGCTGTGCACTCTCCCATCCAGGCCTTGCGGGCCTGTGCTTCGGACACATCGCCCATTAGTCCAGCTCATCCATATCCTGCTGGCAGTTTTTGGAGGGACCAGGGAGGGCCTGCCAAAGGACAAGAGCAGAATCAGCATTCACCTCTGCTGCCTCTCTGCAGATGGCTGCCCCTGGCTGGTGATCTCAGATTTTGGCTGCTGCCTGGCTGACGAGCGAGTTGGCCTGCAGTTGCCTTTCACTAGCTGGTATGTGGACCGCGGTGGCAATGGCTGCCTGATGGCCCCTGAGGTGAGTTCTCTGTGTGCTCTGCCATCCGCAAGAGTTTCCTCAGTATTCCTATTAAATGAGGCGATGAAATGGGAGGTTCCTGCCCTTCTGCTTTCACTCAAACCCGACTCATCGGAAGTCCCCAGAGTTGTCAGGATCAACTGGACAGCCTTAGCAGGCCCTTCTGGCTTGGGCCGTGATGCCTTCAACTCTGAGTTCAGATTTGTCCCCCACTTAGGTGCAAGAACATGAATGGTAGACCCGCCAGTGCGTGACGTGGCCACTCACCTTCTGCTTCCTGTAGGTATCCACAGCCCATCCTGGGCCCAGGGCAGTAATTGATTACAGCAAGGCTGACACCTGGGCCATAGGGACCATTGCCTATGAAATCTTCGGACTCCCCAATCCCTTCTACGGCCAGGGCAGAGACCACCTCGAGAGCCGGAGCTATCAGGAGGCACAGCTGCCAGAGCTGCCCAAGTCAGTGCCTCCAGACACAAGACAGCTGGTGAGGTCACTTCTCCAGCGAGAGGCCAGCAAGGTGAGGCTGTTCCCAGGCTTTGAAGAAACTGCGGAGATGGGGCACTTGTTCATTGTTAGTCAAGGTCGTTTGGTCAAGCCCTACAAATAAATGCCAGACAGAGCCTGTCATATATGGGCAGAGGCCAACTACAGAACAGAGTAGATTGAGAAGCTGCAGGTCAGAATTCTAATAACTCTCCTCTTTATGGCCCATTTCACTCTGCTGGTGGGGCTCAAACCCAGGGCTCCATGCATGCTAGGTAAGCACTGAGCCACACTCTCAGTCTTTGGTCACAGATAGTTGCTTAGACAAACAGGCTGATGGGGCTAAAGAGGCTGCTCTTGCACAGGATTGAGGTTTGTTTCCCAGCACCCACACAGGGGTTTACAAACAGCCTAACTCCAGTTCTAGAGGAGCCAGTGACCTCTGCAGGCACTTTACTCAGTCAGTGTACCTGCATGCAGGAGGAATGTTCATATACATGAATGGTTTTTAATCTTTAAACAAATTTTTAAAAAGAAGGAGCTTGCCGGCACCTAACAACTTGAGTTCAATCTCTGGGACCCCTGTAAAGGAGGAAGGTGAGAAAAGACTCACACAATTGTCCTTTGACCTCCACAAGTGCACCATGGCATGTGTGTCCACACAAAATTTAGAGCCAGTGAGATGGCTCAGTAGGTAAGAGTACTTGATGCCAAGCCTGATGACCTGAGTTCAATCCCAGGTGCCCACGTGGTAGAAGAGAACTGACTCCTGCGATTGTTCTTTCAATTCTGAACACGTGTCTATGCACATGTACAAATAAATATAACAAAATTTGACCTGCACAAGGTCAAGCCAGCCAAACTAGAGGCACGGATAGGGTCAATGACCTCCAGGCCCCATCGCTAAGGAGCTATTGGCAGTTGAGAGTTGCTGGGAAACTCACTCTTATTTAGGAGGTGGCCCCTGAATCTCATGTTCCCATGAAGCCCCCACACCCCTGCACATATTGGATTTAGAGGGATTTATCTATACTAAAAAACCTGAAGTTGGAAGGCGTGTCAGAGGATATGAGGTGCGGAGGGTATTTTATTGTATGCATGTATGAACTCCCAAGATTAATTTTTAAAATAACCAAATTTTTTAAAAAGATGAAAGTTGGCCAGGCATGGTAGCCAATACCTTTAAATCCCAGCTCCCGGGAGGCAGGCAGATCTGAGTTCAAAGCTAGCCTGGTCTATACAGTTCCAGTCCAGCTAGGGCTACAGGAGACCTTGTGTTTAAAAAAAAGTTGCTTAGAAGGAAAAGGAAGTCTGGGAGTTTCTGAGAAACATTAATAGAGATGTGGCATATGGAAACAGTGAGATCTGATCAGACAGATGGGAAAATACCTCCAGAGAACCAATCTGGGGGTTGGAAGTTAATATAAAGGAACAGCCCAACCTGTTTGAACCATAATTGTAGTGGCAGGTCTGGGCCAGAGGGCTGCTGAGCAGAAAGAGCTGAAACAGACCTGGCCACAGCCTGCTGTTCTGTGGCTAACCCTCACTGTCTAGTCTGCTGCCTACTCATAGCAGATGCGCAATGAGTTTGCT
This sequence comes from Eospalax fontanierii, assembly GCA_035773235.1. Lineage (NCBI taxonomy): Eukaryota > Metazoa > Chordata > Mammalia > Rodentia > Spalacidae > Eospalax > Eospalax fontanierii. The sequence continues at coordinate 14,532,290 of CM069553.1, forward strand.
AGTTTGGCAACAATACCAGGTACAAAGCCCCAGTGCTAGAGACCAGGCAGAGTAGCATGCAGGTCCTCCAGTGAGGAACAGCTGAGGGAAGAGCAAGGGTGGAGGGAATTGGGCTGGAGCTGGCCGCAGGCATTCTAAGCTGTGCCGTCTCTTCCTATTGCAGAGACCATCTGCCCGCATGGCTGCAAACGTGCTGCATTTAAGCCTCTGGGGTGAACAGATTCTAGCTCTGAAGAATCTGAAACTAGACAAGATGATTGGCTGGCTCCTCCAGCAATCAGCTGCTACTCTGCTGGCTGACAGGCTGGTGGAGAAGAGCAGCGTGGAAACAAAGCTGCAGATCTTGTTCCTGGCTAACCTGGAGTGTGAGGCCCTCTGTCAGGCAGCCCTCCTCCTCCACTCGTGGAGGGCAGCCCCGTGATAGCTCTGCACGTGCTGGTATGTTGTGTTACTAAAAGGACCTGACCTGGCAGCATCTGTGTCATGGTGTGTGAAGGCCAGAGAAGGTGGCTTGACTGGGAGGGTGGGAGTTGGGGCAAACTGGAGTGGAGGGGCTGGTCAGCCACAGTGGAAGCCTAGGGTTTGGCAAATGAGAACCGGGAACATTGGAGGCTGAGCTGTTAACTGTAGCTGTGCTGGTGTGGATAACCCTATAACCCGCCTCTGCTTATGTCCTACGCCCCGTGGAAGTAAGACCTCAGGTCAGGAGTTGGCACTCTGAAGGCCAGATAAGAAGCTTAGTCGTTGCAATTATCCAGCTGTCTGAGGCATAAGGGCAAACAACTGTGGCTATATCTCCATCTGAAATTGGGGTTTTATGTGTCACCAGATTATTTTTTTTTGCTAACTATTTATAAAAGCACAAAATACTTTGTAAGTGGCAGGCCAGCATGACCCTCAGGTGAGTTTACCACCCTGGGGACTAGATGTATTCACAAGGCCTAACCCTTAAAAGAATGCTCACTGACCACTAGGTCTGTCAGTGAAGGCAACTCGAGGTTAAGCCCTTTGCTCATTTATCCAAGGAATGTGTTCTCTGCACCAGGTGAGCCACACTCGCCATCCAGAAAACCCTTCCTAACCTTGTCTGTCCTCACAGTGAATGGCTGGGCTCAGGGGATAGACCTGTGCTCCGTATTACAGGGCATCCACATAGTGGCCACAGGTGGCAGTTTACAGAACATACCCCTAGTTCCAGGAAGGGGCCAGGATTTGTATGAATGAGGCAGCCATGGCACTAGTTGGCATGTGTCATCTGGGCCAAGGACAACATAGGTGCAAATCAGTGTGTTCAGGATCAGCAAGAAAAAAATGAGGAGAGGTAGGAGCCCTAAATGGCAGGGACAACTTCTGGAACAGCCCTGCAGTGTGCATGGGAAGGTGTTTCCTCAGTGGTCCCCCAGTCACTCCCGAATTCATCTAGCATGGCTAAAACCACTGGTGAGGACATTTAACGATGTGGCACTTTAACTTGCAGATTTCCTTCAACTAGCATTTCTTACAAAAATTGTCAGATATTAAACGTAAATGTACAATGCATAGTATGTATGTACTGAACTTACTTGGCTTTCAGAACGACTCTTAAGAACTCAGGCACAGAGGCTAGAGATGGCTCAGCAGTTCAGAAGAGTACTTGTTGCTCTTGCAGAGGACCCTGGTTCAGTCCTAGCATCCACGTACCTCCAAACAGCTGTGATTCCAGGTCCAGGGGATCTGCTGCCCTCTTCTGGCCTCTATGGGCATTGCATGACACAGGTGCACTTATAAACATGGAGGCAAAACACTCATTCATACACATACTTTTTAAAAGACACAGTCTTCAGCAAGTCATTCCTAGACATTTCCCTGCCACCATGAAGTACAATGGGGCCACGTGCCTTGTGAGGGCAACGGTTCTCTTTATTTTAGAAATGGGGAGTGACTGCATATGAAAAATACCACGTAGCAATTCAAAATGGGAAAACTTACACAAGAATTGTTCCCCGGTCCCCCACCCCTTGGTACTCAATGCATCACCCTCTGAGGTAAGGCTGTGCCATTTTCCCGTGGCTTTAAAAAAACAACCACCAATCCATTGTAATAAAACCCTCTCCCCAACTTCCTGTGGTCCAGTCCTGGGCTCTGGCCCTTCAGTCAGACTTCTCCTTCTCCTTCATGTGTAGGAAGACGATGCTGAAGATGAAGAGTCCAGCCATCATAGAGAAGGCACTGGCATAGTAGGGATAGGCCGAGGGGATGAAGCGCTCGTACTGTGTGTGCTGGAGGGGTCGCACTGACACCTGTAGCAGGACAGACGTGGCAGGCCCTGGATGCTGGAAGACCCAAGCAGGGCACCTGCTTGTCAAAAACAAGGACTGCCCCTTGCTTACCTGGGTGGAGGAGTACAGGTGTGTGTAGCCGAGCCGGTTGTAATCTACTTTAAACTGGAATACACCATACACATCAGGCAGCTTGAACTGGACACTGTACTTGCCACCTGGGAAGGCACACACAGAACCAGGAAGGTTTCCCAGCATTCCTTAGGCAAGCATGGGTGGCTGCCCGGTACAGTCAGAACCACACTTACCTTTCCTCTTTAAGAAGGTCCTCACAAAAGGGTCGATGCGCACAAACTCCAGCTGAATGTCATCGCCGTCAAAGGGGACCCACTTACCATTGGAGAGCTGTTCAATCACGATGCTGTACTCCTGAGGTAAAAAGCTGGGTTAGCCAGGAGTGGCCAGTGGCTGGCAGGGTACCACCACCCACAGGCTGAGCTGCCTTTGATTCCCACCCCAGGGACAGGGCAGGAACATGGCAGGGACTGTGGAGGCCAGGCTACTCCTCAGCAGAGCCAGCAGATGGCAGCACTTCTGTCTGCCTAGGCCCTGGCTCCTTAGCAGAGTCAGACACAGAGGTGGACGCAAAGCCCTCATCCCAAGCATGCAGGCTTCCAGGTTCGCTGCCTGTCTTTTCCACACTTCTCTAGCCTAAGAAGTTCAACCTAAAGCTCCGACTGGAATGTTTCTTGTAAGCCTGACTTCCCTGGCACAGGTGATGCAGGCCTTTCCACTGCTATACTCCCACAGTGACACACAAGAGCTCAGCTGCTGATACCAGTTCTCCCAGAGGGGTCTGGGGTTAGGGTTAGTCAGCTCCCTACCTCCACCAGCTCTCCTGGTGGGCTGACGAAAAGATTCATCCTTCTGTATGCCCCTGAGGCCCAGTACCAAAATGTTCAGTAAATACTCCTGAGCTGAACTGATCCACCCTGGAAGAAACCTTGCCCATCCCAAAAGCTCTTACCACCAGGTCAGTGACAGTGTAGGCATTGGGTGGGGCAGTCTCACCCACCCGATGATGGGACACAGGCCCCACACGGAGGACGCCCTCCTCCTTGAACACCCAGCGGGAGAGGGCCACAGCTAGCTCATAGTTGCCTGTCTGAGAATGCCTGCAGGAGGGAAAGGAGAGGCTAGGACCCTGTAGCCAACTTCTTGGTGGTGCCTGATGGGCCAAGTGATGTATGTCTACCAAGCAGCACACACCAAATGGGGCTCTGCATGGAGGTCTCACACACCTATAGATTTAAGGTTAAAGGGAACACGATGGGTCAAGTGTGGCAGTGCATGCTCTTAATCCCAACATTTGGGAGGTAGGTGGATCTCTGAGAGTTTGAGGCTAGCCTGGTCTACATAGGCAGTTCTAGGCCAGCCAGGGCTGCATAGCGAGACCCCATCTCAAAAAGAAGGTACAAGAGAATGAGGAACAACGCAGGTGTCGTTGCAGTGGGCATCATCTGTGCAATAAATCATACTTCTGTTTTGGGGGCTAGAGACTGAATCCAGGTCTTCTGCATGTCAGACCAGGGCTCTAGCACCAAGCCACACTCCAGTACTAAATTGTTTTCTAAAAAGAATACTAGAGATTAGAGGTCACTGCCACCCTGAAGCATGTGGAGTCCTAGCACTAGCAAAACAGCAACCAAGTCATCTCTGAATAATCAGGAAGCCCTGAAAGGCACACACCTCAGAGGCTTGGCTGAAGGCTCCCTTTTCCCATACACAGTCCCAAGCCCCACTCTACCTCTGGGCACCAGGCGTGGCCTTCTGCACTGCTGAGTTGAAGAAGGCATCACTGAAGAAATCCAAGGAGCCACTGAAGATGACCCGGGCGTTGTTCCTGGCCTGGAGCCCAGCAATGAGGAGGGTGTTCTTCCCCACTGCGTGAGGGTACTGGGAACAGAAGGAGGTGGTCACCTCAGCAAGCCGGAGTACCGGCAAGCCACCAGAGCAGGCGGGCTGAACACATACATGGCTGGGCCCCACCCACCTGAGGGGGACCTGTGATGGCAGTTCCCACCCTGTACCAGCCCCACCGACTCACTCCTCCATCGGTCTCAGTAAAGCCTGCCTCCCTCAAATGAAAGTGCTTTGCTACAGGACTCAGGAGCTGGAGGCTCACGGTTGCAAATGCTCTTACCTGGGTGATGGGCTTGTCCGGGAAGAAGGAATAGGAGGTTGAAGAGCCTGTCAGGATGTCCAAAACCAAAGGGTTGTCGGGGTCTGCCACCATTCTGCAGAGAGAGAGGAGAGCAGTCCAGCCCTGAGGAGGGGCCCAACCCCAGGACGTGGGGTTCTGTCCATCCTTCCCAGGGAGGCGTTCTTTCATTTCTCCCCAGAGAGTTTTTTTTTTTTTTCTTTCTCATTCATTTGTTCAGTCAATTCATTTGCTCATTCAAGACAGGGTCTCACCATGTCCCATTCCTCCTGTCTCAGCCTCATAAGTGCAGGTACACACTCCCACACCTGCCAGGAAAGGCTTCTTTTCTTTCTCAACAGCCAAACACTTAGGACTCCTCTTTTCATAAGCGTCGTCCATGTCACTCAGGGGAAGGAACATGTCCTGCTGTCGCCCAAAGTGACCCCTTGTTCTCTCAGGTTCTGCCGGCCTCCCTGTTTACTCACCCAACTCCTCGGAAGAGAATGGGGTTTAGAGATGATTTTCCAACTATGGTCGGGGCTTTCAGTAGGTTCTCAGTGTCAGCCACGATGAGCGTGTGCTGTGAAAGGGAGGGAAGGCAGGGTTTAGGGGTCCCCGGGCCAGGGAGTCCCTCCTGCCTTCTTTTTGGTCTCTAGGCAAAGCTGAGCTTTGCTGTATGTGGCAGACACTGGAAGGTGACAAGCCTATTTACCTGGCCAAGGTCTGAGACGTCATAATTGTGATGGTCAATGACAGCGGTTTTCTCCTCATCAAATTCGATCCCACATTCGCTGCCCAGCTCTCGAAGAGGGTCACCTGCATAGACCCAAGAGAAGCCTGGCTGAGCCCTGACTGGTGGGCCTGACCACACAGGTCACAGCCTCCTCACGCCTCACACCCCTACTGGTCAGCACCAGCCCATAACTCCCCAGGGCTCAGAACTGGAATTGGTGAAACAAAACAACCCGGTCCTGTTCCTTCTGCAAGAACACAATGATCCGGTTCTGCACAAACCACCTTACAAAAGCTGCAGCCAACACTGGTGTGGCCAAGCCTGAGCCTACCAATCCTTGTCATTGCCCCACCAAGAAATCCACTGAAAGGAATACGAAATGACCATCTATGCTAAGAAACAGGCCCCATGAGGCTGAGGGACTGGTACATGAGCTGAGGATGTAATCCTCTCCCTACTGCTGGAAATCTTGAAATGTTCAAAACCAGAAAACAAAACAAAAAGCCATCTACTGCCTCCCTTGACTTCCTTTCCACAAGGCAAGAGCCACCGGCAGAACACAACAAAGAAAATGACGGGAAAAACCCACCCATGATCCTCGCTGCCTCTGGTCACAGGGCAGCACAGGAGGGACACAGGGCTATACTGGGCTCTGCGGTATCCTCACTGCCTCCTTGGCTAGGACTCACCCTGCCAGCAGCCTCTTTGACAGCTTCCTACACAGAAAGCTTGCTGCTCCCTGGAGAACTAGTGGAAAGCCCTGGAACTTCCTTCCCAATGCAGACTTACCAATGTCAGAGCTGGCGGCCACCAGGACGCTGCCACCACCGTCAATGAAGGCACTGATGGTCTCCACATTGATGTTGCCTCCAAAATCTGAAAGAAGCCCCCACACAGTGACCAAGGGCATCCTGTCCCCACTCCCTGATACCTGGACAGCCCCAGCCCAAAATGAGAGAGTAAGTCTGCCACACTTGCTACATGGCACAAACCTGTGTTCCCAAAAAGAGGCTCAAAGTAACACTTCAGAGTCCTTTAGATGAAGTCACCTCCTGGTGACATTTGTCAAAGTAGGAGCCACATCTATTCATCAGAACTGCTGCACATTCCACTCACCTTTCACACAGCAATGTTCAGATAGTTGTCGGCACCTCTCACACCTTGTATCCCCAGCCATCACTGGGCCACACCTGGGGTCACCTAACAATTTTCCTATCAGTGTCACTGCCTAAGCTGAAGAAAGAGCACTCTGGACTCCATGGATGGCACTGTCACTCCACCACAGTGCTGACCGGGTCTAACATGAAATAGCTTTCCTGTTCTCCACCTACACATTTATATCCACATTATCCAGGAAAACTGATCAGGCCTGTTTTAAACATGATCACAGAAAGGGATAATTGCTTCTCAACATTTTCAAGGATGAGATCAAATCCTGTTTGGGGCAACTAGCTCAGTCTAAACTGGCACCAGGAGGGGCTCACTGGGCTTAAGAGTTTTCTCCCAGGTGATTCTGATGTTCAGCAGAAGGTAATCCATTTACCTGTTAACATTTCATGTGCTGGAATGAAAAATGAAGAGGAAACGGGGGAAGAGGGCTCCAGCCACTGCCCTGATGTAAGGGCGAGCTCGACAGCAAGAGCATGCAGGCTCAGGTGGGCTGAGCCGCAGGGCTAGAGATGGGACCAGGAGCCAGGTGAGGAAGCAGTTATTGGAAGCTTCATATGTGTTAGGAGGGCTGGAGCTGTGAGAAGTCACTGGAAGATTCTGAGCAGGAAACCAACATGACTGTGTTTGTTTCTGAAGGATGTCCTGGTGACATGGTAGAGCTGGGTACAGGTGAGGGTGGGAGGCACGTGTACTAGAAAGTGCTGTGTAGCAGGTCGTGAAGATGTTCCCAGACCACAAGCAAATGACGGAGAAGGGAGGAGAGCCTTTCTGAAGAGCCCGAAGGTGAAGCCACAGGAATCTGGGGAAAATACTTCCTGGGGAAAATACTTCCAGGATTTGGCAGAACATACTTCTGTGTGAGCTACAGAATACAAAGTAGCTGCCAAGGATGTGAAAGACATTTTACCCCAGACAAGAGCAACTTGAGTCCTTGAGAAAAAGAGAATGGAGCAGATAAGAGACTGTCTAGAATGCTCACCCAAACAGCAAGAGAAACAGCCAGAGGACCTGGGGACATTTAGTCAGGGAAAGACACATCTGAAGACTGTAACTATGTGAAGACTCCATAGCTCAGCAAGATACACAGGGAGTTAAGAACATGTCCCCCAAAATGAAGGTGGCACGGAAGGCAAATTTCAGTTCAGTCAGACTTCTTGACAGAAATGTCCAGTGGTGGCGTGGACTGTCTTGTAATATAGGAATAATGAAGTATAAGTTAGAAGATATTCCAGGGGCTAAAGAGACGGCTCAGCAGTTAAGAGCACTGGCTGTTTTTGCAGAAGACTCAGGTTCAATTCCCAGCACCCACTTATCTCCAACCAGCTGTAACTCCAGTTCCAGGGAAGCCAATACCCTCTTCTGGCTTCCATAAGCACTACATGACATGGGTACACTTAAATACAAGCAGGCAAAACACTCATACACATAAAATAAAAATTAGAAAAATGAAGACTTTCCAATCATTAGCCCTCACGGGCTGGGGAGTTGGCTCAGTGGGTAAGGGCACTTGTGCAAGTACATGAGGTGCTAAGTTCAAATTCCCAGTATCCAGGTAAAGACTCGCTTAGCATGGAGCGCCTGTAACCCAAATGGGGGCAAGACAGGCAGATTCCAGGAACTCACTGGCCAGCCAGCTTGGTCATAACAGCAAGTTCCAGGTTAAGTGAGGTACCCTGAACCTTGTTTTAAAGGAACAAGGTAGAGAACGATAGAGCAGGCCACCCAAACCCTTCTCTGGACTCTGAATGCTGACAGGAGTATATACACCCCCACCCCTACACACAGAAATTTACCTTCTTCTAGGCTGCCAGACACATCAATCCAGCTTCAAAGGGACAGGGGATATTGCTAAAACTTCTACACCTAGAAACATGTATCTTATTGGTATTCTTATGATCTATGCTTCAGAATGCTTCTTTACAGCAATCCATATTAACACGGCAATTCTGTGCACACAAGGCAAACCAAACGGGGATTACTTATCAGGTCCTCTACAGAGAAAACTTCCTTCTCCACAAAGCAGCAGTTCTATGGCAACATTTAACTCCACCATCCTCAGCTGGGCACGTTGGATTTACGTTAACTATGCTCAGCAACGGTGCCCTGGTCAGCAACCCATCTCTAGACCCAGAAAACATGCCCAAGAACCACGAGAAGGCAATGAATGAGTCCCGGGCCTCGAATCCCAGTGAGGGCGACGCGCAGCCCTTACCTTCGACCGAGGGGGAGAAGATGATGAGATTGTCATAAAGGAACTCCCCGTACTTAATGAGGGACAAGCTGGGGTCATCGGCGGTCTTGAAGGTGAGCTCAAAGCCCCGGTCTGGAGGAGGAGAAAACAGGAAACTGAGGCAGACGGGTCGCATGGGGAAACGCGCGCTGCAGACGTGGTGAGGTCCCTGCCCCGGCTGCGGCTCCAGGAGGCCGAGTGGAGGCGACCGCGCGGCCGCCCTCGGCTGGTGCTGCTGCGGCCCGGCGCCTCCCAGACCCCGGCCGGCCTCGGTCCCGCGCTCACCCTTCAGGCTCCGGAAGAACAGGGAGTGGGTGTCCCGCACGTTGAGGTTGTCCAGCAACACGAGGGTGCGGGGACCGCTGGCGCAGCCGCAGCCGAGCACGGCCAGCAGCAGCCCGAGGACGGACCAGGCGCGAACGGCGCGGCGCGGATCCATCTTCCCCCTGCGGCCGGAGCACAGCACCTGGACACCGGAAGTCTGCGTCCGCCCAATCGCCGCTCCGGGCGGTGGAGTCCCTGCCGGAAGTGATCGGGCACCTCCGCGGAAGGCAGCGAGCGCAGGCGGAAGTTTTCCGATAGGAGGCGGATTCTCTGCTTCCTACTGGTGGAATGCTCTCGAGGCTCCGCCCCTTCGAGGAAAAGGACCAGTCCAAGGGAGACAGCTCTCTAGCCGCGGCCAATACACGAGGCCGAGCGTCCTTTGACGTCGCGGTGCCAGCTCCCTCCGCGGGTCTTGAACCGGCGCCTCGCAGGAGTCTCACATCAGACTTGTTATTGCCTAGGACCTGATTGTCGTCCTTCAGACGAGGTCGTCCTCGGCTCTCACTGGGTCTAGAGGACTCGAAACCAGACCCTCACCTTTAGGAGCAATGGGATGGGGAAGTAGGGGCCCTCCGCAGGAACTGCTGTCTGCCCCTCCGACTCCAGGGAGACAACCTGGATGACCAAGGCAATGCCCAGCCATTAAAAAGTTCTTGGAAATCAAGAGCTGGAGGGCCAGTGAGATGGCTTAGCTGGTAAAGGCGCGTTCCACCAACCCCGACGACCAGCGTTCCATTGCCAGGCCGCATACGGTGGTAGGAGAGAAGCTACTTCCGCAAGTTGTCCGCTGACCTCCACATGGGTCCCCGCACACAAATGGAATAAATGTAATCAAATGATTTTTTTAAAAAAAACAAGCTGGATACAGTTCCAATACCCGTTTGCCACTAGCTTTGTTCCGGGTCATCTCGTTGCTCTTTAGATCCGGTTCCTGGGCTGTAAGTAGATCCTGACAGTCCAGCCTCTACTTGTGCCTTTGGATAATATTCAGTGATCTTTCTGGGTGCATGGGCAGGGCGTTGCCCACGGCTTTGAGCACAAACTCAAGAACATCTGCTCCTCACTTTTGGGTTCATAGGGTTAAGCTGGGCCTTAGAAAAAAAACCCTAAGCTGCTTCAAAACTTCAGCTGTTTTCTATAATAATTATAGAGATAAGGTAAGAGCCAGGTGTGGTTAGGTAAGCCTTTAATTCCAGAACTTGGGAGGGCAGGTGGATCTCCGTGAGGTCAAGGCCACCCTGGTCTACATAGTACATACCAGGAACCTGGGTCTACAGGGTGGCCTTGTCTTAAAAGAACAACAAAAAAAAAGTGGACAGTGTCCGAGGAATGACACACAAGGGTGACCTCTATACATACCTACATACATGTGCACCAATACATACAAAACCCAGGTGCTTTTCTGCCTCAGTAAGACATGGTTTTGTTTCCATAAGGCTTTGCTATCCTGTGCCACAGATCTTTAAAGCTCACTTTCAGGACTGGAGAGATGGCTCAGCAGTTAAAGGTCTACCTTGCTCTTGCAGAGGACTCAAGTTTGGTCCCTAACACTTACACAGAGCAGCTTACAACTGCCTGTAACTCCAGCTCCAAGGGATCCCATGCCCTCTCCTGGCTTCTGTATGCACCAGCACTCATATGCGAACATACAGGGGGAAAAAATGCACTTGTTCTAGTACCAGAGACCCTGGAGCTGCCGACTTGTAGCCTTAGGCAGTAGATAGCCTCCCCAGGATGGCAGGGAGGGGCCCCAAAAAGCATCAGAGGGTTGGGGAAAGGGAACTCATTGTAAAAGGCAGTTTATTGGACAGCTTAGTGTGAAATGGTCCAGCCCAGAGTAGGCTAGGCATAGTGGCTGCTCCAGGTCTCCACCTGTGTCCATTGTGTAGCTCAGGCTTCCCGGGAAAGGGCCAATCACACTGAGATACAAATCTCAGCCACCAAGATGCCAAAGCTTCATCCACATCCACATGGCAGCTGCTGTGCCCAGTGCTGAGACTGCTGGTGTAGGCCCTGGGGCGTCTGAGCCCACGGTGAGCTCAAGTGTGGGCTCCGTGGCAGGAAAGCTGACTGGAACACTGGCTGGTACGGACAACAGAATGAGGCCTCTCTGAGGAGGTGGTCCAGCCTCCACAGAGCTCAGGCCCTGGGCCCAAGTGGGCTCTGGAGAATCAGGAAGGGAATGTGTCTCCCCAGGCCTAAAGCACTCTTAGGGCCTGGGGACACTGTGAAGGGAGACAGGGAGGCCTGGTTGGGGCTGCCCTAGGAAGACACGGCAGTTTCTTGAAGCCTAAAAGCAGGCAGCAGCAGCAGGCACCTGACTCACAGAGGCTCGCCACTGAAGTTGCTTTTGCTTTTCTTACGCTTGGCTTTGGAGAAAGGGATGTCAAGAGACTCCAGGCGGAAGGGCCGGGGCTGGGGCATTTCGGGGGTCTGGGTGGCCGGCATGGCAGAGTTGGTGCTGAGGGAAGAATTGAGGCCTGGTGGCGAGTTGTGATGTGCTGTGGAGAAGATGGGGAGAGGTGAGCCAGAGAGCAGACTGGAAAGAAAACACATGTGCAGGGCAGAGGCTCTAGCCAACCGACCCCCGCACCCAGCCAGAGGCCCTGGCTCAGCAGCTGGGACCCCTGGAGGCTGCTCTGACTGGGGTCTCAGACCTAGCACCACTTCTGCACCCAAAGGGCCTAGGGGGGCGCACAGGGGTTTTAAAGCCTCTAACTGAGCCTTCAGCCTGGAATCCCAAGCAGAGAAGCTGGTGCAAAGCCCAACCTACACTTCCTACCAGGCCTTCCACAAACCACTTCACCCTTTGCGCCTGTTTCTTTATCACCTGGGCACAGTGCCAGGCACTCAACTGATGTTCCTTTCTTGCCCGTTCGGTCTTCCCCACCTAGTCCTCGACTTCACTGTCTCCTCAGTAGTCTGTTTAGAACTAAGATTTGCTTCTTAGTGATATTTTACTGGACGCTCTGTGGGCCTGGTTTGTTTTTTTAATTTACTACATTTGCTTATTTGTGGGTGGGGGCACATGTGGGATAGCTCTTGTGTGGAGGTCAGAGGACAACTTGTGGGAGTCATGTGTTTCACCCTCCCTCCCTCCCACCCCACCATGTAGGGCCCAAGGAACCAACTCAAGTCATTCTGCTTGGTGGCAAATGCTGTTATCCACTGAGCCATCTTGCTGACCCCTCTATTTTGATTTCTAAGATGATTTTTCAGTTGTTTAAACTGTTGTTTTGGGGATCTTTTCTGCCCACCTTGACATCACGTCAATCAACTGCCTTTGGCAAAAAGGATAGAGTAGTTTGTAAGACCTGACCTGTGCACTCTCATGGAAGGCCCTCTTGTGCGTCATGGGGTATGAGTCAGACCCAGCACCTCTCTGCAAGCAGGTAGAGGTGCAGCGCCTCTGTGAACTGAGCACTGTGATGGTCAGTCTTCATTATCAACTTGGTTGTACTAAGAAATGCCTAAGAAATGAATAAAGTACACCTTCCCAGTGTGTCTGTGGGGACAGGGGGCGGGTTCCAGAGTAGACTGGCATATGGTGTAGCAAATGAGGTGGGAAGACACTCCTTGAAGGTATGTGGCATATTCCAATAAGCTGGAGGGTTGGATGAACCAAAAAGCAGAAGGAGGCCCTAACCTGGGCTTGCTGTCTCTCTGGTTCCCCGTCACCATGATGCAGCCACGCAGGCTCTCACCGCAGTGCTGTCCTGCTTTGTCTCCAGCAGAGCACTGGAGCAAGTGGACCTTGGACTAACACCTCTGAAACTCTGAGCCAATCGATCTTCTGTTTTTTGGATTGGGTCTCACATAAACCAGGGAGGTCTTGAACTCTATTTACTCAAAGGTGACCTTGAGTTTCTGACCTCTCACCTCCATCTCTCAAGTGCTAGGATTAGAGGCGTGTACCTCTATGTCTGGTTTATGTGGTGCTGGGAACTGAACCTAGGGCTTCATGCATGCTAGGCGAGCACTCTACCGACTGAGCTGCATCCCAGTCCTCTTCCTTTAAGTAGTTTTTCTCAGGTATTTGTCATAGGAGTGAGTACTGACTAACACAGCCACCTACTATGTGCCAAGCACTGTTGCCCCAGAGCATTTCATCTGATCCTGAGAAGTGGGTATCACCCTCCTGATTTATAGTCAAAGAAACTGAGGCTCATAGAGGGGAAGGATTTTTCTTCTTTTTAACTCAAGTCTTCCTGACTCCAAAATCACCCCAGCACTTCTCCCAGTGGAATGGGAAGAGGAAATCAATGGGCATGACACTCACTGAGGCTTTTCATGGGGTCAGTGCTGAGGAGCTGACTGGCCCGCTTGGACCGGAAGTAGTTACTGGCAATATTTTCACTGTCACTCCGACTGAGCATCAACTTATAGCGGTCTTCCTCCTGCTGAGATTCCAAACCTTTGTGAGTGAAAAACCCGTTGTCTGAGCAGCCCATATGGGCTCTGTCTGGGGCTTGGGGCTTGGGGCTTGGGGCTTGTGGGGATGGGTGGTGTGGTACTACCCTGGGCCTCCGAAGGTAGGGACCCAGGTAGCTTGGACCCAGGGAGTCACAACCTCCAGCTAAGCCTACACTTCCTCCAAATCCTTGAGATAGGAAGTCCCTATTCTTCCCTCCAGCTCCACCAGAGTTTGCAAGATGACACTATACAGCCCAAATTCTTTATCAGCATGCAGTGAAAACAGAACTTGACACAAGTCCTAAACTTCGATCTTTCTGGAAGATTATTTTTCAGTTTGTTTTCCTCAGTCTGAATCTCTTCTATCAGAGAACTCTATCATCTCACCCAGTATGGTTCAGTTTGGAGGATCATTCACAGGATCTGGCAACACTGGGGCAGATTAGGACCTGACTGCACCAATCACAGAACTGCATCTTCCTGAACATAGTAATTGGTCCAAGAGTAGGATCATGACCAGGCCCAGCCAATCTGAGCCTTTTCACAGGCTTTGTTATAAAGATGCTATAAGGGTTGGTATGTTTCTTGCTTTTGGATTTCAACTGCCAGTAGCCATTCTCCCTTCCATGGGGAGAAAGCCTAAGGCTAGCATACCAAAGGAGGCCAAAACAGGAGGCAAAGCCAGACACAGAACCCTGACTATTTCAGCCCCTAGATTCAGCCATGCCTGAAACTGATCCATCAACACAAACCAGTAAGTTATTATTATTTTTTTTTTTTTGGTCTGTCTGTTTTGGTCTGTTACTTGGACTAAAAGTGTTCTGACTCCTTTGTAATCCCGGGCTAGGTTTTTTCTTTTTTATGAAGTTAGGCCATTGTAGCAAATCCAGCCTTAAGCTAGAATGAGACACTGCTGGGCCCCCCCTGGGCTGCTTAGACAGGTGCATGGCTGGAACTGACTAACCTATGAGAGTGTGTTCATGAGAATTTCAGGCAGGGGTCATCAGAGTATAGCCAATAGGCCAAATGTGGCCAGCAGATTGATTCTGCAAATAAAGTTTTAATGGAACAAACCATTTAATCACGTTACCTCTCTCTGTTTCTGGACTATGATAATAAGAGTTGAGTAGATGTCACAGAGCTCATGTGGCCCTGGAAGCCTAAACTATTTACCACTGGGTCCTTTTCAGAATGGGATTTACCAGCCCCTGCTTTAAGGATACTTAGTTCTGTTGTACTGCAAAACATGGGAGATAGGAAAGTCACCTGACTTTAGACTCTCAACTACCCTCTGAGCACCCTTTTTGTCCAAAGAAGCCAGCTGGGGCCCAGGAAACCAAACCATGCTATATGTTCTTTGAGTTTGAGGCTGAAGCCTCTCTCTGTCTGTCACCAGCTGCCTCAAGCCATTGACTGTCCTTTTGTTCTGTAAATATTTAGAAAGAGAGCCAGCAGAGTTGAGGGTCCAGGTAACCCAAGATAATGATGGAAGAGGGTCCAGGCCTGTCATCTGACATCAGTCCCCAGGCAAGGCAGAAGCAGCCTGTGGCTTCACTGACCCATAGCACTTTGGGGGTAACATTCCCCAGCTCCCCACTCTTCCCTCCCACCCAAGGCCTTACCATATGTGGCTCGCCGTTGTCTACTGCAGAGGTTTTGCGGGCTTGTTTGTTCTGTGGCCCAGTTGAAACTGCTATGAGAAAACAGAAGCTGAGAGACAGAGCCACCAGGTGCGGGTGGGGAAGGCCTTGCCTGGGGTCGGGGTCAGGCCTGACTTGTGGTTGAAAACAGAGGACTCTTCCCAGCCCAGTCACAAGATGGTCAGGAAACAGATAATAAGTGGACTTAGTTACCAGAAAGCTCCCACACACACTCTCTAGGCCAGACAGCCAGAGGGTGAGGACAGGGAGAGAGGCTCCTGCTGCCCAGAGCTCATGGGAAATAGAGTTGGCTGGAATTTCAATTGGATGATGGCATCCACAGTCACCCATCATATCAGGGGCCCCTGAATGAACACTGACCAAGAGGAGGACTGCAGGGGACCATAGAGAGAAATAGAGATTGCCCCCCCCCCGCCCAATGAGCATAGCTGTGTCTGGCTGGAGAGAGAGCCACAGCAGATCTGACTTCACTCTGAGACTCATCAGAAAGAGCTGAATGGGTCCTTAAGGTTTCCTTATCCAACCCTTTCTTTGTTAAGAAGAAAGAATAAAGTCACAGAGAAGATCAATGGCCAAAGTAGAGACTGAACTAGGCCTAAACCTTGAACAGCTGGTTTCTATCCATGGTCCTATATAAATCACTGTTCTGATTGTGAACTTGGATGAGACACTTAGATTATATGAGGTTCATCCTATTTTGTTCAGTTGTGCTTTTTAAGTTTCTATTTATGAGTATATGTGTCTACATGTGTGTATGTGCATGTGTATGCAGTACCTGCTAAGGCCAGAAGAGGGAATCAGAGCCCTTGGAACTGGAGTAACAGGTAGTTGTGAGTCCACTTTGCTTTGTTTCTGAGGCAGGTTCTCATAAATCCCTAAAATACCTAAGGATGACCTTGAACTTCTCTACCTCCTGAATGCTGGGAGATTACAGGCATGTACCACCATGCCCAGTTTTGAGATCCCGTTTTTTTTGTTTGTTATTTTGTTTTTTTGAGATAGGGTCTCCCTATAGCCCCAGTTGACCTAGAACCTGCTAGGTAGACCAGGCTGCCCTTGATCTCTCAGAGATCCACCTGCCTCTCTACCTCCCAAGTGCTGGGATTAAAGGTGTGTGCTACCACACCTGGCCAGTTTTTTTTTTAATTATTTATTTTTATTTTATGCATATGAGTGTTTTGCCTGCATGTATGTAAGTGCACCATGTGTGTGCAATACCGGAGGAGGACAGAGGAGGAACTGGAGTTAAGGATAGGTATTAGTTGACATGTGAGTGCTGAGAAGCAAACCTAGATCCTCTGTAAGAAAGAACAGCAAGTGCTCTTAACTGCTGAGCCATCTCTGCAGCCCCTGAGATCCAGTTTTAATCATGATCCTTTGTGGGACTGTTGAAGGATGGAAAGAAGGTTCTGATAGTATGAACCGCACCAAGCACTTATATGTGCACCAGGTAGCGCTCTAAGGTGTTTACGTGTCTGAGTAGACTGCAAGCCTCACAGAAACTTCTAGGAAGGTGCTGTCATTCTCCCCTATGTCACAGATGAGGGAGGGACCCACAGAAGTCACACAACCCACATCTGTGTGCCTCTAGAACACACCACTTTTTCAGGGCTACCATGTGTTGTTATCTTCAGGGATTCCCATGTCTGCTGCACCCCCAGCCTGCAGAAAAAGGCCAGAATTTGTCCCTCTGCAGGTGGCCACCTATCAAGGAAGCAGGGGAGGACAGGGGCAGCTGAGTGCCTGACCTACTGGGAGGCTGGTTTTTAGGACGATGGGTTCTGGGATCTTCCAGAAGCCGTTATCCTCATCCCAGCTGGACTCGCGCCGTATCTTTTCCAGGTTGCTATAGTTACAGTCCCTGCGGATGAGCGGCTGCACCTGCTCTAGGAGCTGCTGGAAGAGCATAGAGTCACGCTCCTGCCGGCGGATGGTGGCCAGGTAATCAATCTTCTCCAGCTGAAACTCTGACTGAAGGTCTTTGATCTCCACCTCTGCTGCCCGGAGCTGAGAGCCAAGGATGGATGACAAATGGTGAGGAGAAGATACTGCACCACGCATCTGCCGACCCTAACTGCACCCCAGCAGCTCCAGCAGCCACTCACCCACTGCCCGCTTCCATCTACGTGTCCAGCCCTTCACACCTTGACCCACAACACATACTGTCCCATCCAGCATGCAACAAGCACCTTGTATGTCCACAGCCCTGACAAATATTGGTCCCAATTACACTGCCGGCCTCTGCTCTCCCCTATTCACACGTTTCATTCGGAGCCTTTTAGAAATACCACAAGCAAGACCACAGTCAGCAAGCGCTAAATGGTCTACAGAGCTGCACAAATAATGGCTTTCCTAATGGAGCCACAGGCATAAAAGACCCAATAGTCCTCGCTCTCCCACGGCTTGTTATAGCGTGATACACACTGCACTGGATCTGACCAGGCAATTCCAGACAGTTCTGGACCCCTCCCAAGTATTCCAGACTGACCCCCAGCAGGGAGGACTGGAATGCCAGCTCTAACCTGCTCTGCCCGAACCCCAAAACCAAACAGTTGTTGCCCAGGGAACAGGGATTGGCAAAGGTCAATGTCTTAAACTCAGAGGAATGGTGACACAGGATTCCCGGCAGCACAGCGGGGCATGGGTGCCAGTGAATTAATGATGTGCCATTTCTTTTTATTTATTTGTGTATGAGTGCTTGGCCTGCATGTGTGTGCATGCAATGCCTGAAGAGGCCAGAAGGGGGCGTTGAATCCCCTGGAACTGGAGTTAGAGATGATTGTTAGTCACCATGAGGGTGCTGGGAACTGAAGCCAGGTTGTCTACAAGAGCACCCATCTCTCCAGCCTTTATTTATTTTTTAAAAATTGTTGTTCCTGGAATTCTTTAGACAAATACTACCTTTCTGCAAATTGAACTTCACAGTAATTTACATGTTCTGTGCTAGTTGGTGGATGCACAGGACTAGAGCGGGGAGAGCAATACGTATTCTGCACTTATTTGAAGGTCACTGAGATGGTGCTAAGATGGCAAATAATCTAATGGAAGATTATTTACCAGTTAATTTCTTAATCATTTAGGGTTTTTCTTTGGATTTTAGCTTCTGGAGCAAAGGGAGGAGAAATTACAGAGGCAACTTGCAAAGGGCAACTGTTGTTACAAAGTGCTTTTATTTTCCCTTCTTGTCCTATGTATTTCTTGGAGGTGCTTATCAGAGAGATTCACTTGTAAGTGGCTGTTTTTGCCTGCAGGTACCTAGAACTCAATTTTTTATTTATTTATTTATTTATTTATTTATTTATTTATTTATTTATAGACAGTCTCTCCCTGTAACCCTAGCTGGCCTGGAACTCTGTATATAGACCAGGTTGGCCTCAATCTCACAGAGATCCTCCTGCCTCTGCCTCCCAAGCACTGGGACTAAAGGTGTGCGCCACCACGTCCTGCTTTGGAACTTCATTTTTAATTCTTTTATTTCATTTAAAATTTTAAAAAATATAATATTTTTCTGTATAAGTGTATTGCCTACATGCAGAGGCCAGAAGAGGGCGTCTGATTCTCTAGAACTGGAGTTACAGACAGTTGTGAGCCACCATGTGGGCGTTGGGAATCAAACCCAGGTCCTCTGCAAGAGCAGCAAATGTTCTTAACTGCCATCTCTCCAGCCCTATTTTGTTTTTATTTTAATTTGATGTGTATGAGTGTTTTGTCGGCATGTATGTAAACACACTGGTATCATATAATGCCTGCAGAGGGCAAGAGGAGGACCTGGGATCCCCTGGAGGTGGAGTTTCAGGTGGTTGTTAGCAGCCATGTGAGTGCTGAGAATCAAGCCCAGGTCCTCTGTAAGAGCAGGTAGTACCCTTAACTGCTGAGCCATCTGTGCAGTCCCCAGAATTCTGCTCTAATATAGACAGTCCCCTACTTATGACAATTCAACTTCAGACTTTTCAGCTTCATGCCCGTAAAAGCACAGGCATGGAACTATCCTGTTTTTCACTCAGAGTGCAGTATATTCAACAGCTCTCATGAGACATTCAACACTGCATTACGAAACGTGCTTGTATTGCATGCTGTTGCCCAGCAGTAAGGTAATGACAGTGTTCTTTAGGTAGGATAGAGAGATGAGAAATTAGGGACATGAGAAAGAAAAAGAACCCATACCCCCTGCATCTGGTTAAGCCTGTCACTGGCTGAGTCAACATAGATGACCAAATTGCTTGCAAAGGACTGCACTCGCTCTGCTAGAAAATCCCATGAACGGGAACGTGAACCATGTTCACGTTCAAAGCACATGTCCTGAGCTCCTCATGACCTCTGCGTAGTAAGAATTCTTTGACCTATCCCAGCATGTGGTGACACCATCTGAGGGAAGATCCAGCTCTGGGCAGATGGGGCTGGGGCCTGAACCAGGGCCTCACCTTCTTCTGCATCTTCTCCAGAAGTTTGCTCTTGGCCCTCACTTCCTCCTGGATGGAGTCATAGACATTGAGCAGCACCCAGTCCCCGCTGTCCTCGTCTGAGTTCTGCAGTGCGGCCACCAGCTGCTTTTTGCGCTCGTCGGCATACCGCTTGCGTCTCTTGTGCTTCTCCCTCAGGTCCTTGTTCTTGGCCTGCTCGCCCCCTACCACCTGCTGCTCCAACAGCTTCAAGCTGCCGAGGTGAAGGAAAAAGCCGATGTGACCATACCTGCTGGCCAGTGAGCACCAGCTATCCAGCAGACACCTCACAGTCCACTTCACAAAGCAGTAAACTGAGGAATAGAAACCAAAGCTCCCCGGTGTTTGGCAAGGCCCCACATGTCTCAACTCTTTACAGAATTACAGAAGGATCTGAGACAGAGGTGCTAGACGAAGGCGGCCTGATGGGAGCTAAGCCCAGGCCCAAGGAGGGCATGAGCTCTGTACACCAAATACCCAGAGTCTGACCAGCCATGGCTCTGCTCCAAGAACCCTGGCAGTCAAGGCACAGGGTTGTGTGCAAACCATTATTCTATTGAAATCTGCTGGGGACCCATCAGGGTGAAGAATGCCCCAGGGTGCCCTTGGGCCCCACAACCCCTAACTCACTCCAGCTTGAACCCACTTCTGCACACCCTCCATCCAGGGTAGACACTGTATTCTTTAACAGGAATGCCACCCCAGGGCGTTTGACTGGCACACCTTATTGGTGGGGGGAGTCTTGACCTTCACTCCAGACTCCACAGTGAAAACAGCCATAGTGTACAGCCCGCCTTTCATGTGTAGGGGTTGGGCTCCACCCCGGCAGGCACTGTGTACCCAACTGTGTACCCCATTATGCTTCACGAGCTTCTTCAACTACAGCTATGACATTTTGCGGATGAGAAGCCGAGGCCCACAGAGGTGGGGGAGGTCTGCCCATGGCGGCAGACGAGGCACAATGGGAGCCCGGCCATAGCACTATGGCTCCAGGCCTCTGGGAGGCCATCAGCCCCAGGAGGCCAAGGTAGCCTCCCATCTTTCCCTGCATCCTGGCACCCAACACATAGCCCTGCTCAGCTTCTGTCTGAGTCAGTAGGGTACCCAGTTCTGTCATGGTAGGGCTGACATCATCATCCACAGAAGGGAAAGGTGACAAGAAAGTGAGGAAGGCCTAGTTCTGTGGGCGGTCCCAGAGCGGGGTGGTGCTGAGGAAGATACTAGAGGCCTGGAAGTTAGGGGCTCAGCTGGAACCCGAATGCCTGTGTCAGCCTGCCATGGGGTTTCTGGAACCTCAAGGTCAGGCCCTGTGGAGGCCAGGCCAGCAACAGTCCTTTTGCTTTCCTCCCAAGGCAGCCACACTCTGGCAGGTGTCTGACTGGAATTGGTGGCAGCCAGGGCAGCTCTGGAGCGGAGCTTTATCTGCCAGGCCTGCTGTGGTATGTCCCCTGCCCCACTGACCCTTCTATGGTTAAGGGGAGCCTGATATGGGCTCAGTATCAGTTAGGATGCCAGTCTTGCCCCTATCTAACCTAAGCCGTAGCTCCCCAACCCCTAACCATAGCCCTCCAACCCCTGGGCCCCTGGCAGCCTGAGCCCTGGTGCTCACCGGGCCAGAACTCGCTGCTGGTCCACAGGCTGCAGCTCCTCAGTCAACACGGCCACTTCCACGCCCACACCCTCTCGTCTCATGCTTGCCATAGCCAGCAGGGGCTGAGGCTGGGCCACCTCGGCCACCTGGGCCACATGGGCTTCAGACTCCATCCACATGCCAGCCTCTGCCTCAGATACCACCTCCTCAGCCACTTCCAGGCCTAAGTCAGCCTCCTGGACACAGGGGGGAACAAGATGGGAGGGAGACCTGTAGGAAAGATGAGCCTGCTGGAAGGCAGCCCTGGTCACAGAAGAGACAGTTCATTCATGGAACTCTGCATAGATCACCCTGGCTCGGAGGTCTGGGCTGCGCATCCCTAATCCAAAAAATCTGAAATCCAAAGTGCCTCGAAATCTCGAAAGCTTTGAAGTTCATGGTACTCAAAAAGCCTCCAATACTGGCTGGGTGTGATGACATGTGCCTTTAAATCCAGCACTCAGGAGGCAGAGGTAGGCAGATCTCTGTAAGGTCAAGGGCAGCCTGGTCTTACAAAGTCAATTCCAAGCCAGCCAAAGCTACACAGTGAGACCTTATCTCAAAAAACAAACAACGAAAAAATCAAAGCAGAATGTTTCAAATATCAAGGGCTGGTGAGACGGCTCAGCCCCTGCCCTGCACACATAAAGACTGGAGTTTGGATCCCAGAACCCACATATACTGGACGGGCAGCTGTAATTCCAGCCCTAGAAGACAGAGACGGGATCCCCAGAGCAAACTGGCTGGCAAGACTAGTCATATTGGTGAGCTCTAGATGTGACTGAGAGACCCTAGTCACATCAGGTGGAAGGGCAATGGAGGACAATTCCTGATGCCAGCCACATGCATGTGAACACACACACACGCACACACACCCATGGGCCCACACACATGCACAACATGCTCACCCACGCACACCACATATACACATGAGTGAAAAAAGGAAAACATTTCAAATAGAACATTATGGATTTAAGATGTTTTTAATTAGGGATGCTCAACCTATACCAAACTATAAGAAGTGTACCCAAACAAATATTCACTATCATGTTGTTCTGAGCAACAGTCCTCAAAGAGGCTCCTGGCTTCCTCTCTTGCCCTCTCCGATCATGTCTCCACCACAGGAAGGATAATTTTCTCAAAATGACAAACCGGACACAACATCCCTTTCCTGACTGAAAGCTTTCATGGCAGCCCAGCGCATCCCCCACAGGAGACTCCTTTCCTCCCTGCCGCTGCCCTGACTTTCCTGGGCCCTTTGCACCTCACCTCTTCACCCCAGTGTCCATCCCTAGACCTTCTTGTCTCATTCAGACAGTCAAAATCTTTCCAGCCACAAGCCCGGAATGTGCTGCCCGCCCCCGCCGCCCCACCTCCCGCCTCTCTGCTAGCTGGGTCTAACCTTCTAGCTGGGGCCTCCCACCACTTCATCCACCACTTCCTGTCAGCTCTGCTCTGTGCCCATGTCCAGAGGCTGGCAGACTGTCCTCACTCTCCCTCCCCTTGCCTGATACACCCTTCAAAGCAGAAGACAAAGTGTGTTCAAATTGGGTGTTCAGTCCCCACAGAGGGTCTGTGACGGTGCCTGGGGGCCACCCGTCCTGCCCGCAGCCCTGGTCTTTCCTACATGCCTGCCTCTGCTCCTTCAGAGAAGAGCTTCCAAGATCACTGTCTCCAACAGGCCTCGCACTTACATCACATGTGTGCTGAGTGACAAAGCCTCTGGTTTAAACATTGCTCGGCCAGGGGCCACTCACTAGGGGAGGTTGAGGTTTTGTGTTTGCCTCATGGACAAGGAAATCTAGCCCTGGGAAGGGGAGGCACAAGACAGACGGAGTGGGCCAGGCACTCGGAGGCCCAGACCGGTACTCACTGTCCTGGGTGGGAGGTCGTCGGCCACCTCAGCTTCTGACTTGACATCACTGGGCTCCAGGTCTGTCAGGAAAGGCTGCTGTGGGGAGACGGATGAAAAGGAAGGAGGGTGATTTGGGCCCCAAACCCCCATACCTCCCACTGCCCTGATGTCCTCTTTACTTTTCCTCCGCACAGGCTGCTGACCCACCCACAGCCTCCCCTGCCTGCCTGCCACTCCCGGGGTGAGAAGCCGAAGCGGGAGGCAGGGCGCGGGCGGGCACCCATGTGTCTAGGGCGTATGCAAAGCACACGTTAGAACCTCGGCGTCTAGAGGAGTAAACAGGCCCAGAGAGGCAAATGCCCAACCTTGTGCCATGAAGTGGGAGCTGAGATTTCAAAGGCCGGTTTTATGCCATTAGCATGCGCGCACACATTCAAGGAAGCAGAGAAGTGGGGACAGGAGGAAGACTTCTTTAATACATGAAGTGGGAGAGACAGCGCAGTGGTTAAGAACACTAGCTGCTCTTGTAGAGGACCTGGGTCTGGTTCCCAGCACCCACACAGAGGCTCACAGCCACCTGTATACACAGTTCCAGAGTCTGATGCCCTCTTCCCCGACCTGCATGGGCATCACATGATATGGTTACATTTACATACATGCTGACCAAACACTCATATACATAAAAAAGAAGGAAAAGAGAGAAAGAAGGAAAGAAAGAAAACACAAAAGGGACAGGAGGGGGCGGAAGCACTCCAGGTCCCAGGGCCCGAAGGGCGACCCCAGACTCGGCTCTCTCAAGCTGGGAGCTCAGGATCACCATGGCGACTCAACAAACTCCTGCCAAAGGAACAGATGCCTGTCTGACCTTGGGTCTCTATCCCAACTTTCCTGCTGGCTTAGGGAGTGTCTGTCAGTTTCTTGCCAGACTCCAGGACAGCAGGGTCCCCAAACAGGCCACCGATGACAGAGGCATGAAGGACACTGGGGGGGCGCTGTGATCGTCAGCAGCCCTGTGTGCACACGACCCTCGTGCTTCCAGCCTGTCCTGCCCGCTCCACTGTGCCTGGCTTCATGCACACATGACATCAGTTACCTGCTCGGGGGTTTGCGGGATGTCTGTCTGGGGCATGTCAGTCCCGGTCACGGTGGAGGAGAGTCTGGCCAGCTTAGCTTCCACTTCAGCAAAGGGGTCGTGCAGTCCTGTCAACATCTGCAGGGGCTCCAGTGGCCGCTCCTCCACCTGAGCATAGTTCTCCCCCTCCAGCAGGGGCGCAGTCACGTCTGGACCCAGATGCTCATCAGAGAAATACGCGCTCTCCGTCAGCACCCCAGACATGGAGAACTCCACATTGGAAAGGTCCTCGGGTCCAGGGAAGGCTTCAGACATGGAGGAATCTTCAAGGGTGGACGACTCGTTGGACCCGAAAGAAATCTCTGACCTGGAGGGCTCCATGTGGGGCATCTCCTCAAACGTGAGGGGGGCGTGGCTCTTGGTGACCCCGTCACTGGGCAGCGAGTCGGGCATGGAGAGGATGGTGGGTTTCACTGCAGTCTCATACTGAAAAGCAGCTGAGTACTCAGACCCATTGGCTAACTCGGCTCTGGACATGACCTCTGTCTTGTAAAGAACTTCTGCCTTCAGGATGGCCTCTGTGAAAATGAGAACTTCCTAAGGGCGAGGGTGGTCCTGTGCCCACAATGTCTGAAAGGCCACCTCAGTCAGTAGCTATAGCCACCGTGCCACCCATCCCTGCCTCTACCCCCTCTTCCAGGAAGCCTTCCCTGACCAGCACTGAGACTTCTCCATTCTCTGCTTCTGACTGCTGGGTTCTCACCAGCCTTGCCTTGGGATGGTCCTTCCACATGAGCAGGTTGTTCCATGGGTCTCACTTCCCCCCAAGGCTGAGGTCTCTTGAGCTCTGACCACATACCTAAGACCCCCAGATCCTCCTCTAGTGCCAGCTCAGGGCCCCGACCATAGACTAGGCCAGATGCCTGGGAATGAATCAACACTGTATCTGCGTGTTACAGCACTAGAAACCACACAGACGTTGTGGAAGCCTAGTCTTCAAACTTCAAACTGGAGGGACTGTGCAAAGGACAGAACATACTAGAAGCCACCCTTCCTTCTTCCCGGTGGTCTCCCACAGGAGTGGGGTCCTTCCTCACTTGGATAGGGCTTTGCTTCTAGCTTGTGGTTGCAGACCTTCTTTTATACCTCATATATTTCTTTAGCATTTGTGTCCTGGGCTCCCCTTAAAAGGATGCAGATGGGGCTGGAGAGATGGCTTGGTGGCCAAGAATGCAGACTGTTCTTTCAGGGGACCCAGGTTCAATTCCCAGCACCCACATGGCGGCTAACAACTGTCCTTAACTCCAGTTCCAGAGGATCTGATACACGTCCATGGGCGCCACACAACACAGGTGCACCTACCTACATGCAGGGAACACACTCATACACATAAAATAAAACTAATACACAATCATAATCATAATCATAAAAAGAGTGCAGATTCCCACAGCTCAAACATCAGGCTAAGGAACCGGAGCCTCTCCCAGACTGCTTCCTCATGCGTTACGGGAGAATCCAGAGAATCCACTTCACCGAATTGTGGGAGGCTAGAGGAAGAGTACAAGTCTCACAGCAGTACTGACCACATGCACCAGTAGTGGACGGGCTCTGCCAGTCCCACAGTGAACAGCAGAAAGCTAGCTCCCAGCAGCATGCGAGGGTGAATGCACCCTAGAAACGTCCACACAAATAAGCATACTTGCTAACGATTGGTTCCTTATGGGATGCGGTTGCCTTGATAATAGACAGTAAGAGGAGATGAACAAATACAGAAACTTGGGGCAAGAACTGGCCTCTTAAACAAGAGTGATACTTTGTGCCTCTAAATCATCCCAGAGCTGGGCCCAGCTGTGTCCAGATCACCAGGAGGCAGTGTTGCCCGAGACTGTCGCTTCTGGGTTCCCTCACTGGCCCAGGGTGGCACCCACCTGTCTCCTTCTCCTTCCGCAGGTTCTCCTCCAGCGTGGACAGCTTGACGTCATAGGAGTTGCGCATGGCAGTGATGTCCTCCTGCAGCCTCACCCGAGACTCTTGCTCAGCCTCATAGTCAGCCTTCAGGCGGGCCAGGCGCTCCTCATACTCCTGGGTAGCAGAAGAGGCAGAAGTGGCCAGTTACCACCACTCAGAACTGGCCTCCAGTTCTGGTTACTCAGAGATGATGAAGGGAGTCAAGTGGGAACCGGAGGTGACGGCTGGCTGTGATGGCCCCACTGCACTGTTCTCCATGTGGTTTTGATGGACTGGATATGTTTCCTAATCCAAATTTTCTACACTATACTATGTCATGAACACCTTTCCTCATCTACCCACATGTTACTACCCAGAGGTGCTCAACCCACTGATAACAAAACACATTGTTATTCACTGGCTTCCTTCTTCGTCTTTGCAGTCACCACCGTCTCAATAGCGTCACGCCTGGTCCCCCTTCCACACTGGCTCCTAGCTCAGCTATTCCCCACACAGTGAGTGCCCATAACACCATTTCGTCTGCTTAGAGTGAGTGCCTTCCTGTGTTCGTGGGTGATCTCAGCTCCTTGATTTAACCCGAGTCCCCATGTAACGGGTTGCACTGGCCCTTGGCCACCACTCTTTTCTATTTTCTTTTTCAAATATTTTATTTACTTTTATTTTATGTGTATGAGTGTTTTGCCTGCATGTGTGTAAGTGTACCACATGTGTGCAATGCCCAAGGAGACCAGAAGAGGACATTGGATCCCCTGGAACTGGAGTTTCAGACAGTTGTTAGCCATCATGTGTGTGCTGGGAACTGAACCCAGGTCCTCTGCAAGAGCAGCCGGTGCTCTTAACTGCTGAGCCATCTCTCCAGCCCTCTTTTCTTTTTTAATTAAATTATGTATTTTATTTCATTTTATTGTGCTGTGCTGAGTGTAGAGCCCAAGTCTTTGTGCATGGTAGTTGTAATGGTTGTCAACTTGACTGCTGTGATGGTTAAGCTTTAACTGTCAGCTTGATACAACCCAGAATCATCTAGGGAGAAGGTCTCAGTGAAGGACTGTCTACATTGGGTTGGTCTGTGGGCATGTCTGAGGAAAACTGTTTATGGACAGTGTTAACTGATGTGGGAAGAGCCAGTCCACTGTGGGCAGCACCATTTCCTAGACAGGAAGACCTGAACTGAAGAATGGAGAGGCTGAGCTGGGGACATGCAAGCAGGCAGGCGAGCACACATGTGTTTCTCTCTCTTCTTGACTGTGGATATGACTAGTTGTCTGACGTTCCTGCCTTTACTTCCCTATGATGATGGACTGTAGCCTGGAATCTGAGCCGAAATAAACCCTTTCTCCCCTAAGTTGGTTTCTACCAGGGTACTTTATCATGACAACAGAAATAAACTACAACTATCAACCTGACTGGATGAGAATCACCTAGATTCATGTGTGAGGGTGATCCAGAGAGGATTAACTAATGGGGCAGACCTGCTCTGAATGTGGACAGCACAAACCCATAAACCGGAGGCCCAGTGGGAAAGTAAAAGAGGAAGAAATGGGGCTGGAGAAATGACTGCGTGCTGAAGAACACTGGCTGCTCTTGCAGAGGACCGGGGTTCAGTTCCTAGCATCCACATGGCAGCTAACAACTGTCTTTAATTCGAGTTCCAGGGGATCCAACACCCTCTTCTGACCTCCATAAGCAGTACACGACATGAGTGCACTTACATACATGTGGACAATACACTGATAGACATAAACTACATAGGTCTCTCTCTCTCTCTCTAGTGGTTTATTTAGGGAGTATCTGTCAAGAGTTTCTTGGCAGACTCCAGGACAGCAGGGTCCAAGCATTACTGCTAGTATAGATCCGCCCCCCTGTCTCTCTCTCTTTTTCTCTCTGTGCTTCCTGGCACTGTGAGGCGAGCAGCTTTCCTCAACCATGCCCTTCCACCTTGATGTCCTCCCTTGCTGCGTTCCTAAAAGCAATGGACCCAGCTGACCCTGGACTGAATCCTTTGAAAGCATGAGCCAAATAAACCTCTTCTCATTTTCTAAGTTGTTCATGTCAACTACTCGCCACAGCGTGCTCCTGCTGAGCTATGGCCCAAGCCCAACAACCCCTCACTTTGTACTGCATTTGTGCGTCTGGTAACTTGCTTCTCCCAAACATGCCTACTTCCTCCTGTCTCAGGGGTGCTGGCGCTGCCCTGCTCCTGGCAAGCTCCTCCCTAGTCCTCAGAGGGGCATCCATCCGACCATCTGCCACCCTCCGCCACTCCACCTTGCTCCCCACGTCCATCATCCTCTGCTTAGAGTGCCACTGTCAGGCTTGAGCTTCGTGGTGCTGTGTGCAGTGTTACCGAGGCCCAGGGAGGGTCCACGACCAGGCAGCTCTCTGTCATCCTCTGAGACCTCCAGCCCAATCCCCTATCTGCTCTCTCCCAGCTCCATCTCCACATCCTTCTCCACGCTGCTGAGAGCCCCAGCACCGTCCGCTTTTAGCCGGCTTGACTCCTCCTCCATGCAGCCTCCATTGTTGCCACGCAGCAGAGCCCTGACCCTGTGAAAGCCAGGCCTCAGCCCACCACGCACACCCCAGTGAAACATACATATTCTGGGTGAGCACATGCACATACACATATGTGCATGTGAGCACAACTTTGCACACACGTCTGCATAAGCACACCCATGCATGAGTACACGCTGTGCACATACATTCACACACACACATACATGTATACACATAGATTATTCCTGCCTTCTATTCTCACCATTAAATGGGGGACCCTGAATCACAGGGAGGGGGCCTCTGTGAGTGGCTAAGTATACCCTGACCTTGCCTGGGCACTTGCCTCTGTGAGTGGCTGAGTGTATGTCCCTAGCACATAGCAAGCACCTTCACCACCTGTCCTGCAGGGTACAGAAGCCCCCTCCATAGCAGTCACGAACCA
Organism: Eospalax fontanierii; assembly: GCA_035773235.1. NCBI lineage: Eukaryota > Metazoa > Chordata > Mammalia > Rodentia > Spalacidae > Eospalax > Eospalax fontanierii. The sequence goes on from CM069553.1 coordinate 14,561,181, forward strand.
CCTGAGGCCTTTGCACACTCAACCACCTCTTCGTCCTACGCTACAATAGCTCCCTCTATGCCAGGCCATTCCTGACAGTTACAACATGCTCTCGACCTTTCAGCTTTTAAAGCAGTAACCTCCCCTGGGCTGTGTGCCCTCCAGTTACAGCACCAGCTTCTTACAGATGCTCAGGTGATGCTGGCTGAGGGGACGACAGGGTTGGAGGGCAAACACCGAGCCCTGCTTCCGCTTAGAGCTCATCACACCAGCTTTGATGAGACAGCACCTTGCTTTCGCCCTTGTATGGTCAGTGTGAAACAGCAGGGAGGGTGCCACGGGGACACTCTAGAGGAGGGAACAGAGGCCCAGAGAACTTAAGCCATCTACCTGAGGCCACAGAGCCTGTCAGAATCAGACTTGCAAAATGAAACTGGATGTCCCTGGGAATCTTCTAGTCCAAATTTCCTGGTACTGACTGGAGGATAAAGAGCAGAGGCATGCCTTGGGCTCACAGTCAAGGAACCTGGACTCTATTTTCTACACAAAGGGGCCACCTTTCACCCTAGGGACTTTCATGGAATGCAGTCCCGGTACATAGTAGGCAATCAGTGACTACGACTCACCCAAGAGAACAGGAAGACAGCCTCTGCCTCTGCATCCCAGAGTGGCTCAAAGCAGAAACTCCAGGGTTAGAAATGGAATTGCAGGGGAGACCAGTCCCTGGTGATAACCTCTGATGGGCTCTACTGTCCGCCAGTTTATGGCAGGAGAGGTGGGCCACCCCCATTCCCAGGCAGAAGGAAGTTCCATGCGGTACGTGACAGGGGATTTGCCCTTAGTGAGGTGCATTCTCCCTGGAGACCGCTAGGGGTAGGTGGCGCCCAACCTACCCGACTGCGAGGGTACCTGCCCAGAAAGTTTTATCCCTGGTCCTGTTCAGCTTTCCTCTCCCCTAGGGATCTATGACCCAAGCCCACTGGTCATTGTGGGATTCCACAGCCATTCCATGTCACTAGGTACAGCTCCTGGTCACTGCTGCCTGCGGAGCAGTGCCCCAGACAGCCTCGAAGGCCAAATAAACAGCAGAGTTCCCCAATCTGCAGACCTAGGCCCCAACCTGTCTGCCCCAAGGCCAGGCCCCTGGTCCCACAGCCTAGTAAGGACTCCCAATTGAGATCACAGTTGAGAGGCAAGGCACCTGTATCTGTAGAAACAGCCAGGCCAGAATCCCTGCAGAACTGCCCTGCCTAACATCAGGGTTCCCCTTCAGGAAAAGTCAATTCCTCACAGTCACGGCCCAAGTGCCAAATCACCAGCAGGTCCCGCAGGCACTTTTCAAGTGGCAGGGGCCTCTGGAAGCTGGGGTTAGAGCCTGGGGTTGGGAGGGAGCCTCCACCAAGTCTGTCTATGTATGTAACCCTGGGGTCACCCACTCGCCTCTTCCCAGGGAGGATCCCTATGACAGCATCACTGCACTTAGCCCTGGATAAACAGGTCATGCTGCTCTCAAGGACTAGGCTTGGAGGTAGTGCCAAATGCAGACAGACCCCTTTGGACCCTCACAGCCTGGCCTCCCTCCAGGTTCTTCCTACTCCAGGGACACCCTATCTACTCCCATCAGCTACCAGCCATCTCTTGTTCTTGGAGATGTTCTCTGGTCCCCCAGTAATCACCCCACACAGATCCTAATGCTACACAGACAATAGTCCAGAGTCAGAAACCCAAGTTCAAATTCTAGCTCTGACTCTCTAGTACGCCTGGCCCTGTCTTCCCTAGGACTTTGGATAAGTCATGACATATCCTCGAGTCTCAACTTTCTCAGACACACAAGGGGGACTGTGGTGCCAACCCCACACGAGGCAAAGCGAGATGATCGGTCTATAGGCATGGGGTGGTGGTTTCCCTGAGAGGCCCTCCCCATCCCACAGGAGGCCTGCTGGGGTCTCACCTCCCGGATCAGCTGCTTCTCAGCCTCTGTGTCCTGTTGGACCACAGCAGGGGATAGCAGCTTCTCCTCAGGCTGGACAGGGCTCAGGGGTGCCTGAGTGGACATCAGGGCTGGAGAGAAACAGAAACAAAGAGTTGAGAGTAAGACACATGGGGAACCAAGCAGAAATCTGTCTCTATGTAAAATGTCATCGCCCAGCCACCTAACACATCTTTTCAGAGCTCCAAGAGTTCAGGACACTGGGGAAGCAGAGCTGGACAGAACACACACACTACATGTTCCACTGGGGGAGAGAGGGAAGTGAAAAAGTGAGCAAAACTGTGTAACTACTATAAAGGGATAAGAACAAAGACGGCAAGGCAGGGAGGATGTTCAGAGACAATGGGGAGACTGCCCTTCCAACACTGGGGGTCAGGCAAGACCTCAGGGGAGAACAGATGAAAGTTGGGGTGTGAAGAAGTTAGGAAAATGACAGGCAGAGATGTGGGGGAAGAGAGCTTTCCAGACAGAGGAGGCAGAAAGAGTGCAAAGGCCCCGGGGCAGGCCTGGGCTTGCACTGGGAGACCAGCATGGCTGTAGAGGAGTGATGGGGATAGTGGGTGGGAAGAGGATGAGGAGAGACGCCAGATCTTAAGAGCCTCAGGGAGGAATGTGGAGAGAGAAGAGCCCAGCAGAGGCCTGTGAGATGGTCGGCACGAGTTCAGAGTTCAGCGAGGAGGGGAGCCTGGAGCAGAAGGAATGGCTGAGAAGGCAAGAGAAAGGGCAGAGAGGGCAACTGGGGAGCAAGAGTTTAGAAAGGAGAGCCGGAGAGATGGGTCAGCAGTTCAGAGCGCTGGCTGTTCTTGCAGAGGACCTGGTTGGGTTTCCAGCACATGGTGACTAATGACGTGTGTATACTTACATACATTCAGGCAACATGCTCAAAATAAATAAAATAAAAAATAAAATGTTCTTTAAAAAGAGTTTTAAAGGGGGGTGGAGAGATGGCTCAGCAGTTAAGAACACTGACTGCTCTTGCAGAGGACCCGGGTTTGAGTCCCAGCACCCACATGGCAGCCAACAACTGTCTGTAACTGCAGTTCCAGGAGATCCAATGCTCTCTTCTGACCTCCTCAGGCATTGCATGACACAGGTGCATTTACATACATGCAAACACTCATACACATAAAAATAATACATAACAAGAGTTTAAAAAGGAAGGTCGCAGAGGAAGCCATGGAACTATGGCTGATTGGCAGGCCTGCCTGGGGCAGGGTCAAGAGGGCATAGAGACTGGAGTCATCAGATGCTTTACATCCAGCTAAAGAGGAGAGAAATATGAAGTAACCAGAGGGAGGAGGAAGGCTGAGAAGCTCCAGGCTGTCATTATGGAGCACTGGACTGGGAGTCCCATACACACCGTCAGAGCAGCACCATGGTCTTTGGTCCCCAGTCACCTGGGTGCTGAGCCCCCTGTTCCCTCCGATGATTTCCTCACCGCCCCCTGCAGAGCCAGGTGTCCTGTTACCACCTTAATCAAGAGGTAGGGGCTGCTGGGGCTAGGTCGCTTACTCGAGGAGCAGGAAAGCTGGCTAGTAACTGCTCAACCTCCACATGTGACCAGCTGCACCACAGTCCCTGCTGCCTGCTGGGCAGCAAGGCTCCTAACCCAGGAAGAGCCCCTGCCTGCAGGACTGCATTAGCTGTAGGTTGTGGACCCACTGGCAGAGCTGGCACCTCTTCTACCCGTCCCCGTCTTCCGTTTACCGGTCTTGGGGTGTGCAGGGTAAGGGCGGGGACACAGGAAGGTACTTGGACCTTCTGCTCCAGCCTGCTCCCCTTGATACCTGTTCACCCTCCACCTGCCCCAAGGCAGCCAGTAGCAGTGTGTGGTCACCCAAGTACGTGCACCACGGTGTTTGGAATCTTCACACACACTGGCTTCTTATCCTCCCTTCTTATCCCTGAGGACTCAGCTTGGTTACCATGTCCTCTGTAGAGCCTTCTCTGACTGGTCACAGCCCCCCAAACAGGCCCAGTCGCAGTCTGTTCAGTGTGACTATCTGCCTTAAAGTCTATCCCTCTCCCCGAGGAGATCAGGTGCTACCTGAGGCAGAGCCTGGGTCTAAATGATGTGTGTCCCCAATGCGCAGGCCTGGTCCACAGAGAGCGCTGCAGGAACTTGGGATGGATGGGGGCAGAAAGGCGAGAGGGTTCAGGAGGGAGAGTGAATGGATGGATATGTAACAGCTGGGGGAGGGAGTCGGGGTTTGAGGAAGAATGGGTAGGAAGAGGCGCCTGGTGGTGAAGTGAAGGATGATGGGTAGAGGGTGAGCAGGGTCTGAGTAAACAGTGGAGTGGGTGGGAAGGCCGGAAGGAGGAGTGACTGACGGACAGGTGGAGGCTGGGCTACTGGGTGTATATAGAATGAGTAGACAGAGGCACGTGGGCAGGAGGGACAAGGGGCCTGTGCTCACTGCCACGGGGACAGTCACAGAGCTCCCTGGCATCCCCACCCCGCCCCAACCCTGCAGGCCTATATTCCAGACCTGGGTTTCTCTGCCTGCCAGATGATAGCCTGGGTATAGGAGCTGCAATGACAAGATGCCTGAGTGGGCACAGGGTGGGGGAGCGAGTCACCAGATGCTAAGAACATGATGCTGCCGCCTCGGAGACAGCAGCAGACAGGTAGATGACAGATGAGCAGCCAGAGGCAGGGAGTGAGCAGTGGGCCTGTGGCTGACTGGACAGGCCACACAGACTGACCTCTTCCTGGGGCCACAGGCAGGCAGAAGCTGTCACCACTGGGGTGGGTCCTGAACTGAACCTGCCCACGGGGAGTCGGAAGATGTTGGGACATTTGGATGGGAATCTGCTTGGCCCATCCCCTCCTGCTGCCCGAGGCTGGCCTACCTGACAGGTAGCCAGGGCCCATCTGCTGGGCCAGGATGGCCTTCAGCCTCTTGATCTCTTCCTGGTATTCTCGGAGCAGGGCATCCTTGGGGTCCTCATTAATGCGTGGTTTGTTCTTGATGTTCTTAGCCCGGTTGGCATAACGCAGCGTGCTGAGGGTCTCATCGTAATTGTTGTCTGCCGGGGACAGGCAGGCCACCATCAGCGTCTTGGTGTTGCCCCCCAAGGAGTCCTGCAGCAGCCGTGTCAGCTTCGAGTCCCGATAGGGGATGTGCTTGCAGCGCCCGTCCACCAGGGCTGAGATGACGTTGCCCAGGGCTGACAGTGACAGGTTGATCTTGGTCGCCTCCTTCAGCCGCTCTCCTGTGGCCCCCGTCTTGGACTGCCGCTCACTGCCTGCCAGATCCACCAGGTTGAGTTTCCCCGCTCGGAGGTGGTCCTTACCCCGCTCATCTGCAGGCAAGCAGGCAGGGGGCGAAGGCTGGGTGAGGCCCCCCCACCCGTCCTCCCAAGATGAGAGGAGCCGGTTACCAGGCCCTGAGGACTCACCACCCGCCTGCTTTCAAGCCCAACAGGAGGCTGTGAAGCAGGGGCTGCCATGGAACAGAGGAGACAGGGGCTCGGAGACTATGACTCTCAGGGGAATTTCACCTTTGACCCCAGACTCAGCCCTTCCCCCACTGAGATGGGAAGAAATTCCAGCTGAGTTCTTGTGAGGTGCCACTCACTGAGGGGACTCTGGGTGGTGGCTGACCCACAGAATGACAGCCTGCTGACCAGTCCCCATGTCACCAGGCTACCCCCTTCAGCCTTAGCTATGGGCTGTGTCCAGATTCTGGGCTGGGAAAAGTGACAGGTCAGGGGAGGAACTTCCTAAGGTTCCTGCTGGCTGAAACCAGAATTATGTGCACAGCAATCTGAAGCAGGGAGATGTCTGCCGGCATCTCTACCAAGACGGGTGAGACTTGAGTCTGTAGGCCCTTAAAAAGGGTTTTCTGGTTTTGGAAAGCTCTCTGCAGAATGTACTGAGATGTGCCCGGAACCCTGAGCATATTTGTACCCTTTGCTTCCATTGTCAGGGCCAGGGAGTCTAGCCTGAGCAAATAAATCTGAGTAGAAAAGATATCTTTGGGCATAAAGATATCAGTGGTATCATCCAAGTCAGAAACGTCACCACCCTGTAGAGCACCGCTGAGCAAAGGTGTGAGTGGTGGACAGTCCTCCAGCCGCCACCCATGGTCACAAAGACCTGGTGATGACAGTGGGAATCGAAGCTCCAGAGCCTTTCTGGAGTGTGGGAATTTCAATTGTGTTAAATTTTCAAAGGAATAAAAAAAGAATCAGAAAAAACAGGCTTAGGTATTAATAGTGAGCTACGTTTAGCTATCAACCTGTCCTTCAAACCCTCCAAACAAAGCCCAATTGGGCCCACAAGCTTCTCCTCCTATCCACTGACCAGCCGGTGGCCCTGCTGCCTTCCCTGCCCCAGCTGAATGGCATAAGGCTGTGCCCATGCTGATCCTACCTCCCCAGATGGGCATCTCCAGGGACAGCCAGCCTGATGGTCCTGTACCCAGAAAGCACCTGGGTGCTGGTCTATAGACAGGTCACCCAGGTTGTCGAGTGGACAGTGGGGAGGAGGGCCCCTGGCCTTGACCCCTTGTAGGGGTCTCTCCCCAGGTGGGCTGGGCCTGATTCCTGCTCCATGCTCTTTGTAATTCTTATCATAGCAGACCACAAACTCAGGTGTAGCTGCAGGGTTGGTGGAAATGCTTGGGTACCAGAAAGCCCTGGATTCAAACTCCTGGAATGAACAAATCTCTGCCCTTCTCAGATTCTCACATGTATGAAGGGAATGAGCTGCCTGCTTTGGGGACTGCTGGGCAGTTACGTGGAAGGGGGTGCAAGAGATCCCGGCGGCATCCGGCCTACAGGTGCCCAGAATAAACGTGCGTCTCTTCCCTCTTCCTCAGCAACTCTTCCCGAAAGAGAAAGAGGCAGACGGATGAAGAGCAGACAATATCGCTGAAGAGGAGGGGCTGGAGGTCTGAGTGGGTTTTTTTCCCAGGAATGGAACCAAGGCCTGGAGCATGCTAGGCAAGGACTCTACACCTGAGCTCCATCCCAGCACCAAGACCTGGGTTTTCTTGTTTGTAAAACAGGGATAGCTGGTACGTAGGTCATGGCTTTAAGAACCAGGTGAGATGGCATGTGGACACTGACTGGCACACAGGAAGTGCTGTGCTAACTACCAGGAGCTTGTGGCTGTTGTTGCTAATCTGGGAAACACAGGTCCCAGATAAGGAGGGCCCCATCTGTTTCCTTCCCAGTTCCCCATGGGGATTCACCAGGCTTCAAGAGGTGAGGAGTGGGACCTGGCTAGGGTGTCTGGGTCACCCCCTGCCCGCAGCTGGCCCCATACCCACGGCATATATCTCGATGCTGATTGTGAAGATGGAATGGGAGCGTGACGAGTCTTTGTTCATCAGGGTGTAGCCGACAGCACGGTTCTTCCAACCCGTCTCCATGACACGCTCGCACTGGGCCACACTGTGCACCGTGTGCATGGACAGTCCTTTAACGTACACACCTTTCTCCGGGTGCTCCTTCAGCTATCAGTAGGGAACCAGGGAAGGCTGAGGTTACCAGGGATCCCTAGGGAAACCAAGGACAGCGCTCTGTCCAGGCCACCTGTACCCTCCTCAACCACCTGTGACACAACACAGAAGGGACTCAAATTCAGTGGAGTCAGCTGCAAACCTGCCCCCACCTCCCACCGGTTGTGGGACCTTGGGCCCCTGATAACCTGAATTTCAGTATTCACATCCGGAAAATGGGCATGAGAGACCGACCTCATGGGCATGGTGAGGATTCATTAAAGCAGGCACACACAAAGCTTGTCAGTATGGTATTGGGTATACAGTAAGTGCTCCACAAACACAACCATCATCTGTGCTGTATCAGAATTACTGTAAAGATGGTTTTTCAGTCTGAGACCCTCAGTTCCTGGAGAATGACCCTGCTGTCACCTGGGAATTTGAGAATGTCTCCTTTGTCCTATCGCTATGGCTTCTGATCACTGCTCTCCTGTACCCCCAGGAGAACAGAAATGTTCCCAGACTCCTGGATGGTGGCAGAGGGGGGCTCATTTGCCACCCAAGTTCCCAGAGTCTCATCCCTCAGAGCCAGTAACCTCCGCATGCAGCTGGAACCCCACTGGCTGGTTTTATAGGCAGTCACGGAGCTTCATCATCACTCAGAGATGTGAAACAACAGCATCTCTCAGGTGCAAGAGGAAATAAAGCCACACTGGGAAGAGCAGAACGAAGCTTGGGTGTTGTGGCACATGCCTATAATCCTAGCACCTCAGAGGCAGAGGAAGGAGGGCGGCTGCAAAGTCCAAGCCAACTTGGGTTACCTAGGGAGGCCCTATCTTGGGCTGGAGAGAATCAGGACAACAGGTGTTTGCCTGCCAAATGGCTGTGTTGATTAGAGCACAGAAGGCTCAGCTTGACGCTCTGAGCAGGGATCCCAGGTGGGGCCAGGCCTCGGCTGTGCAGTAGTGGTGGAAGAGGGCACAGGCTAGCCCCATCCACCTGGGTGAGAAGCCTGAAGGGGCTGGCTCTATGGGAAAATTAAGCAGCCAAAGCACATAAAGGTTAAGTGACTTGGAGGCCACCTTCATGGACGGTCCCAGGAAAACAGAGTCATGCAGCACTTGAGTGCCTGGAGAGCTCACGACATAGATCCCACCCTGTCCTAGAGCCCAGAACCCAGTCTGGGACACGCAGTTGGGCACACGGAGTGTCTGGTCACCCTCAGCCTCAGAAAGAGCATATTTAGCCAGTTTCCTCTTTATTCAACAGAACCTGAGCCGGAAACTTGGTCTCTCTCCTGCTAGGTGGGGACATCAGTTTGCCTCACCTGTGAAATGGGACAAAACCCCACTTCTGTAGACTGTACGGGAATTAAGGAAACACCCCTAAAAATAGAACGGCAGGAACTTAATGGTGGGTACAGGTTATAAAAAGGATGTTCTCCCCCCCCAATCAAACCTGTGTAACCTCAGAAGGCAAAAAGGCATGTCCTCCATCTCTTGACACCTTTGGGGTCCCTCCCACTACTTCTGTCCCTACCTCACTGCCAACACTGGCCCTGGGGACGTGCTGAGTGATAGCTGCCAGCTACAATATCTGTTCCTTGGTAACTGCTCATCTAGAAGCAAGAGGCCAGAGTCAGGTCTCCATGGCAACCAGCTGGGCTATGGCAGGGATGGAGAGGGGTGCAGGAGCACAGGACTGAATCTGTAAGTAGAAGAGAGTCCTATTCTCTACCCACACAGGGGTCAGAAAGGAGTCCTGGGGTAACTCCTGCAGGCCCCCTCTATCACGCTCCTGGATGGAGCTCAGGAATGTTGTTTGTACTGACTGGGGTGGGAGGGATGTGAACTGCCTTCCCCAGACCTCTTGCTGACCTGAAAAACTGCTAATTATAAAATGTACCAGGCCCTGTGTTGAATACCGGCTAAGAGCTTGTGTTGTGTGGTGTTGAACCCTGTACCCTGGGTTCAAATCCATCTCCACTCTCCATGCTCTTGGGCTGGTTGTACATGAGTGTCTGGCTCATGATAAAGGATGAGAGGAAGAGAATTGGATCTCCTCCTACGGCTCACAGGAGAATCATCTGTGCATCACCCACAAGGCAGCATGTCAAAGGCCTGGTGCCCACGGGGTGTGCGTCACTAAGCACATCTGTCACCCGCAGTCCCTGAGGCAGCAGGCTCACTAAGGGAGCACAGGGGCTGACAATGGAGCCCTTCCCAGGTCCAGGGTGGTCCTCACTGCTTCACATGGCTCGGAGGAAGGTCTATTAGCAGGCAAGCCTGTGACCCTGAGGGTGGCCTCTGGAACGTCCAGCCCCCACTGACCTCCCCGTTTCTCCGGCTGGGGGCCGAGCGTGACTCACTGGCACTGGCAGAGGTAAGTGGGTGTCGCAGGTCGGTGGCAGAAGTTCCTGGCAGGGAGGGCAATGAGCTGCTAGGTTTGTGCCGAGACAGCTGAGGGAGCGGGTAGAGTTCTGGGGGTGGGTGGAGGTTGGAGTGAGGGTGAGGGGAAGGAAGAAAGAGCAAGGTCCCAATGGGGGGATGGAGAGGCCGGGGGAGAGAAGGGACAGGAAGGAGGGGCACGGTCCTGGCGGAAGAGGAGGAGTAGCAGGAAGCTTATTCCATACAAGTCTGGCAGTACATGTGCCCTGGCACATTGGCACTCATGGATTTGTGCCAGTTAAGTCTGTTGACTGACTCAATGAATGACTGTCTCTTCTTCCCCTAAAACTGGAATTACTGGCTTCTTGGTGGACCCTGGGGTCGGAGACTTAGCTGGAGAGGAAGCCCAACAACATCCCAGCATGGATTGGAGTCAGCATCTCACACTGACCTCTCCTCGCTGGACCAGACCATTCAGATTGTAAGATCCCCAGACAGGAGCAAAAAGCAAGACTAGCTCCTCTAATCAAGGCTAAAGCCAAAAGGTCTCAGCCATGTGTCCAGCCTGCCCTCTGGCCCCAGCAGGCCTCTGGCCCCAGCAGCGTGCTCGCGCTCTCCCCCTCTCTCTCTTTCTCTCTCTTTCTCTCCCTCTCTTTCTCCCTCCCCCTTCCATCTTTCTCCTTCTCCCCTTTTGGTTTTTTGAGACAGGGTCTCACTATGCAGCCTTGGCTGGTATGAAACTCACTATATAGACCAGGCTGGCTTGGAATTCACTAAGTAGCCCAGGTTGACCTAGAAATTGTGATCCTCTGGTCTCAGTCTCCTTACTTCTGGGTTTAAAGACCATGCCATCATGTCTAGGCTAGCAGTATTTTCATCTCTCTGGGTCCCCTAAACAGTCATCCTGGTTCTGTCTATCTGGAAAGAGCACTCAAGTATCGAGCGCAAGTCCCTCCTGCTACGAAGCAGTGTTTTCCCCGCTAGTCTAGTCTTTGAAGAGACTGGGGAGAACTTATGAATGTGTAAGCCAACCCTAACCTTCACCATGCTGAGCTGCTCCTCTACCTTAACTGTCTTCTGAGGGCCCCACATGGCCCTTTGCTGGCGTTTCTCCCCAATAGCTTGAAATAATTCAGACACTGACCGTCAGGAAGGTACCAGCACTGTGTCTCCCATGACACCCTCTTCAGTCCTTCAAACCTCTGTCACAGTGGATCAAGGCCCTGGAATCTGAGCCCCATCACAGCAGTAAAACAAGGAACCTGAGGTCTAAAACCTCAAGTTAAGGAGATCTGGGTTCAATTCTAGGCTCCGCCACTTGATGCCAGGCACAACATGAACAAGCTAAGATTCTCTCAACCTACAGTGATACATTACAGACGATAATATCCACCAAGGTTTCTCTAAGAGTAACAGTCAATAAACTGGTAAGTGCTTAATACTTTCTTTTAAGAGCTTCATAATTTTTGTTTTGTTTTTTGAGACAGGGTCTCCCTGTAGCCCTAGCTGGCCTGGAACTCAGGAGACCAGGCTGGCCTTGATCTCACAGAGATCTGCCTCCCAGGTATAAGGATTAAAGGCATATGTCTCAACACCTGGTCTCATAGCATGTTTTTATAACTGGAACCCTTTTCTCAAACAAAATCAATTATGAAACTCTATCTGGTTTAAACAGAGAGAGGTGGAAATGCCCAGGGCAAGACCCAGCCCGTACTGTGTGGTGGCAGTAGGTGCATTTAACAACTCTCTGCATATGGACTCTGAGGTAATTCCAAGTTCAAGTTTAAAAGTCCATAGTCTAGAGAGACATACTGTATGTCCATAATCATAGCTCTAGGAAGGCTGTGGCAGCAGGAACATGAGTTCCAGGTCAGTCTGGGCTATCAGACCCTGTCTTAAAAAATTTTTTTTTAATTATTTCTATTTCATGTGTATTGCCTGCATGTGTGTTAAGTACAGCTATGTCGTGCAATGCCCACAGAAATCAGAAGAGGGTACTGGATTCCCTGGAACTGGAGTTATTGACTGTTGTTAGCTATCATGTGGGTGCTGGGAATTGAACCCGATCCTCTGCAAGAGTAGTCAGTGCTCCTAAACGGTGAGTCATCTCTCCAGCCCCCAGATCCTACCTTTAAAAAAATTATTATTTTTATATGTGAGTATATTGCCTGCATGTGCGTAAGTGCACCCATGTCGTGCAATGCCTGAGGAGGTCAGAGGAGGGAGTAGAATCCCCTGAAACTGCAGTTAAGGACAGTTGTTAGCTGCCATGTGGGTATCGAACCCAGGTCCTCTGCGAGAATAGCCAGTGCTCTTACCCACTGAGGCATCTCTCCAGCCCCCAGACCCTGTTTTAAAAAAGCAACCATCGCCTGAAACTGGCTTTCCCCAGCTGCACCCTGCTCCATGGGGTCCGCACTTACCTCGAGCTTCTGCTTGGTGTCAGCACCCAGCAGGTCACGGACATCTTCATTGTAGATCTCCAGGTAGGAAGCCCGGACCAGGAATTTGGTGTTCTCTGCACACTGCAGGAAGTGGACAGAGCACGCAGAGATAGATGCCTGATGCCAAGCCCACCTGCTGCCCAGGCTTCTACAGCCAGGACATGGTGGGAGGACGGGACGTCAGGACCACACGAGCATCCACCCCTCACCCTGCCCCGTTGGCCAAACCCCCTCTCCAGCTCAGAGACCCTCAGGCTTCCATGCTGCATTATTCTCACATGGCTGTCTATGCCAGGAGCTGCCTACAAGCCTAAGGGAAGGGAAGTGGAGGCCTCCCTGCTGCTCAGGTGTAGACCCCAGCCCTAGATCTAGCAACTGCCACCTGGAGCCCTGGCTCTGGCTGATCACTGACAGCTCGGCTCCTGGATGCCTCTGGGGGCCACCGCAATGAGAGGTGGCTGGTCCAGGGTCCATGCAATTATTAATAAGGCTTCACACATGGCTTGGTCTGCAGCATTGCTCAATAAACAGAGCAGCCGTAACTGTCCTTTATAACCACTTCATGTCACAGTGCTGAGTCATCGGGATCATATAAATTGTCCAATGAATGTAAATCTAAAGACGGCCGGAGAAAATCACGGAACTGTTGGGTAGAATGTCTCAGAAATCAGGTCCAGCCTCTGCTCACAGATGTTGAGTCAAGTCTGGGTTCTGATTGCATCCCACAGTCCACGCCTTGGTCACAGGTCCCCTGGGGACCATCTGTGGCACTAGCTTTGTCCCTTCCGTCCACGAAACCCATACCTGGACACTCTCAAATACGTGTTCAAAGGCTCTGGGAATGATGCCTCTCTGGTAGGGGGGCTCCGGCAGGCCCTGCATGGTGAAGGACTTCCCGCTGCCCGTCTGGCCATAAGCAAAAATGGTTCCATTGTAGCCCTCTGTAACACCCTGTGTGAACGAAGGGTAAAGCAGGGTGCTCAGCTGACCAGGCCCGGGTGGGCATGGTGCCCTCGCCCACAGATTCAGGGCTCCTCCCCGAGTCTACACTCAACAAGGCATAAATAGTTAGTGATCTGAATGGGTAGAACATTCTCCCCATGTGGGTATGTTTAAGAGCCCATGTCATGGAACAAACTATGTTCAAATCATCATCATGCTGGAGATGGGACCCAAGGTCTCATCTACGCCAAGCAAGGGCTCCATCACTGAGCCCTCCCCTCAGCCCATCTCCACTCTTTACTACATGCTCTTGGATTCAAGTTTGGCACCTGGAGCCTGTCTCCTCATTGTCAGCAGGGGTTCACTAAATGTCTGCTAAGAATGTTGTGAGGCAGACACAAGTGGTTCTCACCTATAACAGGGAGATGTACAGAGACAGAAGCTCCGCGGCAGGAGGTGGGGCAAAGAAGGGGTCCAGGAAGAGGTAGGAAGAACCGGGCAAGTCACTCTGTACGGCAAAGATGGAGTCTAAACATAGCTGACGGAAAAACAGTTTGAATTTCAATAGGTCACAGGATGAGGAAGGCACTCTAGACTGAGGGGACCCAGATGGAGACACCTGACAGCAGGGGAAGCGGGCATGAGGGGCATTAATGAGGAGGCTAAAAGGAAGACAGACACACTGGGTACCACTTTCAAGGTCATTCTTCATTCATGGACACATTTATTCACCCTACAGATACTGGCTGTCTTTGCTATACAACACACCATGTTCTGGCTGGGAGGAGAAAGCTGAATGATTGACCACAGTCCCTGTCCTCACAGAGTTCTTAAAGCATAGAACTTACTATGGGGCATCCACGGTGGCTCATCTTCATTAGCAACCAGTTGGGATTTAGAATTACCATGGGAAAAAAATCTCTGGGCATGTCCATGGGGGTCTTCTAGACTGTCCAGGGAAGACAAGCCCATGACCATGACCCTGAAATGACGACAGGCAGTAAGACAGCAGGAGCCTATACTGGGCTTTTCAAACCCACAACTGGAGGGGATTTACAATTACCATGGAAACACATATCTGGGCATGTCTTCAAGGGATCATGTAGACTTGGTTAACTGAGGTAGGAAGACCCATCTTAAATGCAGGCAAGTTCGCCTATGCATAAAAGGAGAAAGTGAGCTGAGTACCAGCATTCATCTCTCTCTGCTTCCTGACTGCAGATGACATGTGAGCAGCCACATGGCTACTCACACTCCTGGCTACCACATCTTTCCACCATCATGTGCACCCTCTAACTGTGAGCCCATAAAGACCTTCCATAAGTTGCTTCTGTCAGGTATTTTGTCACAGCAATGAAACAGTAACTAATACACTTCCAGGCTCCAAGGATCGACATGGTACCCACATTAAGTTCTACTACAAAAAGGCAGCCCTGGGAACTTCTGGTATAAGAAAGCGGCACCCATTTACAAGACACACCCCACCCCATTTTCTGGGACGGAAAATGAGCATCTGTCCCTTGTCCAGGGAAGACATGATCATGGTGTAGGCTCACTCCTCAGAGATGGTGATCTGCACACATGGATAAAGCCCCTGAGATGACCCAACCAGGAGCTTTTCAAACCCACATGCAGGTAGAGCAGGAGGCACCTGCTGCCCCTTGAAATGATGGAGCAGTTCCAGGAGTGTCACTATGGTCCAACCCCAGGAAGGGACCTTCAAAAATAACCACAGTTGCCAGGCATAGAGGCACATGCCTTTAATCCCGGCACTCAGGAGATAGAGGCAGGAGATCTTTGTGAGATGGAGGCCAGCCTGGTTTACATAGTAAGTTCCAGGCTAGCTGAGGTTACATGGAGACCCTATCTCAAAAATAACCAGAAACCAAACAAAACCCATAGCTGCGCCTCAGGCACTCCATACACCGGGAGCCACAAGTCCCACTGCAGAGAGACCAGTGCAACTGAGAAGTACATTTATTTAACAACTAATTTATTTTTAATATTTTATTGTTCTTATTTTATGTGTACAAGTGTATTGCCTATATGTAGGTAGGTGCACCTGTGTCCTGTAATGCCCTTGGAAGTCAGAAGAGGGAATCAGAGTCTTTGGAACTGGAGTTAAAGATGGTTCTTAGCCACCATCTGGGTGCTGGGAATCGAACCTGGGTCCTCTGCAAGAACAGTTAGTGCTCTTAACCGCTAAGATAGCTCTCCAGTTCTGTATTTATTTTTATTTTTATGTATATGAGTACTTTGCCTGTCTGTATATAAGTGCACCCAAGTCACGGAATGCCTGTAGAGGCCAGAAGCTGGGGGTAGATTCCCTGGAACTGGAGTTGCAGAAGGCTGTTAGCTGCCATGTGGTTACTGGCAGATCCTCTGCAAGAGCAGCTAGTGCTCTTAAGCACTGAGCCATCTTTCCAGCCCCATCACTGAGAATTTTATATAATGTTTCCTGCAATTCTATTATACTGAAATATTATAGATATGCTACATTAACTGTACTAAAGCTAGTTTCATTTGTTTCCTTTTACCTCTTAAAATTCAGTCACTAGAAAAACTGATGCTCTATATGTGACTCACAATGGCTGCAAAGTCAAACACTGCTCCAGCTGACACTGGTAACCATCAGCCACATGTGGTTATTTCTATTTAACTTAATTTATTGGTATTAAATGGTATCCATTATTATAGTTTTAATCTGAACAGTTCCACACAGGCTCCTGTTTTGATTGCTTGCTTCCTGATGCTGGCACTGTTGGGGGTGTGGGATGTGGAACCTTTAGGTGAGCAGGTAATAAGGGACAGGCCTTTGAAGTTTATGGCCTAGTCCCTAGTTCTGGCCCATTCCGCGTCCATGCTCCTGTGGCCTGGTCTTGCCCACCACCTCGCCTCCCTCTGCTGGTAGGCTGAGAGACTTTGAAAGCAGAAGCCATAATGAACTTTTCCTCCCATCCTTTCTGTCAAGCATTGGGTCACAGCAATGCAAAAGTAACTAATACACTGAGTTCCTCAAAAGCGTCGGCCTCATTCCTGGGTCACTCCTGGGACCACCTGCCTCGAATGGTTAGTAGTCATTTCAAATACAGAGCATTTCCATCATTCCAGAGTGTCCTTTTGGACAGCACTGTTCTGGAGTTAAGTATATTAGGTGTAATACTGGGATAAAACACAGATTTTTAAGTCTCACACAGTAACTGACAACTCCAGGTCCCTGTGGGACAAAAAGACACGGTGCTGGTCTAGGAAGTGTCTGCGCTGCCACATCTCGTCATGTTACTTAGCGGATTTTTATGAAATCAACTGTTGATTCTCTTTCATATATTCATATTCTCTCTCTCTTTCTCTCACTCCAGTGATCAGCACATCACATGTGGTAGGCAAGGGTTCTGCCACCAAGCTGCACCCCCAGTCCAGCAATGGACACCTCCGTGTCATCATCAGCCAGAATCCCCATGACACTACATTGGACATGCTACATAGCTTCTCTACTACTGAACAAAATGAAAACATCTGTCCATATTGCACCACATCCCCCTTTCTGCTCACTTCTGAGTGCCACTCTAGGTGGACATTTTTTAGCTGCTGCTGCTGCACAAAGAACTAGGCCCACCTAGTTCATGGTCATGACACAAGCTGTAGTTACATGGTGTAGGATAGACTGGAGGTTAGTCATCAAGAGAGGACTCAGTGAGGAGCAGGAGAGGGGGCAGCAGAGCCCTAAGTTAAAAAAGGGGCCCTGACCAGGCAGCAGCCTAACTGGTGTGAAGAAGGCAGCCCCAAGAGGGTTGATAAGCTCAGCCAGGGACAAAAGATCAGAACAGAGCCTGGGATGAAGGGATGGAGGAGGAAAGGGCAGAACATGGCATAGAAGTAGAGGGACGGGATGAGATGGGATTTGAAGGGAGGGCCCTGGGGCAGGAGGCCCAAGCCCCCTCCTAGAAAGCCCTGGGGGAGGAGGAGCAAGGCCTGGGGACAGAGCTGAGCATGTCAGGGGTACACCCAGCCCTTGGTCCAAGCTGTGCACCTGCTCCTGGCTCAAGCCAGCCAGGGCTGCTATTTGTATGTGCTTTGCAAGCTGTCCCTCTTTTGTGAGGAGGCAAGATGGAAGCTGGACATAGGTAATCAGAACTGTCCCTAACTAGCTCCGTGTCTCCTCGCTCCTCAGTCTTCTTGTGAATACCAAACCCGGCATGCTAGTCTCTCCCTAGACAGTTCTTTTCCCCCTTCCTGCCTGGATAGCATCCCGCACATCACGGCTTTGGTTTCCCTCTCTCTGTCCTCCCCTCCATCCAAGTCCAGGTTTGCTGGCCTCCCCACTGCCAAAGTCCTGGAGGCTTCTTTCCCTGCTCGCCATCCTGATTACTAACTATTAGCTTAGCTGCTTTTTTCCCATGCTCAAGGTGGAGGTTAGTGTTGAGACGCTAGTGTTTTGTTGAATGAATGAATGACAACTCTGAGGTCTGGGAAGTGTTCAGAGGCAGGTCTGCACAATGGCACTCAGGAGAGAAGAGAAAGCTGGAGATCTGATGGACTGTCATTGTGTCCTTAGTGTGTCCCTGTCCAAGAGGAGGAGGGGACCAAGACCTCACCAACAAGCAGGGCTGGTGGTCCTAGAGGAAGCAAGGCCAAAGAGGAACACAAGTTCAAATATCCAAGAGGCCAACCCTGGACAGAGGGAGGCAACTTCTCTGCAGGGCCCCTGGGACAGAGCCAAGGTAGGTAGGTGGAAGCTCTAAGGGCCTCTGAGTGGGTGGAATAGGCTGCTTCTAGGGCATGTGACAAGCCAAAGTTGGTCCTTTACTTAGTGGACATTCAGGGATCTGGTAAGAGGGGAACCAGATCAAATGGCCTCTTAGGTCCCTCTTAGGACTAGGCCAGCAGATGGACAACTGGACTAACCCTAGAGACTAGGACTGTCCCCTGAAGATGTTTCTCCTTGTCCTCTGGGCACTACCTCTGATCAGGTGCTCTGGGGCCCAAGACACCAGCCAGAAAGCCTTGGGAGCAGGGTCAGAGTTCAGAGGGGCAAAGATGTACACTTGTCCCTAGGTGCTAACAGTACCTAGGCTTGAAGCCAGCCTAGGTTCTGGGCTTCAGAACACATCAGTTCTCTCAACAGGCAGGAGAGATGGAGCAGCTGAAGGGGGTGATGGCACAGGGCCTGCCAGTCAAAACAGAAAGCATCCACTCTAAACGTTTTGGGAATTCTAGATTAAATCCAGTCAGTTTCTCTGCTGCAGGTGGGATGCTTAGTTCAACGGGGAAATGGAACTGCACACTGCTGTCCCCAGACGGTACAAGAGCCTTCAGACCAACCTGTGCCTAGGGCCCTCTCACTTGGCTCGCGGGCAGGGGCTGGGTCAACCCACCCATCCCTTTGGCACCTCTGGGGCGCCGCGAGCCTGGCCCTCCAGTCGCGGGGCGCCCTCACCTCCACCAGCGGGTAGGCGATCTCGTTGTAGATCTGCTCGGTGAAGTGGTCCATGTAGTAGGCGCCGTCGAAGGTGAACTGCTTGGGAGGCTCGTCGACAGCGCCCGGGTTCTGGATGAAGCACTGGCCGCGTGCGGAGTCCACCGTCACCACCGACTGACAGTTCAGCTCCCGCTCGCGCTGGTTCATGGGCCGGCAGCGCACCACCACCTTCACCGACTCCGAGGCCATGGCACCGCGGACCGGGCCCGCCGCGCGCAGGCCGCGCGCAAGGCCGAGGCAGGGGGCGGAGCCAGAGCCGGCCGCAGGGGGCGGGGCCTGGCGGCGGGGGCGGGGCCGCGGCGGGGGGATGGGACTCCTCGGGGGGCGCGCTGGGAGCAGCAGGGGGGCCGCGGACGTGTCACGGGGCTGGAGCCCGGGCCGCCGCCGCCTCCCGCGCCCGGGCTCGCCCGTCCCTGAGGCCGGGCCTGGGCGGGGAACGGGGGATCCGCGCTGCAGGCGCCGCCGCACGACCCGAGCCCCGGAGCTGGCCCGGCCGCGCTCTCTCTAGTGCACGCTGTCTCGGCGTTCGCCGTTGCTGGGCAACGTCCGTGACGTCACAGGGCGGCTCCGGGAGAACGTGGGACCGGTGTCTCGGAATGCCGGGCCCGGGATGCCCTCAGGAAGGCAGGTGCAGGCTCTGCTCTCTTCCCCAGTCCTGGCAGCACGGTGTCCTGAGAAGTTCAGCTTCCGGGCAGAGGTTGCCAAGCCCTCGCTTGACTCCACCTCCCATAGGGCATAGAGACGGAGAAAGCGACGATCTTGTGATCCTTTATCCAGAGCCCACGGGGCGGAGCGAAGCTTCGTGATGCTAAGGGTTGGGGCCAGAGCCAGTCTTGAGGGTCAGTATTTTAAAAAGACACAGAAACTAGGCCTGGGAGATGGCTAGCCTGATAACCTGCGTTATATACCCGGGGGACCCATATGGTGTGAGGAGAGAACCTCGACTCCTTCAAGTGACATGCGTGCCCACACTCAGATAAATGTAATTTTAAAAGACACAGAAACCTCAGAAGCTAGTCTTTCTGCTGGAAAGGCTACCTTCTTGGCCCAGCCCAAGGCCCACTGACCACCCACTTGTGATGCTGTGGGCCCCCCTGCACTAAAGCTGTCAGTCACATGCTATGTACTGTGGCAATGCTGGGGAGACCCAGCCCTCCAGCAGACCAGTCTAGTAGGGTAAACTAACATTGAAAACAAAACCCAAGGGGGCTGGAGGGATAGCTGTGAGGTTTAAAGGCACCAGCTGCTCTTTGCAGAGAACCTGTGTTTAGTTTCCAGCGCCTGAACAGTGGCTCACAAGGGTAACTCCAGTTCCAACATATCTGACAATCTCTTCTGGCCTCCTCAGGCACAGTAGACACTGTGCATAAAATACATGCAGGCAAAATACTGATACACATAAAAAATTCTTTTTTTTTTAAATTTTGAAAAAAAATCCCTTGTGGGGATGAAAGAGAAAAACTATGAATGAACCAGTTCTGTACATCTTTGTGCTGGTTAGTTTTTTGTCAATTTGACACAAACTAGAGTCGTCTGGGAAGAGGAAACCTCAATTGAGGAATTCCCCCATCAGATCGGCCTGGGACAGTGTTTATGAGGCTTTTCTTAATTGGTAATTGATGTAGGAAGGTCTAGTCCACTGTGGGCAGTTCCATTCTTGCGCTGATGGGCCTGGGCACAGGCCAGAGGGAACAAGCCAGAAAGCAGTGTTCCTTCATGTTCTCTGCTTATCTTCTGCCTCCAGGTTCCTGCCCTGCTTAAATTCCTGGGTTGGCTTCCCTCAATGATGGGAATGTGTGTTATTTCCTCTCAAGTTATTTTTGGTCAGTATTTTATCATAGCAATAGAATTAACTAATATGATCTTTAAAGCTGTTCCTCAATGTCAAGACAAGTATCCTGGGCCTGACTGGAGCTGAAGGAAGTTTGAAAAGTCAAAGAGGACCATTCCAGGCTATCTACACTGTAGAGGCAGAAATCAAGTCCAAGTTACCAAGGCACAAAGTCTGGAATCTTTTTGTGAAACAGTAGTATGTAGCTCTGGCTGGCCTGGAACTGGCTATGTAGATCAGGCTGGCCTCAAATGCACAGAGATCCACCTGCCTCTACCTCTTGAGTGCTGTGACTAAAGGTATGCACCACCATGCCCATCATGAAATATTTTTCTTATAGCCTCCCTGCCCGATTCCTTCAGGCTTTTCTGGGCCCTCAGGGTCAGGGCTCACCATCCCACAGGTGCAGAAGTATGTTTGGCAAACAAAAGCAAAGCAGGAGAATGAATGGAAATCTAGCCTTTTAAGGAACATCTACACTAGACTGTGAAGAAATGTGTTTTATTTGTCTCAAAGTCCACACAGGAGAGCAGGTTCCCAAGCAGTGCTGGTTAGTACAAAGACAAAGTGTGGTTTGTAAGGACGACATGGGTACTCTGGACACACGGACCCCAAACCGTGCCCTATTTATAACGTGACCAATAAGTGCTTTGGAAGAAATGTTAAAAGGCATGGGGAAGGCTGGTCCCTTCAATAGACAGAACATCCTTGGTATCTCCTTCACACAGACAATTCACACTGTGAACACAACCTCCTGGAAGTGAGCCCTGGCTCAGAGTCTGGGCCCATTAGCAGGTTTCCTTAGGTACACCTCTCTGGGGCTGAAACCCTGGATACAGGATATGCGAATCCCTCCTTCTCCCACTGGGGAACAGGCCCCACTCAGGGTGTGGATACCAGTGCAAACGGCTGTGAGGAGAGTCCCAGCTTCCCGCCCACATTCAGTCTAGCGTCGGTGCTGTTTCTGTAAAAAGAGCCCCAGCAAAAACCTCTTCCTTCCATACCTTGAGACGAGACACCTTGTTTGAAAGAGATGGCAAGATCCCTTGCTAACTAAGGTCAAGTCCTAGTCGGGGGCAGGAAGTCGGGAACATCAGGCTGGGCCTGGCTTCTTACCCCTAGGGTTACCTCCTCCCCTTGGGCATCAGAAACTCGTGGCTTCCAAGTCACTGACCAGGGTCATCTTCTCACCCGTGCCCACCTCTGCTTCCTTCAAAAACAAGCCGTCTTCTGTTACTCGCATTTGTCTGCTGAGTTGACTTATCACCAGAGGGGACACTGCCTTTCACCAGAATGTGTCCCAGGACTTCCCCCCCCTGCAGGGCTAACTCTGCTCAGCTCCATCCCAAGTGAGGTTAGCCTTTGGCAAAGGGGACCCTCCAGCTATGTTCAGTGGTCAGTGCTGTATTATATATGAGGTGACTTCCCCAAGCAGCCACCAAACTGACCACGGTCTGCAGCAGAGCTCACTGCTGGTCCCTCTCTCAGTGGAATGAAACAGAGCAAATGAACTCCAGGTTGCAAACCTACAAGTCCCTCAAGTGTCTGGTTTCCTGTCCGGAGCTCTCAGGAGATTCCAAGTCCAGAAGAGGCTTAACCTCCTTCAACAAGGGCTGCACCTACATTGGGAAGCACTTGGGAAAGCCCCTGCATTAGCACTGTGGAACCCAGCGTCCGAAGTCACCTGGAGCCCTCCCTGCCTGCTCATCCTGGTATCTCAATGGGCCTCAGGTCTTGGGAGCGGCCACTGCGATTTCCAACCTCAGGGCTCCCCTCCCACGGGCAGTGAAGTGATGGGAGACTGGTCAAGGGGCAGACTGACCTGATGGGAGCTGGTGACCAGTGAGTGGGGTGCAAGAAGGACGGAGCAAGTACTGTAGAGGCCAAGGGGCCAGGGTGAGTAAGACAGGGCCTGCGGGGAAGTAAGGGCCTGCCTCCTAGCCCAAGCCCTGCAGTTCGGCCTCAGACTTGGCATGGCCGAGGGGCCGCAGAGTCCGGGGGGGCCTGCCTTCGGGCCCACAGTCTTGTTCTTCGTAGGTGGGGTTCAGACGACCCATGCTGAGTGGGCAGAAGAGGCTGCGCTCCCTCCCAGAGTGGCTCTCCACCAGGGCCTCCAGGCTGGGGAACTCTGCTGGCAGATGCTGGGGAGGAAGGGTCTTCGCTTGGGTCCCCTGCGCCATGGTTCATGCCAGGTACCAGTCTCCTCCCTGACTCCCCCTCTTCCTACAGCGCCCACCCCTTGAGAGTAGGGGAGAGTTCAGAAAGGTAGAATGTGGAGCCAATCACAGCTGAGCTTCAGTCTAGCTCAACGAGAGGTAACCCCTAAAAGATACCTCGATGACCAGGCACCCCGCTGATCCTTTCTCATCACCTATGTGTCACCCAGCTGGCAAGAACAGAAGCAGAGCCAGCAGAGCCAAGGAGGCGGAGGTAGGAACCCGGTAAGGGGAAGGTCCAGAGAGAGCCCATGTGGGACCAGGATGAGGGTGAGGGAGGCTCAGGAGCAGAAGGAGAAAACTGGAAGGGAGTGAATGGCAAGGAGGTGGGCTCGTGATAAGACGCCCTCAGGGCAACAGGGCAACCGCACACCCTCACCTCCAGGCAGTAGCGGCCCAGGTGGTTCCGGAAGACCTGGTGGGGCACCACACCGCACTGGGTCCGCACAGACAGGCTCCACTGGTCGCTGGTTCCTGGCTCAGGCCACAGCAGGAAGGCCCCGTGCACATCTCTCCGCAGCAGGGCCAGGGCACAGGGCCTGGGGGAGGGAGCCAAGGTTAGGGCCTCAGGCTGCTGCCCTGGGTAGGGACCTAGGTTCAAGAGCTTGGCGGTGGTGGCAGGGAAGGCAATGGGCACCCTCGGGAGCCGCTCTAACCCAGAGCAGCTGCTCCGTGGAAAGAAGGTGGAGCTAAAGCCTCCTGGAGGTCTTACTTGCAGAGCATAAGGTCTAGTCAGGAGAGGTCTGAGGAACCTTGGGAAGGAGACAGTGATGAGCCGGGCACTGAGGGCTTTGCCTATGTCTCCTCACCGGCTCCTCTGCCCAGGCCTTGAATTATCTTCATTTTACACTGACGAAAGCTGAGACTCAACCCAAGAAAGTCCCTGGCCAGAGGTCACCTAGGAAGGGAACACTCTACCGTGTACCCGCTGCACACAGAACAAGGGAAGCCAATCTCTCGTTTTTCCGCCCACCCCAAGGAATTGAGTGAGCCTTGGACTAGGTCAGGATTCCCTTACCTGGAGAGGCCAGCAAAGGCCCAGATGTTCTCAGTCAGGCTACCCTCGTTCTCCACCAGGCACGAGGGACCACCAGGACCACGGGGCCACGCCTCCCACGCAGCAGGAACTATGGGGACCACCCAGGTCAGAAGGGGCATGGCAGAACCTTCCCATGCCACCCTCTCATGTCAGACCTATCTCTTCATCATGGGCCCCTCCTGGTCTGTCATTCCAACAGACATCTTTCCCAGCCCAAAAGGCACACATCTGGTCTCACCACAGACAACCCCCACATACGGGCAACCCCACTCACCAGTTAAAACTCATACACAGCTGATTAGTTGTCTGTACAAGCCCCTGAGTCCGATGCACCCTCCCACCAGAGACACAGATGCACGCGCATTCACCGACATCGTGGGAGATGGGTGGGAGCGTGGCCACAGCTTTACAGGAACGTGAATAAGTACCCCTCCCTGCCTGAGCTCTCCCACAACTCACAGGCCTCCCAGGCTGATAGCTGCAGTTGAGTCTCATAGGTGCAGCCTCGGTAGGCCCCAGAACGGATCACCTTGCTTCGAATGGCCTTCTTGCGCACTAGTGTGGGCGAGCAGTAGGGGTTCCCCAGGCGAGCATGACGGGTGCCCCCACGGACCCCTGGCTCTGGCAGCTCCTTCTAGGGCACCAAAGGGGATCCATGGGCAGATTCAGACCCATCTATGCTGGGCCAGGTGAACCCTGTGAGAAGCCACCCTCCCCTCAAAACTCGAGTTCTCTCTCACTTCCCCCAACCACTGCCCACTCCCTGGCTGGGGTGCTGCGTACCCCACTAATGCCCAGCAGCCCTTCAGCAGGCAGCCGCCGGAAGGAGACCAGGGCATGGACATTCTGTGATAGCTGATCCCGGCTGAAGGGCTCCCGTACCAGGCCGGGGGCGGGCCCTGGACTGCAGAGTGGCTTCGGAGACATGTGCCCTGTGGATGTCAGGCCAGACTCAGGCTGTGCCCTCTCCTCAGGATGCTGCATGAGGTAAGAAAGCTGGAAGGAGCGGCAGAGCAGGAGGTATAGGATCTGGACCTAGGGCAGGAAGGACAGGCCTCAGCAGCAGCATTCTTTGGGAGTTCTTCAGGCCCCAGTTTGCTCTCCAGGGCTGTACATCATCACATGCCTCTCCCAACTCTTCCTGAGAGGACTCATACTTATCCCGAAAAACCTTACCACCACGCAGCTTCCCTACCTGCTTCCTCTAGTCACAACTACTAAGCCACTTAGTACCAGAACACAGCCCTGGTTCCCCTGCACTCCTAACCCAGACTCACCACTGTCCCAGTAGTCTGGACCTCAGCACTTGGAAGAATGGCTAAGAGCCAGACTCTGGGGTATGCAGTTGAATCCTGAGTAGAACATGGAATGAAGCCTCCACATGCCTCAGTTTCCACTCCCTCCACAATCTTCTGAGTAGTTAATGAAGTGGGGCACAGAAAACTCCCAGCACTTGTTTGGGGCCAGAACACAGAACCTGTCACTCACACCATCCAGACTCGAAATTTTGTAGCTGTGAATTCTAGCCACCTGTCTGTCCGCCCAGTATCCACATCCAGAGGTGACAACAAATGCTCGAACCCAGGCTCTGGTTGCCACATGACTGGCTGCCACAGATATGTCACTCACAGTAACCTTGACTTCCAGTATACCTGCCTACCCACTGCACAGGCCTACAGAGGGGACAGCTCCAGGCCCAGACCCAGCCTCTGCTGCCCAAAGACTCAAGTGTCTGTCATCAGGGACAGTCCAATGCTGGAGTGGTTCCTGTCACCGGTGGGCTGGGCCTTGAAGGGTGGTAGGAACTAGCCAGGATGAGGAAGGGCAGGCACACCACAGCACAGAAAAGATCTGGCTGTTCTACTTCCTGCCTCAGGCAAGGCCAAGGCTGCTGACATGCTCTGCAAGGTCCTGATGCCATATAGCCACCTCTAGCCACGGGGCCCCTTGCCCTGGATCTCGGGTACCTCTCCAGGCTGGCTGCCCACAAAGAGGTGGCAGAAGAGCTTGCTGGCTGGACTGCGTGGGTTCCGGGCAACGAAGGCAAACTGGCAGGCAGCTGGGCACCAGGTAGCATAGAGGATGCGCCTCAAGGCGTGGGCCATCAGGAGCACCTGTGAGGCATTGTGGTGACAGCAGGCCTCAGACCTCACCAGGGTGGCTGGGGCCTAAAGGTCCCACATTCCTGGCCTAGGCCACCTGACTTCTGGGGCAAAGACACCCTTCCTTCTTCCAAGCCTGTCCGGCCCCACCCTCCTCTCGATGGCCTGCTGAAGACCTGAGGATTGGCATGATTCCTCCCTCCCCCCATTATGGGACCGAGGAGCAAAACAGTGACCCAGTAACTGTTTGTTGGGGTCACAGAGGGGCAGGGGCAATAGGCCCGATGGTTAGGCACCTGGTCTGTGGGTTGGGATGACTGAGCTCAAGTCCTGGCTCTGCCATTCATTCTCTGTGTGAGAACAGTCCAAAGCATCTCCTGCTGTGATGTGTGTGCATGTGGTGGGGGAGAGCACAAGAATCTCTCTGACAGAGTTGATGGAGACCAACATGGCCTTAGGCAGGTGATGTAGGACTGCAGAGTGCTAGTACACCCAGGACCAGGCTCTAGGTAAAAGGTAAAAGGCCTGCAGCTGTGGGGTACATGGTCCGACCTGCAGTCAGTGGTCAGCCAGGTTGGCTGTATAGTGGGCAGCTGGGGGAGGCACATACCATCTCTAGCCTGAGGCTGTCTACAGTTGGGCAGGACACCTGCAAAGTCTCATGGAGTGAATGTCCCTGCTGCCTGAACCTCTAGAGAAGATTCTGGAAGGCCAGGTGAAGAACTGTTGTCTGAGCTTGCCCTTGGGTCCCATGGGGTAAACGGTAGGCAGACCCTGTCTGGTCCTTGAAGCCCCAGCCCCATCCTACCTCGCCCTCCCCACTGTAGATCTTGAGACCCTGAAGACTGAATTTCAGGATGACAGCCCGGCGTCGGGAACAGTCCTGAGAAGAGTTAGCAAAGGCAGATGTCATCTCCTAGGCCCAGACCTAGGCAGCCCTGCCTCAGTGCCATTCATCAAGCAAGGGCAGTCAGCCAACCCCCGACAGCTGTGCTATGACCATCTACTGGGCACAGACTCCTAAGCATCCCAGAGGGGGGCTCCATGTGTCTGCTGCTCACTGGTCCACCTCTCAGAGCACCTTTGGTCCCGCCCTTCCTGGGTCTCATGTGCCCACCCGCCCACCCTGTCTACAGGCTAGTCTCAATGTTCCTATCCTGGTCTGACATCCACAGTGCCCACCCCTGGGATGTGCTCTCCAAGCCCCTTACCTTCAGTGCCCACAACTGCTGTTGCACAAGGCACACGCTCTCCTGCGTGTCCAGGTCATCCACGGGGAAGGAGCCCACATACTGGTGGTGGCAGGAGGGAGCAAGATGGGGTAGTGAGGCCCAAAGCCCCCATCCGTACACACATTCCACCCTGCTGGCCAGCGGAGGGCAGTGACCAAGCACTGCCCTTGGAGGCCAGTATCTCCGCCAACGTTCCCAGCAGGTGACCCTGGGCAGGTTACACTGGCCTCATCTCTCAGCTATGCACACACATGCGTGCAGTACATACATACACTCCAAAGGAGGTAGGGAATTTGGTCTTTGGTCCCCCAGTTCCTCCCCAACCCAGGGCCTCCCATCCTCCAGAGCACACAAGAGGGGGGCACCCACCCACCTGGGCAAACTTGGTGATGCACCTGGGCCGGTAAAGGGCAGGCCCACAGTCAGAGGCCCTGCGGGCCCCGGCCCCGGCTCTCTGCATGGCCCCCAGCGCGCTCAGCTTCAAGCTTTAAGAGAAGGCTGCGAAGGGCAGGGGAGAGGGTGGATTTTCAGGCGGGGAGGCTGAGGGCTCCCGGTCAGGCTGTGTTCAGTGTCGTACATTTATTTCCCCACTCACTCAATCACCTTCTCAAACCCTCCCTGAGCTCCTATCATGTGCTCATCAATGTCCTGGGCAGTGCAGACACAGTCCAGACAAAACAAACCACCAATATTCAGGAAGCTGGCATTGTTGGGGGAGCAAGACAGCAAACTAAAGAATAACCATGAACGGGTGAGGCAGACACAAAAGGAAGACATGGCCAGGTTGGGGCGGGGGGTGCACGGTGGCTCGGAAGCTGCACCGAGGGGAGGTTTGCAGAAGAACGTGAAGGTGGATGGGTTCGTGGCTTGGGTCACTGACCTAGCATTGGTCTTTCTAGAGGGTGAAAGCTGGGAATGGGGTACAGACTTGTAAGCAGCCTGTATTTAGTGTCAGGAAGGAATAGCGTGCATGCCTGTAGTTCTAGCTACTTAGGAGGCCGAGGCAGGAAGATTAAGATCCTTTGAGCCCAGGAGTTCAAGACCAGACTTGACAACACTAAAAGACCTCATCTCAAAAGTAAACATAATAAATAATCTCACAGGGAAAACGGGAGAGCGTGGAAGGAGTCTCCATCAAAGAACAGGGGACTAGCTAGAGAGGAGGCTCTAAGAAGGGAACATCTGGGGCCTGAGGTAGACCTTGCCCAAGCAGCAGGCTGCACTCACTTTAGGATCAGTCTTAAGCGTCAGACTTCACCCTGTGGAGATGGGAAGTCACAACAGGCTCTAGGGCAGTCCACAGCTGGTCAAGAGTTAGATGGCTAGAAATGGTGATGTCAGCGACCTACCTCACAGGCTGCCGGCTCATTTGCCCTTCCTGATCCCCAAGCCCCTTGCAGGCTACAACACCAGCATTCACCCAGAGGATGTGCTAATGCTAAGCTGGGATGTGGAGAAGAAGACAAACTACCCAGGAGACTGAGATGTAGTACTTCTGCCTTGCTGGGATGCTGGTCTTTCTGGGAACTCTTGCCCAGGGCACGGGGGTTGGGTGGCAGGGAGGCAGGAGTCAAGTGCCCTTTAGGGCAGGGAGAGCATTTAGTCCCCATTAAAGCCCAGGTCTCCAGTTGGGCCTCAATTAATATGGAACAGGTGCATCAGTGGGCCAGTGAATGCAGGGCAGAATGGGTAACGGCTTCTACTAGGGTCCCTGTGGACTCAGCTCTCCCAGGGCCAACTTAAGCCACCTCCCAGTCTTCCCTTCAAGGTGGCTCTCTCACTAGCCTACTTGTAATCTCTGACTTGGGTCAGAGAGGTCTGAGTACAAGTCCTGTGTGGCTCTGGGCCAGCTGCCTCTCTGTGCCTCCACCTCCCTCGCCTGCAAACCTTGGATAATGTGAGGTGCCTAGCACAATGCCAGCCTGATGTGAGATGGGGCCCTCAAGGCTGCTCCTGGGAAGGGAGTTTAGGAAGACAGCAAGGTCTAGCCATCTTCAGAGCCCTCATTGTATGAACCCCTTACCAACAGTGAAGGTCAGGTAAGGGAAGCCAGTCTGGAGGCCGTGACTCCCCGGGAGAGGGCAAGGATTAGCAGTGTGGCCTGGATGTGCCCTGACTCAGCTGTGCCTGGAAAGGAGGACTTGGATGCCATGGAATTAATGCTCTTAGAGCTAAGAGCCCAGGAAAGGCTCCCACCTCTGCCAGCTAGTGACCTGGAAGTCTAGGCTCAGGGCAGAGGGCAGAGGCCAGCAGCCATCTACAATTTTCAAGGAGTGCCCTCCCCCAGGAAGAGCTGGGGGCCCAAAGCTCCAAAGCCTTCTAGATCTTGGAGACCCAGCAGCCTCCCGCCCAGCATTCGACCTGCTTCCTACCACATCTGATGTTTACCTAAAATAAACAGCACTACAACTTCGGGCAGCCCCTTGCCAACTGGGAGACCCTAGGGGCTGGGGAGTGCCTATTCACTTTCTAATCACCTAGGGAAGCGGGAAAGAAAGGAGACAAAAAGACCAGGAGACACTCCGGTAAGGCAGGGAGACAGGGCAGGAAGGAAGAAGATGAAAGAATCTGCAAGAGATACAGGGGAGCAGGCAAGGAGGCTTTCACACCCTGCCAGGGCTGCGCAGCCCCAGGCACCAGGTATGTGAGGGAAGGGGCCCAAGGGTCAACAGGCCTCACAAACACTCACTTCCAGCCTCCACCGTCTGGAAGCAGAGCTTTAGCTGGCTGGGATCCCACTGTCCTGGGGTGATGTCCTGGGGGTCCTTCTCCACCCACTCCCTGATCAGTGCCCCCCCCCCCCCTTGAAAGAGGAACTTTCTCTCCAGCTTCTCTTCCAGTCGGATTCTGCTGCACAGTTGGAGTTGAGGGACTCCCAGGGGACCAAGAAGGGTGTCACGCTTACACCTCCCATAGAAACAGACCCACGCAATTGTAACTTAACTTTTTAGACCAAAGCAAAGTTTTACACAGAAGCCTGCTGGGCCAGCACCGTCCTACACGGGGACACATTTTGGATGGAACTGTGCTTCTGTTTTTTGGGTGGTCCTGCTTAGCAGCAAGGGGCTAGCCAGATACAGGGCCCTCTGCCACAGTGCTGAACTGTCCATCCCCTCAGGGTTCTGGGAAAGCACTCTGAAGACCATGAGCTCACCAAATGGCAGCCCAGCAGAGCCTTTCGGGTCGACTCCCTCCGACCCCCAGCAGGTGTCCAATGTTCGCTGGGTCTGGGTCTGTCTAGGAAGTGGTGTGGTAGGAGCAGTCACTGGGAGCCCCGGACCAACTCAGATGCTGGGACAGAACTGATCAGCAAAGCAGGACTCTTGTCTGGGGATCCCATGCCCAACACACCCGCTATCACCTCCACCGGCCCTGAATCCGCGCAGCTACGAACGGGAGTGTGGGGTCCAGCAGGATTGGTTGATGTGACCTTGGTCATCATCCCATGGCCTGGCAGTCTCCAGCCTCGGCTGTCAAGGGGACCACGAAGGCATCTACTTCCTGGGGCTGTCCACTGCTCTCTCTGGTCCTCCAGAGCTGGCGGCCACGCGTCAGGTGGACAAGAGTCCGGGCGCGCCGAGCACCCGAGCTGGATGGGGATGACACCGACGCCGTGGCGCGCGGAGGTGAGGAGCGCAGCTGGCTGCGCCCCGGCCGGGTCCCCGTCTCCACGCAGCGCCCGGCGGGGAGGGATGGAGACGAAGGCTGGGGTGAAGGCAGCCGCCGCCGACGAGGGGCAGAGGCGCCCTCCCGGCCCCGGCCCGCCCCTGGGGCTCTGCAAGCTTACTCACCGCGGCCACGGGTCCTCGCAGTCCGGGTCCCCGCAGCCCCGCAGTCCCCGCGACTCCCGAGCGCCGCCCCCGCGCCGCGCGCCCCCCACGTGGCCGCGGGAACGCACCCTCGGTATCACCTGGCGGCGGGACCCGCCTCATCCACCAATCGTTGTGCGCGGAGCTGCTCCGCTCAGCCGCGCCGCCCAATCAGAAGCCGCGAGGGACCCTGGCACCGCCCACGCCAGGGCTCCGCCTTAAAGGGCCGCGGGTCTGCTCCTGCCCCCCGGGCGCGTCTTGCCAGGTTGGGGGTCCTGGGGACTCCGGTCCTGGAGCACCCTTGTCCCTTGCGATCCTGGCTGACTCCTCCCTGTCGCCTCCTCCTCCTCTCAGAAGCTTCCCCTGAGACCTGCAGGCCTCGCACCTCCCAGCCCTGGCCGCTAGCTTGCTTGCTACCCTAGACACCATGGGTCTCCATCCTCACTTAGTAGGCGCTCAGCGACGGGCGGTTCCACCTCTCCCCATCCGCAGATGGCACGCATCCTCTTCCCTCGGGCGCTACCTCCTGAGGATGATTAATGGAGCACCAAGCGGTGACCCTGTCCTTCCGATCACACGGAAATCCACTTAGATGGGGAAAATGGTGAGTGAATTTGGTTAGCCAGGGCTGGCAGAGCTCTGAGCAAGAGAGCGCTTCTGATCCCATCAACCTAGGAGCGCTGTAGGTGGTCCAAAGAAATAGCAAATCCCGAGCCAGGAGAGTGCTTTGGGGGCGTATTAAACCTGAAATCCCCGCAAAGAAAAAGCACCAGAAACTGCCCATTTTCCCACACCACGGAAGTCCGGGATTCAGGCCCTGGGGGAAGTTTCTGCAGCCGCCTCCCCATCTCGACAAATGGCACAGCCAGAATCCCCTGCCTCAGCACTTAGGAGGTACAGGCAGGAGTTCAAGGCCAGCCTGGTCTTCATGGTGAGTTTCAGGACAGCTGGGGCTTCATAGTGAGAGCCCTCTTCTGCCCTCCTTGGGCATTCCACACATCTGGTGTACCTATATACATACAGACAAAACACTCATAAAATAAAAATTTTTTAATATTATAAAATTAAAAACCAAAAAACAACCCCCAAACATAGAGAATTTCAGTAGTGGATTCACTAACTCCTAGATTCACAGCCCATTTTAAAGAATATTTTGTTATTTTTATTTTAGAAGCACTAGGATTCAGTTGTAAAGCCTGCCTGAACTTACAGTGAATTCAAAGTCAGCCTGGGCAATTTTCACCTTCACAGGAAAAACAAGCAAACAAAAATAAATAGAAAAAAAAAAAAAAAAAGTCTGGTAGAGCATTTACCAAACATGTCCAAGGCCCTGAATTCAATTCCTAACACTGAAAAACAAGATAAAACAGGGGCTGGCAAGATGGCTCAGTAGGTAAAGGCACCTGCTGCCAAGCCCGATGATCTGAGTTCAACCCCTCAGGACCCACATTGTAGAAGGAGATAACAGAATCCCACAAGCTGTCCCACATACCCACTTATGGAATGTGCATGTAAGCACACAGAAAAATTAAAAAACATAACAACAACAACAATAGTAGTAAAAACCTACATGCTTAAAGGTTCACACCAAAAGTGACAAACTTTGAGGGTGCCAGCCACTGCTGGGCAAGCCAACGTAGTCACACTGGGGACTGCAGCATGAAGCAATTGTCACTACGTCATCTGCCTCATCTTACATTCCAGACAGCAAGCTCTCTGGAGCTAGCAGGTGCAGAATATCAACTGGATGGGTGACTCACTTGCACAGGAAGCCCAGTGTTACCCATATTAAGCACAGAGAGGAATGCCAAAAAAGGCAAGCTGGGGTGGGGTGGGGTGGGGTGGGATGGGATCAGGATCGCTGAGTACCTTAGTGCGCACTGTGCAAGTCATGGCTGTTTCCTGATGAGTCAGTGGCAGTTACTAAGCCATGCAGGTGGGAGCTTGCTCTCCCAATCTTCCCTTTCTCGAAAATCCAGGAATCTGGCACAGGGCTTGCCAGCTGACAATATGCGTGGGAAATAACAGCACATCAGCAAGAAACTGATCTCCAACCACAGGCTGGAAAAGATGGGTGACAGAACATCTCCAGTTATCCCCATCCATCCCACCTCAGTTCCCTTGGTAACCCCTCCTGCTCGCAGTCACCCCCATCCCAGCACCCAGGTGTTCTGACGCATGGACGTGCCTGTGACTTACCTCCAACCTTGTTACCCAAAGTAAGTAGCTTAGAATACAGTTTTCCTTTTTGATAATTATGGGCTGCACTTCCCGCTCTACTTTATATATTCAAGTCCTGATCTCTAGGACCCAGGAATGTAACCATATTTAGAGACAAAGAAGCTTCAAAGAGGTAAACTGAGGTCATCAAGTTGAACTGAGGAACTGTGGGTTTTTCGGAGGGGTGTTTTGTCTTTTTGAGACAGGGACTTCTTGTAGCCCTAGCGGGACCTGGAACTCACTATGCAGAACAGGCTAGTATCATTCTCACAGAGATCCACCTGCATCTGCCTCCTGAGTTCCAGGTTCAAAGGCATGTGCCACCACACCCAGCTATTAGGAATTTCTTAACCTCAAAATTCCTGGGGTCTTCCTGAGAGGAAATTTGTTTTACAAAGATTAATTTCAGTTTTATGTATATATATGTGCAGATACCTGTAGTGTCCTGAAGAGGGCACCAGATACCCCGGAGCTAGAGTTACAAAGTATCTGTGGGCCATTCTGCTTGCTGGGAACCAAACTCCAGTCCTTTGCAAGAACAATATGAGCTCTTAACCATTGAGCCATCTCTCCAGTCTGAGAAATTTGTTTTTGTTTTTTATACATTTATTTAGGAGCACGCACACGCATATGCCAGGCTGCACTTAATAGTCAGAGGACAACTCTTGGAACTTGGTTCTCTCCTTCTACCATGCAGAGCTCAGAGATAGAACTCGGGCCCTCGAGCTTGGCAGGAGGTGCCTTTACCTGCTGAGCTGTCTTGCCCCTGAAAAGAAATTTGCATGGTAAGATGATGATGTTCATGAAAACAGGATCACTGAGAAATGGACCAAGGAGAGGCCTGGGACAGATCTTCTCTGGCACCCTCAGAAGGAACCACCCCTGGTGATGCTACGATCCTGGACTTCAGCCTCCGAAAGTGTGAGTGATGAAGTGTTGTTGCCCAAATCCTCCATCTGTGGGGATTAAGATGCCTTTCCACCCCTCTAGGAAGAGCCTACCGTGCTGTCCTGGCAGACTGCTCTCCTGGGCTCCACCTTCTCCTTCGCAAAGTTTCAGTGTTGGAGAAATGGCGGGGCTCAAGACATGGCAAGGGATGGTCTCAGCTCTCACTGTACCGTGGGGAACCAGAAGGTTGAGACCTGCTGGAGGCAGTTCTGGACTCTGGAAGGCATGGGCTGGGTATGCTCCCTGGGAACTAGGCTGTGGAACCTAAATGCTCTTTTAAAAGGATTTTATGTAAAAATTATTTTATATGTATGAGTGTATTTATAGCCTGCATGTAAGTGCACCTGTGTCGTGCTGTGCTCACGGAGGTCAGAAGAGGGCGTTGGATCCCCTGGAACTAGAGTTACAGTTGTTAGCCACTACGTAGGTTGCTTAAATGGAACCCAGGTTCTCTACAAGAGCAGCCAGTGCTCTTAACTGCCCAGCCATCTCTCCAGCCCCTAAGTGTACCTGATGCTGCATTTTGCAGGAACTGTCTTTTCTCCTGGACCTTGTGCTCCATTCCATGTCAACAAAATTCATGTCTTTCACAAGCATCTGGTAAAGTCGATGCCGCAGGAAGAGGACCCACATTTCCATTTGAAAAGCAGAACAAGCAACCAGTCCTTACACTTTTGCAACCGAAAGGTACAGGACTGAAGAGAGCCTCTTCATAGAAACACCAGAAACTGTTCCAGAGACACGCTAGGAGCCTAGTAGCGTCCAGCGCAATCTATATTATGTGGGAAAATGGAAGCTGCTAACATTTACTTTTGAATAGTTTATTTTTATTTTATGTGTATGCATGCATGGCCTGCATGTATGTTAGAGCACCCTTGTCATGCAATGGCTGTGGAGGTCAGAAGAGGGTGTCAGATCCTTTGGAAATGGAGTTGTTAGCAGCCATGTGGATGCTGGGAGCCCAACCTGGGTCTTCTGTGAGAGCAGCCAATGCTTTTAACTGCTGAGCCATCTCTCCAGCCCCCGGAAGCTGCTACATTTAATGCAGTGCTTCGTGACTGCAGACTGAACACCTCCGCTCTCCCTGCAGCCCAGCTCTTTACACACATTGATGAGGGTGCTGATGGCTTCCCCGGGCCTTCGGAGGCTCCAGCTGACCTGCTCCTAGATTTTTGTTACCCCTTTTGCTGCATAATAATTGCACATACTTATGGAGGACAAAGTGCCACTCTTGATGTATGTATATAAGGCGTGGTGATTAAACACAGGG
This sequence comes from Eospalax fontanierii, assembly GCA_035773235.1. Taxonomy (NCBI): domain Eukaryota; kingdom Metazoa; phylum Chordata; class Mammalia; order Rodentia; family Spalacidae; genus Eospalax; species Eospalax fontanierii. The sequence goes on from CM069553.1 coordinate 14,596,519, forward strand.
TAGCTGGCATATCCTCTATGCTGAGAACACTTAAGATTCTTTCAACTGTGGTCACCCTTCTGTTCTCAGGAACACAGGAATGTAATTACTATTGAACATAATTTTTGTACCTAAGTAATGTCTTCCTGGCTCTTCACCCTTTGGTCTGGTACTTAGGTCTGTGTCTACTAAAACATGGTCTCATTGTCTTTCTCATTTTAACATCTTCTGGTTCCACCCAACTTACTGCAAATAAGACTTTTTAAAAAACATTTTTATTTCATATTTTGTGTGTGTATACGAGCATGCGTGCACTTGCTGTGGCAGGCACATGGATATCAGAGGACAACTTTGGTTTTCACCTCGGGTAGAACTCAGGTACTCAGGATTGGCAGCGAGTGCATTTACACATAAAGCCATTTCGCCAAAATTTATTTTTAATTAAAAAAAAAATTGTCTCAAGCTAGACAAAACCCAGGATAGAAGGGGGAAATGGGTAGGAAGCCCCAACTTTAGCTGAGAAACTATTGACAACCAATGACTGCTGGGAGAGGGAGTTGGTTTTCTTTATGGAAATGACGCTTCATAGGTAGACAGGCACCACTGGACTCACACCAAGGAATATTTGGAGACACAAACTTGGCTTGATAGATCTTAAGATGTATGACAAAGTAAATGAAACCCAGTTGAGGGGGGGAATGCAGATAGGGGACAGGGTCTTAATATGATCAAGATGTATAAAATTAGCAAAAATTCAATACAAGTGACGCTTACTGTAATTAAAATGTATTTTTATGTTATGCACATGAATATTTTGCCTGCATGTATGTTAAGTGTACCATGGGTGTTGGAAACTGAACCCAGGTGCTCTCTAAGAGCAGCAGGTGCTGACTGCTAACCTGTATTTTGAGCCCAATTTTTAAAAATTTTATATTTTGAGACAGGGTCTCTCTGTAGCCCCAGAAAGTCACTCTGACCAGGCTGAACTCAACCTCAGAGATCCGCCTCCTTCTGCCTTTCAAGTGCTGGGATTAAAGGTGTGTGCCACCATGACTAGCCCTTTCTTAAAAAATATTTTTATACTTTCTGTGTATCAGTGTACTGTCTGCATGTGCGTAAGTGTGCCTGTGTCATGCAAAACCTGCGGAGCTCAGAAGAGAGCATCGAATCCTCTGGAACTGGCGTTGAGGACAGTTGTTAGCTGTCTTGTGGGTGCTGGGAATCAAACCTGGATTCCCTACAAGAGCAGCCAGGGCTCTCAACTGCTGAGCCAGCTCTCCAGCCCCTCCCAGTTTTCATTTTTAAAACTCCATTTAATTTAATGTGTGTGTATGCCATGATGCATGTGGACATGAGAGGACAACTGTCAGAACACAGTTCTCTCCTGCCACCATTCGAGTCCTGGGGATCAAATTTAGGTCATTAAATCTTGGCAGTAGGTGCCTTTAATTACTGAGCTATCTTGTCAGCAAGATTTTATCTTTTATGGCTGAATAATATTCTTATTTGTGTGTGTGCATGCACATGTGTATACAACAATTTTTAAAAACAGAGTCAAGGGAACTGGAGAGATGGCTCAGCAGTAAGATTGACTGGTTTGATTCCCAGCACCCACACTGTGTATGGGCACTCTGTGTGCTCTGCACCCTGGCCACCCATCTCCTCCTTTTTCATTATATGGGAGAGCAGCCTATTGTGCTCCCTCAACTTTTTGAGACAGCTTCTCACTATGAAGCCCTGGCTGGATTAGAACTCACTATGTAGATCAAGCTGGCCTCAAACACAAAAGATCCACTTGCTTCTACCTCCCAAGTGCTGGGATGAAAGACATGCATCACCATGCCAGGCTCCCTGCACCTTTCAACTCAGGCTATGTACTTTTTTTGTTTTTGCCTCCTTAACCTCTAACTAGTAAACTCCTTGTATTTTAAATAATGAGTTTCAAATAAAAACTGCTAACACTGCCCATTAATTGTACACATTATCTTCTCATACCTTATGTCAGAGACGGTACCTGTCAATATATACAGCCATTAAGGCAGATGTGGCTAAGTGAAGCACACCTGGGTTTGTTCTCACTTGTCACTTATATACTTAATTTTTGGGGAAAGAGAACCTGGGTTTGGTTCTACATGGCGGCTAATAATAGTCTACGGCTAACTCTAGTTCCAGGTGATCTGATGCACCTTTGGACCTCTGAGGGCACTGCACAACATGGACGTGCTAACATGCACACAGGCAATGCATTCTTTTTTTCTAATTCAGACAGTTTCCCCTGTAGTTCCAGTTGGCCTGGAACTCACAAAACCAGACCAGGCTGGCCTCAATCTCAAGAGATCTACCTGCCGCTGCCTCCCAAGGGCTAGGATTAGGATTAGTAAAGATGTGTGCCTTCACACCCAGTTAAGCAATAAGCACTCTTAACCTCTGAGGCTTATTTATTAGAAGTTCCATCTTTCGCTGGGCACAGTGGTGCACGCCTTTAATAATAGCACTCTGTCTTAACATGCTGAAATACCTTAGTAAGCATAGTGACCAGAGAAACGGTGATACCCCTGTCTTCTAAATAGTTATTTTGAAATAACAAGGACTGTGGATTTCCTGTCCATTATTTCAAAGGAGGAAACCGAGACTCAAGACTAGGCAGGACAAAGTAACAGCTCCTAACAGTCTGTTAGGACTTGCAGGGTCACAGGTGGTGGCACTGAAATTCTGGGCTGAGTGGACTCCTCTAACCAGGATAAACTGGGGACTAAGGAATTTCTTACTCTGTATATTCCATTTGTGTGTGGGTACATGTGTGTGCACGCATGTGGTGGTCAGACATCAACTTTGGGTATGGCTCCTGAGAAGCCTAAATTTACCTTGTTTTTTTGAGACAAGGTATCACTGAGAGATTAGGTGGGGCCGGCAGGCCAGTGAGCCCAGAGATCCTCCTGTTTCCACTTCTCCAGCACACCCAACTGTTTACATGGTCCTCATGCTTGTATGGCAAGAACTTTACCAAATAAGCTATCTGCCCAGCCTCTTGCAACTTATGTTCTAACCAGCAAGTCTGACTTACAAATTGCTAAGAAGGGATTTAGGATTAGCAGAGGAATTTCATCACACTGAAAGTTCTTCAACACAGGCACCAGGTGTGGTGGTAGCACAGGCCTTTATTCCCAGCACTGGAAGGCAGAGGTCAGCCGGGGCTACAGGAAACTCTGGATTTAGGCAAGCAAAGCAAGACCAGTAGATGGATGACTGAGGATTCCAAACTCCTGGTTATTAAGTAGATACCATGTGCCCAAACTCCAGTTATAGACTGTATCTGCATTCTGGAACTTTTCTTGGTGGGCTTCATGGAATACAGCTTGTTGGTTTTAAAAAATAATTTTTAAAAATATGTTTTCTATGTATGAATGTACTCCCTCATGGATGTAAGTCATGTAATGCCTGCAGAGATCAGAAGAGGGCATCAGATCCCCTGAAACTGGAGTTATGGATGGTTATCAGGAGTCATTTCCAGCCCCTTGGTTTTTTTGTTTTTTAAAAGCATAAAAAGTGGCTAACCTTCTAACACGGGAATTTTGGATGGATGCTGTGGCTCCTAGAAAAGCCCACTCTCATCACAAAGTACCTTGTGAACTGATGATGTTTCTACCAGAGTAAACTGTGAGCAGACCACCCAGAAAGCATTGTAGAGGTGGTACCTGAAAAAGGTAGATACCATCTGCATCGCATCTATCAAAATCTTCAAATACCTAATTGCATTCCCGGTAAATACAGTCTAACATTTTGGCAGCAGGATCATTACATGTTTGAGGCCAGCTTGGTCTACAGAGAGTTCAAAGTTAACAGCTTTAACTCTTAATGTTTTGATATATCAAAGGAGGAGACACATAGCAAGAACCTGTCTCAAAAAACCCAAACAACAGACATACGCTCCAAGTCTCCCTGACTTATTATTAGTAAAAGACTTACAAAGATTGCATTTTCCAGCCAGCATAAACAAGTACTTTTCTTCAAAGTCTAGAATGTGCAGTCACTGAGCTGTTAGAGGACACTGGGGAGAATTCAGAAACTTGAAAAAGGGGAGGTAATCAAATGGTTCTGTATGCAAAGAGCATGGGTTTTGGGCCAACAAGATGCCTCAGTGTTACGTAAAGGTACTTGCCAGCAAGCCTGATGATCCTTCAATTCCCTGGTCATCCATGGTGGAAGAAAACTACAAGTTGTCCTCTTGCACGTGGATGCCTGGGCACCTGGAGACACATATACACACGGACACACAGATGTATACACACACACTAAATACATGTAATTTTTTAAAACTACATGAGGCTAGGTGTGGTGGCATATCCTTTAATCCTAGATCTCAGGAGGCAGGTGGATCTCCCTGAGGCCAGCCTGGTCTATACATCGAGTTCCAGATCAGCTGGGGCTACACACTTGAGACCCTATCTCAAAACAAGACAAAAACAACAAAACAGTGCATGGCTTTTAATTCATGTCTTACCCAGGACAAATTACAGAGCCTGTTTTCCTTTCTGTAAAATGGAAACAATAAACCATGCCCACAGAACTGCTGAGTATGTGATAGGATAGTACAGAGCCTGCCATGTAAACAACCCACTGTTATGTAGATTAAATAGTTTCCATGAGTGCTCCTCCAGAGGCCCATGGCTTGATCACAGGCTGTTACACGATGGTACTCTTAAATTTAAGAGGTGGGGGGAAGCTAGATGACCAGAATGTGCCGTGTGCCCCTGAAGGGACCCTGGCTCCTCCTCTTCTACTTGCTGGCCGCCATGCACCGGATGCTGTTCCTTTACCCAAAGGCAGTGGCTCATTAGCCATGATCTGAACAACTCTGAATCTTGTCATCTCAAACCTTTTCCTCCTGACAAGTTATTTCAGATACTTTTGTTACAGCAACAAAAGATTAGCAATCCAAGCTTATACCTACACTTTATCAAAAATGCTCAGAACACCACTGAAAGGTCCTTTTGTCAAACAAAGTGTTACTTGTACAACATTCACAAGACAAAAGGAAACGAGTGGCAATTTTTTAGTAAAATAACTTGGGAAGGTACCTTTTCATATATCAAAACGTTAAGAGTTAAAACAAAACTGCTAAGTTTTATGTTATGTAGTGTAGAGTCTAGAACCCAGAACCTTTAACAGTACAACTGAGCTATAACCCAGCCCCTAACTGATTAAGTTTAAATTATCAAAAGCAGAAAAAACTTCCAACCAGGGAAAGGCAAGGAAATCAAGAATTTTGTGAAAAACTGGTCAGCAGAACCTCTGAGGAAGAATCTGAGCATGGTCATTTTTCAATAAAAATTATATTTTTCCCTTTTAATAGAAAAACTAGAAACCAAAAGTTTAATACAAAGAGATAATTCAGGTTTCAAAAAATGGGACTTCCTAACTGCAACTATAAATTTTAGATTAATACTTCTTAGTGGCTAAATGGAGTTAACAAACAAGGCTGGGCGGCTGAACTTCTTTCTCCTGACACAGAAGGATGGCCAAAGTATCTATCTCAGCCCAAGAATAATTTTCCAGGCTCTTCAAAAAATATATGTATTTTTTTATGTGTACGTGCACTGCCTGTATGTGAGCGCGTCCGTGTCTCTCAACGGTGTCGGGAGCCTCTGGAGCTGGAGTTATAGAAGGTTGTTAGATGCCATGTGGGTGCTGGGAATGAACGCCACTTCTCTGCAAGAGTGGCCAGTGCTCTTAACTGCAGAGCCACCTCTCTACCGTCCACCCCAGACTCCAAAAGATGAGTGTCAGGCCAACCATGCTTAGTGCTAGTAAAATTAAAGGGGAATGATAGGGCTGAAAAAAAGTATCAAAAGTGTTGTTTTGCCTAGCTCAGTTTTCATGCAATCTTGCTAATTATTGCCAGCATGATTAAAAATGTTTGCTACTGGGTGTGGTGGCAGAGGTAGGCAGATCTCCGTGAGTTCCAGGCCAGCCTGGTACACATAGTTTGCTGGGGGGTGGGGTGGAGGAGGGTGTTTTCTGAGTCATAGACTCACCACAGAGCAGGGGCTAGCCTTGATTTTGGGATATTCCTGCTGCAGCCTCCTATGTGCTGTGAAGACAGGCTCACAAGAATAACCAGGCCTGTCTCTTCTGAAGTTTATACATGACTAGAGTTCCTTTAATTATGTTCATGTGGATGGTTCTATGGATACAGATGTCTTCGATGCATTACTATGGAAAGGTATCCATACATGTGAACTTTTCTCTTTCTGTAGGTTAAGAAGTCAACATCTTTTTTCCAGGATCTTCAGAGACTCATTTACCAAAGAAAGTCTGCTTCAGAGGACACAAAACACAGTAAAGAGCTCACTAAGCCACTGACCCAAGCTATCTCTTGGGTTTGCTCTTCCTGTTTAACACAGAAGTAAAAAATTATAAAGAAGCTCTTTAGAGTGCATAAAAGAGAAAAATCAAGTATTTTTCTACGTCAGTGTGAGGAAGGCGTGACTGACACTTGGGGCTTTTCACTGAAGAATTTGGTCTCTTTCCTTTTTGCTACGTTTAAGCAGACGGTCTTTAACTGAGCTTTAGTACAGTTACAACTCAGAGGTGATAGGGACTTCGCCTGACCTCAGCCTCTCACCCGCACTGCCTGATGCTCAGTGCGGCACCAGCTCAGTAAACCTTTGAAAAGCAGGATCAAAAAACAAATCAAACCCCCAAGTTCTGAGTTCAGGAAAGAAGAGTGCTATCAGCACAAGTAGCTAAACTAACATCACCCACACTACACAAATTACTACTTGGCAAACAGCCCTAGAAAAATTCAAATCAGAGCTTGGAGTGGTAGTACATGCCTTTAATCCCAGTTCTCGAGAGGCAGGGAGAGCTCTGTGAGAGAGGCCAGCCTGTCTACAACAGCAAGGTCCAGGGCAGCTGAGGCCACAGGGAGACTCTATAAACAACAACAACAAAAAAAGAGACAAAAATTTTTTAAAAAGAGAATTAGGTGTCTTAGGGTTTGGCCGTCGTCCTTAGCAGTGCTGTTATTTTCTCTCCAGTTTAAAGATTAACCTGAATATTGAACATTCAATAAACATGAAAGATTGGACTCTTTATGACTTAAAAAAACTCCTTATAGACAAGATGACTTTTAAAAGCCTTTGATTCACACAGACTGGTCTACACAGTGATCCAGGACAGTCAGGCTTATGTAGTGAGACCCTGTCTCAAACAAAATGATCAAAACACAGAAACCTCAAGAAACAAAAACGGAAAGGGGTCCCTCGGTGGAAGAGAGAGGTGAACGGGAGGCGGCACCCAGCTGCCTTTAAGAATGGACTGGAAACTTTTAAACATAAGCTACGGTCAGCAGCTTTTAAAATTCCATGTTTATTCATATTTTTCAAAATATATGTACATAAAAAAGGAAGATTTACAACAGGAAAGATTGCCTTACATGCAACACAAATCCCAATGACTCATGATGGCATCACATGGGATTATCATCTAGTTCAAGCCAATTTTCTCAAGTCCATTTCCCAGCCAGACTTAAGCTGCAGGGATCCCAGGAGACAACGGAAGTGGAATGGATGAAAACCAACCCTCTGCCTCAGGCCGCACTTGGTGGGCCAGAGATGTACACCAAGAACTGAAGACAATTAAAATGTCAAGTGCCACAGGGGAGGGACAGATGACAGCCAGAAACTGGCATTTCTCAAGTAGAAAGCTAGTGCTATTTTACACAAGTTCACAATATACTAAAACAAATACAAACACAAAGGGTCAGATAGCAGGGCTTCATTTGTTTTTCCCCTTCCTCCTCTCTTTTTTTGGATATCTCAAAAAGAAACCATTTGCTCGATATCAAAAGTGTTTATGGGAAGAAAGGAGGGGGACACCCACAGGTGAATCTGAAGTCTGGTTTATTTTAGCAAATTTATGTTTTACCACTTAACATTTCTACATTAGTAATGGTAACTCTCCAAGATTTCCTTGTTAAAAAAGGCAAACAGGAATTAACAACTCATGCTCCAAATATTAAAAAATATATTTAAACATTTGATCAAGAATAACGTTTTGGTTTTTGGTAACATTAGTAACATCAGAAGTCAGATTCCATGTGATCTTAAACCTCCCCTCAGTCAAAAACCAAGTGGTGTAGAGAGACTTGTGCTTGCTGATAAGGGAACGCAATGCTCAGGGCCAGCAAAAAGTGCTCGGAAAATGGTCCAAGTGACCCAAAAGACTCGAGCAACTTCACAATCTTTAAGACAACCATACAGTTTAGGGCTTCTTTTCCAAAGCTAAAATGCATCTGGGCTTAAGCTGAAGAGGAAGGCTTAGTGGAGTGATGCTTGTGACTGAAGTCTCCAGGTAGGAGGCGTCACACAGTCCGTCAGGGCTACATTGCCTCCTGACTTCCAGCACTTGACCTGTTGGTGCATACTACAAATATAAAGTCTTTGCAATGGTGTAGACAAAGCTGAAAGGGGGAAAAAGTCAGAATTAGGTAAATTAAAAAAGAAAGAATGAGGGCTGGGGTAAGAGAACCCAAAGGGACAAGTACAGAATAATACATGGTTTGCGAGAGTCCAGGATTATTGCGGAAATTAAAATGAAGAGGCAGGCACCAAGAGCAGCACCTAACACTAACAAATGTCTACGTTGGTTTATTTATACTCCCCCCCACAATGTTCATATGGGAGGGAAAACGTAATTTTAAAAGCATCATAACTAAAACAAATGCACACTGACCTTATAAAATAAGATTTTGAATTTCATCATGAAACCCTTTTTTTCCCTATAAAATTTACTTTTTTGCCTTGAAAGATTTCTTCATGGTAGACTTGCCCTTGCTGGGCAGTTTCACTTCCTTTCTTGCACTGGCTGCGGGCTTTTTTGAGGTGCTCCCACTAGGCTTCTTGATGACTGAGGGTGAGGGCCTGACTTTCTTGGCAGGAGTTTTGGCTTTAGGAGGGGCTTTCTTGGGCAGGGGCCTAGCTTTCCCCCTCTGGGCGGCAGAGACTTTAGGCGCAGGCTTGGACCCTCTCTGCTTCATAGATGCAGCCTTCCCTTGAGACTTAGCCGGGGTTTTCTTCTGTAAGCTGTGAGAACAAGAGAGTAAAGAAGTCAGTGCAGGAGGGTTGCTTTGTTAGGACAAGTTCTCTTTGCCTAAAAAGAAATATCTTGGGAAGAAATTACTGTTATCAGAAATTTAACTTGACTTCTCAACAGACTTTACAGAAACTGTAAAAATTCAACCAATTGGGTCTGGAGCGGTGGCTAAATGTTAAGAATACTTCTAGCACCCATCTGAATGTTTACAACTGTTTGTAACTCCAGTTCCAGGGGATGGGGTCGCCCTATTTCTGGAGCACCAGACATGTACATGGTGCTTGTTTATACATGCAGGCAAAAACTCATACACATAAATAAATTCAACAAAATTAAAAATAAATTCTACCAATTCATGAACTGTAGGGTAATATGGGATTCAAAAAATTTTTTGAATAAACCACAGATGCCTCTGACAAAAGAGCACCTTACTTATTTACACTGCTTCAAGTTCAAAGGACCGAAATTTTCAAGGGAGAAGGCAATTCAAATGTTACCCAAAGAAGTTGAGAAGGGTCTAAGTGGTTAAAACAGTTTCCTGCCCTTAGTACCTCTTATCACTACCACCGTGTTTTTATGAGCAGTACTGGGGACTGAGCATGGGGCCTCATAATACTTTAGGCCTAGTGGAGTGACTCTAGTGGAGTCACTACTGAGCTCTAGTTCCAGTCCCTGCTCTACTTCCTCAGACAGGGTTTCAGTAAATTGCCCAGGTTGGTTTTGAACTGGCAGTAATCAAACTCAGGCTCTGAGAAGCTGGATTATAGGCCTGCACCGGGGCCCAATTCCACCTTTACTCAAGACTTGTTATTCTGTCACAGCAGGGTCCTTCACATATCCACACCTTCTCTTAGGTGGTGGCTCTTCATCCTCAGAGTCTTCTTCTGATGACTCAACTTCATCCTCATCTTCCTCTTCCTCCTCATCTTTAGAATCATCTGGCTCTTTCTTTGGAAATAGAACTCCTGGGCTAAGAGTTTTAAAAAAGCAAATTTAAATCTCATGCAGAAGAAGAAAATTATGTGAATCCAGAGCCTGTCCCTGACAGGCCTCACAGACTCGTTAGCTTACAAATAAGTATCTGGGTAGAACTTAACCCACTTTCAACACACACATACAAATATACACATACACACACACACAAACACACACTCACAACGAAGCTATAAAGTCTCACATAACAACCTCTCTCTTCCTTCCACTATTTAAAAAAATTATTCATTTACAAACAATAATTAACCCTATGTTTAGTCACTGCAATGAATTGTTTACAAAGCAATGTATAGTCTATATGATAGTACACACATTTTGCCTCCACAATATTGGAAGAAAAACTCAAGGCTGAAACTCTCCAAAGTTCTAGAGAAATTGGGCAAGAACCCTTTAACTCCTTCCTTTAAATTTTTTGATTAATATGTCTTCAAACTATAAAATATATATGACCTTAAGTACTGAATTAACTATTTAATGTCAATAGAATACAATTATATTCAATTCAATTCAAGTAATAAACATTTAACCAGGTATTGCTTACATTTCTACAAAAGAATAATGTAGGAAAGTTATAAAATAAAAGTAGTCTTTATTTTCAGTTTAAATTCAGGCTAAGAGTAATAAGGTAAGACAAAGTAAATCAAGCTTGTAACCTAGAAGCAGACTTTGGATTTATAATAGCTAGTGCTTCTTATTAAGTGCTTACCTGGGGTAATAGGGAAAACAGAGCTGGAAGGTGCCACTGAACCCTTTACCAGAGATCTGTTCCATCCACCCATTCTTCTCACATTTCTGCAGAGTTTTTTTCAGCAAATGCACTAAACAAAAATTCAAGAATGAATAAAGTTATGTAGATACTCAGATTTGGTAATTCTCTCAACCGTAATAAAAGCCAACCAACTCAATGTTGATCACATACGCTAACATATGCTATATAAATCATTCATGCTCAAATATATTTATACTTAGTTCACTAAACATTTATTTAGTGCCCACAAATTTGGCAAGTTTAATTACAGCGAAAAGAGACATTAGAGAGTCAAACACTGAGTCACAGAAAAGGAAACAAGAGCTTAGACTGAGATTGTCTTGAGCTCAGAGTGGTTAAGTGAGTTGTCCTAAGGTAGCACATAAATGGTTAATAGCTCACCTGAAACTAAAAATTTCATTATTTCTATTCACCCAAGCATCAAATGTGTAACTACAGGTATTCATCTCACATAATTATCTGTAAAGATCAGCAGGAACCAGGGAGGTGGCTCAGCTGCTAAAGTCCTTAGTAAGCATGATGACCTGAGTTCAGATTCCCTGCATCCATGTAAAAGTCAGGTTTAGCAATATGTGTCTGGAACCACAGAGCTGGGGACAGAGACAGGACAATCCCCAGAGTTCACAGCCAGTCAGTCCAGATGAACTTAATGAGCTCTAGGCTCAGTGAGAGAGGCCCTATCTCAAAACAATAAGGTGGAAAGGGACTAAGGAAGACAACTAATGTTGACCTCTGCCATCCACTGGTATGTGTACATGCGCATACATATAAATATGTATACACACAAACACTACCCCCCTCCCCAAAGATGGACAGAAGAAATTCCTCACAAATAGTGATAGAATAATATAATAGCTTCTTGGGCCTTAAAATTCTCATTTTCATACAAAACCGTGTAAAGCACACTAAGGTAATTCAACATATAGAAGGTTGTCTTAAAATAAGTAATAAGTAATGAAATAAAAATGAAAAGGTTAAAAAATCCTCAGCTAGTTGTAGGGTATCTGTAAGGCCAGCTACTTGGGAGGCTAGGACAGGAAGATTACTAGTTAAAAACCAGCACTGCCCATGTACTGAGACTCCACTGACACACACACACAACCTAACTTTTGTGTGTGTTTATGTTTGGGTGTAGTGGCACACACTCAGGCCATGGCCAACATGTGGAGGTCAGGGAACAACTTGGAAGAGTCAGTTCTTGCCTTCTACCACATGTGTCCCAGGGAATGGAACTCAGGCCTTTACCATTGAGCTATTTATTTTATCATACCAAGACTCCATACTCCATATTTTTGTTTTTAATCCTTTCTTTTCCTTCCTTGAGACAGAGTCTCCAGCCCAGGTTGGTTTAGAACTTTATGGAGCTGAGAATGACTTTGAACTTCTGATCTTCTTGTCTCCATCTTCTATGTGCTGGGATTATAGGCATATACTATGCCTGGTTTAAGTGGTGTTGGGAATCATATCCATAACCTTGTGCATGCTAAGCAAGCACTCTACGAACTAGGTACATTCCCAGCCCATTTTCTTCTGGTTTTCGAGATTCACTAGGTAACCCAGCTGGCCTTCAACACATGACCCTTTTGCCTAAGATTCATGTTCATCCTATAAAATTCATCTTTTCTTTTTGTTTGTTCAATTGTTTCTTTTTTAAAACAGGATCTCACTATGGAGCCCTGGCTGTTTGCAAACTCATATAGATACACCTGCCTCTGCCTCCTGAGTACAGGGATTAAAGGTGTCCTTTTCTGAAGGGTGGTGAGGGTCTTTTGAAACAGGGTATCTCTGTTGTCATAGCTACTCTGGAACTCACTATGCACCTCTGCCTCCACAGTGCTGGGATTAAAGGTGTACACCATCACACCTGGCTTGCTTTTTGTTTTTTTCTAAGAAAAGAACTTGCTATGTGATTCAAAAACTGGAAATCCTGAAACTCTTTCTGCCTTCCAAGTGTTGGGATTGCAGATGTGATTCATTCCCCACTAAAATTTGTCTTTTCCTAACATATCTGGCCCAAAGAGAAAAGTATGATATAATCTACATGGTAAACCTATAGTTACAAAGTATGTTTTGTTTAAAAATTATGTCTTTAATAGAAGAGACAAAACTAGTTTTCCAAACAAAAAAAAAGACCAGACAGCATTGCTTCATAAAAAAACCATAGGATATGGTAGCACATGCCTTTCATCCCAGTACTCGGAAGCAGAGTCACATAGGGTCTCTGTGAGACCAAGTCCAGACTGGTCTACATATGAACTTCCAGGACAGCTGCAGCTACTGAGAGACCCTGTCTCAAAACAAACAAAAAACAAAACAACAACAAAAAATCCCAACCAAATAAAAACCAAAGCAAGAAAGTCAGTATTAAGACTTCAAAATTACCTTACTATATTTTATTTTACTGAGATGGAATGCTGCTGTATTGTCCAGGCTGGCCTCAAAGTTCTGGCCTCAAGTGATTCTCCCACCTAAGGCTCCCAGGTAGCTGGGATTACAGCATGTACCAACACACAAAGCAAAAATTATTTAAATAAAATACAAATTTGCATTTTCTGTTACTGAATTTCCATATTCTTCACCCTATACCCTTGCGTTGATTTTTTTAGTAGTTCTCAACAAGTCTAATCTTGCCAACTTTTATTAGGACATGTAAAAATAGTGCTGTGTTTAATTACAGATTAATTTAATTAGTCTCTTAATTTCAAATCACTACCCTCTGGTAAATGTACTTTACTGAGACAAAACACATATTGTTAGAGAGCTTAAGTCAGTAAGAATTTATAGAAAGCAGTACGTATTCTAAACTCTGGCTTGGTTTCAAGATGAAATTAGATACTTTGTTAAGAATTCTGAAGTAGGTCAAAATATCATCACCCAAAGGGTTTTTCTTTGAATGGGCAGTCATCTAAATTATAATAAAAGTAAGTATCAGAAAAAAACTTTGAAGTAAAATCAATGTCTGATCTGGAATAACTGCAAATTAATGAAAAACCTGTTGGTAAAGCTGATAAACTTAAAACCTGAGGGGCTGAGGTCTGAGGACTCGAGTTCCATGCCAGCCTGGACCATACTGTGAGAGCTCATCTCAAAAATGAAGAAACACAGAAATAAAAGGAGGCCAAACCTTGATTATTTTTCTGATTCTTCTTGTGAATAATGAACTGATACTACTATCTTCTCTTGGTGTGACCTCTAGGGACCTGCTCTATGAGAATTTACGCATAACCCCAATTAAGCGTACCCACCCCTGACTCTTACTTTGGTAGTTAGAATTGGTCCCTGGGTGGTTCTCCAGGACATACTTCTTCAGAGCAGTGGTAGAGCAGGTCTTCGGCTCATTCATGGCAGCAATAGCAGACAAGATTGCATATTCCATCATGCTTCCACCAAGCAGGGGTTTCTCCCCTGATTTCTTCAGCTGTTTTCCAAGGAGGAAGAGAAAAGCATCAAGACAACACTCTCCCAAAGCAGGTCAAGACAAGACTCCTCTGCACCAGGTGGGGTCGGAGTTCCTGCATTAGCACAGATATGTTTTACAATAAATTGTCAGGTTAGGGACTTTCTCTTCCCACTCACCAGGTTTTCAATCTAACTGAGGAGTCGCAACCCTCTTTTGGAGATATTTCTCCAACCAACTCCTCGATCCAGCCCCAAACAGCAACAGGTATCTTAAACACAAAAATATAGACAACTCTACCCCATGAATACGTAAACTTGGTATACTCCAATACATTAATTTTTTCTTTGGGAAAATTTTTCTTTATACTTATATGAAAAATGAAGTTTTAACAATAAATAAGCTTTTGAATCCTATAAGGAAAATACTCATATTCCTTTATTCTATATTCTTGTGCCATGAAAATTTTTTTTTGTTTGAGACAGGGTCTTCCTGTGGCTCCAGCTGCCCTAGAACATACTACGTAGACCAGGCTGGCCCCCATCTCACAGAGATCTGCCTGCCTCTGTCTCTGAGTGCTAGGATTAAAGGTTTGCACCATTGTGTCTGGCTCAAAAATTTGATTAAATATTACATGGCATAATTCCAGGCTGAAAGACTGAAAAACAAAGATTAGTACCAGTAAGTCAAACAGAAAAGAATATTAGGAAAACTATACAGTGTTGGTTTGATTATTTATATATTTATTTCTTGACTTATAGGAGACTGGGTATCATGGACCTTTGAGACTATAGGCATGAGTCACCATTTCCAGTTTCTATCCCTGGAGGTTCTAAAACACCTTCGTAGAATCTGAGAGGTTAACATTATTTTCATAATAAAACAAACATGATCTGTCCTTTTCTTGTGCTGACATCTGTGATAATGGTGAAAAAGCAATGATCAGCAAAACTACTTCAATCTCACCACAAATTGAGGTGTAAGCACAAAAAATGTTTAGGTGGTTATCTTCTTCAAGGACATGCAGTTACAGTCTTTGAAAAGGATCCAGCTGGACCTGAATGGGGGCTAACAACATTCTGTAACTCTAGTTCCAAGTGATCACACACTCTCCTCTGACCTCCCCCATGGGCACTGCATGACACAGGTGCAATTAATATATATGCAGGCAATACATTCATAAACATAAAAAAATTTTTTAATTAAATATATATATATATATAAATCCAGCTGGGCACAATGGTCACACTTTTAATCTCAGCACTCAAGAGGTAGAAGTAAGCAGATTTCTATGAGATCAAGGCACCAAGTTCCAGGCCAGCTGGGGCTACAAGGAAACCCTGCCTCCAAAAAAAGGGGAAAAAAAAAAGTTATATATATAAAAGGTGCCCAAGTATGGTGATTCACACCTTTAATCTCAATCATGACACTTGAGAAACTGAGGTAGGGAGGATTCCAAGTTCTAGAATAGCCTGGACTACAAAATGAGACTCTACCTTAAAAAACAATATGAGCTGGAGAGGTGGCTCAGCAGTTAAGAGGAATGACTAGCTGTTCCAGAAGATCTGGAGTTTGGTTCCCAGAACCTTCATGGTAGCTAACAACCACCTGTAACTCTAGTTCCAGGGGATCAGACACTCTCTTCTGGCTCCATGCACGACACAGACGCACTTATTTTCATGCAGGCAATACACTCATACACATAAAAATTAAAAAAGCAAAACAGGGCTGGCAATATGACTCAGTTAGTGCAGTGCTTGCTTAGCAGGCACAAAGCCCTAGGTCTGATCAAGAGCACCACGTATACAGGATATGGTGGCATACATCTGTAACCACAGGGCTCAGGCCACGGAGGCAGGCAGGCAGATCAGAAGTTCAAAGTCATCCTCGGTTACATAGGAATTTCAAGACCAGCCTGGGTTATATCACATCTTGTGCCTCAACGTGTACAAAGTAGGAGAAAATATTTTCAAGTTATATATTGACCATAGACTTATCTGGAAAAAAGAGCTTGTAGCAAATGTTCAATTTTTAAACGAACAAAAACATATGAATAACTATTTCTCCAAAGAAAAATTATAAAATGCCCAGTAAGCACATGAAAAGATACTTAACATGAACAATCATTAGGGAAATGTCAACCAAAAGCTCAAGAGATAACATTTCATAACCACGAATATGTTTAAATTAACAAGAAAAACAAAGACTGAAGAGGAACTGGCACCTCTGTACACTGCTGGTGGGAATGTAAAACGACGCAGTCTCACAGCTGATTTCTGAAAACATAAATTGGCTCTGCAGTCACCAAGTCCAATCCTAGTTAATGATCTCATCAAAATAAAAGCATACACCTGTACCAACACTTGGATATAAGCCTTCATAAGCAGTAAACATCTAATTAAAAACCAAAATAGTCCAAATATACAGTGCATGAATGGATGAAGACAATGCACAAGCTCTGTCAGAAGCACCATGCCAAGAAGGCAGCAGGACACAAAGGCCGCATGAGAATGGCTGCATCTGTATGACCCTGGAAGAAAAGGTCGTAGGCACTGCCAGCTCTCTGAGGCTAGTGGCAGGAATTGGGAGTGAATGCAGTGTGCATAGCAGGTCTTTGGGCAGTAGTACCATCCCAAAACTGACTGTGGAGACAGTTATACCATTGAAGATTTACTGAAATTGACTGAATCATAAGTTTTAATTTGAAAAGAACACAACTATGCAAATTATTAAGTAATAAAGCTGCCAAAACAATGTATCATTTGTTGAGTTCTGGAGTGTATAAAGGAAGAATATCCACAACTACTTGAAAGTTACCTTAAAGTATTCTTTTTTTAGTTTTTTAATGAGAGAGTTTTCCTATAGCCCCAGGCTGGCCTGGAACCTACTGTGTAGACCAGACTGTCTTTGATCTCTCAAGAGATATGCTTGCCTCTGCCTCCTGAGTGCTGGGATTACCACCACACCCACAACAAAATATCCTATCCCTTTCCATTTACTTCTGTATGAGGCTGGACTTTCTTCAAAAGCAGAAAAATTAGGACAATAGCTATCTTCTATTAAAGACAGACACTAAAAATACTTGCAAAACTGTGAAGTGTTTCCTTTAAGAATTTTGGGGGGGATGAAATAGTTATTTTTCATGAAAAATTATTCATTTTAACATGTAATGGGTTTAGTACTATTACTATAGGGTTTTTTTTTGGGGGGGGGATCCTCTTAGAGATAGGGTTTCCCTATATAGCCCCACCTGGCCTTGAACTCACAGAGGTCCGCCTACCCCTGTCCCCAGTGCTGGGATTAAAGATGTGCAATACTACACGTGGCTTTTGTTTTTCTTTTAAAAAAAAAGATTTTTTACTTATTTAAAATTTTATGTGTATGAGGGTCTTTCCTACATTTAAGTGTGTGATGTGCATGCCTGGTGCCCACCAGAAGAGTCAATGGATCTCCTGAACTGCAGTTAAGGACGGGTGTTAGCTGCCCCATGTGGGTGCTGGGAACTAAACCCAGGTGCCTTGGAAGAGCAGTAAGTACTCTTAACTGATGAGTCATCTTTTCAGGTCACCATATTTTGTGGTATTTTAGACAGGATCTTGCTATGCATCTGTGGTTAGCCTGGTATTTTCGTAGCCAGGTTGGTACTGAACTCACAGCACTCCTCCTACCTCAGTCTCCCCAGTTCTGGAATTAACAGGCATGAGCTACTATGTTTGGTCATTAGTTTCTTTAAATGAATTAATGAAAGAAAAAGTGAGTTTTGCTTTGTTTTGTTTTAGGGACTGGTTCTCAGGAAGCTCAGGTTGGTTTTGAACTCAATATATAGCCAAATGAGTCAACCCATGATTCACCTGCTTCTACTTCCCAAATGCTGGGGTTACAGGTTTAAGCAACAACATTCTACTTAAATAAATAACTTAAATTTTCCAGGTTTTAAAAAATTTTATTGTTACATTTACTCACTGGAATGTGTGGGTGTGTGTGTTTACACGTATTAGTGCATAGACATGCACTTGACACATGTGGAGGAGAGAGGACAACTTCAGAGAGTTGGTTCTCTGATACCAGGTGGGTCCTGAGATTGAACTCAGGTCATCATCATTGCCGCTAGGAAGTGCCTTTGACCCCGCTGAGCAATCTTGTCAACTATTTTTTAACTGAATGTTTTTTTCTTTTTTGTGTGAGACAGGTCTCATTATGTAGCCCTGGCTGGTCTGGAATTCATTGTGTAGACCAGGCTGGCCTCAAATTTGGAGATCCCCCTACCTCTGTCTCTCAAGTGCTGGGATTAAAGGTGTACACTATCACATCCCGCCTTATGTTTTTATTTTTGTGACATGACTCATGATGGTTTTGAACTCAGAATATTCCTACTTCAGTTCCCTGGGGTCTGAGGTTCCAGGTGTGTGCCACCACCATTCCTGGGTCTTAGTTTTAACTTCTCAGTTAGTAAATACTGATGGGTATTAACGCATATAACCAAACAGGGGTTGGGGATGTCCGTAAATGAAATTTGAGAGTACAGGAGGTTATGAAACCCAAACTTTGAGAAGCACTTCTTAACAACCAAGACTTCTAACCTGGAAGGTCCCCGAAGCACCTTTGCCAGTTATTTGCTCTAACTGGCCTCTCTCTACTGCTCTCTGCAGAGCATTCTTCAACAACTGGGGCCTGCAGAAAGAAACAAAATATAGTGATAAATATGTCAATGTAAGAAATTCTCAGGGAATAGATCCAGGGCTATTCCCAGATCTAAAGTTCTAATTCCTATTACATGTAATATTCTGTAAAAATATAATACCAAACTGTTGGAATTTTTTTTCGTCTTTTGTTTTAAATGTATGAGTGTTTTGCCAGCATGTATATAAATGCACCTGTGTTGTTCAATGTCTGGAATACAGAAGGCAGCACTGGATCTTCTGAAACTGGAGTTTCAGACAGTTGCTGGCAGCCATGTGGGTGCTGGGAACTGAACCCGGGTCCTCTATATGAGCAGTCAGTGCTCTTAACTACTGAGCCATTTCTCCAGCCCCGTTTGCTGGCACTCTTAACAACTGAAATTTTTTTTTCTCCAAACAATGAAGTTATTATTTGTATAAATAGAATTCGTGGCACACAGAACCAACTTTCAAACTGCCAGGACACTCCAGAAACCTGTTATTTATATCACATTT
Organism: Eospalax fontanierii; assembly: GCA_035773235.1. Taxonomy (NCBI): domain Eukaryota; kingdom Metazoa; phylum Chordata; class Mammalia; order Rodentia; family Spalacidae; genus Eospalax; species Eospalax fontanierii. The sequence goes on from CM069553.1 coordinate 14,615,927, forward strand.
GTGATGGCCCTGAGCAATCAAATACAGCAAGGATATCTGTTCAGTTTTTTTCCCTGAGGATCTATGCTGCCCAGGTCACACACAGGTTTTAGTTTATTACAGCAACTAAATGTAGTATGTGGGACATGTAAGGACACTAACTTAAAACATAACTGGTAGAAGGTCATTTTGTGGACAGTTGGTAGCATTTCTGAACACAGATTAGGTATTAACTATAAAGGAATTATTTTGATTAAGAATGTTAGTGTGACAGTTATGGTCTTGCCATTCTGGTGGGGGGGTGTTACTTAAAAACTTTAAAAAATATATCAAAGTTTTAAAATAAAAGCTAGCTAGGCTACAAACATTTGAACACTTAAGTCAGCTGCCAGTGCTCTGTGGAGAAGACAATAGAACCTTTCCGCTGGCCTTGCTGGAGGAAAATGTCATTGGGGCGGGCTGTGCGAATCCAGAGTCTTGCCCCACTTGTAGTCTCAGTGTTTTCTCTTAGTCTCTGATTCCTGTCATCATACTCATTCTTCTGGAACTGTAAGCCCAATAAATGCTTCCTTCTCTAAGCTGCCTTGGCCATGCTGTTATCACAGTAACAGAAAAGTAATACAGGGTCCTTCCAGAACCTTGTAATGTGAAGACAAGAGAAGGAAGAGGGCCCTCATAGAACCCAATCATGCTGACAGCACCTTTATTTTGGATTTCTAGTTCCCAGCACTGTGAGAAGCAAATTTCTTTTGTATACAAGCCAACATGATGATAATGATAAAACAATTATGGTAGGCCTGTCTTATAAAAGCCCTTGAAGCCAAGCCTGATGATCTGAGTTCACTCCCTGGGACTCACACGGTAGAAAAACAGAACTATCACCAAAAGTGTGCCACTACACAAGTGCACATACGAGCAAACAAACAAAACTGGGGCCAGGCATGCAGGTGCATGCCTTCAATCCCAGCATAATCCAAGCACTCAGGAGGTAGTGGCAGGCAGATCAGTCTCAAAAAAAAAAAAAAAAAGAATGAAAAAAGAAAAGAGGAAGGAGTTACAGTGGCTCTAATGTAACTTTAAGTTCTACAAAAAGAGATCCAATCAATACCGGATCAAAAATTTTCGGGGGGGTGGGGGGGATCTGTGCCTATACTGAATACATACATTTTTTAAAACCATGATTTTATATATTATAAAATCTATTTACATAATATTGTATTAGGTACTATAAGTGTTCTAGGAAAGATTTAAAGAATATAGGTGGCCAGGGACAGTAGTACAGGCCCGTCACGCCAGCTACTCAGTAGGCTGAGGCAGGAAAATCATAACTTCAAGGAATGTCTGTGTAATTTAGTGAAATTGTCTTCAAATAAAGAGGACTAGGAATATAGCTCAGTGGTAGAATATTTGCCTAGCATGTATGAGATCCTAGATCCAATCCTTAGTACCAAAAAATAAAATATACAAAAGCCAGGCATGGGGACACATACCTGCAACTTTATTACTCAGAAGGCAGAAGACCGAGTTTACTGAGTCTGAAATACACCATTCAAAACCAGTAACAAGTGAATTAGAAGATGCACATACCAACTCCCTTACAGCCAGGATTTATGAAAGCATATGCCTGAGCATTTGTAGGACTTTGCTATCAAAGAGGGTCCTGGAACCAAGTCTCCCACAGAGAAACAATTCTACGTATATTAGGACTGTATAAAAGAACAGGTACTGTGGGATCAGACTCTTTAGGCCATATTATAAGATTACATTAAATTGGGCAAGGGACAGTGGGGGGGTCAGCATAGATAGGGGATGGGTTCTAAACACCATCAAACTATTATATGAAAATTGGAAAAATGTAAAAACAAAAAAAAACTACACATGCTGGGTGTGGTGGTGTACACCTTTAATCCTAGTGCTCAGGAGGCAGAGGGAAGCAAATGTCTGAGATTGAGGCCATTTTGGTCTACTAGTGAGTTTTAGGTCAGCTGGGGCTACAGGGAAACCCTGTCTCAAAAAGAAACACACACACAAAACAAAGCAACAACAACAAAAAACTACACATGAAAAAGAAAACTTAAAAGAATTACGAGGCTATAGAACTGAACCTTACAGAAAGTTCTATTTCACCTATTTCTAATCTCAGTTATAAATCCCTTTTAAAGATTTCATCTATGTCCTTTCTCAAAAGAAAGGGGCTAAGGGAATAAGACATTGTTTCAAAGTACAGGGCAAAGGCTAATACCTGATGTCCACCCTAAGCTTAGGGTAGTACTGAGACACGTATTTCCTGATGAGACTGTAGGAAGCTTCTTTAGGTTCACAAAGGCGAGTAAATGCCAGTGGGAGGATATCTTCCAATTTCACTTGTGGTTCTGGGTCTACCGAAGAACTCTTCTGAAATATGGATCAAGGTTATAATCATTACAGAGCATACAGCTTTGATTCCATATGCTGTTTACAACCTAAGGGCTTTGCTGGACTAACTGTCAAATCAACTGGCAAACTGAATATGATTGGTTTTCCCACATCCAAATAGATCAAAGGAAAAGGTATAAAAAACTCTGTAGCAATTTTTTCTTTTCAAAGAATTAAAAAAATATACAAAGAAGTGAAAATAATCAAATTAGACTTCTTTTCATTACAAATCTTTGATAATAAAGAATTAACAAAAGAATCAGACTGCACAACTCTAAAGGTTCTCTTCAAACGTGTTAAAAGTTCTATTTTAAAGACAGAAAACCTTCAGAGTTGTAAAATCATGGTATAGGTAAAGATTTCATGGGTTATTTTCTTTGTCTGTTTGGGACAGAGTCTCTCCCTGTAGCCCCAGCTGGCCTGGAACTCACTATGGAGACCAGGCTGGCCTTGAACTCACAGAGATCCACCTACCATTGCCCAGGACTAAAAAGCGTTTGCTATCACAACCAACGATTTTCATGATTTTTAATCAACAGATAAAATATCACTTCACTTTTTATCGTACCAATACTTTATATAGATGAAATAGTGGCTTCCGTGTCAGCACATACAACGAGAAGACAAATGGATGCTGAGTAGTTTGGGGACAAGTTTGGCGGAAATGTGCTTATCTAAGGCCTCTCTAGGCCTTAGTAGAAAGGCTGCACTTTGTACAGTGCTAGTCACAAGGACACTTGTTAATGTTGCTACTACCAGCAGTGATAATATTATTTAATGCTCCACCGATGTGGCACAAATCTCTTACCTTTCTGTTTCTTGATTTCTGAGTTGTTTTTCTTGATTTCTGGACCACAACAAAACTTCCAGATGCACCTTTTCCTTTCACCTAAAATAAATCAAGTTATCTCAATATTTTAACTTTAAGAAAATTACATGATGTGGAAGGTAATATAAAGTGGTATTAACTCTTTGGAGAGAAAAGAACAGTAGAGAAGTCAAAAGACTTGGGAAGGGATACCAAGCCACCTAGCTATTCAACACTGTACAACCCAATTACTCTCAGAGCTTTCATCTTCACAACTAAAGATCTGACTAGAATGTTCTTGTGACCCTGGATTGAACAGTCTACAAGCTTTAAAAAAATCTGAAAACAGATCACCAAGAATGAAAAGGTAAAAGAGACAAACACTGTGTTACAAGAAAGCAAGTTCTTGGTCATGTTTAGATAGATCCTAGACCCACACAATGCTTACTCATTCTGATTATAACTCTTTAAACAAAAGGTTACCTAAAAAAATTTTTGGACATTGCACATGAAGATATAAGTCTTACAACATACGGACAGTTTATGAGGCACTTTCACAGAGTTTTAAACTTGATTCACAATAATCAGTCTTCTATACTATACTACAAACAACTGATAATCAAGTCGAAGTGCTTTTAACATGCAGAGTATTGTTCAAGCAAGTGACGTAAGAACAGATGACACATTACATTTTCCTAAACAAAAACAAAAAGGTAGCCTACAAGCTACGCTGACATATAAGATTGGACTCCCACTCTAATGATCATACTGATCAGTTAAGAGCTCATATTAAAGGCCATTTAAGTATTAGCTTTAATATGACTTTAAAGATACTCAGAGGCATTTGTAGTTTTTACATCTATTAATTCATGTGTATATTTATGTGTGTGTACACACATGAACACTTATAGAATTACTGCTGACATTTTTCTTAATTCTCCTCTCTCACCATCCCATTTTCAGTTTTTTGAGACTGGGTCTCGCCTTGCAGCCCTAGCTGCCACTGAAGTGGCTATGTAGACCAGGCTGGTCTTGAATTCAGAGATCCACCTGCTTCTGCCTTCCATGTGCTGGAATTAAAGGCATGCCCAGCTCATCTCAAGTTACAAAGCTAATTTATTAATAAGTCTGGTCTCATTAATTAGGTTTCAGAGCTAACCCTAGACAAGAGCAATTCTCTGCTATTGCAATAGAATATTTATCATTTTCAATACTTTGTGATTTTAAACATAAGCCAGTCCAAAGAACATCTAACCAACAGTACAATAAGCAGAAAACGGTATCATTTTATTGCTTCTATTCTCTGGAAGAGCTAACTACAAAGGCACCTGGCATCAGAGCTTTGGGGCATAGCTTCAGAAAATACAACTAGATTAAAGTTTCATTATTTCAAAGTTGAGTAGAGGTTTTGAAGACAGGATCTCACTGTGTAATGCTGGCAGGCCTAGAATTGACTATGTAGTGCAGGCGGGCATTGAATTCCAGAGATTTGCCTGTCTTTGCTTGTGCCACCATGCCCAGCACATGTAGCTTTTTACTGAGGGGGAGGGGATGGATTTTGAAACAGGTTCTTCCTGTAACCCCAGATGGTTTAGAACTTGCTATGTAGACCAGGCTGGCCTTGAACTCACAAAGGTCCGCCTGCCTCTGCCTCCCAAGTACTGGGATTAAAGTGTGTGCCACTATGCCTGGCCCTTGTACCTCATTTTTTAACAAGACATACAGAGATGGAATATTACTAGAAATGGATTTAGCCTACTGACACATGAACTAATCTCATTTTCCACAGCTGTGTAATACCTGTTTGATGACACCTCTGTTTAATTCTCTTTTCAGTGCCTGCTTAAGGAGATAGCCTCTTCTCTCCAGCTCCAAAGAAGGATATTTATGGATGATATATTTTCGAATAGCAACCACTGATGCACCACTCTTCTGGAAGCATGCCTAGAAAAGAGATTTATCCAACCATACACATTAGTTTTTTTAATAAGAATCTGAATCACTTTCAAATACATTCTTTTAGAAGTAAACTTAATGGTAAAAAGATTAGGGAAGTCTGTGGTTCACACAAACCTCAGCATTATAATGGCTGGGGAGAAATATAGTATTAAGTAGTTCTGTGCTCTAGAGGTGGAAGTAGGTGGATTTCTCCAAGTTCGGGGCTAGCTTGGGTTAGTATAAGACTATCTCAAAATTAAGTAAATAAAATAAACCACTTTAATTCTATTCTGTACTTATGTCAGAGTGTTACTTGTCAACCTGACAGAATCACCTGGGAACCAGGCCTCTGGACAGGCCTGTGGGGGATTATCAAGATTTTGTTAAGTGATGTGGGAAGACTCATCTTAATTGCCGGAGGGACCATTCCCTGGGCAGGAGATTCTAGACTGTGGAAACAGAGAGGAAGAACTTCACATACAGATACATTCATGGCTTTCTTCTCACTGCTGGTATACTATGATCAGCTGCTTCAAGCTCATGCTGCCTTGACTATGAAGGGTTATTCCTTTAACTGTCAGCTAAAATAAACTCATTCTTCTGTAAGTTGTTTTTGTCAAAGTATGATACTACAACATCAGGAAAAGAAACTAAGACCACCTTTAAACTAAGGCCAATTTTTAGTATCGGAGTGAGACTGACAACATGTACCGGAGAACTGCAGTACTGACTCATTTTAAGGAATCAGTTTCAACACACTGGAACAATATTTTCTTCAAGCTTTTTTGCATGTCAAAGGAAAAGAAGCAAAGAAAGACAATTTGAACAACTAGGATAAAACTGGGTTTCTGAAAGGCACAATTTGAAGGGGAATCCTAAGTAAAAATAGAGATGCTTTACCATTTTTGCTTACTTATAACCCTTTAGAAAGCAACACACAGGATTTGGGATGCCTGGACAAATTATATTTTGAAATAAGCAAAATATGAACAGGATAATCTAAGTTGATTGCTTGAAATAACAACTTGCCTTAATGGCCTCAGTTAGGATTGCATCCATCTTGGGCCGGGGGGAGGAAGCCATCGGTGTTTGTTTCTGGGCCCTGGCTAGTTGGCTGGCGGAAAGAGTAGCCCAAGAAGGTATCGTTTTTTTCACTTTCTTCTCCTTTTCTTTAGACTGATCTTTCTCACTTAAAAACAAAGAAATTTCATTATGCAAGATAAACTTTTCAGAAAGAGGCACAGTCAACATTCTGTTCCTACAGAGCTCACACATGTGCATTCTGCACAAGGATTATATATATTTTGGGGCAAAGTTGCAACTATACTCAACAGGTACATCTTTCCTTTCCCCTGTTGTTAGATAATACAATAATACAATAGAGCAACTGTATATAAAACATTTACATTACATTAGGTACTATAAATAATCTAGATAGAGGTGATTTCTAGTATAAAGAATATACATAGATTATGTGTATACTAAACCCATTTACATAAAGGGTACGAGTATCTACAGATCCTTGCATCCATTGGGGTCCTAGAACCAACCTCCCTTTGACAACAAAGCACAATCATAAAGAGAAAGAATAAAAGACTATCGAGGAGAGGGAGGCAGAGCAGCACATGCCTATAATCCTAGAGCTCGAGAAACAGAGTGATCCTACATTCAAGGCAAACTGGGGCTAGTATGAGTCAAGATAGTCTGTCAGTGACAAAAAAGCCCAGGAACTGTTTTTGTTTTTTAAAAATTCTTAATTTTAGCAGAGTGTGGTGATGCATGCCTTTAGTCTCAGCACTAGGGAGGCAAAAGCAGGTGGATCTCTGAGTTCAAGGCCAGCCTGGTCTACACAGCAAAGTTCCAGGCCAGCTGGGGCTACAGGGAGACTCTGTCTCAAGAAAAAGTCTTAATTTATTTTATACACTAAGGCAATATACACAATAAATAAAAATGTACAAAATAAAACATTTTTTATAATCCTGGATACTGGGAGCTAGAGAAAAGAACATCAGTTAGAGCACTAGCTGCTCTTGCAGAGGTTCAATTCCCAGCACCCAAATGGCAGCTAACAACTGCCTGTAACTCCAGTTCTAGGGATTCTGACACTCTCTTCTGAACTCCTCAAGAACTGCATGACACGAGTGCACTTACATGCGGGCCATGCACTCATACACATAAAACAAAAATAATAAAAATTAAAGAAAAACAATCCTGGATACTATAAATTAACTAAAAAGATTTTTCTCTTAGGTATGAACTAGAAATCCCTTTCTCTTGGGCTCAAGAAAGAGAAATCACATAAATTGTCACTAGTACAAAGGCCCAGTAGATAAAAGATGTGAGAATTTAAAATATGTACTAGTTAGTAACCACTACAATGGACGCAATAGGATATGGTAAAAGAACTCTAGATCCAAAGATTCAAAGAATATAATTTTAGCAAGTGATGTCTCAGTCACCTCAACTATAAATAACATCAACCACTTCAAAAAGTAAAGAATAGATAATTTTTAGACCAGAGATCATTATGAAAACTGTATTCTAGGTAGTCATTCACCTAACAGAAGCATTAAAGTACCTATAAATATGCCCCAGCTGCTAAAAATTTCACACACCTTACTCGTACGAAACTGAGATAAAAGATTTCCTAAGTATTACAATGAGAAGGTATTACTATTTTATTTAAAAAGCAGTTTTGTGTGTACACATACATGGAAGCACTCATGGAAGCCAGAGGTGAACACCAGGTGTCTTCCTCAATTGTTTTCCTCCTTTATCTTTTAAAAAGCAGTCAGGGATGGTGGCAAGTACTTGTATCCTAGCACTGGTCTTGATAGTGAGACCCTGTCTCAGAACACACCCTCCTTGCCTGCCCCTCAGAAACAAAACTCAAAAAAAAAAATATTGCCACCATCTTATACAGATATAAATCAGAGTTTAGTCACTTCTCACTCAGAACTTCACCATATAGGGAGCTTGGTCATTCTAGAGAAACGTGACTGATGCTTTCTACCATAAGCACAGAAAAACAGCTCATTCCTATACAGAGGCAGAAACAAACAGTGACATGTCTTCCAAATCAGGCTTTTGTAGCTATGTGTCATTTTTTACTGAGACTTTTTCAAAGCTTCAAGTATCAGATACTTCCATAATGAATTTTAAACACAAAAACTGAATCCAAAGCAAATAGGAAAGGATCATTGAAACCACAGTCCTACAACCCTATAACCCTAAAAGGCACAAAAGCTCGTAATTAAACTTTATCAAATGGTAAATTTAAAAAAGGAAATCCAAATAGCAAACACCTAGTAGAAATGCTATGTTCTAATGCTTTTACATAATCTGACCTACAGTCCTTTATAGTTTTCCACCACAAACAGAAACTCTTACTCCTTTTTGGTCTCCTCCGAAGACTTGCTTTCTTCCTTCTCTTCATGTTCAGGCTCTCCCTTGGGTTGCTCAGTCTCACTAGACATAGCGGGTAGAGTTTCATTCTCTTGTTCTTCTACAGTGGAAATAGATTCCTCTGAACTTACATCCGGTTCTAAAATATCAAGTGAGTATTAAGTAGATTATCAGAACCCACACCCCCAGAATCAGTAAAAGGGAATACATGATTACACAGACCAGTCAAATGCTCAAATTAACAGAGGAATAAAAAAATGACTTTGGAATGCAGCCTTCCCCACACTGGGAATGGAATCCAGTGCCTCTTGAATGAGCTCTTCCACTGAGCCAGCTGCCTCTTCCATTTCTGTATGACATTCAGCCTGCCTATTCAAGTATTTATTCAGACCATTATGTGAGATACAAGCACAAAAAAGGTCCAGAAAATCTCATCTTTTGATTACTGTCATTTGTAATGTTAATAATATTCATAACTAAGAAACTCTTTTTAATTTACACAGGCAACTCTTAGAATAAAAATTAGCACAATCTGCCAGGGGGAATGTCTCAGAGAAAGGGAACACTCAAGTCTGCAGTTCTTTGTGCCTTTTCTTTTTCAAAGATTATCCAGGCATAGTGGCCCACACCACTTTAATCCCAGCATTCAGGAGGCAGAGGCAGGCAGATCTCTGTAAGTTCAAGGTCAGCCCAGTCTACTTAGCGAGTTCCAGGCCAGTTGGGTCTACAGAAAGACCTGGTCTCAAAAAGACCCCCCCAACACATATTTTTTAAATTATTTTCATTTGATATATTTTATGTATATGAGTGTATTACCTGCATGTATGTAAGTACACCAGTGTCATACAATGCCTGTGAAAGTCAGAAGAGGGCGTCAGATCCCTTGGAACTAGAGTTCTAGACTGTTGTTAGCTGCCATTTGGGTGCTGTGAATTAAATCCAGGTCTTCTCCAAGAGCAGCCAGGGCTACATCCTTGGCTACAAAGTACAAGGACAGAGGAGACTCTATCTCTAAAATCATGGAAGTATATGTCTGAGGGCCAGGGGAGTGTATCAATTCCTATAATCCCAGCATTCAGGAGGCTGAGGAAGAAGACTGAGTTCCAGTGTGTGCTACATATTAAGACCCTGTCTCAAAGAAAAAACAATCACAAGACAAGCACATAGTAGGGCGTTATATACTTAAAGAGAAAGAAAGAATGGAATTTCCAGCCAGACATGGTGGCACATACCTTTAATCCCAGTGCTTTGGGAGGCAGGCAGATTTCTGTGCAGATTAAGCTTCTATATAGCCAGTTCCAGGCCAGCTGGGGCTATAGGGAGATCCTGCAACCCCCCCCCGCGCCCAAAAAAGTAGTTTCTTATAAATAAAACCCTAAAAACTATAAATTTCGAAACAGTCAACCACCAGTTGCAAATCCCGTCCTGGATTTCATGCTTCAACTAGATACGCACAGATTCTAATCTGGAAGTCTATCTGCAGCCATTTAGACAAAACAGAAGCATTAGAGTCAGACTCACCTGGATTCAAGTACAATTCCTTTTTTATTTTTTTAAGGTCCATTTTGCTGTATTAACTAGGGTGGTCTTGAACTTCTGGTCTCAAGGGATCTTTCCACCTGAAACCTCTTGAGCACTGTGTCTTGGAGGCATGAACCACCACCACACGTCTTCAAATTCAGTGTTTATCACTTTCATCTCAATGATCATCATATAGGCCAAGTAACCGTACCCTGGTAACCTTTAAAGGGAAGTCTATAGGCTAGCACTGGTACTGTGCTTATATTCTAAAGCTTCTAGAATTGTTTCCATATGCTTAGGATCATAATGTATTAAGGGTAATTTTACCACTATCTGGGAATATGCAGACAATTGCATTCTCCACAGGAAGATATACTTTGCATCATCAAATTTATTTTATTTATTTATTTGTTTTTTTATTAAGATAGGATCTTATGTAACCTAGGCTGGTCCTGAACTCCTGATCCTCCTGCCTCTACCTCCCATGTGCTTGGATTACAGCTTGAACTACCATGCTTCGTTTCATCATAGTGTATTTTTTATGCCCTTTATCTCAACAATTTGAACTAACTGGCTACTGTGGATTTTAAATTTTATCATTATTATTTGTATGTGCACAATGTATGTGAGAATGTAGGTGCATGCATGTGTGGAGGTCAGAGGTCAACTTTTAGGAGTGCTCTCCTTCCACACAGGATCCAGGGCTTTGACCCACTTGTCAGCCATCATGTGTTTGAGTTGCTTTATTCTGCAAAAAGATGTAGAGCTTAGAATTATTTACTGGGCTTTATTTTAATAATATATCTATTAAGTTTTTCTTTTCAACACAGGTGGGACCCTGGGTTCAATTTCTAGCACCAAAACCACAAAAAGTACAGGCCTATCTCGCTTTACAATTGTGGGGTTTGTTTCTTTGTTTTTATGCTTTGTGGCAGTCTGGTGTTGTGAAGTTTGTAGAAGTCATCTTTCCCTATGTCATATGCTTCTAAACTTTTTCATTATTCTTCTGTTTATGGTGATTTGTAGTTATCGACCTTTGATGTTGCAATTGTAATTGTTTTGGGTGCCATACTCCTTAAGCATATAGAAGTGCTACTAATAAATGTGTATGCTGACTATTCCATTCCAAAGTTATTGCCATCCTTTTCTTGGACTTACCTACTCTATAAGACAACACTGAAATTCTAAGTTAATAACTCTAAAGTAAAAGGAAGACCATCACTTTCAATCACAAGCTACAATGGTTAGGTTCAGTGAGGTGTGTTGAAAGTAACTATTAATAAGGCTCAAAACCAAGTTTTTTGCATGAGTTAGTCTACTTGTATGAAGGTAATTAAAACTGCTACTCCAGCTGGTACCCCCAAGGCTCCTGATAGTGTGGCAAGAGGATCACAAGTTGGTGACCAACCTGGGCTATACAATGAGATCCTGCCTCAAGCCCTACCCTAACACACAAAATCTCTACTCCAGTGAACACATGATATAAGTGAAATAGAGTGGGGGATGCATCTCAGTTGGTAGAGCACTGCCTGGCAAGTGCAGGACCCCGAGTTCAATCCCCAATATCAACAACAGCAAAGATCAGCCATAGTAAAGAGAAACAGCCTCACCAGATTTTTTTTTTTTTTTTGAGACTGTCTCTAGCCAAGGCTTGCCTAGCATGCATAAAGCCTTGGGTTCAATTCCCAGCACTGCATAAACGGGGCATGACAGTATACCCCCCTGCACTCAGAGGAAAAAGGATTCAAAGTTGTCTATATAGCAAGTTCTTGGGCTGCATGAGACTGTCTCCAGAGGTAGAGCCAGGGATGGAGAGGTGGCTCAGTGATTAAGAGCACTTGCAGGGGACCCAGATTCAGTTTCCATTACCTACATTGTTGGTGGCTCATAACCAGTTCTAACTCTAGTTCCATGGGGTCTGATGCAATATGGTGCACTTAAACAGATAAACGCTTTAAAACTCCCACACACAAAACAAAACTAATTTTTCTTGAGACAAGGTCTCACTGTGCAGCCCTAGCTAGCCTTCAACTCAAGAGTTTCACCAGTGTCTGCCTCCCAAGTACTGATAAATGGCACATGCTACCAGGCTTAGCATAAGGAAAAAAAGCAGAATCCTAAGATGTGACATACTTAAATTTCTGAAATTTTGTGATAAAAATCTGGATGAATTGTTTCTTATGAGTGAGCAAAGAAAGTGATTTTGTTGTTACTGATTGTCTTGAGATAGCCTAGACTGGTCTCATAATTTCCAGCAATCCTACTGCATTAGTCTTCCAGAGTGTTGGGATTACAGAGATGTAATTCTCTAAGAAATGGTTTCTTATGATGTTATGAGCTCCTGGTGAAGAGTCTATGAACACCGTTGAAACGACAGAAAGGATTTAGAGGAGTGCAGAAACACAGCTGCGACAAGTTCAAAAGCTGTTATAGTGTGGGTAAAATGCTCACATGTGGGTGAACTAGAGTTTTTTTAATAAATGAAGATTCAATTGATGCAGCAAATTTCATTGTTGACCTTCTAAGAAATCACCATCGTGATCAGTCAGAAACCATCTACATTAAGGGAAGACCCTCTGCCAGCAAAAAGATGATGATACAGGGAAAGATCACATGATTATTACCTTTTTTTGGTCTTTTTGAGACCCAGCTGACCTGGCAATCACTACGTAGTCCAGGCTGGCCTTGAACTCACAAGAGACCCACCTGCTTCTGCCACCAGAGTGCTAGAATTAAAGGCATGTGCCACCACGCCAAGCCCGTTTTCATTTTTTAGCAAAAAGCAGTAAAATATTTTAAACTAAGATACAGGTGCATACTTAAAAAAATTTTTTTGAGATTTCACTCTTGCAGAACAGGCACACCTCAAACACAAGATTCTCTTTCCTTAAGCCTCCTGAGTGCTGAGATAATAAGCCTTGATGACCACACCTGACTATCAATACTATTCTTCTTGAGAGGGATATAGAGGAGTTTCAAAAGGGGTCTCACTATGCAGCAATGGCTGGTCTGGAACTCAGAGATCTGCCTGCCTCTATCTCCCAAGTGCTGGTGTTAAAGATGGGCACCATCACACCTGGCTCAATACTATTCTTTTATTTGTAATTCAAGCACATACTTAATGGAATATGTATATATACAACTTTTACAAATATGGGGAAACCAAAAATATTGACTCATTTTATTATGATGTTGACTTTATTGTAATCATCTGGAACAGTAACCATAGTTACTGCCAAGGTATATGTATAAGTGCTTAGAGACAGAACTTGGCTAGGCATGGTGACAGCAGTCCTTACTAATAGGACTGTTTGAGCTCAGGAGTTTCAGACAGCATGTGCATCATAGTGAGACTCCAGCTTCACAAAACCCCAAAACTCCAAATGAAAACTTCCGTCTCACCCATGGCATGGTGGCATGTATGTGTAATCCTAGCACTTGGGAAGTCTAAGTGGGAGAACGAGGAGTTTAAGGTCATCCTCAGCTATAAAGCAAGTTTGAGGCCAGCCTGGGATAACACAAGACTGTATCAGAATAAACTCAAAAAAATTAGGACTGTTCCATGCAACAGACACTGAGTATATGGTATATATAAAGCTATATGTAAAGCACTGTTTCTTGTCTGCCTGTATGAAATATTTAAGGCACAATTTAAAATGAATGACAATTCTTTTTCTTTTTTTTTTTTTTAAAGAAAGAAAAGTTTACTGTTTATATTGCAAGGGGGCAGCAGAGTAGGAATTAACTAGAGTTCTGCCTGCAGCCACAATGTGTATTTCAATGTATAAAATACTCTTAACAGGGGAAATTAAGCGAATGTACTACTTATGAAATATTATTGGTAATTTTTTTTCAACTCAGCTAAACCTCCTGTAATACATCTTGCAAACAGATGCGATTGGTGACGTAGTGGCTTGACCAGTGCTAAACAAGAAAATCACCAATTCACCTGCCCACATTATACTCACATTCACATACCATAGGATGCTCAAATTTCCTATAGCACTTAGCTTAGGGATTCTAAGACAAAATCCTGGCTCAAAGAGCCATCACAGGGAAACAATTGTGTACTCACTCCTGGCAAATCAGAAATAAAATAAAAGGGAGAAGAGAAAAAAGGAACAAAGAAAACGAAAGCTCTCCAAACAAAGAATGCGGGGGAAAGGAGAACCGGGGCCAAAGGCCCTGTGAAGGAACACACTCCTCCAGGCCGATGGCTTTACCTTTCTTTCTTTCTAGCCAGCATGCTCCTGCCCTGACTGGCTAATCTTTTCTCCACACACACAATTCATACTCAATGTTTTATAACACATTGGCTTCCCTGAATTGTCTACCCACATGGCCCAAGAAATCCAGAGCCTTCTTTCCCAGGGCACTTTATGCCTAAAATACCTGATTTTTCCTTTCTCCCCATGTTTGTTTTTAATTCCAAGAATATTATGTTTCACCTTCCAAAAACCTTCAGAGAAAAAATAAAATCTTACTTTACCCACATGGCATGCAATGAACATCAACAGCTAATACTTCTCTAATTATTTTGAGACAGGATTTCACTGTAGCCCTAGATGTCCTACAACTCACCATGTGAACCAGGCTGGCCTCGATCTCAGAGAGAGTCTCCTGCCTCTGCCTCCCAAGTGCTGGCATTAAAGGTGGGTACCACTGTGCCCATTTACCCAGTCCCTATTCAAACACTTAAATTATGAACAGAAGAACAATTAATTCCTGAGATTTATAGAATACTGCAATCAGAGTATAAAACGCCGCGTTTTAAACTGTGGCTACTTTACCTGGCTTTTCTTCCTCTCCTTCAGCAAGCTTGTTTTTGGGCGGCGTTTCCCGGGTTGAATTCACAGCTCGTCGAATTGGCATGGTGCCGTCTTCTACCTTCTAAGAAAACAGACGGCCATACTCAAACATGCACAAATAAATTCTCTTTTGTCTCTCTTTCTCTCTCTCAAGGGACCTAACTGGGTGTCAAAAGATGATGGAGAATTCTTCAAGTCAACTCCTGGATCTCATGTAATTACTTTTAATAAGTTTTTTTGAAGTAAGATTTTAAAGACATTCTTTTAAATATTTTACTTTAGATAGAACTTCAAATGGAAACAATTATATGTGATTTGAATAAATTTAGGTTATAAAGTTTTCTCAGGAACTTGAGGGGACGGGGAAGATAAAAAGAAATTTGTATCTATTTGATTTTTTCAGATTCACAACCAAGTCTCCCCCAAATAGGGGACGAAATATGTACCAAGAACCCAGCAAGGCCTGAAGTCAGGGATTGATCCGAGAGTGAGCTTCAAGAATGCGTCAGCCCCTACCTCACCTAACTTGTCCGCATGGATCAGCTGAGCTCCTACTATAAGTGGGAGTGCCTTAGGATGGACGAGTTCACCTTGAGACGTATCAGTCGCCATTTAAAATAATTTCTAGGCCTGAGTACTCGTTACACTCTGAAGCCTCTCTGCTGTTAACCACAAGGATTTTTCCTAATGGTTTCAGTGTGGTGAAGAGTCAACCTAAAGTACAGAAAAGACCTGGTGTGAAGATTAACAGAAACAAAACTAAACTAAATTTAAAACACATCCAAAGGGAATAAATACAAGTGTAAAACTTTAAGTGACAGATAACTATTATTCAAAAAGATAACACTGTTAATATACGGACAATGGAAAGCAGTGATCAAGATGAATGTGTAAGCCACAGCAGCTGTTGCAACTTCTACATGAAGGCAGCAAGGCCAAGAAAGCTCAGAAGGACCCTAACTCCAACCCTGCTTGCTATTATCTAGAACTCAGAAAGGAAGACTACAGAAAGGCTTGGTCATGGATCAGTTTATACTAAAGAAGGCTCTTGTTATTGCTCTCAAAGGGGTCAAGAAAATTAGCTGCAATCTTAAGTCTATCTCCATTAGAGAACTTTTTTTCTCTCTATTAAAGGGAAAAACCAAGGGTAAAACTACTGCTGAAGAACACAACAGCCTAAGAGCCTCCAAACCAGAGAAGTAAAGGTAGATCATCACCTAGGAAAACAGAAGTATACTTCAAAGACCTTGTCATAACTGTTAACATAAGCAAAATGCATTTATAAGAAAGAAGTATTCATGGATAAAGCCAGGGACAGTGGCACATGTTTGCAATCCTAGAATTTGGAAAGCAGAGGCAGGAGAATTGGCAGTTCAAAGCCAGCCTGGAATACATACTGAGTTCCAAATCAGCCTGGGCTAAAGAGTATGACCTCCTCTCAATACCACCAAACATAAATTCATGTGGTCACCCAAATTTGTCTGATCATCAACACCCCTTTGCCTTTCAAAAAAAAAAAAAAACCCAACTCGTTGGAGCTGGGAAGATGACTCAGTGGGTACAATGTCACATGAGGATGAGGACTTGAATTCAGATCCTCAGCACCCACATAAAAGCTGAGGGTGTGGCACACTCATCTGTAATCCCAGCACTGGGCGGGTGAAGACAGGCAGATCCCACAGCAAGCTTCTAGTCTAGCCAAATGGTGAGCTCCAGGTTCAGTGAGACCCTGTCCCAAAAGCTAAGGTGGGGAGCAACACTTGACTTTGACCTCTGGTCTTCACATACATATGAGCACACATATGAACACATACATATCTAATCTAGGATTTAATAACATTCCATTAAAAAAAAATTCCTCCACAGAGGAAAAAGGTCACTTAAATGTTTAGATTTGTGTGTTAATGAACAATTAACAAAAAGGTGGGGAATGACTAATTAATGCAATGTCTACTTTAAGCTCCCTCTTTTAGGAATTTAAGATCTTTTAACTTGTCAGGTAACGATCCCAAGCTACAACAAATTAAAATAAATTTTAAAAAATTCAAACGGAGAATGCTTTCAGTTTTACAGAGAAAATCTTGTATGGGAACACACAGCAATTCCATGCTTGTAAGTTGTCAATTGGTTGCCAAGAAAAGCAATTCAAAGAAAGAATGCTATGTACAAGACACCAAATCTTGTCAGCTAGGAGTGGTGGCCATACCTGTAATCCTAGTACTCTGTGAGGCTGAAACAGGAGGACCAGGAGCTCAAGGTCATCTTCTGCCAGCTATCAGTGTCCAACCCCAAACAAAAACCTTACTGCCAGTAGTGAATTAGGAATATCTACAAATATTTGTCAACTATTACAAAAACTACGTAAAATGCTTATTATAATTCACTTTAAAAAATTCTAAAATATAGAAAGGAAAAGAGCTGTCTACCAATCTGTGAACATTACGTAGGGTTGTAGAAACTGAAATCTTAAGCTCTCAGTGCATATGACTAGCACTTATGTACCACGCATTTTCCTTGAAAATAATCAAAGCTAAATGAATCTGCTGGTATTTTCACATGCAGGTACTACACAGATGAAAAACACAGTATCAGATTATCCTCTGTGAAGTAATACTGCTCGTGATCTATCTTTGCTATTATGAAAGCAGCAGCTAAGGAAAAATGCTGCTGTCCAGCTAGTGAAACTTTCAAGAATCCCTGTCCTTAAAAAATTTTCCCCTCCCCCTGTAAACAAAATACTGAAAAAAGTGTCCAAACCTTTCAAGTCAACATTCCATTCACTAATTACTCAAAATTAAAACATGGTAAAAAAGCACTGGCTGGGCATGGTAGCACAGCCCTTTAATTTCAGGAGGCAAGTTCCAGGCCAGCCAGAGTTACATATTGAAACCCTGTCTCAAAAAAAAAAAAAAGTACTCTTATGTCCAAGTGATAAGACTGACTAAAATTAAAATCAGGACAAACTATCAGTCTTCCTGCCTGCAGGCATCTGGGGGAGATCTGGATACTGTGCTACAGAACCCTTTTTTCACAAACCTTACCTACTGCAGTACTAGTCACTCTATGTTCTCGGCTCCAAGATGTCCTTTCGGCATTAGCAATGTGCTCCATTCACGCTGCCCCTCCGCCCCCAAGTAAAACATTCCAGGACCTTACTAGGGTTCTGTTCAATATTATCTGTCCTCTCCCCACTCCCAACATCATTTAGCTGTTGAATTCAAGTTCAATGTGTTTACTCATCATCTCTCCCAATGAAGTGTTAAGCAAGGACCAGTTTAATCCACTGCTGCATGGACATGTATCCAACATATAGCAGGTGTTCCACAAACATTTTTAGGAACTAAACTGAATGAACAGTAATACCTGATAGTAAGCCCTTATAAAACCCAAAGCCAAGCATGGCACATGCCTACCGTACCAGCAACTCAGAAGATACTAAGGCAGGACTGCTTGAGCCCATGTTCAAAAGCTATATGGACAACACAGCAAGACTCCACTTCAAACTCTCTCTCACACACAAAACCATCTAGCTGGCCTTCAACATGGCTCAGCAGGTAGAAGTACTTATGATCAAGTCTGACAACCCTTGCTGAATCCCTGGGAGTCACACTGTGGAGGAAGAGAACATTCATGAAGGTTGTCCTTTGACCTCCAGTCACCATAGGGAGTACATGCCCTTACACACACAAATACACACTCTCACACAAAACAAATGTAATAGAAATAAACCCTTGGAAGGCAAAGGCAGGCAGAATTTGTGAGACTGAGGCCAGGCCTGCTGGAACTACAGAAAGAGACCCTGTCTCAAAAATGACCCCCTCCCCCATCCCACAAAACTATCCAGTTATTTGGGAAAATATTAAAACATTTGCCTCAGGTATGAATTTCCTTACTAAAAGTTATGGAGTGCTAACTTGTAGGTTTTTTTTTTTTTCTTTTCTAATATGTAGGTTAGAGGGATGTCACTGTTTATTACAGAGCTAACAGTAATATGGACAGTTAGCTGGTACTGTCTTAACATCACCACTATGTAGCAACCAAACTATTTTGTTAAAGTACTTCTGAATGCAGGGATGGATGTATGTGGCTTGAGTTGAGATGGGGTATCAATGTATTGAAGGGTGGCCCTAAACTTGCTCTGCAGCAGAGGACCTTGAAATCCTAATTCACTTCCCAGTGCTGCGATTATAGGTACTCATCACTCTAGAAATGGGTATCTTTTCTATTGGTCCACTGATAATTAGGCATAAGAATGGGAGTTCAACAAATATTTGTTAGAGAATGAAATTTTTATCTTTTACTTTGGTTGATATGGTATGAATATCAAAAATCATTTTACCTTGGGTTTATGCAGTTTTCTTGTAGTCATGAGTTTTTGTTTCACTTTAAAGTTAGATTAAGTAACACAAGATTTACTTTTGACAAGGGAAATGCCTAAATTTTTTGATGTAGTTTATTTCCTTTAAAAGCAATAAATCTGAGGCTGTAGCTTGTGTGACGCTCTGAATTTGGAAAGGAAGAGGGGTGATAGAAAAATAAGCAGTTTGAGCAGGTATTTCAAATTACAGATATCCTCAGTAATCTAAACTTTTACAGAAAATGCAATGTCACTAACGGTGTATTAAATAACCACAATTGTTCCCAATCTAGAGTTTTGTTTTTTTACTATACTCAAGTACCACGGGCCATGCGAAGGCAGCCTGACCGCCGCCCCAATTTTTTTTTTCCACTTTTACATCTCATTAATCGGCATGTAGTTGAACTATATGGCTCTCCTTCCTCTTGAAATGATCACGAGGCCTTGCATATATATCTCTGTACATAGTGTTCAGGGTACTTCCTCTGCCAACCTCCAGGCCTAAAAAACGAAGGCCAGGTTAAAGGGCGAGATCCACATCCCCATGTCCAAAACAACAAAAACTCCAACCCAAGTAAAAAACCATATCTTTAAAAAACTCCAATCCTATCAAGTTTTAAACAAATTACACTAAACCTTGAAAGGGGCATTTGGCTTTTGAAAACTAGGACCAGTTTTATACCTACACCGGATTAAGCAAACTCAAAGTTATCTTAGAAAGGACTTCTGGTCGCTCCAGGGCTAAAACTGCGCGATGCAATGCTCTAGCCCCATCTCGCTTCACTCTGCTGGTGCGCACGGTGCATTCCCAGCCACACGTCTCCCGGACGCTCGCCTTCCACCGCCATGGGCCGCCGGCAGGCTACGGGCCAGCACTTCTGCGGGCGAGGACTTCCGCCTCAAGGGGGTTTAACAGACTCAGATCCGGGGCTGTCGCGGCCCTCGGGCCTCCATCCGGTCACCGGCACTGACAACGCGGTCCGCCGCCCTAAGAAGTTCTCGGCGCGCGGGGAACACGGACGCGCCAGGCCGCGAGAGCAGCGGCGGCAGCAGCGAAGCGGCAGCGCGCGCGCGGAGGCTGAGCACGCGGGGAGGAGCAGCGGAGACAAAGGCGCGGGCAGCGAGCGGCGAGCGGCGGCCACAGGCCCCGGCGGCGGAAGCACGGAGCGGGCGGAGGACAGCCCCGGCCTCAGCTCCGCCACGCGACAAGCGGCAGCCTGCGCAGCCTCGGCTCCGCACACTCACCCCTGGCGCTCCATAATGGCGGCGGCGGCGGGGGCGGGGGCGGAGAGCCCGGGGGGAGGCGGGCCCGCCACAGCCAGTCACCGCCGCCGGCATCTTTCGAACCGGCTGGAAGACCGTTGAGAGTAGGGCGAGGGGAGGGCGCGGCGGAAGAAGGGCCACGGGGCTCTGGGCATGCGCGAGCCCGCAGCCAATAGGGCGCAGCGGCGCACGGCGGCGCATGCGCACTAGGCCGGTGAGGGGCCAGGCCAGGGAATTGCTGCCCCTCCTCCCCAAGTCCAAACAAAACAAGGGCGGGAGCGCGCGCAGGAGGGCCCGGGAGGAGGCCTGCGAGACTGGGGCAGGTGGGGGCTAGGTCGCTAGCGGGACGGGAGAGGGCGCAGCGGCCGCCACCCGCAGACAAAAGGCGGCACCTCGGGCGGGCGCGCGCCCCGCCCCCTCCTCCGGGGAGCGGCTCGGGAGCTCGGGGCCCGCGGCCTCCTCCACACGCGCCCGCAGCCCGCGCTCACTCCCCGCGCGCCGGTTCCATCCCGTGTTACCTCTGCGCTGCCCCGACCCGGCGCCCGCGTCCTGCACGGCCTCGTCGCGTCACTGCCGCCGCTCGCCGACTCCGACACCGCTGTCCTCCAGGCCGGGCGCCGAGCTCTGCCGCCCCGCCCCCCTGCCCGCGGCCCCGAGCGCGCGCTCCCGAGCCGGCCCCGCCCCCCCGCGCGCGCACCCTACTTCTCCCCCGCCACCGTACCCTCACCCTCCGTGCTCCGGGAGCGCGCGGGACGTGGGTCTCGGGCCGGGCACGAGAGGGCGCTCCGGAACGGCGGGTTGAGTTCGGCGCCGGCTTCCGGGAGGGTGCTCCCGGGCTTGGCCGTCACAGTCCGCCCCTCCAGAGCAGCTGGCTGGTGCTGCAGGCTTCTCCCTTGAGCCCGACCCCAGGAGCAAAGCACCCGTGGAAGGCCCTGGTAGACCGGGAAATCCAGCTAGAATCCCGTCTGCACACGGGATAGGGCGGTGTAGTGACTCTGGACCCGGGACTGGAAGTTGCTAGATCTGCGGACGCTGGGAGGGTTTCCCCAAAGGAAACCCTGGGTTTAGAAGAGAGGGAGTTACCTAAGAATTGGCGTATTACGTTAGTTTCAGCTTATCTAGGCAATTCACACACCACCAACTGTTGAAAAGGTGTGATTCTTGGGGCTGGAGAAGTAGCTCAGATGGTAAAGTGCTTACCTAGCATGATGGAAAGCCCTAGATTCCATCACCGCGCTGCCGAAAACCCGGTGTGGTGGCGCACGGCTGTAATCCCAGCGCTCGGGAGGGGGCAGGTCGAAGGATCAGAATTTCAAGGTCATCCGTGGATACCTAAGGAGCTTGAGGCTAGCCCGGAGTACATGAGAAGGAAAGGGAAGTATAGAACAGGAAGGTAGGTGTAATTCTTCAGAGCCAGTTTGGGAAGATCCAATGTTCAAAGTAGTGGGAGTCTTGTGGGTACCGGGTTACTGAAGGTGAGCAGAGTAGGAAAATAGTAAAGGATTGCACAGAAGCTCACAGTGTTGATCTGTAGGCCTGTCTACAGGCGTATCAGAAAACCATTTACACGCTAATCTAATCCTTTGACTCTGCTATCAGTATACCAGACTCACCTGTCACAACCATCCTGGTTGTGCACTGAATGCCTGGCTGTATCTAACTTTAAACAAAAGCTAAGGCCCTACATAGACTTTAGCATACAGCAAGCCTTGCAGACTTTATAGCTGTCGTTAAGGCAATAATTGTTCTTTATTCCCCCTATCTTGTCTTCAGATTTAAAGTTATATAGTACTTAAATCTATTAAACTAAAAATTCATGTTTTGTATAGATCAGGTGACTTTGGAGTGCTAAGCATAAAGATGGAAAAAGCTGAAGCAATTTCTGACTGACTCTAGGGGGTCCAGACCAGCCCCCCAACCTTGCAGTCACAAGGCTGAAAACAGAACCATTCTCTTTCTCATAGTCCACCTTTTATTGACAAGGAGAGGCTGGAAGAACAATTCTTGATGCTTGACTACTAAAGAGAGGTTTTTGTTTCTGGTAGTGTTGCTTTTCTGAGAGTCTTGGCAAAGGGACTGCAATTTCATGCAATAGTAAGTAAAGGCAGGCCAGGATTGGATCCCTTCAGAATACACAATCTGGGTGGAACTGGGGGTCACTTGACTTTTCTGATTTCCAGCCAGAAGACTGGACAATGACTCAATCCAGCTGGTGCTGGGAAGGGATGGTGATAAAACTAACAATTCATACCATCTAGCAAGAAATGGACACCAATTAAAAGGTCAATTTTACTCCATTGCCCCAACAGTTCTCTGTTGGTTGTGCTATTACTGAGGCCAAGGTAAAGGAATTCCTAGCTCACCCCTCCTTCATTACACTTTCCTGTGTTCACTGGTAGCAACAGTTATAACTACTTAGCACAAAAATGAACTTTGAAACCATTGATCAGAAATTCTGGATTCTAGAGCTAGGAATATAGATGTAGGTCAGTGATGGGGTACTTGCCTAGCTGGGACAAGGTCATAGGTTCGATCCCTAATACCAAACGTGGGGACAGGAACAAAGGTTCTAAATTCTGGTACCAGGAGACATGGCTCAGCAAAAGCGGTGCTTGCCATACCACCTGATTCAGTCACCAGAACTCACGCTAGAAGGAGATAAATGACTTCCACAAGCTGTTTCTGACCTCCACACATGTGCACACATATACACATAACAAACATACAAGAGGCCCTGGGTTTGGTCCTTAGTGCAGAAAGAAGGAAGGAGGCGGAAGGACAGAGGGAGGGAAGAGGAAGGGACTAAGAGCTAGTATATAAAAGTTTACAAAATGACATTTGCCTTGAGAAGTTGCAGCTGGCTAAGTTTATCCCACCGTCTTTTGCTGGGACGTCCAGCTATGGCTCTTACCTGAGAGCTTCTAAAAGTAGGCCGAGAGTTTCCACTCATCCTGCTGGGATTCTTACCCACAGCCTACTATGTAAGCTCAGCACGTGCTCTACCAGTAATGGGACAGCACCTGCAGCTCTAGGACAGGGCTTCCAAGGCAGTTCTTCAGTTCATGGCATCTGACATCTTGGAAAGTTATCAACCTTCCAGGAAACAAAAACCTGGGGCTGTTCTGAGAGACACGCTTCACCAGGGGAGCAGAATCTAGGGCCCAGGTGCTTAGTCTTGTAAGCTACAGAGGAAGCAGCAGGACTGGCTTTCAAGCCTGCTTCCATGTTAGGATCTAGAGCTGGAGTGTGTGGGGATGTCAGAAGCAAAACATCTGTGTTTTTAGACAGAGACCCTGCTTGCCAGATTAGCACAAGACCCAGTTTTATCTTCAATATAATAGGAAGTAAAGGTGGCCATAGCCCAGGCCGTCGTCTTCTTTCTGACTTGGTGGCTTTAAGGTCAGTTTACAAGGAATTCAGGCAGCCCAGCTTGTGTGTATGTATGCATGTGTGTGTGCATGTGTCCTATGGCAAGCCCGTGGAGTTAGAGATCAGCTTTTGGTAGTGCATTCCCTCCTTCTAACGTGAGTTCTGGAGATGGAACTGAGACCATCAGCCTTAAGCAGCAGTCGCCTTAATCTGCTAAACTACTTGCTTGCTCTCAGACTATGCATTTTTCAAGTTCTTGGTATTTTCAGTCTATTATGGTTTTGTGGCAATTTTTTTTTCATTTTCCTTTTAGGGTAATGGGTAACTTAAAATGAATGCTAAGTATTAATAGGAGGGGTGTTTGCAATGCAGCAGTGAGTCCCAGGAAGTCTCTCTTCTCCCGGTCTGTTTGCAGTTCACAACAAAGCATAACATTTCATACTGAACCCTAGAGGAAAATAACATGGTAAAAGCACTCGAAGACTACAGATTGTAGGTACGCAAACCCCACAATCTCCTAGATTTCTGGAGAGAAGTCTTTAATTGTGTATGTCCAAACATGATTAAGCTTATAGAGTGTGGGGAAAAAGAACTCTGAACACTCATCTGATCTCCTTTCATTCTCAAAACAACCCTGAGCTGTTAGATTTTTTTAGACAAGGAAACTGAGGTAAGGCCCTAGCTTTCCAATTCTACAACCCCAGAATAGACCCAGGGTATTTCCCCAGAGAGGAGAAAAAAAGGTTCCCCTGAGAAGGTGCTCATTGAGAATGTTTTGGAGAAACTTTCCCTCCCAGAACGAATCTCAGTGATGACACTCTTGAGGTGTGACTTCCGGGCCAGTCCTCTACCCCGATCCCATCTGCAGAAGAAGCAGAACCATCTTATATGTCACTATTGTGAAGACGGACAAGATGCCAGCTTACATTGTAAAGTTAGTTTACAAACTTTAAAAAATGTCTTGTTGTTTACCTTGTCATGTTTGTTTGGGTTTTGTTTTGTTTTGTGGAGACAGGATCTCCCTGTAGCCCCAGCTGGCCTGGAACTCTCTATATAGACCAGGCTGGCCTCAAACTCACAGATTTGCTTGCCTCTGCCTCCCAAGTGCTGGCATTACAGACTTGGCTATTCTATCATTAAAAAAATTTTACAGTGTGTGTGCAGGTCCATGGAGGCCAGAAGAGGGTATCCGGTCCTCTGGACTGGAGGTACAGGGGGTTGTGACCTGCTTGATATGGGTGCTGGAATCAAAATGCAGGTCCTCTCAAACTGCTGAGCTGTCTCTGTAGCCCCTATCTTATTGTTTCTTTTCTGCTTCCTTCTCCCACTGTTTTGACAATGTCTCAGTATGTAGCATAGGCTGGTATTGAACTCCTCAGCCTTCTGCCTCAACTTCTAGTGTGCTGGGAATATAGGCATACAGGGCTTTTTTTTTTTTCTCTTTGTACTACATATAAAACACAAGGCTTAAAGTTATAAGAGCACATTTGTTAAACAGAGAGGTAAACTACCAGAAAACGTGTGTGTGTGTGTGCGTGCGTGCTGTGGATGGAACGCAGAGCTTTTGCCCATGCTAGGTAAGCACTCTACCACTGAGATGTATCCCCAGCCCCAATAAAGTGTTTCATAAGCTTCAATGTACCAAGAATCATCTGAAGTTCTTGTGAGCTCCTCTGTCTCTTCACATTCTGGCTTAGGAGCCCATGGTCTGTGCATCTTCATTTCTTTTTTAAAAAGATTTTTTCATTTTTATGTGTATGTAAGTACACTATGTCATGCAGTTCCCAGAAAGAACAGAAGAGGATGTCATATCCCCTGGAACTGGAGTTATGGACGGTTGTTGGCTGCCATGTGGGTGCTGGGAATTGAACCTGGATTCTTTGTAAAAGCAACCAGTGCTCTTAATCACTGAGCTACCTTCCAGGCCCCTGAATCTTCATTTCTAATGAGCTCACACATGAGGCTGGTGTCACTTGTCCAAGACCTACCTACCCTGATGGTCCATATAACTGCTCATTTAAAGAGCTGAGTATGTGGATGATTTTTAGGAGTGTTGGCATTCTTTTTGCTCAGAACTTTTTATTTTTTTAATTTTAATTTTTTTTTTTTTTTTTTTTTTTTGGTCTTTTTGAGACAGGGTCTCCCTGTAGCCCCAGCTGGCCTTGAACTCACATAGATCCGGCTGCCTCTGCCTCCTGAGTGCTGGAATTAAAGGCGTGTGCCACCATGTCCAGCTATTTTTAATTTTAGGTGTATGAGAGTGTATTGCCTGCCGGAGGATGTCAGAAGAGGGTGTCAGATCCCCTGGAAATGGGAGTTACAGATGGCTGTTAGCTCCTGTATGAATGCTGGGAATTGAACCATGGTCCTCTGCAAGAGCAGCTTGCATGTAGGTAGGTGAACCTGTGTTGCACAGTGCCATGGAGGTCAGAAGAGGGCATCGGATTCCCTGGAACGGTAATTACATACAGTTGTTAGCCACCACTTGGGTGCTGGGAATCAAACCCGGATCCTCTGCAGGAGCAGTCAGTGGAACTTTGTAAAGGGTACATACAGTGCAATGTTCACTTCAAGCTTTGTTTGAATGTAGAACATGAGCTCCTGTGACCAGCAGGGGGGCTTCTGAGATGCCTGTAAAACTCTTTCCACTCAGTATGATGTTCAGTGAGTAGTTCTGTTTTTGTTTTTGGTTAGTGCTGAGCACTGAATCCAGGACCTCACCTATGCAGTTTGTACACCACCACCAACCTACTCCTCTAACAGAGAAGTAAAATAAAACTAGTTCATGATGCAGCTGTGAACTGGCTTACTCATATAAAATGAGTGTATTTTGAAAACTGGTATCATGTCTTTTTTGCTAGGAATGACGTTTCAAGTTACTGAACAATTGTAAGTTAAATAACTTGGGTATAAAATAAACACATAATGAACTAACGTAGCCATTATGCATATTCCCAAGTTGAGATGGCAAGTAAAAAAACATGCTGGGCAAATGCCCAACCAGTGAGCCCCAGCCCAGCCCTGGAGGTGTTTTTGTCTTGAAGGAGTGAAGGTAAGTCAGTGGTGGTAATGTCATTACTGGTCTGTATATGTGGTTCATGCACGCATGTGTAGGTGGGCACACGCTGACTGGGATGCAGGGACCAGAGCGAGGTGTCTGGAGTCTTTGAATAGCTCTCCACCTGATTGCCCTGAAACACGATCCCCCCCTGAAGCTCAGGTTTGGCTTGCTCTGGATTGGCCTGTCCCTGCCCTCCCAGTACTGGCTACATGCACATGCAGCTACGCTCAGTTTTTACATCTGTGCTGATGATTCGAACTCAGGTCCTCAAGCTTGCAGAACAAGTGCTCTTGACAGTGAGTAGTCTCCTCAGTCCTGGTTTTCTCTGTTGCCCAGGCTGGCCTTGAGTTACCAGCAATCCTACCTCAGTCTCCCCTGTTTTGGGCTTACAACATGAACCACCATACCCTTCATTACCTATTATTTTAAAGTAGATCCTACCAACCCAACCCTGCTTTCCAAGAAGACCAAAGAGACTGCTCAGACTGCTGTGCAGCTGAATGGCGAAAAGAATCATCAGTTATCTCTGTATTTTGCTATTACATAATTTTCTTCATTGTTTATTTTTATAGACATATATGAATATTTGCCTACATGTATGTGTATGTATCATATGCATGTTATGTTATGGCCCAGAGGCCAAAAGATGGAATCAGGTCCCTTGGAACTGGAGTTAGATGGCTGTTAGCCACCCTGTGCGTGGTGGGAACCAAGAGACAGTGCTCTTAACTACCGAGCCTTCTCTCAAGCCTCTTTTACTGTTGAGACCCGGCCTCATTACGTAGCCAAGGGTAGCCCTGAGCTCACAGCAATCCTTCTGCCCCAGTCTGCAAAGAATGGAGTAAAGGAGTCACAACACCTTGTTACTTCTGCGTGTACTGTATGTGAACATGTATGTGGGTACACACTCCTGGCTAGACAGGCTAGGACCCTGGATGCCTCACTTTATCATTCTCCAAGGTATTCCCTTGAGACAAAGTCTCTCGCTGAACTGGGGCTTGGCTGGTGGCCAGCAAGCCTTGGTGACTGTGCTGTCTTGTCTGTCCTCTCACATTTCTGGGGTAACAGACATGAATGTCACACCTAGTTTTTAATGTAGATGCTAGGATTTGAACTCAGGTCCTTACATTTATGCAGCAAGTAGTCTTACTTACTAAGCCATCTTTCCAGCCCCCACCTCCCTTTTTTCGTTGGCTATCTAGCTTAGGCTGTGGTCCCGTCTCCCTTTCTGAATAGTGGGCTAACAGGCATATCCCAGGGAATGGTTCTAGTTTTATCAAACGTTCTTTATGCAGCATCAAGAAACCCAAAGGCTCCTTTGTAGTTTATAATGGTGCCTCACTATAGATGGGATTCCAAATAGAGTATGTATTACTGTACTGTGGTATTTATTTACCTACCTACCTGTTTAGTTTTTTGACACATGGTATCCCAGTAGCTCCACCTGGCCTGGAACTAACTATATGTACCAGGCTGGCTTTGATTTCAAAGGTCTGCCGCCTCTGCCTCCTTTTGCTGGGACTAAAGCTGTGACCACCGTGCCCTTAACTATCTTAAAAGATTTTTGTTTCCAGCCTTGATTTAAAAGTTTTCCTCCATTCCTAACACTTGCTCATGTTTAAAATCTGGTAGAGTGGGCTGTCCACAACTTCAGATTTCTTGCACATTGATTCCAGAGACTGTTAAAAGTAAAGTATAAAATGAGGTGGCTTTTTCCGGCTGAGGTTTCCTAGGCAGCCAGACCCCCAACAGCTTTCCAGATCTCATTTTTTTGGGGTGTCCTTTTTGAGACAGGGTTTCCCTGTAGCCCCAGTGAGCCTGGAACTCACTATGTAGTCCAGGCTGGCCTTGAACACACAGAGATTCGCCTGCCTTTGCTTCCCTAGTGCTGGGATTAAAGGCGTGTGCCACCATACCCTGCCCAAGGCCCCATTTTTATGGCAGATGCTGTCAGGTGCCTGCCAAGGAGACTCAGCACTTGGCTCTTAGAAATGGGCTCTGGAGGTGCATACAGTGGGATTAGGGAGTATTCATTCACACCCCAGAAAAACCCTTTTCCACTATGGAAAACTGTTCTGGAGCTTCATTAGTCTCTCTAGGTCTCTTCCTTGGGATGGAAGCCAGCAGAAGCCTTTGATTATTTGGAGGTGAAACATGAAGACTGTTTCTAGGGACCAGTTTGTTCCTGAACACGTTTTTGTGGAAAACCTAGAAGGAGTGGAAGTGGAACTCACTCCATCTGCTAGTGCAGCTTCCTGAAGGGACAGCAACACCCGGCCTGGCACCCAGCACCTGCGGACCTCACACTCACACTGGGAGGTCTGAACAAAGGGCGGGGGGGAGGAGGGTTACGAGGGCTTCCTGTGGGGATTGGCAGGAACTCAAACCCCACCCCAGTAAAAAGCAGAATTTAGCTTTGGAATTTTTTCACTGAAAAAAAGAATCACATTTATTAATTGTGTTAGTGTGTGCGCACGCTTCACGCACTGAGTCTTCTTGTCAGTCTGCAGCTTTACCATTGTGACAGAAGGTACCTTTGGTATTCTTAACCGGTATGGGTGATGGACAGACTTAAAAGACAGTGGTTGTATCGAAGTGCCCTACCGTCCAGAGCCCAGGTCCATTTGGCGGGGCTCCTGCTCATTGAGGTCTGCTGGCCCGTGACTTTAGTGGGGCACCCCCACCCAAGCACAGGTGTCTCGTAACCCCATGGAACTTGTGTTTTCCCACTACAGGACAGCTGCACGAGTGGCACGCACACACGTCACCAGCCCCCCAGGAGCAATAGGATGTAGACAAGCAGCCAGGCAGCACCTCCCAAGATGGGCAAACAGGCGACAGCTGTCAAAAGGAGACGTCGCTTTACTTTCTTTTAAACTTGCAATGTTCGTCTTTATTTTGTTCCTTATATTTTGAAAGTGAAAAGAAATAGTATTGAGTCAATTTCTTTTTGTTTTAAATATTTGTTCTATGTATTTACAAGCCTTAAAGTTGCTCTAAATGTCAAAAGTATTAAGAGTACTTTTTCCAGGGTAGCACTTGTTGTGAACAATTCTTGGAGTTTCCTGGTCCACAGCACTTCCTTCCTTTCAAAGTTATGTATGTTTTGATTACTATTGTGATTTTTAAAATTTTCTGAAGCAAGCTGAGAGACAGGCAGAAAGATCTGATGCCGGGGGGAGGGGAGAAAGAGAGAGCAAACAAGACCTTTCTTACCTTGTCCACCTCAAGCTTTCTCAGACCTGGACTACCAGCTATGCCTTAACACAATGTGAGGTGCATCTGAAGGGGAGGGAAATTTATTTCTCTGCTTTTCTATTATACAAGTTGTTTACAGAAACTGCAAATTAAAAAATTACACACTGGCATTTGCAGTCCTTAAAATAAATTAAAAGTTCAACTTTTTTTTCATTTTTTTCTTTTTTCTTTTTTTTTGCTAAATGTGTGTTTCTTTTTTAAGTATGAGTCCTTGTTTAAAAAGAAAAGATTAAAACAGAAAATATTTTCTATAAATAATACATGTATTTTGGTTTTCGTGCTCCCGCCCTCAGGTCTGCAGTTTGCTTGCTCAGTACCTTTTTCCGTCATGATCACTTTTCCTTCCCCTCTCCCACTCGTGCACACGTGGGGGTTTCTGCGAGAATTGGCCTTGCTGCACTGTGATTGGCGAAGACGTGAAACTTTTTAAAAAAATACTTAAATTGTTTCTTTTGTTTCGTTTTGTGTATTTGAGGTTTAGTTATCCTCAGACTCCTCTTCTGCTTCCCGCAGCCACGTGAAAAACGCTGTGACAGATTTGAGGGCCACACCCTTCCCGCTCTGCTCAGCTGGGTCCTTGCTGCTCTCCCATTTGTAGAAGGCATCCTCCGAGATCACCTCCTCGTCGTACAGGCAATCAAAGAACATCCGGAGCAGATCTGCCAGGGGTGGAAAACAGCCATTGGTTTGTGTACTGCAGTTGGGAGGGAAGGCAATGAAGGCTGCAAGTGAATGACAGCTGCGAACACAGGAGGGCGCGGACTGGGTGCGCATTCTCTCCCAGAGCAGAGTGCACCACGCACCCCACTCACACCTGACACAGGATAACCCAACACTCATCTGCAAAGGAGCAAAGCACAAGCATTCTGAATTATTTTTATCTTTCATTTATTCAAATCCAAGTATGTTCTAAAACTGGTGAAGCTGTTTCCTATTATGTGGTTCTCAGCCTAAGCACTAAAAAGTAAATATTAACTCCCCCTCTAACATTGTATTTATTTATTTTTATTTTATACGTATGCGGGTACTGTCTGCATGTATGTAAGTACACTTGTGTCATGCAGTGCCTACAGAGGACAGAAGTTCCTATGGAATTGGAGTTAGACAGTTGTTAGCCACCTTATCTGCTATATGGGTGCCGGGAATCAAACTCCTGTCCTCTGCAAGAGCAGTCAGTGCTCTTAACCACCGCTGAGCCATCTCTCCAGCCGCTCATCTAGATTTTATCCACTGAAAATAGTTATTTGTTGTTTTAAATGTCTATAGAGAAACAGAAAGGGGGGCCATGGTTCTGCCCATGTTAAAGTTCCCAGCACAGTAGTTCTCCAAGGAGAGCTGAAGATGATTAATAATGGGATACTCTGTGTACAGAACATCAATTTCACCCTGCAACTTGACCAACTCATTTGAACACCTAGCATCCTCTTCCTGTAGCAATAAAGAAAAGCAAGGTATCCTGTTAAATGACCTTCCAAAGACTCTGAAAGAAGGGAAAATACCAATTAAAAATTTCAGATCAGACTTAGGTGGCTCTGAGGATAATGTGTTTCAGCCTTTTCTCGTCCAGAAAGATTTAGGAGTGTTTGCCAAGAAGGAAAACTCTGCAAAAGCCACAATCTAAGCAGAATGTTTACAAACCACTTCAGAGGCATCTCTGAAATAATCCTGTACCTCTTAATGTGTAGGAGTTGCAGGAGAATCCTCAAGATATTAATCAGTGGCCCATTAGGAAGCATTTCTAACACTTGGGTGTAGAGGTAACCTTGTGTATCTGTTTGGCCTAAAACTGGTGCTAACTCTGGACTGAGAATGCCTTGGTAAACACCAGTGGCTCAGGATTTCTTTAACTATGCCTACCTGTGCTGCCTAATATGCATCTAGTATGTGCACATGTGGCCACTTAGATGGAAATGAACCAAAAATGGAAAATTTAGTTCTGAGTCACCATAGCCCCATTTAGGTGCAGAATG
The DNA here is from genome assembly GCA_035773235.1 of Eospalax fontanierii. NCBI lineage: Eukaryota > Metazoa > Chordata > Mammalia > Rodentia > Spalacidae > Eospalax > Eospalax fontanierii. The sequence continues at coordinate 14,648,079 of CM069553.1, forward strand.
ACCATAGGGCTTGTGGTTACCAGGTAACCACACTGGAGAGTACATACATTTCCATTATGGGGAATTTTATCAGACTGATTCTACGATAAGAATTAAATCTTTAAAGTAGCTTTTTTTCCCTTAAAGTTTCTCAAGTTTTGAGATGGGGTCTCATGCTGTAGCCCAAGTTAGTCTAAAACTTACCATAATGCCCAAACTGGCCTTGAACCCACGATCTTTCTGACTCAGCCGCCAATGCTGGCATGACAGGTAGAAGCCTAAATTCCTATTCTTCTTCACTAGCATTTTCTCACATAAGGAGATAAAAGATTCAATATCTAAAGTTGTTGACGATCCAAATTGTTACAAGTGATTCTTCTACTATCTTCCAACCCCAGGTCAACTTTAAAGTCTCACCTGGGTCTCACCGACTGGCTTAACTGTAATGGGATGTACTTACTGGCAGGTTGATCAAGTTTTACTATTGATGCTTGTAGTGCATAAAGTGCTTGTAGTTCCTTCTCTGTATCTGAGTCTAGGTACTTAAGTAAGATCGGCACTCTTTGCTTGATGACAGCAGTGTCCACTCTGAACGTAGAACAGTCAGCTGGAGGTGACACAAGAACCAGGTGTTAACACACATGACCACTTCCACTTTTCTGAGTACACTGGACACACAAGTATCTGTCAGAGGATACTTGAATCAATCCATGGCAAAGATTTAGAGATTTTTTTTTTTTTTTTTTTTTAAAAAAAAAAAAGAGAAGCAGGGTCTCATTGTATAGCTCTGGCTGGCCTGGAACTCTGTTGTGTACCAGGCCAGCCTAAAACTCAAAGACATCTGCCCGCCTCTGCCTCCTCAGTGCTGGGATTTAAGGGGTATGCCACCAAGTCTGGTGATCCAGGCAAAGATTCTGGAATCCAAGGAGCTCTTTCTCCTTTTGGTGGTAACAGAGATTCAATCAAATGCCTCACCATGAGAAACAAGCACTCGAACACTGAACTTTCGTGTTACTTTGAATTTTGAGATGGAATCTCAGTTGCCCAGGCTGGCCTTACCTTTTGATCTTGAGAGGCTGGGATTAGAGGCTTCTGATATATAAAAAATTAATCTTATGTGTATGAGTGTTTTGCCTGCCTGCATGCACATGCATCACATGCAATGCCCATGGAGGCCAGAAGAAGGCATCCAATCTGGAGTTAGGGATGGTTGTTAGTTGTCATGTGGGTGCTGAGAACTGAACCCAGGTTCTAGTACTTTTAACTGCTGAGCCATTTCTCCTACCCAGTCTATTTTTAATGGTACAGGCTCTCAAATATGACAGAATGCTAAGCCTTTAATCCCAGTACTTGGGATGCAGAGGCAGAGACAGGCAGATCTTTGGGTTCAAGGCCAGGCTGATCTACACAGCAGGTTCTAGGCCAGCTGGGGCTATAGGGAGACTCTTTTTCAAAAAGACACAAAACATTCAAAGCATTAAGGGGAGAAGCATGATGAGTGATTTCCCTTAAAGTGTTAACCCAATTTTTAATGATAACAAATGAGTAACAAAGTTTTCTGACATCTTAGAAGATCCACATAAAATGTCTCACCATAAAAAGGGAGAGGTGATAGATATGTTAATTAGTGTGAATTAATCATTTCACATTGTCGACATTTATCAAAACATCACATTGTATACTACAAAGGTATACAATTATGATTTGTCAATCAAAAACCTTAATAAAATAATCCAGGAATTCAAGGAAGCACATTAAAAACGCAAAACTAAATAAAGGGAAATTGGGGTCTAGGGATATAATGTGCTCCATGGTTAGGTACTTGTCTTATATACAAGTATCTTACAGAAAGTAAAACACAGAGTATGTGCAACTGTTGGTATTTTCTTACTTCATATGCCTATTTGTATAAGGTGACTTCTTTCCTGTTGAGAATGGTGGTCTTCTGATATTAAACGTAAGACTATTCAATCAAAGTTACACAGCAAATCAAAACGGACTATGAATAGAATAAAAATACTACAAAAGCTGGGCGTGGTGGTGCACACCTTTAATCCCCACAGAAGCAGGAGACATTTGTGAGTTTGAGGTAAGCCTGGTCTCCACAGAGAGTTCCAGGCCAGTCAAGGCTATGTAGTAAATCTCTATCAGAAAACCAACATAAAATTATGATTAAAAAAAAAAAAAAATCAACCCATAAGCCAGACTTGGTGGCATATACCCAGAAGGCGTACACCAGAAAATCACGGCTGAGCTGCACAGCGAGTTCAAGGCTAGCCCTGGGCTACATGAGCCTTTGTCTCAAAAAACTATGAAGAATATTCAAGCCATCATGGATGGAAGAAGTGGCCTTAGATGAATGTGAAAAGGAGGCTACACAGGCTTCAGAACACTGGCTACAACAGCTTTGCTGAACTACAGAACACAAAATCCACCCCAAGCCAGGCACTGTAGAGAAATGTGCCCATTTGAACAGAAACTCCACTATACAAGGCAAACTTTACAAGGCCAATATAAAATCAGATCATATGACAAGTAGCCAACATGCCATGGATTTCAGATGGCAAAGCTGCTTTCCGACACACCACTTACCTATGATGGCTGCTTTACAAACGGCCGTCATTAAAGCTCTAAGGAATGTAGGTGAACTCATCTGGCTTTCATCTAGATTAGCCTGGAGTGGAAATTTAAAAAGGAAGAAGAGTTAAAGGCACCTTACACATGTTCTGTGTGAAAATGCTCCAAGAAGTTCTTAGGTTTGAGGCCCTCTCTGCTATGTTATGCGCACTGATGACTCACACAGCACTGTGTACTATATCTGCTATGTTATGCGCACTGATGACTCACACAGCACTGTGTACTATATCTGCTATGTTATGCGCACTGATGACTCACACAGCACTGTGTACTATATACATTTGGAAGTGCAACCATTCAGTAACAGCATTCCTCAGTAAATACCCACACGAGGAGACCTTTCCAGGTCTACACACTTAAAAGTGATTGTATCACAACTGCAGTGCATCCTGGACTACATTCTCAGCACTGTGTTTGCAGCCGTGCACATATACCAACATGCTGCTTCATCTTAAGTCACAGTCATCCAGCACTGCCTTAAATAAATCCTTCAGGTGGTGAGAAACTGGTTCCTCATTTCTAAGGATGGCAAGAAAGAATACAGTTAGAGATGCCAAATTAAGTAAAATGATTTCTACATTTAATTGTACTGTATTTATCTGGTTGCTATTAGACAGTACACTAAACAGATGTGCAGCTGCAGAGAAAGTCAAACGAGGAGACATTCTCTCTCTCTGTCTCTCCAGTCTTACGATGTAGCCCTGGCTGGCCTGGAACTCACGAAAATTGGCCTGCTCCTGCCTCTCAAGTGTGCTGAGATTAAAGGAGTGTACCACCATTCCCAGCAACATTTATGTTCCTAAGACTAGAAACAGAATCAGTACTTGATTCATCTTCAATCACATTCCATGGTCTTTCCCATGCAAAGGGTCAGTTTTTACATAATGGTCTGGCTAGGAAAAACTGAAGATGTCTTTATCAATTCCTTTGTGTTAGAAAGCTTAGACTTTCAAAGCTATAGATGATCTTAGTAGAATCGAAGCAGACTAACAGGCAGTTCTCTTCCAATTATCACTGGAGACAAATTTCTGTGATGGGGAGGGCGAAGCAGAGTCAGATTCAGATGACCATCTCTGCTGGACACCAGTGCAGTGGCCAGCGTGGGCTGTGCTCTAGCCAGAGGCTTCCAAACCAGGCCAACCACAGGATAGAAGCTGTGGTGCCAATAGCTGGGGGAGGGAGCCGAGTGTGGGGCTGGGAAGATTTCTGAGCATGGTGGTATAAGCCAGCTGCTGGTTATACTTCTGTAAAAATACTTTATTTGGGTTGAAGCCAAGCCTCAAAGAGTTACTTTTGGGAAGTCTCAATTATTTTTGAAAAACAAACGAGAATATACTATTACTTTTTTGTACAATGATATTTAAAGAACAGGTTGACGGAGCAATTTGAAGTACTGAGCGATACTTGAAATTCACAAAGGATTTGATTTCAAGGAGTCTGAGCAAAATAAACAAATCAGCTGCATGTAATTAGATAATGCCACTTCCAAACCATCAGAGTGCTCCTTCTATTACAAAGAAACAGGCTACGTCTTTGTACTACCAGACCAAGCCAACTGTTCTAATTTTAGTACCCAACAGTAGAAGAGACTTGAGAAGTGCCAAGAAAACTAGAGGTTAAGCCAACACGTTAACAAAAGGGCAGGGAAGGAAGGAAGATGAGCCTGCTAACTGCTGCTGATTGACTTAGCTCTCGTCTAGACAGAGTCGCAGGCCTCTGTAGTTCTGTGAGCTCAAGCACTTCTGAGCCTTCTCTTTTTTTTTCTTTTGCCTTAAGAAAGTTAACTTTTAGAATTTCACATTTGGTAAAATTTCTTTCTGTCTCTCCTTTCTTTCTCTGCCTTTTAAAGACAGGATCTCCCTGTAGTCTCAGCTGGCCTGGAGCTCGCTATGCAGACCTGGGTGGCCTTGATCTCACAGAGACACTCCAGCCTCTGCCTTTCCCGGGATTAAAGTGTGGCCACTATGCTCAGCCTTCTCTCTTTTGAGACAGTGTTTCACTGTGGCCTGACTGGTCTAGAATTCACTAAATAGACCAGGCTGGCCTTGAACTCAGAGATCTGTCTGCCTCGGTCTCTAGGGTACTGGATTAAGAGCATGTACTATCACTCCAGGCTCTTTCATTTCTTAAAACTTAAATTGTGTGTGTATGTGTGTGTGTGTGTGCACGTGCATGTGTAAGCAGACAGCTTAAGGGAGTCACTTTTCTGCTTTTAGCATGTGAATTCCTAGGATCAGACTCAGGTTGTAGGGAGGGCTTCCTGGTAGTGTCTTTACCTGCTGAGCCATCCTTCCTTCTCCTTAAAGAACTGGTGATATAATCTATATAAAATAAACACTGGGATAAAAATCAAAGACTGAAGTGGGTGAAAGGTAAAAATATCATCCTTTTTATACACATAGTGAAATGAAAGTACAAACTATTGAAATGTAGGTTATCCATGAAAAATCCTGACAGGAATGATACTTAACATATTAATAGTGGCCTGACTGTTGAAATAAGAAACCAGGCCTATGACTCTGGTAAGGGCCAGAAAGCCTAAGGCTGACTACTTTGAATTCAAGAATAAACTGTGTGGTGGTAAAGTGGTTAGCAGAGTGGTCTTCCAAGAATAAATTCTCACATGAAAGGCTTAAAAGTTTTATGAAAGAGATGGTTATGCTAGATGGTAAAATTTATGAAGTCACACTAATTATATTTAAAAATATTTATAAGTCTTTATGTGTACCACATGCATGCAGGAGCCCATGGAGGCCAGAAGAGGGCATTGGATCCCTTGGAGCTGAGATTACAGGTGGTTGTGAGCAGCTATGTGGGTACTGGGAACTGAACCCAGGTCTTCTGTAAAAACAGCAAGTGCTCTTCACTGCTGAACCATCTCTACAGCCCCCTATCTCAGACAGATAACAGAATTTCTCTGAATTGGAAGAGGGCGTTTTAACAACTATCTAATGGCAGATAGTCCCTTGTGAGTTATACATAGGCGAGAATTAGATAGCAGAGCTAAGGGCATGAAATAATGAGAGGCTAAAGGCAGAGTGTCCGAGGGGTGGCTGGGGGGGTCCCTGACAGTATGTGGCCAACCTGCTCAGGTGCTTTCCTCGGAACACAGTTAAGGACAAAGTTGGAAGACGAATGAAATTAGAGATGGTGCTAAGCAGAAAAGGATGAGCAGATTTCAAGATTAAATCAGAATCCAGAATGGGATCTACGCAAGAAGACAAACATAAACCAAAATACATTTTCAAAAGCTCCACACTGGTTGAAAATGCATAAATGTTCAGGATAGGAGACAAATGGCCGAATGGCAGAATATAAAAGAATTAATTCTGTATGACTGAAAACCAACTTGAGTTCAGTGTAGAGAGGCTTCCAGAGGACAGAGCCCCAAATGAAAATGCAAGATAGTGCACATTGTGGTGGTACAGGTATGTTATTCCAGTACTTGGCCATTGGGGCAGGAGGATCAGGACTTTGATATGATCCTCAGTTACACAGGAATTTGGAGAAAACACCTTGGACAAAACAAGACCCTGTCTCAAAAAAAAACTATGTAATATATCACATGACCTAAACTGTTGGACATCATATGGTGACCATGTTGACACAGCAGAAGCTGCTTTGAAAGGGATGTTAAAAATCCAGGCTAGGGCTAGAGTGATGGTCCAGCAGTTAACAGCACTGTTCTTCTGGGAGGGGAGGCTGGGTTTTATTTCCAACACCCATATGGTGGCTAACAACCATCCTTAACTCCAGTTAAGGAGTTAAGGGGATCTGATACCTGTTTCTGACCTTGGCAGACACCAGGCATGCACAGGGCACACTTACACACATGTAAGCAAAACATTCATACACATAAAATAAATAAAATTAAAACAAAACAAAAAACCCCTTTAGAGAAATATAGTAGAAATATAGTTTAAAAACAAACAACTGGCTTTGCAACCTAAGATATAAAGGATAAGATTTAAGAATCACTGACCTGAAAATGTAAGCCAGTATATTTCACAGTGATTGCATACTGCTTGTTAGTTTTATTTAGTATTTGAATGATAAATTAGAGTATATACCAATGTACTGAAAGACCAAGAAAAATGGGTCTCTGTTCTGAATATAATTACTTTAAAGATTTTAGTTTTATTTACCGAGTATGAGTGTGTAGTGCCTGTGGAGGCCAGAAGAGGGCACTGGATTCCCTCGAACTGTAGTTAAAGGCAATTGTGAGGCACCATGTGGGTTCTCAGTACAGAACCTGTGCCCACAGTAAGAGCAGCCAGTGCTCCTAACCACTGAACAATCTCTCTAACCCGCTGAATATATTTTTACTTCACTTTTAGAAAAAGACTAAAATCATAAAAACTGGAAAAGGGGCTAGAGAGATGGCCAGTGAATCAGAACACTTGTTCTTCCAGATGACCTGGGTTCAATTCCTAGCACCCACATGGCAGCAAACAACTGTCTAGAACTCCAGTTCCAGGGGATCGATACTCTTTTTGGGCCTCTTCTGTAGGGCATTGCAGGCACATGGCACACTTATATACATGTACACATGCAGGCAAAACACTCATACACATCAAATGAAAAAACAAAACAAAACTGGAAAACAGTCTTTGAATTTCATTTATACTGTCTACATCTAGGCATAAACACCATAGTGCATCTCCTGAAGTGAATGGATTGCAAATGAACTGCAGGGACTCTAGAGGGGGATGGCTTTGTACCTCTACCCAGTCGAAGATCTGTTCATCATCTGCTTTGTCCTCCATGATGAGTTTCTCGAGCCGCTGATACAGCTCTTCAGCAGAGAGCTCCTTCTTTGAAAGTGCTTCAGAGGAACAGGAACTTTCGGACTCTATAAAGTCTAATTTCTGGAACAAGACATGAAACATATTAATACTGTCCAATGTAACTATTGTGCTGAGGGAAAAGTGAAGCTGTGGGCTACACCTGTTCTGCACTGGGTCAAAATGAGCAGCTGGGCTACCTCACATCTGTATGTGCCAAAGACTGCCACTCTATTAGCATTTTGATTATTTTTCAGTCTTTTAAAAACTACATTATTATTGTATGTCTGTGTTGTCTGTGTGTGGGCAGGTGTACATGTGGAGGGCAGAGGACAACTTGGTAGAGTCATTTCTATCCTTCTACCTTTACATGGGCTCCAGGGCTCGAACTCTGGTCACTATGCTTGCAAAGCAAGCATCTTCACCTGTGGAGTCATTTGCTGGCCCAGTTTTCCTACCTTTTTATTGTGTTATCTTGAATTCTCCATAAAAACCAAACAAAGTCACTTCCGTTCTCTCTATCCTGCTAACCTCCTGATAACTTTGATCTGTACCCATACAGTGCATTATAGTGCAACTCTTATATACAGCCTGGCTTACATAGTTTTACTACACAAAAACCACCATGAAGAATAACACACTAAAACTAAGGAGCAATCACATAACGTTTTCTTTTGAAGACTGGCACTGAGTAAGAAGTAAAACCCAGTCACTGGGACTGTCTTTACCCTCATTTGGTTACTTCCACTTACACATCCTCTCTTCCTGTCTACCCCCCTTTTCAGAGTTGAGGTGGAACCCAAGACCTTGAACAAACACTTGAATAGCACTTTCTCAGCCATAGCCTTAGCCTGACATCTCTGGAATACCTTCTTCTATGGCTGTGGAAGCATGGTTCTACACTGCAAACTTGTTTTCTGATTCATGTTGGGAAGTTAAGCGTTCCAGTCCTCAGACATCTATACATACAAAGAAGCATGAGAAAATAGTCACAAGTTCTTTTAAGAACAGGCAATCAGCCTTTTATAACCCTAGACAGATAGGTATCAGTGGCCATGTTGGTGCTGGGAGCCAAACCCTGGTACTCTGCAAGAGGAGCCAGTGTGCTTAAGTGCTGAGCAATCTCTCCAGCCCTGACACAGGATGTTATATAGCCCAGGCTGGCCTCCAACTCACTATGTAGCCAAGGATAACCTTTAACTCCCAATCTGCCTACCTATATCTCCCAAGGACAGAGGTTACTGGAGTGCACCATCATGCCTGATTTGTGTTTTAATACATATAGGCAACAAAGGGAAATATAAACCAAAACTATTGGTTAGGCTGGCTTTCCTATTTCCTATACAGTTAACTCTAACATAGAGTGTTTTTATTTTATTTTTTAAATAAAAAAAATTTTACTGAATTTTTATGTATTTCATAAAGAACATCTCAACCAATCTTAATCGCTTTTATACCCCTTCCTCAGTGGCACTCTCTCACAGCAACCCCCTGGCCCACCTGAATTCATAAACTCTGTCATTTAAGACCTGTTTTGTCAAGATAGTGTTCCTGGACAATCCTCAGTGCAAGTTCATCCACTGAGGTTTATCTAGTTGGTCTATCCAGAGACCCTCACTTTAAGATTAGCTCTTCCTCACCCAACAGTAATCAGCCACCAATATTTCTTCAGCTAAGTTTGGAGTCTGCTGCTCATTTCCCCAGTTCCATGCCGGGTTTTAGTTGGCTTGAGTTTGCATGGGTCTTAAGCATGCCGATGCCATTGCTGTAGGTTCTTATGCACATAGTTCCAGGAGCTTGTAGGATTCTATTTCCCTATGGTCATTCACCTCCTCCCTGGCTCTTATAATCTTTCAGTTCCTCCTCTGCAGTTGTCCCTGAGTCCTGGGTGAGTGAAGTTTAATTTCTAAATGGAGTTTTATTTCATGATGTGGCTTTCTTTGCACTACTGCCTAGTGTCAGCCCAAAGGACTCTCTGTCACTTCTTAAAGTATAGGTCTACTGGCAATAAACTTGTTTTTATTTGGAGGGGGAGCAAGTTCACATGCAATTTATTTTTTATCTTGGTAATTAATATCATGAGTATTCTCAAAGGCTTTTAACTGTCCGTATTTTGACAATTCATTTTTTTTTCAATTTTTATTTTTTAAGAATTTCATACATAGATACTGTCAGAAGGAATTATTACTCACCTGCTCCAAGAGAAAATTATGTACATTTTCTCCTTCTGGTAAAAAGTCCTTCCAGCTGAGATCAGCCTCCCTCCATAAGGTTCCCACTTTCTTATGGCTCTAAAATAGATATAAATGCAATCCATTAGCAGTAAGTAGGAGGTTAAACAAATGTGTAATTCTAAAGACTTAAAAAAAAAAAATCAGTATTGTTTCTTAGTAATAGGATGCCAATTTCAGGACCACTTTCTTTCAATTGAGATGTCTGAATGCATAGCAGTATAATGGTGGGTCTGTATGGCAGTGATATCTCTACTCACAGCACTTAGGAGACTGAGACAGAGAGAATGTCCTGAGTTCAAGGCCAGCCTGGACTATCACAATGACTATATAATAATACATAGTTCCAGTATCCTGGGCTACAGAGTTAGACCTGGTCTCCAAACCCTAAAAAAATAAACATTACATAAAATGGTAAGTGATGAAGAATGACGATTCATTGCCTGGATGCCTACTCTGAGAATCTGCACACTTGAGGCCTGGGGTTTATTAATATAATCACTATAGACTAAAATCATGGCACATTTTCTGATGTGAGAATGCCTGAGGTGGTTACTGCTCTCCATACACACACGGGAAGTGCTTCAAGGGCAAAAGCCCAGGGTTAAGCCCAATAAACAGCAGAGGATCAGCTGTAGGCAATGAGGCCTCAATAAAGACACAATGGTAACATAAGACGCAGGGCTGTGAGGACATATATATTATGTCATGAACCTGACCAAAGGCCCAGCTGAGAACCTGGTGGAACCAAGTCTTCAAAAGACACAGACTGGCTCAGAGCTGGCACTCAGAAAAGTCGGTTTGAGCTGAGCACAACATGACACAGGATTGTGACCCCAGCAGTTGGGAGGCTCAGGCAGGAGGGCTGCCACAAATTCAAGTTCAACCTGGGCTGTGTAACATAAAAATCATTATGAAATGAAAAACAAACAAAACAAAAAAAATCCCAGAAATTTTGGGGTTTATTTTGAAGTAGGAATTTGATTTGTTTCTGAAAATAAAAATTTATAACAATTTGAATTTTAAATAAATTACTAAAGTCAAGTAGTTAGGAGGGGGAAGAATTAAAAGTACTTTCAGACTTAAAAGTATGGCTCAGTAAACATTTTAGTGCCACTGGGCAAAGAGAACTATCACAAATAAGATGTGACCAGAAGCAGGCTGTCCAAGGGCATCTGTCTGTGAACAGCTATTCACAAGCACGATCAGGAAGTGAGAGATGAAGCTTGGGTTTAAAAACTAAAAATCAATGTCTACAGAACTCTGCCATCCCAGCTCCTCAGCTCAGGGCTGAGCACAGTAGGACTCATTCCAACATCTTCACGGGCAAGTTCCGTGTTGTTTTGACACCCCTCTTCCCACAGAACTCACCCCTCTGTGAAGAAGTGCTTCCATTTGCTTTTGAAATGAGTAGCTCACACCTGCCTGTCCCCTCTTGTCTAGACATTCTCTGAAGGCTGAGCTATCTCTGTAGCAGAGATATACCTGGGGCTGAAGAAATTCACTATCCCTCAGCTTTGTCTGCACTGCACAATTCTGAGTAGACTGGGTTAGCATCCCGTGAGTCAAAAGTAATAAAATTAACCATTTTATGAAATCTATCCTACTCTCAAGGTTTTTATCAAAATCTATCTAAAATTACACTAGTCATTTCATTTTAAGAAAAGACGAAACCAAATTATCAGCCACTAATAAAACTTGTCTTAGATTCGTTAGAACGACAGCGATCAATTCCAAATGAGATTAGACAAACCTTCCCTAAGATGTTGGTAATTAAAAGGATAATTTCAGACAGAAATGAGGCTTAGCGGAGACCTCACTCTTTTTTCCAAGGTAAAAACTAGACTTACTTGCACATCGAGACCTAAACTATTCACAGAAAACCCAAGATCAAGACCCCTGCTGTTCCTGACGTGCGTTATGCTCAGTTGAACACTCACCATTTGTTTGCATAGAAGGTGCAATATTTCAGAAAGCAAGACCCCAGCTCTTCCAACAGGAAGTAAAGGTTTGCTAAATTCTCTGTAAAAGACAGGAGCAGTGATTAAGTACTTCCAAACAAATTCTTTCTTCCAGAGAAGAAACAGGGTGTGCCAAACAGATAACATGTGGTGTAGCTAATCTTGGGCAAGCTCTAGGACATGCTCAGAGTCCTTTTCAGCAGGAGGAGCGCAGAGACACAGGTGACCTCAGGGTTTGTGGATAAGCAGAAAGGGGACTTCAGAATTCCTGGATCTGTCTTTTTCTTTAACCACTTCAGTAATAGAAGAAGTGCAGTCTCTTTACTGATTCAAGTTCCACTTCAAGCCAGAGGAAGAGAAGCTTACTTAGGGCTAGTTGTAAGCATGCTTAAGAAAGAAAGCTTTCTTTCAGAGTATGAATGAAGCAGAAAAGACCATTTTAGTCATAATCTAAAGCAGCATTTCCTAAACTATGTTCTATAGGATTAATATTGTAATACTGTAATTCTTAAAAAAAAAAAAAAAGGTTTTACCATAAGACCATGAAGAATTAAACTGTTTCTCTTGCTTTGTTTCCCCACAGGGTTCTCATGATCCCCAATGTGACATCATATGGAGAAGAGGGTCCCAATAGTTTGTAGAGTTTGACTATATGAGCAATTATGGGAGAAACAGTAATGTTTTGAAGATCGGAAATACTAGTGTGCAGTGTAGTACCAATCCCCACCCATGCCTGTATCTGGAGACACTTTCATTAAAGCCATGAGCATGTAAAATTCAGATGTCACAGTCTGACTAGCAAAGATGGAAAACCGTAATGCACTGGAAATTGTACAGCAATCTACAGTAAGTTTCTAGAGACAGTCTTCTTCCAGGGTTGTGATTCTGAAGCCATGTCTGCAATGAGTGCCACCCTCAATGGACCACAGGGCTTTCGGACCCTCAGCGTGGCTCCAGGGTAGAGTTAGTACAAAGAACATCTTCCCCTTGAAATGAGAAGCTAGGAGTCAAGGGCCACACTATGTGGAACGGTAGTATACTACACAGCAGCTGGTGAGCTGTGACAGTTTACCTTGATACACATTCAAAGGAACAAATATAACTTACATGATAAGTTCTCTCATGGAGATTCCACCTTCTTTTAACATGGGGGTGACTAGCTCAGCAAGGTACAGCCAAATATGGGGAATATCAATGGCCATATCATCTGCTAATTCCAAGGTTTCAGAAAAACTGAAAAAGACCAAGAAAAAAGAATCAGTGAAATATGATTTAAAAGGTAAAATTAAAGGGATCAAAGATATCAATGCCTCAACAAATGCAAGCTAAACACTGTCTATGACAGACACTGACTGGTCCAACCACAGAATAACTGGTAAATGAGTTACCAGATTCAGGAAGCTTATAGTGGTGTGGGAGAGACAAAGAGCAGAGGAGACAGATGCACCCCGAAGATAGCCAGTTTTCTGAGGAATATAGACAATGGTGCCAGAAAATATCTCTGTATTAAGGTGACCTTTGAAATAGTTCAATAATAAAACAAAACCTGTTACATAAAGTTTAGGTAAAAGCTATCATAAAATCACCAACTAAATATACATTGTAATGTAGGTCAGAGATAGAGGGAAGAAAACACAAATATCCCTAACCCACAGAATTATAGGGTGGGAAAACTGGAATATAAATATTGTATCATACATTACAAATTACAGTAATCTAAAGCTTTCGGGCTTTTGTACTATGAAATGTAGATACTTCTTAATGTGAAGAAAAAAAAAGGGCATTAAATAGAAAACTTCGGAAAGCAGTCCAAGGACACACACCCGTGTTAGACAACACAGCCGACGCTGTCTTAAAGAAAAACAGAAAATCAAAACAACTTGATAGAAAAAATGGGGAGGGGTCAGCTATAAAGTACTAGCACAGTTGTGTTTGAGCTGAAAATCACAGTCATTGATCTTTCAGTGTAAACAATTCAAGACTTTGTTTTCACAGATAGCATATTTAAAAAGTACAAAAACATAGATCTCCAAGTCATAGGAAAAGGAGGAAGGAATGAAGGGCTGGGAACAGGTGGTGTTTGTGTTCAGATCCTTTAAAAGTTCTAAACTTGTAAACTATGTGCTTTCCCATGGCAATTCCATGTTTTAGTCAGAGTATTCCACTCAGCTCAGAGGCCTACATGCTATTCGAATTTCCATGTAAAATGAGCTCCACTACAGGGCAGGGTCACCTTCCCAAGCTACTATTTCAAAACACTCTGTAGCTCAACCACATTATTTAACTGTGGGTTCTGCAAATCCTCAATGCAAGCTTTCTGACCTCATAGCTTGCAGTTAGTCCCCATCTACTTGCTATACAGGAGACACTTGACAAGCCTGTCATTATGTGTTAATATGCCCCTGAGGGAACATAATCTGGTGGAACTCCAGGATTCTGGGATAATCACTTGATTTGTCAACTCATGTTCTGTGTACTATGAGCACAGATTAAGCTATGTAATGTGTCCACGAGACAACCATAGCCACTCTGTTCATCTAACAATACATCCATTATATTCATCTCAACTCACAACTAAAAGATACCTATATTCTTGGCTAGGGTTTCTACTTGGGGTCAGCCAGTTCACCATAGGGCAGTTTATAGAACTTGGTTGGTGATTAAATTCATACTGATAATTGATTTAAAAAAAAGGTTTTGGCTGAACATAAGGTTCCCATATAATAAGTTCATAGATATTTTGAAAAATCCTTTGAAAAGAAAAATCTATGCTATGAAGAAACCTAGAAACTGTCATTTCCTTTGTAGTATTAAGTATTTGCCTTCTGTGGGCTAAGTGAAGGAATCAGCTGTTCCACACCTGTGCCTCTGTGTGCAGCGACCATCACATCCATTGGGCTGTACATATAGAATGAACAGTGTTTCTGTAAAATAACTATCCAAAAGGAAATTCGAAAAACAATCCTATTTATGATAGCAACAACATTTTGTTGGTTTTGTTTTTGGTTTGGTGTGTATGTGGAGGGAGGGGGTCGAGTCTCACTACGTAGTCCCAGTTGGCCTGAATCTCACTATATAGACTAGGCTGGCCTTGATATCACAGAGATCCATTCACCTATTTCTGCCTTCCTGGTGCTGGGATTAAAGGCGTGTGTACCTTGTCTGACCTTAGCCTGCTTTCTTATACAACCCAGGACCACTTCCTCAGGGTGGCACCATCCACAGTGGGCTGGTCCCGTTCATTTCACTCACCAATTAAGAAAATGCCTTAAAGACAGGCCCACAGTCCACAGAAAAAAATCCCCAGTTGAGGTTCCTTCTTCCCACGTGTGTAAAGCTGACAGTTGAAGCTGTCCAGCACACAGCCAGTGATCTGGTTTTATCCAAGTCTATGCTGTTTTACTTATAGTTCCTTTACAATAATACATTTTGAAATCAGTGATAGATTCTTTAGAGGGATGCCATCAGCTTTGTTTTGTGGGGTTTTTTTTTCCCCCTAAAAATTTTTTCAGTTATACTAACCATTAGGGGAATGCAAATTAAAATCTCAACAAACTATTAGGTCATATCTGTTGGAATAAGTTTTTATTAAAATGATGAAGAGCTGGTGAGGACACAGAGAAAAGTGAATACTTACATTGCTAGTGGAAATATAAATGGTATAAGTTTATGGAGAGCAATATGGATTCCTCAAAACAATAAAACTACAGCTACAACATGACCCAAATCCTACTTTTGGAAATCAGTCAAAAGGAAATGAAATTAGTAGGTTACTACAGCATTCTTCACAATAGCTATATTATAAGTGTCCATCAACAGTAAATATTAATGTATATACAATGGGACATAATTTAGCCTCACACACACACACACAAAAACAAGTTAATTCTGTCATTTGTGACAATGTGGATGAACCTTAAAAACATTATGCTAAGAGAAATAAGCCAGGCACAGAAAAACAAATATCAGAGGCTCTCACTTGTAGAGAGCATCTAAAAATGTTGAACTCATACAACAAAGTGAAATGATGATCACCAGGTGCATGGATGGGAGGAAGGGAAAGAAGGAGAGGGTGTGCTGGTTAAAGAATACAGATTCCGAGAGACAAGAACACACATTGATACTGACCACAGAGCTGGGAGATTAGTCAATTATAATGTATTATATATTTCAAATAACTAATTCCAAATACCCAAAACAAACAAAACCAAACAAACCCAACAACAACAAAATGAGGTGTGGATATAATAACTGGACTGATTTCATCATCCCACAGGCCTTATATATACGCAGAGTATAATTATGATTCATCGGTTTAAGCTAATATACAGACTGGAAGTGGGGAGGCACATGTAGCAGTGCACACCTCTAATCCCAGCACTAGGGAGACTGAAATTGAGGCCCGTATGGTTCCACAGCGAGTCCCAGGCCTGTCTCAAAAACAAAACAAAGTGTGAAAAAAGGAGCTGGAGCCGGAGAGACAGCCCAGCAGTTAAGAGCACTGGCTGCTCTACAGAGGATTGGGGTTCAGTTCCCAGCACCCACATGGTGGCTAAACAACTATTAATAATTCCAATCCCAGAGGATCCAAAGCCTTCTTCTGGCTTCCATGGGCACTGCATGTGCAGGTGCACTTACATACATGCAGATAAAACACTCATACAATAAAAATGTTACAAAGCTTCTTAGAACCTCTGCAAGGTTATGATCAAAGAAAAGCTTGCTTTATGAACACACAGGAACTTCGGCATGTCTATGTAAGGTCTCTAGCCAGATGGAATTGCCATAACTGGTAATAAGAGTTTCAGAGAAGTGGTGGAGGAAGCTTGCTTCCAATGACCATGTCTCCAAGTGAGGTGACAGTGAGCTGAGGGTGAGCTGAGCACCTCTGCCCCCCAGGACATATTTTGTGGTCATTAACTCCAGTTTCTGCTGCTTTGGTTTTCATTTCAAAGCGAACGCCAACTCTGTTATGAACAATCAACTACCTGCCCTCAGCTTTCTCCACTAGACAATTTTTGGAAAGAATTTTTCACAAACTATGGCAAGGCTAAAGACACAGCTGAGTGCTTGCTTAATATGCATGAAGCTCTGGCATAAACTAGGTATGGTGACACATGCCTGTAATCTCAGCACTCCAGAGTTGGAAGCAAGACCTTCAGAAGTTTAAGGTCATCACTGGCTCCACAGAAACTTTTAAGGCCAGTCTGGGCTACATGATTCCCTGTCCGTAAATAATATATAAATAAAAATTTAAAACCACGATAAATGATTCTCCAACACAGTATGAAATGTCATGCAGTGACTTGTAATACCTGCTTTCCCTCTCTCTGCTTCCTGCCTGCCCCAGGTGAGCTACTCTACTCTCCCCAACAGGCTGGGTGGACAAATCCAAATCCTTACGCCTAGATAAATCTCTCACAGGGCTTTTCTTGCTACAGTCACATAACAACTTAAAGAGGAGAGCTATGTCCCTCCTCACAGGAAGCAGAGAGAAAGAACGGCCTTATGATAACCTGCTCTCAGCACCTACTTCCTCTCCTTCAGCCCCACCTCTCAGAGTTGCCACACATTCCTGAAATAATACAACCACCTGGGTACCAAGTGTTGAAAACATGAGCCCATGGGTGACATTTCATTTTGACAATCAGGTTATTTACGTCAGGTGTTCTGGTACTGTGAGGGAAGAAGCTTATATAGATTGCTTGATGTCTCTTTATGGAGGTTTTACACAGAACAACTAATCGTGCTCAAATTTGCCATAGCAACTTGCAGGAAACTAAAGAACCTAAACTACTTATAAAGTCTACTGGAAACTTCTGTCCACTTTGCTACACAACAGTAGTGTGTGCCTGAAGGAACAGAGGGGAAAAGTGGTCAGTTACTAGCTAGCTCACCAGGGACCATGTACTAATGGCCTCTGCTTCTCTGAGTCATCTCTGGCTTGGGGATCTGAGCTCTGCTTCCCAGTAGCTCAGAACTAGTGGCACCCAGGGGAACTGATCTTGGGTGCTTCTCTACCATATATGGACAGAGATAGATCTGTGAGCCAGAGACTCTGTGTGGCCTCTCTGCATGGTATGAACTACAAAATCAACTCAGGCTTTTTAAGGGATTGGAAAGTCTATTTACAAGGATTTAGGTGGATAAACAAATTCAGGTGGTCAGGCTTCACGGCAAATGCCTTTACCCACTGAGCCATCTTGCTGGCCCTTGAAACCACCTTGAAGTCTGCTGGGGGTACCTTGCTGTTTGACTGTGAGGGTGCATATGTCTTCATTACTCCCACATTTTTAGGGGGGATCACGCAGTCTTGCTGTGCTGCCAGTGGTCTCAATCCAAGAGCTCAACTGAATCTCCTGTTTCAGCCCGCTCACCTCCACCCCCCGGGACAGGACGGCAAGTGTGGCCGTCTTGCCTGGTTTTCCTTGTACCGTCCTCACAGGCTGGTCACTGACTGCGATGAAACACAAATTTCTCCCTCCTGGCCCTAGAGGACAGTAACCAGTTTGGCCAAAGTTTCTTCCTAGCTTGACCAATTAAATAGTGTCAACTGAGTCCTTAATTCCGAGCAGCACAGCTTATAGACAAATTGTGATTTCTTAATGAGTCAAATACACATATTTTAGGACCTCAAGGACAATGTCATCAATTCTTTGCAAAATCATGAGTGATTCCACCTAAGAAAATTCACTGGTAACCTTTTGAGTTTGTTGTTTACTTTTCTTTGACAGTGACTCCCTCTGGCCTGGAAACCTGGGCCTCCTACCTTCCTCCCCTCCCCTGCAATTACTGGTATCACAACACTACCACAACCTGGCTACATGGAAGCACGTATTTAACTGATAAGGACCTGATAAAAGAGTCACAAGATGGGGAAATTACATAATACAAAATTCTAACTCTACTCAATTCAAGCATCATCTGTTATCCACAGCAGTGTATAATGGCAGGCTCAGGTCTGATGTGCAAACCTGAGGAGGTTTAGTGCCAGTTCCCTTAAAAAGTGCTGCTGTGAATCTCTGCTAATATTTGCATAAAATTTACGAATTTTTGTCAAGACAAAACATTTTTAATTCTGTGTCTGTTTAGGGTGTATGTGCATGTGAGTGGAAGCCAGAGGTGTGGGATCCCCCAAGAGCTGGAATTATAGGCAGTTGTGAGCCACTGATGTGGTTGCTGAAAACTGAACTTAGTTCTCTGGAAGAACAACAGCACATGTTCTTATCCTTTGAGCCCAAAACATAGTTTTAAAATATTTTATTATTTTTATTTTATGTGTATGAGTGTACTGCCTGCATGTATGTAAGTGCGCCCAAGTCATGCAATGTCTGCAGAGGTCAGAGAGGGCCTCGTATTCCCCTGAAACTGGAGTTACAGACAGTTGTTAGCTGCCATGTGGGTGCTGGAAATCAAACCTGGGTCCTCTGCAAGACCAGCCAGTGTTCTTAACTGCTAAACCAATTCTCTAGCCCAAACAAAATATTTTTTGTTATACATAATTTCCACCTTAAAAACTGATTTTAGAACTTCATAAGAAGTTAAGATTCTGTGGTTAGGCTGAGTGTTGGCATATGCCTTTAATTTCAGCACACAGGAGGCAGAGGCAGATGGATCTTTGTGAATTCCAGGCTAGTTGGGGTTACAGAGAGACCATGTTGTCTCAAAAAACCCCAGAAGACTGTGTGGCTAAGCCATGAAGAAACTAATCTGTGCAGCTGTGGCCAAAGGTAGAGATCAAGACAGCAGAACCTGGCCAAATGTAGGTGCAATCCTCATGACAGCCAAACCTCACTCATCAGCTAGACAGGAATCATAAAAGGAAGCCACTTAGAATATACAACATCATCAAGAATGTGTGGATCCTCTCATTAGGCTGGAGTGCAGAGACAAGCCATGTGCTGGCCAAAATAACCACAGCTTATCATAAGGCTTTAAGTCCAGGTTCCAAAATTTTCCTCATGAAGAAAAGCTCCCCCGACCCCTTCCATGCAAGAAACAGGCAGGTTAGTGTGAAATGAGCTGGAGAAGGTCTCAGAGAGTGCCGGAGATTGAGGCCTTTTACATTACAGACACTAGGACAGAGATCTCAGAACAGAGAAGACCAGACGAACCTATGTCCTGTCCTGGGCAGTCCACAGAATGCTGTTGCATCAATCAACATGTTGCCAATTATATTACATTAAAATACTAAAGTGAATACAAATTCCATCTATGGAAAAAATCAGTTATTACCTATAAGCTTACAAACTGAATATTTGAGAATACTAACCCTTTGAAAAAGTCCTGCTTGCTGAGTTTTTCTGACTGTACCAGCTGATACAGTAAGTGGCCCATGTGATCCCTGGTGATCTGGCTCCGCTCCAGGGTGAACTCCACTCCTACCTTCACGAAAACATGCAGCGGACCCTGGGCACTCAGCTCTTCTATACACTGCATGGCTTCCTGTTCAAACAACAAATAAAGGCTTGTTCCATATCTGAGGTTAAGAGAACTGCAGAATCTTTAACTTATGTTAAAAGCAGTACAAAGGTCCACAAACAAGTCAGTTTTCAAATCTAAGTTTTTTCTTATTTAACGTAATGAAGGGCAGTAAAAGAGGTCATAGACAGACTTTCAAAAGAGAAGAGGTGAACTGACGGAGGGAAAAGGAAGGGAAGGGAAAACACTAAGTCTGATGTGGTGACACAAGCACTGAGATGGCTGAGGCAGGAGGATTGCTGTGAGTGGAAGACCACCATGGGCTACACAGACAGCACAAAGCCCTCCAGGGCTAGAGGGTAAGATCGATCCTATCTCAAATAAATAAAAATATAAGGAGTCTGAACACGGTGGCACAAAGCTGTAGTCCCAGCTGCGCTCAGCTCTTTGGAAGGTCGAGGCAGGAAGACTGGTGCGAATGCAGGAGTTCAAAGCAAGAGGACAGTACAGTAGGACCCTGGGGAGCCATGTCCTTCACAGGTTGACAGGGTTGTGTTCTTTTAATCTATGTTTCTATGTATGTGTATGCTTTCTGTGTGTATGTGCACCAGGTGTAGGCAGGAGCCTCAAAGGTTAGAAGAGGTAGGGCGAATAAGCTGCTGTGTGGGTGGTGGGAACCAAACGAGGGTCCTCTGTAAGTGCGCCCAACCACTGAGGCATCGCTAGGTTAACAGTATTATTAAAAGTAAATGAAGCTGGGCATGGTGGCATATGCCTTTGATTCCAGCAGTTGGGAGGCAGAAGCAGGCAGATCTCTGTGAGTTCAAGGCCAGTCTGGTCTGCATAGCAAGTTCACGGGCAGCTGGGCCTAAGACCAAGAAAAAAAAATTAATGAAAGGCCAGGTACACATAGTGAGTTTCAGGCCAGCCAGGTTTACACAGTGAGATCTCATCTTAAAAAAACTGAAAAGCAACTCAGAAACCAGTGTCAGAATGTATGACTTTACCCTGACTGTGATAGCACTAAGAAAGCTGAGGCAGGAGGACTGCCACAAGTATAAAGCCAGTCAAACAAATTAATAACACACATACATACGTGCACATATGTGTGTGTTCTATATATTAATATATTCTATATAACTACTGATTTTAAAATATTTTACTATTTTTATTTTATGTGTATGAATGTATTGCCTACATGTATGAAAGTGCACCCATGTCGTGCAATGCCTGATGAGGTCAGAAGAGGGCATCCAATTCCCCTGGAACTAGAGTTCTAGACAGTTGTTAGCTGGGAACCTAGCCAGGGTCTTCTGCAACAACCAGTACTCCCAATCACTGAGCCATCTCTTCAACAATTTAAAAATATTTTAAGTCATATGTACATATAATTTATTTGTATTAAATCTATCCCCATACTTTCCCCATTGATTAAAAAAAAAATCAAGATATTATGAAACAGAAATTCAGTATGATTCAAAGACCTTAAAGTGGCAGCTGAGATTATTGTGTCCTAGCATGTCGGAAGCTTGCATGAATGAGGTCTCCCATTACAGAAAGTTGCATGAGATTAGGCACCACTACCCAGGTTCGGTACTTACACCCACATGGCTCTTAATTCCAGATCCAGAAAATAAGATGCCCTCTTCTGGCCTTGGCAGGCACCGCATGCATGGGTACATTTATAAACACACAGGCAAAACACCTATACACATAAAATAAAAAATCTAATAGTTTAAAAAAATAGAAGGATGGCCAGTGAGTTCAGAGAGGACGAAAGCTACAGGTGTCTCAGCTGCCGCAGCCCTTCCTTCTGCCTTAGCACTTCCTGTGTGCTAACTTTTTATAAAGTCAGAGCAGTACAACATCTACCTGCACTTTAGGTTCACAGTCAAGTTCCCTTTCTTTCTACATGTCCAAAATACTTAACACTGACACAGTAGTGTCAACAAAATATCTGATATGCAGTATGCCTTCAAATTCCACAACTGCCCCCAAAGAACAATGGAGCTTTTTGTGGGTGAGTTCGACTGAGAACCGACACTCCATGTCATGAGGTCTGTTTGGAAGCCTCTAATGTAAAACAGCACTTCTTTTTTTCTTTCCAAGATGCTGGAACCTGTGACATATTCTGGCCAGCTCACTGCGCTGCTGCCTGTTCTCTATTCTTTTTATTGTTTACAGGAACAAAAAGAACAAATGCCATTCATTTTTGAGTCTTTCTATCTTTTAGTTTTTTTTGAGACAGGGTCTCCCTATGTTCCCAGCTGGCTTGGAACGCTCTATGTAGACTAAGCTGGCCTCGATTTTACAGAGATCCATCAGGCTATACCTCCCGAGTGCTGGTTGGGATTAAAGGTATGCACCACCACACCCAGTAAGTATTTAGTCTTTGAATTAAAACTTAAAATGATTGTCTACTAGCAGAAATGTGTCAGTGTCTAAGCATGCCTGTCCAACTTGAAACCTGTGGGCCTATAGGTGTACCAACACAGGTATGAAGGTGGCCTGACACATTTACAGACAGCATGTTACAAGGCTGGACATGGGCCAGTAAGATAGGCCAACAATGGCACTTGTATGGAGGTTGGAGGTTCTCTCCTTCCACCATGTGGGATCCGGGGATCAAACCAGGCTTGGCAGCAAGCCTCTTTACCCATTAAGCCATCTCTTCAGTTATATGCCTCTTTTCCTAATTACTGCATTTATTTAGTATCTGTCTTCACAGTCCTGTTGGTTTCTCCCATGAAAGCAGACTGTACTATTTATCATCCAGTATATCTGGGCAGCATCCCCTAAAATGGGGCCAGAACACATAGGGAATTCAGTACATCATGGGCTAAAATCACATTCTGGAGCCAGACAAACATGAAGGTTTCTATTCTGGTTGACTTTTACTACTATATGATTTCAAGAGTATAGTAATCTTTCTTTTGTTTTGTTTTTTTGTTTGATTTTTTGAGACAGGTTCTTACTGTAGCCCCAGCTGGCCTAGAACTTACTATAGAGACCAGACTGGCCTCAAACTCATAAAGATCCACCTGCTTCTGCCTCCCAAGTGCTGGGTTTAAAAACATGTGCCACCACTCCCTGAGATCTATTTATTTTTAATTTATTATTTTGTGTTTTACATACTGGAGTCTTGCATCCAGGTATGTAAGTGTACCACCTTCATACACTGAATACCTTAAAGGCCAGAAGGAAGCATAGGATCCCCTTGAACTGGTGTGATGGACAGTTGTTAGCTGCCATGTGGGTGCTAGGAACTGAATCCAGGTTCTCTGCCAGAGCAGCAAGGATTTTTAACCACTCAGTCATTTTAACAGTCCTTGTTTTTTGGAGACAGGATCTTACTATGTAGCTGTAGGTGGCCTGGTATTCACTATGTAGGCCAGGCTGACCTCAAACTCACAGATATACACCTGACTCTCCCTTTTGAGTTCTGGGACTAAAGATGTGGGCCACTACACCCAGCTTGAGTATAATACTGTCTCAATTTTAACGTGTGTGTGTGTGTGTGTATGGGGGTACACATATGCATGCTCATTTGTTCATTCATCCATCTCCTCCTTTAGTCAGTTTTATGTAGCCAAAGTTAGCCTTGAACTTATTATGCAGTGGATCATGATCTTGAACTCGTTATTTCCAAATCTTCCTCCCACATACATCTCCTAAGTGCTAGGATTACTGGTGTACATCTTTAAGCCTGGCAATAATCTCTTAGTCTTAAATTCTTGAGAGGAATATATGTGTGTGTGACTTCCAGTCATAAAATAAAGGCTCGATAAATGTTAACTTGCTAAACTAATATTAGTAACAATAGCACTTACTAAGACGATAGCAGGAAAAATCCATTTCTTAGGAATAGAGCACAGACTCCTCCTAAGTGTTAATGAGGTCTTCTCCCTACATTCTCAACTTGTCACAAGATCATGCTTTTCTTCCTTTGAACTGCTTGTCACTAACTCTTTAACCATCCTGCCAGTTAAGACTGAGGCAATCTAGATGGCACTCTTCCTTACTTGCCTTCCTTTTCTTCTTTTTTTTAAAAGAAATATTTTACTTCTTAATTTTTTTGTGTCATGAATGTACTGCATGCGGGTTGTGTGTAAGCGCACCCATGTCACGCAATTCCCTCGGAGGTCAGAAGAGAGTGTTAGATTCCCTAGAACTGGAATTATGGACAGTTGTTAGCTGCTACCATGTGGGTGCTGGGAATCCAACCTGGGTCCTCTGTAAGAACAGCCAGTGTTCCTAGCCGCTGAGCACCTCTCCAGCCCTGCTTATCTTGTTTTTCATCTACAAGAACTCTTCAAATTTCTCATAAATCTTCAACATTTTTCAGTGTAAAGAAGAGAAAAAGCCATTCTGTAGGAAGCCATTTTATAGGAAGGCAGCTGATTGGTTGCAGTACACAAGGTCAATTCTTTGGCTCTGTTCATTTAATGTTTATTTTGCTGCATCTTGAAATGTTTCTGCATAATATTTCTCTTTATTTTATCATCAAAACTTCTTTCCGGCTGGGCCTAGAGGCCCATGCCTGTAATTCCAACATAAGGGAAACTGAGGCAGGAAGAATGCCACAAGTTCAAACCAGCCTGACTGGTTTGAGTTACATAGGAAGTCCCTGTCATAAAACAAATTAAATTCCAGCCTGAAGATATATGCCTATAATCCCAACAACTGGAAGGTAGAGGCCGGAGAATTAGAGTTCAAGGTCATCCTCAGCTACAGAATAAGTTTGAAGCTAGTCTGGGATACAGGAGGCTGCCTCAAAAGAAACCAAAAGAACCAAAAAGCTGAAACAATCAAAAAATCAAAAAATTGGGGCTGGAGAGACGGCTCAGCAGTTAAGAGCACTGGCTGCTCTTGTAGAGCCCCGGTTCAGTTCCCAGCACCCACATGGCGACTAACAACTGTCTGTAACTCTAGTTCCAGGGGATTCAACACCCTCTTCTGACCTCCATGGGCACTGCATGACACAGGTGCACCTACCTACATGCAAGCAATTTACTTGTACACATAAAACAAAAATAATAAAGTATTTTTAAAAATACTAAAATATTAAAAAACACAAAAACCAAAACCAACCAACCAACCAAACATCCCCAAAACCAACCAAATCAACCAAACTAACCAAACCAACCAACAAACCCTTAAAATCTAAAACAAGCCAGGCATGGTGGCCCATTATGCCTTTAACCCAGCACTAGGGTGGTAGAGACAGATGAGTCTGAGGACAGCCTGGTCTACAAATGAGTTCCAGTTCAGCCAGGGCTACATAATGAGATCTCTATTCCAAAAATCAAACAAACCCTAAAACTCTTTTTCCTACTTCTGAATTCTAGATAGTATTAGAGAGTCAAGGGTTCAAAAAGGCAGGGATATACATAAAGTGATTTTTGTGTTCCAAAATCTAGGTTGTTCAGACTAAATACTGAAACTTAATGACAAAGGAAAAGTAGTCAAGATACCTAACAAACATTTTAATAGAGAAGACACTACCAAGATACACTTGTTCCCGACCTCAGAGCAGTGAACTAGACCTTACAGCCTAAGTGGAGTCAAGTTAAGATGGAGAAGGTAGAGGCTAAAGGAGGGCAAATCCACAGGTATATTTTAAAAGACCTCAGGCTGTCTTCCCCTGGAACACTGCTGTTCCTTTGTGCCTCTCTTGCCCACTTATGAAGTAAAGGAAAAGGAATGCCAGCCATAGTTTAGGACCAGCATGAGCACAATGGTGAGATGACTGTAGGGACAAGGGCAGGTAAGACTGGGAGTCAGGAAGGGCTTGCAATGACAACGAGTTGCTTCTGCTCAGTAATGTCAGTGGATTTCATTTTCTCCTGGTTAGAACAGACTGGTATCCATTCTCTCTACCTCCACTTTCATTATGTGAACGACAGCATCACTTTAAAGCACAGTGCTGGGCAGAAAAGTAGCCCAGATGACTCACTCTGTCTCATCAGTTCAAGGTTTAGATCAGAACCAAGCTACCGTCAGGCTGCTTCCCTTTATTGTCAGCGTTTACCTTAAAATCATTGATGTGCAGAAACTCGTCAATAATGGACTTGGATTTCCTCTCCATTTCTTCCTCTGACAGGGCAGGCTTATCAGGGGCTGGCATTGCTGACATGTCTGGTTTCACTACTAGTGGGTCAAAAAAGTGCGAAGATAAAAATAATACAAATTATCATCAAAATGGAATTATGGTTGGCAATATTTTTATACTGTTACATTGCTTTTTCAACGGAGGCATTCTATAGACACCAGTTTCATAGTAACACACCTGAAAGCAGAATAAAGAAGCCCTTTATTCCAGAACTGACACAGACAAAGTAGTTTCCTAACCTATTCTACATCAGTGAAGAATGGGGATACTCTGGAGCTAGACCTTCTCAGCGACAGAGTACTCTGACTTCCTCCCGTAGCTTCCATGGTGAGTACACAACACCTACTCTGCACACCAGTCCTCTCCCAGGCTTGGCTACACTGGTCCTTGGCACCTGTTTAAACACACACTGGAGCTCCTCCCACTGCAACCTGGTACAGGGTGCTCCCATGGTCATGGGAGCTCCTACAGCTGGGAGTGTTCCTTCTTTGCTCCACACCTATACCACAACATATACCTGTAAACCTGTTTCATCTTTACTGGTCCTTCAGGGAAGGATGCCCCCTCAGGGCTCCCCTCTGAGTCTAAGCAGTTAAGAACAATTACATACAGAACCAAATTTCTTTCCATCATAGTATTTTTTTGTTTGTATCTTCTGAGGAATTATTTGGTAAAGACCTTAGTGCTAGATAGCTTCATTTGTCGACTTGACACATTTGGAAAGAGGGAGCCTGAACTGGGAATTGTCTCTATGTATTGGCCTGTGGCTATGTCTTCAACACATTTTCTTGTTGAATGATGTGGGAGGGCTTAGCTGACTATGGGTGGTGCCACCCCTGGGCAGGCGGTCCTGGTCTGTGTAAGAAATCAGGCTGAGCACAGGCCAGGAGAGCAAGCCAATAAATAGGCAGTGGTTCTCCATGGTCCTCCTTCTTTAGCTCCTGCCTCCAGGTTCCTGATTTCCTTCAGTGATAAACTGTGACCTGGGAGATGTAGGATGAAATAAACCCTCCCCAAGTTGATTTTGGTCAGTGTTTGATCCCAGCAACAGGGTAACCAGAAGAACCTTCCTAACAGAGGAAGTGGAAAGCAATAATCAAATCCTGACACCATACAGGCTGCACCTGGGAAGGAGCAAATTACAGGGATGGCTGCACCTTGGTTCACACAAACGAATACTTGCAGGTTTTATCTTGCATGATCCCAAAGCATCTAGCACAGATGAGAAAGCCACTTGTCCCTAAAAGAGTATTATCAAGTCTAATCCTAACTGGAAGAAGACATTTGAATTTGCCTCTGAAATCCATTTACAGACTATAGTAACAGAAACTAAGTGATGAAACAAAATTTAAACTTATATAAATGCTAAAAGCAGCCAATATATTTAGAAAAGGCTCAAATTTATTGGTAATTTTGATTCTAAGATAGGAACTCATGTAGTCCAGGCTGGCCCTGAACTCCTGGTCACCCTGTCTCCACCCTCAACTGCTGGGATTCCAGGCAAGTGGTCCTCTGCTCTTTTCTGTGCAGCACTGGTGATCAGAGCCAGGACTTCCTGTGTGCTAGGCAGACATTCTATCACCGACCTGCAGTCCAGTCCAGACTTTAACAACTCAAGTCACTGCTGTCATGATCATTAGGACCTCTAACGCCACTGAAAACTACTGCATTTAGCAAAATGTCTTCTAAGGATGTATGATAGTCCATCTTCATAACAGTAGGGGGCACATTTATCCTACTTAAAGGGTGAAAAAACCTGCAACTCGGGAAAGGCATGAGGCTGCGTTTTCAGTGTGACTAGAGCAGGTTTGGAGTGCATGCACGCTAAATATAAAGAAAAACCACGGAGGGTGAGGGCTGTGAAAGACACTCTGATTCCCTCTCTTTGCTAAGCAGTAGCTCACTAATTTGAGAATTTTGATACCTCTGAGGGACTTTATACAAGGTAGACACTCAAATGAAAATGCGAAGTGGCCAGGACACTTCACGGAAACAGGGAAGATTTAAACTGTGGAGAAAGGCCTCCCTTGGCCACAGAAAGCAATGGTGCTCACTGTCAACTTTCAGGATGCTGTGTGCTATGTGAGGTGTTGACGCTGACTTCTGTTCACTAGGCCTTTCTAGATTTTCTTCTGAGATCAGGGGCGGCATCTCGGGTGTCTCAGAACCCTCACCTGGCTCTCTCACTTTGCTGCGCTCGGCCTCTGTGCTGCCCCTGTCAGTGTCCACGCCTCCAGTCAGCTGCTTTACCGTCTCCAGCATCTCTCTGCGCTGCTCTTCCTGAGTCTGATTGTCCAGCAGGTCTTTGCTGCTACCGCCCCGTAGGAAAGTGTTGGGACGAGCTGTCCCAGGTGGAAGGGGCTTGTCGTTCTTCTCCCGGCCCATGCTTCCACGACTTAAAAGATAAAACAACACTTTCAAAAGATAACCCTAACTCCTTTACATTCAAATGACAGCACAGCACTGAACACAACACAGACTAATACCAAAAGTACAGATTTTTTGATTTGCCACATAGAACTTAATTTTCTTATAATTATTATCATGTGTGAGGCCTGTGCATGCCATGGCACACATGTGGAGGTCAGAGGACACATATAGAGTCTCCTTCCACCTTTACATGGGCAAGGGGACTGAACTCAGATCATCAGTCATGCCAGCAAGTGCTGGGCTCACAGATGCATCCTGCTAGCTCCCACATGAGTTTAAATACAGTACACCAATTCATTTTTAAAATATTTTATTTACTATTCTTATTTTAGGTGTATGAGTGTAATACCTGCATGAGTGCACCTGTGTCATACAATGCCCTCAGAGTCAGAAGAGAGCATCAGATTCTCCTGGAACTGGAGTTAGGGACAGTTGTTAGCCACCATGACAATACACCAATTCATTTTCAAATTGTGTTAACTCATATAGCAACAAAAATCAGAGTGCTTTCAAAGGAATACTTAAGATGTTTAAATTTTTCTTTTTCCTTTTGTTGGATAAAAGGAACTACTTAAAATTTATTTAAAAATTTTTAGGGCAGTCTTTATTTTAAAAATGTAGCAATTTTATACATAAAACAAGATGGTTTAGGTTTTCCAAACTTAAGAATACTCTTTGGCCAGGTGTGGTGGAGCATGCCTTTCGTCTCAGCACTGGGAGGCAGAGGCAGGCAGGTCTCCATGAGATCGAGGCCAGTTTGGTCTATATAGTGAGTTGCAAGCCAGGGCTTCAGGGAGACCCTATCACAAACAACAACAACAACAACAACAACAACAAAGTACTCTTTAAAAGATTAAAGTGTGAGGCACTTTTGGCAGATGATGGCTGCTGAGGGAGATTAGTCTTCTTCATCACTGTGGCCCATGGCAGGTTGCCCAAGCTCTAGTGGATAGGCAAACCCCCATGAATATATGTGCAGTGCTAATTGTACTCAGTAGTTTAAAAAAAAAAAAAGGCAAAACACATGACGTTGGGAGGAGGGTGTAGGGGAGGATCTAGGAAGAGGTAGAGAAGATGTGGCACGGTGAATATTGACTAAAAACTTATATTCTTATATGAAATTTCCAGAGAATATAGGATTAAAAAAACAGTAAGGACAACAGAAGTAGAGGCCCGTGAGATGGCTCAGCAGATAAAGGCTTCGGCTGCCAATTTTCATGACCTGAGTTCAGTTTCCAAGTCCACGTCAGAAAGAGAGTTGACTCCTACAATGTGTCCTCTGATTCCAGATATGTACCATGAAGTGTGACCCACCCCAATAAATAAGTGTTAAGTGTCAGTGCTAATTCATTACTTTAGTTCATCAAACTCTTAAGAAAAAGGACACTGATGGATGGAAGCAGGAACTAAACAAATGGAAACAAACACCGTGATCACGGACTCACTCCTTACACCTGAGTAATGACATTCACAAATTTTAAGAGGGGAACGTGCATGCCTCCCTGTTGACTCTTCTGTTAGACAATTTTAACCTGCCAGACCAATAGTTTCTTGACCATGGCAGTTCAGAAGTGGCAAAGTAAAAGGGAGAGGAGGGGAGAGACTAAGGCCAGGCAAAGGTGAACTAATGAACATATGCAAGTACTTAAAACAGAGCCACCAGGAAATCCACAGCAGTGCACGACCACAGTCTAAGTGCTCTTGAACAGCTAGCTTGTGCTAAGAGGACTGTTCCAGAAGCCCAAGGAATGAGCAAGACAGTCTAAAAAGTCCACCCAATGAAACTCATTCTAATAATGAAACCAAAATGTGGGAGTTGAAAGAAATTCAGCTGCCAATGCTACAGGATCCCAATTATTCTATGTAAGCAGCCAAGAGAATGCTCCACTACAGCAGCCCCATAAAGGAGAAGAAGACATGCACACAGGAAGACGCTAAACAAAAACTAGCATTTGGTATGATTAATGTTGACTAGGCCAAGAGACTGCTAAAACCACAGGACAACCTCAAACCGAACTTCAAGAACCTTGTGAGAGTAAAAGGATATAAGTGGGAGAGTCATGTTCCTTAATTGACATGCTTGAGGAAAAGGCTATTCAGCATCCTGGCAGAAGCTTGGCAAGCCCTGAACATGCATGGAGTGCTGTCTGGGTGGAACAAAGTACCCCATATAACCTGCCCTTCCCTCTCATTCTACCCTATCCCAAAGCCAATATTCAAGAAATTAGTGTGTTCAGATTAAAGGAATCAACTTTAATGATAAGAATACATGCATAGGATTATCACCATAATCCATGTGTGAGACAGAGAGACAGACATAGTGTGTATATGACAGAGACAGACACTGGCAAGCAGGACAGCCTTCAGTAAACAAAAGTAGATGCTCACCTGGTTAACGCCCTTCGGGACTCAAACTCTAAAGGTGTGGCTGACGGGGACCCTGCTGGTGCTGGAGGTTGCAGAGGAGAGAATCTATTTAAACTGGAAGCGCTTGATCGTAAGGCATCTATAGGTGTTGTAGATTTAGAAAAGAATACAAATCACATGGTTAAAATGCAAATACTCTTTTTTCTGCCTCCCTGGAGTAAGGTCTGAGACCAGAGATTTCTTTGTTTTTAAAATTTGAGATGGGTCTTTGTTGCCTAGGTTGGTATTGACTCCTTGGCTCAAGAAATCCTCCTGTAGCACATTCCCAAGTAGGTGGGACAACAGGTGAATGCCTTGGCACCTGGACTGAGATAAGGAAACGCTTTCTCCAAGTCTTTTTTTTTTTTTTAATGTAAGTGCACCATACGCATGCAATGCCAGTGGAGGCCAGAAGAGGCCAGATGGTTGTTAGCCTCCACATGGGTGCTGAGAATTGAAACTAGGTCCTCTGCAAGAGTAGTCAGTGTTCTTAACTACTGAGCCATCTCTCCCCCCCAGCTAACACTTTTTTTAAAGATAGGATCTTATACATCTTAGGCTAGTCTGGAATTCACTATGTAGCCCAGAATGATTTTGCACTTCTAATTCTCTGTCTTCTAAGTGCTGGGATTATAGGCATTCTTTACCATCACATCTGGATTATGTATTACTTGGGATCAAAGCCAGGGCTCTGTGCATGCCAGGTAAGCACTCCATCAACTAAATTACATCCCTAGTGTTGAGTTCAGCAACTTTTTTTTTTAATGAAGTGGTAGAAATGGAGGCACATTATTAAGCAAGAGAGTTCTTTTGAGTGTGCAGGTGGGCCAGAGCTAAGAAAGCTTAGAAGGTCAATGGTAGAGACCAGTAATTTTTAAAAAATTAAAACTATATATATTTATTTTATTTTATGTATATGAGAGTATTATCTGTATGTACATAAGTGCATTGGTGTCATGCAGTGCCTCGGAGGCCAGAAGAGGGGTTAGATCCCTTAGAACTGGAGTTATGGATGATTGTTAGTTCTGTGGGTGCTTGGAATCAAACCTGTGTCCTCTGAGAAAGCAGTCAGTGCTCTTAATCACTGAGCCATCTCTCTAGTCCCAACACTAGG
Source organism: Eospalax fontanierii (assembly GCA_035773235.1). Lineage (NCBI taxonomy): Eukaryota > Metazoa > Chordata > Mammalia > Rodentia > Spalacidae > Eospalax > Eospalax fontanierii. Next base: position 14,680,154 of record CM069553.1, read on the forward strand.
AATTTCTAATAAGCAGAGTTAGGCCAATCTTTGGGATCACCTACCATCATACTCTGAGAAGTACATTATAGGGAATTTTCATATTAAAGAGCCTAGGAATTTGTTCATCAAAATTTCTACCCTTAAAAAACAAACATAGTTAAGCCAAATATGGGGGCAAACCTGCAATCTCAGCACTCAGAAGGTGAGGCAGGAGACTGAAGAATTCAAGCTCAAGCTCCTGCTCAGCTACACAGTGAGGTCCAGGCCTCACTGTGTTTGAAATGAGATCTCAAAAACAAAACCAATAAAAACAAAATCCCAAAACCCAGCATTGAGTTATTGTGAGTTGGACACAGGAACAGGCATACAAGATGAGGAAAGCAGGAGACAAAGGACCACATCACAGAACCCCAGTATTATGTACGATCCCATTCATGGAAGACTGTGCAAATGTGCTTAGGAAGCAACTTTTAAAAAAGCTTCAAGTTTCTTAGCTTTTCTTTGATTCATTGGACTTCTTTACTTATTAAGACAAACTTCGATGATCCAGGTGTCTAAGCTTTGTTTGACAGTCCCCAATCAGCCACACTCGATGGAGGGTAATGATGAATGCGGCCCAACACAAAACTGTAAACTTAAACACTGTGAGGTTTTTTGTAAAAAAAAATTTTTTTTGAGGGGGTGCTAAGGACCAAACCCAGGACCTGTGCTTGGTAGGCAAAAGCACTACCACTGAGCTGAATCTCCAGCCCATACAGATCTTTCTTTTGTAACTACTTTGTGTGGTTCTTGAGTATGAACTTTCTCTTATTTAATATAGTATTTTTATTAATTTGAGAATTTCACAAATATATTTTGAATATACTCACTTGCATTCACTCCCCTAGGTCCTTCCAGACCTCTTCCCCACTCCAAATCCCCCAATTTTATGTCCTTTTAAAAAAAAGTAACCCCAGTCTGTGCTCCCCATCTTTGGGATGGAGCGCCACCACATGCGGCTGTTTTTGTTGTTGTTACTGTTCCTGCTGCTGTTTTGAGGCAGGGTCTTGTCCGGCAGCTCTATCTGGTCTGGCACTTGGTGTGCAGCTGCCTCAGTGTCCTGAGTGCTAGCACTATAATGTATGCTAACACACTTAGCCTCACCTAGTTTTTTAAAGATGGTTTTTGCTATGGAGATCAAGTAGACATTGAACTTGTGAACTTCCTGCCTTCATCTCCCAAGTGTTGGCCTCATAGGTACAAATAAAAAGATGTGGAACTCAAAATCTGAGGTGCTTTTTTTTTTCCTTTTCCTTTTTTGGGCCAGGGTCTCCAGTAACCCAGGTTAGCTTCAAATTAATTGTGAAGCTGAGGTTGGCCTTGAAGTCATGATCCTCCTGTCTCTGCCTCTTAAGACCTGGGATTATAACATGCAACATCATGCTCAGTCAAAGCCTGATTTTTGACACAAGACTTTTGAAAAATGTTTTGGTCTAAGTCTTCATTCTTCTATACCTTCCTTAATTTTTGCATGTACTAAGAATTCTTTTCTCAGCATAAGTTTTCCTTTTAATTTCAAAATCAAGTAATTTCTCTAATTAGAGAAATTATGATCCACAACAACAGAACACAAATAAGGTTCTAATTAAACAGCCTGGTGGGAAGAATACCTTGCATGCCAGGAGAGCCACAGATGACAATGGCTGGATGATGAGGAGGATTCTGAAATAGCTAGCAGGGAGGATAACTTTTATTTGGTTGTTATTATTATTATTTTTTTTTTTTTTCTTTTAAAAGGGTCTCACTATTTTTCTTTTTTTCTCTTTTTTGAGACAGGGTCTCTCTGTAGCCCCACCTGGCTTGGAACTCGCTATGTAGACCAGGCTGATCTTGATCTCACAGATATATGCCCCCCGAATGCCTGATTAAAGGTGTGTGCCACCACACCTGGCTATTTTCTATTATTTTTAAACATTTATTTGTGTATGTGTGCACGTTTAAAAAACACTGCAGTGTGTGAAGATTGTATGACAGGAGTCATACACCACGTTAAATTCCAGAGATGGAACTCAGGCTGTCCCACTTGGCACATTCACCTACTGAACCATTGCCCTCTCTCTTTTAAAAAAGATTTGTATTATTACGGTGTGTGGGCATGTATGACCCCATGTGCATGCTATGGCACACAAGTGGAGATGAGGTGTCAACTCTGTAGAGTCAGTTCTTTCCTTCTACTTTTATGCAGGTCCCAAGGACTGAACTCAGGTTGTCAGGCTTGTTCCTTGACTGCCAGCCTCGTCTTATTCTTTAGACTAGGCTGGCCTGGAACTTACCATGTAGCCCAGGCTGGCCTAGAACTCATGGTGATTCTTTTGTGGGATTACAAGTGTGAGTTACCACACTTGGCATTAGAGAGGATCTTGAATGCTCCCAACACACACACACACACACACACACACACACACACACACAAAGGGATATATTCACACAGGCATGCACATACATATCCAAAAAAATAATAGATAAAATCTTTAAAAACTTTTCATAAAGTTTAAATTTGGAAAGCTTCTTACTGAAAAGGAAATCTTTGATTCATGTTAGTGAGGGTCATCAATAAAAGTCAAGGCATGATTAGTCTACAGACCTGTTCCTAAAATCATTCCTTGATGCTAGGAGAGCACTGCAAGGCAAAGGCATTAAGAGGCCCCTCGGCTGAGAAGGGCCCTCCACACATACCAGTCTCGCTCGCCTTTGCTCCACCGCTGCTGCCTTTCCCCCAGCTGCCCAGCTGTGCCTTAGGTACCAGCTGGATTTTCTCATCAATGGTGGGCTGCAACACAAGCGGCCACAGGTCACTTACAGGAAACACTCTAGAACGGTTTTTTTCTTCAGTTGGTGCACTAAAACCAATTTTATCCTGAATGCCAGTTTGTAGAACTGCTCATTCAAGTGGATGCCACAGTCCTTGAAGCACCTCCTTTGACTCAGCTCCACTAAACACTGAGGCAGTGCATTCCAGAATTTGCTCAGTCAGTTTATTAATCTGCCAACTGAAATAAGTAGCTTTTACTGATTCCTCCTACAGAATGCCCAGTGACTCAAAAGAAGGAAGGAAAGAATGCACAAATAATAAAGGTAACTCATAAATATTAACACTATGCATCACATAGGCAGGTCAACAGGCTATGTGATGTTGGGGTGAGGGGTAAGGGTGCAATGTGAGGACAGGATGAAGGGGCAAATAAAGAAGAGCGCAGTGTCGGGTATGAGCTGAGAGTGCATGCCTGGTAGCCAGTTTAACTTCCCAGGCACATTCTTCTCACACAACACATACAAACCAGAAGGGCTGTTGTTAGCAATGAAGGAATTTCTACATTCTGATGGTTCACCAGACTGATTTCCACAGAACAAGCTTTCTTGGGAATGACTCAATAACAATAATGACTATGTGGAGTTCCTTCTAATTGATGCCATTTTCCCAAGTGGACGTCACTGCACTCTGTTCTCATGTGCTCCCTTCCTCCATCTAGAGTGGTTCTTGATGTCTCCTAGAATACAAGAGTGCCGAGAGCCGTCCACAGCAAGTTTATGAGCAGCTTACATATTTACAAAATTATGGCACACACAGGAGGGACTTTGTTCTTAAAAATCTTTTCAGTAATTTATTTTATTTTTGGTCTTTTTGAGACAGAGTCTGTCTTTCTATAACCCCAGCTGGCCTGGAACTTGCTATGTAGACCAGGCTAGCCTTGATCTCATAGAGATCCACCTGCCTCTGACTCCAGAATGCTGGGGTTAAAGGCATGCACCACCATGCCTGGCTTTTTTCTTTTCTTTTTTAAAAATATATTTTGTTGTTTTTTTATTTTATGTGTATGAGTATATGTATGTTTATGAATGTATGTAAACGCACCTGTGTTATGCAGTGCCCAAGGATATCAGAAGAGGGTGTTGAATCCTCTGGAAGTAGAGTTATGGATGGTTGTTAGCTGCCACATGGGTGCTGGGAACTGAACCTGGGTCCTCTTCAAGAGTGGCCAGCGCTCTTAACTGCTGAGCCATCTTTCTAGTCCCTGCTTTTAAAAATCTTTGTGTGTGTATGGTGTTTGAGTTTGGACACTCATGTGCTATAGAGTACATATGTGGGTTAGAAGACCACCTAAATGCTGGTCTTTGCCTTCTACCTGGCTGACACACTGGGTCTCTTGTTTGAATCTGTGTATGCCAGGCCAGCAGACATGTGAGCTTCCTGGGATGTGCTGTCTCCTAGCTTGCCAAGGAGTGCTGGGCACTATTATGTCCTCAGGCTTAGACAGCAAGCATTGTATCCACTGAGCCATCTCACCTGCCCCTGGAAATTCTATTATATATAAGTGTTCATTTTGCAGTGCCTGTGCCCAAAATAGTAATAAGTAAAAACACATTTGTTATTATGATGATGATTATTAAATTTGGGTTTTGGAAGCAGGGTCTCACTCTACAGCTCTGCCTAACCTGGAACTCTTCTATGTAGAACCAGGCTCGCCTTAAATTCAGAGATCTGTCTGCCTCTCCCTCCCAAGTGCTGGAATTAAAGGTGTGCACCACCACATGCAATCTCACATTTGTTATATTAAATATTGATAGCAGAGGAATTCTTTAAACATAAAATTTGAGTTAAAACTTCATTTCAGGAAATGGATCAGAATTAAGTTGTACTCAGCAGCTTGCTCTGGGACATAACAACTAAAATGAGGTACACATTCTTAGCACACAGGACTAGCTAAAAACATCATTCAGAGCAAGTCAGCAGCGAGGCATGGGGCACACACCTACAGTCCCAACACTCATGAGGCTGAGGCAGGAGTATTGTCTAGAGCTCAAGGCCAATTTGGGCTTTGAGAGAGAGAGAGAGAGAGAGAGAGAGAGAGAGAGAGAGAGAGAGAGAGACTTCTACCCCAAGGCAAAGCTTTAACAAAACTACAAAGGTACAAGTGGTTTTTCTCATTTTATTCTCATTTTTCCACCTTTGCGGGGGAGGGGCAGGGCCTCTCTTTAGAGTTCAGGTTGTTCTCAAACTCTTTATGTAGACCAGGCTGGCCTCAAACTGAGGATCCTTCTGCCTTCAAGACTTCCTGTGCACCGTGTGTCTAGATGTGTGTTGACATACCCAAAACTGTTTCACTCTGTGCCAGTTTTATGTTTTTACCTGATGCTTTCCCATCAGCTAGGGATGGTTGTTAGGGTTCTGCTAGAAGATGCCAGTTTTCAGAACTAGAGAGAGTGTACTACAGGTCAGGGTTAAGTGACCTGACTTGTAAAATCCATGAAATCCTGGAAGGTTCTACTTTGACCAAACTTAATTGCATTTTCTCAAGTTCTTCACCTAGTTACAGTGATTAACTTATGCTGAAACATCTTACTGCTCAACAAGTCAAGAGAAAGGAAGGTAGAGTGTATTAAATATTCATTAGAGAATGATTTCATTTAGGCCTTGGATATGGAAAACTCTTATTCTTTCTTGGTTAAATGGGCAACTGTTTCCTTCTGAGATCAAAGGGTTCACTGTGAAAAGCCTGCAAATGACTGAGTCGTTGGAAGTATCTTTCTTTTTCTTTTCTTTTTTTAAGACAGGGTCTCCCTGTAACCCCAGGTGGCCTTGATTTTAAAGAGATCTGCCTGCCTCTCCCTCCCAAGTGCTGAGATTAAAGGTGAGTGCCACCAAGCTCAGTTTTTGGAAGTATCTTGTCATCATTTATTATATATGCATCTTAGAATCTAAGATTACAAAATGTTCCAAGAAATAAAAAGGACTATGTGAGGCATGTAGAAAGCACTGATCAGTTTCAACCTGCTGAACAGATAGGTAGCTAAAGGTGATCAATCCATACGATATGGCTATTTTATATAAGCGAGAAGGGTCTTGAAACAAGATGGAAATGTCGCAGATGGCAGTTTGTTTATGCAGTCCTGGCTGGCCACAAATGCACAGCAATCCTACTGCCTCAGTTTCCTAAGTGCTAGGCTTATAGATATGTGCCACCACACAGGGCTCTAGAAAATGGCTTTTTAATTTTAACTTTATGTTTCAGTTTTTTGAGACAGGATCTCAAATAGCCTAGGCTGGCCTTAAACTCACTAATTAGCTGAGGATGACCTTAAGCTTCTGATCCTCCTGTTTCCAACCCTCAAGTGCATATCCCACAAGGTATGTGCTTGGCCTTGTGAGTTCTTCCGAATATCACTCACCTTAGTGATTTTCAGAAATTTGGAGGGGTCCAGTACCCGACTGTTCTTGGCTCCTTGAACGGTGTTCCACCCACCTTCATCCACTCTCTGGACACCTGTGGGGAGAACAAAGACAGTCAGCCTCTCATCGCCTCAAGTTAGTTTGGCACTGAGTAAGCCACATTGTCAACTGAGCCCTTCTAATCAAAACCAAGGAAAATGGCAAAGCCAGCTGTTGGAATATTAATGACAGTTCTTCTTTTGGGTGACGGAGTCTCACTATGTAGACCAGGTTGGCTACCTATGGGTGTGTGCCACCAAACCCAGCCAGGTTCTATTAATACCCATAGCAGATAGATTACTGAGCACAATCACTCGGCTTCTGTTGGCTCTCAAGGAAATTTTACTGACCTGGAAGAAACCAACTGACAAATAACTACTTAACTTAGTGTTGGACACGCAGGCTAAGTCTGGTATCTACCGTTACTGACAACGTTTATGAGAGCTGGATGGACTTCACTAACTAGTTTATCTCACCGAATGGCAATGGGGCTTCAGCACACCTCGCATTTTTCAAACCTGCTTCTCTGACCTTTTAGGTGCTCAGGAGAAAAGCCTGACTCATCTTTCTCTCAAGTTTCATGTCCAATTATCAGATCTCGCCACTCCAACCTTTAAAATTTATGCAAAGCCACACATGGTGGCTAATGCAGAAATACCAGCGCATGAAAGGCAGAAACAATGCATTCCAGGTCAGTCATTCTTACATTCTTACATGGCAAGACCAAGTGTCAAAATAAAAGATAAAACATGGTTGGCTATCTTTATCTCACCAAGAGGAAAAAAAAAATCTTTACAAATGGCCTACACCCACCTCTGAGAACTCTGCCCCCCTGCCTCCCTGTCCTCCTACTGCAGAATGGCCTTTTCCCTACAGGCCCACAGTGGCCTCCTTCTGTTTCTGGAAAACATGGCTTCAGGGCCTTTGCACTTCCAGTTCCCTTTGACTAAAGCCCTCTTTCTACAGATGCACATGTGACTTCTCCACTTCATCTGCTACAGGTTCCTGCTCAACAGGAACAGGCTCCTCAACCTCCTATTTAAAATTGCAACCTCTGGACAAGTGAGTTGGCTCAGTAGGTAAAGGTGCCTGCCCTCAAATCTGATGGTCTGAGGTTGGTCTCTGGGACCCACATGGTGGAAGGAGAGACTCAAACCCCTTAACTTGTTCTCTGATATCTGACCACGGCACGTGAATAAAAATTTGCAATCTCTGTTTGTCAAGCCTTATATCCCCACTGCCTCTTTATTTTTCCACAGAACAAAGTTGCTTGACAAATGCTATATTCTATTTCAGTATCTGTTTACTGTCACCTCAGCTGCATGATGGAAGGGACTCTGCCTCCTATTAAGTGGTAGGCACTCAGGATCTGCTGCCTGGACGATGAATGGGTGGTAAGGCACTGCCCTATGAGAGCTGTTCCAGGCTGAGCATGCTCCTTGACTATGGTACCTGATGGTCCTGATCAACAGACCTGCTGCTCTCTACCTCTCTGACACCTACACCTTAGCTCTTTATCTGCCAGTTTTCCAATACATGTTTTCTTCCTTTAATCATGTGAGAATCTTCCATTTCTTAACATCGGAAGGATCTCCCAATTCTTTCTCCACTTAGATTAACAGTAAATGTAAGCTATTACCTAACAGGTGGAGTGCTAAGTGCTGGGTGAAGAAGGTGAGTTGAGTGTGGTGCTCCCTGAAACCTGAAAGCAAATTTTCTTCTCTGGAGGAGTTAGCTCTGAATAGCTTCATTATGGAGCAACTGTGTCTGTGTTAAGTAACAGCTAATAGAACCTGAGCGTTTCCTGAGCCAGATGCCATGCTACACAAGGCACAATTCCACTGTGGATGAAGGCAACCTGAGTAAGACCATACAGCTAGGAAACAATAGAGCTAACACTCAAATCCAGGTAGGCTCAGGAGCTGATGCTTTGAGCCACTCTACTACATGATCTAGCAGTGCGCACACCTCTCTCCAATCTCTGCAGGGAGAAGAGATTTGCGACAGCGGCTTCCTTCCTCCCTGAACCGCACAGTGCACTAACGTATTCTATGTTATTCTACAACAAGCTCATCAGAAAACTATCATTTTTCTTTGAAAAAGTTTTCTATGTTTAAGGTCCCTAAACTTGTCAGATGCGTCTCTCAGTTGGAAAGTATCTTTTCTATTCTTCACCTTTTTTGTAGCTCTCTTGTCTTTTCTATTCTACTTGCTACAAAGTCTCACCTTCTTGCACACAGGATCTAAGCAACAGCACCTTTGCTGAATTCAAAGTCCCCTGTGCCCCGTAATAAGCAGGGAGACGACAGAAGGCTCAACTGCAGCCTTCTTCCCTAGCATACAGGAAACATGGTTCCACCCTGTTTCCTCTCCCTGAGCCCACCCTTTCCCTGGAAATGCTGAATCTTGTCAGTGGAAACTAGCATGACATGACATTTCTTTGTTTAAAAACTTAAGACTACTTCAAACCAAAATCAAGTTAAAAGTTCTTGATCTCAATTCTTTCAAACATTTTCCCATTCCTTCCAAATACTTAAATTTTACTCCAATCATGTATGGTCCTCAAATCATTTAAAAGATTTTATGTGCATGAGTGTTTTACCTGCTTGCAGGTAAATGCACCCATGCATGCAATGGCCAAGGAGGTAAGGAGAACATCTGTAACCCCTGGAACTGAGTTACAGATGATGTTAGCCTCCATGTAAGTGCTGGGAACTGAACCTCTGTAAGAAGAGCCAGTGCTTTGTCCCTGAGCTACCTCTCCAGCCCCTCAAATCATTTTTAACTCTAACATTTAACAACCTTAATGGAGAGTACATTTGATAACTGAAGACGCCATCTGTTCACCTGATGAATGTTCCCTAGATGAGTCAGAACCTCCCAGGCAGGCTGAGTTTTCCGGGAAGAGCTGTCTTCTCTCTCATGTCTCTCACCGCTACTCTGGCAGGGAGACTCGACCTAGTCTTGTGAATTCCTGGTGCTGCAGAAGTCAGAACACACAGTCTACACTCTCCTTTTATTCACGGACTAGTCTTCAGCTGACCTGGCAGTGCGCAACAACTGCCTTTCCACACTCTGTGTCCTCACTGCAGGTCTGGATAGAGAATTCTCGCCTAGCTGTCTCAGGTGTCCAGTGGCCCTGCCCTCACCTGGTCTCCTCTTGTCCTTGGTCATGAGTTGTTGGACCTTCCTTTGCTCTTCTTGTTCTTCTATTTTGGCCTCTTTATGAATCTGCTCGATAGTTTTAGGCCCTTGATCTGCTCTTCGAGATACCCAATTACACTGTGAGAGGAAAAAAGGAGGTTACCAGTCAAGATAAATGAATTTTTACCAAGAAAAATTTTACCGAAGGGCTAGGAATGTAGCTCAGTGGTAGGGTGCTTGCCTGGCATGTGTAAAGTCCTGAGCTCAACTGTCAGCACCACACACGATAATAATGATACTCTAAATAAAAATGAATTAAAAGCCTTCACTTTTCACTACCAGAATCATATAAACTATCTACAAACCCTGGAACTCTGCAATTCTCAGTGTCCCATATATGATACTGTGTGCAGTCTGGGGAGTCAAGCTAAAGAAATTCTCCCTCGACTCTGGCCAGTTGTACACTGCATATTCCAACAACTGATGGATAGAAAGACTGCGGGAAGGACTGGCTGAAAGGCATTTGTCATTATCCCCCCAGAGTGTCCCCAAACGCTGCATATCTCCTCTCACGAGGACAAAATTTGTCTCATTCCGTGCCAAGCTATGATTTCAACATTTGACATGAGTGTAAGTGAAGGAAGGCATGAATGGAAAACAGGTTTAATTAGCATTTGAATGGTCATGGCTTTGGTATTAAGAAGGATCCTAATATCAAACCCGGGCTTAGCAAGATGAAGGCCTCATCAATGCTCTCTGGCCTGAGTGCAAGATGGGGATGAGGCAGTGCCTAGGCTTGCTTCTGGCTGTGTACATTCCCTGAATGAGTTAAACTAGGTGAAGACGCAGCTAAAAGCTACAGCTGGGGTGAGAAGGGAGGGAACAGAACAGCACAGAAGGAGCAGCAGCACCTGTGTGGCTGCACTACACAGGTTCACCTCGTGCAGACGAAAGGCAGGCAACAGCCCCCGGTGGAAATTAAACATGTTCACTGTGGAGATCAGACTTTGATTCTTCAATTACAAAGACTGAACTTCACTGATCATGATTTGAATTCAGATGGCCATTTAAAAAACTCAATGTGGCTTCATAACCAGAGTAAGAACACGTAACGGGCAACAGACCTTCTGCTTGTTCATCTAACTCATGAAAGTGTCAATCAAGTTCTGAGCCCTGAAGCAAAAATATTATGTTTTTACCCACGCAAATCAGGATCTCCTTATTGAACCCAATTCCTCAGAAGAGACGGACTCTTCCTCACATACCAGCCTCAGGTCTATCACATCTTGAAGCATAAATCGAATTCTGGATGAAGTTTTTCTTTCTTTCACAATTTTCTCCATCTGGTTAAAGTACTGGTCCATACGTGGCTGCAACAGATAAAACCACCAGTATTCCTGGCTGAGAAATTCAATTTTCACTTTACCACTTTTCTTTTTCTTTTCTTTTCTCTTTTCTTTTCCTTCCTTCTTTCCTTTCCCCCTCCCCCCCTCCCATTCCTTCTTTTGTTAGAAAGGATCTCACTACACAAATCAGACTAGCCCCAGCCCCCTGAGTGCTGGGATTACAGGTGTGTGTCACACCCTAGGGTACCATGTAGATTTTTTAAAGGCCTAGGAATATCATCTTGTGGTTAAAAATACTGGTGGAATTATTAATGCCATGTTTTACATTTATTCATCCATTCATCCCTCCCTCCACCAACCCACCCACCCACCTATTATGTGATTAGAAGTATGTGTGTGGGCTCATGCGTGAAAATTAGAGGACAATTTTCAGTACATCTTCTTTTTCTGTCATATGGGTCCTAAGATTCAAATTCAGGTCGAATTCGGAGCATATGACCACCTACTACGAAGACTACATTTGCCAGGTTCCCTAGAAATGTCAGACTGCAGGTCTGGGAACTTCCTTAAGAGAGAAAAGGAGTGTCTTTCACTCCTTTTCCTACAGTTTCTATGGAAAACAGTAAGAACACTGGAGGTTGCTGGGTTGGAGGAACTAGCCAACTCAGAGACTATGGGATATTTTTGACATTATTTCTTTGAAGCATTTCTAAATTCCATATTCCTTATTTGGACAGCATCATGGTTTGTTTGAATGAAAGTACTTTTTATACTTTCTTATGCAACGGTTAGTCAGCCACGTCATTAATTAATCCATAAACTTTTGAGAGTTACTGAAGGGCAGGCACGGGAGTACACACATCTTCTCAGAAAGATGAGAGGCTGAGGCAGGAGGCTCTAAAGTCTTTGGATCTACAATAAGATCCTGCTGCAACAGAAACAAACAAGCATCCCTAACCAGAACTTTTTCACATTGCCTCATTTTCAGGCCCGGCCCATGGTTGATTCTTATTCTTTGAAAACATATTTTACTTATTACTAGTATTTTTAAGTGTATGAGTGTATTGCCTGCTTGTTTGTAAGTGCAACCGTGTCATACAGTGCCATCAAAAAAGACGTCAGATAGCCCTGTAACTGGAGTTATCAATAGTCGATGGCTGCCATGTGGAAGTTGGAAATCAAACCCAGGTCCTCTATAAGAGCAGCCAGTCCTCTTAACTACTGAGCCATCTCTACAGGCCCCGGTAGTTTTTGATTCTTACTTCTGCTTACAACTTGCTAAAAAATGGGTACAGTGGACAAAGAGGAGAAGGAGCCAACAATCTGAAGGATCCACAAACCAATGCCCATATAATTTAGGACCCTCCTCACCTCTGACCCTCATGCAAACGAGTGAAGAGTATGTAAGTCAAACACCAATGACGAGAAGGGGAAAGAGAGGAGAAAAGCCTATGGGACGAGAGGGAGCACTCTTCTGGACAGCCTGAGTGTTTTGGTACCTGACCAAGGCCCCCACTGAGGTTTCTGAGTCTCTGGATTTTTACCTTTGCCTTCTCAAAGTCCAGGTCTTTGCCAATGGTGGTGAGCAGGCGACACAGGCACTCCAAGGACTCCTCGTCATGGTTCTTTAGTAGCTTTACCACACAGTCATGCATGATGGCTTCTGTCAGCATCTTTAGTTTAAAGAGCTCCCCAATAAACTTGATGTTGCCAATGGACCGCCGCCGCGCTTTGTCCTTGGCTTCTTCCAGCTCATCATGCAGCCGGGTTCTCTCCTCTGGCTGTTGTGTAAGAAGGAGTGAGAGCATTTCAGACTCATGGGCCTCACTTGTTCTGGGGCTCAGATGGCATTTGAGAATGTGACACAGCAATGATGGGCCTAACTCCTCAGAAAAAAAAAAAGAACCATACCCAAAAGTTTGCATGTACTCAGACTTGGGGAGCCTCACATCTGCTCTAAAGTCGAAGATGAGACTGAATCCCAGGGCATACCTCTTCACACACACACACACACACACACACACACACACACACACACACACACACGTGTAAAAAAGACTGCAGGTCTTCCCAGGGCACTGTTAACAGGCTGTGTCAAAGTTCCACTTGACATGCACAGTGTCTGTCTGTGAAAGCACTTACTGCACTGGCAGCTTCGAGTTCTTTCTGCTTCTTCTCAAAGACATCATCATCTGCTTTATCTTTTTCAAATTCTTTCTGGCAACGGTTTAGCAGCAGCTTCCGGAAGTTCACTGTGGTGCCAGGCTTGTCGGCCATGGGTACTTTTAGCTGCAGCCGGAGAGGAAAATGCAAAGGCACCGGGATCACTTAATGCTGAATGAAACATACGCAAGTGTTCTACAAAAGGTAGACAACTTAGTTTCAGTCATTCCTATGATGCAACAGAAAGATATCTTCATATGCTATGCAGAAAAGATACATATTCTCACACACATGAACTCTGTTTTTACAGTTAGGCTTCAGCTGACTTGGAAGTCCCTGAGTAGAGCCATGAGCTTCCATATACCTAGCCTTTTTTAAACTAAGGAGAATCATTACTTTATTTACTTAAACTTTATTATTATTGTGTGTTAGTCTTGTGATGTGTCTGTGGATGCCTGAGAACAACCTTCAGGAGTCAGTTTTCTCCATCAGTCATGGGTTTTGGGATTGAACTCAGGTCATAGGGCTTGTGTGGTAAGCACCCTTACTTACTGCACTATCTCACCACCTCTTTATGTTCTGACAGCGTCTTGTGTATGCTGGGCTGGTCTCTATGGCCTCTATGGTCTCTAGCTCTGGAGCTGAGGATAACCTTGAACCCTACTGCCCCTAACTCTAAAAATGCTAGGATTACAAACAACACACTACTGCTGAGTTCTGTGTGGTACGGGGGATCAAGCCTAGAGCTACATGCATGCTAGGAAGGCCCCTACCCTTCCCACTTCTTAAAATAAAATAAACATACTAACTACTTCTGTTGGTTAAAGAAACCAACAGAAATAAACATAAGAAAAGAATTTCATGGTTCATGGCCACAGAGAAGTTTTATAGAAGGGGGAGCATTGAGATTCATTTGAAGACTTTTGTGATATCTTTTATCAAAATGTCCTAACTCTGTAAAGCTAGTAATTACAATGATTTTCAATATACAGGAGGATGTGTATTTATTATCTATTTTAATCTGGCGTGGGGGGTCAGAGACAGATCATACTATGTAGCCCAGGCTGACTCTGAACTTGCTATGTGGCCCAAACTACTCTTGAATTTACAGTCTATCTAACAGCCTCCTGTGGCTTATGCCAGAACACCTAACTTTCTTATGTGACAAAAGAATGGAATAGTTTTCTTGAAGTCTGGCCTGACAATCAGCCATTCTGGAAACATCCTTCTGACACCAGAAAGACCAGAATGGATGAGAAGGCAGTGTGGAGGCAAATGCTCAGGGTTTGCTCAGGCTTCTATCAACGTCCAATCATAACTGCTTTCTAAAAACTGCGACAGCTCACATGTTCAATGTCACCTGTATCCAAACACAGAAGTGTTCTTATGAATGCCATCTGGAATCCAAAGGAAGCAGACTGTAGGACTGATTCTAAAAAGAATCATCTACTTCCCAGATGAAATTCTGCTGAGCACTGCTTTGAATCATGTAACACTCCTGAAGGATTTTTCTGGACTTAAAAGTAGAGACCATAGTTCTGAAATAATAAACTGTCTGGCCCTAGGCTGAGTGAATAAAAAAACAGGATGCTCTCTGCTTTTTTGCTGTTGTTTTTGAGACAGGGTTTCACAAGTTCGGCAGACCTGGAATTCATTATGGAGCCCAGGGGGCCTCACATCTGGGACCCTGCTGTTTCTGCCACCTCAGCACTAGAACTTTGGTTATGTGCTAGCCCACCTAGTTGATTCTTCTTTTATTTGGGGGAGGAGGCTGTAGTGGGGACTGAACCTGAGGTCTCACACATGCTACACAAGCTCTATTCCCAGCCCTAGGATACACTATATTTGCATAAAAGTGTTTTCAGGCTGGAGAGACGGCTCAGAGATTCAGGGCATAGACTAGTCTTCTAGAAGAGCCACATTTCCAGCACCCACATTGGGAGGCTTGCAACTGCCTGTAACTACAGAGGGATCTGATACCTCTGACATTGTTGTATGTTCGTGCCCACATTCACATACACAAATAATTACAAAAAAAAAAAAAGTCTCATTAGGTAGCCCTGGCTGGAGTGGAACTTGTAGTCAAACTCCTGCCTCTGTCTCACATGGGCTGGAATTATGGGAGTAAGCTACCACACTGGGCTTTACTTTTAACTTATTTAACTTAAAGATAGGATCTTTTGTAGCCCAGCCTTGCCCTGAACTCTTGCTCCTTCTTTTTTACCTCTTAAGGGGCTCAGGTCTTAAATATGTTGCTATGTCTGGCACAAAATCATCTAATCATATGGATGTGGACACCTGCTGATCAAGGCTGACTTAGCTGGAGAAATCTCTAGAGCTGTGATGCTGAAGCCAGCTTATGCTTCCCTCCAGTATGCTCTCTGCAATGTATGAAAGATCATTTAATGTGCATTCCAACCAACCCAGGGGCCAATATTACATCACACATTCATCAGGAAGCAGGAAACATCAGGAACGAAATTTTCAGATAAACACAAAAAAGCTATCATAACCCTACTGTGAGTTTAGGCCACAGAAATAAAAGCAACTGTGGCCAGACCTGCTCTACAATCATATGGGGGACTATGGAGTTTATCAATCTTCAAGAAAAGAAATGTGGTTGGGCACATACGTTGTGGCACATGCCTGTGATCAACATTTCAGAGCTGGCATGGGAGGATCAGAAGTTCAAAGTCATCCTTATATAGTGGGTTTGAGACCAGCCTGGGCTACATGGGGACTCTAAAAAATAATACAAACTTTTTTTTTTTTAAAGGAAGACAAATTGATACAGGAAAGAAAAACTCAAACCTAGACCGACTTTTACAGGATGCCAAACTCATGACAATGCACTAAGAAATACAACAGAGAAGGTGACAAGGTTCTAGAACCATCTAAAGGTTCTAAACTTCCGTATTTCTATCCAATTTGGTGTGGCATAAAAACACAAAACAGAGTCCTATCCAGCTTCAACATGTTCACCAGCATTCTATAAAGTGTGAAACTGACTGAATCAGGAAAGGCAGCCTGATGGTACCTGGTGGTGCTCAAACCCTAATCCTAGCACTTGGGAGGCTGAAGGATAGTGAGTTCTAGGGCACCTTCAGTTTCACAATGAGATCATCTCAAAGACCCACCTCCATGGACAAAAAAGGAATGGGGGAAGCTGGGTCACACACTGTCTGTCCTACTGGGTATTTCCTGTATTACAGACTTATGTGGAGAAAATGTGGAGAATTCGTCAAGCCATACAGTAAGAGCACAGAGTCAAAGTAACTACCTCAATTCCCCAAGGTCAGGGAGATCACAAACACAAAAACAGAACAAACAAATCAAAACTTTTAATGGTTTAGGTGATAAAAAGAGACAGAAATTTGAGGTAGAGTGGGAGAGATGGTTAAGAGTGCTTGCTGCTCTTCTGGAGAACCCAAGGTTGAGTCTTAGCACCCATCCCGGGCAGCTCACCACTGCCTAGAACTGCAGCTCCAGGGGATCTGACATCGTCTTCTGGCCTCCACAGGTACCCATACACACATGATATACACTCACAGAGACACACATATGTACACATAAAAATAAATTTAAAAATTTTTTTAAAAAGGCGAAGCAAGGGAGATCTCCCTAGTCCAAAGTGGAGAGGTGAGAGCTGTGCTCTATTCCTGGGGAAGATAATCTCTCGGGAACACCTGTACTTCCTTTTGTGTAAGGATGGTTAGACTGAAAGAGATAGGTTAAGGATCCAAAGGTTTGCCACTTGCTATATACATAAAGGCAATTCTTTTAAACCAAGTTTCAGTATCTAAGATAAGAGAGGCTTAGTGCCTGTGTCAAATGGGAAGCAGCTTTGGGATTCAATGAAGGAGACTGTGCAGAAGGTCTTTAAGGTATCACAGTTAAGTCAAAACTGGGATGTATGCATTCACTGTGCTTTAGTCCCTTTACCTGCAAGACACTATAATGATTACAGATTGAGGGACACTGGGAAACAGCTGGGGATAAGCCTGAGCCTGGCGCTGCCAAGTAACACTGGCTATGCTATTTAGTTTCACTGAATCTGCTTCATTCATAAATGGAGATAACATCTGTTAGGACGGTGAGAAAATTAAGAGAGTAAAGCAAATACCAGTGGCTGGTCCATAGGACCTAATAAAAACTAATATGGCCACAACAGGAGAGGACACATCTAAAAATCAAGAGTAAACTACTAATAATAGCTATCAAAGAAAGAATATAAAGTTAACTCAAGAAGCAATAAGGAGAATCAACCAACAAGAAAACAGACGTGTGCATCTGTTATCTCTAAATAAAGCGGAGGAAATTCTTGCGAACTGGGCATAAAGAACATGTGTCTGTACAGAAGGCTTTTAGATATGTCCCCCAGAGAAGTAGTCAAACAAATACTGCAGGTTAGAAAGAACCTCAAGGAGTGGCTGCCTAGCTACACAGGTGCCTCAAGATTTGTTTTGGAATATAACCTCAATGACCTCTGGGGATGGTAGCAGGGCTTTGGGAACAGGGCAGTGACAAACCCATTTTTGAGAGCAGCGATTCACGGTAAATTTTATTTTAGAATTTTTATTATATTTATTTCAGGTTTGTTGTGTGTATATCCATGGAGTCACAGGAATTGAACTCAGGTGGCCAATGCCACACCAAGTGCCTTTACTCACTGAATCATTTTACAAGCACTTTTTTTGGTTTGTAAGATATGATAAAATCAACAGGATTATGACATTAATAAATCAGCAAGTATTGCTTGATGGGCACTGGTTGGTCAGGAGACCCACTGACATTACTTGGTTCAAACAGAACATGGAAGAATAAATGTGACAATAAATTGCCACAGACTGGGCACTTAAACAAAAAGACATGTATTTCTCAGTTCCGGAGGTAGAGAAGTCCAAAGTCAAGGTGCTGCTCATCTGGCTCTTGTTGAGGACCCTCCTAAACACAGCTGTCTTCTAACTGCATTCCTACCCAGCAGGAGAAATAGCTTTGGTGTCTGTTGCTCAAGTTCCAGTACTAACTAGATCACCAGGGTTCGACCACCATGAGCTCACCTAAAAACAATTGGCTGGCAAAGGACCCACTTCCACCAGCACACTGAGCCTTATAGCTTCACTCTATGTCTTTTGAGGAAATAAGAACACCAAATACCTAGCAGTGGACAAGGCAGATACTTGCAAATGTGTCATGAAGAACAAGAACAAAGATGATGTGACAGCAAGAATAGGGTCTACTTAGGAACTCCAACATTCACATCATAGCTGCTTAGGAGCAAAAGTAAGGTGTACGTGTGCTTTTTGTTCTTCGAGACAGAGTCTTACTATGTAGCCCACTGTTTAGAACTCTATGTAGACCAGGTTGACCTCAAACTCACAGAATCCAGCTGTCTCTGCCTTCTGAGTCCTGGCATTAAAGGCGTGTGTCATCTCTGGCATGTATGTGTGTTTGTATGGATTAGGAGATGAGCAAGGGAATCACCAGAATCATTCTAGTAAATCTACTGGGGATGGAATATTTACAGAAACCCTAGTCTTGCATTACCCAGTGGCTAACTAAGAGTGGTGCATTCCTTGGTGTGGTGAAGGCTGTCCACATGGATGTCAGTCAACAATTTTGTACATGAATGTTTGTCAGGCAGTTAATTCCTTTAAGAAAAGGACTTATACTGTTGACTTACATGTTAAATGTGGAGAGCAGACCTCCATCTCCAAAAGGATCAAGTTTGCAGAGAATAATGAAGAGATGTGTGATAATTAGTGTACTCAAATAGATTAAAAAACGAATGTGTACCACAGTCATGATTTTCAGTGGTCTCAACACACAGAGGCTATTGTTAATGCAGAGCCCAGCAAACATTTTGCCAAAAAGCATATGCTATTCTGACATAAAAATGTTTACAATAACTAATTCAAGTAAATAGCATTTCTGTGCTAACTCTAAAAAAGCTTTATTGGACAGACTACTCTGAAATGTGCATAGCAATAAGCAGTTCAGCTAGGTGTGGTGGCACACGCCTTTAATCACAGCGCTCAGAAGGCAAAGGCAGGCAGAGCTCTATGAGATCAAGGCCAGTCTGTTCTACATAGCAAGTTCGAGTCTAGCTGGGGCTAGAGGGAGACCCTATTTTGGGAGGGCGGGGCGGGAGGCAATCTTTCAAATGTAACTCCTTAGTCTATGACAAATACTATCTTCTCTCAGGCCCCTGTCCTGACCAGTAATCATTTGCTGAACACAAGCATGAAAAAACATCTCTATCAGATAAACTCAGAGAGGTGTACGGAGGGAGGAGCACAAGATCCAAGAGGGGGCACTCAACATGAAAGCCAAAGCTACTCCTGCAGTACACAGCACGGTGCACATCCTTCCTCCTCCAGCCACATGCTACTGCCCAAGACTGAAACCTGTTTTATAAACACAGCCCCCACACCGAGTGTGTGTAAAAGAGAGACAGAGCCTTCTTATATAGTTCAGGCTGGTCCTCAACTCATGGTTGTCCTGTCTCAGCTTCCTGAACGCTGGGATGACAGGTGTGCATGAGTAGACCTGGTTCTCCATGTGTCACTAACTGTTCGCCGGCTCTCAGTCATTTCCCACACACCATCTTGTCATTCTTTTCATGTTTTACTTTAGGCCCATAGAACAGAAACACTTCAAGTTCTGGATCTGCCATGACAGGACATAGAACATGTAAAATTCTACTTTAAAATGCAGCAAAAACCCTTACAAGGCATGAGGGAAACTCTGTAACTTGGTTATTTTATTTTTCCTTCTGACTTTTTTCTTGGGGCAGGCTCTTACGTATCACAGGCTAGCCTAGAACCTGGTGATTTGGCTGATGACCCTGAACTTCTGTTCTGCTCTTGCTGCCAAGCACTGAAATGATAGATGTGTGCCACCATCCCGGGTTCCAGTTGCTCACTCCTTTACTCAAGCACTGATTCACTCATGTACACAACACAGGGCCTCTTCTAGCATGAGGACTTGAGCAGTTTGTCATCGATGGGCATTCTGGAATGGGAATTCTCATTTCTACTGTAACTAATTAAAAATATGGGTACTTAAGATTACAAAATCAAAGATTTTGTTTATATTTATTCATTTATTTGAAAAAGGTTCTTGCTATACAGGCCTGGCCAGCCTGCAACTCAGCACAATGACCAGGCTGGTCTCAAATTTTCAGCAATCCACCTGTGCTTCTGGGGTGCTGGGATTATGGGAGTGAGCTACAAATCCTGGGTAGCATTTTTATTTACTCATTTGTGAGACAGGGTCTTGCTATGTGGCCCATGCTAGTCTTACTAGAGATGACACTTCTGCCTCTGCCTAAAAACTGTATTTAGGTGCAGCTGTCTATATATAGGGTTAGGGTTAGGGATAGGGTATTTCTCTTGTTCATTTTTCTCCCACTGGACACTTCACAATTTCTACAAGAAGTGTTAAATTCTAATAAGATCCTTTTCTATCTGCAAAGAGGGTCTTGTAGACTTCTTCAGTCATTTCTATATGAACTGGGAGAAGCAATAACGTCCAGAAGCATTAAACAATCCCCCCTCAAATCCTCCCTACGCAGAGTCTCACTATGTATGGGAATGACTTTTACAATATAGACATACTTTGGCACATGACTTTTACTTAACCATGTAGCCAAAAAGATAATCTTACTTTGTTTCTAATGTAAACAAGCCTACTAGCCTTCATCTCTTCTGACCCTTTCATGACCTTGATCCAGAATAATGTATGAAACTGTGTGTGTGCATGTTCAGCATATTGAGAAGAACTGAAAACAACCAGGGTTTGAAAACAACCAGAAGCAACAAAGATACGAATACTATACTGTTTGTGTTGCAAACAATGGATGGGATTAAACTTGCCCATTTCAAGGCTCCAGAGAGCAATCTGAAGTAACAGGTGCTCAGAGCAGTTCCTGTCCCGTCTTGCCTGAAATGGGTACCAAGAGTAAGGATGCTTTTATTCAAGCACTGCAGTGATGTAGTATTCCATAGTTAATGCCACAAAGATTGCCCTGGCTCGCCTACAACTTACTATTGTCGATATAAGAGGGTTTTGCCTATGTGTCATACAATGCCCATAAAGGCCAGAAGAGAGCATTGGATTCCATGGAACTGGAGTTATAGACAGTTGTCAACTGCCATGTAGGTGCTGGGAACCAAATTTGGGAGTTAAGAACCAGTGCTCTTAACCGCTGAGCTGTTTCTCTAGCTCTAATACTGTCATCTTAAAAAGTAACTGGCCCAGCTGCATTTGTTTTCTTACAAACTACAAAAAAACTTGGTATCAACTCAATGTATTCACTGCCCAAATCATTTAAATTCAGCCATATTTACTTGAGATTTTTTTTTTTTTCATTTTTAAGCAACTAAACAATAAAGCCCAACTTTTTAGAAGCAGGAGTCTATACTATATCCCTGGCTGATCTATTACGTGCAATATAGAGGAGGCTGGTCTTGAATTCAAAGCACTCCTCCTATCTCTGCCATCAAAATAAGGACATTCCAGGCATATGGTCCCACACTCAGCTTCATGCTCCTCTGCAGACTTTTCATTTGTTGTTTGTTTTTAAGTCTTGATGAACTTGTGCACCATGAAATAGGATAAAGAAAATTCTTCCCAACACAACCAGGAAGGGCCCAAGGTAATGAAAAACACTACTACTTAGTTGTCTGAACAGTGAGTTCAAGACCACTTTGAGCTACAGATACAGAACAAGATTATGCTAGAAAGCAAACAAGCAAGCAAACAAATGAACAGGTTTGGGATCTGGCTCCTTTTTGTTCAAGCTTATTCCTGCCCACATAATCATCATTTAGGTTTACTAGCCCTATATAAATATGCAACAATGATCCAGCAAACTTTGTAATGTTTGGGACAGGGTCTCATGTAGTCAATCTGGTCTTGAACGTCCTGATCCTGACTCTATCTCCCAAGCCTCCACACTTAATTCTATAACCTCTTAAAGTTAACATCTAACACTTGAATCCTCTCTGTCTCTACCCTTTCCTTGGTATTTCTCTGACTTTTGGTCTCTCTGTACTTCATTCTGGATATTTCTATGGGCCTGCCTTCCTGTTCAGCAGCCCATGAATTAAATTCTTAAATCTTATATAAAAATGTTGTTCTAAAATTCTCCATTTCGCCCTTTCTCATATTTTCTAGTTATGGAGTTAAATTTTAAAGCCTTGTCTTCATGAGCCTGAGTACAGTCAGCACAGTCACTGAAAGCCTGTGCCTACTGCTTGGGAACTGGAGCTCCTGAGGCCAACTGGTTTCTGCTTATTGTCATTCATGGTGTCAATTTTCCATGTGTGGCTGGACAGTTGCAATTATGTACTATAAATTTGATTTGGAAAATTACTCACAGAAACAATTTCTTCTTGCTGCTGGCAAGTAGCTGGGGAGATACAATCTAAAATCACAATCATCCCAACTGAACTGGGATTTGATGTTAAAACTACAGCTCTTGTGAGAACAGGCTTGTATCTGGTTGACACTTTTTCTAAACATTCATGCCTTTGGGATTCTAGCCAAAAATGTAAAGGGATATACTAGAATGCCAATCACACATTTTGGAGAACTTGGCCCTGCAAACCTTGGAAAGTGGTGGTGACTTGGTTGCCTCTTCAAGGGGAAACTGCATTGCAAATTTTTTACTTCTGAGTTTTTCCATTTTACTTAGTGATTCAATTTGTCTTTTTTTTTTTTTTTTTTTTTTTTTTTTTGTCTTTTTGAGACAGGGTCTTCCTGTAGACCCAGCTAACCTGGGACTCACTATGTAGACCAGGTTAGCCTTGAACTCACAGAGACATGCCTGCCTCTGCCTCATAAGTGCTGGGTTTTAAGGTGTGTGCCACCCATGCCTTTTATATTCCAGATACCGTCAACATTTTAAATGATTTTTTTCCTTTGGTATGTAACAGTGTGTGATAAATGTTGTGTATTTACGTGTGTGTGCGTGCACAAGCGGAGGCCTAAGGAGGGCCTTAAGTGTCCTGCTCTATCCCTTTCTACCTCATCCACAGGTGTCATCTCTCTCTTGAACGCTGGCAGCCAGGGAACCCCACCCTCCTCCTGTCTCCCACCCTCAGCACTAGGGTTGCAAGAGCACCTGCGGCCATACCTAGCCTTTTACACAGCTGCTGGGATCTGAGCTCAGGTTTTAGTCACAGATCTCTCTAGTCCCTCTTCAAGATTTTCAACATTATTGTGGCCAATCTGTCTAGCTACCTTCATAAGAAGAGGGGTCTGAATTTCCTACACATCTTTAGCAGAGGCCCCAACATTGACAATGTGTAAACTGCCTTTTCTTTCACTCTTCCTCCTTTGCCTCTGATTTGATGTTTGTTATTCCCACTGTAGATTCTGTTATATATTCAGTGAGTTAACGGTTTCAGCTTGCATATTACAGAGCTTTATTAAATGAGGACACACTGTCCTCTTTCTGAGGCCAACTCAGGTTGACAGATTTGGTACAATTTCATTAACCTTTTATGTGAATGTTGTCTGTGAGTGTGCATGCCACAGCACACATGTGGAAGTCAGAGCAGAATTTCAGGTGTCAATCCTTGCCTTTTACTTTGAGACAAGAGTTTCTCTGATGTTCACTAATGCATCTGCCAGGCTAGCTCACAGCTTCCAAGTATTTAGAGTCAGTCCCCTCAATTATCGCTTTATATTTCCATTGCACCTGTCATTACCTGGTATTTGCATGTACTAGGAAGCTAATACTGCTCCTACTGCTGCCATTTAATTTCAGAAACATCTATCTATAATGAGCTAGAAGACTAACCAAAACATTAAGTCGAAAAAAATCGAAAACCAATTTGTGTTATACTTCAATTTATAGAAAATAAGCAAATAAAAAGACCAACAAAAACAAACAAAAAGCTGGTCTTAACACACATCCATGTCAACGTATTATCCCCAGGATGGCTGAAAACCGCAGACAAAAGCATTTGCCCTGATGACCTGATTTCCAGACCCCATGGCGGAGGGAGAGAGCTGACTCCTGAAAGTTGTCCTCTGACTTCCCATGTGTAAGCCAAGATACATGTGCACCTTAATTACACACATGCATCACATACAGACACACACACTATATATAGACAATAATAATAAAATTTGGAGAATTGAAAAATAATTTAAAAATCAGGAAAGAGCACTGTAAGTTTTATTCCTGTGCTGTGAGTGGCAGTAAAGGCCACGAGACAAAGTAGTTACTACATATTACTAGGTAATATGGAAAGTAACAGAGCTAGAGAGCCCTTCACTGCATTTTGGGCACTTCAATGCCACTTAGCAGTCACAAGACCTTGAGTAAGGAACTTCCTCAAAGCCTCAGTTTTCTGATTCAAGAAAGCAGGGCTAACAATGTTTTTTTGCTTTTCACTTGCACAGGAAGCAGCTGCCCATCCTGCAAGGTGGCAGGTGCTACACAGATGGGTCCGCTACAGGTATTCTTATTCTACACTTAAAGATCTTCACTATCTATACCCAGTCCCCATCACAAATGTAGTTTCAACTTATCTATGGCTTGCTATAGGTAAAACATCCAGACAGGGAACTCAATCTCAGTTTTTAAAAAGTTTATCCTTAGAATACCATAAACTGTATCACAACCTTATTTCCTGGAGTAAAAACTGGAAGACTAAGAAGATCAGTCACTAGTCTAATTACTTTGGTTCTGGAGAACCAAGGTCTGGATTAGTAATAATTCTAAGGAATTCTAAGGTTAGAAAGTTAACAAGTTGTAGCATGTGAATATGAAATTTCATTTTAAAGTTCATGTGTGTATGTACGTAACTATGTACAAAGAGCGAGGTGACCTCAGAGGCCACAGGATATCCTAGAGCCACCTGTGAGGGTGTTTGGGTCCTCTGAAAGAGTAGCGCATGTCCTGAACTGATGAGTCATATCTCCAGCCCACGTTTTTATATTTCTATACTTGGACCCTGTCAATCCAAGTGTTCCTTGCCCTCATCCATGTCTGTCATTCTCACCAACCCAATGATTTCTCTTTCTCCAAATTATGTTTTGGTCTAAACCATCCAGTCATTATCAACATACTGAGAGATCACAAAACACCTAAGTGATCTGCCTCTTGAGGGCTGGGATTAAAGGCATGCGCCAACATAACTGACTGGATTTTAAGTCCCAACAGATTTACCTACCTTTGACATAGGTACTCAAAGATGTTGGCAGAATAAGAGAACTTTGCTTATTTATTTAGAGACAATGTCTTGGCTTGCCTAGAATATGTTATACAGACCATGCTGGTATAAGAATTGTGGTAATCATCCTGCCTTAGACTAAATGCTGGAATTATAAATGTATGCCACCACATCTGAAAGGTATTTTTCCTTTCACATTTTAATTTTTGAGCTGAGCAAACAGATTTATTAAGGAAAAGAAAGAACTCAAAAAGTTGGAGCAGTTACAAGGGAAAAATACCTAAATTTTGCATTTTTATAGCTTATTTCTAGAAGCAAGAGCCAATGACGGCACATGCCTATGATCTCAGCACTTAAGAGGTAGAAGCAGGAGGAACAGGAGTTCAAGGTCAGCCTTTGCTGAACAGTGAGTCTGAGGAAAGCTTGAGGGACAGAAGACTCTCTCTCCAAAAAGAAGTAAACAAATGAGCAGACACAAGAACAAAGAGATAGCAACAGTGTGTTTCAAAATGCAGGAAAACTCCCAAATGCTACAGTATATACATTTGTGACATAGCTACCTTAGCAAAAGGAAGAGGAAGAGAAAACAGAGGGGCCCGTGGTACCTGATGCCTGCAGAGTTGAGGACAGTGAGCCAGAAAGAAGCTGACTGCGACCTCATTCTGTCTGTAATGCTAACAACCTTTGGAGATTAAATGTCTCTGGACAACAGAAAGAAAGGAAATTATTTGTTTTCATTTTATATTTGTTTTTATGAGACAGGGCCTCACCCTGTAGTCCAGGCTGGCCATGAATTCTCAGTGATCACCCTATAGGCCTCAGCCTCCAGAGAACCAAGATTACAGGTGTCAGCTACCACGCCCAGCAAGAGAGAAAATGATCAGATTTAAACCTTTTTGATCACAAGACAAATATATTTTTATTTTTGGAGGTTAGAATTAGAACAGTTAATTTAATTTTAAACTTAATGGGAAAGTTAGCATTTGCTCTGTTTCTATTAAGTCATACTAAAGTATTGCCTATGACATAATTGTACATGACTAACTTAACCCGCGCTCTGCATCCTCCTCAAGGTCAGAGAAGACCGTCTTTTGCCTATCTCAGTGGAGTCTCCAAAGGCCCTCCAGAGGTGAGTATACCTTTAAATTAGCAGCAATCTTCTCATTCAATGAAGACATTACGGTAATCAGCACTACCCACACAGTCCCCCTTTACATCGCCCACCAATACCTCTGGAGAAGACTGGTTTTACTCCTTCCTCTCTTCTTACCGTTACTAGACATCGACACATGTTTGCGTACGCCACAGAGAAACTGGGTTCATCAATAGCCTTCTCAAAGACCAGGTCGATGACACCTTTCAGCCGCTCCTCTGTGTCAACAGTAAGTCCTGACACTTGTTTCATCAGCTGGTTGAACATCTGTGGTGTCAGTTTATTTAAGATACTTCGAACTTTTCTGAAAAGCTCCTAAGGGATTTAAATTTAAAAAAAAAAAAAAGAGCATTAGAGTGACTGGTAAAATGCTGCTTCCTGTGAAGAATTCAACAATAGATTTAATAGTTTGAATTCAAATTCTTTTTTTGGTCTTTTTGAGACAGGGTTTCCCTGTAGCCCCAGCTGGCCTAGAACTCACTATGTACACAAGGCTGGCCTTGAACTCATAGAAATTTGTCTGCCTCTGCCTCTCAAATGCTGGGATTAAAGGTATGTGCTACCACACCCAGCTGAAATAAAATTCTTTTATTTACTTATTTATTTTAATTAAAAAAAAATTATGTGTGTATTGCCTGCATGTGTGTAGGTACACCTGTGTTGTGCAATGCCAAAGGAGATCAGAAGAGGGCATCAAATTCTCCTAGAACTGGAGTTATGGATGGTTGTCAGCCATCATGTGAGTGCTAGGAATCAAACCCGGGTCCTCTGCAAGAGCAGTCAATGCTCTTAAACATTGAATCATCTCTCCAGCCCCATGAATTCAAATTCTTAACATGGTATGTGAACTAGACAGGAAAAAAAAGTTAAAACTCATCATTTTTTAAAAGCAAATAAAAATTTACAACACCTTCTTCTGACTACTGAGAATTTTAAGGACAAAATTCTTTAGTCCCAGGAATATCCTCTTCACATTTCTTTTTTCTCCTTTTACTTTGGCACTGGGGAGTCAACTAAAGGCTCCTCGCATACCACACAGGTTCTACTACTGAACAGTCCATGTGGAATATTTCTTAGGCCAATGTGAAAATGAGTATTTAAAGTTTTACAACAGTGGATGCGCTGGGTGTGGTGGCACACATTTTTAATCCCAGCAGTCGGAGAGTGGGGCAGGCAGAGCTCTGTGTCTGACACTAGCCTGCTCTACATAGTGAGAGCTACGAAGAAAACACAGAACACTGTTTAGGAAAGAGGCCAAGCTGAGCAGCAATGTCCCAGAACATCTGTTCTTACCACTGCTATTCCATGTCCCAGGAGAGCTCAATTGTATAAAAAGTCAAAGAAAAAAGGCACACACCAAAACCAAAATTCTATCCACACGGAGTCTATAAAGGGAGCTTCCAGAACAGTTCAGTAACTGCAGTGTGTGAGGCCAAACTGCAGAGAGCTGCATTTCTTTCTAGAGACACCATTTTACTATGTATCGTAGGCAGGCTTACTCCTTGCAATCCTTCTGCTTCAACCTTTGGAGTGCTGGGACTACAAGGCATGTACAACTGTGCAGCTAAGACAAACAGGGTTAGATACTTGACTGGAATCTATAGCTATCAGCTCTATTTCTACATTAGCAATGAATGAATAAAAATAATATTCTCAAGCACCACTGACAACAGCACCAAAAGTCATTCAATACTTACAGGTCTACCACACGATCTTTCTAGCATGTATCACTATATATTCTAGTATTCACCAGTATAAATCACCGATGAAAGGAAACAGACCCCTAAATAGAGAGCAACTATAGTGTCTATATACTGGGAGACTCGTTGTTCTAGTGGAATTTTCCCAGTGGTCTACAGATGTAACATGGTTAGAATCAAAATTCTAGTAGGGTTTCCTGTGTTTTGTTTTGGTAGAAATCAGTAAGTCAATTCCATAATTCAGATGAGAAGACAAAAAAATTAGACGAGTCTGAACAATTTTGAAAAAAATAAATAAGGATATACACAAAATAATTTCAGCATTCATAATAAAGTTATGGTGTAAGTGTGGGACTGGCCAAAACAAGACGTACGGCTCAATGGGACAAAATGGAGAATCTAGATACAGACTCACATGCAACAGATTTTCAATGAAGACACACACAGAGGAAATTCAATGGAGAAAGGACATCTTTTCAGCAAACTAGAAGGAACAAATGACATCTCAGATCCCTACCTTATAACTTTACAAAACTGAACTAAAATCCTATCAGAGAAGGAAACATAAAACTGAACACCCAGTCTGGGAGGTGGAGGAGACAGGAGGACAACAAATTCCAGGCAAGCCTGGCATGCACAGCAAGAACTTGTCTAAAAACCAAAACAGCTTGGCTGTAGTTCAGTGGGGAGAGCATTTAAGAGGCATGTGCCAGGACCTCAGCATGATGTGGTGTTACAGAGGAGACAGGTGAAAGACTCAGAGACCTCAGAGGTGGTACCAGCACAGGAGTGCCAGGAGCGTCCAGATACGTCCTGAGGCAACTGTTTTCTAGTTTTCTAAAAGTGCTTCAAGTAGCTGATGTCTAAGAATATGAGAGGAGGTTACTGGAGGTCACTTACAATACTTTACTATAGTAGCAAAGGAGTATATAGTAGTATATATAGTAATATAGGAGTATATATAGTATATAGTATATATAGTACTATATATAGTATATATAGTAGTATAGGACTCAAAGTCAAGGAGTTTTCTTTTAGAGCAGTCAAAAATAAAATAAAATATCACAAAAGCAACAGGTAACATGGGGTAACTGTGTTGGGTAAGCACAGGTTAACCACACAGAGAAGATCTAGAGCCATGTGGTCTGCACTTAGATGAAAAAAAAAGAGAAGGTACTTACTGGTTGTGGAAGTTTACTTCTTCTCCAATGGATTTGCTTCTCTATCCATTAAAGAAAATGTAATCAATCACATCTCCTGTCAAGGTAATTACTGTCTGTTCCTGAGATAAGAGTCAAGGTTGGTGCTGGGGGTGTGCAGGCCTTTAATCCAGCACTCATTCGGGAAGAGAGGTACATGGAATCTCTGTGAGTTCAAGGCCAGCCTGATCTACATAGCGAGTTCCAGGACAGCTGGGGCTACAGGGAAACCCTGTCTCAAAAAGACTCCGCCTCCCCAAAAGAATCAAGGTTGGGGATAGTTCTGCCTCATGGAGTAAACAGAAGAAAGTGAAGAGACCACAAGCCAGTAACCCAGAGACAGTCGGCAACTGATTTCTTAAAATTTCAGTATCCTCATATGTAAAAAGAGCATGTAACATCCATTTCCTCTTCAGTGTAGTAAGAATCTACATACAGAAACCTCCTCAATGAGGATCTAACCATAGCTTTTAAATGCATTAATGGGGTCCTCATTATCCTTAAGTGTTTGGAAGGCGCCAGAGAGAAATGGCAGATTTTTATTGTGGTGGTTTTTAAAGGGTGAGATATGATGAAAGAAGATGGAAAGCAGTTTAGGTAGCCAATTCTATAAATGTGGAAGAGGAAACACTCATGATTTTCTGCCAATTGCCTGGGGTAATCACTGGTGAGATGAGCACAGCAAAAGAGCAGAGCCCATTATGGTCTGAAAAAGTGGCTTTCCAATGCTGGACAGCAGTTTCAGACTTCTCTGAGTGACACCATTCCCCACGACACTCTCCCCCAAGGTCCCGGGATGTATTTAGCAGTAGCTCTGCCCCTGTGCTGGGCTTATGCTGGGGACAGGGGAGGTCTCTGTCATTTGCAGATTCCAGCCTTGAGAAGACTAACTCTCTAGAGCAGACTTTCCACCTCTCCTGAGGGCCCGCTATGGTCTTGATTCCACATGTGTCCTGGGCATTCAGGCTTTGACATAGGACATCTCCCATTCCCAGGAAATAAGAGGTTTTCCATTATCTTTCTATTACTCTTCTACAGCCCCAGTGTGCCTTCACTTGTGACTGCAGAAAATGTAAAATGTAACTGAACTTAAAAGATAAAATCAGTCTAGGAAGTTAAAAAAAAACTAAAAATTATGTATATTTGTGTGTGTGTGTGTGTATGTGTGTGTGTGTGGTTATATGCATGGGAATTCAGTGCCCCCAGAAGAGCCCATCAGATTCCATGGAGCTGTGAGCCATCAGACATGAGTACTGGGAACCAAACTCAGGCGCTCTGCAATAGCAGAACTCTCTCTTAACTGCTGAGCTTTCTCTCTGCTTGGAATGAACAACTCTGTTGGCAGGTTTACTTATGTAACAGTTACTCAGCAAATATCTAACTGTATAAAATTTGTTCTACGTGATGAGCATCAGTACCTGGGACACCTGACACATTCCAGGACTATGTGGAATCTCTCCATACAACTTACTGGGCAATTAAAATCCTATCATTGCAGTTCCAAAACAACGCTGAGATGTGTGGATGCTCTTACCTGGGTTTTAATGTTTTCAGGATCATCAGCTTGACTATCTCGTTTCTGGCTTGGCTTCCAGGCGTTTTCTGCCTTTTTTAAGTGCACATCTTCTTTTACGGAAACAGTGATGATCTTCCTGGGCTCCCTTCTCTGGCCAGGCTGAGGTCTCCGTGATCCAATATTCAACAACTAGGACAAGAATATTACATCCATTCAGGGTACTCTCAATTGACTGTGTCTTCGGGGCTGTTCAAACCAAGGTTGGAGATCACACTAATACTTATATATACAAAGACTGGGTAGAAGGTGTTCAAGGGAGGAAGGAATACACTAACTTCAGAATATCATCAATGGAA
Organism: Eospalax fontanierii; assembly: GCA_035773235.1. Taxonomy (NCBI): domain Eukaryota; kingdom Metazoa; phylum Chordata; class Mammalia; order Rodentia; family Spalacidae; genus Eospalax; species Eospalax fontanierii. The sequence continues at coordinate 14,711,151 of CM069553.1, forward strand.
TTTTCTCTACCGCTTAAAGGAAGAGGGATAAAAAATATGTTTGATAAAACAACTGCTTATGAGGCTAGAAAGACAGCTCAGTGATTAAGAGCACTCGGTGCTCTTCCAGAGGACCTGGGTTTGGTTCCCAGGACCCATATGGCAGCTAAAAACTGCCTCTAACTCCAGTTCCAAAGGATCTGATACTCTCTTTTGGCCTCTGCAGGCCCCCAGTGCACATATATACATGCAGTCAAGTGCTCAAACACATAAAATAAAAATGAAAAACACCTCCCAAAGCCATAACTGTTCCTAACAAGAAAGCATATCCCTAAGTGAAGAGCTACATTTGATGAGCTGTGATTCCTGCATGAGGGCTGGAATGACTGCCACCTCTCTTCATTAAGAAAGTTATCAGGGAGTCTTCATTAGGTACAAATCAGCTTCACCTATAATCACAGCACATTGGACCAAGACAGAATTGTTAGTCAGGGCAAAGTAATGAGCTCTAGGCCAGCCTGAGCAAAGAGGGAGACCCAGTCTCAAAAATACAAAGTAAAGGGGTGGGGGCGGGGGCTAGAGAGATGGATGATTCAGTGGTTGAGAGCACTGGCTGCTCCTGCAGAGTTCCCTAGAAGAAAGTCTAAACTAAAGTGCCATGTTTGATAGAAAAAGGCAGCGCCTGAGACAGACACAGTCCTAGGTGTAAGATAAGCTTAAAAGTCTTTCCACATCAACCCTCTCAGAATCATCCCTTACACTGTCAGCACTAAAAATGGCACTAAATGGGCATCAGAACCAAAGTTAGAATTCTTTCCAATACTGTCAAATGTGCCCAGCTAAAGACACGGCACTCACAGAATGATCATAACAAACATTAAAAAAAAAAAAAAAAAAAAAGAACCAGGTCAGATGAGGTATCAGACATGTGAGGGTTGGGAGCTGAGAGACACTAACAACTGGAAAAATAATAGCAACAGTTGCTGAACCAGACGCTAAAAACATTTATTTATAAATGGATCTTCTATACAGTAGTCTAGGCCAAACAGTTCTGCTACAAAATGTAGCAAACCAAATACTGTCTCTTTTTCATCGTCCAGGTGATGTTCCAGTGATGGTTTATGTGGGTGACTACCATTTTCAGGGTTTGGATACAGTTCAAGCAAACAATTACATCATCATACATTTAATTTAATCGAAACCTGGACAGAAAAAAACTTTCAAGATGAAAGGAAACTGAAAATCACGGAGAAGTCAGGGAGTGTGGGGTTGGGAAGATGAATCCATGAGAAAGCGCTATATGAAATGAGGGCCCCAGTTCAGATCCCCAACACCCACAGGACAGACAGGCACAGCAGTAGCACTGTGTGTCTTTAACCCAGTGTATTGGGGGGAGGGGACACCCAGGTGATCCTGGAGGCTTTCTGGAGTCTAGCCGAAATGGCAACCTCCAGGGTTCACGAGACCCTGTGCTTCAAAAAAAAACAGGTGGACAGTGATAGAGGAGGATGTGCGCTGTTGAATTCTGGCCTCCACTTGGGCATGAATTGATGTGTACTCTCTCCCCAACATGTGCACCATATGCACACCTCGCAGAAAAGAGACGTAAAGCCAGGCATGGTGGCACATGCCTTTAATCCCAGCACTTGGGAGGTAGAGGCAGGCAGGATCTCTGTGAGATGGAGGCCAGTCTGTTTACATAATGAGGTCCAGGCCAGCCAGCTGGGGCTACAGGGAGAACTTGTTTCCAAAAGGAAAAAAAAAAAGTCATAGAATGTATATTTGGAGACAACACCATAAAAAATGTCCATTTCCAAAAACTATAAACAATGAATATGGCTTGAGAGTTTTACTGGATGAATGGGATTTGGGTCCCTCATGTTTAAGGTTACACGGCTGACTGACTAAACTTCTATCACTGTAGAGAGCTGGAATATTGCAGGTCCCAGTCAAATTATTCTTTAGTGCCCTTCATAAGTCATTCGTTGTTCACCTTAAGGTCTGACCTCGTACTGTTGGCTGTGACGATCAGGTAAAATTCTTTTGTAATCTACTAACAAACCACTAGCTTGTTCCAACCCAGAGGATAAGAATGTCATCAGACAGCACCCAAGGCCTGTAACAGAGCTTTTCCTGCTTTGGTAGAACCCTCCTACCTGGTATCTCTGTCAGTGTATTTGAGAAGGGCCTAGATTTATGCCATTCCTTTGCTTTATTACAATGGATACTCCATGAAATGAAGTTAGAATATGGTATTTGAAGTGATTGTGTATTCCTGAGCCTTGGTCACTCGTATTTGGCTCCAGAATAAACTCTTATTCACTTGAAGGTGAGATCTGTGTTTTGCATCGACACTACTATGAAACTTAAAGTATTTTAAAAAGTTCTTTTTTCTGAGTACTCTTTAAAAACAATACCATAGTGCTGGCTGTGGTGGCACATGCCTTTAATCCCAGCACTTGGGAGGCAGAGATGGGCTAATCTCCGTGAAACTGAAGCCAATCTGGTCTATACCGTGAATTCCAGGCTGGCCACAGCTACAGGGAGACCCTGTCTCAAACCCCTTCCCCCAAATAAATAAATAAATAAACCTATACCTTAAAGTGGATGACTTACTCCCACACATGCACACACACAAGTGCACACACATCGAATCCTATGCCATGAGTTATAAAGAACAGAAAAGAAAATGAAGCAAAGCCTATCTTCTGGTCAGAAGGACAAACATTCCTGACTGAAGGTGGTTTGGAGTTTTAGGAATACTTTTCCATGATTCACAAATGTTCGAACTAAACTGAAGTGCCAAACTCAAGGCTGGGCTATAGCTCAGAGATGAATGCTTGACTAGCTTATGTAAGAACCCAGAGAGAGAGGGGATACAAGCTAGAAATGTCTCTATACCTGGGCTTTATGTAATGTGTTTAGCAACCCTCAAAGTTAGCTAAAATGAGTATCATCGGCAAGCTACTGGACTCAGTTCACAGTTCCTCTGAATTTTTTCTCTCTCCTTTTCCTCTTTTGAGACTGGGTCTTTCTGAGTCCCTCTTGCCCTAGATACCATGCCCAACTTAAAATATTTCTTAAAGAAAATGGAAAAACCAACAAAGAAAACAGACATTACTTTGAGAGCAAACAGATTACTATTAAAAGAACTGCCAAGTAATTTGAATTACAAAAAAAAAAAGCACAAAATCAAGAGCACACATTTTGCTGCCCATTTAACTCTGCAAACTCATATGTCCTTATGACATTGTGCACTTGATTTTAGCCAAAAGGATAGAAGCAATTCATGTGACAATTGAAAACAATTGGTTTTCATTCAAATATTTTGTAACAAGTTGGGTAAAGGAAACGTTACACTACAAATAATGGCTACCTAAGCCACAATATGGGGTGCATCAAGCTGTGTTTGAATGCTTGGGACAGAGGTGATGATAAGTCTATTTTTAAAATTGCAGTGATGATGGAAGATACAGTCAGAGACAATGGGGACCACTGGTGTGGCAAAGTGTCATTTATTCTGCTCCTTTTGCATGCTACACTTATGCTCTAGGACATGCCCAAACTGTTTGGAGACTGTTTGCTAGCTACAGGAGAACTGGAAACATAGCTAATTACAGGAAAGCTTGCATTATTAAGATTACCTAGAGATCAAAATCTCACCTAAAACCTAGCTTTTGGTGAAAATGGTAGTACCCACCTTTAATGCTAGCATTTGGGAGGCAGAGGCAAGTGAATCTCTTTCAGATAAAGGCCAGCCTGATCTACGTAGCAAGTTCTAGACCAGCCGGTGACACAGGAAGACATTGCCCTTCCCCCAAAATAAATAAAATCAAAACCAAAAGCTAGCTTTTAACATATGGAAAATCTGCTGAAAGCAAGTAATGAAGCAGGTTCATTGTAGAACATGTTTTTCTAGCAGGCATGAGGTCCTGAGTGTATTACCAAAATATATGCACAACAAGCTGTATTACTGGAAACCTAGCTCAGTTGGTAGAATGCTAGCATGGACTTGGGGTTCAGTCCTCAGCACACTATCAACCAGGCATAGAAACAAGTATCTGTAAACACAGTTCTCAGAAGCAGGAGGATAAGAAGTGCAAAGTCAGCCTGGGCTACACAGTTGAATTTGAGGCCAGCCTGGGCTACATGAGATCCTGCCTCAAAGTTAAACTAAACAAAAAAGAGTAAATAATGAAAGCTATACTTTCAGGAGACGCTATGAATTCTAAGTATCTCATTTCCAATCATACTACTTTGAATACACCAGAGTAGCTTATGTATATTATGGGTGTGGGCATACAGATGAACAGCAAAACATGAAGTTACTTTTCATACGTGTACAGGTGCCTATGGAGGCAAGAGGTCCACAGTGAATATCCTCTTTGATTGCCTGCCACCTTATTTTTGCAATAGGATCTGTAGAGAATCAGATGCTGGGGGTGCCTGCTTCTGTCTTGCCAGTATTGGATTACAGGCAAGAACATACAAGCCCAGTCTTTCTTTCTTTCTTTCTTTTTTTTTTTTGGTACATTTTAATGTCCCTTCCACCCATTTATTTGAAGTCAGGATCTCCCTGTAGACCCAGATGGCTTGGAACTCACTATGCAGACCAATCTCACAGAGATCTGCTGCCTCTGCCTCCCTAGTGCTAGGAGAAAAAGCCCCTCCACCCAGCAAGGTTTTGTTTTAGAAACAGGATCTCACACATTAGCTCAGGCTGGTCTTCCGCTTGTAGCAGCCCCTGTGCTTCTACCATGTTGGTGCTAGAATTACAGTATGAGCTATCAGTGTCAGATAAAGCTGGTTCTGTCCTTGTTTCTGTTCTTTAGGAGTCTAAGTCTTACTATGTAGCCAAGGCTGGCTTCTAACTCTTGATCCTTCTGCCTCCACCTCCCAATTGCAGGGATTACAGGTAAGGACCACCACATCTACACCTGGCTTTTTATATGGATTCAGTTCTGAGAATCCAACTCAAGTTGTCATGTTGCATGGCCAGCACTGTAACAACTGAGCCACTGCTCTGGCCTCATATAGTTCCTTTTAACATTCATTCCTATTTTCAATATTGTGTAAGATCCAGCTCATTCTCAATTGCATTACATCCTCTGGTATAGCTACAGAACACACACACTGCAAGAGACCAGAATTTCTACCTTTTCTGTGAGTGACGTATGAACACAACTGAGCTGTATGATACCACACAGATGCGACTGCCGCGAGAGCAGCCAAGTGGCACCCGAGTTCTTTCTAATGCTCACAAAACAATGACAGAAACCAGAAATAAAGTGAAGAGCAACGTTAAGTACAAATTCAAGTCGTCAAAAGGGAAAATGTTGGAAAAAAATGGTATAAAATGGCTTCTTTCTGATATTTTCTAAGACTTCACAGTGGGAAAATTCGAGCTTTGGAAAAATAATCTAACAGTTCAGAGAAGGAGGCTCATGCTTCAATTTCAGTTACTTCATGAGAACAGAGAAGCACACAGGAAAGTTGTTAAAATAGTAATGCTCAGTAAACAGTGGGACTCAAGTAAGGGTATTTCCAGGGTTCACAAAGTCACCACCATGTTGTACCAGAAACATATCAAATAACTTAATTATCCATAAAATGACAACTGGTTCCAGATATTAGTTTGTAGACTGTGAAAAATCAGAAATCAAAAGTTGCCATTAAAAAAGAATAAAGAGACAGTAGTGGTGATATAAGCTTTTAATACCAGCCCTAAGGAGGCAGAGGCATGAGGCTCTTTGTGAGTTCAAGGCCAGACTGGTCTGTATAGCAAGTTCTAGGCCAGCTAATGCTACAAAGTAAGACCCTGTCTCAGAAAACCAAAAAGAGGTCAGGAGAGATGGCTCGGTAGCTAAGAGCTGCTCTTGCAGAAGACTAGGGTTTGGTTCTAAGCACCCAAATGTGACTAGTAACTGCCCATAACTTCAGTTCCAGGGGATCCAATACCCTCTGCTGGTCTCCATGGGTACCATACTTATCAGTACAATTACATGCATGCAGAAAAAACACTCATACACAAAAAATAAAAATAAGAAGAAACAAAAAACCCCAAAGAAAGGCCAGGTGTGGGTGGGACATGCCTTTAATTCTAGAACTTGGCAGGCAGAGGCAAGCAGACCTCTGAGAGATTAAGGCCAGCCTGGGTTACACAGTGAATTCCAGGTCAACTAGAGCTATAGAGAGACTGTCTCAAAAAGTAACTCCCACCCCCTACTCCCTCCTCCCCGCAACAAAGAAAAGGGAGGAATGGAAATTTTAGGTCTCACCTCATATATAAGCACAAAATTAAAAAAAACTCTTAATAGGGCAATACGCAAATATACATTAAACCCCAAACTCCTCTGGAAAAGATGTGATGCTCTCTGTTTCACCATGAAGTAGGGGAAAGAGGTATTTCCTGGTATCAGCAACTTTCCTCCAGTCTTCTGCAGATCTGCAAAGTGGGGAGTTGGCAGAGCCTGTAGGATCCAGAACAGTGCAGTTCAACACAGATCCGCTGGTGATGCTGTTTCCTCCACTGAAGAGCCTGTCACTGCTTGTGTAATGATAACCTACAGGTTACCAACACTAGACCTTTAAACAGGCCATCTGTCTAAGTTGTGCTTTCACAGTCATAGTAAATAAGAGCAAAACAAACAAACAAAAAATACCTACACGGACTATTAAAAAAAGAAGGATTCAGCATGTCCCTATAGATAGGCTCTTCGTGGGGTAAGTATGACATATCACCAGTAGAATGAATGTTGGAACTCTGTTAGGCTCCAGAACTGGCAATCCATGCCTGCCCTGCACTTTGCAAAGAAGAGAAGACCAATAGCGGAATGTCACTGGAGATCTGGTATACCAGGATACCTCAAAGAAAAAGGAATCCTACCAAGGCTGGCTCTATTTTTAAACTGATATGCAGGTCATTTCAACAGAGAGGATATAAATAAAAGTCCAGGTCGAATGATGCAGAACAGCTTCTTTCAGTAAAAAGGACTCAGAAGTGCATTGTATATCTGCTTTAATATTCATGTGGAAAGGATAGTCTTTGCCTCTTCTACTTCTTCTTTACAGGAATCAGCAAATAAGAGCCACTGCCTTGCCATTAGACAAGATGTCTATGACAGCTTTCTAACTGATTTGGTTGTAGGAAACTTGCACTTACAGGTACACCTCTTCCACCAGGTGTCTGCCTTCCAAAATCTGCAAACGCTGGTGTAAAGTCAGGTCCTCGAGACAAAATCCGAGGATCCAGAGTTCGCATTGGCAATTTGGGTTGGTTGATCTGCATTAAGAAGCAAAGGAGAGCTTGAAATATATGTGTTCCAGAGTCAGAAAATGAAACACAGACTCCTGCACCAACATTAGGTCCATCTTGGTGCCTGGCTTCCTTTGGACCAGCCTCAGAGCTGGATCACTAGGATAACAGTTATGTTTTTGGTACCTGGAACTGAGAAAGGTTGTGGGACAAACCACTGTGCCATCTCTACAGCCCTTACTTTATTTAATAAACAATGACTGAACTATATTCTCACTGTGCATTATGAAGACCATGTGTAAAGAGGAAGAGTGCCTGGGCTGAAGAGATGGCTCTGTGGTTAAGAAGACTTGTTGATCTTGCAGAGAACCCAGGTTCAGTTCCCAGCACTCACAGAAGTTCACAACCGTCCTTAATGCTACTTTCAAGGGATTCAATGCACTCTTCCGGCCTGACCCAACACTAGGTATACATGCAGCGCACATAACTACATACAAGTAAAGCACTCATGAACATAAAATAAAATAAAAAAAAATCAAAAGCGTGTGTATGGAGGGGTGTTTATCTCTATGCAAGGACTGGGAACTATAATCTCTGAAGTCCATTTATGACAACTGAGATAAATACTTGTGAATTATGTTGTCACGATTTGCGTTTCATGTGCTCAACAGACACCTTCCTAGGTTTCTGACCTGTCCTTATTGCTATTGTAATTCATAACCAAGGTTTAGAACAGAAGGGAAGGAGGTCTGTTTCAATTTATCCATTATCTCCTCCAATAAGCACACAATTTTTGCTATATTCCTAGAATGAGTCCCAATAATCAGACAAATTAATACATTAAAAAAAAAAAAAAAAAACCCAAAAAACAAAACATCACTCAGGCTGGAGTGGTTAAGAGCATTTACTGCTCTTCACAAGGACTAGGGTTTGGTTCCTAGGACTCAGATAGGAGCTAACACCTGTTCTTAACTTCAGTTCCAAGGGAACACCTAGCTTCCTCCCAGCATGCCACTTACCTTGTCAAGAACTACATCACTGATAGGAGGTAAGCCCTCAGGTTTCTGGATACAGGCCGGCATGAACTGAAAGTCCAAGAGAAACTCCCTGTCATACTGCTTCTTGCCTTCAGTGTCAGCAGGCTTCCAGGGTTCTATAAGGAGGAATAAGCAGACAACGGCTTGTGTAAATCAGTTTCCAATGATTGCCTTATTTCCTCAAGAAAAAACATGCAAAGACCAGGCAAAATGACAGTTGAAATAATGAAGATTTTAAAGTTGCCATTCATTCTGTGATGCCTCCTAGAAACATTTAAATATAAAGAAAACCTGAAGCAAGGTTCATCCTTACTATGAACCTTTGGACAGGTTTTTATTTAATAAGGACATATATAGCCCTTATTAAATGAAATACGAAGCTGTAAATACTCCAGAAACAAGGAATTTGACAAGGTTCATGAGAAACAAAGGTTGCTATGTGTTTGTTCACATGGAAATATTTAAAGAAAAGGTAAAAAGATTCAAAACAACTTACTGATAATGAAAAGTCTAACTGGTGAATACAGAACTTCCATCCCGGCTTCAGCTCAATCAGAAGACGCTACACTGAGAGGGCATGTAGCTTTCCTCTACATATCCTGACTTGAAGAGCCTGGTTTTTAGCTGACAATTTTCTTCTATTTGTGTTTTGGAGACAGGGTTTTACTATAGAGGCTAACTAGCCTTGAAGCCTTGATCTTCCTGCCTCCATCTTCAGAGTACTGGGTGACAGGTATGCATCGCCATGATTGGCTTAGCTAATATCTTTAATATGAATTTTAAATTAAATTCTTCCATAGGACTTTACTTAGCTAAAGTTTGTATTGTATCAACTATTCAACCTCATTTAAATAAAAAGATTTTGTGGGAAGGTGCTTGCTGACAAGCTTGACAACCTGAGTTGGATTCTAAGAACTCACACGGTGGGAGGAGAAAATTACTCCTCAAAGCTGTCCTCTGATCTCCATGTGTGTTATGATACACATACTGAGCAGCAAGCAAACAAATAAATATAAAATAAATTTTTAAAGATTTTATTTTTATTTATAAATATAACTGTGTCTGAGAATGTAAATGCACTGAATACAGAGGCCAGAAGTGAGCACTGGATGTCCTGGAGCCAGAGTTAGGCAACTGTGAGCTGCCTGACCTGGTGGCTGGGAATGGAACTCTGAACTCTGGGCCTCTGCTAAGTCATCTCTCCAGCCCTGAGCCTCACCTTTTTATTACATAAAATTAAGGAAATTTGACATAAAATTATTTTGGATAATAAAAGGCAGCCACTATCAGGGCAGGAGACCTAACCCTCCTTGTTGTACTAATCCCTGTGGTAACAGATGGTAACCCATACTGTTAATGATCAGCTGTCATTTTGAAGATATTTAAAAACCAAATCTGAATTCTATTACATTTAATAAAAAGTAGATAAACAACATGATCTAAATTTAAACTGTCCCTTTTCTAATTCTCTCTGCCAGAAACTGCATTAGAGAGGTAAAAGGGAATCAGCTGGTCAGTTATACAGCCACAGCACACCTTTAATCCCAGCACATGGGAGGCAGAGGCAGATGGGTCTCTGTGAGGTCGATGCTAGCCCGCTCTACATAGTGAGTTCCAGGTCAGCTGGGGCTACAGGGAGACCCTGTCTCAAAAACTAAAAAAGCAAAAAAGCAAAACAACCTCAAAGAATATAATATTGGTGTCACAAAGCCCAGTAACAGGAGAGTACTGGTAGTAAAAAGACCAGGCCTGGTGGTATGTGTGTATAACCTTAAGGTCCTCTGAAGGTTGAGGCACAAGGATTTTAAGTCAAGGTCACCCTGGCCTATAGAGTGCATTCCAGTTTAGTCTGGGTAATATCATGAGACACTGTCTCAAAAAATAAAAAGAGCCAGGCATAGTGGTAGACACCTTTAATCCTAGCACTTGAGAGGCATAGGTAGGTAGATCTCTATGAGACCAAGCTCATTCTGGTCTACAAAGCAAGTTCCAGGCCAGCTAAGGCTATAGGGAGGCACTGTCTCAAAAACAAACAACCCCAAAACCAAAAACCAAAAGATGTACTATATATATATATATATATATATATATATATATATATATATATATATATGTATATATACATATATACATATATACATATATATATATATATGAAATTGTCAAAGAATAAATACAATTGAAAAAATATTTTTAAAAATCATTTTTAAAAAGTAGCATTCTGTGATGGTTCATACCTATAATTCCAGCACTCTGGAGCCACTGAGGCAGGAGAACTGGCATAGGTTAGAGGTCAGACTTGGGTGCACAGTAAGACCAACACTCAAATGTACAAACGATGACCTTATGACCCAGGGTAAAGATGAAGAAATATATTACGGAAATGAAGTTCCCAAAACTACACTTACACTTTTTTTAATTTAAATTTTTATTTTTTCTACATGTTTGAGTGTATTGCCTACATATATCCAAGTGTACCTATGTTGTGGAATGCCCTTGAAGGTCAGAAGAGGTTGTCAGATCTTTGGAACTAGAGTTATGGATGGTTGTTAGCCATCTTGTGGGTGCTGGGAATCAAATCTGGGTCCTCCTGCAAGAGCAAACCAGTGTGCTAAACAGCTGAGCCAACTCTCCAGCCCCCAAAACTACCCTTTTTCTTACTGGAGGTAACTGTACTGACAATGTTCATTTATTACTCTTTCTAAAAATACAGATTGTGGCTCTTTAATTTCACACCTTTATGCAAAAATTTATTGTTCTTATGTGTACGAGTGCACCATGACTTTCAATGCACACGGAGGTCAAAAAAGAGTCCTGGATTCCCCTGGAACTGGAGCTACTGATTGCTGTTACCCACCATGTGGGTGCTGGGAATTGAACCCAGGTCCTTTGCAAGAGCAGCCAGTGCTCCTAACTGCTGAGCCATCTCTCCAGTTCTAATTTCACATTTTATAAAGTGTTAACATCAGCAGTTTGAAAAACAATGGTCTGGACCACTTTGGAAGTCTATTTGTTTTTTATTGGGGGGACACCTCCCTGAAGTCACAGCTGGCTGGGAACTCGCTATGAAGACCAGACTGGCCTTGATTCACAGAGATCCCTCTGCCTCTGTCCCGAGTGCTGGGATTAAAGGCATTCGACACCACTCCTGGTTGGACTGGCTGGAAGTCTATTATTTTAGACTCAAGCTCTACTTTATGCAACATTTATTTTCTGTTTGGCAGACTACTACGAAACACATTCATCTATGCCAAACTTCCTATCAAAGGAACTACCTCTTGTCACCTGTCGACCCCAAATTCTCCGCAAATCTCAAAGTCATTGAGGGTTTACAGGATGAACAGACACAATTTGGTTTCGTTGTTGAGGTGCTGAAGAAAGAAGTTAGCCCTCACTCTAATGAGGAAAGAGCTCTACAGCAGTACCTCAGCCTGGGGCAGAGTTTTAACACATCTGAGGCTGTCTGAAGACGAATGACCCTCCAGAGCATATCATAGCGTTATTTTGAGAGCACCTCCTTGCTGTTAAAGGGCACAAGTGGTTATTGTGATCATACTGTCTGGGTGATCTGCCTAAGAATCACAAACAGGGTCTTTTGTTTAAAAAACAAACCAACAACAACAACAACAAAACCTAACAACTGAATTCAATGCTTGGGAAATGACCACCTTCAAGGTACATGGTCAAACCTGTAATATCCCTTTAAAATAAAATGAATGCAATTAGATTTCTCTTACAGAATTCTAACAACTGCACTGGTAGATCCACCCCCTTTGGCAACTGCTCTTCCTATGGATTACTAGTCACTAAATGCCACAAATTTAGGATTACATGTCTCTCCCTTGTGGTAAGCCTCTCCCAGCCAGTCATTCTTTTGGGAAGGCATTTCTGTACGATTAGACAGAGGAAGGTGAGAAGGCACGTGGGAAGTCAGGGATTTACTTACCTGCTTTAAACTGGAACGTGACCCCGTCACCAGAACTATCAGTGGAGCCAGAATTAGCATCTAGTCCTTCACCCTCAGAAACAGTCTCTGCACCATTTCGGACAGGCTCAGCTGCCTCTCCATTTTCTTCCACAGCTTTCACTTTTGTTAGGTCAGGATCTCTTTCAAAGTGAAACCCTCGGCTCATTTTATCTTGCTCAGGTTCAAGTACTCTGTCAACTGAAAGTTCCTCTTCAGCTTTAGGCTAAAGCGTAAGTTAACAGAGAAGTTATATTATTGGATGTGTAAATATATAAAAATCTACACTGATGCCCTAAAAAAAAATGACAAGCAGCTCAGAATGCCTGTGTTCAGCATGTGGTTATCAGAACATTAAGGTGTAAGTCATTTCACCTGTCACACGAGGCAGACATTCAGGCGTTTCCTAAAAGCCTCCAACCTGTGTGTGACTAATGGAGTGCAAATGTACCTATGGTTAGCACAGAAAGAACTGTTAATCCTTGAGCCCTGACAGATATGAAGCAGTCCTAGTCAGAAGCTAAAACCAGCACTCCCCTTTGTACCCCAGCTCATCACATATAAAACGAAACACTAGGGGGGCCATTCTCCTACTGGCCTTGGGCTTTAAATATATATATAATGTATATGTGGTACTGTGTAGATGCACACATGCCTTGGTAAGCATGATTGTGTGTAAAGGTCAGATGGCAACTTTCAGACAGGAGTTGGTTCTCGCCCACCATGTGGATCCTGTGCACGGAACTAAGGTTGTCAGGTAAGTACTTTTACACAGTGAGCCATCCTGCCAGCCAAAAAATGAATCATCTTTCGCCTAACTGGACAAGATATTTGTAATGATACCAACATACAGTTCCCAGAGGTAGTACCTAAATCACTTTTTTGTTTTGTTTTGTTGAGACATGGTCTCACTATGTTGCCCCCAGCTGGCCTAGATCTCACTATGTAGACCATACTGGCCTTGAACTCACAGAGATTCACCTGTTTTTCCTCCTTAGTACTTGGGATTAAAGGCATATGCCACCGCCAACCCCTAAATCACACTATTTTTAAAGAATGAGAAAATAATGGAAGAAAAAGGTTGATCAGTAGAAATGAAAGAAAATCCATTTAGTATTTAATAAATTGCTCAAGAACCATTTAATAAACTGCTCAAGAACCATTATTTTAGGAAAGGCATGGGACTACTTCTTAAACCTTTGAATAGTTACGGCATTGCACTGACCCATCGCTTTAGTATTCAGTAACTCTTAGAAATGGAGCCAGAGGGCAAACAACAAACAGTGTAATGGGAGAAAATGAATAAAAAACCAGCTGAATCTAAAGGGAAACCAGCTGAAGCCTGAGCCATACCAGCAATGTGTGTGATTCCCCTGTCTCTAGGAAGTATCTTATTCTTTGCAGGAATAGCATTTTGTTAAGCTTCAAGGAGCACACCAACTGTCTGCACCTCTTCTAACTTAGTGCTAAACCTTACCCCTCATAACTACAATGAAATCATACCCACACATCATTCATTATAGTGGTTGCTATGCGACTCACTGTGACATCAACAAAGCATCATGTTAGGACAATGACAGGACAGGGGAAGCAACAAAGGAGCACCGTTAGCTGTGTGAAGAGGATGAACATTTCCCATTAGCTACAAGAGCTTTATTTAAATGTATTTAAAACCTGCCTTTGGGGCTGGAGAGACAGCTCAGCAGTATTAAGAGCACCGGCTGCTCTTGCAGAGGACTTGGGTTCTATTCCCAGCACCTACATGGTGGCTAACAACTGTTTTAACTCTAGTTCCAGGGGAATCCAAGGCCATTTCTGATCTGCTTGGGTACTGCACAATTCAGGTACACTTACACATATGCAGTCCGTACACTCGTACACATAAAATTTTTTGTAAAAAAAGCCACTTTAGCTGGTAAGATGGCCCAGTCTGAGTTTGATACCTGGAACCCACATAAAGATGGAAAGACAGACTCCACCCATTTGTACTGTGACACATGCACCACAGCATGTATGTGCTCTCATGTGCACACACATAAACAAACAAACAAAGAGAAGTTGCCTTAATGGAACTGAGAATTTTTTTCTCTCCAGTTCTGGTAAAAAGCTGTAAATAATCCCTTTTCCTTTTAGCAAAAAGAAAATTTCCATAATCTATTTTTAAATTATTAAATCTACAATTCAATTAATTTCCTTTACTTTTAAATTTCTATTTATTTATTTATTTATTTATTTATTTATTTATTTATTTATTTATTTATTTTTGAGACAGGGCCTCCCTGTAGCCACAGCTGGCCTGGATCACACAGAGTTCCACCTGCCTTTGCCTACTGAGTGCTGGGATTAAAGACGTGTGCCACCAGGCCCAGCAGTAAAATTTATTTTAATAACTTAAGGGGCTGGGAAAATAGCTTGGTCAGTAAACTGACTGTCATACAAGCATGAAGACCTATCTGAGTTTGGGGTACCCAGGACCAATATAAAACCCAGGCCTCAGAGGGAGAGAAAGCCCAGTGGTTAAGTACACTGGATGCCCTTGTAAAACACTCATGTTCAATTCCCAGCACCCACTTGGTAGCTGTCTGTAACTTCAGTTCCAGAGGAATTCAAAGCCCTTTTCTGACCTCCATGGGCACTGCATGACATGGGCATACTTACATGCAGGGAAAACATTCATACACTTAAAATAAAAATAATAAAATATTAACAAAATTTAAAACCAAACAGGCATCATGAGTCTACGACCCCAATGATGATGAAGAGGAGACAAACAGGTCCTTGGAGCTCACAACCAGCCACAAGAGCTGAACTGATGAGTATGGGGTTCAGGAAGACTCTGTGTCTTGCAAATGAAGGTCAATGATGGAGGAAGACACCCAAAGTTGATGTCTCGCCTAACATTCCATACACACATAGGCACCTGCATGCACACATTCTCACAAACATACAAATAGCACACATACACAGAGCTGTGCACACACACACAAAGAATAAGGAAAAAACAAAATTGCAACTAGGGAGACAACCGAAAAATTGACCATAGAGAAGAGATATTCACAAAGAAAAGAAAGAATTATGCAGTGAAATCAAGCATGTTACTAAAAGGCTTTAAAAACCAACAGAAGCTCAACAACGACGAAAAAAATCAAAATCCTTTACTGAAAACAGATTTTAAAACATTAATTTTTGTGCTCAATATATCAAGATGTGATGGTATTTCGAGAAAGAGACACGTCCATAAGAATGACACCATTGGCTGCTGTGAGTCAAGGAGACGCTGCCACTTACCTCTGCTTCTGCCTCCAATGCCTCGTCAGAGGTTCGGGTCCGATCTTTTGTCTTCTTCCACGTCTTTGGTGCAACAGTAACTGTTTGCGCTGAAATGCAAGATCAGTCCTGTTACAACTGCGGTTATGCTACAAATGCTGAGGTCTAAAAGATACCTGTATTCCAGATTAGCAGAAAGATAGAGAACTTCCTATGACCAGGAGACAGGGATGATCAAATGTACCATGATGTAGTAGCAGCCCAGCACGTAATGGTAAGGCAAGTGTGTAATGATAAGACACAAACACAGCTTTTCAACCTAGGCTCTTCCTATGGCATGGTGGGGGCAATCTCTGAAAGCTAAGGACTCTTTAAAAGTATTAAGAAAATATCTGGTTCAAGTTTATTTAAAAAAATACTACTTTTATTCTGTGTGTATGAGTGTATTGCGTGCATGTATGTATGAACCACCTATGTTGTTTAATGCCTGAGGCAGTCAGAAGAAAGCATCAGATTCCCCTTGAACCAGAGTTACGGATGGTTGTCAGCTCCCATGTGAATGCTGGGAATTGAACCCTGGTCCAATGCCCCAGAATTCATGTTTTAAAGCTTTCTACATCAGAAAAAGGAATTCTAGGGCCGGAGAGAGGGCTCAGGGCTGTTCTTGCAGAGGACCTGGGTTCAATTCCCAGTACCCACATGGTGGCTGACAATCATCTCAAACTCCAGTTCTCGTGAATCTGGTGCCCTCTTCTGACCTCTGAGGGTACTGCATGACATGAGTGTACTTTAATACATGCAGGCAATACATTAATATACATAAAATAAAAATAATAAAATATTGTTTAAAAAAGAAAAAGGTATTCTAAGATAGGAAGCTCTTTGTAACATCCACTTGCTTTTCAAATCAGTACTTTTGGCCTAGTCTTTCTAGTGCTGGAGTCAAATGGATAAAACTGGTCATTTTTACTGCATATTTCTATTGCATCAAAATTTTAGATGGAAGATTTGGTTCAAAAAAGCATTCTTCATTTACTCATTTGTTTTTGAATGGGCTGAGAACCAAAGCCATGAATTTGAGCAAGGGATCTTCACTAGACACCACCACTAGCCATAAAGAATAGTCATCAGACTTACGCAGCTCACAGAATTATTCAACACATGGATATAAAATTTAAATGCAATTTAACCATTACACAGTGAGCAGAAAATGTTAAAAGGACCCTCCTACAGACCAACAGAAAGAAATGAGGTATTAAAGACAGATGGGTGGGGAGAAGTCAAGGAAGGGCACTTAACAGAGACAAAGCACACAAGCATAGCACTGAAGGGCTCCGTTTCTCCTGGTGTGACAAATTTGTGTGAACACAAACTATCTGGGGGGGGGGGGGTGAAAAGGAAAGCTGAGTGTGTGTGCTCTAGAGTTATCTAATAGTATGAATCATCTGGTTTGATATAGATACACAGTCTGTTTTAAAACCATCTTCCAAATTGCTTCTGATTTGAATTCTGCTTCTACCTTATTAAGAGTTACAGAGTTTGGCTGGGCATGGTGGCACAGGCCTTTAATCCTAGAACTTGGGGGCAGAAGCAGAGGCAGCCGATTCAGTTTGAGGCCAACATGGTGTATGTGCATGAGCAGTTCCAGGTCAGTCAGTGATACACAGTGACACCCTACCCCAACAACAAAAAGACAAAGAAAAAAAAAATTACAGAGCCTGAAGAATCTGAGTATTTTAAATTTCATTTTATTTTATATTGGCATGAATTCAGTTCTAATTCCACTCGTAAAAAGGGGCAGACTATTTTGGGGAGAATTGTCTGGGTCATTCAGAAACAGTTTTCGATACAGAACAAAAGTAAAGCAAGACATAAATTTGTTGAAAACAGATCAAATATACATAACCCCAAAACACTAAAAACATTTCTTTCAGTGAGAATTACAACACACTGAAGACTCTCTAATTACTGCTGACACAGCAGAAGTTGTTCTTCACCTTGGTCAAGTAGCTAAAATATTATTAAGACTTAGAAGTAATTCACATCCCTGTATGAAACACGCCATCCTTCTAAACACACACACACACACACACACACACACACACACACACAGTAGCCATTCTCCTACCATTACCTTTGAGCAAATGTTGTAAAATCTGGGCCTAATGGGTTGGGGGTCAATGAGAAGAGAGGAGAGAAAGCTATCTGGCATGAAGGGAAGAAAACTGGAAGAAAGGCAGAGATACAGTCACCTGACCTATAGGACAAGTAATGTGAATTCAGACAGACAGGCATTAAATTTAAGATACTGTTGTAGACTGATTTTCTTTTCTAATCCCTGCCTAGCGTAGGGATTTGTTGAACAATTAAGAGCAGGCTCTATGTAGAAGAAGCATTGTTATTGTTATTTTCTGTGCTAGAGATGGAACCTAGGGCCTCACACATACTCTATCACAGGGCTACAGTGGCAGCCTCAAAGGGGTATCTCTCGCTCTCCAAGGCAAAAATACATGTGGTTGTTTTCTTTCTTCTTTTTCTGTTTTTCTTTTTCTCACTACATAGCCCTCGTTGGTCTGGAACTCACTTTGTACACTAGGCTGGCTTGAACTCATAGAGATCTGTCTGCCTATACCTCCTTAGCGCACATACAGATTCTGTCTTCCTTTAAAGCTTTGTAAGACAATGGAAAAATCTCTGTGTAGTCCTAATTACCTGAATTTAGAGATGCCCCAGTTAGACCCTTTAAGAATCACATTCCTGTAGGCGTGTATAATCTGTAACATAAAATGGGAAGTAAACAACCCCCCACAAAACTATCATCTTAAAACTTTTCCAACTTATACATTATTATGGAAAATCATTTTCTTCTAAGCTCTTTTTATGAAATGACTAATTTATATATTTGGAAAAATCTTGGAGACAGAAATTTTAATCAATGGATTCTGTCTTCTCAGTGGAGGTTTTTAAATGTATGTCAGACTGCATTAAATAAGGCATATTCCCTTTGGGGAATATTTCCTGTATATCAGTGTTTAGCATACATGTATTTTTAAGCACACCTATGTCTGCAATGCTCATGGAAGCCAGAGGAGGTTGTCGGATCCCCTGGAACTGGAGTTAGTGAGTGGCCATGTGGGTGCTGGGAACAGAACCCAGGTCCTCAAGTGCTCTTAACAGCTGAGTCATCTCTCCAGCCCATATCCTCATTTTTAACTGTTACCTAGAGGCTAGAATTCAGACTAAACAATTGTGCTGTATCAAATGTAGCCGACTCTATCTTTGGATTAGAGAGCATAGCATGGTCTATTTTCTTGATACTTAGAAGTTGTCTAGCATACTATTTTGTAAAGACAGAATGGAGTTCTTAATTTACTTCTCAGATGGGTTCTACTAGAGTCAAGTTCCTACTCTTCCAAATCAAGTTAATTATCTTTACACAACATAGGAGATTACCACTGACTTGGAGAATGGGCTTGCAAGCACAGAAGATGCATGCATACCTGATTTTATTAAACCAATGTGTTATTATTACTGTTACTATTTTCTGACAGGGTTTCCTGTATCTCAAGCTAACCTTCATCTTCCTATGTAGCTGAGAACAGCTCTAATCTGCCTATTCTCCACTACCCCTGGTCCCATATATGTCCTTAAACAGTTTTCCTAAATCCCAAGGCAATTAAAATACTAAAAAGAAACCCTCTTGTGTAAAATAGATAGGGCTAAGAGTAACATGGGAGCTGGCATATCCTGCATCCTGAGGTATATGGTATAAAAACACAACCTTATTATCTTTGCAGGACTGTGAGCTGCTAGAAAAACTCCAAATAGTTAAATTTTATCAGTTAAACATTTCATCACCATGGCCAAATTCCTCAGTAAAACAAACCGAGGGAGGCAAACTTTATTTTAGTTCTTGGTTTGATACTGGGAAGGTGTGGTGGAACAGAGCATCCCACCCACCACAGCATATAGAGAAGCATGCTTGTGCTGCCAGCCTTCCTCCTTCTTCCCCCTCCAGTCTGTCAGGATCCCCAACTTACTGGTGGGTGCACATAAGGCAGTCTTCCCCCAGTTAGGTAATTCTCCCTTGCACACTATCAAAGATAACTCCAAAGCGTGCTACTCCCCCAAAGTATGCTGACTCCTTCATCCCCAGACATTCCTGTTCATCCCATCACGGGAAATGCACTCAGCTAATCTTCAAGAACTTCCAGAGCCTCAAGATGAACTCTTAGTGGGTCTCTGCAGAATAGAATCAAGTTACAGACCTAAGATACAAAGACTGTTTCCAGAGCGGAGGAATGGGCAACAGAAGGAAGAATGGAATCAAATCAAGACCAAAATCCAACATGGTAAACAGTAAGTCCTACAACATCATGCCCCAGCACCTGAGGCACAGACTGGCATGAAGTCTCCTCCAAAGGGTATGGGATCCCCCACCTCAATGGCTATGCCCACATGGCCACTATCCTGGGCTGACTCTCTTTGTCTACAGCTTAGCTGGGAGATGCTCCACATAATTGTACTTCTAACCTCCTAATGTCCCCATGGTGCCTTCAGCTCCAGCCATAGCCTGGTGCATTGCTTTCTGGAGAGATGCCTGCAGAGATCCTGACCCTGCACACTGTTTAGCTGGCCAGGCCTTCCTTAGGATTCTGAGTGGAAGCCTCTGTGCCTACAACTCTTCAAAGGGAATTTATTAGTTTGGTGACTCTGTAACTCTTGAAATCTGTATGCCTACAAAACTAACATTGTGTGGAAGGTACCAAGGTCGACCACCAGCTTGAGCAGCTGCATGTTTGTGGTAACTGATTGTGGATAAAAACTTCCTGAAGCAGCTGTGTGCAACCAGAGTCCTGATGTTCTTTATTCAAAGTAAAGTGTTCAAATGAGTTAAAACCTTCATAGCCTTAAGCCTGCAGTGTAGGGGTCAGGGAACTGCTTAGATGCGGGCAAGGCCTCTTTTCCACTTGTTCAGTGTAAAAATTCAGTTGGCTGATGGGTTGTTGTTCCTTCCTTCCTTCCTTCCTTCCCCACATTCTTTTGAAACAGGGTTTCCCCCACGTAGCCCATCTGGCTTGGAACTGGCTATACAGAGGATTATGGCCTCAAACTCACAGAGATCTGCCTGCCTCTCTCTCCCAACTGCTTGGGTTAAAGGCATTTGCCACCATGCCTGGCTTTGGTTTTAATGCTCTAATCTCTTTCTTTGCTCTAATTCTGTGTTCTGTTTTCTGGGAAAGCTGTTTTTAAGCCTTACTGCTTGGCTTTTGCTCACCATGCTCACTCTAAACTTGTCTAAAAGCAATCAGCAATAACCATGCCACAGTGTGGGGCAGCCTTGAACTTTCTTGATTAGCCACCTATAAATTCAGGATTCCATGGAGTCTCAGGGCATGTGCAAAATACAGTGTTTTGGTGAATAGAACATAACTTCCTGAAAAATTCTCACTCTCAGAACTCCAGGGTCTGGTTTGCACTGCCACACTGAGAATGCCTGTTGTGGTTTCTGAAGCTCACAGCCACTGCCCACTAAGCTCTGCTGACAGCCTACTGGAGTTGTTCTAGGTGGCAGCTCCAAACTTTTCCAAATTCCTCTCTCAAACAATTTGCAAATGCAGAAGAAGCATGTAAGCTTGGTCCCAGCAACAATCTCACTTCCGGGTGTCAGTTTTCTATGTCATTACCAGGATTTAGGATAAATTAGGCTGGTCTGTGACAAGATGGCCCAGAGTGGGGGTGCATGGATGTGACCCCAGCACCCAGGAGGCTGACAAAGGAAAACTTCATGTTTAGGGTTAACATGAACTATATGGAGTTCAAGACCAGCTTCGGATATACAGAAAAACACTACTACAAGAAACTAAAAATCTAATACTACTAATAATAACTAACTCAACAAGTAATGAAATTATGTTGAGTGGTTGTATTTAAAAAGTGTGAGCGCGTGTGTGTGTATGTGTATGTGTGTGTGTGTGTGTGTATGTGTCTTGCTGGGTCTTTCTAGTTACAGTCTATTCATTCTGTAGTTTCACTAATGGGCTATCTGGGATGCTTATTGCAGGGCTAATGTTTCTTCAATAATAAAACTTTTATTGTTTTTCTATATTTATGGAGATTTTTCTGGGTTGAGAAGAGACTCATTTGTTGCCACAGTCTGAAACACTGTGAATTACAAAAGATTACCTCTACATTTCCATTCTCTAGAGATATACTATGACTCAACCACTCCCTAGCTTTCGCGCTAGGAATTCATGTGTTCCAAGTTCTGAGCTGGGGACTAAGTGACGTTAAAGAGAAGACTAGCCCTGGGACTGTGAAGATTCCAGTGCACTGTCATGGGGGAGGGCGCACACACTGAGTAGAACGCTCTAGTCATGGAACTTTGCCAAAGTTCCTACCCACAGACACTTGGCTCTTACTCCTTCAATCAATCTGGACTTGTGTTCACATTATGTTTGCTCCTCAGTTTCTGAGCCTTCAGGTCAGCACTAGGCTAGTTCAGGTCCCTCATGTTCAAGAGCTCTGCCTTTCAACAAGTATCTAAAGGCTGTGGACTCTATTTTGTTCCCACACTTGATAGCTGTTTGTTTCAGAAACTGCCATGGGAAATTTGAAAAAGATAATGATTTATCTGGAAACACGTGAAGTGAGGTGAGAAAAGAAAAGTTTACAGAAGTGCTGCCCCAGTAAGAATGAATGGCAAACATTTTGAGAAATGGAGAAACATGCAGAGCTGGCTTCCCTGGCATGTTCTGAGAGGTTCCCAACAGACTGGCAATTACATGCCCCATTACAGGTCTCCAGGTGCCTTCTGATAGCATCACACGTCTGAACAGTGTCAGCTCCTCTTCCAGGGCTGAGCACCAGACACAAAAAGTAAGTGTAACAAAACCAAAAGTTTAAATTTAAGTTCTATCAAAACTAGACACCTCTGATGCAATTTAAATATAGGTGAATTCTATTGGTATTTTCAATAAGGATCTTTCGGTTTTAATTTTTTCCCATTTAAAAATTTTATTTCCCATTTTATCTTCATTTTTTCCTTTCTTCTACCTTCCTTTGGGTTTAATTTTCATTGCCTTAAATAATTTAAACTGGAAGTTGAGGTCAAAAAAATGAAACTATTTTCCTTTTATAATATCTGAAGCTAGTGCTTTAAATCTCCATGTCAATATTGTCTTTGCAGTATACTAGGCAGAATAAAACCTCATTAAAAATGCTCATGTTGAGGCATTAAAGATGGCTCGGCAGTTAAGAGCACTGGCTGCTCTCGCACAGGTCCTGGGTTCTGTTCCTACCACCTACATGGTGGCTAACAACCATCTGTAACTCCAGTTCTAGGGGGTCTGATGCCTCTATTCTGACTTCTACAGGAACTGCACACACACAGTGCACCTACACACGTGGAAGCAAAACACTCCAATGCATAAAGTGAAATAAAAATAAAATACATTTAAAAAAATGTAAGCATAAAGAAACCTTTTGAAAAATGCTCATGTCTTGGCCCAGGAGCCCACGAATATGAACTTTAAGTGTCAAGAGTGCCTCTGAGCTATAATAAAATGAAGACTCTGCAGATAGGGCTGTAACACTAGAGGAACCCACCATTTGACATAAACTATCAACAAGGTCTTTTAAAGTGAAAGCAGGCAGGGGAAGCAGAGGTCTATATAGGAGAAAGGGACCTATCAGGAACACAGGAAGGCTGGTAAGGCCTCCTGCGAGCCATGCCCAAGGAAACACCAGCCTCTTGATGCCTTCAGTGAACCCCCAACCTGTAAGCTAATAAATGTCTGTTGTTTGGTAGTTACTAAATTTACAGTCGCTATAGTAAAGCTATCAATAGGAGGACCATTCCATAAAGTTTGCTGTGTTGGGCTCTCATTTTTGAAAAACATCAAAATAGTTTATCATTTCTCTCTTTCTTTTTAGTTCTTTGACCTTTAAGTTATTTAGAAGCATTTTGCTTAGGTTCCAGGTATCTGGAGGATTTACCAGAGATGTTCTCATTAATTTCCAATTTCATTGCACTGGAACAAGAGAGAATACATGCTTTGATAGAATATTTTTATTAAATATTTTTATTTTATTTTATGCATATGGGTTTATTCCCTGTATGCATATAAGTCCACCCATGTCCTGTAATGACTGCAGAGGTCAGAGGAAGGCATCAGATCCCCTGGAACTGGAATTACAGACAGTTGTTAACCACCACGTGGGTGCTGGGAATTGAACCTGGATCTTCTGCAAGAGCATCTTAACTGCTGAACCGTCTCTCCAGCTTTCACTGAATAGTTTTTAAAATGTAATTCTATTTACTCTGTGTGTGTGTGTGTGTGTGTGTGTGTGTGTAGGTCAGAGGACAACTCTCCTTCACCATGTGGGTCTCAGGTGGTCAGGCCTGCAGACATGTACCTGTACCTGCTGAGCCATCTTATTAAGACTTGTTTTATGAAGTGCAAAGTCTATCTTGGTAAATTTTTCATGTACACTTAAAGAATGAGGACTTGATTTTCCAGTGTTTGCCAGTTAAATCCAAAAAACAAACAAAACAACAACAAAACCTGAAAGGAAAAAAAGAAAGCAAAAACTGTCCAAAGCGTCAAACAGATGAGCCTGAGAGAGAGCCCGCCAATGTCTGTGAAGCATCGCTCCTTCTACCTCCTGCTGGCTGTTTATCAAGCCTGTGCTTCACGTATGTCCACTCCTTGTTCGCCCTGCACAAACACATCAAACGACTGCACTAACAGGACTTAAAGACCACGTACCACCTACACTGTCGGACATGAATGAATTTCAAGCTCATTCTCTCTTCACTGTCATATGTCTTTTCAAATGACTTACTGAAAAATTCTTCCAAAAATTTGAGGAAAAAACCCCCAATATTTCTAAGTCATCCTAAGAGGTCAGCATTACCCAGAAATATCCAAATGAGACCACTACCAGAAGAGTACACGACAATGCTCCACGTGAATTTAGATGCAAAAATGAAAATCAAACAAAATATAAGCACATAAAATTTTAGAAGGTAAAAATTCAACAAAATCCAAAATATAGGAGGTTGGTGAGGAATTCAACAAGTAAAACCATCTGCCATGTAAACCTGTTGACATGAGCCTATCCTGAGATTCCACGGTAGAAAGAGAACCACGTCTCTGTTATCCTCTGGCCTCCACATATGTGTCATACAGCATGCATGGGACCATGCTCTCTCATGCATGCACACACTAATAAGTAAAATCAGATTTTAAAATACCATGACCAAATTTTATTTCAAGAAAGCAAATCTAGTCCAATATTTAAATATTAATATGAAATAGGGCTGGGGGGGCTAGCTCAGCAGTTAAGAGCTCTTGCAGAGGATCCAAGTTCAGTTCCTAGCACACTTCAGGTGGTTCAATCTCCAGTGCCAGAGGATATGATGCCCTCTTGCCTCTGTGGGCTCTTGCATGCACATGGTATACATATTCTCACATAGGCACACACATATACACATAACATAATATGAAATAAATAGCAAAAAAGAAAAAAGCTAAAAAACAAAAGAAAGTTAAGACTGTCTCAGCAGAGGGCAGGAAGAGCACTTGCATTCAATTTACATGCCTAAAATAGTAATATATCAGCAATAAGAAATTGTTCAAGGAGAAAAATTAAAAATCTACAGCTAACTTTATAATGGTGACCGAATGCTTTCTACCTGATGTTAGAAATGAAAATGTTTATTTTCACATCTACCCAACACTAGATTACAGGTTCCAGTAGATTTATAAGTAAATGAATAAATGGCTCATTTGGCTAGAAATCATAAGGGTAAAAACAAAACTAGTAAGAGTGAACAGTCAAGATGGCTCAGTTAGGGAAGGTGCCTGAGGAACAAGCCTAGAACCCACGAAAGGTGGATGGTAGGAACCAAGTCTATGAAGTTGTCCTCTGACCTCCGCCTCAGCCTTATGAGTGCTTAGATTACAGGGATCAAAGACATGAACCTTCATGCCAGGACTTAATTCTCTTTCCTCATGCCAACAGTATACTTCAGTTATTTGTGCGCCTGTATGATAAATCCTGAAATCACATACTGTACAGTTCTCCAATTTCTTTCTTCTTTTTCAATGTTGCTTTGGCCTTTCTGGACAGACTGATTTTTTTTTCCATTACAATTTGTTTTCACTTCTCCTTTATGTACTATTTTAATAAGCTAGTGTCAGATTTAGTCCCCAAATGTTAACACTCCATTATGTCTCTAGTACACGAGACCTTCACTTCTTCTACTGCCATAGGTATTTGAAATGTGGTTAAATTACTGACTTAAAATGGCATTAAGGAACGGGTGATAATCTTTTCCTATTTTCAGTGACTAATCTTTCTTTCTGCTCTGTGAATTTCCTATTTATATAACTTATGGAATTTTCTTTATTGGTGTGCTTTTCTTTTAAACCTGCAGGTGTTTCACAGGTAATTAATCATGAATTTCTTGTTCTCTGGTGTCTTTTTTGCCAAGACAAAATTTACAGCTTTACTAATTATGGCTTTATATGGAATTTTCTCTAATAAATTCATGATATCTTTGAAAACCACACCACTAGAAAAAAAATGAAATGTACATTTTAATTAAGTTGAAATGAAGACAAGGAGAAGTATCCCCTCTCCACTTTCCTACAACATATAACAAAAATACATTACAGGAAAGACACAGCATCTTTAAAAATCAGAGGACAGCCATGGCTATCCACATATGCACTCTTAGCACTTAAAAGGCTGAAGAGGAGGGTCACAAGCTCAAATCCAGTCTGGGCTCCACACAAAGGTCCTATCTTTGAGCAACATCATCCAGTATCTCTGCTGAGTAGGTGAACTACTACACTGAGACTACAAGGGATGACGAATATTCAAAATTAACAAGAGAAAGCTTCCTTTGGAGAGGGCAACCAGTGATAATTCCATCCCAATGACCTGGGCTTGCCTGTTGGACGACCAGAATGAGAGGGCCCCAGTGAACTACAAAGTATTCAGCAGCCTTTTGTAGATAATATTTATGCTACTACGCAAAGAACACCAACAAATGACAAGTAGGGCATTTGGTTGACACAATTCTGACAAATTATATGTTATTTCATTAAGACTGTAAAATAATTTCAAAACAAAATGGTTTATTTAATATAGGCTGTTTAAAAAACATGAATATTTCTATAAATTTGCAAATATACACTTGAATAAAAAAAATCTAATTCTCCTTATTTTTTGTTACTGAATGAAATGGAAAGCTTACTAACAGGTTATACTATAGTACTCATCTGTACAAAGGGAGAGGAAGCGAGAAAAAGATAAAAAGCTAGGGCAGGTGAAGATGGTATGTCTAGAAAATAACAGATTTGTGAGCTACCTGAGGCTTCTCCACTGTTTGTAGGGAGAGAGAAATGTGACTCCTATTTCTAAAGACAGAAAGTTTGAATAACAACTTTTTAAAACCTTTTAAAACACCATCAGTGCGTGTGAGCAGTGCATATGTGCATGGACACACACGCCAAGCTCAGAGGACAGGTTTTTGATACTCTTCTTCCACCTTTACGTGAGTTCCAGGGATCAAATGCGAGTTCCAGGCTTGTGCTTCAAGCACTTTTACCTGCTGTGTCATTCTGCTGGCCCCTGACAATGCCCTTTCTTGAACTAATCCACCTTGTAGTAAGAACTGAGAATGAGGAAAAGCAAGTTTTACCATTCCAGTGACTTATGTGGCCGCCCCTCTTAATTGGTAGACCTCAAACTGCCAGAATCTCCCTTCACTAACTTCACCTATCCTGGGGTGGGATCACAAATTTGCTTTGTCCTTCCACGAAGTCTCAAAGCCCCAATCTTCAGTTAAAGACGGAAGGACAAAACAAATGCTTAGACCTCTGGACTCTCTTCTATGTCTCTCTACTTGTTCCATGTTTTCGAATCCACAATCTACCCTGCAGAGAGAAAGCTAACATCCCAATGAAATGTTCAAAAACGGCCTTATTCAAATCTATCTTCAATAGTCAAACATACTATCTCATTCAAACAGGTGTGGGTGTTTTATTTAACAGATATGGTTATAAAAATACGTGTAGTCCATGTTTGGGTGAACTTGAAAATGTTAATAATGTATTAGTTGATTCAAAATTCACAGGAAAACCATTAATTGAAAAGAAATCACAAATGTATATGATTTTAAAAGAAAAAAAAAACCCACAAGAAGAACAATCTATTTTTTCCTCTGATTAAGAACCTGTTTAGTTCAGAGAACAATTTGTTTTAAGAGAAAAATATATAGACAACAGCAAAGAAACTTAAGTGATTTTGACATAAAAATAAAAAGTCAGTGGACTTACAACACTGAGACATTCCAGAGAAACTGAAGTAGAGAAGTACAGTTACTACTGGTACCAGTACAGAGAACAGAAGGGGATCGGAGGATGCCATCCTATTGGGAAGGGCCAAAATGGTGTACCAGCTCAGCAGTGGTCCTCTTTATAGGAGCTGATCTCAGTCCTTGAGTGTGCCCAACCGACAACTGCTGGGCACCAAGCCAGGACTTTTACCATGGATGGGGCCATAGGACTGCCACAGCAGGCAGATTAGTCACCAGTCTTCAAACTGAACTCCAAAATGAGCCAATGGCCCTAGAGACTTATAATCCTAGTTGGAGATTATTGCCAGATCCAAGTGTTCCTCACTACAGTGCTATTCCTGGTATTTGCAGGCGAGGAGGCAAGGCTCTTTTACCTCCATGTTTGGGCTCTACCCCAAGATGGGTCACAGAAGGAAAGGGACACAGGCTCCTGCTCCTCTCCTGTTTCAGCACATTGGATCTGTTTCATCTGGCCTTTTCCTCCCTGTCCCTGAGATCAGTGCTAACACGTGCACTCTTCTATCATTATTTTCTTCAGTGCACTGCACTGTTCTCCAAATCCCTCGTGCCTCATCTGCTCAGGACACAGAACTCCCCCAGTGGCAAAGCATGACAACTTTATCATAAATTGAATGTCCTTAATTATCATTACCCCCCCCCCATTATTTGTAGCACTTGATGGTATGTGATATGAAACCCAGAAGTCATTCTGCTCACTTCCTGCTAGTCACTGAGCCCAGCTGTTCCTGTTTGACACTGAATCATTTCTCTTTTAGAATCTCATGACTCTCTTATGTTTTGGAGATGTGAAGTGGACTCAATGTCTGGCTAGCTCACAGCCCTGGCTGGCCTGGAAATCTGTACATAAACAAGGCTAGTCTCAAACTCACAGAGATATGCATGCTGATGCATACTGAGTGATAGGATTAAAGGGGTATACCACAGGGCTTCAAGACAGTTTTATATGTTATTTTTATGAGTGTTTTCCTTGCATGTATGTAACTGCGCCCAAGACATGGAAGGCCCATAGAGGCCAGAAGAGGGAGTCAGACACTTGGGAACTGGAGATATTGGATCGTTGTTCAGTCTCCATGTGGATATTGGGAACTGAAGTTGGGTCCTCTCCAAGAGTAATCAGTGTTCTTAACTACTGAGCCATTTCTCCAGCTCCTTTCAAGACTGTTTTAAGTAACAATTTCAGTTGACTGAACTCTTGTTCTTAAATAGTTATTAAGGGGCCCCTTTAAAATGTAAGAATTCTGAAAGAAATTCACTTACTTGCAAATGAAACCATTAGGAGGCTAGACTCAGATCCTCTAAGGCCCATCAGCTGGAAATTTAGCTTCTCTGTTTCGGTCAACATCAGGTCTATTCCTGTCTATAGTGCTAACAATTTTATCAATATGTTTTATGTACCCTTGCCTTTTTACCCACAGATTTGAATGCAAGTTAACTGTGTTTTGAGTTGGAGTCATTTTAAGGGAAAGGACTACATTTTAATGTCCCTCTGTTGAACTGCATCTATTATGGTACCTAGTCAGTAAGAGATGCTCAGTGCAGGCTGATTAAAGAATAAGTGACGTGCAATCATGATTAAATCTAAGAATAATAGCTGGTTAAATTTCAGAGGTGACAAAACTTTAGTGTACAGAGGACTCCCCAGAAAGTAAAGAACAGAGCTGGAATCAAACCAGAGTTCCAGCACAGTATCCTCTTCATAACTCTCCCTTGCTCTTGTACTCTTTTCTGAATTCCAGGTTCATTTTTATCTGGGTTCCAACCCACCTTTTTTTTCCCCTGTAGCAGGAGGGATGTGTACTTTACTAAAGGAGAACAGTGTGCAGAATATATTTTGTCTGTTACTCCTACAACATAGTATGTCAAGATATTAGGCAAATAAAATGCTGTGTCATCAGAAAGAACACAGATGACTCCAGCGAGACCATTAGCAAATTTTCCATGTCTGCAATATGTGCCACCTCTTCTTGCAGCTTCTTGGGCAGGTATGCAACTAACGACCTTTGTGCTGCTTTTTCCACATTTAAAACAGATGCAACTTAGCATAAATCTCGTAGAGAGGCAGAAACGTTCATCTCTACAGCATAACTTCAAACACACAGAAGAGTCTGTGCCACCAGTGGTCACCTTTCCCTCAGCTCAATGCTTTTCATCTCTGAATGAAACTGGTGCCTTGAATATGTAAACCTGGAAGGAAAAAGAACCCGACATTTGCTCCTCTGGGAGTCCACACCAGCAGTGCTGGGCACCAAGTACAGCTTGCTGTGCTTTTAATGGAAGGAGACCTCCACAAGCCACAACACCCCACGTGGAGGTGGTCACTTCCTCAGCTCTTCACCTGTCCATCTTGGCAACTACATATCTGTCTCTATAGAAAAGTACTACCAGGGAGAAAGAGACTTCAGTCATTTTGGTAGTTCAAAGGCCAGAAGGAGGAAACTGCATGGTAAGTACAAGTGACAACGGCCTGAAGAGGAGAAATCAGTTTATTACTCGATTTAATCTCAGATTTTCTACAAAAACTATTTTGAGCACGTGATATGTTACATCTGCGCATGGGAACAGTTAGATCACCCATATCTCTCGAGTTTTCATGACAGTTCCAAACTTGAGTATTTCCCACCAATGTGTCCTAAACTATGAGTCCTAAGAGACAATCAAAAAGGGATTCTAAATTATAACTCATCTAAAAATAAATACAGAAGTCTGGGATATAACTCGGTGGTAGAGCACATGGTTATTATACACAGGACTCTGGTTCAAATCCCAACTCTACATTCATTTATTCTGAATATACATCATTTTTAAAGTCCTACACTCTATTACCAGAACTTGAAGAAAATGACAGCATCAATTTACTCCAACTTTAGTCCCTCAAATGTTTCTTGAATAGCATTGAATTATAAATCCAAAAACATGAAAATTTTCTGTGGTCAACTTTTATGAAAATTTGACCTGAGGGGCCAGCAAGATGGCTCAGCAGAAAGTGCTTACTGCAGAGGCATGACCACCTGAGTTTGATTCCCTGATGCTAAAGAACCAATTCCTGAAAGTTATTCTCTGACCTTCAGCCCATGAGCACTCCCTCCCCACCCTCCCCTCAAGCATCCATATGCACCAATAATAATAAATTTTAAAAATTTAAAAATACAACTAACAGAGGCCAATAGGGGACATGATCACATCATATACATATCAAACTGTCCAAAAAACCCATACAAAGTAGTTGGGTGGAGGGTAGCTCAACCATCAGAATGTCTGTCCTAGTATGTATGAGAGTTTGGCTTCCATCCTCAGCACCAAACTTCTGAGGAATATTATAACCTATATTATACATATTCTTGATATTCATAAAACCGAGGATTATTTAAGTCATACATAATGTAAACACTGCAAGTCTTGAAGAATATTAAGAACAACAGATGAGAAGGTAAATTTTACCTGGATAGTCTACAGTTTCTTGTAATAATCAAAAATCCTGACCTAACTACTTCACACATCATTCAAATCCAGTGTGAATTCATGTTCCAGAAAGTAAAGGATGATGTTCTAGCATGCTGCTAACATGCTACAAAAGACAGGACTGAATATAGCAGCAAACACTGAACACCACATTAGGGAATGGACTCTGGGGTCAATGGGGAGCTGGACAGAGGGCTGGCACAATTGGTTCTGTTACAATCCCTTCTAACATACAGCGAAAACACATTTGATTTTTAACTCCTGGCATTATAGGTCTATGCAACCGCTTTTTTGCTTTGTTTTTAAAAGACAGGGTCTCACTGTGTAGCCCTGACGGGCCTGGAACTCACTATGCAGACCAGCCTGGCCTTGAAGTCACAGAGATCTGCCTCTTGAGTCCTGAGATTTAAGGAGTGCAATAGCATGCTGGGCCATGCAAATGTTTTATTCAAATACTATATTCATCTCTAATATAAAAGAATTTCTACTTCGGCAAAAATCCAAAAATAATAAAAATTTAAATGTTTTGATTAATATAAATTATATATAATGGGCTTTATTGTGACATGCTCAAACGTATAAAATGTATTTCCATCATATTCACACTTGACTTACCCCCACCCCATCACCTCTTTCATAGTCTTCCCATGCCCACTTAATGCCCTAAGAATAGAGAACTTTGATGACAAGATGCCTACAATGTTTACAGGATATGTGGTTGAGAGTCAATACAAAATACAATTCTAGAACTAGGCTGAGGAGATGAGTGTGAATTCTGGCTCTGCCACTCAATACCCAGGTAACAAACTTCACTAAGCCCTGTTTACTCCGTGCTCATTCTTCTACCTAATAAAGGCAACAGGGTTGTTGGCATTAAAGACATCGATAACACAGTGCCTAATCAATAGTAAGAATCTACAATAATAGCTAACATCAACACCATCATCATTATTTTCTTTTAAAAAACATATTATTGTTATTTTATGTTTGATGTATTGCCTGCATGTGTGTAAGTGCATCCGAGTCATGCAACAGTCATGGAGGTCAGGAGGGTGTGGGATCCCCTGGAACTGGAGTTATAGATGGTTGTTAGCCACCGTGTGGGTGCTGGGAATCAAATCCAGGTCCTCTGCAAGAGCAGACAATGCTCTCAACCCCTGAGCCATCTCTCCAGCTCCAATATTACTATTAAAAGCATTTTTTTCTTTTTCTGCCAGGATGCTGATCTGAAACATACTGGACTTGGTACACATATCCTAAACAATAAGCAAAGTACTCAGCACAGTGGCAAAAGCCTTTAATGCCTGCAGAAGAGGGGCTGAAGCAGAAAGATTATGATGTTGAGGCCAGTGTGAGATATATAGGAAGTTCAAGATCACTTTGACATGGGTAGTAAGACTTCATCTCAGAAAAGGCCTGTACACCAGGAACAAAGACCTGAGAACAGTGCCATCTATTCACTGGCTTAAATAACGTTTAATAAAAGCTCTATGCAGCTGAATACAGTCGCATACACCTATAATTTCATTACCTGGGAGTATGAGGCAGGAAGACCTCAAGTTTGAGGCTAGCCTGTGCTACAGTAAGATTTTGTCTCCAAAGAATGAAACAAAGAGGTTTGTAGGAATAAAAAAAAATTCTTTTTCAATCAGAGTTATCTTTCTTTTTTTTTTTGGTCTTTCTGAGACAGAGTCTCCCTGTAGCCCCAGCTGGCCTGGAACTCGAAACATAGACCAGGCTGACTTTGAACTCACAGAGATCTACTTGCCTCTAACTCCCCAGTGCTGGGATTAAAGGCATGGGCCATTACGTCCAGCTAATCAGAACTTTTTAACATTGAAGAAAAGAAAGCTGAAGAGCTAAATAGTATTTGTACTAAGAGTCACAAAGCCAACTACTGTGAACTGATGAAATCGTATTTAGGTGTTTAAATGTCAAGGTATTTCCAGAACAGAAAAGTTTACAGATATAGTCATACTAAAAAAAATTAAATTTGGAGCAAGTTGATTTGGTTTAGGTTGAAAACATCAAACCAACAATGTAAAAATTAACTGAGTGTAGGAGATCAGCAAAACAAGTAAAATAAAGCTGGGCACGGTGGTGCATGCCTTTCATCCCAGCACCTGGGAGGCAAAGGCAGGCAGATCTCTGAGAATGATCAAGGCTAGTTTGGTCTACATAGAGTTCCAGGCCAGCTGGGGCTGCAGGGAGACCCAGTCCTGAAAGGCCAAAATAAAAAAAATAAATATAATAATAAAGCTAGGACACATTAACGAGGGCCTAAAAGCCTGGGAGCATAGAGAGATTCTGGAAACAAACACCTCCATAAATCTTGGACACATGCATCTAGAAGCAGTATGTGATATGGAAGCATGTTCTGAAAATGTCGATTAAAAACATCTCAGGAAGTCTGAGATGAAAAAAGAAGTCTCAACATGTGTTTTCAGTTGGTGACATGTAAGATGACCTGCCTGTTTACTGGACTGGAAAGGAAGGCATGTTGGACAGATAATGGATGGTCGCACACGCAGACAGTGAGAAAGGCCAAGCAGGGAGTTGGGTACAAGTGGAAGGACCTAGAGAGGGTGGCTTAACAAAGGCAAAGCACACAGGGACCAAGCACCACACAAAGGACATAGGGAATTGTTACTCCTCAAGCAGAGAACCCTTATGGGTTTTAACCATAAAGAATCACCTGCTTTCGTGACTCAAAGGTTCCTTATTTGTGACATCACCAATGCCTTTAGAATATTGCTTTAGGTGGGACACTCAACATCTACTTCAAGAAAAGGCTTTCAGACTCAGGTAAGATGGAATTAGTAAAATGAGAACTGTTTGAGCATAAAATGTATCGAAATAAGGAAGGATTGGTATTTCAGGTACAGTCAATTATGTTTTCATAGAAACCCATTTTCTGAATCTCTAAGAAACAGTTCTCCTAACCAGATTTATGCATATGAATCATATGCCATAAAATTAATCTTTTAGTAGATTAGTGTCCTGTACTACAGGTATTGTGAAAACATAACCACTATGTTACTTGAGAACATTTCCACAACTTCCAAAAGAAACAGTACACATCAGAGCTTGCTTTTCATTGTTAGCTCTCCCCAAACCTAGCAACCACTAGACTTTCTGTGTTATGGATTTGCATTATAGACATTTCTATATTAAAATGGAACCACGTAATAAATGTCTTTTTTTTTTCTTTTTTTCATTTAGTGTCTTTTCAAGGTCTATCTATCTGGAGGCATGTACCAGTATTTTTCATGGGTCACTATACAAGTCACTAAAGAATACTTTCTACTCTCTTACCAATCACAGTAGATGTCAGTTTAACATGTTAAATGATATAATGTGGAGAAGAAAAACTTTTAACCAGAAGAGCATGTCCACAGCAACTATCCTAGAGGATGTTATACCACCTCATGACCAGACAGAATTTTTCAGAAGGTATCAACATCACTTACTTTGTACAGTATAAGTAGGAAATACCTGGGTCCTTAATACTACCTAAAAATGGAAGTACTGTGAAATATCTAAACACTGCTACGTAGTCACACTTGTTACATGTTTTAAATATATCATATTTATTGTCATTATGACGTGAGGAAAATACTATAATAATTTCCTGGATGAGAAAACAGACCTAAAGAAACTTGCTAATGTCACAGAAGTAAGAAAAGAGAAAGGGTAAGGCTCCTAAGCTTCTGTTCACCACTCTACCTTACTGCTTAGGGTCAGAGTAATCAAACACATGCAAAACTGCATTCAATTACACATACACACACACACACACACTCTCTCTCTCTCTCTCTCTCTCTCTCTCTCTCTCTCTCTCTCTCTCAGGAAACCACAGGTCTAATTTCATGAAAGGCCTGTTATAAATGCTCTTCAGGCATCTGGATCCTTGATGAGCTTCTGTAGATGATATTGGAGGGACATGAGGATACCTGTGATGTCAGCAAAATTTGAAAAGTTCAGAGTGTAATTTAGAAGAGAATCGTTACCTACAACAAAACCTTATTAAATATTATGTTCAATTACAATAAAATATGGCCAAATGAGAAGAGAATGGGGAATGTGGTTGGATGTCAATACGATTATAAGACTTTATATGTTTGTAAAAATTCACAGGAATGCTGAAGGAAAATCTTACTGCATATAAATTATGCACAATGACCCTAGTTAAAAGCAGAGAGGGCAATAATTATTTAAACAGCAAGGATAAGAACTTGACATGCTTGAAAAAATGCTTTATAAACACAGGATGATTTTGTTGTGACTGCAATAAAATTACTAATATTAATGTGAAACAAGAAAAAGGATTGTGCCAGCCAGACGACCATTAACTTCATTATAATCCCAGCTGCTGCCTAGACTATCATGGCAGCTGACTGAAAAGAACCATTAAAAGGAGCTGAACCACTGGCTGGGTGTGGAGGCTCACATCTGTAATGCAAGCAGTTGGGAGGAGTCCCCTGAGCTAGAGGGGCCAGCACATGTGTGCGTGCACGCACACACACACACACACACACACACACACATGCATGGAAGGTACCTTAACTCCTGGAAAATCAGTCCTGTCCTTTAGGAGACGGATTATACCTCTACTAGGCTAAACTTCACCATCATTTCTTTAACTCTTCTGCTTTTGGCATTTTGTTTGTTGATTTGTTTGGCTTCAGTTTTCTTCTGATTTTTCAATTTTTTTCTTATGTGAATTTATTGATTGCATGTATGTAGATATACCCATATCCTGCAATGCCCATGGAAGTCAGAAGGATTTGGATCCCCTGGAACTTGAGTTACTGACAGTTGTTAGCCCTGCCACATGGGTTCTGGGACCTAAACCCGGGTCCTCTGCAAGAGCAGCCAGTGCTCTTAATTGCTGAGCCATCTCTCCAGCCCTGTTTTGTTTTCTGAGACAGGCTCTCTCTGTAGCTGGCCTGGAACTCTCTATGTAGACCAGGCTGGCTTTCATCTCACAGAGATCCACTAGCCTCTGCCATTAAAGGCCTGTGCCAACATGCTTGGTTGTTCTTCAGCTTTTTGAATCTTCCTATGTAGGCCTGTCTAATCTGGAACTTGCCAACTAGTACAGGCTGGATTCTCTCAACTTGCAGCAATCCTCCTGCCTCTGCCTCTTGATTGCTGGGATTCTAAGCATGCACCATCACATCTAGCTTCTTTTACTCTTTGGTTTGGATTTGATATGTGAACAAATTATAACTACAGACATTTACAGGACCCATCTCCCACTAATCCTACTCTTCACCAAGAATAACAGTCATCTTCACTGCTTTTTAAGAAAAAAAAAAAAATGACAAGGCCATACATTGAAGAAAACAGACTTGTGTGTTTTCTTGCATGAGTTAGGGATAACAGTGTTTTCAAGGCATTAGAAATATTATTCAAAGTTTCTGTGTGTAAGATGAAGACACACACAGACAGAGGGAAAGCTTAGCAGGAATAAGAAGTTTTTGAAAGAGAGGACTCAGTCTCCCAGTATGGAAGAAGGTAAGTATCGTAGAAATGTTCTTTGTGGTAAAGATAACGGAATTCAGCTATTCTGGGCTGTGTCCTAACCTATACAGTGTTCTGTAGCACACTCTTGACGCTGTCCCAGTGGGAAGATGCACCTGCATGAGGCAGGAGGGAACTGAGCTACAGGCTTGCCAGAAGGCTTGGTGACTCAGCTTTGCAAGAGGCTGGGTTAGGCTCATTCTGCAGCACCTCGGAACCAAATGTGGCACAGCACCCGAATTTTTGAGGCAATTTAAGATTTCACCATGGAGAACACCGAAATGATGAGCACGGCATGAAACACTTTTAGGCGGCTCTGATGCAAATAGTTGACCAAAAAGTTAGAGAAAACCTTTACTTAAATAACTGCTCTGTAGGTTTGGGCAGCTGCAGTCAAGTCAGTGTAAGTCTTGTTCCCAAGGTTTCAGAAGATACATGAGAAATTAAACTGCAAAGGTGTGAGCAGTGCAGAGCCGAGGCTAGTGAACTGGCCCCACAGTGAACTCTTCCAGGGATGTCTCAATCACCTCTTATGGTCAGTCAGGTGAAGGGAAGACACATTTCTACTCCTCACTCCTGCCGCAGACCTCCACATGCCAGTCTGATAAATAAGCTTTTCTATACTCATTTACTCAAACCAACTTTTAGTTTTCTTTAAAAATGCTTTGCATACTCTCATACCCAAGAATAAATCATTACTAGATTTGCTTATTCTTCCTGTATATTTATATTGGTCTAACCCAAAAGATGGCACAAACAGCAATTTCACAGACTGCATGGATTAGTATTTTATTAACATTTTTTACACACACAATCTTACTTCCACTTGGGAAATAAGCCGCCTAACTTACAGCCTAAAGACTCTGGAAAACCAATTCTAGTCCCTGGTTTCCAGAAATTTACCACCAGTAAAGGCTGGAGTTGGGTTTCCAGATTCTCTACAGGTGGTAAATTGGAAGGCTTATTTCCCAAATAGAAATGAGATTCCTGGAAGTCAATCACAGGAACATGGTCAAGCAGTGCTACTGCCACTGCCACTGCTCAACCACTCTGATGACGCTCAGGGATGACGTACAGTTGCCATGTGGAGAAAGATGGGATACTGGCTTTTCAAAGGGACCTGGACCTGAGAGTCATAAAATCCCAGACTCCTAAACGAGTGAAAAAGAGAATAAAACAGAAGCCAGAGCACCACAAGAGGCAACCTGCTTCATGTAGCTATGTGCAGAGGGTATTCTGCTACCTCAGTACTCAACATCGGTACCACAGGGAGCACCTCACACTAAGGGTACAAAAGGAAACGAAGGATCCTAACCCAGTCAGTTCCAGTGAGTTATTTCCCCAGGACACGGCAGATAAAGTCAACATAAAGCTGTGTCGGATGGACTTAAACCTTCACTCGACAACCAGAAAAATTTATAAATACAGAGAAACTGCACTGTGATCAAGAGGCAAAAGTTAACTAAGGAAAAAGAGCGAAACACTTGTTTGGCAAAAGAACTTCAAATAATGGTTTTATATCGGATAAAGGTAAGTTTTCAAGGTCACTATTATTTTTAAAGGTAGAAAATTTGTGTTATATACCATAAATCACATGTGCTGCTCATATTAAACATAGGTGGAGTTTGTTTTTTTTTTTTTTTAAGTCAAACTAGAAACCCTCTTTTTATCCCCATCAAATATACAGAGCCTGCTGGGTGTGGTGGTATAGACCTGTAATTCCAGCACCTGGAAAGTGGAGGAAGGAGGATTAGGAGCTCAAATTCATCTTCAGCTACAGAATGAATTTGAGGATAGCCTGGGCTACATGAGACACCATCTCAAAAAGCCAGAAACCAACATAAAGACTACCAAGACTAC
This sequence comes from Eospalax fontanierii, assembly GCA_035773235.1. Classification (NCBI taxonomy): domain Eukaryota; kingdom Metazoa; phylum Chordata; class Mammalia; order Rodentia; family Spalacidae; genus Eospalax; species Eospalax fontanierii. The sequence goes on from CM069553.1 coordinate 14,749,892, forward strand.
TAAAGAACACTCCATTACCAAAGAATTTGGTGTGCTGACTTTTGATGTGACCGAGTATAGGAAGTAGTCAAAACTCTGGTCAGTCTCTGATACTTATCAGGGTCCATATGGACAGACCCAGTCCGCATTTGATGCGGGCCCAGTCATCCCTCAGCCCCTAAGTATCTTCAACTGCACCACCTTGACTTTAGAATAGCTGCAGGGAAATGCTTTCCACAACTACGTAGGTCCGTCTGACAATACTGTTTTTACCAAGACCCTCTACACTGTCTTTGTGGGGGAAGTAGTGTGGGTGTTAATATGTCACTCCCTCTAAAAAACACTTCACACACTGGCTGTGGTTTTATACTCCTGTAGACCCAATTACTCTGGAAGCTGAGGCAGGCCAACCATGTGAGCCTAAGAATATGTGTCCAGGGTAGGCAACAGAGTTAGACTTTCAATCCATCAAATGAATGGATAAAAGCCTCATCTCCGAATCAAACTGTTACAGTTAATTTCCCAAAGTAAACAAGGCACAGTAAGATTATAGCTACTAAGCATATGAACACATCATGTAAGCATGTTTAAAGGCTGAAAGCAATTTTAATTTCCATTATTAATTTCTTGTGACAAAAATAAAGATTTGTAGAGGTTTTTAAAAAAATTCTATAATTGCGTCAGTTCTCGAGGTTTGTTTCCTATTGAAGACAGAAAGTATATAACAGTTCTTTTTGATACATTAAAGGGGTACTTTTAAAAATAGTACTGGAAAAATGTCAAGACACACTCTCCTGGAAATTACCAACTTCTACCTCGTTCCGCTGTGAAAACCATTCCCAGGGACTCTGGGCTTCTGAGTGATCCTCTCTGACTGAGGTGCTGGTGACTTGCAAGAATTCTTGCATTTTATATGTGCCATGGTATGAAGACTAATTAATCCTAAATTGTTTCTGTGTCTATGTCTGTCTACCTGGGCACTGTCCTGAAACACCAGACCACATACATGACACTCTGCTTTAGAAGAAAACTGATGTGAAGCCTGAGGTTTTTTTTTTTTTTTTATTTACAAGGACAATGTGTGTGTGCTTTGTACACATTAGGGAAGTATTCTACCATTGAATGATATCCCCAGCCCTGGAAGCATGATGCAGGTTAGGTATAGCCTAGCTTCATATGTCATTTTAGGTTCTAAGACAGAGTTGTACCTTTACTAGTGCTCCCTATGGCATACTGATGGGGTTTTATATTTTTAGAGCAGTATCTTTTAAAAAATATTATTTTTATTGCATGTGTATAAGTTTATTGCCTACAAGTATATTAGTGCACCTGTGTCATACAGTGCCCGAGGAGGTCAGAAGAGGGTGTTGGATTCCATGGAACTTGAGTAATGGATGGTTGTTAAAGGACTTGTAAGTGCTGGGATTCAAATCTGGGTCCTCTGCAAGAGCAGGCCGTGCTCTTAACTGCTGAGCTGTCTCTCCAGGCCCTAGAGCTGTTGTCTTCATGAGCTTCCCTGATTTTGAAAATCAAAGTACTGTCTCCAGCAGAGGACTCTTTGAGGAGCACCAACCGACAGCCAAACCCAAAACAGGTGTTTTTTTCCAAGGGTAACTGACAAGTCCCAGATAATCTCTCCACAAAGGGAGATAGTTTGTAAAACAGAAGGTACTACAAAGGCCAGTCTGGTGAGAGGCAGGTGACATAAATTTCTCCATGTTCTAGCTGTCTTCCATGGTTTACTTTTCCACTCTGGTTCACTGTGTTAAATCAGAGGTTCTACAGCACCAGGGACCAGGCATGCTCAAGGGCATCACTAAGGAAACTGCTTCAAGCAATGATCTGGGGCCAGGTCTGTTGGTACATATCCAGAATCCTACCTCAGCTCCCAGGAGATAGACAGAAGACTGGAGTTATAAGAGACCCTGTATCCAAAAAAGCAGTCAGGTATGTGAGTGCACACTTGTAATCCCACACTTGGAAGATAGATTCACATGATAAACCTTTTAGGTAACTTTAGTAAACAAAAAAAACCTGAAAGATTAAAACCCAAAGATCAGATCCTAGGTGATGTTACATTTTAAAAGTTTTGAATTGGAGAAGAATACTACTGACCACACAAAAACTGACAGTAAGGTCAGATCACCCATGAATTTGAGACCACTCTGGTCTGCATATTCACGGGTGATCTGACCCTCCTGCCCCATCCCATCACTCCTGGCTAAAAATAAACCTCAAAATTAAAAAGAAAAATTATATTCAGTTGTTGAAGGAGGAAGGGACAGGGTACACACGTGGAGGTCAGAGGACAATTTGCAAGAGCTGAATTTCTCCTACCATGTGGGACCTGGGGATTGAATTCAGGTCATCAGGCTTGGTCTCAGGCACCTTTACCCCACTGAGCCATTTTGTCAGTCCTAAAAATACCATTTCTAAAAGAAAAAGTGAGAAATTAAACTTATTTACTCAAAGAGGGTGCTTTTGTTTTTCAATAGTAGTTATAAACCTTTGGTGTTCTGAGTGCTATTTTCCTAAATATAAGACTCTAAAAAGGAGGTCTTCCATGGAGGTGTTTCTGTCATTCATGGTTTGAGTGGATGCATTTTCAAATTCTGAGAAGACAGGATTGGGAGCTAGTGAGCCTCAAAGCAATAAAATTAAACAGAGGAAATGACTTATACCAATGAGGTATTATAAAAGCAAATAAAACCAACCCAACATGTATAGAGACATATACCTTGGAGACATTTAGTATATTTGCATTTTTAGACAATGGAACAACTCTTTTGCAGGCTGTACTAAAAAACAAACACACCACTGAAGAAATCAGACTAGGAATGTCAGCATTCATTCGGTGTTTCTGGAAGTCAAGGAAAGTAGCCAATTAAAAAATAACTCCAGCACTGCCTCTTCCTCATGCTCAGCAAGCATGACATTACTAATGGTAGAACAGCTTACCTGAGACAGGGCTCTTCCTTGAATTTAAGTTCTGGCAGTCTGTCATCTCCTCTGTTTGTTCATCTGCTTCTAGCTCTGTTTTGTTTGGGATCTCTTCTGCATCTTGACCAAGGTGAGTTCTTACGCTCTCTTCCTCCTCTGGGACTCTGGGGACTGCAGTGGCAGCAGGAGGAGAACTAACAGTAGTGGTGGCCCCAGGAACACTGACTGGAGTAGGAGGAGAGGTTGGGGGAGTTGGAGGAGCTGGAGAAAAGGAAGGCAGCGTGGAAAGGGTGTGGGGGGGTGGGATACATTCCACTTTCATTTCTTCCAGGGGATTCTCCAGAATCTCTAATTCGAGAGTCAACGGCAACACTTCCTGTTTCACCATGTCCACAATGCTCTCCTTGGCTGGTGATTCTTCACTAACACCATTCATTTCATTAATGAGGTTAGTGCTAGAAATCAGTGGGATGTCCCGAGGTGCTACACTACAGGGCTTCTTGCATAGATCATCACCAGTTTCATCTGTTGGTGAAGGGTCTGATGTTATTATACAAGATGCGGGGATGGGTAGAGGAACCACATCTTCTTTGGAGGACGAGAGTTCACATCTGTCAGTAGATAACATTGATTGGCCACTAAGAGCAGCAGAAGTGGGGGAAGCAATTGAACTTCGGACAACTGGAGCCACAGCAGTGGGTGACGATGTCCGAGGAAGCTCTGGGATAGGTTCTGCTGTACATGTCTCAGGTGTCTGGACTGCAGGCTCTTTCTTCTCTCCGCTAAGGATGAGCCTAAGGACTGGGGAAGGAGACTTTAACACTGGATCTGGTTTTGGCTTCTCTTCTGGGAAAAAAATAATAAAGAATTTTAAAGATAATTTTTGAGTCACAAACTATACTGCATTGCCTTAGGCCAATTCTTTAAAAGTCTCTTACCCTATTTCTTTCTCTAAATCATGGTAGTTAAAGAGAGACCAAAATAAGAGATTCTAAAAACACTATGATGATCACCTGATCTCCAATACACGAAATGTCTACTCTGAAGTAAGAGAAGGAATCAGCTCACCAAATGACTATGTCGGTGGTACAAGGGAGCACTCATAACAGCTAAAGCCAACACTTTCCATTTTTTCTGAGGCATGGTCTCACTATGTAACCTTGACTCATGATCCAACTGCCTCAGCCTCCTGAGTACTGGCATTACAGGCATGTGATACCAAATCCAGTTAAGCTAAACCACACTTTAAGGTAATATGAATTTATCTCTGCTTTATCTTGTTCCTGTGGACAATTTTTCTACTGAGGGCACATACAATCTAGGCATACCGGAGTAAAAGCAAATACTTAGAAACTAAATTATTATAGAGAAACTCATGTTTCTTTTATTCTCTGTATTTCTGCATTTGGAGAAATTTTTATTTGGAAATATATTTCATGTACAAAAAACACTTCTAAGAAAACCATATTATTTAATAGCAATAACATTAAGTACCTGTACATAAAAAGTAGTTTAGAAATTAACTTTCATTTCTCAGAGGCATATAACCAGAAACAAAGTTAAGATATAAAAACAGAAATCTATCTCGTTTCTTCACATGTAAAACAATTCTTCAAGGAGAAATCAAAGTGAATGTTCAAATAAACAAACCAGATAAAAAAGAACACTGAACATATATGTGGGAAATATTTTCAAATGATACATAAAACATAGATTTGTGTGCAGAAAAAAATATCAAGGAGGTAGGGAACTATAACCAGAAGGTGCCACAAAAATAATAATAAAAGAAGGCTCACAAATAAAATGCCCTTATTTTAGAATTCCAGGTTAACTAAGGGGAGAACATCGGTGTGAGGAGGGACTCCCTGCTGTCACCAGCCCTGGGCCTCCTTACACCTGCAGCACGGGAGCATGGTTCGCAACCAGATGAAGAGGACAAATGCCAAGCTATAGAAGGTTAATTCACAGCTTTGATTCTCACTAGTCTTAGAGTTCACTTCAAATGCCGGGCAAAGAAGCCTCTTCAAGTGGGTGCTGACTCGTTCTTGTCCTGGTAAAGTAAGACCAACAGGTTCTCAGGAACAAGCTTTTCAGACTAAACTGCCAGGGAATAAACTAAAAATATAGGAGGACAACAGGTCTTCATTTTATATATATATGTGTGTGTGTGTGTGTGTGTGTGTGTGTGTGTTCTCTTTGAACATAGTTAATAGGTTTGTATTATTAAACTATTTCTAACTAAAACCATGTCCATCTTCTTGGGATAGCTGTTATATGGGTCACCCAGATTATATGACACCACAGTGAGAGCAGTTTAGAATAGCACACTTTGTGACCACTGGCTGAAACCTGGAAACAGAGAGTATAAAACTCAACAAAACAAAACAAGAACATTCCCTGATTTGCTTTTATTATATACTCCTGAAAAAAGTGACTAAAAAATTGAGAAACAAAGTGTGTTTCTCATTCTGAAATCGAACCAAGTTCTTTCAGCCATCCTTAAGACTTTAACGTAGAAAACTGAAAAAAAAAAAAAAAACCACAAAGTACACTTAAAACAAATACACCATCTTATCCCTCTTAAAGATCTTTACTATGAGTCTGGATATCTTTAAGAATCTGTAGGAATTCAACCACGAATAGTTTTTCCTAAAGAGATAATCATGCAAGACTGAGTAAAGACAGTTGCCTAGAATGTTTAAGGCAACAACTGAAATAGAAAGGGGACAAACTGCAGATCTAGCAATAAGGGATTATCAATAAATGATGGCCAAGCACATAATGGGAAATGATATAATATTTAAAATAGGCTGTAAAAAGAGTATTTAGTCCTATGGAAAGTTGTGATAAAAATGTTTTGCTGTTTTTTAAAGCAGGGCAAAAGAAAACAACAATAACAAAACCCCCAAAACCACAACTGTGTATAGAGCTTAAAAAGATACTACTAATGCATGCTTATTATTTATTAGGGTGTTTACTGTGATGTTTCTGGGTGATGAGTACATATTTTTAAATTCTGCTTGCCAACAGTTTCTGCAATGAATGTGTCATATTTGTAAGGAGGATGAAACTGTTTCCTCTGATTCTTATGTATGATGGAGCCAGCCTAAACAGGTACTTCTGACTAGAGGCTTCACCACCACTGAGAAGGTGCACAGACCATATTGGCAAACATCCTATAATCTGAGGGGCAGCCCTGCCCTATATGCCAAGAGCCCCAGTTGGTAATGCTCCTTAGAATGGACAAGTAACAGCACAATACAGTGGGAACTGAATGCAGCACTAAGACTGTAAGAAAACCACTAATTCTTCTTTCGATCAAATACAAACACCCTACTCTTAATACATCGGATCGAATATCCTTTCTCATTTAGGAAACAGCAACCATTTAGTTGTCTATGTGTGTTACAAGCAATAAACACCAGATGAGTATCTTAAATAATTCAATAGCCTTTCTCTGTAGAAACCAATACAAGATATTGTCTTGTCTTTATAAAATACTGAACAAATGGGAAATGGTGCATCTGTCTGGAGCCTGTGACTTAACACAGCTCCGCAGCTGCTCCTGACTGGGAACTCAGTGAGTATAACGCTCCCTTTAATGTTCACAACCACCATCAGGATAGAAACTCCTATGTTTCTATTTTATAGATGAGGAAACTGAGTGGTCCAAAAGTTATGTGACCAGCAAAAGGATCAAGTCTGAGAATGCTTTTCAAAGCCCATATTCTACCAATCCAGGGTAAGAAGGCTTATGAAAAACAGAAACATTTAGATGTATTAAGCAGGAGGGACATTTAGTCACCTATACAAACTCAGGGAAATGACACTCCACTGATAAGAAAAGCCAACTTGACTAAGAGATGCTGCTCTGGGAAGATAACAACAGCCATCTTTCATATCAGTGAATTCTTTTATCTTCAATTTTTTAAAAAGTTAAAAGAAATATAAAAAAGCAAGCATAAATAAAAGGTATAATCCAAATAGAAAATTTAAAGAACAAAGTAGTGAGCACTTTCTAATGCTATCTGAATTACATACATGTGGTTTAAAAACCTACTCCGGTTCTCTGAGATCTGCTTGTACTGAAGTGGATGGGTGATTAAAGTAGCCAAATCTGAGCCTTGGAAGACCTTCCCGTAAAACAGTAAGAGCATGTCATGTGTACATGCATGTGTGTGCACGAATGAGTGTCAGTGGAGAGCCTGTCTAGCACACACAAATACCCTGGGTTTGATTTCCAGCACCCCATAAACTCGAAGAGGTGGGGCATGTCTGTAATTTTAAGCATACAGGTGGTAGAAGCTGAAGGAGCTCAAGGTCATCCTCAGTGACGTAAGGAGCTCAAGGTCAACCTGGGATGCTTAATACCATACCTCCAAATAAGAACAAAAAGAAAAACAGAACAAGAACAAAAAAGCCACCTACTATGAAAATTATTCTTACATAGCAGCAGGCTATAAGAATTTTCTGGTGTTTGGGGTGAGGAAAATGACCGGTCATAAAGCGTTGCCTAACAAACTGCAGTATATAAAATATACTGGAAGTAGAGGGTTTTCATTTCAAGGTAATCTAAAATGTTTTAGTTTACCCTTATCCTTATTATATCTCAGAGTGAAAAGTTAATTTTTTTTTTAATTCAAATTTCCTCTAAGAAAGGTAAGAAAGAAAAAATTTGAAAGAATCCAAGAATTTTCCATTTCCTCTTCTGGAAAACCTGGTTCCCAAATGTCACAATAAAGATACCTTATTAACCTAAAACTTTAGAAGTTTCTTTTCAACAAAGTAACTGCAAATAAAGCTCTTTTCAGGCCGGTCAGAGCTATTATTAACAGGTTATGTCATGAATTTTTAATGTCTTCATGTAGCTATAGGGAAAGGGTGCAAGGAAATTTGTTTAAAGGTCTTGCAGCATGGGAAATGCTTAATATGGTTAGCGTAAGTCTAACAAATGGATCACATTTGTGCAAAAGTGAACTAAAATTCTGAGGGAAATGCCTAAAATGTATGTTAGTAAGATTAAAAATCTTGCCGATTTTTGCTTAATATGCTTCTTTTACTGCCAGATATGTGGCACACGACTCTACTCGTTGTACTCAGAGGACTGAGGCAAAGGGAATCACAAGTCTGAGATCAATTTGGGTTTACATATCAAGTTCCTATCTAGCTCCTGTCTTAAAAGAAAAATATTGTCCCTGTCTCCAGGAGGAGGGGGGTCCTAGCCAAATCTATATACTGCCCACCCTTCTGCAAGACTAATACTTTTAATATTTAGAAATTGAGTTTTAAACACATATGCTCGCCCTCCTGTAACTCTCAACATTATTGAAAGAAGTCTCGGACAGTAGAAATACTTTTTAGAAGCATGCCAAGTGAAGGTTTGTCTCCCATCTCTTGGTTTAAAATTACCCCATATATCAAAGACAATATTGGGCTTATTTCCGTGTGGAAATTTTTAATTAAGCTTATCAATACAAAATGGAAAAAAAGGGAACTCTGTATTTAAAAACAAAGAGCATATTACCTTTCTGTCTTGTGAAAAACCAACTTGACTATAGCACAGAGATGCTGTTATGGGAAAAATCGAGGTTTGGTGGTGCATATCTGTAAACCCAGCACTTAGGAGGCTAAGGCAAGAGAATGAAGAGTTCAAGGCCAGCTTATGCTACAGAGCAAGTTTCAGGCCAGCCTGGGTTACACAGTGAGACCCCCTGTACAACTAAGTAAACATCATATACTAAAAATTCTTCTTTTAAGGTATATGAGTGTAATTACTGTCTAACAAAAATCTTTTAAGTTAAAACACTAAAATTGAGTAATATTAAAATTAAAATATTTACTAAAATATCTCTACTTTATGGACCATTTCCGAAACTCTTTTACAGAATAACATTTTAAATGTATATTTAAAACCACTGCCTATAGTATAAGAGGCTTGGATGAATGAATAATTGGAAAGAAAGCAGACAACACATGAATGGTTTATATAATTCTATTGAGAACAAAGTCAGAAACATGAGAAAAGTACGTTCACCGTGACAGGGCTCCCCCGTCCCTAATGAAAACTGTTTCCTGCTTCATCAACAGTAGAACTAAAATCCAGTTAGGCAGGAAAGAAAAGACTGCAGCATCTCACTTTCCAAAAGGAGATTCCATTTAAAGTTTATGTAAGATTCCAAAAGGCACTGAATTAGTTTTCAGCAAACTCATGGCCTCTCGTGCCTGAGCCAGCAGCAGTGAGAAACTTCTGTGTGGCTCCTGCATCAGCAACAATGGCTACTTATTACTGAGCCCTGTTCATGTGGGAGCAAGCCTCATAGTAACCCCCACTGCGAGGTGTATTAGTGAAGAGCCTGGGACCCACAAGTTAAGTGACCTCCATAGGCAACACAGAGCTGGAGCCTTGGGATCTGCACTTGGAGCTTTCTCTAGGGATTTAGAACCCCAATCTTAAAAAAAGAAACATGTTCTCTTTGGATACACAGCATTATCCGCAAGGGCACAGTGACTATATCAATCTATGCTGTTCTTGTAAAGTAACATATGCTTTAATTAAGCTCCTCACACAAACTCTAGGCAAGTGGCTTAAGCTTTTGTCCACACAGATACTGAAAGCAAGCAGTGCTGAGATGTAAGAAGTTTTTGTTCTAGTTTCCTAGAGTACAACACTTTCCACCGTAGCTTAGCTACAAGGTGGGTGTCTAAGTGAGCGTTGGATGCTTTCCCCCTCCTCCTGAACACTGGGAGCAATGTCATTAATAAAGGAGAGTAAGAGAAGAGGGAGGAAACAGTGATACACAAACCTTGCTTCTGGTCGCTAGCTGCAGTGACAGGGGTGCTGGCAGCAAGATGAGCGCTCTCCACAGTCCCATAAACCACAGGGCTGTGCTCGGGGACCTGGCTGGGCAGCTGCTGGGATTTGAAGTACAAAAAAGGGTGATAATGAGCGCGCGAACATAAAAACTAGCAACATGGAACCCAAGCAGAGGGAAGACAGAGAGGGGCAGGGCACCAGTCACAAGAAAAGCAGGGAAACATGTAAGCCAATTTATAAAAGACAGGGAAGAGAAGGACAGAGGGAGCAGGAAAGGGGAGGAGAAGAGATGATTACCATTAACCACAGCAAGAGAAGACAGCACAGCGCCATCAGCACACCCACTCTCCGTGTTCCTTCCAAGCACAAGCTGACTTTCCACAATGAAGACGGAATTACCATCCTCCCAGACAGACACAGTTTGGTCTATTTTATTTATAAATTACCCGGCAAAGTAGTTCATCTGCCCAAAGCAAGACAAACTTGAAAGTGTGAAGGGTTTGAAACCCAGTTATTGGTTCAAAAGAGCAACACGGAAGGTCATGATTTACTGTTTCTGTCGCTGATCACATAGATGAAATGCAGTGTGCACAGTATCTGAGATACTTTCACCTTCACAATAGCTTTAAGCTCTGGGTCAATGACAGGAACTTTTCAGAATTAGAAATCCAAGTAAAGTATCTGGCTTTTCAGGACTATGAGAAAACTCATTTTTCACTCGGCTGCTATCATGAACTGAAAAGTAAGTGTCTCTCAGAATTGAAGGAAGTAGGCTGGGAAAACTGCAGCCACTGTGTAACTTAGAGGGAACAGAATTACACAAGAAAGGACAGAACATTCATCCTACACCACATTCCAGGCAGGGATGCATTATGTATTTGAGGGTTACACAAAAGCCACACAACAAAGCAGTATCTCTACCCAGAGATCTCAGGTTAATTTTTGGTAGCTTGATGCCCTGCAATGAATTCTACCAGGGAGCAGAGTGCCCTGCACAGCTAGTTCTCTGTGTATGAGTGTATGCTTCGGAGCAGGAATTAAGGAGAATTAAGATATGAGTGAGTTTGTGTAGGACAGGGCCACTTACAAGTAGAGGTTAGTACAAACTATTTTCAGTTTAACAGTCTCATTTAAACTTCTTAAAATGGAAATATAAATGGACACAGATCATTTGAAAACAAGAAAATAACTGCTTTACAGAATATACAAGATATAATTTATGCATGGTTACATATGGATTGTATAGATTATAAAGTAGAAAATGCTATGATTTCATGTATTTTGGACCCTGGAAGGCCATACTTACTTCTCAGTGACTAGTAAGATTATATTTTAAAAATGAAAAGTAAAGTATTTTTTACTTTGAAATCACAGAGAAATAAATAAATGGTACTACCATAATTATTCTGAATTCCTATTTTCAGTGGTGGGGACAACCTATTTTAAATTTAGAAATTAGGAAAGCTTCATAGCTAAAACTAAAGGAACAGATTTTGTTCAATTTTATTGGCTAAAAGCAGATCCAGAAAAAAATGAAACACTCCAACTTATTTAATATTTATCATCTATATATGCAGAAAGAAATATGTGTACATTGAGTTTACAAAAATACCAAAAACATCAATTATCTAGGAAATTAATAAACAAAATATAAGTTAATAGAATGATGCAAACTTTTACAGATCTAAGAACTTGTACATCTAAAACACCTTAAAATAATATGAAAGAAACGTTTGTTTGTTTGTATGAAACAGGACCTTGCTAAACTGCGCAGGCGGCCCTTCAACTCCTGAGCTCAAGTGGTCTGTATGTCTCAGTCTCTTTAACAGTTGGGACCACAGTAGGTATGTGGCACATTATCTGGCTGTACCACTACTGGAAATCAGATCCAGGGCCTCCAGCATGCTAGCCAAACATTCTAATAATAAGATACAGCCCCAGCCCTGCAGGCATAGAAAGAATTTATGTGCAGACTCCAACAAAGGAGCAAGAGATATGATACCTCAGCTGGTAAAGGATCTGTCGCACAAGCATGAGGACCTAAGTTCCTGTGTAAAAGCTGAGTGTGGCAGCATACACCTGCAACCCCAGCACTGGGGGAAGAAGAATGACAGGTAGCTCCCAGGAGCTCACCGGCCAGTTGCCCTAGCTGAAGCACTGGGTTCTACGTTCAGTGAGAGACCATGCCTCCAAAACATAAGATTAAGAAACATCAACCTCTGGCCTCCAGACACACATACATGTACATGTACACCTGCATGTATATGTACACACATCACATGAAAATGTAATACACATGAACATATGCAATCTGTTTTTTAATCTTAAAGGACTGAAAGGCTGGGGTAATGGCCCCATAGGTATATTGCATGCCACTCAAGCACAAGCTTGGATCCCTAGAACCCATGAGGAGAGCCAGTCAAGGGTAGGGGGTGGCATACCTAGAACCCTAGCCCTAGGGGTGTGTGTTGGGGATCCAGACAGATTCCCAACACTCACTGGCCAGTCAACCTTACCTAATAGAGCTTCAGGTTCAATGAAACCCCATCTCAAAAAGAAAAGCAGGGAGCAACTGAGGAAAGATACCTTTTTGCACTCAGGCCTGCCCATGCACACGTACTCACATCAAGCTCACCTGCATGCACATGGACACACACATCCACATTTAAAAATATACACACACATACACAAAAGACTAAGATGACATCTTGACTAAGTGAGAGTCCCAGATCCAAGCACCCAACACCAAGTTATATATCTACAACATTCTGAGGAAATGCTAGTTTCCTCAGTGTGAAATGAAGAAATAAAGATCTTATTCTCTTCTTTCAACTTTAGCATTTCTGAAGTCTAACAATGTCAATAACAAAAACAAAAAAGATAACATTAACATTAAATACTTTAATCTAGTGTGATCTCAATTCACGTTATAAACAGCCCATTAGAGGAGTCCCTTATCTTTCAAAACATGAATAATCATGAACTGTTTTATCCAACAAGTCATAATAATTAGGAAATATACTGAATACTGTGACTTGTAACATCACATATCACATTCAATACTGTATGAACTGTGATCCATATAAAGAAATCAGACTCCAGTGTTAAGAATACATTTGTAGGATCCCCAAACCACTACACCTTCGTCACATACAAGATTGGAGGAATGAAAATTCATAAGAAATACTCTAAAAGAGCAACAAATATGAAATAATAAAGATGCTAAGAAGGTAGAGTTAAAACATCAGGGTTAATTTAGCAACTCTTCCCAGACTGGCTGCAACTGGAATGAATGCGAAGTCTATCCTGCTAAATTTTTTAAAATTAAGGTTTTCATGGACTAGGAAGGAAAAGAAATATTTCCTGTTTTCTAACTGCAGTGAAAAGGAGTTCAAATGATAACAGAGAGCAGACTACTGATAGTATACAAGAAATGAATTTCCGCTCTAAATTCTAGTTAAGATGGCTGCTTTAATGAGGATTTATAGACTAAATTTAAAGCTCTGGACCAGGAACAAATGGAAGCCTCGGGCCTAAATACTGGAAGAGTTCATTTCCTCTTCAAAGCAGAATCTTAAGCCAAGTGTGGTGGTTCATGTTATAATCTAGCATTTGGGAAGCTGAGGCAGGCAGACTGCCTTGAGTTCAGGCTAGCCTAGCCCACAGTTAAGAAATCTCTCTCAACAAACAAGCAAGCAAGCAAACTTACCTACTAGACAAAAAAGGGAGTGGGCACAGTGGCACACAGGTGCAATCCTGGTACCTGGGTGCTAAGGCAAGGGGATGTAGGTCTGAGGCCAGTCTAGCTGTGCAATGAAAATCTGCCTCAGCAATGCAAGGTGACAAAAATCTGGAATTGTTCTTGTTTCTTGAGACACGATCTCTCAATAGCCCTAGCTGACTAGGAACTACATAATAGACCAATCTAACCTGGATCTCAAGGAGACCCACATGCCTCTGTTGAGATTAAAGGCAGGAGCCGCCACACCCTGACCCCTGGAACTGACCTTAATATTTCTTTGTGTAATTTAATAATTCTTCCTATCACAGACCACATGCTTCTGTCCAGAAAGGTTTACGATCCTCTGCACTGTGGCAATGGAGCCACAGGTTAGATTTTGAGTTGCCTGCAGAGTAAGATACTACATTTTTAAATGGTGCATGTTAATCCCTGGTACTGGAACACACATACTCAGTCATATGTATGTCATGTACGATTGCTTTGCTGCTGTAGTGGTTGACTTGATAGTGTGAAGAGGACAGAGAAGCCTAAAATATGATCAGCCCATGAGAGAATGTTTGCTGACCCTTCTTACATCAGTGAGGTGAAGCCAAAGACTTCAAATGTCACATACAAGCAAGAAGCTGATGGACTTTACTGTCACCGTAAGAGGAAATTTCGATACTATTTATTCTAGAATTTCAGGTGTAGCTAGTTTCTCTAAGGCCCATTCAGTAACTCTGGAGGGTAAACAAGCATAGTCTCCCATGAAGACCATAAAAGACAAAGTAACAACACATTCAATGATGTCAGGAAAAGAGATAAAACCTGTTTCTTCCATAAGGGAGTCACACCTCAGAAAGGCATATATGTGTTTCCTTACCATGTTTACCAAGTACAGAACTTTGAGAATTCACTGGTAACTAAAATAAAATTCTCAGCCTTATGGACCTAATATTTTGTCAAACGAAACAGATATTAAGAAATAAACTACAAAATAATCACTTAATTGGGCTCGAGGGCTGGAGAGATGGCTCAATGGTTATACGGACTGGCTGCTCTTGCAGAGGACCTGGGTTTGATTCTCAGCACCCACATGGTGGCTAACAACTATCAGTAACTCCAGTTCCAGGGGGTCTGACACCCTCTTCTGGCCTCCAAGGGCACTGTACAACATGAGTGCACTTACATATTTGCAGACAATACACTAATACACATAAAAAATAGATAAATAAAAAGTAATAAAATATTTTTAAAAAATGATCAGTCAGTTCTGGTGGCTATAACTGTAATGCTCGGGTGTAAAAGAGTTCAAAGATAACACACAATTAGGGGAGAAGGCTGTGTCTGAGGAGGTCATGTTTAGGCTGAATTTAAAAAAAAAAATCAATGAATGGAGGCCCTTGAAAACCAAGGGAAGATGGGCAGGAAGTTCCGTTCCAGGCAGAGGGAAAGCTCATATAAGGTCAGAACAGAAGGTCTGTGTGACCAATCAACCTGCAGGATGCCAGAGAAAAGCAGGAAGAGCTTTTCTGGAACTCACTATATAGACCAAAGTGGCCTTGATCTCACAGAGCTCTGCCTGCCTCTGCCTCCAGAGTGCTGGGCCCAAAGGTATGCACTACCACACCTGGCTCTGACTTCTTTTTAAAATATCAATTTGTGCCTGTGGGCATATGCTAAATGTGGTTCCTACTACACTCAAGGTCTTTATACTGTGGTTTTCTACTATGGGTACAAACTTACCTGTTTTGACAGATATCCCACTTCTTTTTTCTTTTCTTTTTTTAAAATTTTTATTTTATTTATTTATTTATTTATTTATTTATTTATTTATTTATTTAATCTTTTTGAGACAGGGTCTCCCAGCCTGGCCTTGATCTCACAGAGCTCTGCCTGCCTCTGCCTCCTGAGTGCTGGGACCAAAGGCATGCACCACACCTGGCTCTGACTTCTGTTAATGAGCCAGAAACAAGAACTGTCATAAGGACACAATTCATAAGGTCACTGAAGCAGTACACAAGAAGCAACCTGAGGGATAATGAGGGAATGTAAGGAAATTTTAGCTGAATACAGGAAGAACACTCACAGGGCTCAGCAGCTAAATATGGGTATGAACGGAATCCATGCACAGCACAAGGGCGAGAAGAAAGTGGGTAAGACTCTGGCTCCTGTTGTATAGGGAGTCACTGACACAGGAACACGGAGCACACATGAGAAGTCAAAGGGCAGGGACGCAAATGACCATGAATTCAATCTTAAGTTTGAAATACTAGTGACATGCCAGAATACAGAGATCAAGGACACAGCTGGGCAGGTAACCAGAAATTCTCATGTTATACAGAACATAAGGAATGTACAATAATGAAAGTGACTGAATTCTCATTCCCTAATAATAGAAGGTAAGGACCAGAATACACATATAAACAATTCTGTTATTTGGGATGGGAAAAATTGAAGCATAAGTCCCAAACCCAAATCACTTAAGAAAAGCAGGACATCTGTGACCGCAAACATTTAATAAAACTCTGATAAGAAGGCACTGCTTGTAAGTTAAAATCTAATCACCAACAGCATGTTGCTCTGGTTTGTGTCTATGAAGTCCTTGGCTGGAACCCTATCTCCCAAAGCTATAGTATTGTGGAATACTAAGAGGTGATCCTGTAGTAAAGGCTCCAGTCCTGACTGGTCTCAAGCTGTTTTAAAGAGTTGGTCTGTTGGCCAAGCATGGTGGCACACACCTTTAGTCTCAGCATTCGGGAGGTAGAGGTAAGCAGATCTCAAATCGGGGCCATCCTAGTCTACAAGATCAGCCAGGGCTCCACAGTGAGACCCTGTCTACCTCTTTAAGGCTACCTAACTTTCACTCTCACTTGCCTGGCTGCCTGTGCCATGGATGATGACAAACAAAGGTCAAGACAGAGGCAAGTAGCATTTTCTTGAACTCTGTGGCCTTCAGAACTACAAGCAAATAAACCTCTATGCCTTATAATTTACCCAGTCTAAGGTATTTTGGCACAGCAGCAAAAAGCTTACTAAGTCGTGTGTGTGTGCACGTGTGTATGTCAAAAGGATTTTTTTTTTTTTAATTTTATGCATGCCTACTTGTAGGTAGTACAGTCATGTCCTGCAATACCCATGGAGGTCAGAAGAAGGTGTCAGATCCCATGGAACTGGAGTTACAGACAGTTGTTAGGTGCTACATGGGTGCTGAGAATCGAATCCAGGTCCTCTGCCAGAACTGCCAGTGCTCTTTACTGCTGAGCCATCTCTCCAGCTCTCAAAAGGATTTTTTTAACACACAAATGGCTCTTTCAAAGCACTCAAAAATTACCCCCAAACAAATGTGTATAAAAGATGGATAATTAATAGGTATACATAAATATCAATATTAAAATGTTCTTTATTAATTCATAAAAAATTCACATTTTTTTCTAATCTGTCAGATAAAGAAGAATGTAAGCAAAAGAGATTCTATTATACTGCTGGTTTAAGATAAAAGTATATATTGTAGCATGGAAAGAAAAACATCGCAACCCAAAAGAGATACATTATTCATAATGCCACTGTTACATTTCAGACACAAACGGGAAATAATGTGTTGACCTATGAATTAAAACTACACAACATTCAAACAAAAGAACAGCAGCCATTGAAATCGAAAACTTCCTGATTGAAAAAATCTATAATGTGCCTGTAGTTAAACAAGAACATTTATTTCTGGGTGATCACCAGAAAAGATGCTGGCTAAAAAATGGCTCGTATGATGGCAAATACACTAAGGTATAGAAATGCATATGTAATATATGCAGTGTATATGCAATAAAAGATATCTGAGACACATAAGGAAACAGCAGTAAATGCTCAGGAGTTAGAACTTGGGGTTTTAACTTCCTTCTTTACTGCTATTTTCAATGAAAATTTGTCATCTGTAGATGTACAAACATAAACTTGTTTTAATTTTTGTTTCTGTGCTTTTTTGGGACAGGGTCTCATATAGCCCAGGGTGGCCTTGAACTTGC
This sequence comes from Eospalax fontanierii, assembly GCA_035773235.1. NCBI lineage: Eukaryota > Metazoa > Chordata > Mammalia > Rodentia > Spalacidae > Eospalax > Eospalax fontanierii. The sequence goes on from CM069553.1 coordinate 14,767,368, forward strand.
TATGCAGCTAAGGACAACCACAAATTCCAGATCTCTCTGCTTATAACTCTAAAGATCTGGACTACAGGTCTATGCCCAGTTATTTTCATTTTGAAGATAGAAGCTGGTGAACAGTACAGTTTCTAGCTGGCTAGTCTCTGTAGCACTGCTCAGTGCTGACTTTTTGAAAGGCAGTAGGAAGGGACAGGATTGTTAAACATTCAACAGCTTATGAGTCATGTTCTCTTTACATGTAGGATTCCAAAGTAGAGCACATAAGGTGAAACTTGACCATTTTAAAGGCAAAAGCTGACAAATAATTTAAAGAGCTATGAAAAGGAATCATTTATATAAGAAAATAAAATTTAACTTAATAGCCTCAGAGGTGGACTTACTGAGATACTGAAAAAAACCTAAAACATATTTGGCTTCTCTGGCTCCCACAAAACAATACAAGGACTAAAAAGTCCCCTCACCTTATTTCTCTGATTGCTTTAGGAAATTCTTGCAGGCACTGAAATTGGAGGATCTCAGATTTTTTTTTAGAAACCAAAACTAGACCCAATGAAAATCACTTCTATTTTGTAATTCTTGAGTCAACCTGGACACAAATCACTTTAAACTACAGAAAGGCTTAACACGCAGGAGAGTCTGTTCAGCAGGGCATCTCAATTACAAAGAATGCACTACAGCTTAGCCTCCAAACACTTGTCATTTTATTGAAAAGTACTACACATTAAGTCAAGGGATGTATTAACATGAAATTACTGGGTTAAAGATGAACAGTGTGCTTTAACTTAATAACTATTACCTTTGTTGCAGTCACCATGAACCGCACCAATATATTTCAAGGAAGTGCCATATATTTCAAATTCACCAGTGCCAATGACACAGATGATCACATGAAATTTTAAAAGTTAAGGCAAGATTTATGTTACTCTGCCTCCAGATTCTGTATGCAGGAAGTCTTTCCATATTGAACTTTATACACTGTAGCAGGAACATTAGTATCTAAGCTCCCAGCCTAACTCAAGGAAACTGTCAAAACATGAAATAAGCCAGGAGTGGTGGTGCACACCTTTAGTCTCAGGCAAGAGGCAAGAGGCACGCAGATTTCTGTGAGGCTCAGGCCAGTCTGGACCAGAAAGTCAGTCAGTTCCATCTCAGCTGGGGCTACTGAGAGACCCTGTCTCAAATAAAGAAACAAGCAACAACAGAAACATGAAATGAATTAGGTAACAAATGGTCACAGACTTTAAGTTTTCTAGACACCATGTGTAAAAGTAACTCTTTAAACAGACTGAATAACCTGCAGACTTTGGTGATTTTCCCAAATGATAGAAAAGGACTTATCTTTCAAGATATTCCGATCTTTCCCTAACCGTGCTCAGGAGCACAGAACCCTTTACCGAGTTGTAACTATGTTTTACTGTAAGGATGATCCTTCAAGCAGGGTGAGAAAAAGGAGGAGGGGGAAGGAATTCAGGGAGGGAAGGAGGAGAGGAAGAGGAGCATCTTTTTAAAATTTTGTGAAGGAATGTTGGTATTACCCATCGCACTGGAAGTGGACACTTTCTTAACCCTTCCTACCAGTGTCATGTATTTGTGCAGCTCTTTGGAGTCCCTCACAGGCTGCTGGCAGCATGCACACTTCAAACAGCCATGTTCCTTGGGTATTACTGCCATCAGCATGGCTTAGTCATTGGTTGCTGACAAAAAGAGAGAATCAGTGTCTTCTTTGCCATTTAAGAACTAAACAGGGACATCTAAGTGAACAGACAAAAAGTCATACTGTCCTTAGCTGAGGTCATGACAGAGCAGGGATCAGCAGCAAGGGACCTACTACTGCTCATCTGACTGGGCCCATGAACACACAAATGCCCACTTTCTACATATGGAGACAAAAAATCTCCGGGACTTGCACAAGAGATCATTTCAAACTTACTAAGGAAGACACTCTGGAATTCCACCTACTCTCTCTGGGGCAGAAACAGTAGCAGTGAAAAGTCCTTCTGCCTCCTATTCTGTGTGTGGATCCACGGTCATGCCCCCCAATTACCTCTAAGCTTGAGAGATGAGACCTGACTTATGTTATTTGAAATCCGTTCAAACTCTTAGCTTTGTCCACTTACAACTTCTCTTTGTGGTTGTTTACAATGGAAGTCATGTGTTCCTCATCTTATGGAGAGAAAACCCATCACATGCATGACCATGCAAATGCAACCCCAGTTATGAAAACAGGTTCTCTTTGAGGAGTGGATTTAAAATCTTCATCATCATCATCATCATCATCATCATCATCATCATCATCATCTCCCCTGGGAAAGCCTAAGGGAGAAGAACCCCGTGGGTCTTCTCTCCCCTGGCTGAGCTGAGTTCTACCCCATGGTCACCCTAACACATGCGAAATCTGTGAGCAATACATATTCTGCTTCCGATACTTTGCTTTTACCTCTTCATTGTTATCTCTCAGCTGATCCAAGCATAAAATGCCACTGGTCCCTCCTGGGAAGAGATACTTTATTTTACTATCACTTTTAACCCCTAAACTTCAAGACCACATCAAAATAAAAATCACAGTACTTTACTGCTTGCCAAAAGTCCCCCTCTGTATATATCCCTGTATATGCATTATGTTTACCACAAATACTGGCAATGAAGTTAGAGAGTCAACCGCCTTTCTCAAATTGTCCCACTCCCAGACATCTCTTATATTGTCTCACCTGAATCCCTGTTAATGGACTTCTGCGATCTGCCACTCTGGAGTCTATACTGAACACAAGGCACAAGAGGACCAGTCAGGTGATAGTAACTGGTTCCTTTGCTTCCTTAGATGAGGTTATCTGTGACTAGAAAAGGCTTTGCTACAGTAGCACAAGCAAATGTGTCTAGCTTAAAAGGAGATGTAATACATAATGGGGACCCATTTCTCCCTAAGCCACTGGGCAGAGATGTTAAACAGTATTAAAGCACTGTTAAAATGTGTTGCAGCACAGCTGGAGAGATGGCTTAGTGGTTAGAGAGTTGGTTGTTCTTGCAGAGGTCTGGGATTTGGTTCCAAACACTCATATGTATGCTAACAACCAACTGCGCCTCCAGTTTGGGGAGCGGGAAGGGGTGTCTAATGTACTCTTCTGGCCTCTGCAGGTACTGTACACATAGGTACACTTATAAACCTACAGGCAAAACACCCATACACACACAAAAAAATAAATGAATATATTCAAAATTTAAAAATTTGTTACAGGTATGGTGGTGCAGGCCGGCAATCACAGGACTTAGGGAGGTTGAGAGGATTGCCATGAGCTTGAAGCCAGTCAAGGCTATATAATGAGACCCTATTTCAAAAAGCAACATCAAGTTAAAAATCACTGTTAGTGTCGATAAATTCCTTAGCACTTGTTCTGATGTTCATTTTCTGGTAAATAAGAAAAGATGTTGAGAATGGGGGGCAACACGACTCTCTAAGGAGCAGCTGTGGAAATCCTTTTGGCATGCTGACCACCTTGAGCTAAAGGATCGTCATCAAACAGCCAGGTAGGGACTGTTCTTTTGAATGCTCCATGGATACCTTAAAAAAGCACAACAGTCACAGCTAATAGGCTCAACTCCGGAAGGCACAGCAGAGTTTTTCAACTGTCTGTTAGTTTATACCATCCTTTAAGTCATTACAGAACTTAATGAACTCAAGATGACTCTGTAGTTATATATTTCCATTTGGGCCAAAGAGGGAGTGCCTCACATTTTGGCCTAGCAGGACTGCTGAAACTGGTATATTAAAAGAGGCTATGACTGTCATTTGCATCTGAGGCGTGTTGACAGTGGTCCAAAAAACCCTCCTCATACATACATACACACACACACACACACACACACACTCACACACACACCTTATATAAGCAGGCTGTGCAAGCTCAACTACTTAAGTGTGCAGAGAGACTTCCTCAAGTGTGCGCTTCCCTAGGGTTACAACCTCAGTTCCAAAGGCTTCTCAAGTAGCCTTTCTTTGCCTATGTTCAGTGTTGTGGGCTGAGACAACAACAACAAAAGAGAGCAAAGTGTCCTCAGTGACACAGAATGGTAGCGGTAACATCAGTAACAGGCCATGCTGCACAAGCAGCAAAAGGACGGGCAGCTGCTTGACAGCAGAAAAGAAAGCAGCTGAATAATCCATGAATAGTTCACAAACAGTTGGGCAGGATAAGGAGTGGTGACCGCTGAAAGATGGCCAGAGAGGGTGGAGAGTTGAGACTGAAGAAGAATGCCTGCTGAGGGGCCACATTATAGAAACTAGAGGCCTCAGGCATGGGAGAGTTCCAGAAAACTATCTTCAAAGCCAAGAGTTGTAATACTGGCTGCTGTTAAGGGCTGAAGAATCCTAACTTCCAAGGCCTATACGAGAACTCTAACACTGGCTGTCAGGGCTTGGACAATCTGGATACTGCAAGGTCAGCCATACTCAAGGGCAAAAAAAATTCCGATTTTCAGGGTTGGACAGATGGCTCAGTGGTTAAGAGCACTGGTTACTCTTGTAGAGCACCGGGGTTCAATTCCCAGCACCTACATGGTGACTAACAACCATCTGTAACTCCTGTTCCAGGGGACCCAACACCTTCTTCTAACCTCCTTGGCACTGCATAACATGAGTAAACTTAGACACATGCATACAAAGCACTCATACACATGAAATAAAATTAAAAACAAAAAAACCAACCCAGACTTCCTAGGCTTACACAAAGACTGTTAACACTAGAGGGCACCACCTACTCTAGAACACCCAGGGAAGCAAGAGCTGTCAATTTCTTCCTGTTAAGAGTAAAAGGACCCCAAATGGCTAACTGATAAAAGCATTTTTTTTAAAGTGGGAGCCTTGTGGGACCCAAAGAACTTAAATGACTTTGCAACACTGCACTGTGATGGGCTGTCCCAGCAAGAGTTCTTATTTAGGACCCCAATCAAGATGGATCTAGAATTGTGTAAAAGTTGCATAGTAGTAGTCTATAGACAAAATCTGGTCCACTCCCTTTGGTTGACATTGAGCTTTTTTGCTAAGAGAATTCACTGCCACCCATTTATTAGTCACCATTTCTGTATAATGCAACAATGTCCGTCCACTCCCCCCTGCAAATCAGGATAATCCCCGAGAAAATGAGATCAGGGTCAGTTGTCCTCAGGCTTCTGCTGCTGCTGCTTAAATATAAAGAGAAATACTTCTAGTACACAGAACTGCTCAAAAGCCAGTCACCCACTCCACGAATTCAATGCATATGGAAAGACAAGAGATTTGTAGGTTTGGATTCAAATGACATCACTTAACAAAAGAAATTTATGAATACAGAAAATACAATTCTCAAAAAGAATGACCTCCACTAGAACTATCGACAAAGGGCTTTTATTTTATATCTGCTGCTATTGCACACTCAAATGAGCTCAGTGATTACAGAGACTTCATCCTCATATTCATGCCCTTGATCCTAGAGGAAGGGGCAAAACCAGAGAGACAGAAAGGGTAATCTTGCAAAATCAGAAACAGATGCATCTAGGTGGAGAGATGATTCAGCAGTCAAGAGTAATTACTGCTCTTGTAGAGGACTGGAGTTCAATTTCCAGCACTCATGTTGGGTGGCTCACAACTACTTGTAACTCCAGCTCCAGGTGATAGGGCACCCTATTCTGGTTTCCTCAGGCACACACACATGTGGGCATACACACACAATTAAAAGTAAAACTTAAAAAAAATTCAGACATACCTTACAGAGAATTTAAATGCACATCAACAAAAGTTGTCAAGCATACTCTATTTTTACTGATGTTTGAAAACGGACTAGAATGTGTCCACCCTGATCAACTATTCACAAATTTTTCAAAAGTATTATACATTCCCATCTAAGAAGGTAATTTCAAGTCGAAAGGTTGCCTGTTTCATGCTTGTTTCCAGAAAAAAAGATGATCCAAACAGCCTTCTAAATCATTCATGCTTGGAATGCCCATGGACACAGTTCCAAAAAAAAAATCTTTAACAATCTTTATTATGACCTTCAAACTTGCCTAGCTATGTGGCCACATGTCATCCTCTTCTGTATAATGATGACCAAGTTACATGTCAGTCAGAGAGTACCATCATTTTCAAGTGAAATTGCACAGTTACAGCAAAGGACCAAATTGTAGATTAATTCAAATTCACATTTATTTATTTAATTTTTTTGAGATAGACTCTCCCTATAGCCCCAGCTGGTCTGGAACTCACTCTATAGACCAGACTGGCTTTGATCTCACAGAGATAAGCCTGCCTCTTCCTCCTGAGTGCTGCAATTAAGGGCCTGTGCCACCAAACCCCACACAAATTCAGATTTTTAAGGACTTCTAAATTCAGCTAGCTATTAGTGACTTTAAATTTAAGAATACATTCTTTAATCTATCCTACTAAAATCAGATCAGTAGTTTGTTATTCTGAACATCTGACTGTGAACTTGATCATCTGTTGCTATGTTTGCAAACTAGGCTCTGCAGAATCTCATCTTCTAGTCATAAAAGGAAAAGTGAGGACCCCGCCACCCCTGTGAGCTCCTTAATAGCTTGCTTTTACATGTTTTTATATGCTGGACTCCAGATGGTTTATAAGTTTAAAAGTGACTCAGTCATGATATAGAGACTGTCAAAGTGGGGAATCCTATTCTTTATTAAAGTTACAAATTTGCTCAAAACTCTATGTTTTGATCTGTAACGCAAAAGTAGTAAATCTTTAGAAGATCATGTCCAGGTTCTTCACCAGGCCTGAAAAATTTACCAACAACCTCTGGAAATAATAAAGCTGACACATTCCATTCAAGAAACAAATCTTGGAAGATGAGAAAGACACCTGCTGTGCACTGAAATGCACCCTGAATAACAAAGGACTCTGAGGAAACACTGATGGGGGGGGGGGTGTTTAAATGCTCAATCATGCTCAATCCCAAGGTTTGTATTATCATAATCCATAAAGCACTGAGTGCCCAAGGTCAAGCAGCAAAAACACTAAATACTCTTTTAGTAATGTGGTTTTCATAGCAATGCAGTTCCTTTTAATATCATGCAACAGTTCATTAGGAAAACTGTCACCAGTTGTACTCTGAATGTGAAGAAAACATATAGCAATATTACCATTAAAATAAAAACTTACAACAATTTGCAAGAGAAAACAGGTCTAAATGTCATTTAGACATCTGAGGCTGTGAGGTGCCTGATGGAAGTGAGGAGGACGGAAAGTGACTGCAGGAAAAGAGTCAGTAGAAGTTAGTGAACACGAGAACAGCATCCACCATCAAGCTCACTCTACTTACCTGGGGAGGGGTGGGAGTGGATGTGGGTCTTCCTATTGGTGGTGTAGGATTTCTGCTGCCACCTCCAGACATAATCTCCTCTGTTATATCTTTACCTCCCTGGTTTGGATCTCGAATTCTTATCTAGAAGGTTAAATAAAATGGTAAATGTATACCTGACATCTGTGTGGCAGATTTAGATGATGAATTAAAGGTTCAAACTGAGACAACCACCAACCACCAAACTTGATAATCACAGCATTTGGCTGAACTTCAATCAGAAAACCACCTGGGGCCATTCACTCTTATGAGAACGAATCAGAATAGCAAGCTAAAATGGGACCAAGTTGGCTGAATATCTAGGTCAAATGAGCAAAGCATCTATGCTTGTTTTTAAGAGTGTGAAATATATTGATCTTACTTACAGTGTTTAATAGAAAACAGTGTTTATAAGATAGTTTAAAACAAGGAAGTTATCGTGTAAGTTCAACAAAATGAAAAACATAATTTGCTATGATTTAGTAGTAGAATTTCTCTACATACAACTTTGTATACTTCTGTTGCTCTGTATACTTCATATCTTCATTCAAGGATGCTCACTGCCATGCTTTGCATGCTTCTGAAAGGATACTCATCCCAGTGATGCTTTTTTCAAGCAAAGACACAAACATAGCATGGAGGCCTATCTCAAACAGTTCATACATTGTCCTACATCTTTAAATTATCAAACTGCCACTAAAAAGAACAAGGCAGACCTACAAGTGCTGATGACGTGATTACCAAGCTGCACTGCTAAGTGAAAAAGAGGCCACGTGTAAAACAATGTTGCACAATTTTCCTGTCTGAACTTTCAAGAGGATGTTGGCATAATGTAGGTGGAATACTTGTGTCTGGGCACTCAGAGCTGGGACACCGGCGAGGCAAGAAGTTCTCTCTCTGTTGTTCACTACCTGCATAACTTAATTCAGTTAACTTCTTTCTTGAGGACTTCAGAAAATTCACTTAAAAAAACAGTATCCAGAAGCCTACAACGAAGTAACTGTTGATCAAAGATATCCGTTATTAGCCTTTTTGTTTGTTGTTTGTAACCCAGGCTGGCCTTGAACTCACTATGTATCCCAGGCTGGCCTGGAACTTGTGTCAATCCTTCTGGTCTCTGTGGGCACCTGCTCTCAAGTGCACAGATACATAATTAAAAGTCAAACTTTAAAATATTTTTAAAAAGAAAGTGCGTGTGGCAGCACATCCGGCATCTACCTGCTTTCTCCATACCAACCTCCTCGCCACTCCTTTTCGTTAACACCTTTACTCATGCTTCTGCCCTGCAGAATGCTGCTCAAGTCACTCCCACCATGCGGATGGGACACCTCCAAGGCATTACTTCTTGACCAAAATGTCATGATACATGTTTATTAAGATACGCACACAAGCAATCTGTTTCTAATAATAAAGTATAATATTTGAACTCATCATCATATATGCACGTGTGTATGTATGTGTGTGTATATATATACACACATATATATATATATATATATGTATATATGTATATATGTTTGTTGTTGTTAAACCAGAGGACCTCAGGAGTCCTGCAAAGATGCCACTCTCACCTATGTGAACGTGGCTGTCCAGCCTGATTATCAGCATCACCCATTTTGTGAGCTCTGATGGGTAAGAGGTCACAACCCATTCCTCTACAAACTGTTCTGCAATTCCAATTTTACATCACTACAATCTAATTCCCTTCAGTGTGCCTTTTAGACAGAGGCAAAGCCCTTGTACTTTATTAAAGATAATTAGAATACTTTCATGAAATTCTGCTTTATGTTTCAAATCTCAACCACAAAGAGGACCGTTCCCTCATGATTCTTTAGTACTTGGGCTCCTTTTACCCCAGTGCAGAGTTCCTCCCATCAGTTCGCACCTGATCAGCACTGGTGGTAGAGGGAGTCAGGATCTGAGAAATGAGCCAAAATTCCTCCTGCTGAACAATCCTATGGAAGACTAATCTTCCTAGCTCTAAAGTCAGGCACTTGCTGTCATGTAGCATGCCTAGTTCAGTAGAAGTGAAAAGTGATATTAAGGAAATGATATGCAGGCTCTAGAGACACGCCCACATAAATACTCCAAGCGGAGGTGAGAGGTGGAGAAAGAAAAGAAACGGCTCAGTCATTTGTAAACTGGGATGAAGGATGTTTAGATAAGCTTATTTGATAAATGAATAGATGCTCCAATTTAAGAAAAGTTAAAAAAAATCTCTTACAGTTTTTTTCTCTCTCTTGGCTGGAGGGGGCTGTTGCTGCGTAGGCACTATGATAGGTGCTGACTGATACACTGGCTGACTTGGATAAAAAGGCGTTCCTAAAAAGTCAGAAAAAAATAAGAAGCATTTGGTTAGTTGGTCAAACACTACTGAGTTGTCAATGGCACTGTGTCTCAAGACATATTCTTTTAAAAAGTAAAACAAGCAAACCAATAATAAGTTCTCTTCTTCAGAAACAGAATATAGCTCTGTAATCCAGGCTGACTTGCAACTCACATCCTCCTGCCTCTGCCTCCTTCAAGCTGGGATTACAGGCTGAGCCACTCCATGCCCAGCAGCCTCTCAACTGTCTCAACCTAAAGTTTTCCTCCAGCTACTTAAAATGGTCAAGAAATTATCCCCCAAATATTTAATGTCTCCAAAATAAAACTCAAATATGACAACAGCTGCAGGCAGACACCAGAACTATCCTTCTAAACACAACCTAGGCTACAGCATTGCTTTCAAAAGGAATCATATTCTGGGGCCCATGACCTAAAACAGTTTGGTCAGGAGCAGGGGTGGTCTAAATTCTTTAGATTTACTGAGAACCACCACCACCACCACTGGAGGTTACTATTAGGACTTCCTAAATGCCCATAGGCTGAGAGGTTTGACAAAGTTCAGATATAAGAATATAACTTCCAAATTATGCGTCCATCAGTTTCAAGTTGTACTTTTGCTCTATTTACAATCTATTCCTACTCTCATTCCTAGAATAAATCAATCATAACTGGACTGAACAAACTTAAAAGACTGATTTTGTTCATGCTTTGACTCTACTGCCCATCTGCCCAAAGCATCTGTTCCCCACAGTCCTAAGCCTCTGAACCGGTTCTTTAATATTCAAAACTCAGATTATTATTCTAATTTCTATCAAACCAGGTTACTCAGAATAGAAAAGCTAAGAAGGAGGCAAACAATGTCTGATTTGAAAATAAAACTGAAAGATTTGCCAAAGAACTGGATGTTACTGTGAGAAAGATTTACAGAAAGAGCTGTTAAGGGTTTTTTTTTTGTTTTGTTTTTACTGGATAAGGGAAAGAACAGAGTCACTATCTAGTAAAATGAAAATGTTTGTCACAGAAAAATCAAGATTTCAACTTTGAACACATTTGAGATGATAGCCCTGACCTGTGCCAGGACAAATGTGACTGACGGTCCCGATTTACTCATTATTTTGAGGCAAGGTGTGGTGAGATGAAAGCTGGCTTAGACCCTGTTACCTAGCGAAAAATAATCTGGAGCTTTTGCTTCTGACCCTCAAGGTTGGGACCACAGGCCTGCATCACCGAAGCTGCTTCATGCGGTGCTGGGTGGAGTCCTACGTTCTGTGCACATTAGGCAGGGATTTCATCACCTGAGCTGTAGCCTCAGTCTCTAGAGTTACTAGTGTTGTAATTAGTAGAATATGGACAACAGCAAAACCTCAGGACTGCATAACTCAGAAAATGAGCACCTCCAGGGGAAAAAGCCCAAGGTCACAGGAAGAAGGAAAACCCCATGAGAGGTGAGGGAAGAGAAAACAAAGGCAATAGCTCAAGATAATTTTTCAAAACTGGGGCCAGGCATGATGATACAGGCCTATAATCTCAGCACTGAGAAGGCAGAAGCAGGAGGCTCATGAGTTCAAGACCAGCCTGGGCTATGACAGTAAGATTTTGTCTCACAAAAAGACAAATAAAAATATGGGTGTGCTTAGCTTTGTCAAAATCATTGCTGATCTTGGCAAAACTTGCTGGGGTAGATGAGGAAGAGAAGACTGACATGGGGGTGAACGAAAAGAAAAATGAACCACATTCAGGAGCACTACGCAGGAAAGGGTTCCAAAAGCCTTAGGAAAAATTAAAAAGCAAAAAGAGTAAAGCACAGAAAATAACAAAAAAGTACAGGAGAAATAACAGTGAAGGACACGCCGGGGGATAAGAGGCAGAGCGTGAAGAGGCTCTGGATGTGACCAGAATTCACTGCGTGAAATTTTGAAATTAAAAAAAAAAAAAAATATATATATATATATATATATATATTTAAACCAGTGAAATAGAAAAAAGAAAATGAAGACTGAAGTTAGATAACTCTTTGCTCTTAAAGTTTGAGGACAGAGGACACAGACAAGCGGAGCAGAAACTTGATGAGAGGCGGGAGGCCTCTACCCGTATTACTTTAAGGACCAGAATGAAACAACATGCCCTTAGAATGAAAGACCAGTGCAGCTAGGGGAAGTTTGAGAACATGACAATGTGGGGAAAGAGGAATGATAAAATGTTAGTCTCAAAGGGTGCAGGGTAGGGTCAAGGAGAAGCCATGAAGGACCTGCTAACTTAACAAGAAGGCACATGGTGGGAGCTGATCCAGGTGAAATCCTTGGAGCTAAGTGAACCAAATGTTAGTTCTGTTATCACAGCCACTGCCAAGATCCCTGCTGCCAACATAATAATCTCCAAGTGGAAACTTCCTGGAAGCAGAGAGGCACAGTGCGGGAGTGGCGGGTATCAATGGTGTTTAGAGAATCAGATTTGAAATAGGCCTAAGCAGAGGACGTCACAAAGTTCAGTGTGGAAAACAAAACAAAACAAGATATCATTGGCAGTGAGGACACTAGCTAAGCAGAGCTCAAATAAGCAATTATAAGCTGCCCTGTTATATCATGAGCTCCAAAACTCAGAAGACAAGCCCCTAAAATTGGTTTCAAATGCTGCTGGACAAGCAACACAGTCTGTTCACCTTGTCAGGTTTTTCAAGCTAAGTGAATGACATCTAAAAGGTAAACTATCTCCTTTGAAAAAGGCAAAGTCCTCACAAGAAACACTTTTAAGTCAACATAAGGGGTGAAAAGACTAGTATTGCACACATCCAACCAACAGCTGCTGAACAAACGGGGCACAAACAGCCCATTAGCACAGAGAGGCAAAGCACCGTTAGAAAAGTGAGTTAGTCCTCAGTTGCAGGCCCCAGTTCAGAACCCAGACTTTCTTTTAGAAATGAATCCAAACTCTGATGTAGTTAAAGAGGACGAAGAACATCTAGAGATTAGGAGTGAGAACAAATGGGGTGTGGTAGCACACACCTTCAATCCCACCACTCTGGAGACAGAGGCCCACAGATCTGTGAGACTGAGGTCAGTCTAGTCTACAAAGTCTCAGAAAACACAGGGAGTGGGGGAGAAAGAAGGGAACATTTCTCGCTGGGGAAAGTTATTTTATGTCTCAAATTTCTTGTGCATGGTAATGAGGTAGATGTGTTTTAGACTGGGGGTCTGTCAACTGCAACATAAGTGCCAAGTCGGTCTTCCACTATTCAGTGAACAGGTGTTTACTGGAAGACACCTGTATCTAGTAGTTTCTCTACCATCTACAGCAAAAGAGGAGAGGAGTGGCAAGATACAGTCTTCAAATCCAAGATATTTAATAACTGGTTCTTCATGAAAAAACTGCTGATTCCATTTTGTATCCCCAAACCAGACTATATGACAGGCAAGAATGACATGTGGCAAAACTGACACACTAAGAACCATGAAATATATGTCCATGCTATGTTTCTGAGACAGGGTCTCATTATGTAGCCTTGGCTACCCTGGATTTTGCAACAACCCTCCTGTCTCAGCCTTTGAAGTGCAGGGATTACAGAGCGTGTAATCCTTCTATACTCTTTTCAACCTGAAAATTTTACAAAAAATATAACAAACAAACAAACAAACAAACCTGTAGCTATTGTAAAATTATTTCAGCTCTATTACTGCTGAAATAGCAATATAATATAAATAATCTTGATAGAGAATGAAAGTTTTCTTTAAAGGTCTGACTGGTAAAATCAAAAATTACAAGTCTGTGGCTTCTGCTTTTCATTTTCATTTTTATTCATTTCACTTGCCTTGATATTGAAAGATCTAGAAAATACTGCTGAGGCTGGTGTTTAAGGTTTGGTCTTACTGGTAAAATTTCAAGCATAAATTTTTTTTTAAATGTACTATGAGATCCTGAAAGACATATAAATACCTAAACTGCATCCTATAAAATATTTAGTATGATGTCTTACACATTGCTATTCTGCCTTAAAAGAAAACTAGAAATTTTGCATCTTCCAAAGAAGGAAACATATAGTGATCAGATATGCAATTTTACCTCGCAATGTACTGAAAATAGTCAAATCACTAACACAAGAAGAATGGGAACACGCTGGGCTGAAGAGGACACGCCAGGCCAGGCCTTCGCTGTGAGAAATTCACACATAAGTCTTCCTTGTAACCACTATTCCCAGCCCAAGAACCTAGATGTTCCGACTTGGGCTATCAGTCCCTAAGGTTGGCCAAAGAGTTATCCAGGTCTCTATTTTCCTCAAAATTGTCAGAACAGTGTGTGAATTATATTTTCCCAGAGGCTGAAAAAGGGGAATCACAAGCCTGAAAACTTAGTAAACCAGCTCAAAATTCAGCTTTTAGAAGGGTGCTGAGATGTAGGACAATGCAGAGCACACACTTAGGTCTTCTACCCTAGAAAGAAGGATATTCAGTTTCACACAAGATCAGAACAGGAAAGGTGACAGGTTCCAGGAAGAGGAAACTAGGAAGTACGGTTATGACTACTGGAATACAAAACCAGACAGCTGCCCAAGACAACACAGGTGAAGGATCTGTAACTAGTGGGAAAACTGGGCCAAAACTTTACATTACGATAAAAGAAAATTAACTGTTTATGGGAGAAATTCAGTAAGTAATGAAATGGAAAGATGTCTGTGACTAGAGATGCAAAAAGGCACCTGAGGTTTCTGGATGTCCAGAAAACTTTATACTGAAACAGCTAAGTGCCCACTTGAAGTAAAAACTGTTATTTATTCTTTTTTAGGACATGACAAGGAGAGAATTGAGTTGTTTCAGCTTTATGCACTCAGAAATTTAACTTTTCATCATTATCATGGTTACTTACATAAGAAAAGAAGATCATTTTCTTTCTTAAGAAAATATTTCATTTATTTTATGTGTATAAGTGTACTGCCTATATGTATGCAAATGCACCCATGTCATGTAATGCCTGCAGAGGTCAGAAAAGGGCACTGGATTTTCCTGAAACTGGAATTATGGGTGGTTGTTAGCTGCCATGTGGGTACCAGGAACCGAACCCAGGTCTTCTGCAAACACAGTCAGTGCTCTTAACTGCTGAGCCATCTTCTCCAGCCCCAAGATAATTTTCTAACAATAAGTAAATGAGGAAACAATATTTTAATGTAGATGGTACTCTGCACATTCAATGTCTATTAGACCTGCCTAAGAATTTCTTTGGTGTTCGAGGGAATCTCTATCAAAGGAAACAGACATCAATAACACTTGAGCTGAAACAACACTTCAACATACTGCTTTTCCATAAAGATGAATATAAATCTACACCAAACAGAAAGAAAAAGTCAATTTTATAATATCACATATTCGAAGTTGCAAATGACACTCCCATCAGCCAACTCTCTGTAGTCTGTCACATTGCAAGAGCACTAATAAAGGAGCAACAAAGGGGCTGGCATATGCTTGAGTAAGCTTTTCAGGAATGCCATTTCAGAATCAAACAGTCTTTTTTGTAACCTGTAAGTAAACAGCACATGACAATTCAGTACAAAGTCATTAGAAATTATTTTCGTCATTAGAAAACATGACTGCATCCCCTCTATCACATGGAATTTAAAAGAATTAATAATTTCAGCATGTATACTCTGAAAAACTCTGTTTTTAAAAAATATTTTGAACAACAATAATTGTAATAAACCTGAGTTACCATATATGTGTGTATGTAGGAGTACACACCTCTACATTTGAGACACTTATTGAGATTATAAAACATATCCCTTCAAATAGCAGTGTCATGAGGCAATACTGACTCCAGTCATAGAACGGTTTATTTTCTCTGAGTCTCACCACCAAGAATCTTTTCTTGAGTCATTCTAGTACAATTCAATTCTGCCATGAAGACCTCACTATGTCACTGAATCCCAAGGTTAGGTACTTGGTTAATGAATGGATTACTATTTTAAGCTAACTAAAACTTTAAATGTCTCTGCCCTCAAGGCAGTATAAGAGATTACTGCAGACTGAATTCTAAAGCTTAATTTCCTAATGTGCACTGATTCTAACCCTTATAACTGACCTTTTCTAGAACGACATGGGTGCAGTATGCAATAAAAGTACATTAAAGGAGTGCTTCTCACCATTTCTGAGTTCAGGGTGAACTCATATGCTAGGTAGAAGCCAGCGTTGGATTCTGTGGGCTAAGAACACCTTTAAATCTAGGTATAATCATTCATGCCTCTAACCCAGCACTCAGCAGACTGGAACAGGACTCTCAGTTCAATGACAATCTAGTAAGGTCACATGTCCACATTACTACTCCCCCCAAAAACAACTCTGAGGTTTTCAAGGCATTTTCACTTGACCTAATCCTGAAAATTTCGCCAGAGCATAGGCTGCACGATAGTTTTGTGGGTGAAGAATCACAGTGTCCCTGAGTCCTATTCAGTCACCTCCTGCCTGTTCTCTGGGAATTTGCCTGTCACTACTGCAGGGGCTTTGAATACAGCAGTAAATAAAACAAACTAAAATCCCTGCTTTTGTGGATATTACATTAAGGAAGGGTGGTAAATGCTGGGAGAGGGAGAGGTCAAACATAGCTGATAAATTTATGCCATCAACAAAATGTAATAAAAACGTACATGACAGTGACTTAGTGACAGATTCGAGAAATTGAGCATGTGGACTCTTCAACAAGATGACCTTGTAATGCCTTCAGAAGGTGTTACTACCTGAATAAATTCCTGTAATACTTTCTTTGTAAGCCATTCCCTAAAAAGGCTTTCAAGGCAAAACAGCATGTAAGATTTTATTTTAAAATTCTTAAAACTGCTAAATATCAGTGCCTAAACTGACCGATCAAAGGAGGAAATGAACATGACAAGTTAGTGGGAATTCTCTGACTTTGTAAACTTACCGTAAGCATTGGGGAAGTCCCCGGGTCCTGGTCCTGGATAAAATGGACCTGGCCCTGGCGGTTGAACTGGATACTGTTGTGGGGGCCCAACATAAGGAGGGCCACTGTGACGGTACTAAAAGAGAGAAAGAACACACATTTGCATATGACATGAAGGTAGGTTACTATGCCAAGATGAGGTGAAAGTTTGGCAGTTAAGCACATTGAAATGTTTCCTTGCCCTCCTATATAATGAGGATGAGCAAAAGGTGTGTTCTGGGGGAAGCCACACAGCACAGCAGTGTACACACAACCACAAGCTGGCAAGGTAACTTCAGGCTGGCAGCTTCCAACAATGCTGAATGACATCACAGGAAAACATGATCACTCAGTTCATTTTAGAGAAGCACGTTTTCAGGAAAGAAGGGAGATAAACAATTGCTCCACCAACTTGGAAATTTGTGTTAAATGCACAAGAATCTCTGTATAATTTTATTAAAGATGACAAATGGTTAGATTTATAATGAGAAAAAAGTTCAGATTACCAAAATTCAGTGCTATCGGCCAACCTCCTCCTCATCCTCCCTATACCCTCTTATAAGAACCAAGGTCGATTCCCACTTTACCTGTGGTATACAGTACTGAGGCCCCTGGGGCACTGGGTACGGCATGGGCAGATGGTTAACCATCATGATGTGCTGATTGGCCTGATACACGGCAGTGGGGGTCTGCGCACCAGGACGAATGGAAGGACTGCTGTTCGGGATGGTGGCTCTGGGAGGCTGTATTTGAGGCCTCTGGAAAAACTGGGATGGGAAGAAAGAATTTTTGATTTTTCACAAAGAGTAATATAAAAAATTTCACTACTTGAGTTCTTCCCTTTTTCCCCACTAACAGAAAAATTATCAACTTGAACTAGAGATATAATATGCATGAAAATAGGGTAAGGTTCCTAATTTCTGAGTTCATAAAATATACTCCACACTAGTATTCTGACCAAGATCTTCACATATTAAAAAACAACAGGGCAGTCTCAACACTGAAGTCTCAGCTATTTAAAAGTACAAGCCATGCACCATAACTATAAATTATTAGAATGCATAATAAATAAGAAGTATTTGGTGGGTCTCTAAATGTTAAAAACACTGATTCTTGAATAAAGAAAAAGGATGGCTCAAAATCAAACCACTGACATTTTAAGTAGCACCCTAAAAAAATAAGTCATTTCTAAAATATTTAGTCTAAGAAATTGCTCTGAACATTAATGTTCTTACCCCAGTCCATCAAGCCAAATTAAAACCATCTGTAAAATTGTCACATACAGAGTTAAGCTTTGGTAAAAAACAAAAAGAAAGGTGACAGTTTTGCTTTCTAAAACCATTTCAATAAAAGTGGAGAATCTAGACAGGCTTAAGAATGGCCTAAAACAAGCAGAGCTCAACTCTCTCTCAAATGGCAACCATTCCTATCCTTGTGAACTGTTTTTACTGCAACCTTAAAAGCCTTAAAGCTGTATTCCAATGGTGTCTGCCCAGTACTGCTGCGCATATTCATTAGCAAACAGTCTCACTGTAATTATAACAAGAAGAGAGAGTAATAAAGAGGCCATGCAGAACCAGTAGTTTATTACCTGGATGGGTCTGAATCCTCCCTTCAATTATGAAGCAAGAAAGCAGCAGGAAACAGAAAGAAAGCCAATGGAAAAGCTTACAGATCAGTAGGAAGGGGCAGGACATAGCATGCAACTCAACAAAAGTATCTTTCTACTTAGTAACAGGAGAAGAAAGAAGACTGGATAATCAGAGTGACAACTCTCCACCTGAGTACTCAAGCACATGTGCAATCCAAGTTTAGCTGAAAATAAATAAATCCAGGGACAAAAATCCTAACAGCAGCCACAGGTTGGAAAGGCTTAAAAGAAAAAAAATCTGCTCGGTGGCACAAGTTCAGCTGGGACTACTGCCTCTAAATTTTGGCTCTCAAATGCACAATCCATTGATTTGGGATTATTTTTCCACAATCTATTCTCCATCTTACAGATAAGTTAATGATAAAAAAAAGTCATGTTTTGTATTTGTTAAATTTCTGAGAAGCAAACTTCTCTACATACTATAATGACTCTTCATGATAGAAACTTGTTCAACTAAATGGCATATAAAAAGAGCCACATACAATTCTAAACCAGAGAGCTATACTACTTAACACCACTCTAAAAGTGGCCTAGCTCTAGAAGCTCCTGAATTATCCTCATTCTGGACATGAGTTGCTTTAACCTCTGGCCCACTCAGGTCTTATTTTGTCCTCCTGTTAAGATCAAGGTCTCTAGATGTCTAAGCAACTTTTCATCTTGTGCTAAAGCAGGAGAACTGAAATCTGGTACCCAACTCTCACCCCAACCAACCTTCATACCCCCGGGCAAAGAAACCCCTAAAGAGGTTATGCCACAGAAAAGCAGTAGACAAAAGCTATAGCAGAATGGAGTGAGGGATTCCAATGGGGGACAGGCAAAAGAGGAGCTGATGGGGATGAAAAGGAAGCACAAGGGGCGAAGTTGGTACCTTAGAAACCTGACGGGTGCCACCTTACAGCAAAACCTGCTAGTTATCTCCACTGACTGACGAAGTTGTAGGAGACAGGCACGATTTTTGTTTATTTGTATCAATGTAAATGGCAAAGACATTTTTAGAATGAACTTAAGCATTTTTAAAAAGTGGTCAATGTACCTGTAGGTACAAAAATGCTGCTGGCCTCAAAAAAGGAACAGCCACGCGTTCCCTCAACTTCCTGAACATTACTAGATGTCAGGGGCAAGTAGATGATGAGATCCATAGTGTGAGACCCCTTTCCATCAATTCTAGGGGGAAGCCAAGAGAAGCGTAACAAACGGATAGCAGGGGTATCCTAATCTAGTTGGCTAGATCATCATCAAATGAGAATACAGCACACATATATTCTGAGCTGTGTTACAGGGTGACAAGGGGAGAGACAAACCAATCCAGTCACTTACACAGAGTAAGGAAAATACAGAGGCAACTTTTCCTATACTTCATACATGAGTATTTTTCTCACCACTATTTTCCAACTTTCTGAAGGAATGCATAATCGGGTGGTCCAGAATAACTGAAGTTATCTTAGTTAAAAGAGGTTTCTAATAGTAAGAAACTATTTTCTTCAATTATGTAGAAACCAAGTGCTTGTAATGAGATTCCTGATATTCACATGGCCAAGCCAATATAACACAAAATGTGTACTTACACTGATATGAAGAGGATTATATACTAACAGTAACTTCAACTTTGAAGCTAGATAATATACTCATACAGACACATTAAGTCACAACTGAGGTACTCTATATAACATTTACAAGCTATATACAGTACACAGTCCAAAGCTTTTTACATATGTATCATCCTCACAGCAAATCCCAAGGGAAGTATTAATATCAAGACCATGTATCTATATTGAGGAACAGGGTAAACAGGTGGCTGGAGGCTCGCCATCTGTAATTTGAACAACTGGGTTCTAGTTCTGAGCTGTTACATGTTGCGTATACTACTCTCATAAAATAGAGTGTCCCCATATTTTCAAAACAGTGTGGTCAATATAAAGAAATTTATTATTTTCAAGTCACAAAGGACATAGTGAGACCTATATCCAGTGAATATATATGGCACATCCCTAATCATAACTGATTTCTGGTAAGAAAAAGTGGCTACTAATTATATCATAAAATTTGTTTACTAGTCAAGAAAATAACTTTCTTCTACCTATAAGACTGGCTGTCCCCTGTAAAATAACCAGAACCTAGTGGCTGGAGAGACAGTTCAAGAGGGAAGAGTACTTGATACTCTTCCAGAGAGCCTGAGTTCAATTCCCAGCACCCACACTGGGTGGCTCACAACCACTTGTAACTCCAGCTCCAGAGAATCTGATGCCTTCTACTGGCCAATGCAAGCACCAAAGTCACATGCACATATGCACACATAGATATGCATACCTAATTAAAAATACAACTTTTAAATTAACTGAAATTTGCATACATTTATGTGTTTGTTTTATAATTTTAAAGACCTACTTTTTCCCAACTGCCCTACATTAACATTTTTACAGATAGGTTAAGTTGACCTTATCACACATACACACACACATAACATACACACAGACAGACAGACACACACACACATATGGATTTAATATGTAGAGGACTAGAAAAAAAGCTGCAATGTATAGAAACAAAGAGACTGGGCTTGTTGTTGTTGTTGTTTTTAACTCCTTCCTACCCAATCATGAATACTTAAAAGTTTAAAAAGAAATTCAAAGGTGTGTCTGAGTTAAATGAGTTCCAGCACTTATAACTGGCTTTCCTTTTACTGGCTGCAAATTTTCCATCTATATTATCTAACCACTCATTCACTACCTATACCTAAAAACCTAGGTCAGGTCCAATCCTCTCCATAACTTCACATTAGTGCAGGTAGCCTTGGAGACCAGAAGAGGGTGGCAGATTCCTTGAAGCTAGAGTTACAGGCAATTGTGAGTCACCCAATGTGGGAGCTGGGAACAGAACTCAGGTTCTCTGCAAGAGCAATACATGCTCTTAACTGCTTAGCCATCTTTCCAGCCCCATACAGTATTTTTTTTATTACAGTATGTGATAGTATGTAATATAAAGCTACATGACCATAAGAACATTTGATGTGTATGTCATTTGTCTAAGTCAGTAACAAAAACAACAAAAAACATGCTGAAATGGGCAGGTAGAGAAGAGAAAATCACAGACAATTCAAGAAGCATCTTTGGGGACTAGAAGACGACTTCAAGTTAAGAGCACTTGCTGCTCTTTCGGGGAACCAGCACCCATGTTAGGGTGTTCACAACTGCCTATAACTCAACCCCAGGGAACCTGACACCCTTTCTGGCATTCACAGGCAACTGCACGTACATACACAAACCAACACACAGACAAACAAACGTTTATACACACAATTAAAGAGAAGATAATCCCCAGAATTTCAGTTCGATGTATTTTCAATTCCCTCCTGCAGTTGTTTACCACATGTCATGAGAATGACAGGGAGGAGTCGCCCAGCATCTGAGGGAGACTGTGGCACATCCAAAAAGCTAGGCACATTTAAAAGAGAAGCTTCATTTTAAAGAACATGTCACTGTTCACCCATCCCAGAAAAACTACAGAAGCCAGAAAGAGACTATGTCCCCTTGAGAAATCGTCCTGGAGACTTATCGACACACATCTGCACTCAACCCTCCCTAGCCAGTGATACTGGCACCACACACTTTCTAAGGACATTAATATTCTGGTCTTTCTTCATGGTGCTACTCACGGACAACACCAAAACAAACTCACCTCTTCCAAAGTACCATCAGAATGTCCTCAAAAACTACCTATTCACTGTCAGCAACTAGAAAAATGCTACTCAACCACAGTTCTTTCCACGTGAGAAAAAAAAAAAAAAAAAACTCTTAATAGTTATTAGTTTGCAAAGCAATTTAAAGAACACTTCAAAAATACACTTCTTGAAATCCCTTACCTTGTGCACTATACAGTTCTGTCTATTGGAAGGCTAACCAATAAGATCTCCAATTAAGAATATTTTTTTTTCATGTAACTGGTGAAATGGCTCATTGGGTAAAGGTACTTACCACCAAGCCTGGTGACATGAGATCAATCCTTGGAACCTACATGGTGGCAGGAGAAAAGTGACTCCTGAAATTTGTTTTCTGACGTCCAAACACACATGCATCTCTCTCGCCTCTCCTCCCTTGTTCTCCCTCCCCTCTCTCAGACACACAGGTAAAATGTAAATTTTTAAATGTTTTGTTGGTGAATATCTTTAGAAAGTCTAAAGCACTCTTGCAGGAGCTGGAATGATGGTTGAGCAGTTGAGAGCACTGGCTGCTCTAACAGAGGACCTAGAATCAGTTCCTAGTAGCCACATGGCAGCTAACAACCAACTGAAACTCCATTTCCAGGGGATCCAACAACCTCTTCCAGTTTCTGTGGGCAGTGCATGCATAAACGCACTTATATACATGCAGGCAAAACACTCATACACATAAAATAAAGGATTTAAAGTACTCTTTCATAAGTGTGCTATGTATTCTCAGGCATGTTACAGGGACAAGAAATAAGGAGTACACGAACAGGGGACTCACCCAGGTATCAATCTGATATTCACTTGACTAGCAACAATTTATAATGAATGACAGAGAATATTGAGAATATATATAAATTGTTGTCAGTATATTAGTTGCTAGCTATATTTGATGACTGAAATTAAAAAAAAAAAAAACCAACAACTTCATCATCTATATTTGCATTTAACCAAACATGGCCAGTAGCTATAGTGATGATGAACTGCATGGAGAGGAAAAGACTTCCCTCATTACAGAAAGTCCTATTATGGGACTAGAGGACTGAGTCGGCTACAAGCAAAAAGGTCCTGAGGATTCTTTCAGATTATGTTCTGCTCTGTCGTATCAGGGAAAGAGAATCTTAGAGGAGCATTTCATTCACAGCTTAAAAACAGCTTGGGAAGGGGCTGGAGAGATGGCTCAGTGGTTAAGAGCACTGGCTGCTCTTGCAGAAGATGCAGGTTCAAACCCCCATGTCAGCTAACAACTGTTTAAACTCCAGTTCCAGGGGATCTGACACCCTCATCTGTCCTACAAGGCATTGCACAACATGAGTGCATTTACATACATGCAGATATAACACTCATAAACATAAAATAAAATACTTTTTTAAAACAGCTTGGGAAAAGGGGAAAGACACTGTCTCTGCTAAAAGAACAGACACCAATCAAGTACCTTTTATCACATGTCAAGTCACACTCCCCTGTAAACAATAGGGGCTACAACGATAGCACTTGGAGAGTCTATCATTTATGAGGACACTTTACAGTGAGGCTACAATGACCACAAGTTTTGCTACCTCCAGTGACTGCTTCCTCACTGTTCACACTGAGACTCTATGTAACTTTTTAACAGGATGCTGCCTGTCCTTTGTCAGGCTCGGCTCTGGTCATAAAACAGCTTACAAACTGGGTCTAGTATAGTATACTATTTGCTTCCATTAAACTCTGCTGTGCCAAGTGAGGCCTCAGTGGCAAACCTGAAGCTTTTATTCCCTTTCCTTTCTAAATCTAAGAAACTGTATACAGCAAGACAAAATAGATGTCAACCAGGAATAAATACCACACTTTTCAGTAGAGAAATCTTCAAACCCTCAAGTTTGTGGTGAGAAGGGGGAAAAAAATTTTACGAGCCAACTGGCTTTTATCTTTCGGCAAAACCACCCAAACTCCAACAAGAATACATTCATTTTCAACACTCACACAGGGTGACGTGTTTTTGACAATATACGCTGTTCCGCCCTATGCAGCTTAGTGCCAGGCACTAAAATGAATGTGGCCTGGTATCATTCAGCATTTGTGAATACCATGTAAACAAAAACCATGTGACAAACTGAAACATGCTTCTATATGATTAGTACTTAAAAGATATCAACTCCCTGGTTTTCTCTTAATCAAAGGACATTTGAACATAATATATAATCAACACTTGATATCACTGCAGAACCCAGAAAGAAGTAAAATGAAGGTAGGAACATAAGCAACTTCAAACCACAATACATATTTCAATGACCAAGCACATGAAAGAAATACCACAAGCCAGAATCCAAATCATATCACCTGGGTTGTTTTTATTCTGAGTATACTTTCCATCCTCTCAGGTTCTAATTACCTTGGGACTTGAAAAGAAAGAGGATAAAATAGTTTGTATATTCTAAAGTCTAGTGTTTTCATATATAAATATATAAAATGGCTCAGCAAATCTATTTTCACCTTTAAAGAAAAATATAGTGCTAAAAATCTTCCAGGTTAGAAAATCTAAGAATAGAAAAAAGTTAAAACCCTTTAAAAAATGCTACATAAGCCCAAATCCAACCATATCAAGATAGGAATAACAGATTCCTAATTGGAGCATGGTTGTCATGACTTGCAGGGACTCAAAGTAACTCTAGCTTGCCAAATATAGTTAAGGATCTTGTAAACAAAAGCAAATCAAAGAAACAGATCCCAAGCAGTTTCTTGGCTCTATTAAGAACAAACACAATGTTCACTAGTTAAAACCTTGTGATTTGCTTCCATTCACGCAACTCTGCTTTCCAGAATACGTATAGGTACAGCATCTAAATTACTGCACCGGGTAATGTTTTCTTTTCACAAGCAATTACTTCCAAACAGTCTACCTTAATAACAATTCACTTCTTTTTTTCTTTGTAGTATCTATTATAACAATTATCAACATTCACAGAAAGTTATATACTTGGCGACTAGACTTTAGAAAAACACAATCATAGACAATATCCTCACACATCAGGTTCCTTATCAAAATATGAAGTGTAGACCTGAGAAATTTAGTCACTGGTCTCAAAGCCCTGGGAGGAGGAAGTCTCCTGAGAAAGTTTCACTGCATGCCCAGGCTGGCCTTCAACTTAGATCCTCTTGCATCATCCTACCTAGCACTAGGCTAATTCTAATTCTTGATTTAATTCCATCTGGCTAAGCAAATAACCACAGGTAAAAAGCTATCTGTAGTTTCAACCAGAAGTTGAGGCACAACAAGTCTACAATACCCAAGGATATATATGTACACAGATGCTTTTCTTTTAAACGTTATTCTATATATTTTGTTTCTCACTGCCTATGTTCTATTTCATATAATGGGCATATGCTTCTACATGAGTCTGAGAGGATGGCCTCTACCTGACTCTACAAATGAAAAAACATTCAGTCATTGGTTCTCAAATGGGAAATGGCATCATCTCATGAAGGGCATAGGCAAACAGCCAGAGTGGTTTTTTGCTTTTCTTTTCTAATTGTCACTGACTGGTAGTTAGAGACCAGATGCTGCTAAATAAACTGTAATTTACAGGACATTTTTCATTAACTGAATATCAATCTAACCGTATTCCAAAGTGCTAACAAACTAAACTGGCACCACCTTCCTGTGGGTGCAAGACAGTAAGCTTTTTCTGGCAATTCACTCTACACAATACACAACAGTAGTTTAGGTGCCTCCTGTTCAGAGCACTACTTCAGGTCTGGATCTCTCCAAAGTTATCTACTGTTGCTGCTAGAGCTAAGGGCGGAGACCGCCTGCCTGACTTATCATTATTATTTTATTACTCTTACTATTTTGGACAGTCTCATCAGGCAGGCCTTGAATCCACAATTCTTGTGCCTCTATCTCCTGAGTGCTATACACCACTACACCTGGTTCAGACTTCCTTATTCACTTAATTCTCTGAATATAATGAAAAGAAACTAAATGATATTTGGACAAGACACATAGCCAGTTACCTCAATTTTCTACATTCAAAGCAACACTCTTACTTAATCTGCATTTCAGGAACTTATCTCTAAAAATGATTGTCAAAAACATTTTTCTTGAGGCAAAGAGATACTGCTTAGTTGGTAGAGTGCCTGACTAGCAAGCATGAAGCCGAAGCACCACATAATTCAGGTGTGGCGGCACATGCTTATAATCCTAGCACTGGGAAGGTAGAGGCAGGAGAATCACAAATTCAAGGGCCAGTGAGATGGCTCAGCGGGTAAAGTCAGCACAAGTCCTGTCAACCTGAGTTTTACCTCCAGAACACATAAAAAGGTAGAAGGAGAAAACTGATTCCACAAGGTTGCCCAAATGCACACTATGGAATGCACCATCATACATACATGATATACAAAGGTACACATAAACAGATAAAGAATTTTTTTTTTTTCAAAACAAACAAGGGTCAGGCATGATGGTGCATACCTTTAATCTTATGGCACCTGGGAAGCAAAAGCAGGATAATCTCTTTGAGCTCCAAGCCAGTTCCAGGCCATCCAGGGCTACATACTGAGACCCTACCTCTAAATAAATAAGTAAATAAAACAAAACAACAACAAAAATGAAGGTCATTCTCAACTACGATAATGGGTTCCATGGGAGCCTAAGACTCTCTCTCTCTCACCCTCCCCCCCGGAAAAGCAGAGAGGGGAAATTTTTCTGATTTATGACTATAATACACATCTATACTTCTCTTTTAAACATTAAAATATTTTAGTGGATTATTTTTCTGATAAATATATTTTTTAATTTATTCTTTGAGAATTTCATCCTTTCCTCTTTTTAATGATTTACAGCAGAAAGAAAGACCAGCTATCAACAGTTTCACAAGCTGGGTGAATGAATACTGAAATCAATCTTTTCTCACAAAGACTTCTAAAAGTTTCCCTTGACTGTTGGTACTAAAGTGACAAGTATATCACATGTCCCACAAGAAACTTGAGGGGAACAACTGCTTGTAGGTGCTTCAGTACAACATCCTGTCAGGAGCCCTGCGATGGAACTCTGAGTTTCTGCCTTGTTCAAGAGCCAAGAATGTTCAGACTGATGTGGCAAAATGACTGGTTACTCTTAATAAGATGGGCCAAGAGAATAATATGGCTCTGGTTTCCACACTCATGTACCATTCCAGTAACTTGCAGTGCAGACAACCCACCTAAAGAGCAGATGAAGGCAACACTGCTGTCTCCCTGAGAGAAACCAGTGCTAAAAAAACACAAGCTTGTGAACAAAGAAATGGGGTAGTTCCTGTAACAGGGAACTCGAGGTTGTTTTCCCCTTTATTTTCTTCTCTTAATCACAGATTATATCTTCTCTCCACTCTGCATCTTGAGCAGAGCTCCCACTGCTTCTCTCTTAGGAGTATTTATTTGGGTTGAACCTGATAAAATGTTAAGCTTTGCCCCCTGATCACAATAACCATGTCTTAAATGTGTCCTGCTGACTGCTTTGTGGGCATCATCTTATTCTTACATCCTTCCAAGGCTATTACCAACTCCATCTTGGAGATGAAAAAACTGAAACAAGGGTCACTGATAACTCACCCATGACACTCATTTAACACAGAGGAATGACACCTAGCTCTAGTGATACCAATGCTCTGGACTCTCTGGCACTACAGCTTGAAGCTGAAAAATGCCCAAGTTATATTTCCGCATGAAGAGCAAACAATAGTCACCCACATGACACAACAATGCAGAGCACTTGCTCCACTTCAGAATTTGGTGGCCTCTGCACCCACCAAATGATTAGAACCATACTTTTAGAAATGGACCTTCCATCCAATCACTCATCATAATGAGTCTTAAATTGAGCAACATTCATTTAGTCAATAATCAAAACTCTACAGTGCAACATCTTGGGTGAATGCTGGTAACTTCCCTCTCACTTTTCCCAGCACTACTACGCTGCCTAACGGCAACATTAAGAACAGTTCCCACTTAACTGACTGCTCACATCGTGTCAGGAGTTGCACATACACAGCCTCTAAAGTGAAGGCTATTAGCCCTGCTTCATCTCTGTTTTACACAGAGGAACTGAGACTTAGAAAAAGACTTTACTAATACAACTGGTCATACATAACAAAGCTGGTAAAATACAAACCCAAATCTGCCAGACCCTATTCCTAGGCTCTTCCTAGTACAACAACAGGGCAAGCTTCAGAGCATTCCCGGAGGAGCTGTGGAGGGACAAAGACACAATTCAAGCCTTTGTTTCTCCCATGCTGTCACCTCTAGCTCATTGCTGCAAAGTAATACAGAACTGGCATACGCATCTTAAAATTTAATTTCTACAGCACATTCATCTTAAAAAAACTAACAGGCCAAAAATATGAAAATTAAAGATTTCTATTTTCTATATAGCCTAAATATTAAAAGTTCTATGCAACAAATGTTGCTGTTAATTTGTTATTAGGTCTAAGTTAGTAACTGACCAGTGGTTTTTGAAATACTAATGCTATTCTACATACATCAATACAGTTATATCAGAATGTTAACAGAAAACCCTTAGAATGTTGCCTGTTCCATTAGGGTTAAAATTTATTAGAGACCCACAAAAATATGTGAAAGCTTAATATATCTAAATTTTTTAAGGTTGTCTAAATTCAAAGCAATCTTTTTGAGGGAAGGAAAAAAAAAACCAGCATTTTAAAATTGTGCTGTAAACAGAGGAAATGTGCTTGTTTATGACAAAATTCAATGGAACTAGTAAAAAAACAAAACCAACTGAATTACACCAGATGAGAGTAACTCAGGTGGTGACACAGGGTGGCAGCATTCTAAGAGTCAGCAGATACTAAGCCCCCACCTATTAGTCAAGGGTGATAGTGAGGGGCAAGGGTACAGTACCTGATGATGGGCAGGTCGAGGCCCCGCTGCAAACTGAGAGGAGGGAGAACAAACACAAAAGGAAAGGCACAAAGAGTCAGAAACACCACAACAAAAACCAAAGTCACACAATATAACAAAAGAAAGAAACCCACAAGAGGAAACACACACACACAAAACAGTGAAGACCTTGCTGCAGGACAGTGACTGCAGGACAGTGACAGACAGGTACCAGGATTTACCAGGCTAGCACCACTGGCTAGCACCTGGTTATCACCAGCTAGGAGAAAAGCTGCAAGCTCTGAGCGACTGGTCGCTCTCCCAGGGACAGTTTAATCAATTAAATCCTAAAATAGGGCAAAAGGACATTTGAAACACTAGGTGGCTATATTAACACAAACATGGAAATTGTATATACTACATGAGATTGTGGAGCTGGAGAAGATAAGCTATGCTTTTAGCAGGGAATTATAATGTCCAGGAACAGACTGTAAATTTTTTAAGTTTAATGGGTGTCTGACACATAAACTTGAATCTTCAATATCTTTCTTTAATTCGCTAGAGTTAAATAATCAATAATTTAAACATGTGTGTGTGTGTATGTGTGTGTGTCTGTGTCTGTGTGGGTGTGTGTATGTGTGGGTGTGCATGCACAAGCATGTGCTGAAATGCAATTAGCTAGTAAAGCTGAATAACAGGCACATCGAGGCAAATAGCCAGTAAGAGTATCAGTCTTTTAACTTAATTAGTCTAGATGGGTTTATTACAAGCTGAAGAAGAAGAACAGGGGAAAGAAGTTAATTTTCTCAACTATTACTTACAGATAAGAGCAAAATACTGCTACTTCAGCTGTCTAATCTCTATCCTACTATCTGATACTGACAATAAAAGAAAAGGAACCTAAGTCCTCCACTAAACCAAACTGTTTCAAAGTGGATAAAATGTATTTCAATACTTCCTCTTGTTTAGAATGAAGAAATAGCTTTCTCATTCACAAATTTGAAAGAAAGAATGAGAGAGAGAGAGAGAGAGAGAGAGAGAGAGAGAGAAAAGAAACCTCTAAGATTAAATAGTTCATCAGAGCAAAGTCTGGCTTTCAATACACTGTAACTAAAAAGAACAAAGAAGAACATTTCAGCTCATAAAGCCACAGAATGGCTGTGGACCCAACTACAAGGCCAACTGTCTTCTTTAACAGTGAAAAGAAAATATTGAAAAAGCAGGTCTGAATGAGAAGCATACAGATTTTTATTTAATGTATTTAAAGAGCTAAAAATCTGTTATCTTCAGCTGCTTTACCTCCTACAAGTGTTCTTCTGTGACATCACAACCACAGGAGAATCAGACTGAAGGTTAACTAGAAACCATCCTTTCTGCTCATCATTTCAGTCACTTCTAAGAGAAATCTGCAGACTTGGAATTATTTTCCCAACCACCACTATTCCAACAAACTGCAGTGGGCACGTGGCCGCAATACAGGAGACACTGAAGACAGCTCTGTCAGGAACTCATTTGCCTTACAAGATACAATGCCATGGGCTCTTTGGGCAACAAAACGTGCCTTCAGGTTCTGTGCAAGCTGGGGTTAGGAAGGTCGCCATATTTGGCAAGTCACCTTAATAACCACTTTTCAGAATGATGACAGGTGGCAGCTACGGTTCTTTGAGAATTCTTTCCTCATCTAAGAAATAGAGGCTTTAAATCTTCAGTCTTCCATTTATGAAAAGAAAACAGATCATACCTCTACTACGGGCATCAAGTTTCAAGATTAGGGAACACCACCCACGTGGTGTGAAAGTGGGGGCAAATATGAGATGTCTCTTCATCTTCACTTTAGAAGAAAGTGGGAGAGAAGGGCCATGTTAAAACATTAACTTAAGCACAGCAGTACCTGTCTTATCACTGTTCCACAAAAAGGCCCCTCTCCAAGGTTCTAATACAAAAACTGAAACTTTTATTAGGAATGTTCCAGTCAAAAAAAGCTTTCTCTGAATAAGTGGGCTAACATAACAACTTAAGGTCAGTGGGAACATCCTCTGGGAAGGTCCCCTAGTCTATTTTGCACTAGTCACCACTGGCTATTGAAATTTTCTCTGGAATGTCTCCAGCCTTAGCCCTGTGGGCAGCTGTAAGCAACAGAACAAACTGTACTCGCTGCTGGCTCATGTTAAAAAATAGATTTTTTTTTTTCAGACAGGACTGTGAGATGGTGAAGATTGTATATATAAAGGAAAGCAGCCATGTGTGATCTTGGATCCGATGGTAATACCACCTGCCCGCTCCCTCACCCTTCTGTGCACAATTGGTAACTGGGTATGGCCGATGCATCATTTAATGCATCTCTGCCACACAGCACCACAAAATATACAAATAATCAATGGGTACAGGTTACTACAAAAAACTCTCCCCGCACTCCAAATTAGACTTTCAAAAGCTTTACTATTTTTAATACTATTTAAAAACAAACTATGGTTTCAAGAGTTCCACTACAAGAAAATGGAACAGAGAGGTAGCTTCTCAGTATTTTAAATGTTGAACAAGACTTTTCATATTGTAAGTTTAACTAAGATATTATGTTAGCTACTAGAAATACTGGCACAAAGAAATCTGAAGGAGGGAGGGGCGTCGCTTGAAGCCAATCTGATTGCAGAGACAGATGTCCAGGGAGAACAGAAAAGCCCAAGCTGTGCAATTGCCAAAGGCCTATTAACGGAGTCAGCTGTCACTGCTCAACCAGGCTGCAGGGGCCTCAGTGCAGCGCCACACCTCTCCCTGCCAGTTGGGGAAGCTGGAAGATGGATGAGACTAGACCATGGCAATTTGGGATGGAAACAGAAAATGAAATCCTGCCAAGTTTCATACCCAACTTTACCCTCCCGGCATCAACACAAATGGAATAAAGAATATCAGACCCAAAACAAAAAGCAAGAATAGACTGGGGCCTCCTAGTCTTGCACTTGTTTTGGGGCATGTAATGGAATGTGTTATGTGTGGAGTTTAGTAATGTGGGTGGTAATGGTCACTAGCAGAGCAGA
The DNA here is from genome assembly GCA_035773235.1 of Eospalax fontanierii. NCBI lineage: Eukaryota > Metazoa > Chordata > Mammalia > Rodentia > Spalacidae > Eospalax > Eospalax fontanierii. The sequence goes on from CM069553.1 coordinate 14,799,171, forward strand.
TGGCAAAAAAATTGCATAAAGGATAGCATCTGAAAAGTTTATGACCACAGGAAAAAATGGCTGACAACTACAGACAATTTCCACCTGGATATTCAATTATAAAATGGAAAGGGTGGAAAAGAAGCCTTGAAATTTATCTTTTAAATTCAAATTTATCTGAAAGGGATATCCAAGTTTAAAAGAAAGTAAAAACTGTAAAGCCCAAATTATTCCTGTCTAATTAACATTAGAGGGCCCGCCCAATTTGTCATTCTTTTCCCACTACGCCTGGCAGAAACTAGTATGCCAGGTCAGACTTTCAGAGAAGAAGCAATCAATGCATTTCTGTTCATCAGCCAGTATGTGGATGTGGTCAAAAGTCATGTGTGCCAGAGGCACTGCTGCCTGCAAAAAGTACAGTTTGTTATATTGCTTACAATGCAGTATTTTATCCAGCCTCTTCCAGCCAAGGACCTGTAAACAGGAGTCTGTTCCAAAACCTTCCTCCTCTTCCAGTTGTCTGTGCAATGTATTGGCACTGTTCTGCTGGGCTGTCAAAGAAACTGGTTTAGAGATGCAGCTCTTCAGTCAGGTTTTGCGCCAGTTCTAACCATGTAAATTTAACTCTGATTTTCTTCCCCAATAATTGGAAAAGGGAGGTGGGGTAAGAGGGCCACAGAGTTCTCTGTAATAGTAAGAGCTCACCATTAACGTTCTGTGCCTAATGATCAGAACTGGGGCCCAGATGACGGATCTGTAGAGATCTCAGGCCCACTCCAAATAGCCAAGTGTCCACATCCCCAAGCCACTCTCAGAACAAAACTTGCACCAGACATTGGGTTCACCATTTCAGCAAAAAAGGAGACAAGCAAACAGGTAACTAGGACTAAAGTCCCACATCAGAAATGGTTCCTCCAACCAGAGAACCAGGATCTAAGAACAGGAATTAGAGAAAGTCACAAGGAAAAGGAAGGCAGGAAGAGGGTAAAAAGAAAGGACACGTGGTGCAGTCTGTACTCTCCTATTTGTTTAAGCAAATTTTTGGAACATTTCAACAATTCAAAATTCATGCATAAAACCAAATGAGGAGAACCTAACACAAGGACATGGTCCTGGGCTACAGGCAAAAAAGCAGGATTAGGGAGCAAAAAGATGGTCCTGGTATTCAGAGAATACACAGCGAGGAAGAACAAAGAGGGATGGGAGCTATAGCGAGAGAGGTCACAGAAACACCTTCTAGCCAAAGCCAATCATGCAGGGCAGGAAACGGCGGTCTAAAGGGGGACAGGGAAGCAGCTGAGGTCACTGTGCACTCTGGGAAACAGAAGGGTGACCTGAGTAATTCTCAGTCCCTGTCACAATCCACATGAAGGGTGAACAAAGAGGATGGCAGCATGGATATCTGTGCAACAATTTATTTACCATTTGAAGAAATGACACACATGGATGCCATGCACGTGGTCATACTATCAAATGGTTAGAATTGACCTAGCGACACAGATTCAGAAATCTTACTTCCCATAGCACTGAAGTTCGAGGCTCACTGGTAAAATTCATGTTGCTTTTAAAATCATTATACTTTACTTTTCTGAATTTTGAACAGTACAATTAAAATATTAAGAACTGTAATGAAGTAAACTTGAATGTAACCAGACTTTGTAAAAGAAAAATCATGCTACAGAAAAGAAAAAAGAAAACCTCCACCTTCTTTTTCCTAATAAATGTACACTATTGTTACATCTAAGTCATTGAAAATAATAATAAAATTTTCTTAGGAACAAAGCTCCAAAGTCCAACAGACATACTTGCTAGAAAGAACACAAGCAACTACATAGAGAAGTGAGCAGAGAGTATCAGCTAGAACAAGCTTCAGGTGACTTACCGGAGAACGAGTCTGAGGTTGTGAATTCATTGTCTGAGGGGCTTGAGGATAGACCAATGTGGTTGGACCTGCATTCTGTCCAGAGGGATAAGGGGCCTGTCAAAGAATGGCAAGAACAATAACATGTTTTTAAAAAAATATGGCACAGCAATTTTCAAATTCAGTATGTGTCTTAGAAAGACTTGGAAGTGGTCTTCTGCGTCCCAGGCTCGGGGTTAAAGCCGTGCACCACTACACCTGACTGCAGCTCTGCTTATGAACGTTATCATAATACTCAACTTAGGACCAATACAGATTTTAAAAATTAGTGTTATACCAGCAACCCAAAATTTATGTACAAATATTTTAAACCAGGAGTACAAAGAAGATCCGTTACAACTTAAATTCTTGCCTATGTATGCACGTGGAGGCCACTGCTCAACCCTGAGGAGCAATCTCCCTCTTGCTTATGGAGACAGACTACCTGGTCAAGCCTCAGGGATCCTGTCTCTCAGCTCTCAGTGCTGGATTACAGGTGCCCCACAGCACCCAGCTTTTATGAGGACTCTGTGAACTGACTTGGGTCCACATGCTTGTGCACACCAAGTACCTTATGGAATGAGCTCTTTCTCTAGCCTGTGTAACTTCATCAGCTTCTGAAAAGGACAGTACAAGCCAAAACCAAACCAGACTGACTCTAAGAACTGTGTGACCTGCTTGTCAAGTAACCTATAGGCAAAGGGCCTAAAAGATGACATCTCAGAGTCTGTCCTCTCCTCTTACCAAGACATATCCCTTAATCCTTCACATGATTCCATAAAAACTCAACAGTAAAAACCTTATATAAGGGTGCAGACTATGTATTAATAGAATGCAGATCAACTTACTGTAAGCTTTCTGAAAATCAGAGTATACGATTTGATTATGAATCCATGTCAAATACTACAGGCTTTAATGAAGCCAAATCCCAGAACATGAATTCAGGCTCTCCTAGACACTGCCATGGCTTTCTCTTCCCCTTCAAAGGGAGGCTTCCTGTACCCACCTCCTCCAGCAGGCCCTAAAACCAGTCTTCATTCCCTGTAGGCCACATTCTTACCCATTTGGTTTATTTTATTTCTCCCATTCAATATGAAAAAAATCTCTCTGTTGTATCCCCAGCCTAGAACATCGTGTGGTGTGCAGCAGACTCTCTACTATAATGCTACTGTTTGTGAACGCCATTACCAAGAACATAGAAAGTATACTAACACTCACAAAGCAGTTGCTGATGGTAAGATAAATTATGATGCAATCATCTTTTATTTACCACTATGGTGATTCTACTAATGAGAACATCAAAGACTAGAAATGTGTCTTACCTAAATAACTAAACGATATATCTGGAAAATGCTGTAATTTGCATTAAAAAAAAAATTCTACAACTTTGGGGTCAGGAGACCATTTCATGGAAGTTCAGCTGGATTCTCCAATTCCATCATAGCACTAGTTTCATATTTGGCTTGAAGGATGCTCGGTTTTCCTTCAATGTGGTAATCCACTGCACAGCCAGTTCTACAGATGGCAATCAGTGGAATGTCACTTGAATATCTTTTCTTACTCTAATTGTATTAAATCTGTCCACAAATTGAATATGCAGGGCTGTTACTACCTCACATCAGTAAATACTCAATAACTTGATGAAACTGAACATAAAGAAAAGGAAACTTCACTTTTCATGGACCATGCTGAAAATACTTATGTCCATCATGAGACCTCAGTCAAAATCTTAACAATGTCTTCAACTCTGTGCCAACAAAGGCCCAAGGAAGAGCACTGAAACGGTATTCAGAGAGAAAGCTTTCATTCAGTAAAAATGGGTTTTCTGACTACATACCTTGCTGGAAGTATATAAATATTGCTCCCAATGTGCCTTTTAAAACTTTATCACTGCCTCCAAAATGACTAGTAACAATACGAAGAATTTTACTTTCCTGTACTTAGACATCATTCTAAACATACTTTTTAAAAGGCTCAAATCCTTTCTTTTTTGTATATTCTCACTATAATATAGAAAGACCTAATTCACATTCTGTGTACACACTGGTTTCATCTAAATGCAAAATATAGTGTGGCACAGGACACACACAAACACAGAATAATGTCCATAGGCACAGAAAATCTTGTCACAGTGTTTGCCACTGTGCCCTCAAAAATATGACATATTTAACCCTGGCATGAAATAAAGAATTCTCTCGCACTGAGCATCCTTAGTGCAACCAGGAAATGCCTCCATAGCCTTTATCTCTTTCCTAAATTAAGACATGACTAGTCAAGGTTATTGATGAACTTCTTTAACTTACTACTGTGTTTTGATGAAAAATAATTCAAAAGCTTCAGTGAAAACATTCTTTTCTTTAAAAAAAAAAGTGTCTTTTAAATTATGTGTATGTTGTGGATATATGCAGGTGTGAGTGCTGGTACCTGCAAAAGCCAAAAGAGAGCTGGACCTGGAATTACAGGAAGTTGTGAGCCATCTGATGTGAGTACTGGGAACTGGAAAGAGCAGCACATGCTCTTAACTGCTGAGCCTTCTCCCCAGCCCCAAAACTTGTTACATTTTAAATTACTTTTACTATGTGTACACAGATACACTCACACACACATGCCATTTCATGCATGTGGATATCAGGGGCCAGTTCTCCACTTCCACCATGCTGGTCCCAGTGATGGGAGTTCAGGTTGTCAGTTTTAACAGCAAATGCTTTACTCAATGAGCCCTCTTGCCACCCCAATGGAAACACTCTGTGACCTGGCTCCATAACATCAAATGCACAGGGAACTAGGGACAAATTAATGGTAGTCAGTTCAATGGTCACGAGAGGTTTTGTTTCGCTTTCCCTCCTTGATTACTTTCAAAGTCACCACCAGATGGATCTGGGCTCAGTGGTGGAACAATTGCCTAGCACACACAAGGCTCGGAGCTTGACACCTACGCATTATAAAGAAAAATCATCACAAGTCAAAATCATCACAAAGATTTATTTCTCCAAAGGCAATATATACATGAGTACCCTCTATGGATGCTCAAACCTAGTTCACTGTTCAAGTTCATAAGAGTTACAGACTTACATTCTAACTTTCATTGGTTTTATGTCTCAATAACCCCTCCTGAATGCTTTTCAGTTAATGGGAAGAATACAACAGTAACAATGAAAACTAGTTAACCACATAACTTAATAAACTGTTAACAAAATGCAAGTTGAAGACAAGCCAACCAAAGCACTTATTTATAACATTTAAGTCTATAACAATTTTAAAACAGCGATTTAGACAAACACAAAGAGAAATATCAGGGTGAATTCCACTGCAAGACAAAATAAACAAAACTTCAGATTAGTTATTAAAGGAAGTTCAGATACAGATACATAAAAAATGCATCTTCAAATTTTAAAATGTAAGACAATGAACTGAAGCCAACAAAGATATTAATTATATGAAATATTTATATGTCTCTCACTGGATTTCAGGTGTTGTCTGTTCTAAGTTTTTTAATGTGTCTCAGAGATTAAATGTCATTTCTCTGGTTTTAAGACTATATGTTCACACTAAATAAAAACTGCCATATGGTAAACTAAATGTAGTGTGCAAGCATGTGGATACAAATGAATATGACCAAATAATTAAGCTGCTAATTTTCAAAGAGTTTCTAGGAATATCAACTCTTCACAAAGCTAATCTCTTCTGTCCTACAATTCCATTCCTAGGGATCCAGCCCATGGCTAAATGTATGCTTTCCTCACCACCAAATGGGAATTTCTTCTGAATATAGAAGAAAATATACTATATCTATGGCATGAGATGGGTAATCTTAGAAGGATTATGTTAAGTGTATAAAGATACCAGCATGGCATGCTGTCAAGTTTATAAGATCAGATTTCTTTTTAATATGTATGAGTATTTTGCCTGCATACACCTTAAGTGCACCAGTGTCATGTAATGCCCATGGAGACCAGAAGAGGACATTGGATCCCCTAGAACTGGAGTTATGGGTGGTTCCTAGCTGCCATGTGGGTGCTGGGAACCAAATCTGGGTTTTCTTCGTGAGTACACAGTGCTCTAAATCACTGAGTCATCTCTCTAGCCCCAGAATTAGATTTCTATTAAAGAAAATGTGTATGGAGAAGCTGAGGCAGGATGATCATGAATTCAAGGCCAGGCTAGACTACAAAGTGATTTCAAGGTTAGTCTGAGTAGCTTATTGGCACCTTGTCTCAAAATTTAGAAACAAGCAAAATAACAGTGAGTGAGAAAAGGCACAGGCCTCTGCCTCAGCCTACAGCACCTGCACAGATGTCTGAAGGATGCAGGTTCCATCCCAGCACCACAAAAACAAGCTTTTTTATCTTAACTGTTTTAACTGTGCAATACAGAGGATATATATATATATATAAATTCCTCCAGAAGTTTTTTAGTTTTTCATCTTAACAATCAGAAACTCTGGTAACTGATAACTTTATTTATAACTGATAACTTTATCAGTTATATTTACTATAACTGATAACTTGATTTATATGCAATTTAACCACTTAGAATTAAATTTTAAACAACTGCACATGGCCCAGCAGCAGGTGTAGAAAGAACTGATTACCAAGCCTTACCTGGCACTAACATTGTCTATCATTACCAATGGTTGTGATTCCACTTTTACAGCAGCATCTAGCCATCAACACAAACCACCACAGGGAGATTTGGGGCTACCACTAACCACGCTCCTCGTCCTGTCATCTCTGACATGTCACTTGCTTTCCTGGAAAACGCAGACTAGAGCTTTAGGTCACTGGTTCTCAAGAGTGGATTGCTACCTTTCCCTATGACCCCACTGCAGGGTACAGAAGCTAGACTATGTTCATAATTGTAACAGTGAAATGTTACTGGCCTGTTGTTGACATTTGCACAAATGACAGGAACTCAAGATGGGTAAAGTACTGCATAGAGCAAAACTCAAGGCAACGGTAGACACTGTATTCATCACCTCGACATCTTCACTATACATCACGTAGGAAGAGGAAGGAAGTAATCCCTGCCAGTAAAAGTACCTAGTTTCTATTTTAAGATAATTATATATGAAATTAGAGAAAAGAAACAGAAAAATGCTCTTTACAGTACTCCCTCTGATGGCAATATTTATACAACTATAGCACAGTTCTTCATCCAGAAAAATGACATTAACCCATTGACTAAACTTTACCAGTTACAGAAAATCTAATTATTATGAGTTCTATGTAGTTTGAGCACAGGTATAGATGCACATGGTCACTGCTACAGTTAGGATACACAGACTGCCTTCAAAGGGTCTTCTGTTCCGCTACTTTGCCCTGTTATAGCCACAAACTCATTCTTTCTTCCCTCCCTCCTCTCTTGGTCTCACACAGAACCTCTGGCAACTTCTTCATTCTCCACCTCTGTAATTCACTAAAGAATATATTTATTATACATGGAACTATGTACCTTGCAAGCTTCCAGAGGCACTGTCTTTTCTGTGTCCTGTTTATGATGGTTTATCTTGATTATCAACTTGACAGAACTGAATAGATTAGTAAAGCATGCCTCTGGGCATGTCTATGGGAATGTTTCCTGAGAAAAGTAAATAAATTAAAGTGGAAAGAGTTTCCCTGAACTTGATCAGCACCATCAAAAAGGCTGGGATTCAGGGTCAAGTAACAGAAAATGAGAAAGCCAGCCGGCATAGTTATATTCTCCACCCCATCCCACTCCTACCTCACAGTCTGGGAAAAGGCGGCTGTTTGTACAAGTGTCTAATTTCAACAAAAGATATTAAGACAGGGACAGTAAGATGGCTCAGTGAGCAAAGGTGCTTGTCATCAGGCCTGACAGCCTGAGTTTCATCCCTAAACCCACATGGTGGAAAGAGGACTCCCAACAAAGTTATCCTCTGGCTACCATACTGTACCACAGCATAGACACATCCAATCATGTGTATATGTACAGGCAGATTTTTTTTTTCCCAAAAAGATCTTAAGACATAAATATCAACAGTAATATGGCCAGAAAGTAACACTAAAGGAACAGATTTCTGACAGTGACTTCTTAAATCAACCATCTTACCATAAGTAATGGAACACTCCTAAAATTTCAGGACTCTGGAGGCTGAGGTAGAAAGATCTGTGAGTTCTAGGCCAGCCTGGGTACACACGAAGGGAGGAAGCAAGCAGACAGGGCTGGCAATGAGCTAAACAAAAGAAAGCAAGATCAGAAAATCAAATGAAATCAAGAAAAAACTATGTCAACAAAATAATATCAATAAGAAAGAAATTGCAAAAAACAAATCAAAAAGTTTTAAAGTTGAAAATTGCAGTATGTAAATTGAAAAATAATTTTCTGGAAAGGCTTAACAGTAGATTCAAAGAAGCAGAAGAAAATACTAGGCATGTTCAAAAGGGATGAAGTTTTCTAGTCTGAGAAGAGGGAAAGAAATGGAAGAAAAAGGAATAGCCTGTAGGTCCTATGATGTGTCACTGACTGAGCCAATCAATGCTTACTTTAAGAAGGAAAAGTGAAAAAGGAAGCTGAAAACTTTCCAAATTTGAGTAAAGAGAAAGATATAAAAAAGCAAAAGAACTCAATGTGCTATAATAAGAGAGAGAGAGAGAGAGAAAAAAAAAACAAACCCAGGCTCACACAGAACACACTTTCAATTTAGCTGTGAAATGTAAAAGATAAAGACCGGTAAACGCAGCAAAACAGCATGATTCAAGGGGCTGGGGAGATAGCTCAGTCTATGCCAAAAAAGCAAATGTCAGCACATGACTTAAAAGCAAGGGGCCATGAGTTTAATTCCCAGAACCCAAGTAAAAATGCTGGGTGTGGAGAACTGCATTTGTGATTCAAGCACTGGGGAGAAGACAGACAGATCCCTGGAGCTGGCAGTCAGCAACACAAAACCATCAGTAGCCTGCACATGTCAGACCTTTTAGATATTTCAGTGAAGGGCAGTGTGAGGGAGATTAAGGATCTAGGCAGAAGACATATTTTCCCATTTTACAAAACAAACATGTTTTCTCATTTGACAAAGCAAAAGTGTTATTTGAAAATAAAAACAAAATGCCCCTAATATGATCAATAAAACCCACAAACACTTAAAAGTAATCAAGAAAAGGAAATCACTGTCTTCACGTCAGTGGGTGGGAAGGGGAGGGGGTTAGTAAGATCAACTGTGATTAAAAATAAGAACGGAATGGAACAAAACCACTTCCTCTTCCCCCAAATCCAAATTTATTCCTTTAGAATACCTGAGTCCATTTGAAGCTGTTTTCTTAATTCAGTACAATGTTTAACTTTAGATGTGTCAGACCCCCTTTTTATATTTATTGTGTGACTTGTAATCAAGTGTGCAACACATGCCTACCATGTAGGATCAATATGCAATTTGCCTACTAGAAAAGTAGTAGATACTGAGTTGCATCTACCCAGAGAATTGTTGAACATCCTAATGGTGTCCAACTTAGGTCCTATTTATATGAAATGAATCAGAAGATGTGCAAATTAAAATTCCATTCTAGGTTAGCACAAAATTCCTAATAGGAGCACCAACTAAAAAGTGCTAAAATAAGTCTCATTAAACATTCTAACTGTAATACTGGAGGGGAAATCCCATATTTAATCAACATTTTGCTAAAACATGAAATGTACGAATGCAACGCACATTTAACGTGCATGTTTTCCTCAACTATAAAATGCTGTGGTACTTTATAATAGTACCCAGTACTGCACAGTGTAAGTCAGTAAAATAGCGCAGTGACCCAGTCAATGCTCCCACTTAGTTCAGTTAGGCACTACTGTAAACTGAACGCTGGCATTTTCTTATGGATCCAGCTACTCTTTCCCTTTCCAAATTAACTGGAGCTCATGTTTACATGGTGCATAAGCTAAACCTCCAAGAACAGAACACTCAAATGTCAAAAGCAATCAATCATGATGACTTCTCACTTCCCAGACAAAAGAGTGGAGAATGATCATTCCATATACTCAGGCTTCTAAGTGCTCTCTCCCTCGAAGCCAAGAATACACAAAGGCTGGAAGTATCACAACAATGATCACATTTTGACACACTGGAAGACCAAATTACAGCACAGGGAGGCATAAGCACTCAGCACGAGGTGAGTATGAGAGTGCCTGAGACTCTCAGCAGAACATTATAGTCAGGACTCAATGAAACCCAGCACAAACCTAACAGTAGCGCTGGTGAGAGAATGTGTAAACTGCAGAAAAGCTAAAAGTCCCATTAGAGGAGGCCATAAAGTCATAAATTCCTTAAAGTAACCAATTAGCCATGAACTGACAGCCTGGCCTTGCTCAAACCTTAACAACTGATCACTCCCCAGATGGAAAGAAACTATGGAATCAACCTGTCTCCTTTAGGGCCATGGAGATCTCACCTGCCTAGGCTGAGAAAATAGTCAGTAGTGCTTAACAGTTTTCATATAAAAACTTAAGACCCCTTCTAGTTGCAGAGGCTTTTTTCCAAGAAGTATATTCTCATGGTATACTTTTATTTCTAATAAAGTATACATTACTTGCCTTTTGCAGGTCTGACTCTGGTTCTTATTTCCTAACTCTTAAACTCCATTCCTTTTGCCACTTCACAACAAGGGGTGAAAAAAGAGTTGTTACATTCAAGTTCTAATAATAAATACCTCAATGGTGGCCTAAAGGCATTAAAAATGCCTATGGGAGTAGAAAACAAAATGAAACAACATGTAAATTATTTTTAGATAATACGAAGGTCATCTTCTTTCCCCACTTTTGTGTTTAAATAGTAAAGCCTTTAGCATGACATTAAAAGAAATACTATAGTACAAGATAATTACACAGTCAGTTATTTATAAAGGAAAGCACTTAATATTAGGTCTTTATGATTTCTATCTTGTAACAGTAAGTCAACAAAGTAAAAAACCCAACACGCTATATTTAAATCATCATTGAGCTGGCTAAGTAAGCACTGCCTGCTATGTAATATGACTCTCATAGAACCACTCAGAATAAACAGACACCAGGCACTCAATCACATGAGGCAAGATCAAGAACAGGTGAGTCACTCGTAGCCCTCCACTTCAATTTCCAGAAACTCAGTGGGAATATCTGCAGTACCACAACACTTGACTGCTCTCCCCATTTCCCATCACTTCCTATAAGTTACAATTTCTTAATATACCCTAAATGACACTGTTTATGACGAAGATCAGTTTAGACATCACAGGGTCCTACTCAGTTCCTAATCAATACACCAAGTTTCTAACAATACCAATAAAAGCAAACACAAGCAGGAGGCGAGTGCACATGGACTCAGTTAAGTGCTATAGACTTTGGATGCAAGTCTCTAGTTAAACTGAGGGTGGCCTGGAGTCTCACAGCTTATGCTTTTTGAATTTGACCAACATATCCCTGGGATGCCATTCTAAACCATCCTCAACAGCAAAATTGCTTCCTTTTCCTCTGAGAATGCTGATAACACCACCGGTGGCCAACATTTGGCACATAAAATCTCTTCACTCAAATTGGAGTAAGATAAGCCAGCAATCTAACAATGTGTGAAAATGCTGGTTGGTTGGTTAAAGCACCAGAAGATGGACAGTGTGTGAAAAAGTCAAATGTACAAAGGAGAAATTTTCACTGGGAGATTTTCAGGTAGTTTCAACAGGTGACAACTTTAGGAGAGAGGGCAAAACAAGAGGATCAAGGGAAGTAGAAAACAGGAAGGAGACCACGCCAGCAGAACATCAAGCTGTGTCAGAAGAAAGCAGATGAGCAGAGAGGCAAAGTGTAGTCTGAGAGCATTAGAGCCAGATTCCAACCAGCTGTCAAATGCAATAGGGAGGAGAGGGAGGAGACATTCAACAGTCAGCCATATCTTCAGTCATGCTTAAAAAGGAAAACTATTACACAACTAGAAATCCACTAAATAAAAAGCTACTGTGATGATGCAAGTACGTGGTAACTGCAGGGAATCCAGAACAAGAGAGTAGATTTAGAAGATAAATAATATACTAAACCTTGGGCCAGTGAGATGGCACATCCACAAGCCTGTCAACCTGAGTTTGATTCCCAGAACCCACAAGTTGGAAGAAGAGAACCCACTCTTGAAGTTGGTCCTCTGACTTCCACACATATACTGTGGCATAGTTAATAAAGAATGTAAATAAATAAATGTTTAAAAGTAAACTATATAAAGTAACAGAACTCTCAGTAAACGGATATAAGGGGATGAACATTAATGTTCCGATGTGTGTGCTTGATTGACTGGCTAAGAAGGTCTCGGGACATACCATCCCTGGTGCTACTACTGTTCAGCCACATTGATAATTTCTCCAAAACACATCAAATTTATTTTTAAAACCTTTTCATTTTTTAACATTTTACTATTTTTATTTTTGTGTGTATGAATGTATTACCTGCATGTATGTAAGTGCATCCATGTCATACATGCCTGCAGAGGTCAGAAAAGGACCTCAGATTCCCCAGGAACTGGAGTTACAGATGGTTTTCAGCAACCATGTGGGTGCTGGGAATGAAACCCCACTTAAGGTCTTTTCAATAACTGTTTTCTCTGCTCTGGACTTTAAAAATATATAAGCAATATTCATTTGTATTATGTCTAATTTTAACTACCAAATCCTAAGCAGAGACTATTAGACACACAGAAAGCACTCAACCACAAAATGATCAGAAACAGAGAATCAGCAATCTTTTTTAGGAGGGAAAAAGCTTTGAATCAGGAGCAAATAACTAAAAATTACTTGGGGAAAAAAAAAAAGAGTTTCATTTTGGTAGAAGAAGAAAAAAATCTTTAAAACCAAAAGATGGAACCAGAGAGATGGCTCTGAGCTCAGGTACAGGTGCCTGCCTCCATGCCTGACAAAAAGAAGTTAATCTCTGGGACTTGTGTTGTGGAATGAGAGAACTGATTGCAGAAAGTTGTTCTTTGACCTCTACACACTTGTTGTGGCGCATGGTCTTTGGTTTCAGGGTCTTTCTTTCTCTCTCTCTCTCTCATAAATAAAATGCAATAAAAACATTAAAATGAGGTAGAAAGATGGAGAATTTTCAAGAGTGGGGCACAAGCTCTCTGAATTTGGAGACTATTTCCTGAAAGGTACACTTGTACTCGATACAAAATCTCTACAAGTTACCTTTTAAATGAGAAAATAGGAGTGACTGCAGACATCCTTGCCTTGCTCCTGGGTCTGGGAGAAGACACGTTACACTTTTCATCACTGTGGGTTTTTCAGATAAGGCTCACTGTTATAGGGAAGTAGTTTCCTTCCGCTTTTGGTTCACTGAGTAATTCTGTCATAAAAGGATGTTGGACTGTATGAAATGCCATTTCTGTGTCAGGCAGGATAATCACTTGTTTTGTCATTCTTTCTACTAATGTGATAGGCTGAAACGCCCAATGCTCAATGCTGCACCATCTTTGCATTATAGAAATAAATACCACTTGGTGATGGAATGAGTGAAATAAGAAAATATTTCCCCAAATATCACACATTTTCAGGATAAGTTAAAAAGCTCAGAAAACTAGGACTAGAAGGGAGCTATCTCAGCAACACTCCTGAAAAACCCACAAGAAACATCACAGGTAACCGAAAAGATCTCAGCACACTTCCTTCAGATCAGGAACAAAAAAGGATACCTCTATTTGCCACTTCTATTCAACATTGACAGTTGGAAGGACTAGGAAACAAGAATGAAAAGAAAAGAAAAGGAAAAGAAAAAATAAGTTGGGAAAGAAGTAAATATATCTGTTCCCTGAGAATATGGCTTTATATATTGAAAACCTTAAGAAGGCTGAGATGACAGCTCAGTGGTAGAGGCCTTGCCCAGCATAATCATGTTGCCCCCAACACATATATACAGAATTAAAACAAACAATTTTAGTAAAGTGGAATACAAAGTTAACATACAAAAACCAATGTGAAGATGCAACTCTCTGAAAAGAAAACAGAAAACAACCCCACTTACAAAGCATGAAAAAGAAGAAAGTGCAAAGTAAGGGATGAACCTTAAAGAACACAAATGACAGGAAAATACAGGTTAGTAATGGACTGAAGATAAGATGCCAGTGCTGCTCAATGTGGTCTACAGTGCAATTACTATTAAAACCCAATGGCATGCTCTTTAGATATAGAGAAGCTCATCACAGTGTTGTTATAAGACTTCTAGGGACAGAAGACAACAAAAGCAGTCGTGAGACAAGCAAAGCTGGTCATCTCATACTTTCCATTTGAGAACAGACTGCAGATCTACAGAGACCAAAGCATCAGCACTGGCATACATAATGACCAGAAGACCACAGAGCAGAATGAACAATCCAGAAATACGCTCTCACAGGCATGTGCAAGTGGTTTTGGAAACAATGCCAAAACCCTCCAAAGAGAACGAGGCAGCACTTTCAATAGGTGGTGTTGAGAGGGAGAAACTGGAAACACACAAGCAGAACAGTAAAGAAGAGGGCTAGGGTGCAGCTGAGTAGAGAAGCCGGTGCTTAGTGGGCAATCAATGGCTAGTACCTACCCACCCAAAACAGGAAGGAACATGGACACTTACAATACTATCTACAAAAGTTAACTCAAAATGGGTCAAAGACCCAAAATATAAGATCTAAAACTTTGAAAATCCTAGGAGAAAAAAAATAAAAATAAATAAAAACACTTTAAGACATAGGTATAGATCATGTCTGAACAGGACTTCCGTATCTCCAGAAAGAACAGTAAGAACTGGCAGCTGAGACTGCATCAAATGAAAGGCACAAAAATGAGGAGGCGCCAGAGCTGAGGAAGAAAGTCTTGACCAGTTATTTCTCTAACAGGAACTTGACAGTCCAGAACAAAAAGAGCTTAACATTTCAATCACCAAGAAACAAATCCAATCAGAGTCAACAGGATAAAAGTCTGGCAACCTGAGTTTGATGAAAGGAGAATGGATTACTGAGTTGTCCTCTGGCCTCCAAATACACATATCCGCCTCTACACCAACACCCCCACAAAATAATAAGTACAATTTAAAAATAATAATCCAGTAAGTGGGCAAATAAACTGAACAGACAGATGGTGGCTCTAGATTCAGTTTTCAGCATCCACATGGCAGCTCATAACCATCTGTAACTCCATTTCCAGGTGATCTGGTACCCTCTTCTGGCCTCTGTGGTCACCAGGCACACCCACGAGGCACTACGTATTAACAAATAAATAACTAAAAACTTTAAGGGCAAATGACCAATAAATACATTTTAAAATGTTCAACATTTTTAGCCATCCAAGAAATTCAGGTGGGCTCTGCACCTGAAGCTGCATGGGTGCTAAGGTCACCCAGGCCAAGATGATACTAAGGTATTTCCTGGACCAGAGCGTGCTCTAAAGTTCCTGGAACCGTGTTCACTGCCTTCTAACAACAGTACCCAAAACCCCTATAGCAAAAAACTCCCCCCAACCCGACCAGAAGCTTCTGTCCCAAAGATTCCTGACCAAGACCAACAGGATGCCACATTGGGCAGAGCTACTGTTTCCTGCCAACACTGCTCACTTGATACATATCTAGGAGAACTCAACTGTGGACCACAGCATCAGACCATAACCACCTTCACCAGGAACATCAACCATGTGTGGCTGATGACAGTGGAGCAATCTTATGTTTACTATGTGAACTCTGACAACAGTGCTGGACCAAAATCCACTAGGAAGCCTGGGTCTCCTCTAGCTTATTGTCCAGGAGTTTGGCCATACCCGGTTCGAAGCAACATGACCAAGACAATGAAGGGCTTTGAGTATATCTTGGTCAAGCTACAAGGTGAAGCCCCTTCTAACACTTTGTTGAGACAGATGAAGCAGACAAGAAGAAAGCAAAGCAGACAGCTCTGGTAGCTACCAGAGAAGGCCAAGGACCTGGCCAACAAGGCTACCACCAAACAGGACAAGAGCAACACTTCTATAGCCCATCAGCCAAACCAGTTTAGCTCACTCTCCCTTCTCCACATGTACTTTATTATTAAAAGTCAACTTCCAGCCCTCTCTGATGTCTGGGTGGTGGGTTGGGGCAGCTATCTATCTCAGCATCTACAGTATACCAGGCTCAGTGTCCACTCTGAGCCTGGCCTGCTTGTTCCCCGACTGGGCAGCAGTGACAGGTGCAGAAAGGTACAGCGACTTGCCTAAAGTCACAAGCAGTGTGTAGGTAAAGTGGTAATAAATGATGGACTGCAAGACATGAGGGCAGGCCCCTTGTTTTAATATCTGATGTGTTCCAGGTATCTGGAACAATATTTAGCACACAATATGCACTCAATAAACACAACTCAATTGCCCCACCTCCAAAAGTAATACAACTCAAAGCTATACTGAGATTCTAACTCATACCAGTTACTAATAGAATGACTGTCATTAAGAAAACAAAGGCTGGGGAGGGATCCTACACATTGTTTGTGGAGATGTAAATTAGCCTCACCATTATGGAAATAAGTATGAAAATTCTCAAAATATTAAAAAATGTAATTCAATATATTCCAGCTGAAACCACTATTGAGTATACAATCAAGGCATCAAAACCAGACCAGTATAGAGATCTGTGCACACCACATCTACCTTAGTACTTCACAAAAGCCAAGTTATGGAATCAGTGTAGGCTCCCATGAAAGGAGAGAGAAAATGTGGTCCATGGATATGCAACTGAGTACTACTCAGGCATAATAAAGAATAAAATTGCATCTTCTGCAGGAAAATGGATGGAGGTGGAGTTCACTATGTAAAACAAAAATAACAAGACTCACAAAGACAAATGTTGTAAGTTTTCTTCCATATATGAAATCTAGGTTTAAAAGCAAAAACAAAAGGAGACTATTTGGGAGGAAGAAGAAGCCCAGGAGAATGTAGGAAAGAAGATAAAGGGACTATGATCAAATGATGTTATATCCAAGCATAAAAATGTAACAATGAACTCTGGTATGTGTATAATTGATGTGCACTAATAGATAAAATTCAGCAAAATTATAGGCATGGAAGATTATTTCTCTCTAGATAAATTCCCTTTTGCCTTGTTACCAGTTAATCTTTGGCAGGACTGGTCATTCCTGATGACATCTAACAAACTGAAAACATGCACAATACAAATCAAAGCTTATCTAACCCTAAAGGTAACTCTAAGGAATAACTTGGGATAAATTTGAAACAATTCTCAACTAAAAGAACAACTTATCCAGCCAAACACACCTTTATTATATAACCTTGGCTATCTAGGAATTCACTATGCAGACCTGAAACTCACGAGATCCTCTGCTCCTGCTTCCCCAGTGCTAGGCTTAAAGGAATGAGCCACAACACCCAAGTTCATTCCAACCCTGAAGCAGAAAAAAAAGTTGTTTCATTTTAAATAGGAAAAAATGTTTCAGTTGTTTTTTAAAAGTCTTATAATACTGACTTACAATAAAACAGAACAAATAAAATGAGTCTTTCAGATGCTCAAGTCACTGTTTTAAGTATGGTCTCCAAATAACAGAATTACTAGGGAGAAGCAACACCAAGCAACACAAGCAACACCTGTCACTTGTGATTTATTTTGCCCAGAATCTATATTGCTGTTAAGCAAACAATTCAAAATGAAAGTGTGTGTGTGTGTGTGTGTGTGCACGCGTGTGCCAGAAACTAACCTGTTCAGCATATGGACATTACTCCAAATCCACAATATCAGGATGAACACTGCTTCCCAAAGAAACAAAGGGGAGAGATCCCTACTGGCCAGAACTCTTCTTTTACATATGTTCTAATGATGCCTTAACAGTAACAGAGCTGAATGACTTGGAAAAGTTCACAGATTAATTGCATTGCATTTCAAGACAGCATCAGGATCCCTGCCATGATTTTCTGAATAGTTTTCTGGCTCTCTAATGTACACAAACACACACACCAGCTTTACCTGAAGGGTGGGTTTTGTGATTTTTTTTTCATTAAACAATATCACAGGGCTCAGTAGAGGAAGGTGCTTACCATGATAACCTCTCAACCTGAATTCCATCCGCAGAACCCATGTAAACATGGAAGGACAGAACCGACTGCACAAAATTGTCCTCTAACCTTTATACATCCACACATGTATACAAAGACACACACTAAAACCCATGTATTGCAAAATAAACAAATTCTACACAGGAAATATAGTGAGTCAAACTTATAAAATCATCTGAAATATGAAGCAGTAATAATTATATCAATATCTCAAAGTTCCAAAATATCATTAAATGAAATTAAAGCGCTCAGGAAAAAGTCCTAGAAATCTACTATTGAAATTCAATATCAAGGCAGATAATTGTTTAGAACTGACTTAAGAACTTTATTTTTAAGTTTAAGACTCCAAAGAGAATATAACAAAGGAAATGTAATGAACATTCACTGAGCATCCAATACCCACCAGGGTCTTTGTGTCTCTTGTTTGATTTAGTTTCAACTCACTCCTGATGCACTTGTTAGTGTTTACATTAACGAATGACGAAACATCTACTTGAAAGGGTTAACTTACCCAAGAGCTCATAATTAGTAAGGGGTAAACGTAGTGCTGAGGACATGGTTTAGTCAGTAAAGTGCTAAATAAACTTCATTTTCTAGAATGCAGCCTTTTTGTTTGTTTTTTAAACAGTCTCACTATGAAGCCCAGGCTGGCCTCAAACTCAGGATCTGATTAGTTCAAGTTCTGGAATTACAAACACACCCGGTAACAACTAGCTATATAACTTGGCCTTTGTGCTGAAGCAAAGTGAGAATTGTTCTCAACATTAGATGTGATGGTGGGACCCTAACTCAGAGAGAAAATGGAAAAGCTATGATCAATCCTTCTAGTTAATCTAACTGAAAGAAAATCTTTCTCAAAGTTTTATCAAAATGCTACAGCGAGGCTCCCTCCACTCATGGCCTCTCTTCAAGTGCTCCAGCGGAGAGCTTATCTGTTTCTGAATGCAATCTCTTTTCAACAGCAGGGACATTACTTCTAGAATTTAAAGGGTTGTGTTTTCAATGTTATCTACCTCAAATACTCGTCCATTTAACTGTGGCTTTTAGAAATTGTTAAATGACTGTTTCAGGCAATTCAAGTATTCATTAAGGTCATCAAATTACCCTTACTCTTTGTTACTTTAAAAACAGCTAGCTAATGAGTATTATCCTCAACATACTGAAGAACACTTTAAAATCACTCATCACCACCCATTTCAACAGCTATGTGTTATACCTCTGGCAACCCAAGTCAAAATATTTATCATTATAAACAGAATTCTAGAATGCAGCAATTTTGAAAGCAAACTGATTTCACACCATACTCTATAAACTGCAATACTAATAAGTTCATACAAAAAAAGAACCTTAATCTCATTACATTTCTTTTAATCCTTTAAAACAGTGCCACAGTATTTTGTTATACAGAAACACCACACTGTGTTTCCATAAATGTTTATTTGTTTATTATATTCTGGAAATATTTAGACTAGAAAATGTGATCACTTCTTCAGAAAAAGTAATTATCTATCCAATACACCACTGACATGAATCCCTACCATAATTTACTCAGAAAGACATCTAGCTTAAGAATAAAATTTTTAATACCAGCAATCAGAAGGCAGAGGCAGGAGGATCTCTGTGAGATTGAGATTGAGGCCGCCTGGTCTACATAGTGAGTTCCGGGCCAGCTGGGCCTGCAGGGAGGCCCTGTCTCAAAGAGACGAAAGAAAAAAAGAATTCAAGCATTTGATCCATGACAAAAAGAAGACACAGAATGACTAAAATCCTTTATCTGCCCTTAGAAAAAGCTCCCTATGGACATAATGGTCACTTTGACAAGTAAGCTTCTACGTATAACTTCTAATGAAAGTATCAGAACACCGCCCCCCAGAAAACTCTCTTATATATCTTTTAAGAAAAATAAAGCATGTACACTGTTAAACAGTCAAGAGCAAATGCAAACTCTGCAAATTATCATTAATAACTAATTTTTACGGATTAAAGATTCAGGCTTACTAAGGGTCAGGCACCACCAATCATATGGGGGAAATGTGTTTTGCTGGTTTGAAGTTTGAAAACAGGGGCTATGGAGATGGCTGTGGTTAAGAATGCTTGCTGCTCTTCCTGAGGACCTGAATTCAGATCCCAGCACCCATGCCAGGCAGCTCATAACAAACTGTAGTTCCAGAGTATCCAACCCTTCTGGCCTCCCTGGGCACCTATCCTCATGTATCCATACTAAGATATACACACACACACACACACATTTTTTTTTAATTAATACAGGTTGGAAAGATGGCTCAGTGGTTAAGATCAATGGCTTCTCTTTCAGAGGATCCTGATTTGGGTTCCAGCACCCACACAGTGGCAAACAACTGTATGTAACTCCAGTTCCAAGGAATCTGACACCCTCTTCTGGCGTCTACAGACACTGCACGCACATGATGCACTTAGGAACATTCAGGCAAAACAATCATATACACAAAATTTTTTTTAAAAAACTCTACAGGTGTTTATTTTAATAATTTTTTGATTTGTTTTTTATCTTATGCATGTGAGTGTTTTGCCTGTATATATGTAAGTGCACCACATGCATGTCTGGTACCTGTTGAGGCTACTAGAAGGCATCAGATTTCTGGAGCTGGAGAGAAGAATAAGTGTTTTAAAGTTTGAAAACTACTGCCATTCATTCAGCCTAAAACCCGTAAGACTTTGATTGTACAGAAGCAAAAGGCACCTGCATGCAGCAAGCTGCTTATTACATAGCACCTATCAGGATATAATTTGGTTCTATCATCAAAATGAACTTGTATGTATCAATACTGTAAAAACATCTGAGTACAAACTAAATGTATTACCCACAAAAAGTTATAACAGCTGCTTACAGTTATTAGACAAAAGTGGCTTCTGAGTCAGATAAACTAACTGAAAAAATGGCTGAGTTTCTTAGGTTTTCTATGTGGTCTAAAAACGAAGCATAACTTACAATTTGCTCCTTTCACCAAAAGTTAATAATGCCCAGGAAGTAAGTTTATGGCACTGGGCAGCAAAAGGCACCATCTAACTCTTTGTTCTCAAGCCTAGGTGGACATCAGCATTATCTGGGCCTCATCCCGAGTGATGAAATGAACGTCTCTGGGGAATGGGACACAGGTATCAGGTAATTCTAGTGAGAAGACAGGACTGGGCACCCCTGAAGGAATTCACATTATTTGAACAATGTAAGAAGCTCCATGAACCCCATTTCTGTACTCTTCATGATTAGTTTGAATTTAAATGCTATGGCTTTTCCTGGGCAGCAATGGACTCCTTCCGCAGGAAAGCATTCCCAGTACACTGGGCTTGAGCTCCAAGACTGAGAACTAAAAGCATCATATGCCAATAGGGAGATCCTGTTGGTTCACAGAATCCCCAAGCAAGCAAAGATATTCTACAGCACCTACAGGGCTGGCCCTGCGCATCCAACACCAGGGGCTGCTGTCCCTGACACTGCCTCTTGCCCTGTTCTGTTGCCCTCGCTCTCTGTGCAGCTAGAACTCTCCTGAATCAATCTGCTCTGGGTTCCACAACTCCTCTTCTACAATTTTTGAAATTTTTCAAGTAAATTTTTATAAAGTTAGAACTGTTTAGCAAAACTGTTTTCAGGATGAGTATTTAAAAGCTAAAACACATTATTTCTTTTTGTGTGTATATGGTATACGTGCAAACACATAGGTTCATACCCATGCAAGTCTGTGTGGAGGTCAAAGGTCCATACCAGCAATCATCTCAACCTTATTTCTTGAGACAAGGTCTCTCAACTAAATCTGAATCTCACTGATTGGATAGATTAGCGGCCAGCCAGCCTCAAGGGTCCTCCTGCTCCTGCTTCCCACTGCTGGGATTACAAGTGTGTGTACAGGTGGCTTTTCATGTGAGTGCTGGAGAGTGGAACAGAGTCATGCTTACACAGCAAACAATTATCCACTAAGCCATCTCCCCAGCCCCAAAAATATTTCAAGACATGTTATAAATGGGGGTTGTTTCCAGAATTCATTATGAAAACCTAGCTTATGATGAAAACTTAGCTTATTTAGAATGAACCGGGACTAAAATCTAAACCTGAAATCAACCTGAAGCACGAGAGCACAAGGAAGAGAGTCAAGAACTTGGGAACTGCAGAGCAGGGAACATAGCTTAGTGGTGGAGCACTGGCCTGGCATGGGTGAGACCCTAGGTTTAACTCTCAACACTGAGAGAAACAAACGGAAGTTGAGAACTATGGATCTGGACTTGATCCTTTCCCACCAGCATGATCTGTTACACCTGGGGCAAATCATTCCACCAATCACATTCAACCTTTTTCAATCTACAAAATGCAAATAATCATATCCTCATACCCATTTCAGAGTGTTACTGTAATGGTAAAATAAAGACAGGGATGTACTTGAGAAATGCCCTGAAAATGATAACTTATAAAGTATTCTGTCATCAAAATATTATCCTTCAAATGGTAATCTGATCCTAAGAGTGCCCAATAAATGCTGGTTCATGTTCTGTTGTGCACATTTCAAGCTGTGTGTTCTAGAAAGAACAGATTTTAGTTAAAATAACTTTAAATGTTTCCAGAGTCAAATACGCCTACCATCATCCCTGATCTGAGCAAGACTTGTTAGTTTTTAGAATTTGTCCTTCAGAATCCTGAAGAATGAGGAGTTCCTTGAGAGCCCATTATGGCAACACCATCCAGTGTGATATTATTATCCTTTTCAAAGATCCTGAAGAATGGCTACTCTCAGGAATTCCTTTAAGCTTGAGGAAAGGAGTGCTAAGCTAAGCAGAAGTCAAAGATCTGGTGAAAGATGTCTTGTGTACACAGCTAACTTTTTTATAGTTTTCATTTTCCTATAGAAAAAATACAGCATTTTGGAGGCTGAAGATATAGCTCAGCAATTAGGAGAACTGGCTACTATTGCAAAAGAACTAGGTTCAATTCCCAGCACCCACATGGTGGCTAACAATCATCCATAACTAAAGCTCCAGGGGATCCGATGCCCTTATTCTCTTCTGACCTCCATGGGCATTCCCCAACACAGTGCACTTACACACATGCAGCAATACACCCATACATATAAAATAACAATAAATACTTTAATAATATCGTTTTATGATCCCTCCTTCTAGCTACTTTGGGCATGTTTTTCCTCCAATGGTTTCACAATTCTACCTTGACTGACAATAAGCTTACCACAATCACTCTCAAGATGAAGCTTTTGAGAGTCTAGGTTGGTCCTCACAGATCTGATCTTTCCCCTGGCCAGCCTCCAGTACCTCCTCTACTTCCTCTCTTTTTAAAGGTTGCCAGATGGTTATGTAAATAAGCCAGCTGGCTTCTGAGTCATCACTTCTGTTCCAACTTCTCTAACTTCCAGTGTGAACCATGAAATACTCAATGAACACTTAACTGCAGTTAGAATTTTCCAGTGACTTTCTAAACACAACAGCTGAGCTTCTGGTAATCTTTCTCACTCCAATGCAGTGGCTACTGGCAGCTGTTGCTCAAATACTGATTTGTATCACTTGTCTGCTTGGTAGCCCAAAATATTCTCTAAATCTGCTAGAGTTTCCTAAAACAAGAAAATTTCCATGTGTGTAAAATGCAAAAAACTAAAGTTAAAGGCACTTACAGAGGACCCAGGTTCAAATCCCACAATCATCTATAATGCCAGTTCCACGGAATCTGATGCCTGCTTCTGACCTCCATGGGCACTGTACACACGTGGTACACTTACTTATCTGCAGACAAAACACTCATACACATAAAAAAAATTTTTTTAAAGAGAATCACTCAGGCATACATATTGTTGCAAGCCTTTAATCTCAACAGGAGGCAGAGGCAGGCAGATCTCTCAAGGCCAGCTTGGTCTACATAGTAAGTCTCCTTCAGAGTCCTGCTATCCACCTCCCCCACATCTCACTGAATCACAAGGATGGAATGTATATTTCTGCTAGAAATATTACCAGCATTCTGAATAATAAGCTGCCTGACTTCCTAGATAGGTACAAACTTACCTGTTCTGGGGCTGTGGCAGAGCTCAATGATGGAGCACCTGCATAACGTGCTGATACCCAGCACCATACTGAATAACTAACAAAAACTACTAATCTGGTAGTTACATCATTCCTTCTCAAAATTTACTTGCATATGCTGGTTTATTTAGCTGGATTAAAATAGCAATACTTGGAAAAAAATCTTAAAAAAAAAACAAAAACAAAATGTGGCGCTGTACAAATGGCTCAGAAGTTAAGAGTACTGGCTACTCTTGCAGAGGACCTGAGTTCATGTTCCAGGACCCACATGACAGCTAACAACCATCTCTAACTCCAGTTCCAGGGGATCCGATGCCCTCTACTGACCTCACAGGCATTTTATGACTCAGGTACACTTATACGCATGCCGGCAATACTCATACACATAAAATTAAAATGTTAAATCTTTCAAGTATGGTAGGTCATAAC
This sequence comes from Eospalax fontanierii, assembly GCA_035773235.1. Taxonomy (NCBI): domain Eukaryota; kingdom Metazoa; phylum Chordata; class Mammalia; order Rodentia; family Spalacidae; genus Eospalax; species Eospalax fontanierii. The sequence continues at coordinate 14,823,543 of CM069553.1, forward strand.
TTCAATACCAGCAGAGGCAAAAGTCAGACAGCAGGCACATATCTATGAGCTGAAGGCCTATACAGCAAGTTTCAAGCCAACCAGGGCTACAGAGTGAGACCCTATTTAAAAAACAAAAACAAATGCTAAGCATGGCAGCACTAGGGAGGGAAAGGCAGGAGGATCTCTGTTGAGTTCAAGGCCAGCCTGGTCTACAAAGAGTTCTAGGCCAGCTGGAGCTACAGGGAAACCCTGTCTCAAAAACAAAAAACACAATTTGGGGCTGGAAAGATGGTTCAGTGGCTGCTCTTGCAGCATGGTTCGGTTCCCAGGACCCAAACAGCAGCCAAGGGCAGTCTATAACTCCAGTTCCAAGTGATCTGACTGACACTTTCTGGCTCCAACAGACATTGCACAAACATGGTACATTTGCAAACAATGCAGGCAAAAACCTTTAAATCTAAAGTATGTGGATGTCACATTCGTTTTTTAGAAAGTGTTGGCACTCTAGTCCAGCATGGTGGTCCATGCCTTTTATCCCAGCATTCGGAAGGCAGAAGCAAGAAAATCTCTTTGAGTTCAAGGCAGGCCTGGTCTACATAGCAAGTTCCAGGCCAGCTGGGGCTACAAGTAGACCCTGTCTCAAAAAGACGTGCCCCCCGCCCCCCCGCCGGCCAAAAAAAGATAGTTTATTAAGGAAGTGGCAGCCATCAAGTGAGTTCAGCTTCAAATCTACAGAGAATAAGAGCGACCATCCAGAGGTGAACCTGCATGGGAAATGACGCAAGGTCTTCTTTCTCTTTTTTTGGAATTAGAGGTGCTACCATTTTGCCATTTCTTTCTTTTTTTAATCTACTAAAAGCACCTGGTTGACAGCAGAAAAGGAAAAAAAAAAAAAACTTAAAATCCCCAGCCATAACCACAAGAAACAGCTCTTTAAATGTGAAGAAAACAAAATTTTTAATCTCCCCACCCCCCACCACCCGCTGCAGAATAAAAGACAACAGAAGTCATGTTGATAAGACCAGGTTGATTCTTAGAAAATCCTTTCATTTTCTAATAGAACACTGGCATAATATGAGATTTTGAAATGTGGGTTCTACAGGTACAGATTTGCCAAAGAGAACCTTAAACTCAAGGATTACTGTGCCAGCCTAGATGACAACTGTACTTAATCACAGCTCTTTAAAAAGCACTTAAAAACCAAGCATGGAATTTTTCTAAATCACTAGAATATTTCTGCAGCTGTGTGTCATGCTAAGCAAGGAACTCCATAATGAAATCAGCATCCAAAAGCTGCTCTAGGCATACTGCAAGGTAAGTTAGATGGCTGCTTCAAAGATGAAACTAATGGGAAAACAGAGTGAAGACCTACTTCATAAACATGACTGCAACTGTTCATAAAAAGAAAAGGTAACAAATCAGCTGAAATTCTCACATCAAACTGTCACATTAAGCCTCCACAGTTCCAAGTACTTGCCACAGGTCTTCTGTGTGCACAAACATAATAATGAGGATAAGCCATAACATTTATAGCTTACTTTCTTCTCTTTTCTTTTGAGACAGTCTATGATTATACAGCTCAACTTGGTCTGGAACTCCTGATCCTCCTGACTCATCCTCCTGTATGCTGGAACCACAAGCATATCCACCACACAAGATATTACTTGCTTATATTAATAACAATTGTAAAGACAGATGACAGTACTTTTTCTGCTTGAACATGATGGTAAACTGTAATCATAGCAAAACAGAGGCAGAGGTAGGAGGATTATGAGTTCAAGGCCAGCCTACATGGTAAGTTCCAAGCCAACCTGAGTTACAGAGCAAGACCCTGTCTCAAACAAAAAAGACAGTATTCTATGAAAAATTTTCAACAAATATATTTTAAAGCATGATCATAAATGATCAAAACACAAAAACAGTGCTTGGCACGAACAGGAAATGAATGCCCTCAGTAGTACAAGTAGCCAGAAATCTTCAGATGCCACAAAGATGTCTACACCCCACTCACCTCCATGGGCACCTTAGATAGATGGCCACAATATCCTTCAAGATGGGGGAAAGGAAACATAAAAGTTATTCTCTATCCTACTTAGCAAGGTTACTTATCAGAGATATGAAACTAAAATTTTGTTTTCCTCATTACAGGAAATGGAAAAACTTCTTTCAGGTATAAAAGCTACTGTTAAGGGGCTAGAGAGATGGCTCAGTGGTTAAGAACACTGGCTGCTCCTGCAGAAGATTCAGATTCAGTTTCCAGCACCCACACAGTGACTAGCAACCGCCAGTAACTCAAGTTCCAGGGGATCCTTCTGATTTCCATGGGCATTGCATAACACAGGTGCACATGCAGGTAATACACTGATACACATAAAAATAAAACAAAAAACTATCATTAAGCAAAATCATTAGTCACATTAATATTAAAGAAGCTAGGCCTTGTGGGGAAAGTCTAATTCCTGCTACTGGAGAGGCTGAGAAGGAAGGACCACCAAGTTAGGACCTGCCTGAGCAACTTAGTGAGACTGCCTCAAAATGAAGAGGGAAAAGAGGACTAGTGATATAGCTCAGGGGAAATGCTGACCTACAGCATGCAGGAGGAGGGGGAAGAGGAGGAAAATTCCACTTACAAGAGCTGAACAGTCTAAAGAACAACTACAGACACAGAAAACTTTCCCTTAAACAAGATTTCTGAAAAGAAAATAAAGTACAGAAGCTAGAAAGGGTGAGATGGCAGGCAGCACTGAGTCACCTGAAACCCATCCTTCCCTACCTGCCAAACTGTAGGGTTAAAATGTGTGACATGGTCAGCCTTGGCCCTGGATGAGGTGCTAGGTTGTTTAGCGTTTGCAGACAACGAAGCACGAAGCACATAACTAGTGAATGGCTCTCATGCCTCACCGGTTCCTCTCGCTATGTAATGCGAGTCTCAGTGCATCTTCCAAAAAAGGAGTAGCCCTAATGGAAACTCCAGAAACATCAAGCAGGAAAATACATCACCCGACTTCCTGGCAGCATTCTGAGATGATCTACTGTTACTGATTACTGTAGCTCCTAAGGGTTAGAAGTCCAGATGGGACGCCAGGTTAGTCTGTTTCTAATTTGATGACTGGGTAAGTTAACTAAATTGAAGCAAAACGTACACCACTAATTAAACAACACTTAAAGTTACATTTATCTTTGATAATTCTGTTTAAATATTTCAAATAAATCCCCTTTTAAGATGCAAAATGAATCCATGAAATGTTTGGCTAATTTTAACTCTAAAATAAATATTTTTTTATTTCATTAAGTTTTCTAACTTGAAGTTAATTTCCAAAGTCCACAGAAATCTTAAAGAGAATTCAGACTTCATCTAATTCACGAAGAGGAGAAATGGACATGCACAAAGACATGCACAGGCTGAAGTCTGAAAGAGCCCTAAGAAGGCTGGAACTCTCAATCACTCATCTGGCTAAGCTCCTGACTCTCTAGAGACTGCACTTCTCCAGGGAGGATTCAAAATTTAAATACTGAATTCTGGACAATTCTGGGAATAAGGGCATTAGACATCTAGATACTATTAAAGTTATGCCATTTTAGAACAAATGAAGAAATTCCACATCAAAAAAGAAATCTGTCTTTGCCACTTTACATAGTTCAAAAACAGTGATGTGAACTACTAATATCCAGTTGTCTAATTAAGTCTTTGAGTAAGCTGAGTAAAATCACAGCTTCAGTAAAGGGGGAATGATAAGCCATGTAACACAGGGCCTGTTCCCATCCTGGGGAAATAAACAAATGGTCAGGGTATGGCCGAAGGTAGAAGAGAAGGCTGGGAACAGTTGCCTTCTTGCCTCTTCTGTTTCAAAGCTATAAAACTGACCTCACTTTTACCTGAGCTTCTTTCACTTAGACTTTAAAAGAATTAAGTAAATTATTGGGCTGGGGGGATGTACCTCATTCAGTGACAGAGTACTTGCCTGGCACACTAAGACTCAAGCTAGGTTCAATCCTCAACACCTCAAAAAACACTTAACTGAACTGTTCCATTTATTTTGGATAAAAGGATTTAACTCACAGAGGGAAGAGGAAGGAGAGGTGGGGGGGCGCGGGGGGTGGTGATGGCTCCCACAGGACGCCGCCACAGAGAATCGGGGCCGGGCCCTTTTCTCCTTAAGATTACCCCTCCTCAGCCAGGCCTCACGTGTGCTAGGTATGTGCTCTGACACAGGCAACACCCCTTGCTCTAGAATTCTACTTAACTGTAACAACTCTCTTAAAGAAGAGTAAAATTCTAATAGTCAAATTCTGTGCTCCATTCTACGACACATAAAGAAACTAAATTCCATACATGCTAAGTAATTTATCCAGCACTATATAACCAGAAAGTGGCAGACGCAGTTCTGAACCTCCACCAGTGTGACTCCACGCCTACAATAGGTCCTCTTCTTCTCTTCTCAACCTGTTTTCCATCAAGATCCATGAATTCTTTCAACTGTTAAGCCTAAAAACACTGTTTCCCAAAATGTCTGATTTCTCAGGTATGCTAATTAGAAAAACTTCCCACCGTATCAATGGCTGTTCCAATAAAAGGAGCCATGTTAGCTCCATCTGTTCCTCCCTGGGGCTGAAAGGAAAGAGGAGAAAAAGAGCAGCGATCCACTTACTGGGCCCATTCAACAAAGCAGGAGCAATCTCGGCCAGCAGCCCAAAAAGGAACCCAGGGTAACACTTGTGGCCCTCTTCTTCGTTTTCATGTGCTCTACTATCCACGAGCAGCTGAGGAAGAATGACTCTTGTGGCCTCCTGGTGGACACCACTGGGAACCTGTCCCATGAGAAATGCAAACTGCATGTTCCTAACAAGACCTGACTTTCAGGAAACTTGAATGCTTTGGACCTATTGCTTGGGTCAAATCACAAACTGAACACAAGAATCTCAGATGGGGTAGGCCTCATATATCAATTATCAGCTGCTCCCTTCAGATCAGAATTCACTCTATTTGCCTGTGATGGAAAAAATGCATCTGTGCTCTATAAACATTTCAACAAGTTCAGCCTGCACACACACTGTCAGGCCATCAATAGGAAGGCATGTGAAGATACTACAGGAGGTTTTGCTTCCTGGTTCCTAAGGGCTTGACAAGGTTCCTGCAACCCAGATAGCATTTCCAAATTCTCATTCTCCTAGGGCCCAACTCCCCTGGTCGGCATAGCTTCCTTGGCATCAGACTCCCACTGAGGGCAACAGCCAGCAGCCAATACTCTCGCAGATTTGTAGCTATGAACCTCTGAGAAAACCCAAGGAGAACAGTTTCCCTTCCACACCAGAGGCAAGAACCGCAGCAAACACCAAAGGGAATATTCACTCAAAATGTGATTGACATGGCACTCAGCAAGGCATACCACACCCTCTCCACTAAGGACTAGATCCTTCTCAGAGCCAAGGGCAAGGATGGGTTTTTACCTAACACTAACTATCTTTTCAAAATGGCACATAGTTTAATAAGTCTTTTTGCATTTTCTGAGCAATGAATACTACATTTGAGTGTGTGACCTTGTTTGATTTAAAAGTCACTTGGGAAGTTTCTAATTTTGAATAAGAAAGAGGACAAAAGAAAATTTTCAGCAAGCATAGTTTACAGCACAAACTGTTCTACCACTTGGGACTCATAATCCATCCAATCCAATGTTCCTTGAATTATCTTTGGCAAACGAAGGGCTGTAAAGGTGAACCAATAAAACTTTCCGGTCATTCCATAAGGCAATCTTCTGGCAGGTTCCAAAGAAAGGGCTTTGAGAGAGTTGGACTGCAGCACCACACAGCCTTTTCTGCCGTGAGGATAATCACAGACTTGGCGCCCGCCCTAGAATGCAGGCTCTGCCTACACCCAGGAAAAGCGGCTTCTTCATGTGCCCTCAACTATTGCACTCCAAAGTCCTTTCTTTTCATTCAATCCACCTCTATAATTTCATCATATTTAAGCCACTGAACTAAAACCATTCCCTATTCAAATCACTGTAGTTTTTCTCTCTTGATATGACTCAGACTGATATGCTTTAATTAAAGGTTGGGAGGTTCTGTTCAATGATATAAAAACCAACATAAGAGCCTCATGTAAACAAGTAAGAGTGTAAATATTTAAAGCTGAAAATCACATTTTATAAAACAAACATTTCACTGAGTACATGATAAATTAATTCAGATATTTCTTAACAGGTCAGGGTCAGACTGATTATGGCCTAGCAAATTCTAATTCCTATTATAACATTCTACAGACTAAAAAACAATTAAAAACCCCAAACATCATAATCACCAGTTTTAAAATTGTTTTTATTAATTACAGATGTTTCCTAATAAACAAGTTCTAAATAGCCTAAAACATGAAACAAAATTTTTAAATACCACAAAAAATTTTTCAGTAGCAAAAAGAATAGCTTTATGCTAACATTTCCCATTTCAAATAGCATGGGCCAAGTCCAACTCTCCACACCCACTGATGGACCTTCTAATTCTGACAGCTCTTGACCACAAGGAAACCCAAACAAGCATGTGATCATGATCATGGGATGGCAAAAGCTGAACAGGATCATGGGAAGGAGCTTGAGATGCAAGAAATCCAGCGAGGTCTTAAAGCCATATGAATGTCTGTCCTGCCCATCAAGTAAATACTTACTGGAGAGTTCACAATATGAATCAATTCAGCAATGTAATTAAGCTTAACAAACCCCAGTAACCTCTTTACAAAATCAAAAACCAAACCAATGAACAAAAAGTTTACCACAGTTACCAAAGAACAAGTCACCTACTTTTCACAAAAGTAGAAAGCAAACATCACCTGTCCACCAAAACAGAACTCAACTATAGCAGATGGAGGCTGAAGATTCATTGTGCTAAGGGTTCCTTTTTTAATGAACATTAAAAATAAAGATTATATGTAAATTCAGTTTCTTTTAAATCACTCCAAAATTTAAAGTATAAAATTATTGGTAGTCACTGTTGGGGGACAGTGGGAGGGTTCTGAAAAGAAGGAAAGACAAAGCACACTGCCTCATCAAGCAACATTTCTATTATTTAGCACTGAACAGAAAGCTGCCTTCAGGAAACAGAAATACGAGGTTTACTTGGAAATTTCTTTTTAAAAAACAAAAGCTGTTCTTACTTGAGAGAGTCCAGGGGACGATGCATGTCCCGGGGGCGTGGCCGCGAGATTTGGATGCCCCTTGTTTATTTCATGTGCTGAGTAAGGGGAAGGGGTCGGGGGTCCAGGCTGTCTTGCTACTTGTGTTACCTGTGAGGAAATCAAAGAACATATTAAAAACTAAATCTATGAATACAGCTGAACGGGCTAAATCATTGTTTTATTAGATTTTTGAGCCAGGTATGGTTATACACTCCTTTAGTCCCAGCACTCAGGAGGCAGAGGCAGGTGGAATCTCTGTGAGATCAAAGCCAACCTGATCTGCACAGTGAGTTCCAGGCCAACTGGGGCTACAGAGAGATTGTCTCAAAAAGACCCCACAAAAGCACATACCAACAATGGAACCTCTACACCAAAGGCTCACAGGAACATAGTGGAACAAATGGTAGAGAGAATACTAAGGCATTTCCCAACCCTCAACAGTGAAGCTTCCTCATGTAACAGAGGGCGATGAACTTAAAAGGCCACAACCAGTCAAAGTGTAGAGAATAAAAGATAGCAGAGTACATGAACCTGGACAGGACTCCTGCATTAAAACTCACCCACCCTTAGGTGGGACCATTGCAGAAAATAGAGTGGGAAGATTCTAAGGTTGGGGGGCACACACTGGAGAGATGGTTCAGTGGATGCTCTTGCAGAGAGGTCTTGAGTTTGATTCCCGGTACCCACATGGTGGCTAACAACCATCTGTAACTCCAGTTCAAAGAGATTCAACACCTTCCTCTGACCTCCATGGGCACTGTACAACACAGGTACACTTATATACATGTAGGCAATACACCTTCATATACCTAAAATAAAAATAATAAAATTTAAAAATTTTTTAAAGCCTGGGGTAGTGCATGACCATAAAATTTTTTTTAAAGAATAAAAGAATGAAAGAAAGCAGGCTGAGCACAGCCCAGAGGAGCAAGTAAGCAAGCTGAGTTCCTCACTGGTCTGTGCTTCAGTTCCTGCCTCCAGGTTCCTGCCCTGCCCTCAATGATGAACTGATATTGGGATATGTAAGCCAAATAAACCCTTTCCTCTGGCCCCTCTCTCCCAAAGACAAAAAAAATAAACAAAACAAATAGTAAATTGCACTGCATAAAAATACTGTTATCGGTACATATATGACTTCTTTACTATAAAGTCTAGGATTCACAAATGAGAGAAAACATGATCTTTGTAATTCTGAGATTTAGTAAGATTGTCTCCAGTTACATATAATTTCCTTCAAATGAAATAACTTCATCCCTCCTTATGGTTAAAAGTATTCACTGAGTTATAAGCTCCATCTTTTTTACTCATTCCTCAGCTGTTGGATGTCTGGCTGGGTTCATGACTTAAGTACTGTAAACAGTGTTACAATAAACACTGGTGTATGAGGGTTTTTTAATTAAATAAATAAAATTCTATTGGGGGTCTCATAAGTTATAGTAAAGTAAGTACTAGAATGAATAGGGTCTACTAATTCAAAAATGTAAAGATAAAAACTTCAAAAAATACATGAGCATTTCTATCAACTTAATAACATTCTTGAAGCATAATCTTTATTTAAAGATTCCTTTACTGTTCTTTTATGTTTATGAGTGTTCTGCCTCTATGTAACAAAGTGTAGCATGTGTGTGCCTGATGCCCATAGATCCCAGAGCTGGAGTCACAGAAGGTAATGACCCATCCTCTAGTGGTTCAAGGAGGGAAACCTGGCTCCTCTGCAACAGCAGAAAGTGCTCTTAAGCACTAAGCCTCTCTCCAGCCCCTCCCCCACAAGCATAACTGCAAAGCTAAAATGTAGCAACAAAAAACATGCTAAATGAATGAAGTGAAACTTGAAACTTTGTCACGTTTTGCAGAAGAAACAAGCAAAAGGAACCGCTGTGGAGGAGGAAAGGGTCGAGAGGGACACAGTGCAAGGCTGTAGAGGGGGATAAGGTTGTGGAGGAGGAGAGGGCTGAGAGAGGTACAGGGCAAGTTTTGGAGATGACATAACTTTTCTGTATCTTAATTAGTGAGAGTTACATGACTACATGTCTGTCAAGACTCATAACAGTCCTGTGTGCTGGGGAGTTCGGGGCCAGTTTGAACTGTACAGAAAAGAAAGGAAGAAGTAGTTAGAGTGCGTTCCTAGCATACATGAAGCCCAGGATGAACTAGCACGACATAAGCCGGGTGAGGTGGCAGTCCTGTAATCCCAGCATATGGGAGGTACAGGCAGGAAGATCAGGAGTTCAAGGTTATCCTTGGCTACAAAGAAAGTTCAATTCAAGGCTAGTCTGGACTACATGACATGACACTGTCTCAAACAAAACCAAAAATACTGTGTAAGACTATAACAAAAAGCAATTATATTCCCAAATTAAAAATGGCTGGATATTCAATTCTTTATGATGAAAGGTGTCCTATGAAAGCACACCTACATAACTGTCAATATCAATTATGGTCAATGAATTGCTAAAAAAAGTAAACAACAGCATAAAGTACACATTGCAACTTGTGTTTTGTCAGATTGTAGACTGACAGAAATTTTCTCAGCAAGCTAAAGGTAGGCCAAGCCTCAGTTAGTTAGGTTAGTTAGGTGTAGTAAATGCATTTTCAACTTATTGTATTTAGAATCTACCACAGGCTTAGTGTGATGCAAACCCACTGCATGCTGAGGAGATCCAAGCAGGTAAAAAGTGAACAAAGTTATACTGAGGTAGTATATGAGCCTTTATTCTTATTATGGTAACTCCTGTCTATATCCTGAGTGTAAGGGTGCTAACATTCAGTTTTAGACATTTTCTTCATCTCAATTCTTTTTTTTTTTTTAATTTTATTTACTTTTTTTTAATGTGTATGAATGTTACTGCCTGCTTGTATATAAGTGCACCTGTGTCATGCAATACCCGAGGAGGTCAGATGAGGTCATCAGATCCCCTGGAACTAGAGTTATGGATGGTTGTTAGCCACCACATGGGTGATGAGATTCAAACCTGGGTACTCTGCAGGAGCAACCAGTGCTCTCAACCACTGAGCCATCTCTCCAGCCCTCATCTCAATTCTGTTGGAAGTTAAACACTGTCCAGAATGAAAGAAAAATACTCTCCAAATGACACTACATTTTCCAGGAATTGGTAGTTAGAACTCTAAAAAGTATCTAATAGCTACCTGCCTCCAATGAGACTTCTAGACAACCAATTACAGTCAAAGGTTTAAAGGTTAAAAAAAGTATCTGTGATATCAAATTATGGCCATGAATTAAGAGTGAAATAATTAGATCTTAAGTATTATCTATTTTCTTCTGTACTTCTTAATACTTTTTTTTTTGGGGGGGGGGGGGTCCTTTTTCAGACAGGGTCTCTCTGTAGCTCCAGCTAGCCTGGAACTCACTATGTAGACCAAGCTGGTCTTGAACTCACAGAGATCAGCCTGCCTTTGCCTCCCAAGTAACATTATATATTCTAGGAAGCACATGCAGTTTACCATAACATATCATGGTATTTATAAATTTCATCAAAGGCACTGTAAAGTTGATTTTTCAACTCAAAAAAATCAGACTGCAGTGCTGGAGAGATATCTCAGCAGTTAAAAGCACTGAATGCTCTTGCAGAAGACCCAGGCTCAGCTCAATTCCCAGCATCCACATGGCAGCTAACAACCATCTATAAATCCAATTCCAGGGAATCCAGCACCCTCTTCTGACTTCGAAGGGCAGTTCATAAAAGGGCGTATACCTACATGCAGGCACTACACTTATACACATAAATAAAAATAATTTTGTTTTTAAAAATTGGATTGCTATTTAAACACCTACTTCAGAAAACTAGAAATAAGAACTTATTTTTATTTTTTTTTGTCTTTTTGAGAGAGGGGTCTCCCTGTAGCCCCAGCTGGCCTGGAACTAGCTATGTAAACCAAGCAGGCCTGGATCTCACAAAGATCCACCTGTCTCTACCTCCACAAGTGCTGGGATTAAAGGCATGCACCACCACACCCAGCATAGAAATAAGAATTCTTACAAGCAAATTTCTCACCAATAAACCTAATGAATTTGTGTTCTTACTTCTCATATTTAGCACAAGTTACTTCAGCATTCTACTAATATAACACTTTTTGACAGTGCTTTTAAAAACCCTGCACAATCTAATAAATGAACATAATAGGAGACTGCAGTACAAAACCCACCAAAAACCAGTTCTGCAACTTCTCCAAATGAATAATCTATAATTAATCTTTTTCAGAAGAAATAAGTCCTAATTATAAACAATGTAGATGCAATTGATTTAAAAAAATAAGTAAACATTAGGATGGCAAGATCACTCAATGGGTAAAGGGGCTTCCTGCCACGTCTAATGATTCCATTTCCAGGACCCACAAGGTAGAGGGAGAGCTGACTTCCCAAAACTGTCCTTTGACCTTCAAGCTCCTACCATGGCACACATATGTATACACACAAATACACACAGAGAGACACACACATAATGAATAAATAAAATACAGCAAACTTTTTTCTCTCTTTTTGAGACAGGGTCTCCCTTTAGCCCCAACTGGCCTGGAACTCACTATGTAGACCAGGCTGGTCTTGAACTCACAGAGATCTGCCTGCCTTTGCCTCCTAAGTGTTGGTTATAGGAGTGAACCACCATGTCCGGTGTAACAAACAAGACAATTAATTACAAGCCAAGATTACACTGGGCTATGTGGAGAAACAGGCCAACCAGACTTATATAAGATCTGTCCTAAAAACCAAAACCCTCACCTATCACTGGAACATCTAAAGAAAGAGGAAATACACAGGATAGTGTGAACAGATTTAGTGTGCCCTCAGAACAACAGAGCTAAGGTAATCACAAATGCCTAAAGCAAGACCTGAAAACTTACTCCATTTTCAGGTATATATCTAAAAAAAAAATTCTACCCCAAAAAATTAGAAATGGCAAACAATGAGAAACTTAAATAACACAACTGGATAGATATGTGTTGTGGACACATACATGTAGATACAATATAAATATAATGTGCTGCTACCTTCAGAAATAAGCACATGAATTAGGTAAAAACAAAAAATACAGTGCTTAGAGCTATAAATAGTAACACCGATATAATAACAAAAATGAAAAGACCCATGTGAACAACTGTACAAGACTGTAAGTTTTCAGGAAAATTTCTACAAAGTCTCTTTAAATCACTGCATTGCCCATTAAATTCCAAAGTCTCGAGAAAGAGAAAATGCACTTTGTCAAGGAGAAAGTGCTGCTTTCCTGAAAAAGGTTTTATCTGTTACATAATATGAAGCCTAAGCAAAATTATCTGCCATTTCTTGGAGTGTCATATGTATGTGGAATATATTTAAATTTAAAAGATAATATGAGGAAAAAAACTTTTATTTATTATACATATTTTATCTTTACAGTCCCCTGCCAGTGGGAACAAACTTGAAAGCAGGCTTCCTAGAGCCCGCCTGTCCCACTGCTAGGTTTACAAAAGTACTGAGGAAAAACCCAAGAGAATGCACACCAGGGTCCATGTGCAGAAAGGTCCATGGAAACAAATCAATTGTTCATTAACAGAGTGACTCAACAATTAAAGATTTTCCCATGAAAATGAAACCAAAACAACACAATTCAGATGACCCTCATCAACAACTCTCATTGAAAGACAGCACACAAGCATCCAAATAGAAGCCAAAGTTCCAAAGTTCTGACTCTATTGATCAGAAAAGTATACACATATGGCAACACTGGAAATACAAGCAAGGGGGTCTTTGTTTTTATTTTTTTAAGGCAGACAGTATTGCCTATGATGAAAGAGGGAGCTGGGAATAGAAAAAAATACATAATGGTGTATTTTTGAACTACAAGGTGACAGATTTTACTTTAAATTTGTCAGGCTGTTCTTTTTAAGTTTCATGTGGTTTGGTTTACATATTTCATAATCTACTTTCATCACACCCACCTCCAAAAAAGCACACTACTTAACACCTGGGTGAAATATTAATTACACTGGTATTAGTTACAAGTAGGTATTCCACAGAGTAGAATATAAAATATAAACGGGCTGGGAAAACGGTTCAGAGAGTAAAGTGCTTGTACACAGGCATGAAGAACTGAGTTCAGATCCTTACCACCCATCTAGAGAAGAGAGGTAGGTGTGACAGTGTGTACCAGGAACCCCAGCACAGGGGAAGTGGAGACAGAAAGATCCCTGAAACTTGCCCCACAGTCAGTCCAGCTGAACTCCAAGCTCAATGAGAGGCCTGTTAAAAAAACAAGGTGGACAGCAGCAGAGAAAGACTAGCAACACTGACCTCTGTCTGGCCTCCATGGTCACACTCACTAACACAAGAATACTGCATACACACACCCCAAAATCCAAATAATAATAATAATAATAATAATAAATCAGAAAAATAATGATGTAAAGAAGGAAATTTCTAGGGAACTGGAAGTGTAGTGTGTCTTAGTGAGCAAAGTGTTTGCTGTGCATCATGAGGACTGGAATTTGATCCCCAGTACCCCTACAAAAGACAGGCTGAGAAAGAGAGAAGTGTAGACACAGGGGATCCTAGGAGCTCACTGGCCAGTCAGTTTGCCAACAGGTGAGTCCCAGGTACATTAAGAGACCCTGTCTCAAAAAACAAGATAGAAAGCAATAAAGGAAGATACTTGACCTTGACCCCTGGCATCCATGCACGCATGTACATATACACCCCATCATACACTTCAAATATTCTAACACACACCCCAACTCCCCTAGACATCCTGAAATCGTGACTTATTGAAAACTGTAGAAGGCTTGTGAAAACCAGTCCAAAAGAGCCTGATGTGGTAGAGCACACAGCTTTCCCCTAGAGCTTTCCCAGCACTAGGAAAGCACAGGCAGGTGGATGCAGGGTTCAAGGCTGGTCTATGTAGAGAGTTCCAGATAATAGTAGAGGTTGTAGATGAGACCTAGCTTCAAAAGCCTAATTAATTAAAATCAAGAACATTCAAACAGTTACAACTCCCACACAGAAATGACTAAGTTAAATTAGAGGTAACAGAAAAGATTCCAACACTTTATTCCCTGGCTTATTTCTATACTCTGTTCCTTAAGCAACAGAATGGGTACTGACCACTCTCATTAGTTTTCATGTTAATCCAGCTCTTCCTTCAGAACGTTTTTCAAAAAGAGATACTAGAAAACAAACAAAGGCTTAGCTGTTCAATTAAAAGAACCAGCACAAGGTAGATTGAGATGGCTCAGTGGGTCAAGGTGCTTGCTACCAAGTCTGGCACCCTGAGCTCGATCAACTTAAATGGTTGGAGAAGAGAACCACTCCTGTAACCATCCCGACTTCTACAAGTGCACGAGGGCCCAAACCCACACACAAAGTAAATACATGTAAAAGATTTTAAATTCTTTTTAAAAACTTAACCAGTACAGTGAATACTAAGGAATTTTATTTAACATCATGACACTTCTCAAATCCACTCTGACATTATCAGCACCAATCCTCAGGAAGGAAGAACAGACATGGGAGGAAGAAGGAATTTTTCTTCTCTTTTCTACTCAACACTTAATACGTTGGACTACATGAAATACCAGGTATTCAAGTACATTTTGACCTTTAAAAACAGCAATTCCATGAGATTCATCAAATCATACAGTAACACTGAGGTGAACAGATGTTTTATTATGTTTTATTATGAACAACACAGTGCTCAATTCCGAGGATTTTTTTTTTTTTTTGTATTTAGTAAGAGGTCAAAACAAACAAGAAGTAGATTAGCTGCTTATTTTGTTAACAGGAATGTCTCCCCAGCCCCTCCCCAGGTGTGGAGATAGAGGGAGGCGAGAAGCACACCTCTCTCTGGGGTACCCTGTGAGCAGAATTCTAAGACGGCTTTCTGTAATATTGGCCCTAGAAGACACATACTGATCAGGTCCTCCCCTTAAAGAATGGGCAAGACCAGTACATGTAGGAAGGATATCACTCCTGTAACTAGGTAATTAATCATCTGACTTGGAATTAACCAAAATGGAGATCAGCCTAGACAAGCATGACCTCATCAAATGAGCTATTTAAAAGGCAGCGATTATGTCTAAGGATGTTCTCCAGAAGGCCACTAACACTAAGATTATCGTGTTCTGGGAGAGATGGTCACACAGCAAGGATCTCAGGATGACCCTAAAAGCTCAGAGCAACACTGAGAAGCAAGACAGTCTGGGTACCAGAGCCAGGCATGGTGGCACTGCCTGTAATTCCAACACTGGAGAGATGGAGGCAAAGGGGTCAGGATTTCAGGGTCATCCTCAGCTACAGAGTGAGGACAAGAGGTGGGAAATGTAAATTAAATGTACTGTTTTTTTCTACCAAAGGATTAAACGAGACAAAGAAAGTTCCATCTTTAAATAAATGTGTGAAAATACACCTGGCCAAACTCTCCAGAGCCAGCATTTTCCTAAGATTAAGCTTGTGCTCAGGTTGCATCCTGCTTGCACTCAAAGGCTGAATTCCACTCATCAGCTGCACAGAGTAGAATGAGCCAACCAAATAAGAATATGAGGCCCAGCTCAGACCACTCGGAGTAAGGCATAGGACCCTTTGGCAATAAAGACCTATCGGGACCTTCATTGAGTGTGCTCACCTGCTGATTTAGAGTAGCTGCCTTCCGCAGAAGTAAAACTTTTTGCCTTGTTGAAACACTTTGGATTCTGTAGTCATTTTCTTGAGACCTCAGATCCACTTCTAATAAAGGCCAGTCAGGGCTACATGAAACCAGTCTCAAAACCAAAATGAAACAGGAAAATAGGGACTTTACTCTGACACCCACAAGGAAAGAAATTCTTGGATCACGATGAACAATCACACAGGTAAACTCTGACCATCCATGAGATCACAGTCCTTGTCAACACTTCCATTTCAGCCTTGTGAGCTTCTCAGCATAAAACCCTGCTATGCAGTGTGCAAGCCCAGAGAAACTGTGAAGTAACGCATGAGATTATCTAAGGTGTTAAAGAGGGCTAGATTGAAACAAAGAATGCACCAGTAACAGGAAATGTGAGTGGTAAAAAGAAAACAGGAACAAAATAGAGGTTTTGCTCTGCTTTTTAAAAATATTTTATTTATTATTTTTATTTTATGTGTATGAGTCTACTATCTGCATGTAAGTGCACCCGTGTCCTGCAATGCCTGAGGAGATCAGAAGAGGGCATTGGATCCCCTGGAACTGGAGTTAGCTGCCTCATTGGTGCTGGGAATTGAACCTGGGTCCTCTGCAAGAGCAGCCATTGCCCTTAACCATTGATCCATCTCTTCAGCCCCCAGTTTTGCTCTGCTTTTGCAAAAGTAAATTTTTATGTGGTGTCAAGGGACCAGCCCAATGCCTCACACACATGCTAGGCAAGCACCCAGACCAATAAGGAGGTCTCAACAGGGTCAAGGAACAAAAATTAATGTGCCTGAGGTGTGCCATATCAATAGGAGGTTAGTAAGGTCAGGAGGCCTAGTGACTAGCAGGAGAAGTAAGGACTTTGGGTTTTATTCTAGGTAAAGGTGGAACCAACTGCAGATGTTAGTTAAGCAGGAATGTGATCAGAACTACATTCCAAGCTCACATTGGCTAACTGCAAAGTGCAAGGATGGAAGTTCAGCAAGCACTGAAAGGCCATGGTGATGACCTTGGCCAAAGCTGGTGGTGGCTTAAAACCCAGTTTCCTAAACTCAGGGTCATGACACCGGAAGGGACTGCACAACTGAGGTGGGGGATCATGAGAACCATGGCAAAGGGTTCAAAAGATCTGTGAACCGGTAAGGGGAACCTGAGCTGTTTGCGGCAGTGCTCCACCAAGCTTTGTGGCACAACATCATTGCAGCCTGCCTCTGAATATCCAGCATGCATGCTGCACTGTGTGTGCCTCTACACCAGGCCATGCACTCAAACACTGCAGGGATGCATGCCTCAGCACAGGTTCCAGGCTACTCTATCCAAAGCATTTTTACAGTACATACACAGTTTTCTGTTCTTACAGAAAAACTGTTTTAAGTGCCATTGCTCCTGAGTATGTATGGAATTAATGTATCTTTTTTGTACAATGTAAGAATGTTGACTTTAGAGAGCGATGGAGAGGAGAGATAATGTCAGGATGAGATAAAACTGGTTCAAAACTCTATTGAGACTATGGAAACCAGATTGTTCCCTGAAAAACATTGTTAAGTTTCTGTTCTTAGCAAAGAGGAACAACTCAACTTTCAAACTGGAGCAAAATACTTAACCCATTTACACTTTCTTGGAATGTGAGACCAGAATGGACATAAGGTTCTACATGACACTATTCATGACTGCTAGTCCAGAACTGAATAGGGGTAGTGTCATTCACAGAAGAGACTCTAAGCAGCACTAAAAACAGTGTACCAAGTCAAAAAGGTCATCATAGAAAACAAGATATCACATGACTCTATTTACATGAAAGGTCAAAAAAAGGTAGATATATAACATTTGCCTAGGGCTGGGAGTTAGGGACTCACGAATTAAAGAACTCAAAGCTCTTTCTGGGGTAATGAAAATGTCCTAAAATTGACTATGCTGATGGACGTACAACTCTGAGTATACTAAAATCTATTAAACTGTATACTTTTTTGTTGTTGTTGTTGTTTTATTTACTTGTTTTTATATTTTTAAGACAGGGTCTCCCAGTTGACCTGTAACTCACTATATAGACCAAGCTGGCCTTGAATTCACACAGATCCAACTGCCTCTGCCTCCAAAGTGCTGGCATCAAAGGCATGCACCACCACACCTGACTAGAGGATGAATGATATTTTAATTATATGTTAAGCAAAAAAGAGGGTGGAACAGAAAGTGGACAGATGGAAGCTAGAGTTGGGGAAACAAGCAGTTCTGGAAACAACCAGAAAGATGCTTTTCACAAGAAAATTGAGAAGGTTAAACTTGAAAAATAGCAATGACTTTAAGAAGAGGTTGGGCTGGAGAGATGGCTCAGCTGTTAAGAATTACTCTTGCAGAGAAGCTAGGTTCAGTTTGCAGCAACCACATGGTAGCTCACAATCATCTATAACTATAGTTCAAGAGGATCCAATGCTCTTTTCTGGCCTCTACAGGTACCTGTTACATACGTGGTACACATACACACATGCAGGCAACATACATGGTGATACACACCTTTCGTCCTAGCACTCAGAAGGCAGAGGCAAGTGGATCTCTGTGAGATTAAGGCCAAAACAAAAAAGGTAGGACTGGTGAGATGGCTCAGCATGTAAAGGCACTTACTGCCAAACCTGACAACCTGAGTTTGATACCACATAGTGGAGGAGAGAACTAATCCCCAACAAGTTGCCCTCTGACCTCCATACCTGTGCTGTTACATGTGTACCTACACTCACTCAACCACTATAAAAAATGTAAATCTGTCATTTTTCCAAACAGATAGGTTCAAATGGGGGCTGGAGAAATGGCTCAGCATTTGAGGACACCACTACTTGCTACTAACTACTCTTGCAGAGGACTCAGGTTCAATTCCCAACACCCACATGGAGGCTAACAACCGTTCTAACTTCAGTTCCAGGGGATCTGTCACCCTCTTCTGACTTCTGCAGGCATTGCATGATATGGGTGCCCTTATATACATGTGGGCAATACACTCATACACTTAAAAGATAAAAATAAATATTAAAAACATTTTTAAGGATAGTTAAAAAGCTTCAAAAGTAACTCATGACTGCTGCCTACAAATACATCACAGTAACAAATGGCCCCGAGGAGACACCTATGAAGCCAGGTATGGGGCCTTACACCAGTCATTACAGTGCTTGGGAAGCTAAGGCAGGAGGATTGCCAAGAGCTCAAAGTCAACCTAGCATACAAAGTGAGTTCTGGGCAGCCTAGGCCACATGATACCCTCCCTGACTCAAAAAACAAACAAAAATAACTACATCTGGCATGATGGGGCACACCTTCTTTAATCCCAGTACTCTGAGGCAGAGGCAGATCAATCTCTGTGACATCAAGGCCAGCCTGGTCTACATGGTAAGTTCCAGGCCTACAATGGTTACAGCAAGACCTCAAAACAACCAAAAAAAAAATCTCCAAAGCTTCATGTCTTACTCTTTAGAGATGGCCAACCCAGAAATCTTTTCCTACTCACCTAAGCCAGACCCCTGGTTGTACAGACACAACAGCAAACACTGCGCTCCACAGTTCTGAGTTTCTTTTTTTCTTTCCCATGTTTTTCCACCCATAGGTCCTGAAGCACTAAAAACATGACCAATTTTGCAACCAAATGTTCCAAGGGGAAAACAGGCACAGCAAACTGCTCTATCATTTATGAACTATGTAACAGTAGAAAATGTGTTTTACTTTCCCACCTTGTAAAATTAATATACTTTTAGAGAGTAATTAGTCTGGTACTTGATACACCAAATTCAAGCCTACTAAACTGTCCAAAATTAAACATCACAGTCAAGAAAAGCCATTGAAAAGTCAGAGGCCCCATGATCCAATCGTTTCCCACCAGCTGATAAGCAAACCCCTGGCACATGAGTCTTTAGGAACCACTCAGATTCCAAATGTAACAAAAGGTAATGGCAAAAGTGCTTCTAAGTGGAAACCTCTAAACAAAAAGTATGGTGTGGGAGGCATACCCAGGATTGTATTTTCATTTTTTGTGTGTATGAATGTTGCCTGCATGTGTACAAATGTATCCATGGTGTGCAATGCCTGTGGAGTCAGAAGGCGTTGGATTACCCTGAAACTGGAGTTATAGACAGTTGTTAGCCACGATGTGGATGCTGGGAATTGAACCAGTGTCTTCTGAAAGAGCAGTAGCTACTCTTAATCACTGAGCCATCTCTCTAGCCCCATGGATTGTTTCTTTTATTAGAAATCCTTCTATACTATTTTCCTAAGTCCTATATACCCATCATTCTGACCATTTTCATTAAGTAGATGCCAATGCCCTACTGAAGGATCAACATAAAGAAATAAATAAGATAACACAACCCACAGTATAAATGAGCAAAGGTAAGAATACTGAAATAGAGGTAGGGATGTGCTTAGTTGGTAGAGTGCTTGCCTAGCATGAACAGAGAGGCCTAGATTCCATCCAGGGTACTACTTAAAACCAGGCATGGTGATACACACCTATAATCCAAGCAGGAGGATTTCAGTTCAAGGTCATCCTCAAATACACAGTGTGTTAAACTGAGCTGGGAGGGAGATCCTACTCCCTATACCCCCAGACAAAAATAATACAGAAATAACCCAAATGTGCAACAATAGCTATGTATGTGTGTGTGTGTGTGTGTGTGTGTGTATACATACAGCATAGTACAACAAGCACACTTATTATTTATTTACAGTTATGTGTATGTATATTTCAAACTGATTTCATTATTTCAATTTTCTTCAGTTTTGGAATACTTTTATTAATTATCTAACCAGAAAAAAAAGCAGAGTTATAAATAGCTATTTAAACTTGCATTTGTGACACTGAAAATCATAAAAGCAAAAACCCATTGGTAAACAAGTAACTACATCATAAAAATGCATATTTAAAATGTATACATGTGGGTACGCTCTCATGCACGCAAGCAGGCATGTACTCAGACAGGTATCATGGTGGAGATCATCATGTGGAGGTCAGAGGACAGCTTTCTGGGGAAGTTGTTCTCACCCTTTACCTCCAGATTTCATGGATGATGCTCTGACCTGCTGAATTGTTTTACTACCAGGTCAAGAAAACAATTTTTTAATATAGAAGTTAATTAAGTGTCACAAGCTGTGAGCCAGCTCCTGCATTTCCCCTCTTTAGGGTTCTACTTTGCTAGCAAGCACAGATTACTTCACATTTGCTATTTGGAATGGTTTCTATGCTGTTTTATAAAATTCTATGTAAGATGCCAGGTGTGGTGGCACACATCTGATCACAGCATTTGAGAAACGCAGACAGGATTTGCAGGTCAAGGCTAGTCTGGGATACACAGCAAACCTTGACTCAAAAATAAAACTCCAGCCAGGCATGGTGGCACACACCTTTAATCCCAGCACTCAGGAGGCAAAGGCCAGTAGATCTCTGTGAGTGCAAGGCCAGTCTGTTCTACATAGCGAGTTCCAGGATAGCTGGGGCTAAAGGGAAACCTGCCTCAAAAAAGACATAATAAATAAATAAATATTAAATGAATAAAATAAAAACTCCAGAGTGAGTAAGGGGTTGAAGATGCCAGCTGAGCAGTCAGTCCTCTGTGCTCCTCAGCCATGCAGAGCAAGCTCATCACGGTTCCTGCAGTGTTGCATCCATGCTGTTCTTACAGGAGGGAATAGACTGAAGGAGTACATAATGGCCTGCATGCAGCCAAGTGACCACTTGGACACTGAAGTATAAATACTGTTACACTATGCTATTAATTCAACATATCTCATTACCTACTACACGGCTACTTTGGGACAAATTTTGTTTAGCTTATCAACTCAAACACCTCTGCTGGCCAGGACAACCTCACAGCATAGAGAGCAGGCCAACAGAGTAAATAAGTAGTTATTTCTCATTGTTAATAGTATCCTGAATAACTGAATTAATATTCTAACCTTTTTCAACAAGAGTTAAATACTTTGAAGAAGAGACAAAGAGGGTAAGCATGAACAATCCTGTAAAGCCCAATCACTCAATAAAACTACACCAACAAAATAGTCATTCTCTATGGGAGGATAAGAAACACAAGGTCCTCCGTTTCAAGGACTATCTATGTAGCCACTGGCTGTTCCACTGGTCACAAAAACATCTAACAGCTGATTTTGCTGTCTTTGTGGTTTGTTTTGATTTTTGGTTTTCTGAGTCAGGGTCTCACTACATAGCTAGAATGGCCTGTAACTATGCAGCCCAGTCTGGCCTCAAAATCACAATGATCCTCCTCAGCTTCGTAAGTGCTGGATTCTATGGGTGTAGAATCCAGGCTGACAGCTGGGTTTCTGATGGGTGACACAGACACCATGTTCTCTTTGCACAGTTGAAAGCCTGCTGTCAGGCATGAGAGCAGGCATGCTACTGTTTTGTACAATAACTACTGCTATGGATTTAGTTCCCATCTTAAAAACCTATTTTTTAAACACTATAATTTGCTTCTTTCTGTTGATCTTCATTCTGTTGCTAATGACCCAGTTAGGTAACTGATCCAGGAGAACTGTTCTTAATTCCAAGATACTTGTGGAACTCTGAGCTTACTCAACCAGAAATAAGAATAAATTCAAATATGTTATAAAACTCACATTATTAAATTGCTCTGGCACAGTGTACATCACAGAAAAAATATGGCAGAGGTCCTAATTCTGCAGTTAAGTCACAGAAAAAAACATGAAACAAAGAATATGTACAGACCACATTTACTCAAAGAATCTTCTAAGTAAGCCAGACAGCATCAAGAATGTTGGTCCTGGGGTCAGAGTGTGACGCTGGTGAGACTACGCACAAGAGACCTGGGTGTGACGCTGGTGAGACTACACACAAGAGCCCTGGGTGTGATGCTGGTAAGACTACACACAAGAGACCTGGGTATGATGCTGGTTAGACTGAGACCTGCACTTATGCCGATGTGGCCACTGAGAAATTCAGTTTTTTGTAAGAAGTCAAAGTTGGCCTGCAATGACCCTGGTTTGCATGGTCATTATTTACATGACCTGACTCGTATGGTTCTTATTTGCTTGGCAAAGATTGCACAACTCAAAATTACAAGCACAGTGGCTCACCATAACCTCGCAGAACTCTGCTGGCCCATCTGAATTTTCCTCCTTCACATGGCACGATTACGTGTCCTGAGAATCACCCTAACAGTAAAAGTACTCCTCACAAGCGGAGCCCCTCACAGCCCACTGGATGCCCTGAGCTGTAGGGAGTACTCCACTTACTACCGTAGGGAGTAGTCCACTGTCCTCTTGCAGTATACTCAATAAAAAGTTTCCCTAAAACATGAAATAAAGATCATGTAAATCTATTTAGTTGGCATATTAAATGAGATATGCTTCACAATGTCTGGTATATAGAATGTTCAAATATGGTTCTTATTGTGTTTAATTTTTTAAAATATTTTCTTTTTACTTTATGTATATGAATGTATTGCCTGCATATATGTAACTGCACCCATGTTGTACAATGTCCACAGAGGTCAGAAGAGGGTGCTGGGTAACCTAGAACTGGAGTTACAGACAGTTGTTAGCCACCATGTGGGTGCTGATAATCAAACCCAGGTCCTCTGCAAGAGCAGCCAATGCTCTTAACGGATGAGCTATCTCTCCAGCCCAGTGTTTAAGTTTTTTTACTAACATTTAAACTAATAGCTTAAATACTAAGTTTATATATGCAAGACTATTTTAAACTGAAATGACTAATACTTTGATTTTCATTTTCACAAAGTATGTCCCTGGACAAGAGGTCTCAGCACCTGTGGAGGATTGGACGGACAAGCAAACACAAAGGCCTCCCCACACCGACTAATGGTGAGGCCCTGGAAAGCTCTAAGTGCTTAAGACGCACAAAAGGCAATGTGGACACTGCCTCTGCTGTGTCTTCCATCCTTTCCCGGGAGGAGCAGCAGTGTGAAACCTAGTCCTGGAGACACAAGCTAAGAAGTGTTTCTCCTCAGAGGCAAAATTTAGCCTGAGTTTATAAGCGTAAGTTGAAGTTATGCAGTTGAAAAACGGACATGCGTTTGTGAAATTGGGGTAATACCAAGGAGCTAAAGAAACCAAAATATTGTTTATTTAGTTTTAAAGGAGTGAATTACAAGACAGTTAAATTACAGCCTCAAGTCGCAGTGCTGAAAGGGTCTGGAAGTCATGGCAGACGACAAAAGTGTCTGAGAGCTTTGTTAACATTCTGAAATTTTTTTTAAAAATCAAAATATTTTTACATAATACTTGATGGTCATAATAATCAATTTGTGTGACCTAAAAAACTTTAGGTCACATTCATTATACAGTGCAAAAAGGTCTGTCAACTATAGATGTATCACGAAAAGATTTTTTTATTTAAAGAGATTAACTCCACACTATCTGGCTGTGTAGAATGTATTACTTCCCAGGGATTTCAAGGTTTCATTATAACCTAGTATAAAATATTCATAACTAACAGGCATGTAGGGTAAATGAGAGGATAGATTGAGTCAGGCATCAGGGAAAGTGATTTTCCTTGTTGTAGGAAGAAAGCACAGATGAAGGTATGTGTGGCAGCATTCCTTGTGCTGTCTGTCAGCAGCAAGCACATAGCAGCTGTATACTTGTCCAGTTACTGACTTCTGCTAATTGGTGTTGCAATTCCTCTGGCTGAAAGCAGAAGGTCCCACAGCAGGACATTCTCTGCCTGCTTCTACCAACAGTTACCATGCCTTACAAACCACAGCTTCTCCTTTTTGGATGGAAAGCTGCTCGAAGGCAGGGAACAGTGTGCTTACTGTGGTGCAGAGTCTTGGAAGGGCTGATTGCAAACACAATGAATAAACAGGCTCCATCTCCCTTTACCTCTCTCCCACTGCCCACCCCCAACCCCTGGAAATTAGTTCACTGACACTTTGGTCTTACTTTGCCTGAGTCACAGGAGCTTGCTTATGCTTGGTGTTGCTGACTCATCTGGATGATTTCATTTCCAGCAGAGTTTACCCTATCTCTGTCTAACTCTTTTAGCTACCCTCCTGTTTTTGTGTGTATGTTTCATGTTCCCAGCACAAAAGGTGAGGTAACCTTCCTTTCTAGTAATTTTCTGCAACAGAACCCAGCCATAATCAAGAGAAAAGAATCCTACCTCAAATGCCACGGCCAAAGCAACCATTTTTGTGCTGTAATTACCCAGCTTTTACTGGATCACAATTAGCACTCTGAGAAAAACACGACCAATCTGCAGACAAATTTTAATGATTTTTCTTCATGAAAGTTTCCCACCCAACCCAGTTATCAGCCTAATAATCTGTCAGAGCCACATCTTTCAACAGTATGACTCTTTCCTATATAAAATATTTTTTAACTGGGGGGGAACCACCTCTGGGGCTGGACAGATGGCTCAGGGGTTAAGAGTCCTTGGGACTCTTCCAAAGGACCCAAGCACCTGTATGGGTTACAGGGTCACAGCCACCGGTAACCAGCTCCAGGGCATCTGACACCCTCTGCTGGCCTTTATAGGACACACACACACACACACAGAATACAAACACACACACACACACACAGAATACAAACACACATACAAACACACATGCATATATATATACATACACAAAAAGAGAAAGAACTGCATCATCATTTACCACACAACAGTTTGATTTCCTAGAACTGCTTTACCCGAGACTAGTCTGTCAGTTGCTTTGAATTTAACCATGATTCACAGGCTACTTTATAAAACAGCTCTGGAGGGAATGGAATATTCCAGAGCTTAAAGAGACACACTACTGGAGACTCCTAGCACTGCAGGACTTGATTATCATTTGTAATCTTATCTAAGAAACTCCAAAGTCATTTTTAACTGGCATTTTACAACAGAGCATTCCTTTACATCTTCAAGGTTAATCCTTCTTTTGAAGGAGGAAAGTCAAGTAAATACATAATAAATAATGTTTTAATTAGGCATTTAACATTTGATGAGAAATCCACATTAAATATTAACAAGGAACCCAAACTTCCATAAATATCATTAATTAGTAGACACCAAAGACAGAAAAATGGATCCAGATTTTTAGTAACTAAAAATCTGACAGAATTCCACATGATAAGCACAGGAGGACTTTAAAGTGACTTCAGGACTGGGGAGGTAGCTCAGTAAGTAAGGGCATACTGGCTGTGCAAGCAGAAGGACCTGCACTTGGATCTCCAGCAACACATAAAAGCAGGACATGGTGACACATGTCTGTAATCCCAGCACAGGGAGCATAAAGACAGGCAGATTCCAAGAGTTCACTGGCTAGTTAAGTCTAGCCAAAACAGTGAGCCTCAGGCTCAATAAAAGACCCTGTCAAAAATTAGGATGGAAAGCAATAGAGGAAGACAGGCAAAACTGGCCTCTGCATGCTCAAATACAGACAAGTCCACATACACACATGCATGTATACCACATACATTCACCACACACAAAGAAAAACAGGAATTGACTTTAAGCTGGCCATGGTGACACAAAATGGAAGACCAGCACTGGGGAGGCAGAAGGGGAATTCTGAGTTCTGGGAAGCCTGTGGTCCACACCAAAACTCTGACATAGCAGGTGTGGGGACACACGCCCTTACTCCTAGCACTCAGAAGGCAGAGCAGGTGGATCTCTTTGAGTTTGAGGCCAGCTTGGCCTAAGTAGCAAGTTCTAGCTGGGGCTACAGAAAGACCCTATCTTAAAAAATTATCTCAAAAAATATAAAATAGAGAGACTTCAAGAAGTAAAGATAAGTCACATCTTTTTCTCACTCCATGCACTGTTACATAACCTCTACCAGTAAGTCTTCTGAAAGTCAGGCAAATTTTCTTCCACTCAACTACAGCACCAACCAAATCTCAATAAGGTACCTGTCTACTTAATACATTATAAAGTTATAATAGGGCTATTTTCATATGTAGCAACCAGGCACAGGGTACATGGAGTCCTTACAAGACTTCATTTCTCTCTTCTCTCCTCTCTTCTCCCCCACTCCTCTCTTGGCTGGAGAGGTGGCTCAGAAGTTAAAAGTACTGGCTACTCTTGCAGAGGACCTGGGTTTGGTTCCCAGCACCCACATGACAGCTAACAACTGCTTATAACTTCAGTTCCAGGAAATCTAATACCCTTTTGGCCTCTGCGGGCATTGCACAACACAAATATACAGACACACCTGCAAAACATTCTTATACATAAAAAAATTAAATGAAAATAAAATATTTATACACACACACACACACACACACACAGCAAAAAATAAATTAAAAAAAAAAAAAGCCAGAGCCTAGCATAGTGGTACACACCTACAATCCCAGCACTTGGGAGAATGAGGCAAGAGGATTGGGAAGTTTAAAGCTAGCCTGGACTATAAAGTGAGTTCTATACCAACACAGGCAACAGAATGTGAGGCTATAAAGCAGATCTACACCTCTCATCGGATTTTTAAAGGAGTCCTGATACCCATCCCCCCAAAATGGGTATTTTTCACCGTATTTGAGATAATTCAACAAGAATGCAGTTTATTACATCCACAAAATTCATATTTCATACAAGCTTATATAAAGCCAGAGAGACCTATATTCAGATCATGTACCTCCAATCATCAAGGCTGTCATAAGGATTAGGAATGTGAAGCTTTGCCACATTTGCCTGGGACATAGTAATCATCCAATAAACATTAAAATGCACCCAAGTTCAAATTCATCCACAGCTACACAGCATATGGCTGCTGTAAGGACTGAGTGTGCTAACACACACAAAATGCTTACAAGAGCATCTAGAACATACTGTCCCTGGTGAAAAGGAAGAAAATGTTCTATATTTGGTCCAGTTTTCCAGTCAAGCATTCTGACCAGGTTTAGGTTTTTTACTTTCATTCTGTGTTTTTACTACTGGAAGTGCTGAGACAGCTCTCTTGTTCAGGCTGCCCTCCAACTTGAGGCAATCCCCCGTCTCAGCCTCCCAAGTGCTGAGATTACAGAGGTGAGCCAGGACAGCAGGGACTGGCGAAGTCCATTTCCGTATCCATTCCTGCTCTTCACAGTTCACAGCAGTTTTCTCATCCCTAACCTCAGAGGCTTTTCCTGAACTGTTTATCTCAACATCTGGAAAGATGAGGTCCAATCTTCTTTCCCCTCAGCATTCTGTGGCTTTCTGAGAGTTCATACAGTTATCTTTCTCTGTCAAACAGTGACCATCCACCAATCCACCAATATTCCTGTCTGGTGGGATCCAGGTTACCTTGAGTGAAGCTACATTCACTCAAGAACTCACCTAACCACTGCTCCCTGGTTTCTTCGGATGTGCTTCAGTGAATTCAGGTTCACCTGGTGAACCTGAACCCTGTCAAGGCCACATGAGTCACCACTGTCTTCTATTAGTGACTCTCTAAAAGCCTGTCTACAGATACCATTCCGTGAATGAGTTCATCTAGGAACCCTTAATACTGTCACATCAGCAATATTTTCACCCCAAAAGCCAGCTTCAAGACCCACCCAAAATTTAGTTGCTCTATACTTACAATACAAAAACAGTACCTTAACTTTCAAGATTGTAAAACAGATAAAACTGCTTCTGAGTTAGAAAGAAAAGCAATATAGAAAAGAAAGTGGATTTAATTAACAGCCTTCCAGAAAAACACAAAAGCAGCAGCATCTGGACTCATAAATATTTGACAATGTTGACTGAATGAAAGGTTTCTTTAAAAACCTAAGGTTTCAGGAGAAGAAAAAGTTCATTAAAAAACAAGGAATTGATTAAATATACTCAATCTTAAATATACAGTTTTATGAAACTTAATCCAAAAATGATTTTTTTTTAAAGTTTTTGGGGGAGGGAAGGGAGTTACCACAGGGTGGGTGCACATGGCACAGGAGGTGTGCAGAGCTCAGAGGACAACTCTCAGGAGTTGATTCTCTCCTGCCACCTTGTGGGATTCAGGGATTTAGAAGGCATCAGACCCTTGTAATTGCCTCCACCTGCTAAGCCATCTCACCAGTCCAAAAATGATCTTTAAATATGATAAACAGAACAGATCATAGTGGCCCACATTTTTAATCCCAGCACTTGGGAGGCAGAGAGGCAAGTGGATCTCTGTGAGATAGAGGCCAGTCTGGTCTACATACATGAGGAGTTCCAGGCCATTTCAGAATTAGCTATCTTAACCTCTCTTGGCTGTTCAAATGCCATTGGAATCATCCACTGTGACACTCTGTTCCTATCCTGTTCCAGCCTTCCTAATCCTTTTTATAGTTAGGGATCTTCACACTTCATGAGTAAAAGCAACAATGTTTCCATACTGATCAACAAATCAGAGACCAGTCCAAGTCAATGCGCACACCCACACTCTTCCAGATTCTTAAAGAGTAAGGCTCTAGCCATTCATTTTTACCTTTCCTAGTACTGCTGGCAGAGCCAAATACATATACAGATATAAAATTTTTAAAAACAATTATTTCCTTTTTACTAAGTTTAGAAATGTCAGCATAAATTAGAACATTACAAAAATTGGACAGAGGATAGTGTAAGAGTATCAAAGGTAAACTGACATTCAATAAACATACTTGACAGCACAATAATAATTCATAAATAGCTAGTGATAAACAGTAAATTTCCTTTACTATTAGGTGGCAAAAGAAATTTACAAAAAAAATAAATAAATAACTACTCAGCATGCTGAGGAAGGAGGATCCAAATTCAAAACTACATAGTCAAACTCTCTATCCAAAAAAAGCAGGAAAAACCTGGGTAAACACCTTTAATGCCAGCACTCACCAGGCAAAGGCAGCCTGCTCTACATAGCAAGTTTCAGGCCAGCTGGGGCTACAAGAAGTACCTAGTTAAACATCTGCAAATTTTATAAACAAACAGAATAACTAACAATGATAACTCTTCTAGCATTTACTTATTAAATCTCCTCTTGGGAGTTGTGAAATTTGTAACTTCAGTGTAGCAATGATGTTTGCACCTGTTGAGATCTAATGAGAAGGACTCTCTCGGACTTCTTATAGCCATAGCAACGGCTACAGCTAAACAATACATCCACACAAGCACTTGAGAATGTGTGCACGTTAAGCCTACTGGTGCTGCTTATGGGAATTTTTGCCTAAGGAAATACATTAAAAAGAGAAAAATAGACACACATGTAGGATTGTGGGTTTCAGGGTGGCACTGGCTTCTCTGTCTTTAAAAAAGAGGCCCAAGGAAACTTCTTGGAATGAATTTTAACTGTCTTGCTCCTACTAAAAATTTTCATGGGTATTTACATGTGTCAGAACTTACTAACTTGGTATGTAACCATATTAACAACAAAAGCATTGCTATTCTGCACCAGGTGATAGCACAGTAAAGCACACTGACTTTAGCTGACCACTAGATTTTCCTCTGTAGAAGAATTTTCAAGAACCACTTAGAAAAATACCTAAAAGCATGACTTTTTAAACATTCCAGTTACAGAATGACAGAACCAAGACATTACAGATAAACTGTAAACTGCCTAAAATACTCAAAAAATGTTATGGCACTAAAAGTATGTGAATTCCTCTTTTATGGTTGGTTGGTTTGTAGACAGGGTCTCCCTGTAGCTCCAGCTGGCCTAGAACTCACAGAGATCTGCCCACCTCTGCCTCCTGAGTACTAGGATTAAAAGAGCACACCATCATGCCTGGCTTGTAATTTACTTCTTAAAAGAGTTTGGTTCCTAGTACCTATATAGTGGCTAACAACTGTCTATAATTCCATAATTCCAATTCCAGGGGATCCAATGCCCTCTTCTGACCTTCATGGGCACTGCATGACATGGGTGCAATTACATACACTCACATATAAAAAAAATAATTTAAAAACTGCAATATTCAACATAGCAAACTTAAACAATCGGTATTACAGGAGCATACCAACATAAAATTGTTAACAAAGAGCATACTTTAGATTAGCAAACACCACTCCAGGTTTTCAATCATGTAGATTTTTCCTCTACAATGTAGTATACTATTAGAAGTTTTAAAAATACTTGCTTCAACATTTATGGTTCATATAATATGATCAATCACCTAAATATGACTCATTTATTGATAAACGTTTCAAAGACAAATCTCAATAAACCAAGTTAAAATAAATGAACACAAAATAACCAGACTACCACATGAAGGCATTCCAAAAGTCATGTCCAACTTTTGATGCTTTTCTGATGACCAGCTGAACTTCTAACTGAAATGACTTGTATCACAGTCAGGCTCCCAGAGCAGACTACCAGTCATTAAAACCATAGAGTTGTCAAGGCTTTAAAAACTGGTGAAGAGTATTACTGACTGTCAAAAGAATTTAAGCAACTCAGTGAAGTGACATACAGGCGCCTCAAGTGGGGGCAGGAGGTGAAATGAAGGTTAGCCTTTATTTTGACACAGAAATGGTAATGAACCTACATACTAGAAAATGACCAAAAGTAATTCTGTGGTTGAGGCTTCAAAGCATGCAGTCACATATTTTCCTACACAGTAGCAATATAGTACAGTACTATAAAAATAGAGGGGAAAGACTTAAGCTGAGAATGGAATTAATTCATTAAAATTAGAGAACTGAGCCAGCATGATGGCATACACACACACTAATTAATCAATAGTTAAGACACTGGAGAACAAACCAAGTACCTGAAAAAGCTGAGAGAGAAGAGTGCTTAATAAGCCCAATAGTTTAGGATCAGTTGGGCAACATAGAAGACCCAATCTTAACAAAAGTAGAGAGCATACCATTGCAAGTTAAAGTCAGCTTTTACTGTTTGAAGTCTTTATCCTTCCAGGATAGGTACAATACATAACGTGTACAGATGTACTGCACATGACAATAGCTTAAGAAAGAAGTCATTTTACTGTAATAAAGAAACAGAACAGCTGAGTCAGAGGTTCCTGCCCAGCTGCACAGCTGAGGAAAAGGTTCAGAGAGTGAGAAGCTTTCCTTGCAGGCAGTTCCTGTCACTCTCAGGGTTTTGATGATCTAATCTTCAAATCATGAATTTACACTGTCAGCTCTCTATGAGGAACCTTAATAGCATGCCTTGTTTTAGTTTTTTGCTTTATTTGTATGTATTTACTACATGTATGTAAGTGCACCGATATTGTGCAATGCCCTGGGAGGACAGAAGAGGGTGTCAGCAGTCACTGAGGTGCTGGGATTTGAACTCAGGTTAAGAGTAGCCAGTGATCTTCACCACTCAGCTATCTCTCTAGCCCTCCATGCCCTGTTTTTTGGGGTGTTTGTGGTATTTATTTATTTGTTTGTTTATTTATTGATTTTTGAGACAGGATCTCTCTGTGGCCCCACAGCTGGCCTGGAACTCACTCTGTATACTAGGCTGGCCTTGAGCTCACAGAGATCTGCCTGCCTCTACCTCCCGAGTGCTGGGATTAAAGACATGCAACATCATGCCTGGCCTGATATATAGCTCTTAAAATTCCAATTTCAGTCTATGACATCAGGACTAAATTTCAAAATCTTTATGTAGTCTATAATGTCCCACATAATCTGATGCCCCAAATACAATCTCTCTCTACAGAAGCATCCTTGCACTTCAAAGACTGTTAACCCACAGCCATCTCCAGAATCCTGAATTGCTCTTCTGAACCATCAATATTCCTTCTCTAGAAATCTTCTTGTACTTAGGCTTAACATTTGTTTTTTTGTTTTGTTCTTCTTCACAGAATGGAGGACTCAATCCAAAGCTGTTCAAATACTAAGCAAATGGTCTACAAAGTAATTCAACTAGCCTGGAATAGGGACCCTCCAATCTTAGCCTGCCCAGTGCTGGCATTACAAGGAGCATTCCCCTCTTGGATTTCTAGCCCAGTTAAAACGTCTTTTCAAAGAGAACTTCCTTGAGAGCCTTAGTTAAGGTAGGACATGCACCCTCTAGCCTTTTATCAAGACACTTAATACAACTCTTAAACTATCTGGGGGTGCTTGCTAGGATGTCTGAGACCCTGGGTTCAATCTCTAATATTGCCCAAAAAGAAAGTCATTCATAATTCAAACGATTAAGAACTGTATTACTTTAGATTACAATCATTTATCGATTCATGTCCCTCATTAGACTTTTCATTTTTTTTTCACAGTATAAGTAGCAGGTAGAACTGAAATACTAGTAGAAAGATCTGGCACTTCAAATCCCTTAAATCTGCATCGATTCACTACGAAACACACCATTTTATTAACTTCATCCTCTAACTTTAAATTTTCACTTCTCTTACAAATTCAAATTAATCATTTAACACAAAATTTAAATCTCCTCTACTGTTCACCTTGCCAATATTTCTGCATATTTTATATGCAATCAAGGAGGGGAACAAAAACCAAAATAAAAAAAAAAAATCTCAGTTTTATTTAAAGAAAACAATTTTTAAAGTAATCCAAAAAGAATTCAGTTATCTGTCTAGTCTGCAAGGGACCCTGGGCTCAGCCCCCAGCACTGCCAAAAGGACAATCATGAGGCCAGAATTTAATACTCATGGAAAGAACAGAGGGCAGGTGACAAAGCCCAGTCTACCACAACATGATGTTCACCCGACCTGTACTTCTTGGATTATAAGGGTGAATAAAGGTCACCTGGTTACCTTGTGTACCTCTAATTCTACTGGGCATCTCATTGAACCGTTCACCAAAAGCCAATGCTAATCAAACACTGCTCATGGCACCAAGCACTGACAGGCACAGATAAGCAGATAACATGAATACTTGGGATGCTCACCGTGCTGTAGACTGCTGAGACTGTGGGAGGGAAGATACGATCCTCCAGAGGCTGCTGCACAGATCCTCTAGGAATTCTGGAAGGGCAAGTTAAGGATGCAAGAACCTGAAACAGAATTGCTTAGTAGTACAGACAATTACCACCACAAAATTCTGCCAATGACCCAAGTTTTTTTTACTCAGTTCTTGGAGCAGTACACTCACTCCTCCCAACAGCTGGAAAAGAAAGCATTTCCCATTTCCTACTGTAATTAGCTCAATTTCTTCCAAATTGAGTCCCATGATAAACATTCCACGGAAAACAAAAACAATGACCCAAGTCCCTGAACTTGAAAGCCATGATACAACTCTGCCAGTTTACTCTCTATGGAAAAGTATGAGCAGAAATTTGAGGAAAATCAGATCAACAGGTGGGTTTGTTGGCTCACACCTAAAATCCCAGTAACTGCAAGGCAGAGGTAGGAGAACCCTACCTGAGGTACATGGTATACAGGACACATCTGGGCTAAAGAGTAAGACTCTCTGTTGGGGGTCAGTGAGGGGGTGGAAAAGAAAAGAAAGGCCAACTCAGAGCGAAACTGCTGAGTAAGGTCCAATTGAGCCCAAACTCAGTTGCCACCTTGTTTTTCATACTTTTTAACTGGGCTAATAATTTCTCCTCATCCACCTGGCAGCTCCCCCATTTTTAAAAACATATTCTACAGCATTAGCTTAAAATGTTTCAGAACAGAAACAAGATACTCTATTAAAAGACAGAGGGCTGAAGAGTTCAATCAGTGCTTCAGGGCACTTGTTGCTCTTCCAGAGGAAATGAATCCCGGTCACCTACACTGGGTGGGATACAAGGGATCCAAGGCTTTCTCTCCTGGGCTCTGAGGGCAACCACAGACATGGCATACTCACACAGACACATATACATACATACACATGAATTAAAAATAAATCTTAAAGAGCAAATACCTCTTCTTCATTTTATTCCACTTCCAAGTAGAATTCCTAAGTCCTTCTGACTGGTGTGCTGCTAGTTTGGAAGAGAAATGCTATGTACTCTGACCTCTTTCAAAGCAACGATAAGAGATCCATAGCAATTACCTCTGGATGACAGGATTACATATCTGAATTATGTGTTTTTCTACAATGCCTACAAATTACACAAACTATTTGATTTCAATGTATTTTTTAATAATTCCAAAAAATTGAGATAATGTAACCTGATAACCTGATTCCAGCTGGCTGATTCCAGTGTTTTTTTTTTAATGACTGTGTCATAAACCCAAAATAAGAACTTTTCCCTCCAAAATTCTTGTTTCATGTGCCTTTCTAACTCACTGACAGAGTTTAGAAGACAGAGGAAGAGCTACAGCTCGCTGTGGTGGCAGCTGTCACCCCAGCACTTGGGAGGTAAACGTAAAGCATCACTGCAAGTTCAAGGCCAGCATGGACTGAACAGTAAGTTCTAGACCAGCCAGCACTACCCACCAAGACTACCTCAAAACTAAACAAATAATAGAATAAAAAAGAAAAAAAGAACAGTGATTTTTTAAAAAGGATAAGTTGCCAAAGTCTGAGTCATTAGAAGGAAGACTCTTTATATCCAAGCAGCTGACTTAAGCCGGGAAAACACAACAAAACACACTCTGTGTTTTAGTCATTAAAATGTCTAAAGAGACTACAGCAATCTCTAGACAGTTTCTAAACTAGCAACCTCAGACAACAGCTAAATGCATTGCCACCACCCCCTCCACATGAAGACAGCTAAATATTTCATACAGGACCTGCTTCACCCAAACTACACACACGCTCCACATATAGTTCATACACTTGTACATACACACACACACACACACACACACACTCTATAGAAAATATACACCTAACAAGTTTCAAGACACGCATCCTTCTTGTGAGTGTCTTGGTTCTTCCAGGATGCAGACTATCCCTTAGCTGATGGAAAATGATGCCTTCTTCCTTCTGTACTGCCACCTGCTATTGCTTTCTCCAGGTAGGATTGATTCTCACAGGAGACAGTTACGTTCTCGAGGGACTTATCAGTACTATGCCTGAAGCTGAGCCACTCCACTTAAGATGCCCGACTTCTATAACTCTGATAGCTAATAAGATGATTATAACTGCAGAGTTCTTAAGAGACAATCATTTGCCAAAGTTACTGTAACAAACAT
Organism: Eospalax fontanierii; assembly: GCA_035773235.1. Lineage (NCBI taxonomy): Eukaryota > Metazoa > Chordata > Mammalia > Rodentia > Spalacidae > Eospalax > Eospalax fontanierii. Next base: position 14,859,240 of record CM069553.1, read on the forward strand.
TCCTCCTCAGCTACAAAAAAAGAATGCTGGTTTCATTTATACATTCTATAAATTAACAACAAAATATTACAGACTACTAAAAGAATCTTAAAAGAAAACTATATTTAAATAAGAACACTAAACTAGAAATCAAGCAGCAATCTGTATCTCAAACCTAGTTACAGGAACAAGAAATTTAAAATCTAATTTGAACTGGATCTGGTGGCTCACACCTATAATCCCAGCAATCAGGAGGCAGCACAGGAGGATCACTACAAGTGATCTTTGGCCAGCCAGGAAAACATTGTTAATGTTAATGTACCTCAAAATATAAAAAAGAAGAAGGGGCCTGGAGAAATTGTTCAGCACTTAGGAGCACTTGTTGATCTTCCAGAGGATGAAAGCTTGGTTCGCATACCTACATGGTGGCTCATACCTGCCTATAACTCTAGCCAGGGAATCACATGCCTTCTTCTGGCTTCCAGGGTGTGCCCACACATACGTGGCATACATACACATACACACACACACACACACACACACACAATTTTTAAATTAAATTTAAATTTAAAAGCCCAGACCAAAAAACCCTAAACTGCTATTTTATTAACTTGCAATAAGGCTGTTTAGCTCATCTCTCCGCTTAAAAAACCTCGCAAAATCAGTACAAGACAAGAGCTGGGTGTTTTATCCAGAAACAGATGAACAAAAGAAAAGGAGCATATAAAGCTGTTTTCAGAGCTGCTATGGCTGCTATGCTCCCTTAAACTAAAAGTAAAAAGCAAACAGCTTTTGTTAAAAAAGATTCATATTATTTTTATTTAAGGGAGGTCTGAGTCTGTGGGTCACCTGTGTGTTTGGTTCACCTGTGTGTTTGTGAATTCCCTGTGTGGAATTCAGGAAAAGGTGTCAGATACCCTGGAGATGGAGTTACAGTTACAGGCAGTTGTGAGTCGCCCAATATGGGTGCTGGGAACTAAACTTCAGTCAACTACAAGGGCAGTGTGTACTCTTAACCACAGAACCATCTCTCCAGCCTCCTTACTATTTCTTACCGCAAATGGCTATAATATATATTTTATAATTATAAATCAATGTGATCAACTCAAGTTTGCGTGCAATTGATTAAACAGTTTCAAATCCCTGTTAGTTCATTACATTGACCCAAAAGTATCACTAATAATTGACTGACGTAAATTAATTTGTAGTCTACATAAAAAGGAAGTCATAGGGCCTGTGAGAGGACTTAGCTGGTAAATGTACTTACTGCAGACCCACACAGTGTAAGGAGAGAAACATCTCCACAAGCTGTCCCCTGGCCTCCACTTGCAAACCACTGGTCCGTGTACACACACAGATTCACACAAAACACGTTAAAAACAAATTAAGAGAAAGTTCATCAGAAAAAGGAGTTACTGCTGGCACAGTGCTGCACACCTTTGATTGCAGAAGGCAGAGGCAGGAGATCTCCTGAGTTCAAGGCCAGCCTGGCCTTACAGAGCAAGTTCCAGACCAGCTGAAACTATAGGGAGACCCTGTCTCCAAAAAAAAAAAAAAAGCAGTTACAATAGGGTATACCCAGTACTTCAACATATAACTAGTAAAAAAACAAGACACTTCTTCATTATGATACAGAGATTGGTCAGAGACTAAGAATTCACGTTAACCTTGGCTATGTAGTAAAGCTGTGTCCCAATTTAAAAAAAAGATAACTGAATTTGCAACTGCAGAATGCAGTTACAGAAAGCTAAGAATATTGCTCTCTTTGGAAAGTAAACTGCATGAAGAGAGGTAGACACCAAAAGAAATAGATCTCATTGTTAAATGAATGTGCTCCAGTCAAGATGGACCAATCCCACGACAGCCCCTGCCTTGCCCTCACTGAAAGGAGTTAAAACTGATGAATGTCTCACAGTGGTTCAGGGACTATTTTGTCTGTCCCATTTCCTCAGACACACATACACACTTCCTCCACTTAGTAGTTGTTAGTCTGTTTTGTTTTATCCTCTTTTAACTCAAGGTTGGCCCTAGTCAAAGAACTAACTATACAACAGAGCTGCCGAAATTCCAATACAAGCTTGTTCTAGCCAGAAAAAAAAAAATGCCAAGAAAAGAGCCCTTGTGGGCAAAAGGTTCTTGGGGAAAATCCAAAGAAAACTGGAAAAGGAGAACTCTTCTAACATCCTGTATGAACCCCCACTCCCATGCTCATCCCTAAGCTGTGTATCAATGCAGCACATCCAAAGCTATAGTACAAGGGCTTTATAAAATGAGAAGACTCTGACCACCAGTCCTCCCTATCCAGACAGAAGCAAGCTGAACTCTGTGCCTATGAAGCTGCTGATCTGCTGGGTTTAAAAAAATAGTCACCATTTCCTCCTATAGGATTACAACAGGAGCCAAAATCTACAAAACAACAATTCAAATGTCCAGGAGACAATCTAAAAATCACTGAACAAACAAGAAGTTGAGGCTGGACTCTAGCTTTATCTAAGGAGTTCCAAGCCACTCTGGGCAACACAGAAAGAACTCAAGTCAAAGGGGTGGGGACACTTAAGGAGATGGCTCAGTTAGGAAAGTACTTACATTGCATCCCCAGAACCCACATGAAAAAGTGGGGCATGGTGGCACACTTGTATTCCCAGCACTGGGCAAGCCCCAGGTCCCAGTGACAGATCACCTAAAGAATACCCAAGGCAGTCCTCTGGCCTACACACACACATGCATATACACTCAGAGGATAATTATATGACAAACAAAATGAGGAAAATAGAACTGATACTTAAGAACTTATATCAATCTCACAAGAGTAATGACAGCATGCTTAAAAACTATACTTAAGGGGGTCGGAGAGATAGCTCAGCAGTTAAGAGCACTGGCTGCTCTTATAGAGGACCCAGGTTCAGTTCCTACCACTGACATGGCAGCTAACAACCATTCATAACTCTAGTTTCAGGGGAATGCAGCGCCCTCTTCTGAACTCTACAGGCATTGCACAACAGAAGTACACTTACATACACGCAGGCAATACATCATACACATAAAATTAAAATTGTACATTTTTTTTTTAAAGAAATAGACTTAAAAAACATTCTCCTGCTAGGCATGATGGTGCACGCCTTTAACCCCAGCACTTGGGAGGCAGAGGCAGGTGGAGCACTCTAAGATTGAGGCCAGCCTGGTCTATACAGTGAGTTCCAGGCCAGCTGGGGCTATAGGAAAACTATTTTTAAAAACTAAACAAAAATTCTGTGATGGCCCAAAATTTATGAAGCATAAAATACTCAATGAATCAAACAATATCTAAATGACTCAACACACACACACACACACACACACACACACATACACACACAAAACAACAGAGAAACAGGACCAACAATTCAGGGAAAAGAGGACTGATGGGTATCAACTTTTCAGGCTTTGATGTTATTACAGTTGTCAAACCTGAATGGCTTAAAAAAAAAAGTAGTAACTATGCTCCATGAAATAAAGGCAAGGAATCTGAAATGAATGAACAGTCGGCAAATCCAAACTAGAAAAGAAAAGAAAATAGAAACTGGAACTAAAAGATAAAGTATCTAAAAGAAAAAAAAAATCACTATGTAGTATCAGTATAAGAATGGAGATAAAGAAACCCAGATAAAGTATCAACAAAAAACAATGGAAAGAAAGAAAAATACTTTTTAATGACAAAGTAATGGTTAGAGGGAAGCAAAGACAGCAAAGTACTGGCTGGCAAAACAGCTCAAAGGGTGAATGTGCTTGCCATACACTCCTGACATCACGAGTTCAATTCCTGGAACTCATGTTGAGACGGAAGGCAAGAATTGACTTCAAAGTTGTCCTTTGACATCCACACAAGCACTGAGACATGCATGCACATCATACACACATGTGTGCATACAAACACACACAAATAAAAACTAGGTAAATAATAATTTCTAAGAGTTGCTAGCTATGAACACGGAAGTTTGTGTGGTAAATTATTTATCCATTCAACCCACACATAAGAAACCTCTTAAGAGATCAGACAATAAATATCTGGGTATATACAGGATTTGTATGGACTAGACTACATGATCTCTAAATACTATAAACTCATAAAATGAATGAATATTGTTATGATTCAATAAAACTTTATTTACAATAATGAGCCACCAGCAAAAACCTTCATTAACATAAGCAGTTAGGGGTAGGAAGAGGCCAACAACTGCTAGCCTTAGTTTTACCTAATTTCTTCATAACTGTGTGCTAAAATGGCCACCTTAAGATTATAAATGCTATAAATAAATTCAATAGCACAATCATGAGTTTCCAAGCATCAGCTAAACTCCCATGAAGACCCACATGGAAGAGACACAGCACATATCAAGAGACTTATGCAGGACCATTTCAAATAAACAACAAAAAGATGGTGGTGTTGCTTCAAACAGTGAGAGTTCTAATGTGCTAATAATCATGCAAAAATATGAATTCATCCAGGCATAGAGGTGCACACCTTGAATCCCAGCACTTGGGAGGCAGGGGCAGAAGGATCTCTATGAGATTGAGGCCAGCCTGGTCTACACAGTGAGTTCCAGGCCATCTGGGGCTACAGCGAGATCCTATCTCAAAGGGGAAAAAATTTGAATTCATTAATGACAGTGAATACATAAGTAATTTTAGTCCATAACTTCAGGCAATAGCATACATCTGTCCCTATCAAAAATAATTGGATGACAAACATATTCTATTTCAATTCTCTTTCCTATTTAGCCACCTTTACTAACAATGAAAATGTATCAAGGGCCAGAAGATGGCTCTCAAGGCAAAGGCTTTTGCCAACAACTCTGACCACCTGATGTCAATTCCTAGAACCCAAATAGTAGAAGGAAAGAACAAGCTCCTGCAAGTTATTCTCTGATCTCCACATGCGCTATGGCACCCATGTGTACAATAAATAATTGTAAAAAAAGTTTCAATATGTATCAAAGCCAACTATCTCATGTTATCTTTTTCATTCTGATACATTTAATATTCTGGGGGAAAATATCTTGACACATCTCTTTACAAATGCCTGTCTCCCACAGTATAATTCCTCATCAATACCCCTTAATGCCTTTAAGGTAAGCACCATGTAGTTTGCTTAACTAAATATACAACAGTACACTAAATGGTAGCTGTGCAGGGCCCAGGACTTCAGCTAACTGGACTATTCCTGTTGCCGTCCAGTCAACCTTCTTCGCCCCTCTTCTCATTCACCACCAGACCCAATCTACTGTACCCAAAGTTCACCTTTTCAACAGCAAGGCAGCAGCCAAAACTAAAAGCTAAATCCCCTTTATTTCCCAGAACTCAGGTTTTACAAATCCACCTTTTTTTCTTTTTCTTTTTCTTTAAAGATGGAGTCTTATCTCACTATTGTAGCCCTGGCTGGCCTGGAATTTGCTATGCAGCTCTAGCTGGCCTCAACTGGACTCATGGAGATTCACCTGCTCCCCCTTCTGAGTGCTGGGATTTAAAGGCATGTATCACAATGACCCTCTACAAATGTTCTTTTAAAAAGGACTATAAAAGAGTTGCAAATATTTACCAAACACGTAATGTGATCCCTTTCATCAAAAGAGGGATGAGTGAAGGGACAGTAAAATAGGCCTACACATAAGACAACAAAAAAATAAAGACCAAACTGAGACTCCATCTCATCTCAGTTAAGATGACCATCATCAAGAAACGAAAAGCAGCCACACACCTTTAATTCTAGCACTCAGCTGGCAAATGACGGTGGATCTCTGCGAGTTCCAGGCCACACTGGTCTACACAGGGAGTTCTAGGCCAGCTAAGGCTACAGGGTAAGACACACAAATAAATGAAAAGTGAAATGGTCTCTTCCTTTCCTTTGTCCTTTCTTTTTTCCTTTTCCTCCTTCCCTCTCCCTCCATGCCACTATCTTGACTGGAACGAAGGTGCCACCAGGTTTACCCACCACTGATGTGGAAATGCCAATCAATGAAAAGGGCAAAATAATTTCACTGCAATTACTGAGACACTTCTGACCTCTGCCTCTGAAGAGCACAGAGTCCTTGCTGTCCTGGGAAGTTCACATACTCTCCCAGGATCCTGATGCCAGGAGTAAAAGTCTCAACAGGTCCCACAGCTGCAGTCAAGTACCTCAAAGTACAGAAAATCTAGGGGAACAGGCCAGATGTACACTGCTCCAGGAACATCAGAGACTCCATCCATGTAGTGATGCCACATTTAACTCAAAGGTCAGCAAATGAGGTCATCCAACAAAATCCAAAGAGCTTTTCATTCATACTGACAGAGAACCACTGTGCATCTGAAATGAAATATGATTACTCACTAATGTTCTTTGTGGAAGAAAGATAAAGAACTGATATGTTATGTTGGAGTGTACTCCACTAAGTAAGCCCTGTTCAGCAAATGCTCACATGAGATAGCAATACGAGCTTTTTCTGCTATTCCCCAAAGCAGCCATTCCAGGGGGGCCTCCGCCCAAGGTCAGATCTGTCTTTTCATCTCAACTCTCAAGATCCCTTCCATACCTCTCACACCCATCGCAGCAGCTCACACCACTAGCAAAGCAGACTCCTTGCTCTTCCTTTTTTCCTTCCCTCTTTTCTTTTTCTCTAGCAGTGGACAGTTTGAGCAGCTAAACACATAACTCACCCACCACCAAGAAGTGTGTTATCAGCTAGGGAGGGCTTCTGGCAGACCAATGACTGTAGGTTCCATCACTCACATGCCACAAACCCCTTCAGTCTGAATGGGAACTAGCAATCCCAACTAACTGGAAGAGACTGCAAAGAGATTTACCACAGCACCTCCTACAACACTGGCCTCACGAAGCAGTCAATATCCATCAATTCTTTACGGTCCAAGTTTGGTCCTAGCATTCCAGGTCTTCCAATTATTACCTGTGATTGCTAGAGTTGTCGTTCACATTTATAAGCAAGTTCCTTCACCTAAAAAATAAACACTAACACACCTCAAAGAGTTATGTACAATGTAGCTGGTTTGTTTAAAGTACTTAATCCCAGTGTCTGGCATAGGAGGGTACACAATAAACCTGTCCTACAGCTAAGTGCTCTAAGATCAACCTTTCTTTCCAGTATTAAAGTCAAAATGAGGCACAATGCTTCAGTGGAAATTAATGATGAAATAATACAAACCCTTGGGTTTTAACCACAAATTTACACAGCAGCCTATATGACATATCTGGATAAATTTCCATCTTATACTGCATTACATTTCATATCTTAAGTAACAACCAAGTTCTAGCAACTAAGAACAGCACATATACTTGCTTAGTAGAAAGAGATAAAATTTAAACAAGTCACAAACACTCCCCAGCAGACAATGAGTATTATTAAGGGAGATGAACTGCAGCACTAATGAGTTTCACATTAACAAGTGAATCACCTTGGGGAAACTGCAACAGAAGAGGCAATAAAAATCATCACAAACTTCTCAAGGCAAAGATTTAGACACTATGGTTCAAATTCATTTCTGCTGTTGTTTTAGTTTGGTCTTTTTAGATGTTTTGGTTTGGTTTAGTTGCAATTTTTTGAGACAGTCCTGTTGAGACCTAAATTGGCCTCAGATTCACTATACAGTCTAGGCTGGCCTAGAACTCATGATCCTCCTACTCACATTTCATGCATTTTAAATAAGAGATAATTTTAATAAGACCAAGTCTTGTAGTGTGCAAAACAGTACCTTACTCAAATTTTTTTTAAAAAAAGGTTTTACTTTACATTCTTTTCCTATTTCAAGAAACTTGATTTTTCTTTGGCAACTGTGTTCTGTTAAATAAGGAGGTAAAATTCTCATAACTATGCAGATGCTGCTGTAAAGTATGAACAATGAGGCTGGGGGCAGTGAAGGGAAGGACCAGTGCAAGCCCTAACAAAGGCCCCGCACACCGGCTGCGGAGAACTCAGGACTGTGAAAGCCTTCTTTGTCCTTCTGGTCAATGCAAGTCCTTTCAACATCGCAGTATATAGTATACGTTTTTTAAAAATCCAGCAAGAGAAGAGGGAGGATGGGGCATCCTGCTTCATTACGGGACATCTCCTCAGCTGCAGGCTGCAATTGAGCCAAAGGTCCCATGGGCCCTAAAAACCTTCCAATCATGCAGCTTCTTAGTCTTTGTCTATACCCGAAACCAGCAAAAAGGGCAGCCTGTTCACACAATTCTAGGAATTACACTTCTATTACACATAATCCTTGAAGTCCAGTTCATTCAGAAGAAATAAAATCTGCTTTCTTCTAACTTGGACTCTGGGGATAATAATCCCATCAGTTTATGTTTGGGGGAGACAAGTGTTTTCACATCACCAAAGGAGGTTCTCTAGAAAATAAAGTAATGGTTCCAGGTTTACCAGCATAACACAGGTGCACAATGGGCACCTGGCATCCCAGCACATTATACTATTTTTAAAAGAGTAAACCCTCAGGGTGAGGATCACAATGGTTCTGAGCAATGCTGTAACTTTATCAACTGATATAAAGAAGCACTATTTAGTTAAAGCCAATGACCCATTCTGCACTTACCTATGAAGCTACAGGTGGCAAGCACTAAGACCATTAAACCTGTCAAAAAGAGAAAACACTCATTCTCTAGAACTAGATAAAAAGCAGAAATGTTGATCTGCTTTACACATGTTCTCACAAACGCAAATTTTCAAGCTTGAACTCTATGACTAAGATTTTAGGAATGTGTATGTCCGATTTTATGCCATTATACTGGAATTCACTCATGAGACAAATCAGTTTACAAATGCAGTTTAGTAATTAAAAGTTTACTAAAAGAGTACTAGACTTAACTAATTTAAAAGTTTGCTGTAAATACTTAGAAAAGAATGGATCCCATCTTTTGAGGTGAAATGGGTATAAAATTATAGAATCAGAGATCCGGAAGAGGTCCTGAGAAACAGCCAGCAAAGGAATGTTTGACTCCCCCAAGAAGGTTAATCACACAGAAATTAAGTAACCTGTGGATGGTCACATGGTAATTTTCTTCTTTCATAATGGCAATAAAGAGCCAAACTGATGCACAATTTCCAACGTCATTTTTACTGGTTCATGACCAAGAAATTCATTAATCTTCTACATATTTCAAAGAGCAATCTGCCAGGTGTGGTGGTGCATGCCTTTAGTCACTAGCCAGCATGGTCTACATAGTGAGTTCCAGGCCAGCTAGGTCTACAGGAAGATCTTGTCGAAAGAAAGAAAGAAAAGAGAGAGAGAGAGAGAGAGAAGAAAGAAAGAACAAGAAGGAGAAGGAGGAAGAGGAGAAAGAAAGGGAGCAAGGAAAGGCAGGGGCAGAGGCCACTGCTGTAAAGTCCATCACAGAAGATGTAAGGTAGAAGGTGCTTTCCATCAGCCAATCTTTTGCTCCCAAAAATAACCACTCTCAAGCTTCTTATGTATCTTTCCAGAAAATGCCTACACATAGTCTCATGCCATCATTTTAACAACCTCTAAAGGCTGCTTCTAAAATTAGCGATCACAACTGTTCTGAAATGATACAAAATACAAGATTACTACAAGTGTAGAAAAGGAGACCTGTCTAAAGTAAGGATCATTCCAAAACATGATGACAACTACTCAGTAAGTTATCAAATGGAGAAGTGAATGGTCTGAGGTCCCAGCTAAAAGATCGTGCTCAGTATTTATTTTCACATAATGGAGCCAATTAAGATATGCACACTAGATAAATGATGCTGTCACTTTTAACAAAGTGTAGAATCCATTCATCTTTAACAATTATTTCTCAATCTAGCCTAATTTCATTTCCTTTCAATTGTATCTTATTAAGTCTGTTCTAATTCAGTAACATTCCTTTATAAATAAAATGAGGTCAAACCATAAACTAACAACAGCACTCCAAGTCCTAATTTTATAAATCAACATATAAAACTCTAACATGATAGAGTCTTCATAAAAATATCTCAAAAATCTAAATTCAAGATACATATGTGTTTGTTTTTAAGAGATTGGAGTGTGGGGAGGGTGCCTCACTATAATGCTCAGGCTAAACTCCTAGGCTCAAGCAATCCACCTGCCTCACCCTCCTGAATAGCCTAGGATACAGGCACATGCCACCATACTTGGTTCAAAAGGCCAGTTTCAATTATGTACATCATAACTGATTGAAGGCAGAAAAAAAAAAAAAACCATAGTACCATCCATAAATCTCAGCAACTTATATAACCCAACATGCACTGTACAAGGGAAAGAATGTGAATTTTAAAATCAGACTTGAACTGCAATTCTAGGTCAACTACCAACCAAGCTTAAGTTTCCTAAACTATAAAATGACTGAGATTTGTTTGTCTGGTTGGTTGGTTGATTTTTATTTGGTTTGGAGACAGGGTCTCATGAAGCCAAAAAGCTAGCCTGCAATTCAATGAGTAGCTAAAGGAGTCTTTGAACTCCTGACTCTCGTGCCTCCACCTATCAAGTGCTGAGATTCTAAGTGTACTTTACCATGCCCATCTTAAAATGATATTCGTAACAAGCCAGGCTTATGGCAGACTTTCAACAAATGGCAGCATTTATTATCACATTATTACCATTCTAAATGGGAGCTTTCACTTAGTGTCAATTATTCCTATTATAATACTTATTTTGGTTTTGTTTTGATTTGAGACAGGATCCTACAACATAAAGTAGGTTTCCCTCAAACTTGTGATCTTTCTACCTCAGCCTCCCAAGTGCTGGAATTACAGGCCATGAACCAAGCATAGCTCCTATTTTTACACGTGAAACCACCCATTAAATTAACCAGAAATTACACAATAATTGAAAAATATTTTAGTAAATATATATTCTATTTCCTCAAAACATAGACACACACATGTGCAATGATAGCAAGCTTTAGAAATACTAAAAACTCACCTTATGACCTAAAGTTCAATGTCAAAAATGCCTAGGAGCGCTTTCACTCTTCCATTGTAACCCTGTAAACAATCCCCACCTCAACCCTCCAAGATCAGAGGGAACTCTCAGGCAGTTTTACAGTGGATTCTGACTGCAACACACACAGACCTCAATCATTACGGAAACTCCACTGCCTTCTGAGCTGTCACTGCAAAAGAAAAATGGCACTGCACAAAGGTTTTCGTGCAAAGAATAATTTGTGGGCAGCACGTCCTTCCCTTGGTGCTGAGTTACCACAACTTTGATTCTGAGTACAGTTAGCATCTCCCATGTTTACCAATCATCTTTCCAGTTAGGAGTCACAAACTTGGAACTAACACAGATTGCTCTGAACTATAAAATATCTGTCTGCTTCCTCTCCTACTGAATGTCCCCCACACAAGCATGACTGTTATCCAGCACCAGGCCCCAAAGTCACTGACTGTTCACTGCAGCAGCATCTGTCCACAAGCCAGTGAGCAAAACAGCCCTCAACCCTAACTTCTACAACTCCCTTTAGGACCATTTACAAGTATGTTCATAACCACAACTGTATAGAAGATGCAGAAGAGGCCAGAGATATGGTTTAGTAGTTCAGAGCACCTGCTGCTCTTCCAGAAGACCCAAGTTCAGTCCCCAGCACCCACACCACACAACTCACAAATGCCTATAACTCTAGCTCTGAGAAATCCAACCCCTTTTCTGGCCTCTGTGAATACCACACAAGCAGGACACACACACTCACATACAAGACTAAATCCTTAATGGAGAAGGTCCACACTGTGGCTGAAACTGCTATTATGCTTCTTGAATTGACACTTGATTATTTCAACTAAACTGTTTCAAAACATGCTACAGAGGTTCAAATCCTAAAACTTGAAGACAAATATGAATGTGTACCTATGCTTAAAAAAAAAAAAGAGAGAGAGAGGGGGGGGGGGCTGGAGATGGCTCAGTGGTTAAGAACACTGGCTGCTCTTGCAGAGGACCCAGGTTCAGATGCCAGCACCCACACAGTGGCTAACAACCATCTACAACTCCAGTTCCAGGGGATACGACGCCCTCTTCTGACCTCCGTGGTTATTGCATGACAAGGATACACTTACACATATGCAGGCAATACACTCATACACATAAAATAAAAATAATAAATTTTTCTTTAATGAAAGACTCATTGTTCAGTATGCTCCGAGCATAAAAGAGGAAGAATGCTGGAACTAAGGAGAAGAGGCACTCTTTGGAGAAAAGCCTCTCAGCTTGACTGCTACTGGGGGGATGCTATGCTAAAAAGCAAGTACAGCAAGATTAACAACTATGTTGAACACTCCCACCAGGTTGGTTCCATGCAAAGCATTCACATATGGTCGTCACTTAAGACTCAAAACAACATATAAAATAGGTGGTATTAACAAACCCATTTTACACCTTAGTTCTCCCCAAATCACACAGCCAATAAGGCTCTCAAGCACACACTCATCCCAGTTCATCTAAACTCCACTCCTAGCTAAATCTGCAGTCACTAGCCTGGATTTCCCTCCCTAGAATGAATTCATGTGTTCATGAGCGATCAATCAATCGAGGACCAGAAAGAAGTTTAACACTTACACTTCAAGTGAGAGGATAAAGAAGCTCCTAATACACAGCTCCCTCCAGGGCACTCACACCACACTAACTCTCACAGACACTCTCCAAAGAATAAACTGCAGTACCAAATCAAGAAAGCCATCAAGAAGTCAAATAGTTCCTATCTTTTCACTAAATTAACTAGAAAACTGTTGCAAATTTAAATGTGACCCTTCTATTAAAATCTCTGTGTTTAATGTGCCTTCACACACAGCGTTTCGATACTTTAAGCAGTCAGCATACAAATTCCCTGCTACTCAAACAGATTTCCCCCCACTTTGAGCTAATTCAGGTTCAGTTGTGATTCAATTAGTAGAGTTCAGGCCAATAATATTGAACAGTTTCATGTCTGCAGCTAACACAATTCAAATGTGTGAAAAACATCCTTCCAGTGCATTTTGCACATCCACTTGGGGCTTGTCTACCAGTTTGCATCATGTGTGAATGGAGGGAAGCTGCACTTGGACTAGCAGCAATGCTAGGTTGCAATCAGTTCGTGACTCAGTTTCGGGCCAGTGTCAGGACCACTGCAGGGACAGACGCCAGCCAAAATCATGTGCTCAAGCAAAAATACAAATGTTAATGCAACATAACCCAATCTCAATTCAAAGATGGATGTCAGGGCTGGTGAGCTGGCTCAGTGAGTAAAACGCACTTGACACCAAGTCTGACAACTTGAGTTTGATCCCTGGGATCTGCACAGTGCAAGAGAGACCTGACCCCCACAAGCCATCCTCTGACCTACACACAATGTGGTATGCACGTGCACATATAAAAAGAGACACAAATAAAGAAATAAAAATGTTTAAAAGAAAAAAAAAGGTTCCTCTGCAAACTGCTGTTCCATGTGCTGATCAAAGTTTTCCACTTAGGAGATGTCTTCATGAGCTTTCCCCCCAGTCCCCTTCTCTGTTTTTGTTTGTTTGTTTGTTTTGGTATTTTTGAGACAGGGTCTCCTGTAGCCCAAAGCTGGCCTGGAACTCACTATGCAGACCAGGCTGGCCTCAATCCTGCCTGCCTCTGCCTCCTGAGTGCTGGATTAGGTGTGCGCTACCACTCCCAGCTCTTTGTTTTTTGAGACAGGATCTCACTGTGTAACAGTAGCTGGCTTGGAACTCACTATGTAGACCTGGCTGGACTGGAACTCACAGAGATCTGCCTGCTTCTGCCTCCTGAGTGTTAGGATTAAAGGTGCCACCACACCTGACTTCCCCATTCTCTCTTAATTGTAAATAACCCAAGTATTTAATGGCTATATAACACTATCTAGTCTCAAAGGACCTGTAACTTTTTAAATCTGCCTTAGGCCACAATAACAGGCTTCAGTAACAAAACAAGGCACTAAAGAGAGGGAGAGGGAAAATCCCAAAAATCCCAAAAAAATGCCTAAAATCCCAGTGACTTGGGAGACTGAGACAAGAGGACCACTAGTTTCAGCCCAGCAAGAGCTATACAGTTGAACTTTGCTGAATGAAAGATAAGAAAAAAGAAAGGAGAGGAGCCTTCAAACAGTTCCAGATATAGTGCTTGCTTGGATGCATGAGGCCCTGGGTTCAATCTCCTGTACTAGGCCAAAAAAACACAACACTTGTGAAACCCCAATGGGGCTTAGGATAGAGTTCAGTTGGTAGAGTGTTTGCTTAGCATTCATAAAAGCCTGGGTTCTACAAGTAAAATCTGCCTTACCTTTGTCTATGTATTCTCTGCTTGGTATTGATGGGGTCGTTGGGCCTTTGATTTTATTTCTCACAATATCACAAGATCTACCAGTAAAACAGAAACATGTGTCCTCCTAATTTTGTTTTGCTCACTAAGATGGAGTCTAAGTTGCTCAGGCTGAACTTGTGAACTCATGTGATACTCCTGCCTCATCCTCCTGAGCAGCTGTGCCTACAGGCATGCATCACTACACACAACTTTTCCTCTTGTATCTAAAGTACACTCTTGAGGGTCAGAGAATGTCAAAGCATATGGTTAACATGAAAGAGGTCCTGGGTTCAATCTCCAGCAGCAAAAATAAAATAAAATGCACTAATGTAGATAAATTTATATTAAAAGTCTGATCATATAAACTTTGTTTGGGTCACTATGAAGCCTAGATCCAAAACCCCAACCAACATCCAGGAACCATGTAAGGTCTCTGAATATTGACGCTCTCTACCTAAGCAGGCTTTTGCTTTGGTTTTATTCAGGGGCCAAATCACTGAGGGGCTGGAGATGACACAGCACTGAAAAGAACGAGGTCCAGTCCAGCAGTTCTGGCCAAGGGTTGTCAGTCACCAAAAGCCACGTGGGGTTTTGTTTATTTTTGCTGTGGGTTATGTGTGCAAGAGGTGACCAGAGGACAACTTAAGGGAGTCAGTTCTCTACTTCTACCATGTGGAACCCAGAAATCAAACTCTAGTCATCAGGCTTGTCAGGAAGCCCCTTTACCTGGGGGGCCATTCACCAACCCATGGCTGTGTCTTTAAGCCCTATGTTCATTGTCTCATTGCCTTAGTTTCTTTTCCTTTTTTTTCTGTCTTTTTGAGACATCGTCTCCCTGTAGCCTCAGCTGGCCTGACACTCACTAGGTAGACCAGGCTGGCCTTGAACTCACCGAGCGTCACTTGCCTCTGCCTCCTGAGTGCTGAGATTGAAGGTGTGCCTTAGTTTCTTCATCTAGCATTTTTTCCCTCTCACTACTTCAAATAATGTTTGTGATCTTTCTTGGAATGGATGTAACTGAGTCACTGAAATAACTTCAGACACAGATTAATTTAATTAAAACTAAAGACTAGATTTTTGTTTCTGATAAATATATAGAAAGTTGCAAGGAAAAATCACATCCACTCAAAAAGGTAAAAAGGTAAAGAAACCTAAAATTCTCTAACTTTTCTTGAATCCATCAGAACTAAGTTGCAAGGAAACACAACATCCTAAATTCCAGAGATGTACATACATAGCCTCCCAATAAGACACAACACCAAAGAGACCATTACAGAAAGAGATAGTGGCCACACGGCAAGTCAAATGAAAACCTGTAAAAGTTCAGTGTTTTTTGGTTTGGGGCTGTTTGCTTTGAGAAAGGGTGTCAGTGCAGCTCCAGTTGGTTTTGAGTTCAGGCCCAGTCCTAGCTCAGTCAATCTTGAAAGTGCTATCAATTTCCCAAATGCACGTTCCACACACATCAGTCTACTCTCACTTGCCAGCTCTTTACTGTGGGGATCTGGGGTCCTCATAAGTCACCCTCAGCTTGTGACAGATGGGAAAGAATTCTACTGGATGGAGCAGGAGCACAGAAGGTGACATGCCACAGCTGAAAAAGGAACAAGGTCCATCAGAACCCCCCAGCTCCCTTTCTCCTAGGACAACAAGCCTTATCTTTCTGAGAATAAGGAGATGGCAAACCACTGTAGCTCCATGAAGAATAGGAAACCATACTGAAACCCATGAAGAGCCTTACAGGATGAGGGGGCAAAATACAAAACAGGTCCAGTTGAACAGAATCTAGTAAGACTGGGGTGGATCAGAAAAAAAAAAAAAGCAAACATAAACAATTAGGGCCAGGGCATGGTGGTGCACACCTTTAATCCCAGCACTTGGGAGGCAGAGGTAGGTGGAGCTCAGTGAGTTCAGGGCCAGCCTGGTTTACATAGTGAGTACCAGGCCAGCTGGGGCTACAGGGACTGAAGAGATGGCTCAGTGGTTAAGAACACTGGCCGCTCTCATAGAAGACCTGGGTTCAATTCCCAGCACCCACATAGCAGTTAATAACTGTCTGTAACTCCAGTTCCAGGAGAATCTGACACCCTCTTATAGTCTCCTCGGGCATTGCACAACAAGGGTGCAATTACACACATACAAGTAATACAATTATACACATAAAATAAAACAAATAATAGTTTGTTTCTTTAGAGTTAATCGAATAGGGCCTACCTGACCAGTAGACTGTTCCTTAGGAAAGCTGATCACCTGTACACATGCTAAGGACATGTTAAGCTATGGAGATGAGAATAATCACCCTGTAAATGATGAAATGTACTTGTATGTCCCAGAAGGCCCTCCTCCAGTGCAGGTGCTTGTAGATCTTTACTTCTTCACTGCTAAGTCTATCTGCATTGTTGTGGTTCTAACTCAAATATATAAATAAATAAATCTGTCAATCCAAAATTTTCTATGCAGGAAAAAGTTTTCCAAGTGAAAGTAATTTGAAGATTGCTACCAGTAACCCATGCTCTAGGGTCAAACTAAAGGAAAACGATAGACAGCACTGCTTGAAACTCAAACATAGTAAGAAAAAGAAAGAAAAAGACCTCTCCATCCGTAAAATGAGGTTAAAAAACTGAGAAGTTCAAACATTCAAAATGTCTAAAAATTCCTCCTAATAATCTGAGTTTTTCTTGCTAAACTGTAACTTTGAATACTGCGAAAAAACTGAAGCAATTAAAAGAAAAGAAGACCCTTGGAGATACAGCTCAAGGTATAGCACTTTTCTGGTATGTGCAAGGCCCTGGTTCCATGAAAGGAGCGGGGAGGGACAGAGGGAGCCGGAAAGGGAAGATAATGAAGCAGGGAACCACGGGGTGGGAGGATTCCAAGTTGTGGCCTTCCTGGGTTACAGAAGTTTCCAGACCAGCATGAGCAACTGTGTTTCTGAAGTCTGGAGAGAGTTTAGTGGTAGAGCAATGCTGTCAAGCATGTTCAAGGCCCTGCACTCAATCTATAGGTCCACAAAACATAAGAGGAGCACTGTTATTCCCCAAGCAGTTACACACACACACACACACACACACACACAAAAAAAAAAAAAAAAAAAAGCACAGACTTTCCCTTCTGAACAGCTAGGGCTGGGCCACACTGAATTCTGTTAAGTAACTGCTACTTCAAGGAAAAGTGATGCAATAATCAAGATGGAAGCAGAAAATCACACCAGCACTCAGGAGCCTGAGGCAGAAAGACTCAAGTCTGAGGTTAGCCTGGGCTATACACAGTGAGATCTCATTACTAGGGGAACACAGTCCAGTAGGAGAGTGCTGGCCACGTATGTGCAAAGCCCTGAGTTTGATGCCCAATAACTGCAAACACACAGATGAGGTCTATACTTTTTGTTGCTCTTGTTGCTGTTTTGGTCTTTTTGAGACGGTGTCCCAGTAGCCTGAGCTGTCCCAAAACTTGCTATGTAGACCAGGCTGGCCTTGAACCCAGAGATTCACCTGCCTCTGCCTCCCAAGTGCTGGGATTAAAGTCATGCACTACCACTTGGTTTTGATATCTATCTATCTATCTATCCATCCATCTAGAGAGTCTTTTAAACAGTGGAAAACTCTATTTTAAGTCAGACAACCCAGAAATAACACAGTAACTTTACATAATGAAATTGAGGTTGGGGGAAGGGAAAGAAAGAAGTGGAAACATCTTGCCAAGATTTAACCTACATGCATCTTCAATTTCAGTACTATTAGACATTTCATTGTTCTCTGACACATCTAACAGAGACTTTATCGGTGAATTACTAAAAACCATAAAGCTATATAAAATATAGCATTAAAATATAATTCTGTTATTTGGGTTATGACTCAATTATACTGTTTAAAATTCTTTTACATGTGTGTGGGCTGGCATAAAAAAGCATTTAGCCCTAACGATATCTCAGAAGACCTACCTCATTCACAACCCTCCTTTTCAACAGCTAGCAAATGTGGAACAGGCATCTTTTAGTTTTAATGAATTGTTGTACAACTATTTCATTCATATAAGTATCTATCTGACAAAAAAAAAAAGAAAGCTAATTTCGAAAGGCGCTGCTCATCTTGGCAGGTACATTTGTCACCTACTTTCCATAAACCCCTAGAGTGAACACAGATAAGTACTCACTGATGCCCCCACAACAGCCCATCTCTCTGCTGCAAGAACATACATCCCTAGGAAAAATTCCAGACCCAAGAGGCTGCTTGCTAGTGGCCTCAAACTTCTACTTCCACCCTATTTTCCTGATAAAAATAAAAGAGCAGGGCCAGGTGTGGTGGTGGACACCTTTAATCCCAGTGCTCAGGATTACAACTATCAGCTAACAACTCTCCGTAACTCCAGTTCCAGGGGAATTCAGTGCTCTCTTCTGACCTCTACAGGCACTGCACTTACATACATACAGACTATATCTATACTCATACTCATTTTAAAAAAATGTTTTTCACATTTTAAAAAATATTCTCCCATTTGTTGGATGCCAGCTTATCAAGAATACATCAGAAAGTACATTTCTTTGGAAAACATAATGTTCTCTAGAACTCTGTAGATAACTAACACCATGTGACTGATTTTTCAACTGGAAAGATGACAATAAACCAAAATGTAAATAAAAGCACACTAAAAACAATTAAATGTTCTTCTACTGAAACCCAATATCTTAACAGTTTGGCACAGGCACTTTCAACAATGGGTGACGTGAATGCTGCCACATTCACATCAGCAAGAGGGAATGCTCTATGTATGTACTACCCCCGACAAGGTAACATCCTAAGATAAAAACTACCACTGACAAGCAAGCGAAGAGAAAGTGGCATATGAGGAGCTTCTGGAAGATCAGGGCTGACATAGGGTCTCCCTGTGTCCACAGTCCAGGCTGGCCTGGAACTCACCATCCTCCCTGCTCTGCCTCCAGACTGAAAGGACTGTAAGCACACCACAATACTCAGCTAAGGAGGTACTTTATAGTAGTACAGTTAGCTACCTAGTAGTCTGAGAACCGTTAATAAAAGTAAATTTAGGCTGGGCAAACAGCGTGGCAAACAAATACAAGGGACTGAGTTGCATCCCTAGAACCCACATTCAAATCAAAAAACAAAAACAAAAACAAAAAGCCAGGCCACAAGCCACAAGCTTCCCAGGAAGATGGCTCAGCTGGTAAAGGCGCTTACTGGCAGGCCTGACAAAATGAGTTCCTTCCCCAAGGGCTCAAACAGTGGAAGAAGAGAGAGAGCTCCCACAAGCTGTCCTCTGACAAGTCACACATTGTGACAAACATAAATATACAAACACACATGTGCACAAAATAAATGTCTAACTAAACTTTTTTTTTTAAGCCAGGTGTGATGGCACAGGCTTATAATCTCAACAGTGGGGAGGATGGAAACAGGTGACCAATCCCTGGAGCTAGTCGGTCAGCCAACCTATACTACCTGCAAGTTCCAGGCTCAGGGAGAGAACTTATCTTAAAAAAAAAAAAGCAGGTGGCTTGGGCTAGAGAGATGGCTCAGTGGTTTTACCCAGGTTGTTTCCAGCACTGACATAGTGACTAACAACCATCTATATCTCCAGTTCCAGAGGCTCCAACTCCCTCTCTGGCCTCCATGAGCATCACATGCGTGGAGGCACTTACATGCAGCCAAAACACTCAAAAACATAAAAATTAATTTTTTTAATGGTGTATGTCTCCAGACAACACCTGAGGCTGCCCTTTGGCTTCTGCATGAAAGCATACACATGTACTTGCATGTACATAAAGACACACAGAAAATGTGGTAAGTTCTAATTTTTATTTTTTAATATTTCAGTTATTATTTTAGTGTTATATGTATGAATGTATTGCCTACATGTATGTAAGTGCATACCTGTCGTGCAATGCCTGCAGAGGTCAAAAGAGGGTGTCAGATCCCCTGGAACTGAAGTTAGGAATGGTTGTTAGTGGCCATGTGGGTGCTAAGAATTAAACCCGTATCCTCTGCAAGAGCAGCCAGTGCTCTTAACCACTGACTCATCACCTCTCCAACCCCAATTCTTCTTTATAATAGACTGTTTTTTTTTAAAGCAAAGAGTAAGAACAGGGATACACCTCAGTTGTGTAAGGTTTACTTAGCATATGCAATGCCCTGAGGTTCAAACCTGGGGTCAGGGGTATTATATAAAATCGTAAAATAGCCTTATTCTAATCATGATAGCTTTCATCTATTAAGCTATTACTATGCATCAACTGTTTCAAGCATTTCATCTTAATATTAATCCTCACACGTTTTTAGAAAAATTTATTATATCCATTGTTCAAAATACAAAACCAATGGCTGCATGTAATGACATATATCTTTAATCCCAGCACTCAAGAGGTGAATTCAAGGCCAGTCTGCTTTACATATCAAGTTCAAGTCTAGCCAGGGCTACATAGTGAGACCTATCTCAAAAATACAATTCAAGGGGCTGGAGGGATGATTCAGTGGGTTAACCTCTATCAAAAGACCAGAGTTCAGTTCCCAGTACCTACATGGCAGCTAACAAATATCCGTAACACCTCTTCTGGCTTCCATGGGCATTGCACAACACAGGTACATTTAAAACATGCAGAGAAAATTTATAAATCAAATAAAAATTTAAAAAATAAGCATGTATACCTTTGATTCAAGCACTCTGACAGCAGAATCAGACAGATCTATGTGAGTTTGAGGCCAGGCGGTTTCAAAACAGACAGTTCCAAGGCACCTAGCTATCGAGCCTAAGACTGTATCAATACAGGAACTAAAACTAGTATATATCCCAGCACTCAGAGAGCTGGCACAATTCATGCAAGGCCAGCCTGGGCTACACAGCAACATATTTTATTGGAAAGGTGAGAGGAGAGAGAGGGAGGGAGAAAGGGAGGCTGGTTAGTTTCGATTAATGGAAAAAGGTCATAACAGAATGACTAAATTATTTTTAATTACCATTTGTCATTTGTACAAAATGGGTTTCTTCATCATGAGATTTTCACACATACATACTATACACTTTGACCATTTTCCCCAGGACTAAATGTTCTAAGTAATTAAAGAGACAGAAGAGGGTCTGAAGAGATGGCTCAGCAGCTGAGAGCGCTGGCCGCTCTTGCAGAAGATCTGGGTTTGGTTCCCAGCATCCACATGGAAACTAATAACCATTCATAATTCCAGTTTCAGGGGACCTGACACCCTCATCTGACCTCCAAGGGCACTGCACACACAGTTTCACCTTCCTACATACGGGTGAAACACTCATACACATAAACTATAAAAAAAGTAAATAAATTTAAAAAGAGACAGAAGAGCAGGGATGTAGCTCTGCAGCAGTGCAGCGGGGTTTGCATGCCGGAGACCCCGGCTCCAATGTTCAGTGCTGGAAAAACTACAAATTAAAACAGTGCTAAGTTAGCACCTTGACTACTGCATTAACAAAACGTGGCTGGGAATAGCTGTGATGGAGCACTTGCTTAACATGGGGTAAGGTCCTGGGTGTGAACCTTAAACACCACACACAAAAAAATTAATTCAATTAAATACTATAAAAATGCTGTTTAAGTAAAGCAAACTCCAGAGTACTGTGCTGGTAAGTAAAAACAGCTACCAAACAACGTGTAAACTACCCTAATGTTCTGTTCAACCAGAAGCTTTTACTACAGAAACATCTGAAATACTGATAAACATTATGTATACAAGTGCATTCATCCGTACAATGGCTACAGAGGCCAGAAGAGGGCCTCTGATCCCTGGAACTGGAGTTACAGGTGGTTGTTAGTACCGGGAATTGAAGCCCAGTCTTCTGAAAGAGCAGCCAGTATGCTTAACTGCTGAGCCATCTCTCCAGTCCCTCAGAATACCTTTTAAGAGCAAAACAGCTAGCACAAAAATCCAGCAATGGAACTGGGGACGTGGTTCAGTGGGGAAGGGCTTGCCCAGCATGTGCAAAGCCCTGGGTTCACTGTACAAGTTGGGTGTGGTGGTGCACACCTCTGGATCCAGCACTTAAAAAGTAGAAGCAAGAAGAGCAGAAGAAATTCAAAGGTAATCTTTGAGGTCAGCCTGGGCTACATGAGAGCCTATTTAAAAAAAAAAAAAAAATAGCAATTAAGAGGGGTATTTTAAGTAAGTTTTGGCACAATCTCATGATACACCTAAGTATTATGAAGACGTTAAAGAATTCCTCAAAATGTTTACTAAAACCGTCAATATATTAGAAAAATATATTGGGCTCAGCGGGTAAAGGGCATTTGTCATGCATGCCTGATGACCTGAGTTAAAATCCTAGAATCTACATAAAAGTGGAGGGAGAAAACCAACTCCACAAGTTGTCCTGACCTTCACACATGTACCTCAGCCCAAACTCATCAACTCATACACATTAAGTTTAAAAAAAAACTTTTAAGGAAAAAAGCATGATTATACTTAAAATAATTTACAACTAAAATACCATACTCATACATAAACATCAACCTATGTATACATATACACGTGTATACACAAATATATGTACATATATATATATATATATATATATACACACACACACACACACACACACAATACACACGATATATATGTATCCACAGTTTCTTTCAGAAAATTTATCAAAACAGAGCAGTAGTAGGAAGATCCCTTGAGCCTGGGCTAAAGTGAGCTCCAGACTGGCATGGGCTAGAAGAAAGACCTGCCTCAAAGAACAACAGAAACCAAGAGCTGGAGAGAAGCCTAGTGGGTAAAGTGCTTGCTGAGCCAACATGAGGACTGAGTTTGAATCTCCAGAACACATATAAAAGCCAGGCACAGAAGTCTAAATCCATAACTCTAAAGCTGGGGGTGGGGTGACCACAAGAGGATGGTCCCGGGAGCTCCTGACAGTCATTCCAATTAAACTGGGCACTCCAGAAACAAGGAGAGACCCTGTATCAATAAATAAGGCAAAAAGTCATAAAACAAGACACTCAGAACTTCAGTCTCTGACCTCCTGACATGCATTCACCCAGGCAAGTGAATCTACACACATGTGCATACATCATACATACACCACACATATATCAAAATAATGCTTAAAGATGAAAAGCCTTTTCTTTTCTCTTCCACTTTTTAAAATGGCACAGTACATTACTGTTCATAAAGATACACTATTTTTCCTGATTGCTAACCAGTCGATCCAGTTTTTCTCCATCATGTCTGTGTCTGCTCACACACAGAAAGGACGAGAACCCAGCAAAAACACACCCCATCCAACTGGCAGGCTATTCAGTATGGGAAGTGGCCGAAAGGGCACAGAGAGCAACTTCGTTTCTCTTCCAACCACTCCCCATCTCTCTCCTGGCGCTGCAGGCTTCCTCTGGGGTAGCTGCACCTCATCCCAGCTGCACACTGGGGTTGGGGATGGGGGTCTCCCTAATTCTTCCCACTCACTCCACCCTGAACAACGATGTGCATTTTACTAAATTCTGCACCATCATTCTGAACGCTAGTGCAGACAGGGATGCCGAGCAGCTTTCAGCAAATGGCCAACAAAGCTCAGTGAGTGACAGGGCTGCAGCAGAGAAGGGGAGGATCCTGCTGGGGCCGTAAGCCTCAGCCAGGGTGGCATTTCCTCCCAACTGAAGCATCTGCCCCACGCTCCCTCAAGAAAACCCCATTCTTGGGACAGCCATTCTGAGAATCCTGACGCAGGGCACTCCCCTTCCCCAACCCTTCCTGGCAAGTCATCCCAGGACCCACAGTGGCCAGGTCCAATACCAGCTGCTCCTACTGCAGTAGCAGCCATTTTTGGCCGCAGCCACAGCTAATGGGGGGATTAGCAAAGACAAAATGGCAAAGGACTTTGCAAAGGAAACTCTGCAAAGGCTGCACCCTCATTTACCACATCATTTAAAAAGCAGTCTTCTTTTAAATGATGCTCATATTAAATGTACAACTCTAAACTATTTAACATGGATAAGTATCAGGAAAGCCAATTTGAGGGAAGTTAGTGGGCACTGTGAAGTCCGCACTGGAATGGATCACGGAGAACAAAGATGAATCCTAATGCTTAAGGAGCCAAGCTTCTACTGAAGTCAGGCAAGGTTTTTGTTGTTTTGGGGTGGGGGAGTTCAGTACTGGGGATCAAACACAGGACCTTCATCACACTAAGCAAGCAGAGACTCTAACACTGAGCAACAGTCTCAGAACTTAAAAACTAAAACTAAAGTTGAAAACAGAAAAGTACTGTAAGACAAGAAAACAGCAGAGGGCCATCCCTTATCTCCCTGACCATAATGGCTACTTTAAATCCTCTTTGCTCTTAAAACAATGAATTTAATCTGAACTTTAGCCTGGTTTAATTGTTTAAAACAGAAGTATGTTTATTCTGCTGATTATAAAAGAAATATGTGAGAGACTGGAGAGACAGTTAAAAACACTGGCGACTCTAGCAGAAGACCCAGGTCCAGTTCTCAACACCCACACAGTAGCTAACAACCACCCTTAGTTCCAGTAGATCCTCCAATGCCCTCTTCTGGCCTCCTCAGGCAGAAGAGGAACACACATGGCATACTTGCATACATGAAGGCAAAACACTCATACACATAAAATTATGTTAGGAGGGACAGGTGGATCTCTGTGACATTGAGGCCAGCCTGGTCTACCCAGCAAATTGCAGGCCAGGCAAGGCTACATATTGAGACCCCTTTCTCAAATGAGGAAAGAAAAAAAAAGAAAAGAATCCAAAACACCTATCTAGGAGCTAACATCAATTTAAATAACCATTATTAAGTATCAGGTGAAACTGGGCAGAGTAGAGCTTACCTATAAGCCCAGCACTGAGGAAACTGAGAAGTCCTGAGTTCAAGGCCATCCTGAGCTACATAGTAAAATTCTGTCTCAAAAAAGAAAGTAAATATTGGGTAAACAAGTCTATATACTTACTAGTAAATTGGTTCCTAAACATCCCACATTAATGTTCTAACTATATTTTAAAACTTTTAGGGACAATGGTCACTCTTTTTACCTCATACCACACAGTCTTCCTGAGGCATATTTCTTCAATGCTATTTTTCAAGAGAAGCTAAAAAGTTCTACGTCTCCAGGATTCCTAGATAAAAGGAAGCCCTGCCTCATTCAGAGGATTCTAGAGGCTCTCTGAAGGGAGGTGCGCTAATTCTCCTAATTCTCAGTCGTGGCATCTTTTTGATAGCTGAGGCCACATAGGAAAGGGCTGAACTAGAGGAGTCTATGATCTAGTCCAACCTTTGTGTTCAAGACTGGCTCATTTTACTGTCAATCCCAACATGGAATGAGGGGTGCTGTGGGTGGCCAGGGGCTGGCAGATGAGTCAGCAGGTAAAGCCACTGGTGAGAAGCCATTTAATTACACTCTGGACAACAGAGAAGCCAGCAAAAGATAGGCCATTGTTTACACCACTGAGCACGCTGTTGGTTTCACACCAACTGTCAGCAAGCTTAATTTTTCTTGGTTAAGTGTTAAGAAGAATCAGACTTAGTGAGGGGCTCCTAAGTACTGAGAATAATCTCTTTTCTCAAAACAGAACTAACAGGCTTATTCACCAAAATCAGGGCTGCTTACTGCCTTAAAAGCAACCTGACCATTTCTGAAGATCTAGGAACCACAAAGCAAATCACTGAATACTCTAAAACCATTCTCACAACCAGAGAATAACCTGGGCTCCACACGGACAAATACCATGCATGCTCAAACACAGGCAAAAGAGCTTCAGAAACATTAAAATGTAAGCCAAGGGCATTAAACAATTTAAAGCACAATGAGAGGAACTGAAAACCAGTGAGTAAAAATGAACTGCTAACCCTTTTCTGACAGAGAAGCAAAGCACTTGAGACAGGCACTGAGCCCTCCTGGTCTTTTTTGGAATCTTTTCAAGTCAACTCAGTTTCACTTCTCAGAGCCAAAGCACTTGTCTTTAAGAAGCCTCTGCCCTAAGGACTCCTCTCTCCAAACACATCTTTCAAAGACTTTACTTCCAGTGAAGGAATAAACTGGTTTCAGATACAATGGTTAATCTAGACATTAAACCCTCAACTTTTGTTCATTACAAAATTAGGTGTGGTAGCATGCACCTGCAGTCCAGCTACCAGAAATCTAAGACAAGAGGATCGCTTGAGCCCAGGACTTCAAAAGCAGTCCCCGAGACCCCAGCTCAAAGCAAAAGCCTAAGAAACTATCCATCAACCCATAAGGAGGCCAAGGCCAGTTAAATGGGTTTCTTCTGCTGCTTTAAGCTGACCAAAAATGAGAAGACAAGGGCGCAGCTCAGGTAGGAGTGCACACTTAGCAGGTACAGATCCCTGCTGCGGAGACACAACACTTAACAGTGTTTGTCATTAGTGGATACAGACCTTTTATCAAAACGTGGAGCAGCAAGGTAGCTCATCAGGTAAAGGCACCTGCAACAAAAGCCTGACAACCCAAATTTGATTCTTGGACCCTACATGGAGGAAGATGAAAACAAATTCCATAAAGCTGTCCTCTGACATTCACAAGCATGCTATGGCATGATCATTACACATATACATGCACACATGCACACACACACACACACCCCAATAAAAATAAATCAAAATTTTTAATGTAGACTTAAGGCCAGGCATTGGGGCCCACACCTTTAATCTCAGAGACAGGAGGCTCTCTGAGTTCCAGCCAGCCTGATGTACATAGTAAGATCCTGTCTCAAAAACACGGTGGCACATGCCTTTAAACCAAGCACTCAGGAAAACAGAAGCAGGCAGATCCTTGTGAGATGGAAGCCAGCCTGATCTACATTTCAAGTTCCAGGCAGGCTGGGGCTACAGGGAGACCCTGTTTCAAAAATATAAGCTGGGCCTGGTGGTCCACCATGCCTTTAATACTAGCACTCAGGAGGCAGAGGCAAGCAGATCTCTGCAATATTGCTGTGAGATTCCCCCATCTCTTCAGTTATCCCCACTTACGAAATGAATTGGATATTCCAATCATTTCAAACCCAACATATCACATCCTAAACTGAATTTGAATTTATCTATCCTCTCTCAAAATGATGAACAAAATTAAATTCCACATCTTTCTTACTCCATCAATAACAGCACCATTTCCGAGTCTCAAAAAAGAGTTTTAACCCTTTCCTTCCTCAGGGATATTCAAATCCCTCATCTGTCTCTTTGGGGTAGTTTCCTGACATTTTTTTCTTGTTCATTTACCTTTACCTTTAAAATAGATGTGCTAGATATGCATCAACACATCTCTGAAAGCGAGATGGGGGTGTATACACACAGAGGCCTTCTAATCCCTGAGTTTCAGGCAAGCCAGGGCTGCAAAGTAAGATCGTATCTCAAGAAAGAAAGAAGAGAAAAAAAAATTCTCAATTTGGGGCTAGAGAGAGGGCTCAGCAGTTAGCACTGACTAGTGCTGCACAGGACCCAAGTTTCGGTTCTCAGCACCCACATGGCAGCTGACAACTATCTGTAGCTCCAGTTCCAGGGGATCAGACTCTTCTGGCCTTCAAGAGAACTGCACCACCCATAGCGCACTTACATACATGCAGGCCAAACACTTAAAGACATAAAATAAATCTTTAATAAAAAAACAACCAGGCATGATGGTACATGCCTTTAATCCCAGCACTCAGAAGGCAGAGGCAAGCAGATCTCCCTGAAATAAAAGCCAGCCTGGTCTATTTAACAAGTTCCAGGGTTGGAAAGATCACTTAGTGGTTAAGAGCACTGACTACTTTTGCAGAGGACCAGGGTTCAGTTCCCAGCACCAACCTGGCAGCTAACAACATCCTTAACTGTCAGTTCCAGGGAATCTAACACCTACTTCTGACCTCCATAGGCACTGCATGACATGGGTGGACTTACATATATATATATATATGTATATATATACATATATATATGTATATGTATATATATACGTATATATATGTATATGTATATGTAATACATATGTGTAAATCAAATATTAAAAAAAAGTTTCAGGTTACCTAGGACAGCTTTAGTTCCCAGCACTCACACGGCAGCTAACAACCATCTGTAACTGCAGTTCCAGGGGAATTTGATGCCCTCTTTTGACCTCCATGGGCACAGCACAACACAGGTGCACTTAAATAGAGGCAGGCAATACACTCATACACATAAGATAAAAAATAAATAGCTTTATTTAAAAAATCAATTAAAACAACAACAGCAACAAAACTCTCTCCACTGTTATGGGAGAAAAGCAGATTACACAGCCTGGCAGACTGTTCAAAACTATGATCCATACACCATCACTGCTTTCCACTGCTACCAGGGGACCTTCTGACCACTACAAACTCAACATGCACATTTCCAGAATGATGACCAAGATTTTGCTCATATTTTGCTCAACAATGGATGGCCTTCCTATTAACTACAATCCCAATTCTTCTTCCTCCAAATTTCAGTGATTTGCAGGCCTCCTGCCTGACTGGAACATCAAAGGAGTACAGCTTTCCCTTCACCTCCCACGACAGTAAGTATATACTGTCACTTAATGGACATTTGCTCCTTTGGTCATTGAGCAAACAAGGACTGTGTGCCAACTAAGCATCAGACACTGTGTTAAGCTAATCAGCAGTGCCAGAACAATGACCATGAAAGCCAGGCCTGCCTGTCTGTAGCCCAGTGCTGGGGGGAGGAAGGAAAGACAGGGGTTCCTGAAGTAAAGGTGGAGATCAAAGAAAGTCACTCAATCTCCACCTCCAGGCTCCGTACGCACGTGCACACACATGCATATGAACCCATACTCAGGCCCATATTCTTACTCCTAAGTACACACACACACACACACACACACACACACAAAGGTATCTCCTCCTTCATCATTCCACTTAATTATAACCCTGTGAAAAAGAGGTATTCATTCCTCATTTTATTTATTGATTTATTTTTTAATTTATTTATTTTAGTCAGGCACAGTGGTGCATGCCTTTAATCACAGCTCTTGGGAAGCAGAGGCAGGTGGATCTCTGTGAGTTCAAGCCCAGCCTAATCTACACAGTGAGTTCCAGGCCAGCTGGGGCTACACGAAGACCCTGTCTCAAAAAGACAAAAAAAGAAATAAAATTTATCTATTTTAGAGGTCTGGAGAGATGGTTCAGCAGTTAAGAACACTGGCCACTCTTAGAGAGGACCCAGGTTTGTTATCCAGCACCCATATGGTGGCTAACAACCATCTGTAACTCCAGTTCCAAGGAAATCTGATATGTTCTGACCTCCTTGGGTACTGCACAACGCGGGTGCATTTACACACATGCATAATACTCATACACACGAAATAAAAATAATTAATAAAATATTTTTTAATTTATTTTAAGTTGGGCGTGGTAGCACATGTCTTTAATTCCCCACTTTGGAAGCAAAGACAGAAGGATCTCTGTGAGATCCCAGCTCAGTCTCCAATAGCAAGTTCCAAGTCAGCTGTAGCTACAAGAAGACCCTGCCTCATAAAGATTTAAAAAAAAAAAATTATTTTTATGTTATGTGTATGAGTATTATGCCTATATGGATGCAAGTATACCTGTGTCTTAAAGCACCCGAGGAGGAGGACAGAAGATGGCACTGGATTCCTGGAAATGGAGTTTCCGGTAGATATTAGCAGCCATGTGGGTACTGTGATGTTTTGCAACAGCAGCCAGTCCTTTTAATCTCTGAGCCCTCTTTAGCACTCATTCCCCATTTTTAGAGAGCAAAACAAGCTCTCCCCGAGGTAGTACGCTTTACCCAAGACCACACAGCTCTGCTGAGGAAGATTTAGTTTTAAAATCTTTCTCTTTTCATTATTCCAGAATTGTAGATTGATGAAGATATTTTTTAAGTTGGATATGGACAGACAGCTAAGCAGTTAAGAGCACTGGCTACTCTTGCCAAGGACCCAAGTTTAATTCCCAGCACCCATATGGCAGCTAACAACCATCCTTAACACCAGTTCCAGTGGAATCCAATACCTACTACTTTTGACCTCCTCGAGCACTGCATGACATCATTGTTCTTAGGTATATGCAGGTAACACACTCATAGACACAAAAAAATATACAAATAAGTAAATAATTTTTAAAGTACAAAAATATTAATCTTATAGACCTGGTAAGATAGCTGAGCAAGTAAAGGTGCTTGAGACCAAGCTTGAGAACCTGAGTTCAATCCACAGGATCCACAAGGTAAACGGAAAGAACCAATACCCAAAAGCCAACCTCCACATGCCCACTGTCCACTGTGGCACAGTCTACCCATACATATACACAAGAAATAAATAAATGTAAAACTTTTTATGTTTTGTTTGGGACAAAGAGTCTCATTTTGAAGCCCTGGCTGGCCTCAAATTTACAGAGATTCACCTGCCTCTGCCTCCCAAGTGCTGGGATTAAAGGCATGTGCCACCAGGACCAGTCTAATAAATACAATTTTTTGTTTGTAACCAGTAAAATAAATGCAAATTTTTTGTTGTTTGTTTCAATACAGGGTCTCACTATGTGGCCCTGACTGGCCTGGAACTGGCTATGTAGACAAGGCTAGCCTCAAATTCAAGAGATCCACCTGCCTCTGCTTCCCTGCTGGGATTAAAGGCATATACTACACTCCCAGCTTAATTTTCTTAAAATAACTCTTAACTGTAAAAATGAGCAAAACATTAATAAGGAAATTGAAGCTACATAAAGGTTAAGAGAACTGTAAGTACATTAGTATGTAACCGGTTAATGAACTAGTTTACGTCTTCTCCTCTTTGTTGTTGTTTTCAATAGCCGGACATGGTGGTACATACCTTTAGTCCCAGCACTCAGACAGAGGCAGGCAGATCTCTATGAGGTCCAAGTCACCCTGGTCTACATAGTGAGTTCTAGGCCAGCTGGGGCTAGAGGGAGACCCTGTCTCAAAAAGAACCATCCCCCACAAAAATGTAGGATGTCTGCCCAAACAGGTAAGTTTGCACCCGTAGTGGGAAAGCCAAATATATACCACTGTGTCAGGATGACACATATGAGGGGTTTTGTTCACCTTGTCTAAGTGCCCATAATCATATGCAGGCCTGGAGAGATGGTTAAGAGCACAGAGTTCTGTTCCAGAGGACCAAGGTTCAGCACCCAGCACCCACATCAGGCAGCTCACAACTGTTTGAAACTCCATGTCCAACACCTCTGGGCTCTGCAGGTACCTATTAACGCCCTCCCCCAAACAAACACACACACACACACACACACACACATTTTTTAAATCTTTTTTAAAAAAGAACTCTACATAGAGTTCACTTTTTCCTTTCAGCCTTCTACCTCTGAAGTAGCACTTTTAAATAGTCTGGGTAAAAACAATGACTGAACTGACTAAGAAATATTTCAAATCAAATCTCAGTTACCTTTAGGATCCTTAAATTCTAAGAACTTAAAGGAAAATCCAGAATCAAATGTAAAGTAGTTTAGGACACAACTCTCAAGACAAATCAGAAGCTACAAATATATTACCCTCAATCAATTCCAGATATTTTAAAGTTATAGCAAACAGGGCTAGAGAGATGGCTCAGCAGTTAAGAGCACTTGACTACTCTTGCAGAAGACCCAGGATCAATTCCCAGGACCCACATGGCAGCTGACAACCGTCTGTAACTCCAGTTCCAGGGAATCTGACATCCTCTGATCTCCTTGGCATTGCACAACATAGGTGTACTTACATAATGCAGGCAATACACTCATACACATAAAATAAAAAGAGCAAATAAAACATTTTTAAAGTAATAATAATAATAATAATAATAATAGCTGGGCGTTGTGCCAGGCGCCTTTAATCCGAGCACGCAGGAGGCAGAGGCAGGTGTATCTCTGTGAGTGCAAGGCCAGCCTGGTCTACATAGTGAGTTCCAGGACAGCTGGGGCTACACGGAGACCCTGTGTTAAACACACACACACAAAAAAAATAATAATAATAATAAAAATAAAGTTATAGCAGACATACATAATTTTACAAAATGAATGGATTCCTGGGGAAAAAAGTTTCCAAAGTCAGTCAGGCAGGATGTTGTGCCCATGACCCCAGCACTCAAGAGCAAAATTCAGGGGCCTGGGAAGATAGCTCAGGAGTTAAGAGCACTGGATGCTCTTGCAGAGGACCCAGGTTCGGTTCCCAGCACACACAATGGGGGCTAACAATTGTCTTCAATGCCAGTTCCAGGGAATTCAATGCCCTCTTCTGGCTCCATGGGCATGTGCAGGCAAAACACTCATGCACAAAAATAAAAATAAATCTTAAGAAGAAAACAGACCAAAATGTAGGAAGATAAGAACTTGATACCAGCAAGGGCTACCTTACAGAGTTCAAGGCCAGCCTAAACTTCGTGGTAAGGTCTTAGGGGGTGGGGGAAATCAGTATAGTTTTCAATGTACTTTCACAGTAAAAATGTACTTGGGAGACCAAGGCAAGATGATTGATTTAGCCAAGGTAGCCAGACTGGGCTAAATACTGAGTTCCAGGCCAGTCTGGGCTAGAGTAAAACTTTGTCTCAAAACTAAACCAAATTCAGCTTTTAGGCAGTAGTCAAGTCCCTAATGCATTTCACATAGATTGTTAATCAATTAATCATCTACTAAGGAAAGAATGTAAAAAAAGAAATGCCTTTAGAACCAAAGGAGTTTACTCAGGAGATGAAGACAAAGTAAAATATAAAACTACTCTATACTTAAAGAAAAATTTTAGTCCAGCCTGGTCCTGTCCTCCAGTCTCCACCAGGAATGCCCCACCAGAACTAATTTACCTGACACCAGGATCAAACTCACAGCCTCATGCAGCGAGGCAGCCACTCTACCAGAAGAGTTTTCTCCTCAGTCCTTCAGTATCATTTTTAAATTTCTGAATGAGGAAAGTGCAATTACTTCCCCAAGTACAATTTTCTGCTTTTAAAGTTCTGGGTAAAATCACCACTTCGAGGAAAATTAATCAATCTGATGACTTTAAAACACACTGTGGGGACTAGAGAGACGGTCAGTCAGTAAAGTGCCTACAGCAGAAGCATGAGGACCTGAGTTCAGATCCTAAACACCCATGTAATAAAAAGCCACACTTGATCATGCACAACTATAACCCTAGCACAGGGTAAGTGGAGACAGGGCAGACAGCCTCAGCTCACAGGCCAGTCAGTCTAGCCAATCAGAGAACACGGAGTTCAGTGAGAGACCCTGTCTCAAAAAATAAAGTGGAGAGGGACTAAGGAAGACACATACTATCAACCTCATGTATGCACACACACACACACACAGACTCAAACACACAGGTACACACACCCACACATAACACAATCCCAGGGGTGCACACACACACATGCACATATACACAATTTAAAAGAGGGTGGGCAAGAAGGGTCAGTGAGCAAAGGCATTTGCCACATCTGACAACCTGAGTTCTATCCCCTCAGCCACACAGTAAGAAAGAATCTACTACCAGCTCCCATAGGTTGCTCTCTGACCTCCATACACACACCATGGTGCATGTGCATTCAAAGGAAGACCATAAAGAATAAAACAAGAACCCTAAGAATAAGAATTCAACTAGGAAAAAAAGTTTTTAAAAGGCCAGGTAAGCCAGGTGTGGCGGTGTGTGCCTTTAATCCCAGCAGAGGTGGGTGGATCTCTGTGAGATGGAAGCCAGTCTGCTCTATCAGAGGGAATTCCAGGCCAGCTGACCTACAGGGAGACCCCGTTTCAAAATAAATAAATTTTTTAAATAAAACAAATAATATAAAAGGCTAGGCATGGTGGCACATGCCTTTAATGCCAGCACCTGGAAGGCAGAGACAGGAGGATCTCTTGAGTTCTAGGCCAGCCAGGACTACATAGTTAAACACTAAGAAGAGGAAAGGAGGGAGGGAAAGTAAAGTAGAGTAAAGCAAGACATATTATTTACTATCTAATTGTCGAATTAGAGCTATGAGCTACAAAGCTGGTTCCCACCATGTGGGAAGTTGAGAAAGGAAAATCACAGGTTCAAGACCAGCATGAACTACATAGCTGTAGCTGTCTCAAAAGAAAACAAAACCAAAAAAAAAAAATAAGCAAACAAGTATTAGAGCTATGAGCTTTAATGAGTTTTAATATTTACAGCTAGATAATGAAACATAGCTGTGTGCACCTACGTGTGGGGGTCAGGACCAGGCATACAGTTCCTAATTCAGAGTCTAGAAGATATAACTGTATGTACCTAAATGTACCTATGTGTGTGAGTTAGGGCCAGGCATACAGTTCCTAACTCGAAGCAATGATGCCTCAGTAATCATGGTCTATCTACCTAGGGTCCATATCAGTCTTAACACCACTCTCCAATAAAATCAGCCAGCATTTGCTGGAGACAGGTGGCACCTGGACTTGCTCCAACTTAACGTTCACATGTTAATGTCACAGACCCTTACAACTTAAAAAATTAAATAGATGATTAAATACAAATTACTGGACCAAAAGATACAAAAAATGGTATTTCACAAAGCATTTCAGGAACACATCTAGAAACATCATGAAATCTTCCAATTTTTAAGTTCTACACAGATGTTAGATGGCGTAACCATATAATTGCCATCCAAATCAGGACCATTACAGGAAAATGGTTATTGTCAATGTTACAAAAAAAAATCTCAAATCACTATGAACTTACATAAACTTGATGCTTAAGCTAGTCACCCTACCCTCTCTAACCCTCTGAAACAAAGGGAGAATGGGGCAGAAAGCTGAATCAAAAAAAAAAAAAAAAAAATCCCCAAATTTCCTTCCAACTTAGGAAAAAAATAAATAGTTCATGGTAGCACCCTTTAAATACATTTTTTGATTGACTAAATGCCTGCAGTGTCTAAAGGGGAAATAGCTGATGGTGAGCTTAATATTTTAGACAGTTACTCATTTTTATTTTTAGTATGTATGCTTGTGTGTGCATAACACATGTGTAAGGGTGCCTGAGGAGGCCAGAAGACAGTGTCAAATCCCCTGGAGTTGGGGTTACTGGTGGTTGTGAGCCACTCAATGTGGGTGCTAGGAACCACAGGAAGCACTCAATCGCTGAGCTATCTCTCCAGCCCCTTTCATGAATATTTTAAAGAAAGTCACGAACAGAATCGCTGACTTTCCACACCAACATTCAGCTTTTTCCACCTTGCCTATAATTCAAGTACTCACAACATAAAAGGGCCTAAGCTAAGGTCAAATACTCCACAGCCTGCTTCAGCAATAGCAATTACCTCAGGAAGTTGAACTGGTTCCAAATTCTATTTCTGAAAGAGATTGACAATGTAATATTGAGAGTATCAGCTGACTCTATTAAGCCTCAGAATTCAATAATTCTAATCAGATACTTGATGTCATTAAAAGGTTAATGGAGATCTACTTCCTCAGCATATTTGTTAGTAAGACTTACTTAAAAAGTAGATGTCAGCCATCTTTAAATTAAATTAACCTTTAATCCCAGCACTTGAGAGGAATCAGGTGGATCTAAGTTCAAAATAAGCCTGGTCTACATAGCACATTCCAGGCCAGTTGAGGATATAGGGAAACCCTGACTCAAAAAAAAAAGTAGAAGTACTAGGAGACAGAGACAGGCAGATCTCTGAGTACATAAAGTTCCAGGCCAGCCAGGAATACACAGTAAAACCCTGTCTCCAATTTTTTTTTAAATTAATCTTATGAAATCAGTTATTTCATTCGCATACTGTAATGTTTCAATTTCAGGTCACTGAAGAGGGGGTGTGTGTGCGTGTTTGTGTCTCTGTGTGTAACATCTTTGTCTAAAACTAATAAACTCAGTTTTTTATTAAACATGAAGTTATAAAATACTTCTATAAAATGTTTAAAAAACAAAAAAAATTCTGTTAAAGGTTAACACCATTTCCTAATTTTATATATATATATCTATATAGATAGATAGATGGATAGATAGATAGACGATAGATAGATAGATATAAAGAACAGCCCGAGAAACCCTCACAAATCAAAATTTGAATTTAGGGGCTAGTATGGTTCAGACATTAAGAGCACCTGAGTTCAGCTCCCAGCACCCATATCAGGTGACTTAGAACCACCTGCAATTCCAAGGGGTGTAACACCTCCTCTGGCCACAAGCACACACATGACATATACACATACATAAATATGTATACACATAAATCTTTTTTAAAAGAACTCAAAACCATCAGTAACTTCAGTTCCAGGGGTTTTGATGGCCATTTCAGGCTTCCTCTGGCACTATAAGCACATGGTGTACTTATATACATTCAGGCAAAACACTCATACATACAAAATAAATGTTTTATAAAACATCAAATTTAAACTAATCATGTTTAGGTCGGCCTATAATCATAACACATGAGGTACAGATGCAGAAGGATTGGAAATTCACAGCCTTCTTCACCTATATAATGAATTCAAAGCCTGCCTGGGCTACATACCATCTCAAAAATAATAATAATGCCAAGCGTAGTGCCTCACATCTTTAATCCCAGTACTCAGGAGGCATGGGAAGGCAGATTTCTATGGGATCAAGGCCAGCCTAGTTTACACAGTGAGTTCCAGGCCAGCTAGGGCTACTGGAGACTGTTTCAAAAGAAAGAAGAAGAAAAGTAACAACAATAATAAAATATCACTTACAAATTATTTAAATGCTTTAGGATAAAATTATATTCTACATGAAATACAGTAAAGAACCTGCAACTTCACATACAAATTCAGTCCTTTCCAGAACAGTGCAACAGTCAAAATACTAGATGGTGGAACTGCTCAGCTGCTGAAAATGTTCATTTGATGCCAAGCCTGATGACCTGAGTCTGATCCCAGAATCCACAGCGTGGAAGGAGAGAACTGACTCCCAACAGTTGTCCTTTGACCTCCACAAGTGCAAGCATGCACACACACAAACACACAAAATAAACTCAATTTAATGTTTCGACAGTCAAATGTTTTATATTAATAAGTTATCCCTGCCGATTAGGAATTGAACTTAAGAATAAAATCAATCAAAATCTCTTCTGAGCAGATTCATTTTCTAGGTTTTCTAAGAAAGTTAGAATGGGTCAAACCATTTAACCAATAGTCCCATATTTTTTGAAGCACACTTATCAGTGAACTTCAAGTGCTTAATGGATTAAAACCTCTATGAGCTTTTTTGGGATGCTCTCTCTCCTTTCCTAATCTTGCCTGCCCCTTATGTCAATAAAAAACAACAGAGGGCTCAAACTCAGTTGGTATGCAAAAAGGTCCTGCGCTCCAACTCCAGAACCACATATACTGGATGGAATGGCATATGCATCTAAGCCTTAAACCCTGGCATTTCAAAGGTAGAGATAGTGGGCATGGTGGCACATTTCCTTTTGTCCCAGCACTCAAGAGGCAGAGTCAGGTAGATCTCTGAGTTCAAGGTCAGTCTGATCTGAACAGCAAGTTCCTGGCCAGTCAAGGCTACATAATGAGATCCTGTCTCAAGCAGAAGCAGGAATATCAGAAGTTCAAAGTCATTTTCAGCTACAGAGAGTTCTCTACCTGGGCTAGAGACCCCATCACCAAAATGTGTGTGTGTATGTGTGTATGACTTTTGACAAGGTGCCAATACAACTCAATGGACCAAGAACTAACTGTCTTCCCATCAAATGGCATTAAAATTATCCACATGCAAAAAAATAAAGACCTTTACTTCATACCAGAAACTAAATAAACTTGAAATGGAGCACCAGGCCTAAATGAAGAGCTAAAAAAGTAAAGCTCTCAGAAGCACAGAAGTAAACCTTAAACCCATCAGCAATGCCTCCAGATATATTGCACCAGGGAAGTGATACCAAAAAAATAAATCAGGCTTCGAGCGAAAACCTGTTACTTCAAAAAACATTACAAATAGCTGGGAATACATAGAAATAAAATATTGGTGCTGGGGAGGTAGCATGGTGATCAAAAGTGCTTATTGTGCAAGCACAAAGATCTGAGTCAAATCCCTAGAACCACCAGGTGTGGTGGTGCATGACTTTAATCCCTGCACTCAGGAGACAGAGGCAAGTGATCTATGAGACCTGAAGGCCAGCCTGGCCTACATAGTGAGTTCCAAAGTACAGGGAAACCGTGTCTCAAAAAGCCAAAAAAAATTTAAAATCCCTACAACCTATATAAAAAGCAGTCATGGTCACAAGCACCATGGGGAATGGAGACAGGAGGACCACTGGAGCCTTCTGATCACCAGCTTAGTGGAAGGGTATAGTGAGAGACTCTGTCTCCAGAGACTAAGATACAGAGTGATACAGCAGAACACCTAATGTCCTCCTCTAGTTTCCCTGGGTACAGACACACAGACACAGACCATAGCATAAACGCATATATACCATACATACAAAAAAAAAAAAAAACAGCTTTAAAAATTAGGGGTGGGGTACAGTCCAGTGGCTAACCCTTGCCTAGCACATGAAAGGCCCTGTGTGTGATGCCTAGCACAGTAACCTCGAGGTAGAGGTGGGGAAATCAATGTGTTCACACAGGTAAAGTCTAACTCCTACTCAGTCTAAGCCTCTCAGAATCTAGACCCACCGTCTTATGCCTTCCACCACCAGAATCCATTTTCAGCACAGACAGGATCTTTAGGACCCAGAACATACTCTGCCTGTTTCAAGCCCACTGGTCCCCGACTCATAATCCACTTAACTCTGAACATTCAGACTATGACATCTCTTTCTTTAAATTCATCTTTCCATTCTAATTGCTTCTTTTTCTTTCCTTTTTCTTTTTTTTCTCATGTACCAGCCAGGACTTGAACTCACTATGTAATCAACGATGCTTTGAATTTATGATCCTCTGGTGTCTGGGGTTAGAGGAGTGCCCTATACCCAGCTTTCACGTTCCTTTTCTTTTCTTCTCCTTAAATGTTCAGTTATTTGGTGAGTAGGTAGGTGCCTATTGTACACATGCACAAGGGAATGAAAGCAGAAGGCCAACTGTGGGAGTCAGTTCTCCCACTCCACTGGGGGTCAAACTCTAGTGGGTCAGGCTTGATGGCAAGCACTTTACCCACTGGACCACCTTGCAGGCCACCACATTTCTTATATACTATCTTCCCGGGCCTAGTGAAGCACAGTAAAAAGGTCAGGAGTTGCCTCAGCCTTTCTTAGACTCCTCCTACCTTCAAAGTCCAATTTCAACAGCCAGATCTGGATATGGTCAGATCTACCAAATCATGTTCTACGTCCACCTAACTTTGTCCCCATGTCATCTCAAACTTCTGACTGTTTGCACACGTCAATCCTGCCTCCCTGACCTGCAGGAACCCCTTTTAAGCTTTTCCTCCTTTCCTTGTTCAGTAACAGTAACACCTCCTAAAAACAAAGAAATCCAGGAGGAGCTGTACATGGAGGCTGAGGCAGGAGGATCACCATGAATTTGAGACCAACTGAGACTACACATCAAGATCCTGTCTCAAAAATACCAAGAAAGAAAAAGAAGTATATAAGACTGTAGATTACTAACCTAATAATTTGACCTCATTTTACAAATGAGAATTTGGGGGCTAGAGAGATGGCTCAGTGGTTAAGAGCACTGACTGCTCTTGAAGAGGACCCAGGTTGGTTCCCAGTACCCATAGTGGCTAACAACCATTTGTAACTCCAGTTCAAGAGGATTTGACTCCCTCTTCTGACCTCTGCGGGCACTGCAGAACATGGATGCATTTATACACATGCAGGCAATACACTCCTACACATAAAAAAATTTTTAAGTTAAATATTTTTTTTTTAAATAACAGAATTTAAGCCCATTAAAATTAAAAGCCAGAGTCTGTAGAGATGACTCAACTGTTAAGAGTTCATACTGCTCTTGAGAAGGCCAAAGTTCAGTTTCCAGCACCAACATCAGACAGCTCATAAAACTCCAGTCCCAGGGGATGCAACACCTCTGGGGTTCCAAGGGCATCTTGTATTCATGTGCACATACTCACAGGCATACAAACATATGCATAATTAAAAATAAACCTCTAAGCACAGCTTCAGGCATACAAACATATGCATAATTAAAAATAAAAATAAACTTTAAAAAAATTAAAGCCCATTAGAGCTGGGAGTGAAGCTCAGTGCTAGAACACATGCTTAGCTTGCTCAGCGTCCTGGTCCTGAATCTAATACTCAACACCAAAGCATACAGATTAATAAAAAACAAACAAAAAACAGGAAAGAAACGGACCAAAATGTTAACAGTAGATAACCTTTACAAAACCATCTATGTCAAGCGTGGTAGCACACAGCTTTGAGGCCAGCAGTTGGGAGGCAGAGGCAGATGGATCTCTGAGTTGGAAGCCTCCTGGGTCTATATAGCAAGTTCCAGGCTAGTCAGAGATACACAGTGAGACCCTATCTCAAAAAACAAACAAAATACCAACAAACAAAGACAAAAAAGTCTGTATTATAAATGGCATAGTGGTACAAACACACAGACCTAGCACTTGAGAGACTAAGGCAGAAGTCAACACAGTTAGACCCTGTCTTAAAAAAAAAAAAAAAAAACTTCTGAATATACCAAGCTAAAACTTGTGTTTCAAGTTTAAGGTTAATAGGTTCTAAGTCAAAGTTTAATATCAAAACAGTGATGGTCTCATGGGATTAAAGTGAGAACGTGGGAACCTGTCAACCTCTCTCTCTCTCTCACTTACACACACTTAGAATTTTATTTCCTTCACTATTTTTTTTTACGTTTCCTGCTTTATGTTACTTGCATAATGACAAGTTGTTAATTATTAATACTTGACTACAGATGTCGCTCCTGTAGCCTTTGAACCAACCCAAACCCCATCCCCAGCATCTGAACTTCAAATACAAAATAGCCACTGTAATTTTGTAAATTGGGTCAACGCTATTCTGTCTCAAAGGAAATCACAGATGATTTTCAATTTAATTATGTATCAGTACAAAACAATTTTCAGGCAACCTTGAATGCTGAAAGTGAGCTGAGAAGCCAGGTGTCTCAGGCCTAGGGAAGTACTGTTCTAGTCCACAGTGAGCAACAGACCAAAACACCTGCCTCTGGGGCGCTTTTCATTCTACTAAAGGATCCACACCTAGGAGTCAGGAAGCTCACACCCACTCAAAAACACACAAAACAGCCACTAGTTAGGAAAGGTCATAAACATCAACACATTTCAAATGCACTTAAAATAGATTAAACTATCTCAAATTTCAGCTGAGGATACAGGAGAGTGAAAAACTCCTCCTGGTTGGCAGGAAGCCAAGGAACTAGAAGTCATTTGAGAATTCCGAAGTCGTTCTGAATCCTGCAATATTTCATCCATGGAAATCTCAGCTGTACTTTATTCACACTGCCTGAAGTAATCTGCCTGGCTAAGAATCAGGAAATGATTTCTTTCTTACTCTATTCACTCAAAATACCATTCCTAGTAAAAACATGTTGTATCTCATGACAAGAGTTTGTTCCAGAACCTACTTTCCCTCATAGGTCATAATAAACCATCACCAAGTATAACTTAACCACATCATGCCAACCTTAGCTTATGCTTTCAAACCACCCTACAACTAAAC
This sequence comes from Eospalax fontanierii, assembly GCA_035773235.1. Lineage (NCBI taxonomy): Eukaryota > Metazoa > Chordata > Mammalia > Rodentia > Spalacidae > Eospalax > Eospalax fontanierii. Next base: position 14,901,023 of record CM069553.1, read on the forward strand.
TAGACTTCATCCAGTCTAGACCCTAACGACATGGAGGCGACTCAGCCTCATAGAGGCAGCTCACCTTCGGTTAACCCTACTAAGAAGCTATAACCTACAGGTTTCTTATGTGAGCAAGCTGTCTTATGTCAGCATGCTTCCTGGATCAGTAAATCGCCAAAGAAACCTGTGGCTGTCCACCTGACACACAGATACCGCTGACTGGTCCACATAATCCCCTTCCCACACCTGCAATAATGAAACCAACCAACCTCTAAGCACAGCTTCAGAATCCAAGCTCTTAGAAGTCAAGGTCACTGAGCCTTTGAGACTCTCCACTTCATTTTAGAAAAAGTGACTAGCCCAATACAGGACTTCTATTAAAATAAACAAGTTGGAAGATGGAAACAGGAGGATCAAAAGTTCAAGGCCAGCTTGAGCTATATGAGACCCTGTCTCAAAAATAGCTACTGCAGGCGTGGTGGTACAGGCTTTTGACGCAGTACTTGGGGGGCAGAGGCAGTCAGATCCCTGTGAGATCAAGGCCAAGCTGATCTACATAGCAAGTTCCAGACCAGCTGGGACTACAGAATGAGATTCTGTCTCAAAAAAGATAGATAATAAGACTCAAACTCAAACCTTGCCAAATTCAATCCCTGCACTTGTGAATACAGGAGGTAAACCTTGTACTTTCAGGTTAACAGGCACTGCTAACCTTGAACAGTGATCTTATGAGATAAAGTGGAAAGAAAGCCAGGAAGGATGGGGTCAAGCACTGACTCCTTAGAGACTTTCAATCCGTAGCCATTATACTCGGACTACCACTTTTTATAGTTTTAGTTTCCCTACCCCTAGGAGGGGGAAAAAGGGGGACAAAAAAGAAACACAACTACAATCTATTTACTAACATTCTTTGCAGCAGCCACAGTGCTGGGAAGCCGTCTGGCAGAGCAGCCCTGTAAACCTGGCTTCACTTACTCATGGTTCTAATTTGCTCAGAGGTCAACTTCTGTACAAAGCTCTAATTCCTCCACCCCCAGACTAGACTCTCTGCAAAGTTCTCACTGTACCCTGTCTCAATATCCTGTCTATATCTGTTGTGACCCATTTCTTTGAGGGCAAAGATTATCTTACCTTTTCAATCCTAACCTACCACACTAGGTTAGTACACAGTAGGTGGTAAATAAATGAACCAATTCATAAGTTTATACTGAACCCCTACAGAAACAGTCAAAACAGCTCAAAGTGGTAATCCTCTCCACTGTGTGCAAAACATGGTTTTCAAATAGTTTTAAACAACCAGCTTCTAAAAACTGATCACGAACATCAATGAGGAAAAGCAACATATTAGTGCTTTAGGTTGTTTAAGTCTCACAATATAACAAAAAATACCACATCTGTAACCGGTCAGCAGAAAGAGGAAAGGTTCTCCCTTCTTTACCTCCACAGAGCACCTGCCTCCCTTTCTCTTTCCTGAATGAGGATCTGCATTCAAGACCTGACACCTTCTTGATGGTGGGACTGGAAGCAAAAAACTGCAGCTACCACCACCACCACCACCGCAGCTTCAGCTTCACGATTCCCACTGCTAGTTACAATGGTATTTTGCTGGAGGCCCTGCTGCCTTCTGAACAGGCAGAACCGTGCTAAACCCACCATGGAGGGCCTGTGCTCTAAGTCTCAGCTAGGGGAAAGTAACCTACTTGTCCAGGAGTATATGCCTGTGAACTAATTAAAACAAGATACAGTGTCACCGTGTTCTTCACTGCTCCACAAAGCTGCTCTCCTGTATGGACTTTCCCCTGGCTCTCAAATACAGGAGATATTTACTCGTCCATTCTGCATGCAGACTGGTAAGAAGCAGGCCAGCAGAGTAAGAAGGGCACCATGGGCTTAGCCTCTCATACATCACCATTCAGGAGTGACCTTGGAATTATCCTCAACTATAAAATAGTAACAATATCTACCTGACTAGAGTTCCTAGGAGAAACTAAATCAGGTCCTGTATGTATGATTTCTAGAACAGCAGGCACTCAAGAAACTGATACTATTATTACCCAAATCTAGTTTAGCAGAGAGGCAAAAGGAAGACAGAAAACACTACAGGCTTGGCCTATAAGGTAAACTGAAAGTCAGTGGGGCAGGGGGAGGGAATTATAAACTTCTCAAAAAACAAGAACATTGCAGAGGGGCATGTATGGCAAAGTAACTGAGGACACAAGTAATTTTATTTTCCGGAGACACAGGTCTCTAATTTAGTTCCTGGAAAGAACGTACTGTCTAATTTTCCTAACTAAACTGGCCACCCCAAAACAGTAACTAGACTCCTCAGAAGTGTCGGCAGCCCTGAGAGAAATCACACCCTAAAGTCTCTCCATGTAAACAGAACACTGTGTATTCACGAATGGCAAAACTGTTTCTGCTTAATTTGAGACTATCTGGGCGCACTTGAATTCAAAGCCATTTACCCTGAATTATCTGAAAGAGGGGTAGTTTCTATCTAAAAAGCTGGAGTTTTAATGAAGACCCAAAAGCCGCCTGAAAAACTTAAGCAGAGTTTCTGTGAATGGACGGTCTATGGTTCTATCTATGCAGTCTTAACGGAAATATCAGTTATTTGTCATCCAGAAAAACACTGACCTCTGTTCAAGATTCTCAACGGAGCCTCTTTCAACCTCAAACTGGGAGGCTGAGATGAGGAGATCTCAAGACAACTATCCTGAAGTTCCAATTTCACCAGCTACAAGCTTCATCGTGCTGGCTTATGTCAGGAAAACTCTCAGCATGCTTCTCCCTGCTTCTAGAACTCTTCAGGCTTGAGTTATTCTCCTTCCAGCCCTCACCATCCCAGCCCACACTCTGTCAGGCACCACCCTCTGACTCTTTACAGTCAAAGGGGCCATTTCTCCTTCAACTGGCCTCCTGGATCCTGCCATGCAAAACCGATGTCTGCCTAAATAGCGTTTACTCAAACCCTTTGTTGCAAGCATGTCATTTCTCATTCGTCACTTGAACACTCAGTACAAATGAAGGACACCTGGCCATACAATGCTCCTTCTTTTTTTTTTAAATACTGATCGAACTTATTAATTTGAGGCAAACAACTGTACCCATATATTTTGAGGAACCAGAAAGCTATTCAAGTCATGGAAAGAGCAACTCCAGTCCTGCACTCCAGTCTCAAGGCTTCAATGCTATCAACTAATTGCACAATGACCACTCCCATTCAATACAAATTCCTGCATTCCCTCGGGTGAGAAAGGGGGAGACTATTCTTCAATCTACTTCTCATCAGGTCCCCATTACTAAATGACAATATTTTCCACTATGTGTGTTCTGAGGAATTCTGCAACCTACACTTCATAAATGATGTATTTAAGAGTTTTTATTTTAGCAATGTGATCTTTCAGGGAAGAAAGCAAAGTTGTAAATACAAAATATATCAAATACAAAGTTGTAAAATACAAAATATAACAAGAGTACAATTTCAGCTTCAATGACATAAGGCAAAATAGAAACCTAAAGCAGTATGTAAGTATCCAATGTTACCAGAAACAGCATTAAAAAACATCTCCACCAGGAAGAACACCTTAAATTTATTCATCTTTAACAACTGCATCGTTTATTTTTAAAAAGAAAACAAAATCTGCAGCATTAGCAACAACTTTTAAGTCACAACCAACTTAGAGCTTCCAGGTCCTTCCTTTGTGAAATTTGTCAACAAAAAAGCACACCTGGAACAGTCCAGTCAGCTCTCTGTGTCCAAGAGGCCACCAAAGTCACCAGACACTGTCACATATATAACACTGTGGCCTCTACTTGCTACTTTGTACATCAAGAACACATACTATGGTTTTCTTTGGTTTGTCTAACTGCCAAACAGCTTAAAGATTCGGGTAATGAATAACTTACTAGGTCTCCGGACAGAAACAAGCAGAGACCATCAAGAAAAACAAACCTAAAATTAGAAAGGAATTTGAGCTGAGTATTCAGCAAAGATAGAGATATTGAACAGATCAGGCACTGAGTCTACCTTGAAGCAGGCAAAATAGCCTTCTCCTCTGGTCAAGCAGTTAAGCATGTGGGCCCGAAGTAACCAGATTTTCCATGAACATTAAACATTCTCAACAGTGAATAATTCTTAACAGAATCATGCAGGGTAAAAACATTATGAAATCAGTACACACATCACACTGGAATGGAATTCATCTTTCCTCTGCGCCACAATGCCTGCATTGAAAAATGTGGACCGACGATATTTTAAAAACACAGAAAATGACACTTGACAGAAACCAAACAATGACCTGAGATGACTCCAGAAGGGAGATGCCTTTCTCTTCTCAAAGTAATCCAAACAGACAAGAATCAATCCAAACTGGGAAATAATCTGTGGCCCAAACAGCCCGCATTTATGCGCTCAAACACCCTACTATTTCTACAAGTCAACACACCACGCTAAAAAAAAAAAAAATCCACAACACATCGGGACACCCAGTGATCATTTGTTGATTTTGTTGGGCACAAGGGTTAGGGAGGAGGGGCGCATGATGAAATGTTACTGTCAAGCAGGTAACACCTTTCTCAATCAATCTCCGGAGTCAAGAATTCAACGTTTTATTCTCACTGGCTACTTTTTGACTAAAACACCAAGTCACTAGACTTTTCCAAACAAAGCTGTCCAAACTTCAACCTAGCAAAGAGCATGAAATTAGACACATTCAAAACTAGACGTCGTAGAGCCCGGGTCCCCTCCAGACTTCGGGCCTACAGAGAACAAACTAGAGCCCTTGAAAAATAGCCTAACACAGGGCTTCCAAGAAGTGAAACTTTTGAGGGTGATGGGTAATATGAGTTAACTTCCTCTTCCTTTAAAAAGGTCAAAGACAGGGAAGTGTCCAGTATAACATTTCCTCCTTAGCCGGCGTTCTACCACAAACCACAACACAACTCTCCCAAATACTGAAAAACATTAGCCCAGAAGGAGTGCTTTTTTTTACGCTTGCACCGTACACTGAAAACCCAACTTACCTCGGGAACCAGAGATTAATTTCGAACAGGAAATATACCAATTAAGTTGACAATGTATCATAAATAGGCCACCAAGCATCGCTGCGGGCCGGGAGAACTGCAGGGGGATAGGTAGGAGAGTGTGATCCTCCCAACCATCAGGGGAAAAGCCTTGCCTGCAGGGCTGGCTGTTCCCAGGCACCAGCAAATCCTGCCCGGTAAAGGGAGGGGGGCTACAAGAGCAGGGAACCCCCAGATCCAAAGGCGAAGGGCTGTAGAGGCATGACCCAGTGGAGATGGTGTTCACTGTGCTGCAGAGGGGTCTGGCGTACCCCGCAAGGCTGCTCCGGGTGCACCCCAAGAGCCTGAGCCAGGCAAGGATCGGGGAGCTTCTCCGGCTGGGCTGTGGCGGCGGGCAAGGAGGGTCCCCTCGGATGGCAAAGGTGAAAAGGATACTGTTGGGGCGCCTGGGTCTGGAGGGCCCTGATGTTCGGGTGAGGAGGAGGGGCCGCCGCCGCCGCTGCCGCCGCTGCCGCCGCCGCTGCCGCCGCCGCCGCTGCCGCCGCCGCCGCCGCCGGATGAGGAGGCGGTACCGCTGCTGCTGCCGCCGCCGCCGCCGCCGCTCCGGTGCCGGGTCCGGGTCCTGCTGCAGCCGCTGAGCCTGATTTCAGAGCCGGTTTCTGCGGTAAACTCATGGCAAAGCGAAGCCACCAACCCCCCCAGAGCGGGACCGGGCGCGCCGGGGTGCAGGGGCCGGGGGCAGCGCAGGGGCGGGATGGGGGCAGACCCGGGGAGGCGGCGGGAGCGGGGGGCCGGGGGGAGGCTGGGAGGAGGAGGAGGAGGGGGCCGGGACCGGTCACACACGCCCTCCGCCGCCGCCGCCGCCGCCGCCGCCGCCGCCGGCAGCAGCAGCCGCCCCGCGGGCCAGCACCACCGGCTGCCGGTCTCCGTGACAACGCGACCCCAGGGGGGGGGCCGGACCCGGCGGGGACAGGAGGCGGAGAGACCGGACCTTTCACGGCAATATCCTCATGGGCCGGCGGCGGGGGGTCGTGATCCCCCTCCCCGGGGGAAGCGGCGCCCTTCTCGTTAGCGGGGCTCAGGCGATGCGGACGGATTTTCTTCCCTCAACGAGCAGAGCATCCAACATGGCGCAGCGGCCGCCTCCAGCAGTCCGGCAGGACGGCCGCTCGGAGGTTTTCGTACCTTTTCGGAATGGCTCGGCGGGGCCGAGGGTAGGAAGCTCCTTCGGCTCTTTCCGGAGACCGCGAGTATTCGGGGTTCTTCGGCGGCGCTCGGGAGCGTCTTCGGACGCCGTTAGGGAGCGCCGCTGGGGCTGACTGGTTTAGTCGGGAGAGATCGGCGAGCCTGGAGTTAGTTCCTGAGCCCTGGAGCGGGGCGGGGGCGGGGTTGGCGGGGAGCCGCGGAGCCGCGGGAGAGGTCTGGCGGGAGGAGGCCCTCCCCTGCGGCCCAGCCTCGGAGAACAATGGTAACGGTCCAGAGCTCGCGGTTATTCCGTAGAGACCTGGCCACTGGCGCCGAGAAGCAACCGAGCGAGAAACTCGAGTTGCGGTGGAAGGAACTGCTAGAACCCTTGCGCTCGCCGGCGAGCACTGATTAGCATAACCAGGCATGGCTAGACCGCCCCGACGACGCGTACCATGGGCATTATGTCGACATGTCCTCAGATGCTGTGAGTGGGAAATGGAATGAGGAGCTCCATTTGCAGAGGAGGCCTGGAAGAAGAAAAGTGACTACTCCAAGGTCATCCAGCTTTGGCCGGGAAGGAGCGGAAATCCAGAATCTGAATTTCATCTTGCCTTCTTGTCAAATTGGGAATAGATACAAACTGCCCTGCCCCTTCTGGTATCAGCAGCCCTCACCCAGGGGTCTGTGGGATGGAAGTGTTCTCAAGGCTAGAGGAGGGCCCTAACCCGTACTCTACCCCTTTGTTGGGATGACACTGTGGATAAGGAACCTTCCTTCCACCCCGATCCACACCTTGCACACCGCACCCCACTAGGAGCCTTGTCCCTGAGTACACAGTAACATAAAGTGACAAGGCATCATAGGCGTCTCAGAACCATCCAGATACATCCAGATCCAGATATCATCTTCATTAGATCACACAACCCCAAGAAATAGGTAGTACCCATTTTATACATGAATTTGTAGGCAGCCAGGCATGGTGGTACAGGTCTTTAATCCCTGTACTGGGGAGGCAGACGCAGGCGGATTTCTATGAGATCAAGGCCAGCCTGCTCTACACAGCGAACTCCAGGCTACTTGGGACTACAGAGAGACCTTGATTCTCACACCAAAAAAGAAAGAATTTGAAGCCGAAACTGACTCAGTTACCATCCCGCTTCCAAAGAATTGCGAAATCTGAAATCCAAAACTGACAGGAGACTTTGACAAGGTCCCATGGACAGTGTAGTGGACAGAGGCAAAACAGGGTTGAGGACATGGCTTAGTCATAAAGAGCTTGCCTCACAAACTACAAGGACCCAAGTTCAGTCCCCAGAACCATGTAAAAAAGTCTGGTATGATGGTGTGTGTTTATAATCCCAGGACTGGGGAGGTGATCTAGCAGATCCTTGGGGCTCCCTGGCCAGCCACCCAACCTGTTTGGTGAGTTTCAGGTCAGTGAGAGACCCTGTCTTTAAAAAAAAGGAGTAAAAAAACAAATGTAGACAACACCTGAGGAAAACACCTCAGCTTGTCATCCAGCATGTGCAGCACCCACACACACATGAACACACAAAAGATTAGTCTCCTATTTTTTATGTGTATGAGTGTGTTTGCACTCAGATGCCAGAAGAGAGAGTTTGGATCCCCTGGAACTGAAGTTACAGACTGTTGTGAATTGCCAGATAGGTGCTGGGAACCAACCCTAGGTCCTTTTGCAAGAGCGGTATAAACCTTTAACCACTGAGCCATCTCTCCAGCTCCTGCTTGTTTGTTTTTTGAGAGGGTCTCATGTAGCTGAGGATGGCCTCAGCCCACTATGTGGCTGCAGATGACCTTGGACTCCTGATCTTCTTGCCTCTACCTCCCTAGTGCTGGGATTACAGGCATCTACTTCCATGCCCTGCTTGCTTTTTCTTTCTTTTTTGTTAATTAAAGCTTTACATGGGATGGATGCTTAATTCATGGCAACCCTAGGAGCCCCAGATGTTCCCTGTAGGATAAAAGATGATCTGAAAGAAGGTGACACAACCTATCACTGCCTTTGGTATAGTGTCCCTAACTCAAAGGAAAGCCTCTTTTTATCCTCAGACCTAGAGAGAGCAGCTACCTCCCACTACGGAATCCTCTGCTGTGTGAATTTGTAACACCTAGTTACTTAAGCTTAGCTCTTCCATGCCTAGCTCCCGGTGGGGGGTGGGGGGGGATCCCCAGTTCCCCAGCCTCTCCTTTCCTATTCTGAGATCTCAGGCTTCTTTATCCTGGCCAGAATCTCTTGGAAGACAAAAGATTTGCCTTCTCCTTTACCATAAATTGATAACAGACTGATAATTGCCTAATTGTTGCTCTTTTCTGAGCTTCTTTCCCTTCCTACCTTAATAGCTACAAGCATCAGGCAATTAGTGTGTGCCTGGTCTTTGCTAAGTACCTTGTGAGCATTATCTCTTTCAAACCGGATAGACCTTGGGCAAAATACTGTTCAAGTCCCAGATAAGATTCTGAACTCGGGCAATCGCGGGGAGGCGGGAGGGGGCTCTTCTAGAGAGCAAAGTCTTGAAGATGGCGCTGTTCCCTTCTGCAGGACTCTTGGAGCTCAGCGGGGTCATCCTTTCTTCAAAAAGCAAGACTGCTGGGTGCAGGCCTTCAGTCTCAGCCCTCCTGAGACTGAGGCAGGTAGATCTCTTTGGGTTCTACACAGGGAGTGAGTTCCAGGCCAGCTGGAGCTACAGGGAGACCCTGGAGCTGAGGAAGTGGCTCACTGCTCAAGTGTTTGCCACATACACACGTACACTCCCACAGAGTAGCTAACTCTTACCAAATACCTACTATGTGTCCGAGTCTAACAATGCCAGACATTTTGTTTGTAGGATAACTCGTTTCCCCTGAAAACTCTGTAAAGTGTTACCATAACTCTTTTGCTAGAAAAGAAACTAAAGTTCAAAGACACGCAAAGGCCATTTGTGTAACTTCTAAGTGGAAGGTCTGGGCTTCAAACCCACGGCACTAGTTCCAAGTATGATTGACTACATTGCCTTCAGCCCAGCAACCCCCTCATCCCAGCCAGAAACCCTGACAAGAAAAAAATCAATTGACCCTGTTAACCTTCGTCAAAGGCTGGTGAGATGGCTCAGTGGGTAAGCTCCTGCTTCCAATCCTGATGACCTAAATTCAATCCCGGGGACCCACTTGGTGAATGAAAAGAACTGACTCCCTCAGGTTGCCCTCTGACCACAACATGTACATACACAGATATCTGACCTCAGCATGGTATATACATACAAAAAAAACACATGTGGGAGTGCATGCACACACACACATACACATTTTTATTAAAATAAGATCTCCCACGAATCCCTTACTCCCCAGTAGCCTGCAAGATCTGCCTAAATCCAAGATCTTTCAGAATCTGGACTTCTCTTCACCTTGAGTAGCCACCTTAGTCTCTTAAAAACAAAGTGTCATCCTCACCCTCTGGCCTCCCGTATGACCCTTCCCTCCAAATTCTTCTCTGTCCCCTTAGCCGATTGGATGATTCCTGCTTCAAGGCTCAGCTGGAGCATCACCTCCTCCAGACAGCCTTTCAAAATGAACTAGGCTTCGTTCTCAGTGTCAAGAGTACCCCACTAGAATCCAATTACCTGAGTTCGGTTCTCAGCACTGTTCATTCCTTGTATGACTTTAGAGGGAGTTCTCAAACTTTTTATTCATTTATTTTTTAAAGGTTTATTTTTATTTTTAAAATTTTTTATTCATTTTTATTTTGTGTGCATGAGTGTCTTCCTACATCTGTACAAGTGTAGGAAGGCATGGAGATCATGTGTGCAGGGCATGGAGAAGCCAGAAGAGAGTGTCAGATCCCCTGGAACTGGAATTAAGAACTGGGAACTGAAACCCAGTCCTCTGCAAGAGCAAGTGCTTTTTACCACTGAGCCATCTCTCCAGCCCCAAATTCCCATTTTTAATTTTTATAATTATGAGACTAGGTAGGGGGTACACATGAGTACAATGGCCAGAAGAGGGCGTCTGCTCCTCTGGAGTTGAAGTTAAGCGGTTGTCAGTCCTCTGACTTGGGTGCTGTCACGCCAGGTCCCCTGCAGCTGCTCTGCACACTCAGCCCTTGAGCGGCCACTGAGACATCTCTCCAGCCCTTTGTTTTTTAATTGTGTGTGTGTGTGTATATAGATGTGTGTGTGTGGATTTGTGCACATGAGTAAAAGTGCCCATGGAGTCTAGAAGAGGCTGTTGGATCCCCTGGAGATGAAGTTCCAAATGGTTGTGAATCACTCAGTGTGGATGCTGAGAACCTAATCCAGGTCCTCGGGAAGAGCAGTGCCATCTCTCAGTACCCTTAAACCTCTCAAGCCTTGGATTTTCTTATCTGTAAAAGAGACTCCACTTCCTAGCGTTACTAGAAATAAACACAAATCACTTAGAGATTCCTGGCATAAGGTAATTGGTAATTTTTTACACACTTTAACCATTAGGAGTCATTTATACAGAGACATTTCTTAGTTTAAAAATCCCTCAGATCTACCAAGTACTCAAGTGGGATATGAAATTTAAATGATTAAATAATTGTGAATTGCCAGAGGATTATTCTGAGGAGTCCTGGCAACACAGAACCCAGGCTGCTTTCCCGCCTCTCAGGGAGAGAGCCAGGCCAGCTTATCCTGGAACAGGCTCTTTGGCAGCTATTCCCAGAACCCACCAAAGCCCGTGGTAAAGGCCTACAGAGCAGAGGAGCTAGAAGGCAAGAATACTCAGTTTAGAGATCTAGGTGATTCGTTAGGGACTGTGCTTTGTCTGAGTAACTGACAAGAGTGCCCCCACTAGACTCTAATTACCTGAGTTCGGTTCTCAGCTCTGCTCGTTCCTTGTATGACTTTAGAGGGAGTTCTTGAACTCTTTATTCATTTATTTTTAAAAGGTTTGTTTTTATTATTTTAAACTTTTTTAACTTAAAAAAATTTTAATTTGTCTGAGTAACTGGTTCAGGAGGACCCCTCAACTTCTTTTTTTAAAGACAGGACCACTGAACTGCCCAAGCTGGCTTCAAACTCCTGGGCTTCAGCAATGCTTTGCCTCCCAAGGAGCCAGGACCACAAGGCACACCCCTATAGCCAGCGGGCATTCGCTAGACTCACTCTTTCCTTCTTCCTCTTTCCTGCCCCTCCCCAGGACTGGTGACGGACACAGGGCCTCCTGCATTCTAGGCAAGTTCTCTACCACTAATCTACAGCCCCAGCTCTAATTTTCTTCTCGATATCCTTTTCTGGTATTTTGAAATAGGGTCTTACTCTGTAGCTCAAGCCGGCATGAAATTCTCTATGTAGCCAGCCAGGTCTGACCTCAAACTGAAGCTTATCCTCCTGCTTTACTCTCTGAAGAAAGTAGAATCACAGGCCTCAGTCACTACAACTGGCTCTGCTTTTTCTTTATTTCTTTTATTTGTATGTTTGGGTTCTTTGAGGTGATCTCACTATGTAGCTGAGGCTGTCCACAAATTTATGCCAAGAAATGCCAACTTCATTAGCCACTGAAAGGTTTATATGTCATGAGATGCTCCAGTCTGAGACATACCAAGGTCTGCCCTGTGTGAACTCTGGCAACCCATGATCTAGATTCTGAGCAAACAAGAGATAGAGATGGGAAGCCAAAAGGAATTTTAAAAAAATAACTTAGTCTTTGAGAGGTAGAGGCAAGAAGTTCAGGAGTTAAGGGTGATCCTCAGCTATATAGTGAGCTCCAGGTGGACCACACACTCTGTCTCAAAAATAAATAAATAAATAAATAAATAAATAGAGAGATAAATAAGCAGGTGTGGTAGCTCATATAGTCTAGTCCCAGTGCTCCAGAGACAGAGACAGGCAAATCTCTGTAAATTCAAAGCCAGCCTGGTCTACATAGTAAGTTCCAGACCAGCCAGAAAGAGCTGCATAGTGAAACCTTGTATCAAAAAACAAACAAAACATAATAATAAAAATAAGGCTGGAGAGATGGCTCAGTGGTTAAGAGCATTTGTTCTTGCAGAGGACCCAGGTTCAGTTCCCAGCACCCACATGGTGGCTAACAACTCTACTTCCAAGGGATCCAGTGCCCTCTTCTGATCTCCACAGGTATTGTATGCATGAGGTACACATATCATGCAGGCAAAACACTCATACACATAAAACAAAAACAAAAGAGGGGCCAGAAAGATGACTCAGTGGTTAAGAGTGCTTGGTGCTCTTCCAGAGGACCCAGATCCAATGCTAGGTGGCTTACAACTACCTGTAATTCCAGCTCTAGGGGGATCTGACTTCTCTGGCCTCCAAGGGCGCCTGCATTCCAGTGTGCATATCCACACAGAGACACACATATACACATAATTTAAAAGGATAAAAAGAAATAGGTGTGGTGGTGCACACCTTGAATCCCAGCATTTGGGAGGCAGAGGGAGGTAGCTATATGTGAGATCGAAGCCAGTCTGATCCACATAGCAAGCCAGGCTAGCTAGAGCTACATAGTGAGATCCTGTCTGAAAAAATAAATATAAATATAAATTATTAAAAGAAAACAAAGAAGCTGGGCACGGTGGCACATGCCTTTAATCTTTAATTCCAGCATTCAGGAGGCAGAGGCAGGCAAATCTCTGTGAGATCAAGGCCAGCCTGGTCTATATAGTGGGTTCCAGGCCAGCTAGGGCTACAAGGAAAACAAAACAAAACCAAAAGGAAGGAAAGAAGGAAGAAAGGAAGCCACATGTGGTGGCATACTCTTATAATCCCAGTAATTGGGAGATAGAGGCAAGACAATCATGACTTCAAAGTCATCCTTAGCTAAATAGCAAATCTAAAGATAACCGGAGCTATGTCAGGCCCTCCCCTTCCCACCCCCCAATAAAAAGAGAGCTAGTGAGGGGGCTCAGTGAATAAAGCACTTGCTATACATGGACCAGAGTTCTAAGCACAGAATCCACATAAAAACTAGGTGGATGGGCCTGGCCATTTATTTTTGTTTTATGTATGTGTGCTGCCTATATGTATGTGTACCTGATGTGTGTGTGTGTTTAGTGCCCATGGAGGCCAAAAGAGGGCAATGTGCTGTTATCCAGCTCCAATACTTACCTGTTATCCAAAAGAGGAGGAGAGAAGAAAGACGCAAGTTGGTGTGGTTGGAAGTCTGGTGTGGCACAGCGACATTTTGCCATTTCCTACCCTGCACACATTCAGAGGAGCCACAAATGCTGTTCTGGTAAACACTGTGCCATCCGACCCTTTCCCAGGCCCTGGGACCCAATAGGGGATACTTTGGAAGGAAAGTGACTCTGTTCAAAGTTTTAAATTTTTTCTTTGAATGCTGGGAATGAAACCTGGAAGCTCTCATGCTAAACATGTCCTCTATCACTGAGCTACATCCCCAGCACCAAAGGTCACAGTGCTTTAAGACAGATCTGGATTCTAGCCTTACAGATTAATAAGTTAACCTTTAGCCAGTTTCCTGACTTCGCTGGACCATTTGCCTCGTGAGGATAAGAGGTCTGTGTTAAGGGTTAAAGGGACTTGACTATAAAAACTATCAACAAAGCCTAGGACGTGGTGGTATCTCCTTGAACTTAGCTCCTTCTCTATTTTCTGAAGAAATCACCATGTTGCAGCTTCTCTATGATTTGTGTGTGTATGTTATGCATCCATACATATGTGTGTTCACATGAGGAAGCACATGTGTATGTGTATGCGTGTGTGCGTATGTGTGTAGAGAGGGTAGGGTGGAACAAGGTTGATGATGATGTGTGTGTTCCTCAGTCATTGTATTCTCCACCTTACATATTGAAGCAGTGTCTCTTCCCTGAAATTAGAGCGTGCGGATTCAGCTTCTAGCTACCAGCTAGCTACTGGGATCTCCCATCTCTGCCTCCCAAGTGCTGGGATCTGAACTCTGGTCCTCATTGTGCTTGTGCAGCAAGCACTTTAACCCATTGAGCCATCTCCCCAGTCCAGGTTCATTTTCCCAGAGCCAAGCTCTTTCATTCTTTTCTTTTTTGCCCATTTCTATAGTAGCCACTTTAATAATGGATATAAAGTGGTTTTTTTGTGGTTTGGTTTGCATTTTCCTAATCATTAATAATATCGAGCTTTTGTTTTTTTAAGAGGGTTTTGCTGTGTAGTCCCGGCTGACCTGTAGTTCAAGCAGACCTTAAGCACTAATCCTTCAGCCTCTGCTTCCTGAGTGCTGGGATTACAGGGCAGGCATGTACTAGGATACCTGGAAAGCTACTTTTTATCCTTTTTTGTTTTGCATTGCTGAGGTTCAAACCCAGCACCCGATGCTGCCTAGGAAAGCACAATAGTAAATGAGCTACATTCTTAACCCTTGCCTTTTTAAAAATTGGATTGTTTAGGACTAGAAAGGTGGCTTAGCAGTTAACACCTGATACTCTGCAGAGGACCTGGGTTTGATTCCCAGCACCACAGAGCAACTCACAACTGTCCATAACTCAAGTTGCAGAGGATCCAACACCCTCATCCAGCCTCAAAGGGCACCAGCCACTCACATGGTATGCATACATACAACTAGAGAAACATGAACAAAATAAAAATAACTAAATCTTTTTTAAAACGTGATTATTTATTGTTGAGTTACCGTTTTTTCAGCTCTGCCACTTTTAACTATCTCTTTGAGCCACTGTGCCTGAGTTTCCTCAGTTATAAAACCAATTTTTAAATAAAATATTCATTTTTTTATTTTATGTGTATGAGTGTATTGCCTGCATATAGGTAACTGCACCGTTGTTGTGCAATGCCCACAGAGGTCAAAAGAGGGTGTTGGGTCCCCTGGAATTGGAATTACAGACAGTTGTTAGCTACCATGTAGGTACTGGGATTCAAACCCAGGTCTTCCGCAAGAACACCCAGTGCTCTTGAACTGCTGAGCCATCTCTCCATCAATTTTTAAAGAAACTAATAGTTTCTACTTCTTAGAGCTATTATAGGGATCAAATAAGCAGAAACCAGTCATTAGGGTGGCTCTTTGATCAAAGCAACTAACACAACAAAAATCAACACAAAACTGGGGGCCATCAAGATGGCTCAGCAGTGGGGACTGGAGAGATGGCTCAGCAGTTAAGAACATTTACTGTTCTTCCAGAGCCCCTGGGATGGATTTCCAGCGCCCATGTGGCAGCTAACAACATCCATAACTCCAGTTCCAGGGGATCTGATGCCCTCTTCTGCCATTGCAGGCACATGATACACTTGTTTGCATGCAGGCAAAGCACTTATACACAGAAAAATAATAAAATGTTTTCAAAATATGACTCAACAAATAAATAAATCATATATAAATACATAAAGCAAAAAATGTTGTTTTGGGGTTTTTTTGACATGGTCGCTCAGGTCCCAGCTCACCTGAAACTCACTATGTAGACCAGGATGACCTCCATTTCAGAAATCTTCCTGTCTCTGCACCTCCAAGTGCTAGGATTAAAGGCATGCACCAGCAGGCCATGCCTGGTATGAAAAAAAAAAGTTTTGTTTTGTTTTTTTTTAAAAAACAAATGTAGTGGAGCATGATGACACTTGTAATCCTAGTACTCGGGAGGCAGTGGATTGTGAGTATGAAGGTATCCTGGGCTACATGGTGAGTACCAGGCCAGGTCAGCTTGGGCTATATACTGAAACCATGTCTGAAAACAAAACAACTAACATTTTCTGCACATGTTTGTGTGCTAAGCAGTAAGCAAACGTCTGGGTATGTATTAACTCATATAAGGTTGAGAGGAGTTGCTTCGTTTCATGAGATAGAATCTCATGTGATTGGTTGTATACCTGTGGGTGGCCTTGAACTCCTGATCCACCTGCCTCCACCTCCTGAATGGACTGTTGGAATTATAGGAATGTGCCAGCACACCCAGTTCGGCTTGGAGAATGAATGATTGGATGTAGGGGAGGAACCATAGTGGGGACCTTCTTCTTCCTTGTCTAGCAAATTGCCCAACATGTTCAGGTAACAGCCAATGGGCCCAGGGATGAGGCAACCTGTGGCTTCATTGGTGAAAGGTTCTGTCATCAGGACTCCCCCACTCCAATTGCACTTCTACTGACCAGGTCCAGGGAAAGGTCTCTGGAGCCTCTAAGCCAGGGTACTTCCCAAAATGATCCATATATCCCACTTTGAATCTAGAAACCACTTCCTTGTACCCTGGGTGGCCAGCTTCCTACCACCCACCCACCTTGCTTAGAAAGCCTGAGGCCAGTTTAATATCCTGCCAAGCTTGATCCCTTGGGAAAATCCTGGACTCTGATCTGCCCGTATCTAGTAACAAGAGGTGGAAGCTGGATTTCTAGATGCTCACAGCTGGTGCTGTGCACCAGGCGGGTTCCAGTGGTCTCCGTTGAGCTGGCCTGGCCTAACACACTCCTGACACCTGGAAAGAAGCCAAGATAGATGTTACAGTCTTCTGCCTTTCCCACAGCAAGAGAATGAAGATAGCAGTTAGAATAAAGTTAGAATTAAATATGCAGATGAATGTATTTTTTGGTTTCCCAAATTTGAGAGTCTCAGCCTCTTTCTCTGACTCTTTCTGTCTCTCTCTTTCCCTCTCTTTCTCCACCCTCACTGCATGATTTTTCTTCCACTAAAATGAAGTTGAAGGAGGTGCTTCGTTCTCAGTGTTTATGCAAGCTAAGTGATACTGAACAGACTCCAGGTGGCTCAGCTGTGCACTTGTCCCTCTTGACTCCTTCAGTTCTTATTGCCTACCTACCAGCACCCTGAATACCCACTTTCATTTGTCTGAGACTTTCCATGCATCTCTCCTCCCACCTGGACCATCTCCCATTGCTGGAGTATTTAGAAGCTCCTATTTATCCTTTAAAACCCAACTCAACTCAGAGCCAGGCAGAGTGGCACGCACCTGTAATCTCAGCATTGGGAGGCTGAAGCAGACAGAATACCAAGAGTCTGAGGTCAGCTTGGGCTACATAGCAAGTTACAGGCCAGTCAGAGCTGTATAGCAGGAATCTGCCTGAAACCAGTTCACCAACCAACCAACCAGCAAAATAATTCAGGTATCGTCTCACAGGACAGGCCTTGCTTAGCTCCTCTCTTCTTCGCCTAGATAGAGTTGTTCTACCCCTCTTTGCTTTTTTGGAGTGTTATTTTCTTGTGATTCTGTTATGTTGTATTAATGAGGGGTTTACATAGCTTGGTGCATGGCCTATAGCAAGTACTGGATGAGTAGCTTATTTATCTCTTCTGTGAGGTTAGGGTTGGCTTTGGGATAATATCACAACTTGCATCACAATTATATATTTGTATATGTAGTCTCTAGCTCGGGCAGGCATTGAACTCCCTATGTAACTGAGAATAACCTTAAACTTTTCATTTTATTTTTTTTATGTGTATAAGTGTATTGTCTGCATGTGTGTAAGTATACCCGTGTCATGTCTTCTGACCCTTGGAGGTCAGAAGGCATTAGATCCCCTGAACTAGAGTTATGGCTGGTTGTTAGCCGCCAAGTGGGTGTGTGGAATCAAACCCAGGTCCTCTGCAAGAACAGTCAGTGCTCTGAAACTCTGAGCCACCTGTCCAGCCCCAACCTTAAACTTTAAAAACAAAAAAGATTTTTGCTGCTGTTGTTGAGACAGTATCTCCTTGTAGCCCCAGCTGCCTTCAACCCCTCAATGTAAACCAGGCTGGCCTCCATCTCACAGAGATCCACAGATTTTTTTTTTTTCCTAAACCAGGCATAGTGACACCTTTAATCCCAGCATCTGAGAGGTAGAGGCAGTGATCTATGTAAAATCAAGCCCAGCCTGGTCTACACAATGAATTCCAGGACAGCTGGAGCTATAGGGAGACTTCGTCTCAGAAAAATAAAAAAATTAAAATTAAAAATAAATAATACAAATTTTTATTTTATGTATATGAGTGTTTTACCTGCATGTATGTAAGTGCACCTCCCAACTACAGTGCCCTTGGAGGCTAGAAGAGGACATTGGATCTCCTGGACCTGGAATTATGGATGGTTGTTAGCTGCCATCTGGATGCTGGGAATTGAGCCTGGGTCTTCTGGGAGAACAGCCAGGGTTCTTAACCCCTGAGCCATCTCTCCAGCCCATAAAACATGTTTAAAACATTGTATTTATTTTTATGTATATGAATGTTTTGCCTGCATGTCTGTAAGTGGACCATGTTTATGCCTGGTCCAAAGGCAAGAAAAACTGTCAGGTCCCCTGGAGCTGGAGTCACAGACAGTGGTGAGTCACCACGTGGCTGCTGGGAACTGAACCTGGGTTCTCTGCAGTGCGTTTAACTGTTGAGCCATCTCTCCATCCCCTCCATCTTCCTGCCTCCTGAGTATTGGGATTTCAGGGATGCATGTACCACATTTTATTCAGTGGTGGGGATCGAACCCAGACTTCCTGAGCAAGTTGAGCTAAGTTCCCGCCCCACAACTTACTTTTGACTTTTCTGTTTTGTTTTTTGAGATAGAGTCTCCCATAGCCTAGCCTGGCCTCAAACTTACTATGTCACCTGGTCCTCCTGCCTCCATCTCTTAACTGTTAGGGTTCCAGGCATTCTACCACATCTGGCTTTACAACTCGCTCTTTGAACATATAGAGACTCCTCTTTCATTTCATGCTATACCATGGCTGCCTTTTATGTCTTTCTCTCAGAGACAGGGACAGCGACCTTCACTTTTGTAATCATAAGCCTCACAGAGTCTGATCCATGGGGACAGGGAGGAGGACTCCACAGACATTCGAGGGACAATATAAATTCAATTGCTTTATTTTTGGAATATTTTATTTATTTATTTTATGTATATGAATGCCTTGCCTGAATGTACATAAGTACCTGAATGTACATGCATGCAGTACCCAGAGACCAGAGAAGGGTGTTGGATCCCCTGGAACTGGAGTTACTGTTGGTTGTGAGCTGCTGTGTGGGTACTGGGAACTGAACCGAGGTCCTCTGCAAGGGCTCTTAATTGCTGAGCCATCTTTCCAACCCTTATTTATTTATTTATTTATTTATTTACCTTGCCTGGTACTTGCAATGTAGAACAGATCTACCTAAAACTCACAGAGATCAGCCTGCCTTCTGAGTGCTGGGATTAAAGGTGTAGATCACTATGCCTGGCCACCACCTTGTTTCTTGAGGCAGGGTTCTCACGAGGACCTGGGGCTCACTGATATGCTAGGTTGATTGGTTAGAGAATCTGAAGGATCTACCTGTCTCCACTGCCCCAGCGCTTGGGTTACAAGTATGACTTTTTATATGGATGCTTAGACTCAAACTCACATCCTCATGTTTGTGCAGTATTTTACTGACTGAACCATTCGTGACTTTGTAAGAAGAGGAAATGAGGGGCTAGAGAGATGGTTCAGTGGTTAAGTGAACTGGCTGCTCTTGCAGAGGACCTGGGTTTGGTTCCCAGCATCCGTATGATGGTTAACAACCATCCCTAACTCCATTTCTCAGAGATTGGATGCCCTCTTCTGGAATCTGTGGGCACTGCACACATGTGGTGCTCTTAGATCCATGCAGGCAATACACTCATAAACATAAAACAATTCTGTATTTTAAAAATATTTTATTTATAGCCAGCATGGTGGCTCACACCTTTAATTCTAGCACTCAGGAGGCAAAGGTAGGCGGATCTCTGTGAGTTCAAGGCTAGCCCAGTCTACATAGCAAGTTCCAGGTCAGTTGGGGCTACAGGGAGACCTTGTCTCAAAAAAGACCAAAAAACCTTTTTAAAATTATTTTTATTTTATGTGTATGAGTGTATTGCCTGCATGTATGTAAATGCACCTATGTCATGCAGTGCTCAAGGAGGTCAGAAGAGGGTGTGGAAGACCCTGGAACTGGAATTAGGACAATTGGTAGCTGCCATGTTGGTGCTGGGAACCAAACCCAGGTCCTTTGCAAAAGTAGTCGGTACTCTCATAACCACTGAGCCATCTCTCCAGCTCCAAATAAATACATTCTTTAATTTAAAAAAAAAGAAGTGGAAGAGAGGGGCTGAAGAGATGGCTCAGTTTAGAGTATGTACTGCTCTTGCAGAAGAGGGGAGTTTGGTTCCCAGCACCCACATCAGACAGCTCACAACCATCTATAATTCTAGCTCCAGAGAACTAATGACCCATCCTGGTCTCTTCAGGCACTCCCCTGCACACACACACACACACACACACACACACACACACACACACATATACACACTGAAAAAAAATACATCTTAAAAAAAGAGAGAGAGAAAGCAAGATCCAATGAGGAAGAGAGACCCGACCAGTATACTTGCTCTGCCCCACCACTGACACCCTCTCCTTTGTTAGGTCCAGTGCCAGGGCCTCATCAGCTGCGCCTGGTAGCTCAGGTCTATAAATTCCAGCTATTTGAGAACCTGAGACAGAAGGATTTCAAGTTCAAGGTCCAAATGGACTAAGACTGAGTTTAAGGCCCACCTGTCTCAAAATGTAAAGGGACAGACAGGAAGTAGGTGGGAAGTGGTGGGGGCGGCTCATGCCTTTGATCTTAGCACTGAAGAGGCAGAGGCAAGCAAACAAAAAAATCTCCAAAACCCAAAAATGAATATGAAATAAAACGTAAACGAAAGGATTAGGGCTAGAGCTCAGTAGCAGAGTATTTGCCCAGCATGTATGAAGCCCTAGGTTCAGTACTGAGGAGGAAGAAAAGGATGGAGGAAGAAGAAGACTGAGGGAGGAGGAGGGAGAAGAGGAAGAGGAAGAAGACCTGGCTATGGCAGGCGTGGTCGAACACACCTTTAATCCCAACACTCGGAAGGCAGAGGCAGGTGAATCTCTGTGAGGCTGAGGCCAGCCTGGCCTGCATATAGCGAGTTCCAGTTCCAGGCTATCTGTGGCTACACAGAGAAAGTCTATCTCAAAAAAAAAATGAAAAAGAAAGTCTTGAGTAGATGCCAGCCCCATGGTCTTGTGTTTCCCAGCTTACAGATCTGTAAGAACTAAAAGTCCTTTTTTTTTTTTTTTAATAAATCACCCAGTCTGTAGTACTCAGTTACAGCAACAGTAAGCAGACTAGCACCATGATGTGTGCCTGGGCTCTGGAGTCAGACCTAACCAGGACTTGAATCTCAGCTTTGTCACTTCCTGCCTAGCTAATTCTTTGATCTCTGGATCCTGGTGTCCCAGCAAGCCTAACAATATCCATCTCACAGACCTGACTTGAGGGTACATGTTCACAGGCTCTACTTGGTGCTAGACTCACAGTCCATGCTCAGGGATTAGCAATTCCCTGCCTCGCCCTCTGGCTGGCATTCCGTCCCTTCCCCGTGCTGACCCTGCACACCAAGTTCAAAAGTGACCACTCTAGCTGATGTTTCTGAAAATCTACTCCTTGACTGTTTTGTGTCTTTTCAGCCAAGTCTAACTCAGACCCTTCAGCATTCTCAGATGTAGGGTGGCAAAGGCCAAAAAGGCCAAGTGTCGTGCCACTGGGTTGGCAAACATCCCAGAGGATCTTGTCCACCATTTACTGAGCCTGGCACTTAGTCCCTCAGCCCCTTAGTCCCATTCACTCATATCTGACGAGATCAGTGAGGAAAATCCACAGCCATGATCAAAAGGGCTGACAAAAGCTCTTGAGGCAATTCTCCCCACAGGATTTCACACCGTACAAAAGGGCATGCAGGGGGTGTTCCATAAAAACTCTACTCACAAGCATCCCTCATGCCCAGAGACACCCAAAACTGGTTTCCATGGC
Source organism: Eospalax fontanierii (assembly GCA_035773235.1). NCBI lineage: Eukaryota > Metazoa > Chordata > Mammalia > Rodentia > Spalacidae > Eospalax > Eospalax fontanierii. The sequence goes on from CM069553.1 coordinate 14,922,929, forward strand.
AACGCTGCCGCAAATGTTATATATAAATGTGTGTGTGTGCTCCTGTGTGTGTACACAGCCACCCAGAGATGCACGGAAATAAACTCTTGGCACAATTTTTCCCTATTCCAAACATGAAATAACCTACAAAGATTGATTGCTGGAGGAGAGAACAAAGAAGGTTTCCGAATAAACACCCTTCCCGGAAAAAGGTCTCCCATGATTGACATCTGTGTGGCTATGCATCTGGTTTGTTTCCTGCACCTGGAATAAAGTAATAAATAGTTGTTGAAAGAATGAATAAACGATGGATAAACAGAGAAAAGGAAGAAGGGAGGGAGGGAACAGAGAGGCAGCTGGGAAGGGCACTGCCAGAAGGGCGCTCATTTCCAACCTCCTGTTTTTCAGTTGGAGAAAGTGAGCCGCAGGACAGGGAGCACTAGCACACGTGCAAGCGTACATCTGTAATCCCAGCTTCCATGGAGTGGGGTGGGAGATCTGAGGCAGGAGGATTGGGAGTTTAAGGTCAGTCTGGGCTACATAACAAGACCCTATCTCAATCAATCATCCATCGATCACTCAATCAAACCATTCTGGACACCACATGGCCTTTGCACTCAGGAGTTCACTGCACGTGTAATCAACCGCACAATCACGTTCATGAGATCAGGCAGCACTGACTGAACTCACTGGGTTATGGAAAAAACTGGAGAGGAGAGTAGAGGACAAGAAGAGGAGAGGGGAGGGGCTGGGGTGCCTGGAGGAAGGGGGGGGCTGGGGTGGATATGATCAAGATGAGTTGTTTACATGTATGAAATTGTCAAATAATAACTAAAAATTATTCTATTAAAAAAACATAGTGGTATGTGCCTTTAATCCCAGCATTTGGGAGGGAGGTAGAGGCAGATGAGTTTGAAGCTAGCATGGTCTACATAGCAAGTTCTAGGCCAATCAGGGTTAACCATGAGATCTGATCTTAAAAAAAAAAGGAGCCTAAGCTGGGTGGGTGTGATGATGTGGGCCTTTAATCTAAGCACGTGGGAGGCAGAGGCAGGCTGATCTCTGAGTTCAAGGTCAGCAGGATCTATAATCTACATAGCAAGTTCCAGGCCAGCCATGGCTATACAGTGAGACCTTGTCTCAAAAAAAAAAAAAAAAAAGGCCTGGAGAGATGGCTCAATGGCTCAGTGGTTAAGAGCAGTTAAGAGCACTGGATGCTCTTGCAGAGGCCAGGGGTTCAGTTCTCAGTACCCACACAGTGGCTAACAACCATCTCTAACTCTAGTTCCAGGGGACCCAACTCCCTCTTCTGGCCTCTAAGGATATTATACAACATGGGTGCACTTACATACATGCAGGTAAACACTCATACACATAAAATAAAAATAAATCAAAGAAATTAAAAAAGTAACCAGGAGCTGTCAGGGTGGCTATTTGGGTAAAGGCACTTGCTGCCAAGCCTGTCTGAGTTCAATTCCAAGAACTCACATGGTAGAAGGAGAGAATCAACTGAAAGTTGTCTTCTGACCTACACGTACACACACACCATGGCATACAGACACACACACAAGTAAATAAGTAAATGTAGAAAAGAGAGCTGTGTGTGGCAGTACACACCTTGTCATTCTACCACTTGAGAGCTGGAGACAGGAGAATCAAGAATTCAAGGTTATTCTCAGATACACAGAGAGTATGAGGCTATCCTGGCCTATATGAGACCCTGTCTCAGGAAGAGCCAAGAAAAGGAAAGAAAGACAGGAAATTAGGGAGTGGGAGTTAAACTCAGGGAAGAAATCTTCCTGACAGTCTCAAAAGAAATGGCATCAGATTTCCAGTCCCAGAAATTCAGTAAATGCGTAATAAGCGTTAAACTTCTATTATAATAAAGATCCTCAGCAGAAGCAGGCAGATCTCTGTGACTATGAGGTCTGCTTGGTCTATACAGAGAATTCCAGGTCACCCAGGGTTCCATGGTGAGACTGTCTCAAAAAAACCAAAATACAAACAAACAAATGAACAAAAGTTGAATCAAACAACAGACGTGAGTTCTCATTCCAACAATATTGGAAACTGCAGCCTGGCAAGATGGAGTCTCCTTACAGAGTTACTTAGAGGATGGAGTGGGGATTTGAACTCAGCTCCCCAAAAGACTGAGTTCTGAGTCTATATTGCACAGTCCCTCTCTAAAATGAAGTCCATGAAGGGCCTGGTCTAGGACTGTTGTCCCTCTGTCCTTGTTGCTATTAGGGTTCAGAAAGGGAAAATAACTTGCCCAAGTGGGGAAGCTGTACAGGGGACTAGAACTCACATTTTGAGCATCTACTCCAGATTCTTTAATTGTGCTCCCTGTTTTCTAACACACACCTAACAAGTTGGGGTTGGCTCCCTCTGGCGGTCTTTCTTTGCATCAGGGGACCAGGATGATAACCCAGGGCTAATTTTAGTGGTTTTGCGCCACCTAGTGGTCATATCTTAAAACTGTAGCAAGAAACAGCTTGCTTGAGCATGGACACATCCCCCTTTAAAACCAGGGGCTTGTGCTAGTCCTCTGCAAAGAAATGGACATTTTGTGTAGGGCCCATGCCCAGATTCCTGGCTGCCCTGGGTATGTCATACACCCCTTTTCCTCTGCCTCCTGACTGGTCTCCCAACTTCCATTCCCTCCACTCCATTCTCCGCTCAGCTTGCTGAGTAGCTTTTTAAAACCCCAAACTGGGCTGGGTGTGGTTGGTGGCACACACCTTTCATTCTAGCACTCCAGAGGTAGAGGCAGAGGATCTCTGTGAGTTTGGGGCCAGCCTGGTCTACTTAGCCAGTTCCAGGTCAGCTGGAGTTACAGGGAGACCCTGTCCAAAACAAAACAAAACAAAAGCGCATAGCCACCCACCGTGGGGAGCAGAAACAGGAGGATCGCTGGGATTGCCGGTTTGTCAGCCTGCTCCAAGTTCAGTGAGAGACCTTCTCAAGGGAGTAAAGTGGGGAGTGACATCCTCCTTTGGCCTCTGTGCATGCTTGTACCTACATAGGCATACACCGCATGCATGCTTGCGTGTGCACGTGCACACACACACACACACACACACACCCCAAAAGCAATCAATAAAGTGTCAACAAAACTATCAATCAAGAATTCTATATTCAGGGGCTGGAGAGATGGCTCAGTGGTTAAGAGCACTGACTGCTCTTGAAGAGGACCCGGCTTCAAATCCCATTATCCATATGGTGGCTAATAACCATTCATAACTCCAGTTCTAGGGGACCCCATGCCCTCCTCTGACTGTCTCAGGCATTGCACGACAGGGGTACACTTACATACATTAAGGCAATACACTCATACACATAAAATAAAAACAATAGAATTTTTTTTTTGGTCTTTTTGAGATAGTCTCCCTGTAGTCCCATGGGGCCTGGAACTCACCATGTAGACCAGGCTGGCCTTGATCTCACAGAGATCCACCTGCTTCTGCCTCCCAAGTGCTAGGATTAAAGGCTTGCACCACCATGCCTAATCTGTCTATCTATTTTTGGGGTGTGTGTTTGAGTCAGGGTCTCCCTGTAGCCCCATCTGGCCTGGAACTCACTATGTGGATCTGACTGGCTTTGATCTCACAGAGATCTATCTGACTACCTTTGGCTTCCTGAGTGCTGGAATTATAGGCATGCAGCCTATGCTTTTAAATTGTATGTATATTATTTTTTGTGATATGTGTGAATACAAACATGCATGTGCAACTGCGCACATGTGGAGGACAGAGGACAACTTTGTGGAGTCAGTTCTTTCTCCTTCCACCTTTATGTAGGTTCTGGGAGTTGAACTCAGGTTGTCAGGCTTGGTGACTGTGCTGGATAGCTTTAGTTCTCAACTTGACACATCTGGGTTGAGGGAGCCTCAATTGAAGAATTGTGTCCATTGGACTGGCCTGTGGCCATGTCTGTGGGGTATTTTCTTGATGGTTGAGTGATGTGGGAGGGCCCAGCCCACTGTGGGTGGTGCCACCCCTGGGCAGGTGGTCCTGTGTTGTATAAGACAGCAGGCTGAGCTTGGGCCAGGGGACCAAGTCTGTAAGCAGCGTTCCTCCACAGCCTGTGCTTCAGCTCCTGCCTCCAGGTTCCTGCCCTGAGTTCCTATCTAGGACTCCTTCAGTGATGAACTGTGACCCAGGAGATGTAAGCCAAATAAACTCTTTCCTCCCCAAGTTGGTATTGATCAGAATATGTTGTCACAGTGATGGAAGGCAAACTAGGACAGAGGCAAACACCTTTACTTGATGGGGAATCTCAATGGCCGCTGTACAATATTTATAAAAGATATTACTACTGGGAGAAGATAGATAAATGTGGGGATCTGGGTATTGAGTAAGGCAAGCAACTCCGGATACCCTAAAGGGATGGCAGGTGTCTGACCTGCTCTGCCTGTTTGATAACCTGGCCCCAGGAAGCTACTGTAGATATGAATCTTCCTTTCCCCCATCCCAGACCAGAACGAAGTTTTTGGGTTTTGTTTCCTCATTCCTGAACTTCCACAGCCTTCCCACCCTTTACCCCCAAACCCCACCTCTAATTTTCCCGCCTTCTGTAACGGCCAAAATGCCTTCTTATATAAACCCCTGCATTGGCTCTAATAACCGAACTACCCACCAACGTAGTCTCCCGGGAGGGAACTCCTCCCGCCGCACTCTGAGCCACCTGAGGTTCCGTTCGATCATCCTCCATTCTCTGGCATGGCTGGAGCACAGCAGCCGTGCTGGAGATGGAGACGTACCCACAGGTAAAGTTTGCCAATCTGGCCTCAAACTCAATATAGCCAAGGATAACCTTGATTTCTTGATTCTCCTGCCCCTACCTCCGAAGTGCTGGGATTACAGATGTGCATCCCCATGCCTGATTTATGCAATGCTGGGGATCGAACCCAAGGCTTTGAGCATGCTAAGCAAGCACTCTACCAACTGAAATAGCATCCCCAGCCCACTTATTTTCTTGTCTTGTTTAGAGACCTCAGGTAGCTGAGGTTGGTATTGAACTCCTAATCTTCATACCTTCACTTTTCAAGTGCTGGGATTATAGGTATGTGCCACCAAACTTGGCTCTCTCAACAGGATTCTTTATGCTATTTTTTTCGGAAACTTCCTACAAGGCTATAATTATTCTTATTTAATTTGGTTGGGTGGCAGTCATGGGGTTAGGGAGAGAATCCCTGTGTTTCCCAGGCTGATTTTGAACTTTTCAGCCTCTTAGACGCCCCAGCACTGGGATTACAGGTGTGCGTCATCATGCTCAGCTAAATCCCTAGCCTCCTAGGCATGGAGTTGTACGTCTGTGCACACACATGCATGCACACACAGGCCCAGAAGACAACCTCACATGTCAAACTTGGGTCCTCATGTTTCCATAGCAAGTCCTTTACTCATCAGGCCATTCCCCCAGGCACTAAGAAAGTTTTATTTTATTTTTTTACTTGTTTTATATAGCTGCAAACCTCCCCAAAGATCATACTTCATGACACATGAAAACTGTAAGAAACTCAAGACTCAGAACCTGTAAGGAAAAAATCTCACTGGAACATTTGCATATTGTCTGTGACCGCTCTGACATTCTAACCACAGAACTGAGCGGGTGGGGCAGAGACAGGTCACTGCAGGACCTAAGATATGTCCCCTCTGGCCTTCCACAGAAAATGTTTGCCCACTGGGTGTGCAGCTCCATGGTAGGGTGCTCAGAACTGTTCTCAAGGCTCTCAGCACTGAAAACAGGAAAGCCAATGTTGGCCAGTCTCTCCCAAATAAGTGCACTAGCGGAAATGCTAGAGTTACCGTCTCACCAGAAAGGGTTGAAGCTACTGTGACTACTTAACTGAGAAAGGACAAATAGCCCCAAAGGTGACCTCCCCTGAATGAACCCCAAATGCCAGAACTACCTTGCTGTACTGAGAGGAAGGGACCTGGGGGTTAGGAAACAACAGAGTTAATTTGTCATGAAGGGCACACTTACCCACCAGGGGTCACAGGACATACTGTCAACACCAAGATGAACACACTCTTGAGAGGCGCTTTGGTGTCCCTGAGCAACTCTTTCCTCTTTAGGTCAGATATTACAGTGAGAAATGCTAGAACTTGGGAGATGGAGGCAGGAAGATATAGTCAAGGTTGGGGCTGCACAGATAGCTCAGTAGTTAAGAGCAGTGGTTGCCCTTGCAGGTTCAGTTCCCAGCACCCACATGGTGGCTAACAACCATCTGTAATGCCAGTTCCAGCGGATCTGACGCCCTCTACTGACCTCTACAGGCATGGATGGATACATGCATGCATGCATGGATGTACTTACATGTATGCAGACAAAGCATTCATTTAAAAAGTTCAATAGCTGTACATGGTGGTACATGCCTTTAATCCCAGCACTCTGGAGGCAGAAGCAGGTGGATCTCTGTGAGCTCAAGGCCAATCTGGTCTACATAGCGAGTTCCATGCCCTGGATGTGTGCACATGGCATCCCTGGGGCCAACACTGCTTCTATCAGTAGTTTCTTCTGCAGTTCCCTGAACTTCGAACCCAGCTCCTCACTTGCTGCCCTGAAATTCTGTGGCCCCAGATGATTCCTCAGCTAAGAAACAGGCCTGGTAAACTATCTATGGGGAAAAGTTTCAGAAAGCCAGAGAGGCTTGGGTAAAGCTGACAGACAGCATAGCCCGACTCACACAGGCGTGCAATACATAGAAAGCCTGACCAGAATCCGTGTATCCATTCTCATTGGCAAGGTGTGTGTGTGTGTGTGCGCGCGTGTGTGCGCGTGCGCGCAAGCATGTGTGTGTGTAGACAGTTCAAGCTGACAGACAAGCAGGCCCCAGAGCCAGAGCGGGAGAGGACTCTGTGGTACGGTGTTGTCTATCAGGGAAGATGCTCTGTGCTCCATTTCTAACACTGCAGGAGAGAGAGTCAGAGACAGAGAGACACAAAGAGACAGAGACAGACAGGAACAGAGACAGAAAGAAGGAGGAGACAGCTCTCTTGTGCCTGGCTTGACTTACTCATTTACAAAGAAGGCTGGAGCAGTCTAGGTTTCTGGCCCTTGAACATGAGCTTTTATGGGCTATCATTCTGTGATGGGAAGATGTGAATCTCAATCCTCTCATTTGGCCAAAGCACATCAGAAATTCCCCTTCTCCAGGAAGTCTTCTCTGGTTACCCTGGACCATTAGGCTCATTTTCTCTTAAATAGTACGTTCAATATGGCCTCTTCAAACACACATTTTTGAAGGTTGGGGCGAAGCCTCAGTAAAGTGCTTGTTGCACATGCATGAAGACCTGAGTTTGGGTCTTCAGCATCCACATAAAAAAAATGATCTTGCACACCTTTAACTCCAGCACTCGGGAGGCAGAGGCAGGTGGATCTCTCTGAGTATAAGGCCAGCCTGGTCTACATAGTGAGTTCTAGGCCAGCTGGGGCCACAGGGAAACCCTGTCTCAAAAAAAACCAAAAACCAACCAAACAAAAAAGCTGTTTAACAGTGTATGGCTATAATCTCAGTGCTGGGGAGGTAGAGACAGAAGAACCTTAGGTGCTTGCTGGCCAGTCAGCCTAGCTCTACCAGTGAGCTCCAGGTTTAGAAAGAGACCTTTCTCAGGAAAGATGGAGGGGCTTAATTAAAAATTTCTAAGTAACTGAAGTTTAGATCTCAACACTCACACTGGGCAGCTCACAACTTCCTATAACTCAAGAATCCAACACTCTCCTGGCCTCTGCAGCCACTGCACTCATGTGCACATAACCACACACACACACACACACACACACACAATTAAAAATACATAAGGCCGAGCATGGGGCACATGACTTTTATCCCAGCAGAGGTAGGTGGATCTCTGTGAGATCCAGGTCAGCCTAGTCTACATAGTGAGCTCCAGTTAGAGTACACAGTAAGACTGTCTCAAAAAAACCAAAACCAAAACCAGACCAAACTTAAATAAGGTAGAGAATGATTGCAGAAGATACACAGCAATGTCATTTCTGAGCTCCACACATGTGCAGACACATGGAAATACACATAACGGACTACTTATGGCTGTCTATCCAATATCCTCCCAACCTGTCAAGCACCTGCTCACCAGTCACTGGTCCCTGCTACGTGCCTGGTCCTGTGGAGCTGGTACAGATGTCCTTGCAACCTAGAGAGCTGGGACCTCTACTATGGACTGAAATTCCCTGTTGAGGCTGTACCTCCCAGTTTCCTATTTATTTGAAAAGAGAATCACTACAGATGTAATTAGTTAAGATGAGATCATGAGGGTGGGTCCTAAGCCAGTGTTCCATTTGCTTCTCTGTTGCTTTGCTAAAACACTGACCAAAAGCAACTCGGTAGAGCAAAGGGTTTATTTTGGCTTACGGGTTACAGCCCATCACCGAGGGAAGCCAAGGCGGGAGCCTGGAGGCAGGAACTGCAGCAGAGATGGTGGAGGAGCACTGCTCACTGGCTTGCTCCCCTGGCTCATGCTCAGTCAGCTAAATAATTTTTAAATCTGTCATTGTTGTTGTTTTGGGATAGGGTCATCTCACGTAGCTCTGGTTGGCTTGGAGCTCTTGGTGTAAATCAGTCAGTCTTGAAACTCACGAAGAGATGCACCTGTGTCTGCCTCCTGAGTGATAGAACTAAAGGCGTGCACCGCCTCACTTGACCTCAGCTAGCATTCTTTTTTAATTTTTAATTTTTATTTTATGCATGTGAGTGTACTGCCTGCATGTATGTTAAGTGTACCTATGTCATGCTACCAATGCCCATGGAGGCCAGGGATACATCAGATTCCCTGGAACTGGAGTTATAGACGGTTGTTAGCCACCGTGTGGGTGCTGGGAACTGAACCTGGGTCCTCTGCAAGAGCACCCAATACTTTTAACCACCGAGCCACCTCCAGCCCTCAGCTAGCAGTCTTACACAGTTCAGGCCTACCTACCTAGGGCTAGCGCTGCTCACAGTGGGCTGAGCCTTCCTATATTAATCAGTAATTAAGAAAATGCTTCACAGATAAGGCCACAGGCCAATCTGATGGAGGACAGTCTTCAGCTGAGGTTCCCTCTTCCAAGGTGACTCTAGGTTTATGTCAAGTTGACCCCTGAAGCTAATTATGGCAGCCAGCGTTCCCCTTATAAAATGGGGACATTTGGACACAGACAGGAACAAGGGGAGAAGGCCGTGTGAGAGAACATTCTTGCCTGCCAATCCTGGTAATAACCCGATCTTCAACTTTTAGTTTCCAGAACTATGAGACAATGCGTTTCTGTTGTGTTAGTCACCAAGTTGGTAGAATTTGTTATAGTAGCCTGGCGAACTATCACATTCTAATAGAAAAAAAAAAAGTCTGTGTGGGCTGGGAGGTTAGGAAGGGGAAGGGCTTCCTAGAGGAGCTGACATCAAGTGAGGCAGAGCAGCCAAGGGAGAACATTCTAGACTGAGAGAAGAACATGAAAGTGGTGTCTCTTTTTAATATTTTTCTTGTTTTCTCCAAGAAATCTGCCTGCCTCTGCCTTGCAAGTGCTGCGATTAAAGGTGTGTGCCACCATTCCTGACTGGTAGGTCTTTTCTGAACCTCTTTGAATGTCTCTGCTCTCACCTGGCCTGCCCAAGCATCTGAGACTGAAAACTGAGAAGTTCTTTACTCTAAAACAATGGAAACATGGCTTTTATGATGTGGTGTGTGTGTGTGTGTGTGTGTGTGTGTGTGTGTGTGTGTGAGAGAGAGAGAGACAGAAAGAGAGATGCATCATTCTCACCAACAGGGGGCGCTGACACAAACAGCTTCATGAAGGAAGAATGGCCAGGTGGGCACAGACAGCAGTCACTTGGCATCTGCTGTCAGGATCTAGGATTTCTACGCTGGTGAGGTGAGGACTGACAGCTCTGTGCCTACCAGGGGTCCCCATGGTCCCACAGGACACACATCGTCCTGGAAGGATGGACACTTGGACATGTGGCACTTTGTACAATTACTTTATTTTAATTACAATAGTGAAACACCAAAACTACATAGAGTTGCACAAAACATAATAATACAAAAAATAGACTCCCCAGTTCCAAACCCCATGTCCTTGTACCTCAGGAAGCTCCCAAACTTGAGAGGAGGGGTCTCTCTGAGGGCAGCTGCCCCTCTCACCCCTGCCTTTCTTGAATCTCGGAGGGGCGTGCCTTTGCATCCATCCATCCCTGCTGGATCGGGGCTCCCTTCTCTCCCTGGCTCCCACACCTTGATTGATGAGTGCAGTCTAGCTCCCTGGGGCTGAACCCCACTTCAGGCCTCTTGCTTTTGGCTATTGGTGTTCACCCTTTCCCGGACCACCCCTCCACAGGGAGGCAGGGGGGTGGGGTCGAGGGGCAGAGAGGACCCAGCCTGGAAGGCCCACCTCTATGAGGCAGGGCGTGGTTCCAGCTCTTATCTTTCCCCTGAAGAGCTACCAGACCCTGAACTTGCTTACAGGGACCAGGGACAATGTCTAGAGCCTGCTCCCAACCCCCTGCCCCAGCTCTATGGGTGACTCTAAGCTGGCCGAATCAAGACTACCCTGTCTGTGTTTTCTTGGGTAAGGAGGACTTTGGCTTTCTGGGGGAAGGGTGTGCAATGTGGGGCAGGGCCTGCCAGGGGCTGTGGTGGGCACGGCTGGGCTTCCCTCTCACTGTCACAGAGGCTTGCCTCCCCATAGGAGAATCACAGGGACCACCGTGAGTGCCACCTGGTGCAAACCCATTCACTTGCTGCCAGGTGATGTGGGTCAGGGAGGGGGATGACATTCCTGTACCCTGTACGGGGTTGGGGAAAGTTCTGTACTTGGCCTCCCCTGCCTCACAGCACCCTGAGGAGAGGAGTCCTTCCACCTTGGTTTGACTCAACCCAGGTGCCATGGGCAGCTGGAGGCCTGAGAAAGGTCAGTGGTTCCTGACCCCGGAATGACTATGCAGTGCGCTGGTTGGGATGGGTAGCCCTGGGGGTCCTGGGGATGGGGCTATGGCCTTGGCTTCCAGTTAGGACATTTGGGGATTCTACTGAGGAGGCCAAGGGCCTCAGGTAGGGGCTGCCTCTTCGGTGGAGCCCAGGGGCCACAGCCTCAGGTAAGGCACTAGAGAACGGGTCCTGGGAGCCAGGCCAGCTACGGGCTGCAGAGCTTGGAGGAAGGATTTGGGCTGCTTTCTCTTTTTCTTTCGCTTGGTGGTAAAGAGGGTCAGCAAGGCAGACCACTTTGGGATGTAGGAATTGTGACAGAGAGGCCACAGGTCCCAAGGGCAGGCATGGGTGGCCAGAAGAGATGGGGCCAAAGGAGGCCATCTTTGGACAACAGTGAGCCTGGAGGGTCCAGGGTCCCAGCCCTGCAGGGCTTCTGTGGTCTAGTCCAGAGTGCTCAGCACCCACAGGTTATGTGGCGGGCTCTAACTTGGCCTCATGCTGCCACAATCATCAACTTCGGGCATCAGTCCTTCCTTGCTAGGGTTCCCATGGCTGGACTCAAGAGACAGGATGGGCAAACTGAGGGGCCGTGCCTACCCATGAGTCGGACCCTCAGCTGGCCTCTCCCTCTGCCTTGTCCCTGTATCTCCTGCTTTTGTGGCAGACTTGCAGAAGCAACCTCATACCCCATAGGCTAAGGTAGCTCTCAATGCGGGGAACCTGCTCTGTGGCCTGGAGAGTCCTCTGGGGTAAATCAGTGTGGTTTCCTTTGTCCACAGGTTATTTAGAAAAACAGAACATAATAAATATACGAATCTTTCCCTTTAAAAAAGTGTTTTAAATGCATATTTTTCCCTGAAGATTTCCAGTGTATTCCATAATGTTTAAAAAATAGTTTCCCCAAAAAATATATCTTTAAAGCATTTGACACAGTGGTATTGTGGCATATCTGGCATTGGATGTAGATAAGGGGCTGTGTCCCATTGCCTTTGTCAGTGTGAAGTCCAGGTGGGGTTAGCCACCAGCCTGACACCCAGACATTGCTAGCATCACACGCAGATGCCTGGATATCAGGGCTTCACAAGAGATCAAATCTTGGGTTCAAGTGAGAACTTCCATCGCAGGCTAGGACAGGATGGCTACAGACCCTCCAGGGTGGGGAAGTGGCCCTAAGTGGCCAAGGGGCTGGAAGGAGGGGTGACTCCACAGCCCTGGCAGGGGCTGGGTCTTGGCTCCTTTCCTCCTCCGTCTCTTCTGTCTGTGTTTCAGCCCTTACCAGACTTCACATTTGTGATGAGGGTTCATGGGGGAGCCAAGTGGGCAGCGGAAGTGTTCTGAGAACTCCTTGGAGTTGGAGAGGGAGCCGATGACCCGGAAGCGGGAGGGGCTGTGTGGGTCAGTGATGAGGCCTTCGTGGGAACTCTCTGGTGTGCGGACAGAGCACCAGACCTTTGAAGAGGTAAGAGAGGGAAGCTAGAGTCACCGTGGGGGCCTGAAGCTGATAGACTGGCCCCGTCATGACGGGGGCAGAATGAGCCTGGACCCAAGATCCCAGGAAGTCAGGAGGATCTGCAGGTGTGTGGGGAAGAAGGAAGAGAGGGCATATACCCCCACGCCTGTACCTGCTATGGCAAGCATTTCCGCCCCGTGCCCCTCCACCACAGCTGTGTCTCTGACACATCTGTACTGGGCTGGTTTCAACTAAGCAGGGGAGTCTGCCAACTTAAATTTAGTCCAGAACTCTCCTTTCTTGGGCAGATCACTCTGCTTAACTGCCTGGTAACCTTGGGCACCAACATAAAGCTATTGGCTGGACACCAACTCAAGGGAGAACCTGATATCTTTTAAGTTTAAGAAACTTCTAGAACCCTAGACCAAGCAGGGATTTTGGATGACCTTGCTCTCTGATCTACATGATTTAGGATCCATTTTTGTTTGTTTGTTTAAGACAGACTGACTTCAAATTTGCTATGTAGCTAAAGATGACCTTGAACTTGTTTTTTGTTGTTGTTGTTGTTGTTTATTTTGTTTGGAGACAGGATGTTCTTATAGCCCTAGCTGGCCTGGAATTCACTATGTACCCCAGGCTGGCCTCAGTTTCACAGAGATCTGCCTGCTTCTGCCTCTCAAGTGCTGGGGTTAAAGGTGTGCCCCACCATGCCTGGCCTGACCTTGAACTTCTTGAACATTTTGCCTCTACCTCCCAAATGCTGGGAAGTAAGTCACTAGGCCTTTCATGGTTTAAATGGTGCTAGAGATGGAACTCAGGACTTTGTGCATGCCAGGCAAGCATTCTACAACTGGGCTACATCCCCAACCCCAAGATCCTTCCATTAGTATTCTGGGTCCTCTCTTGAACCTCACCTCCTTCTAGGGGAATGTCCCACAGAGAGTACACTGACTTAGGAGGGTGGCCACTGGGGGAACCTGGCCTGGAGATTCTCCATCTTCCCCATGACCTGCATTCAATCTTTTCTCCTAACAAACTCACCTGTGCAAACCCCAGGAAGAAGAGCTGGTTGTTGGTGAGACCCAGGGTGGGCAGTGTCTGCTCAGGCCCATTCTTCTTCACCCAGTTCTGGTAAGCCTGCGAGGAGAGAAAAACAGAGCTTAGGGGCTGTATGACGAAGGAGGGGATGGACTACTGTGGAGGCTGGGGAGGCCCTACCTAGGGGGAGGAAGTGAGTGCCTGGGCCTCAGCTTCCTTCTCTGTTCTTCTTCAAAAAGGGGATGTGTTCAGTCCTATGGCCCAAAATGCCAACTCAGTGCTGCTGGTTCTCAAATGTGTGCTTTCAAACCAGCCTCTTTCCAGATGTGCGTAAATTCAACCCCTCCAGCTGGATAGCCAAGATGCACCTCAAACTTAACATGGCACAAAGGGATGATGCCCTTCCCCCACACAAATAGGATGATAGCCACCCCCCCCCTCACACACACACACACACACACACACACACAAGCATGCTTACCATGCTTTCTCACCACAGTTAATGGTTTTCTCACCTAGTTACTCAGGCCCAAAGATTCGAATTCTTTTGACTCTCTTTTCCCAGTCAAACGGACCATTCTAGACCTGACCACTTCTCCTCCTTGTCCTTTCCGGCCCATCTCCAACAGTTCCCTGACTCAAGTTGATCCAGTCCAGACCCCCTTCCCAGGCAGTGAGCCTTCCAAAGCAGGCAAGGCTGACTTCTGAGAGGGTTAGGAGAGTAAACCCTCTTCAGCTTTGTGGGATGAGTTCCTGTTGTAATCATTCAATTTTTCTTAGTTAAAAAGGAGCCCCGGAAATCCCAGTATGGTGGCACATGTCTTTAATCTCAGCACTTGGGAGGCAGAGGCAGGCCAAGGGCAGCCTGGTCCATCTGAGTGTCAGGGAGGCAGGACTCCAGAAGGAAGCTTTCTGTGGGCTTACTTTCCAGTCGGCACTCAAGTCACTTCCCCCATTTCTCAGATGAGCAAAGGGCAGAGGGAGCTGCTGTAATGATCCTCTACGGATGAGGCCCCTGGACAGACCCAGCCTGGGGATGGGGCCTCTGGGAGCAGACATACCCGGTAGGCTGCCTTCAGGCCCCCATTGTCGGCGATGTTCTCCCCGAGGGTGTGCCGACCGTTTACCGGCTCCCCATTCACACTGTAGTTGCTGTACTGCTCCACCATACACTCGGTCTGCTGCTTGAAGGCCTCCACGGACGAGTTCTTCCACCATGGCCGGAGGTTCCCGTCCTTGTCATACTCCCGTCCTGCAGAGGAGGGAGGGATGAAGGAAGAATGGTGACACAGTGGGACCTGCTATTCCTCTGTCACCCTCCAGGCCACACGGAGGAGAGAGACTCATCCGTGCAACGGAGGCCTGGCCAATCACAGGGCGGACCACTCAGGAAAATGGCCCACACCACTGATCGGATCCTCAAGGGCAGAGTATTGAGGCTGGCTTTCAATACTGGCAAAGGGCAAGCTGCTGAATGAAAGGACGGATGCCCAGCCAGAGTTAATGGACCCTGCAGCCCCAGAATCACAGGCAGGCCCTAACTTTTCCTTCTTGGCTATGGAGTCCCCAAGGCAAGACGCAACAGGAGACAATCTTGCCATTAGATGATGGGGAGAGCCTCGCTGCCACTTATCTGACTATAGACAGAGAAGTTTCTGGAATGCTGAAGAACTATACACTCCCTGCTGACTACTAATGCTTAGTCCTAAGTACCAGCACCCTCCATGAACAGGGGCTTTGCAGTAACCTTCAGAGGCCTCCCAGTCATCACATGGCATCCTCACATGCACTGTATAGACGAGAAAACAGAGGCTTAAGGAAACAGCAGGACTGGCTAAAGTCCATACAGTCAGAAGGTAGCAGAGAAAAGCTTTGAACCCTGATCTTTGTGTCCAGCACCAAGACATTTAGAACTCAAGGGACCAGGAAACAGAGGCAAAATAGACAGTAAGCTAGTGGATTCTGCCTGGATGGGGCCCCAAATAACCTGTACCTTGATCATCAAAAGCATGAGTCAGCTCATGGCCCACGACGACACCAATGCCACCGAAGTTCAAGGCACTGGAGGGGGAACACAATGGTGAGAGTGAAGCCTCAGTATGTGGCCTCTGCTTTCAGGATTCAAGACACAACAGAGACCTGCAGGGCTCTGTGAGAACGTGGCCCCAGGAGATAGCAGGATGCTGAGCAGAGTTCGCCAGGGTCAGCTGTGCCCACTGGGGTCCATGCATGGTGTCCCGTAAGTCAACTCTGCAGAGTTGGGCCTTATTCCAAATTAATGAACCGAGGCTGGGGCCAGGTCAGCCTCTTTGTCTACCCCTCCGTCATCTAATAGCTGGCCTTGGATTCAAGTCCAGGACCATGGGTTTGGAAGTCTGCCTCCCAGGTCTGACTGTTTGAAAATACTGTTCACAGCAATAGTTCCTTCATAGAGGAATCTTGACTCCATGACGTGTGCCCCAAACCCCACTACACAGAGGTGTCCAGAGCCAACAGAGGCCTGGAGATGGAGGGGATGAGTTGTTTCTTCTACAGCCTCTCATAATTCCCGGCCACCTGGGCCCTTGGAGCATGACAGCCGAGGGAGACTGGCCAGCTCAGTGGTCAGCTGTAGACACAGGGCCAGGCTGGACTGTGGGTCCACTGAAGGTGGGAAGAGTTGGGGAACAGCACTGGGACAACCTACTTTGGCGAGGAGCGGGTGTAGAATGGCGCCTGCAGGATCCCGGCTGGAAACACAATCTCGTTCTTAGTGGGCGAATAATAAGCGTTCACCATGGGTGGGGTCATGCTCCACCTGAAAGCCACAAGTCATTTGAAATCTAAGACAAAACTGGTAGGAG
This sequence comes from Eospalax fontanierii, assembly GCA_035773235.1. NCBI lineage: Eukaryota > Metazoa > Chordata > Mammalia > Rodentia > Spalacidae > Eospalax > Eospalax fontanierii. The sequence goes on from CM069553.1 coordinate 14,939,161, forward strand.
AGGAGGTGAGGATGGCTCAGGGACCAGTGTCGACAGCCTTATAGAAGTGTGGCTTCCAGGGACTAGGTGTGTAGCTTAGTTGGTACAGTGCTTGCCTAACACACACACGATGCCCTGGGTTCAGTTCTCAGCACTGCATAAACCGGGCATGGTAGTGCATGCCTGTAACTTTAGTACTCCAGGTGGAGGGAGGAGGGTCAGGAGTTCAAGTTCATCCTCTATTGAAAAGTCATGTGCAAGACTCAATGTGTCTACCAGCAGTTTTCAAAGTGTGTGGACTGTATGCGGTTGGGAGTGGGCCCGCAACTCAGATCCTTTCAGGAGTCCACAATATCAAAACTATTCCATAATCCCATGAAGATATTATGTGCCTCTGCCACTGTATGCAAAAACAACAATGGACAAAGTAGCTGGGGCCTGAGCCAGAGTCCACACAAGTTCTAGGCACCCCTGAGGCCGTCCCCAGCGGGTGTTCTTTCCCGAACCAGACCAACAGAGCTGGGCATGGTGGCGCACACCTAAAGTCCTGGCACTCAGGATGTACAGGCCAGAGGATCAGGAGTTCAAAGTTATCCCTGGCTGTATAGTGAATTTGAGGCCAGCCTGGGCTACATGAGATCCTGTTCCAAAAAACCAAAACAGGGACTGGGGAGACGACTCAGTGGATAAAGCACTTGCTACACAAGTACAAGGCCCACAGTTCGAATTCCTAGGACCCGCATACATGTCAGGTGGGCATGATGGCCTGTCTGAAATTCCAGCACTAGGGAGGCAAAAATGGAGGATCCCCGGAGCAAGCTGGCTAGCTAGACGAATCAGTGAGCTCTGGGTTCAAGTAAGAGACCCTGTCTCAATATATAAATTGGAGAGTGATTGGGAAAGACAGTCAACCTCTGGCCTCTATCCTCACAGATGTGCACATGCACCTGGGCCCACACATGCCCACATACATACACAAATACCACACACACAAACATGAAAAATAAATAATAAAGAACCTCCAGCCAGAAAAAAACACAAATCTAAAAGAAACAGAAACAAACCCAGACGAACACATCATCCTCACTCAGAACATGTGTGAAAAGTTACAATAGTCACTGATATCATCTAACCCAAACCCCTGAGTACAAGACTCTTCAGTCTTTGGTGGGATCCCTGGGGACAACCACATAGCATAGCCCTCTCTATGATTTAGGATTTGCATTTTGACTGACAAGCCATAGAGTTTGGGACTTGGATGCTAGACATTTTCTTGAAAATTTACAAAGTAAGCCTATCTCAGGGAAAACAACTGACAATTTTTAGCAATGATAAAAATGTGAGGTTTTGAGGTATTTGGGGTGGGGGCCTGGAGAGATGTCTCATTGCTTAAGAGCACTTGCTGCTCTGGCAGAGGATAGATGTTTGGCTCCCAGCATCCACATTGGATGGCTCCAGCTCCGGGGGATCCAACATCCTTTTCTGGCCTTCACAGGCACCTGGACACATTTGTACACACATAGAAATTAAAAAAATATTTCTTGGGGGACTGGAGAGATGGCTCAGCGGTTAAGAACACTGGCTGTTCTTGTAGAAGACTAGATTCAAATCCGAGCACTCACATGGTGGCTAACAATCATCCATAACTCCAGTTCCAGGGGATCTAACGCTCTCTTCTGGCCTCCTCAGGCACTTCATGACATGGCTGCACTTATATATATGCAGGCAATATACAAATACACATAAAATTTAATAATAAAAAAATAAAATATAAAATTTTTATTTGAAATTTCATACATTTATTATTTTTATAATAATCCCAGCACTCATAAGCAAAGGCAAGAGTACTGTCACATGTTCAAGGCCAGTCTGCTCTACATAACAAGTTACAGCCAGCCTGGGCTATATAATGAGACCCTGTTTTAGTGCACCCAGGTACAAAAGGACCACTGAGCTTTGTTGTAATAATATCAGAAGAATATATACATGTGAGACTGGGAAGATGGCTCAGTGGGTAAAGAGTCTGCTGTATAAGCATGAGGATCCCCAGCATTTGTGTAAAAGCCAGGGGTGGTAAGGTGCATCTGCGAATCCAGTGCTGGGGGTGGAGCTAGGTGGATTCTGGGGTGCTTGCTAGGCAGACAGTCTGGCCTAATTGGACTTAGAGCCCATTTACTAGGAGGGAATTCATGTGTGGTATTGTTAACGTGGCCAAATATATGTGGCTGGAGAGGTCACTGAGCCTAAAGAAACCTATATCTGTCACGTCCCTATACACACATGTCTTTTTCTTTGTCTTTCTGAGCCAGGGTCTCCCTGTAGCCCCAGCTGGCCTGGAACTCACTATGTCGTCCAGGCTGGCCTTGCACTCACACAGACCTGCCTGCCTCTGCCTCTCAAGTGCTGGGATTAAAGGCCTGCAACCACCACGCCTGGCTACAAGCATACTTTCCTATTGTATGTTATATATGGATCCCTAGACAAATATACCTGTCACCACTCATCAAAGAAGCTTCTTTCTCCAACAGACGGAGACTATGACAGAGTTCCACAGGTGGTCACACACAGAGATGCCCAGCCCTAAGTGATACATCTACAATGGAAGCTCTGTGTCTAAGGCTCATGGAATATAGTGGAACAGGGGATGGAGAGAATATTAATGTATGTCTCAACTCTCATGAGCAAAGCTTCCTCATGCAACAGAGGGCGTTTAACACAGAAGGCCACACATGGCCTCAGTTTAGAGACTATGAGACTGTGGAGTGCATGTCCCTGGATAGGACTCCTGTGTTAAAATTCACCCATCCAGGGGCCACTGCAGAAGATAGGGCAGAAAGACTGTAAGAGCCAGGGTGGTGGATGACCACAGGAAACAGTTTTCCAGGCTTCTGGGAAGCTGTTCATATGAACTTCAGCAATGGTGAGAGCATGCATACAACCGACGCAAGCTTGAACCAGACAAAAACCCAGCACAGAACTGCGGAAATGGACAGGAGGCCCCAACCTTCGCCAGGAACTGTTGGCAGCTGATCGCTGCTGGGTGATGAGGGAGGGTTGGTCTTCTTTAAGGGAGTGATGCTAGAAAAGCTCCAGTGGATGAACTCACAGTGAGGGACATCTGGGGACACAAACTTGACTCAACAGGCCTTAACATATATGGCAGAATGCAGGAAGTCCAGCGGGGGGGAGGGTGCAGATAGGGAAGGGGTCAAAATATGATTAAGATGTAGTGTATGGAATACACAAAAACTAAATGAAAATACCGAACAAAATAAGGGAGATTGACATCTTATGTTGATCTTTGGCCTATACACACACACACACACACACACACACACACACACACACACACACACACACACACACAGAGTTGGCCAGGAACAACTCACTATACAGACCAGGCTGGTATTGACCTCACAGAGATCCACCTGCCTCTGCCTTCCAGGTGCTGAGATTAAAGGTGTGCACCACCAGGCCCAGCTGGTGTATAAGTATTAGAAAAGACTATTACAATCTTCCTCCTTTCCTAACCATACATCTGTGTGACTAATTTTTCCATAGAAACTTCAAAACAATGTTATAGCAGATTCACGAAGAAGCAGATAAGAGAACCCAGCTGCTTCCTGTTAAGCCAGACTTAAGGAAGTCTGTAGAGGCTGGAGTGTAGGTCAGAGGTAGAGGAAGGCCCTGAGTTCCATCCCCAGGATGTAGCGCCCCTCCCCGCAAATGTATAAACAGTATCTCTCTTCTCATAATTTTTTTTTTTTTTTTTTGAGACAAGGTCTCACTATGCAGCCTTGGCTGGCCTAGAACTCAGAGGTACACCTGCCTCTGCCTCCTTAGTACTGAGACAACAGATTTTTCTGGTTTAAGAAGCTCTAGGCTTCTTTGCATGTGCTAGGCAAGCACTGTGCCATGAGTCACATGGACGGGCTCAGGAGACTGTATTTCTGAAAAAGCTTCCCAGATGTTGCTGCCACTACTGAGCAATGCAGTTCAGCAGCTGTAGCTCTTAGGGTTCATCCAGAACCTTCCTCAGACCCCTGTGGAGACAACACCACTCTTCCTCCTGAGGAACTGAGGAGCACCCTCGAAGCCTACCCCTCCCCTGTCCTCACATTATATTGTCACAACGATCCAAGAGCCAGCTTCTTTCATTGGCAGACAATGAGGAGCAGCCCCTGGATGCTAAGTCGGCAGTACTGGGCCCCACTCTGGCTTCTGGTCTCTTCCTCTGGAAAGTGGGAGAACCATTCTCTGCACTCTTAGGAGGGTGCTCATGATACTACCATCTGGCTCATGGTCAGCAAGTGATGAAGGCAAGCTCCACCCCACCCCGGTCACCCCTGGTCTTCCAGTGTGTAGGAGCCCAGGTTTTAGGGGACTCACTGATCTCTGTTGGGGGCTTTCCTGAGCTGGTCAGCTGTGACCCTCCACGAGAAGTTGAAAAAGCGCATGGCGTTCTCAAAGTAGAGGTCTGGAACTGCGGTGTACTGGGAAGGCAAAGCAAAGTCATAGCATCAGAGCAGAGCATGCTCAGAATGAGAACCTTCTAGAACCAAGGAAATCGTGGCCTCACAAGCACAAGGGACTGGTCTGCAGGCCAGAGACTCGACTGGAAGGCTCAGGACTGCAGGCTCACCCTCTTCCCTTAGCCCTGACTCTTCCCTTCAAAGACACTAAGAACACCGTTCAGTGTTGACATACATATCTTATACCTATCCCAGCCAATATGGCAGACAGATGTTTAGTTAATCAAGTGCTTTGAACATGCTTGTGTGGCCTTTAAAACCAATTTTTTTAAGATTTATTAATTTTTATTTTACATGTATGAGTATTTTTGTCTGCATATAAGTGCACCACATGCATGCAATGTCTGTGGAGGACAGAAGAAGGTATCAGATCTCCTGGAACCAGAGTTACAGTTTGTTGTGGCTGCTGGGAACTGAACCCGGGTCTTCCACAAGAGCAGCCAGTGCTTTTCACTGCTGAGCCCTCTCTCCAGCCCCTAAAATTGAATTCAATTGTAGCTCAGCTGGTAAAGTGCTTGTTTAGCACGTACAAAGCCCTGGGTTCAATCCCCAGCACCTTAGAAACCAGGCATGGTGGTGTACTCCTGTAGCAGACCCAGGAAGTAGCAGCAGCAGAATCAGAAGTTCAAGGTCACCCTTGGCTCCACAGCAAGTTCAGAGCCTGTCTGGAGTACATAAACCCTGTATCTAAATAAGTTAAATAAATAATAAAATAGTAATTAACGTCAATATAATAGCTTCCTGTGGCTGGACAGCATAGACCTAATGCCTGAAGCTATAATCCACTGGGAAGTATTAGGGGGTCAGCATCACCACACGCCCCCACCACCCAGCCTGGCTTTTCTGCTTCTGACAGATGGAGAGCTTTCCCTTAGACCATTCCACATCTTTCTCACTGTGGGAGCCAGACACTGGTCCCCAGAGAAGGATAGTGATCCTGGGGCTGTACCTGGCAACCCCCAAGAATCCTGGATCTTTTTAAATTTTATTTTATGTGTATGATATGAGTGTTTTGCCTGCATATATGTAAGTGTACCACATGTGTGCTGTGTCTGTGGAGGCCAGAAGAGAGAGTCAGATCCCCTGGAACTGGAGTTGGGGATGGTTCGTAGCTACCATGTGAGTGCTGGGAACTGAACCCTGGTACTCTGCAAGAGCAGCGAGTGCTCTTAACTACTGAGCCAGGTCTCCTAGAACACTTAAATTCCAACACCCTGGAGTACCTTAGATGATTCTCAAGGAACTGGGTTGCAGATGGAGTCTCACAGCCTCAGAGGTAATTTTAGTTTCAGGTTTTAAATATAACCATAAAGTAAGTCTGTCATTATTTTTAAAGTGCCTGAATTGACAAATTTCTATCATGAAAACATATAAAACTTTATCATTTGGGTCAGAGCCACAGTCCATTTAGAGGTATGATTTGTTAAACGTTCTAAGCAGCCGGGACATTAACAATCTCCCTTGCTGCCCATATTAAACTAAAAATGCATTTTAGCATTTATGCTTCCTCTTTCCTATCAACATTTCAAGGTCAAAGTCAGAGGTCCAAGTTTTCTCGGGGGAGGTAGGGAAGGAGCCTGGGGACAGGTGGCAAGTCTGGGAACAGCAGTGGTTGATGAGAGGGGCTCCACGTTTTGCTCCCCTGGGATGTTTTAGGGCCATAATTCTCCTCGCGCCTTTGAAGATCTTTCCCCTCATTCTACTTTCTAATTTATTTTCATTATCTATGTGTATGTGTGTGTTCGTGTGTGACCACAGAGGCCAGCAGAAGATGTCGGATCCCCTGAGGCTGGAGTTACAGGTGACTGTGAGTCACCCAGTGTGGGTGCTGGGAACCGAACTTGGTCCTTTGAAAGAGCAGCCAATGTGCTTAACTGCTGAGCCATCTTGCTAGTCCCTCCTTAGTTCTTTATTTTAAAAAATTTTATTTGTTATTTTAATTTTACATGTATGAGTATATTGCTTGCATATACATAGGTGCATCCATATCATGCAGTGCCCATGGAGGTCAGAAGAGGGTGTCAGATCCCTTGGAACTGGAATCATGGATGGTTGTTAGCTGCCATGTGGGTACTGGGAATCAAACCCCGGTCCTCTGCAAGAAAAGCCAGTGCTTTTAATTGCTGACCCATCTCCCCAGTATCCTCGCCATTTTTTTTTTTTTTTTTTTTGAGATAGGGTACTTTGTAGTTGGCCTTGAACTTTCTTTGAAGTCAAAGATGGCCTTGAACTCCTGACCTTTCTGCCCCAGCCTTTGGTGTGCTAGGATTAGAGACATATGTTGCCCAGTCCAGCAATTCCTTCATTCTTTTTTTCTGTTTTTGGTGCTGCGGATGGAACCCAGGGTCTCGAGCATGCCAGGCATGTGGTCTACCACTGAGGCATGCCTCTCCGCCCCAGTCACTCTGTTATTTCCCATCCCCTCACTGGAGCTGACCATTCCCAGGGGGGCACACAGTTCATGTTCTGATAGTAACGAAGGAGCACTAGTTGATGACCCAGTATACCCACTGACACCAACCGACCCAGGAGAAAAGGAACAGGTCAAGTCCTCCTCATCCCCATATTCCCCAACAGCACCCCACATCACTCTGAGATATCCTCCAGCATCCAACCTGGACCCAGCCTCACATTGGCCCCCTACAGGTGCAGGCACCAGGAAGCCTGAGGGACAGGTGGAAGCCACTTACGTCATTGAACACTTTGTCCAGCTCCTTGGGGTCCATGATGAAGTTGGGGTAGCCAATCATGTTGTAGATGGCATCGGCCTGGATGGGAGGGGCAGACGGTAAGCCAGTGTCCAGTGATGCAGCTCAGGTCTGCCCCAGTTCTGTGGGCTCCTGGCTCAGGCTCCGGGCCAAGCGAGCCAAGGCCAGCTTCCCTCCTTCTTAGGGCTTCTACGTCTTTTCCTGGAATAGGGCTGGTTAGCTGTCACTTCTCCAGGGGAAGACATTATGGTTTGAGTGTGTCCCCTCAAAGCTTACTTCCGGCAACTACTTTATCACAGCAGTGCCGCGAGGGGATTAGGTCAGACAGCCTTCCGTGGTCCTCACGAATGAAGGCCACAGTTGCAGGATTGGGCTAGTTATGGAGGACGTTGTTCATCATGGGAGCAGGTTCTAAAGAACGAGTCGGTCCAGCCCCTCTTGGGTATGTATGTTCCCTTGCCTCTCTCCTTCTGCACTGACACCATGCCATCTTCCTGAAATCATGCCATCATGAGCTAGACTCACAGCATCTGAACATGCTCACTGAACAAAACCAGCATCTGTTGCCCATCTCTCTCTTCCTCAGGAAGCCCAGTGCCCTCTGAAGTTCCTGGAAGCCTCACCTTCTCCCTGGCCGATTTCCGGGTATCTTCGTCCATCCACTTCAGAGTGCTCAGGCTCTCTTCAAATGCCTTCTTGATCTCCAGGATTATCTCACTGGCCTGAGGAGACAGACCCAGAACCAGTAAGGTCTGGGCCCTGGCCTCCCTTCAATGCAACAAGTGCCCTGTGTAGAAGGGTGCTGCTGGCCAATGACTAAACTGGCTCAAAGCCTCGGGCTACTTGGTGCATGGCTAAGAAGGAGCCTTGGCTGTTTCCCATCCACTCTCCTGACAGCATCCTACAAGACAAGAGTGGCCTTCCACAAACAGAACTCTGTCAAATAAGAGGAGATGAGTTTTGGGGAAGTCGGTAAGTCTCTGTTGCAGAACTTTTAAGAGCCTTTAATGTAGATAGGTACATTGAGATTCTTTCAAAAAAGACTAGAATATACAGCCTCTCCCAGACTGACTGGGGCAAAGAATTCCTTTTTAATGGAATGAACTTTGAAATCTAGAGAACTCAATTCTGAGGAGCAGATTCAGAAAGGCTGTGCTCACTCTGGAGATGGACAGCAGTTGTGGAGATGGTGGAAGATTCTAGAGAAGAAGACACCTACGCAGCAGTAAGATGTGGTGGGGTTGAAGGTCAAGAGAGTTCCACTCCAACTTGAGTCTGTTTGCTACATCCGCTGCAGATAGTATCTGTGCAATCAGACCACTAACAACAAAACTGTAACATGCAGGGGATGGAGTTGGTAGAGTGCTTGCTTAGCACTCATGAAGTCCTGGGTTTGGTCCCCGGCACCCAGACACACAGGAGGCACTTACTATGCTCTTGCTGTCCTCCGCAAAGGTGGCTTTGACAAACATGGGGCCCAAGGCAAAGCCCAGGTTGTTTTCCGTGTCACTCACACAAAACTTCCATCGAGGGAGGCAGGTCTGGAAAATACGAGTGTGTGTCAGTGGGCCCAGTTCTCTTCCTCCCAGCTCCTTTGTCTGGGAGATGGGACCTGTGCTTCCATCCAGAGCCTCAGGGAGATCTATCTTTTCTGACCCAGTTGTAGCTACTTTAGGTACTGGGTCAAGCCAGCGGTCTGGAAATACAGCTCAGTGATAGAGCACTTGCCTAGCATGTATGAGGTCCTAGGTTCAATCCCCAGGACAGAAGGAAAAACAAAAAAGCCAATCATGATGGTCCTGAGTTGGTGATTCTAAGTTTGGACCTGGCTTGGGCTAAAGATTAAGACCCACGTTGGGTGTGGTGGCACGTGCCTTTAATCCCAGCACTCAGGAGGCAGAGGCAGGCAGATCTCTATGAGTTTAAAAGGCCAGCCTGGTCTACGTAGCGAGTTCCAGGTTGGGACTGCAGGAAAACCCTGCCTCAAAAAGACCAAAAAAAAAAAAAAAAAAGAAGAAGAAAGATTAAGAGCCCTGAGCCAGGTGTTGTGGTGCATGTCTTTAACAGGGAGACGGATCTCTGAGTTCTAGGCCAGCTACACAGTGAGATCCTGTCTCAAAATAAAAAGAGAGTCTTTTTCTGTCCCTCCCTCCCCCACCATTCTCCCTCCATACTTCCCTCCCTCTACCCACACAAGAAGGCTTGGGGATGTAGCTCAGTTGGCACAGTGCTTGCTTGGCATGCACAAGGCACTAGATTTACTCCCCAGAATCACATAAAACTGGGCATGGTGGCAGACATCTTTAATCCCAGCACTGAAGAGGTACAGCCAGGAATTCAAAGTCATTCTTTTCAGCTACACAGCAAGATCAAGGCCAACCTGGGGTACATGACAGCATGTCTCAGAAACAAAACAAGACAAAACCAAGACCAAAACAGAAACAAGATTAAATGCCCCTCCAGGGTCCTGGAGCAGGTGAAGGCAGGTGAGAGGTGCAGTCGGGGTGGGAAGTCGGATGTGACCAATATCCCCAAGTCTGCACCTTAGCCCTGTCCCCCTCCTGCCTTCCAGAGGACAGGAGGATTCTTAGCGACAGGGAACTTCCACCTGAGCAATAGAAAACTTTCCTGGAGGGCCAGGACTAAAGCTCAGCCACAGCCTCCTAGAAAGAGAACAGCCCTGGACACAGCAGGGGCTCTCTGAGCTGCCGCTTTTCTGGTGTCACCACAAGTCCCCAAGTCCACACAGGATGGCTGTGCTGCGCTTGGAAACAAGGTGGCAGGTCGCAGCCTGGAGTATGGACTGGAGCTCTGAGAAGCTCTGGCCCCACCCGCCCCTGCCAGGCAGCCTTTGTGAACGCTGTAAGCACACAGGAGCCCTGCACATGTAAATCACTCCTGTGGCAGGCTCCTCTTCACCCTGGAGAACAGGCAGTAACACACCCCTCACATTCCAGCCAGCCGGACTCACACCAGCCTCAGCCTGCTCTCTCCTAGGCCCACTGAAGACAGACAGCTAATCAAAACCTGTTTTCCTACAATGGTGTGCTACTTGGCACAAATGGGGATGGACTGCCAGAGATCTGCCATGGACGGGATGCACATGTCTGAGCTGAGCCTAAAAGCTAGGGGCAGAGTCCCTCTGCACCGCTCTGGGAGCGTGGGGCTGCAGGCAGGGGTCTGGGGAGAACTTTTTTCCTGGGAGGATGATGGGTAAATAGTCCTGGGAGCATCTCTGTGTTGACTGGGATGGGGCTTACCTGGGAGCTCTCACTTAGCAAACGTCACTGGATTGTTTACTTAGAGCATATCATAGATCTTTTGTAATTTAAATTTCTATTTATTTTTATTTTATGAGTGTTTTGCCTGCATGTATGTAAGAGCACCCATGCATGCAATGCCTGAGGAAGCCAGAAGAGGGCACTGGATCCTCTAGAACTAGTTCTTAGTCACCATGTGGGTGCTGGAAAGAAAATCACTCAGGTCTTCTGTGAGAGCAGCCAGTGCACGTAACTGCTGAGTCATCTCTCCAGCCCCACTTTTTACTTAAAAAAATATTTATTTTTATGTGTATGTGTCTGTGTGTGTATATGCTATACACGCACATACATGTGTGAAGTGCCCCTGGAGGCCTGAAGATGGTGTTGGAGTTATAGGCAATTGTAAGCTGCGTCAGGTAGGTGTTAGGAGCCACATTCAGATCCTCTCCACGTGCCTTTAATCACCGAGCCATCTCTCCTGTCCCATTTTTAGAGTTTTTTTTTAAATCGTGTGTGTGTGTGTGTGTGTGTGTGTGTGTGTGTGTGCTGTGTGCATACCACATAGCAGCTGTGGAGGTCAGAGAACAATCGAACAACCTCAGGTATCAGAACTCACCTTCCACCGTGAACGAGGCAGCATCTCCGGGTTGCTCTGGGATTCTGAATCTACTTACCATCTCCCCGAAGGAGCACTGAATTAAAGACACATGCACTACTGCATTCAGGTTTCATGTGCGTTCTGAGGATTTAACTCAGGTCCAGGTCCTCAGGCTTACCATGCCAACTCTTTACCCATCGAGCCATCTCCCCAGCCCATATATATCTCATTTTATATAAACTACAATCTTAAACTTTTTCTTAAGGCAAGAAAAAAGGGTGGGAGGAACATTCTGGTCTCCTCTAAAGTACTTCGTGTTCCCAACAGGGTCCACTGAGATCCAGGGAGGATCTAGGCTATCACAGTTGAGTAAAACACTTTCTTCCTTCTCTCTCTCTCTCTCTCTCTCTCTCTCTCTCTCTCTCTCTCTCTCTCTCTCCAGAGTCACTTATGTAGTCTAAGCTGTCCCTGAACTTGCTGTGTAGCCAAGGATGAACTCCTGATCCTCTGGCTTCCACCTCCTGAGTGCTGGGATTACAGGCCACCATGCCCACCTCATCTCGACCATTCTTTCCAGCACTGTTAGGTACATTTGTATTGTTCCAGACTGGTCATTTGAAAATCTGAACCTATCCTCATGAAACAAGAAGTCCTCATGCCCTGCTACTCAGCTCCTGTCAATCACAAGGAAGCTGGCTCCATTCTTTCCCTTCCTGTAGAGCAGAACCTGGTAAACGCAGCCAATCCTGAGAGGAGAGAGCTCAGTGACCAGGACCAAGTCCCTTTTAGCTGAGCCTCATTTTCCTCATCTGGAAAGTGGGACCTAGCGATATAATTCCTAACCCAGAGCAGCCAGCAGGTGGTAACGTAAGGCCTGAAGCAGGTCAGTCTCCAGGTATGTTATCTTTATTTATTTTAAAATTATCTTTAGGGACTAGAGAAATGGCTCAGTGGTTAAGAGCATTGGGTGCTCTTGCAGAGGACCAGGTTGACTAGTAGCACCCACTTGTTGGCTAACAACCACCTGTAACTCCAGTTCCAGTGGATCTGAAGCCCTCTTCTAGCCTCTGTGGGCTTTGCATGACACGGGTGCACTTACATACATGGAAGCAAAACACTCATATACATCAAAGTAAATTTAAAAAATAATTTTTAAAACTGTGTGTGTGTGCACGCATGTGTGTGCATGCAGGTACCATGGTGCATGTGTGGAGGTTAGAGGACAACTTTCAAGGAGTGGGTTTTCTCCTTCCTCCTCAGGGTCTCTCTTGTTTGTGCAGCTGGGCTTCGTACACCAAGCTAGCTGGCCCTGAGTTTCTGGCCGATTCTCCTGTCTTTGCCTCCCCTTTCACCACAGGAGTGTTGGGATTACAGATGTATGTCACTGGGGTTCCAGTGGGTTTAAGTGGGTTCCAGGAATAGAACTCAGGTCATCAGCCATCTCCCAGGCTCTCTATCTTTGATTTTTAGGATTGTTACTAGCAGAAAACACCTGTGGTATCTGCTTATTATAGCTAACAGACCTGGAAGGGTCGCTTTACATCCAAGAGCCATGGTTTTACCAGTACCATGGTTTCACTAGTACTCAGCCTGGGGTCTGGCACATGGTGGTGGTCAGCTATGTATGGACAGGCACAGTAATGGGCTCACCTTCTTGGTCCCATACATGACCTCCATGAACTTCTCATCAGCATCCTGAAAGCGCTGATCGAGGAAGGAGCTTGTTTTCCGTACCAGGTTCCACATCATGTAGTTGTTGAGCAGGCTGTGGTGAAGGACCAGGGAGAGCTCAGAGATGTCCTGGGTGGCACTGCCTCCATGGACCACTAGGGGGCACCTAAGCCCAGCTTCTGAGCCAGGCTTTTTAGTTTACCCATGTGGCTGGTTACTACTCTCTAAGCACATGGCATATAAGCTCTTCCACAACTAAGGCATTGCTTCCTTTAGACTGGCCTGTGGCATGTCTATGGGGCATTTTCTTGATTGTTAATTGATGGAGGAGGGCCCAGCCCACTGTGGGTTGTACTATCCCTGGGCAGGTGGCCCTGGGCTGTGTAAGAGAGTTAGCTGAGCAAGGCGATAAGCTCCTACATCGTCTCTGCTTCAGTTCCTGTCTCCAGGTCCTGCCTTGGCTTCCCTCAATGAAGGGCTCTACTGTATGATGAAATAACCCTTTCCTCTCCAAGTTGGTTTCTGTCAGTATTTTATCACAGCAACAGAAAGCCAACTAGAACAGTGTCAAATGCAGTCAATCACTTGTATACCACTGGTATTCAATAAATGCTATTGCTTAGTTACACAAAGCACTAACCCTAAGTTTCCACGAATGGTGGTTCCTTCTGCCCACTCCTGGGAACCAATCTGTGATTGCTGCCATGTTTGTAAAGAAGTCACCTCAGTGCAAAGATGCTCATTCAAACAAAACAGCCAATAAGAGGAACGTTAAAAAACCCTATTTATACTCGACAGAATATTCTCTCTGACCCCATTTTCCCCCCTTATTTTTCTAGTGATTTCAACATTTCTGTGTCTTTAGAATTCAGAAAGTATCCTAAGTATTAACTAAAACTAGGAGCTAACATTGAATGGGTCTCAATATGTGTCAGGCTCTGTGTTTACTTCAGTCTTCCAACTCTCTACAGCCTCATTTGCCCACAGCTCCAAAGCTGTCAGAAGAGGACTGCGGATTCGAGCCTGTGCTCATAACCAGAATACTCCACTGCCTCTCACAGAAACCCACCCAGGGCCCCTTCACTGAGTCAGCCTGTTACTGGATCCACACCCGCCCTGCCGGAGTTGCCTGTGAGGGGCCTGTCCCAGGCTGCCGCATCCCCTTACCATTTGTCTGTGTTGTTGATGAGGGTGGACACCTGCTCCAGGTACTCCTTGTCGTAGACCACAATGGGCTCAGATTCATTGATCTCCACGGGGTAGAAGATCGCATTGAGAAAGGGGAGCCAATTGATGGCGGGTGCCAAGGTCTGCAAGAGAAGAGGGCAGAAGTGGCTATCACAGTCCACCAGGGCTCCTGGACATGACAGGTACACTGGAAAGGATCACATACATTATCTCAACTGGTCCTCACGACAGCCCAAGGGCAGGTATAATTGCTCCCATTAAAATTACTTTATTTATGTATTTAGGTATCTGTATGTATGTACATACACATGTCATGGAACATGTGTGGCACATACACGTCATGGAACATGTGTGGTGGTCAGAGGATAACTTGAGGGAGTCAGTTCTCTCCTTCCTCCAGGCAGATGAGCATTTTGCCTGTGCACAAGCACCAGAAGTTAGAAGGTGTCAGATCTGGGGATCAAACTTACGTCATCAGTCTTGGCAGCAAGCATGTTTACCCACTGGGCCATCTTGTCAGCCTCCCTCCCTCCCTCCCTCCCTCCCTCCCTCCCTTCCTTCCTTCCTTCCTTTCGAGACTGGGTATCCATATATAGATCAGGCTGACCTTAAACTTGCAGTAATCCTCCTGCCTCTGCCACCCAAAGTTTGCATGTGAGCATCTCTGTGCCAGGCTCATCTTAGGCTATTTCCAGGTCCAGCTGAGCACATTAGCCTTTCAAGTGTTGTGCCAGCATGCCATAGACATCATCCCACTAGGTTGAAGAAACTTTACTGTCAGCTTCCCAGGTCCCCAGCCTGTGGACCCATTCACTCTATTTTCTATATTAATTCCACTGTGCTTGGAACCTCAGACAAGCAAAGACACACAGACAATCTGTTGTGTTCTTTTTTTTACCTTTTGGTGTTTGGGATTGAACCCCAAGCTTTGCAACTGCTAGGCCAGTGCTCTGCCATTGAACCACATCCTCTAGACCCCCTGTCCTTTTGTGGCTGGCTGATTTCATTTAGCAAGACATCCCCAAGTAGAGTTGCACAACTTTGGAATGGCCTGCCCCGGTCCTGTGTTGCGCACATGACCTGTTATTTTTAGTGTGTAGCTTTATAGAACTTGAGGCCTTTTAGGGCTACAGAGACTGTGTTTTAGCAAAGATGCCTGTCTATGAAATCACTCAGATGGGCACCTGGAATTTAGCAAAGCAATCCATCAATGGCAGCCATTCCAATGACTGTTCAAGGTCTCCTCAAAGTAGCCCTGGCCCTGTCAAATTTCCTATTCCCTTGAAAAAGGGTAAAATGTCAGACAAATAAAGGAAGTGAGCCCTGTACTGTAAAAACCATTTTCCTGGGATACTGCTTTTGGCTTGTGTTTTGTTTTCCTAGACAGTCTCACTATGTAGACCAGGCTGGCCCTGAATTCAGAGATCCGCCTGCCTCTGCCTCCAGAGTGCTGGGTTTAAAAGCATGTGTCACCACACCCTGCTCAAAAGGGCACCTCATGTACTGTAGAAGAGAGATCTCAAGGGACGGGGTGAGACTGAGGGAGTGTATGCAGCTCCTGAGGACAGAAGTATGCTGTAAAGCCACTAACCAGCTCTCAGTGAGGGCTTGATCCGTGCTATTTACAGTGAGCAGTATTCCCACCGAGGCTGACGACCCTGCACGGACACTGAAGCAGCACAGTGTGTCCGGAGCAGGTACACTGAAGCACACCGCTGCTGCCTGGCGGCAAGAGAGCCACAAGCAGGGGCGAGAAGACCGAACAAGGATCCCCAGCAGGAAACCCCTACTTCCCGTCCTTGTCTAACAGAACTGCCTGCTCGGTGCCTCTAGAAATGGCTTGCTCTATGCCAAGTGCCCTTGCCCTCCGGCTTGCCTTCCCTGCCCTCTTCCTGGCAGATCTTTTGCATCTTGGTGGCTAAGAAATGTGGAGATCTTCAAATAGAGCTCAGTCATCAGAGCCACCTGACTGCGGGATCTGCTTGCAAGACAAATGTCATTGCTAACATGTGAGTGAGAACTGAGTATCATTGGAACTCTGACCGAGGTGTCAATGGTGAAATCCATGAAGTCCACACAACTCTGGTGCTTTAGGGAGAGCAGGTGCTGTGCAGGAAGGTCCTGGGTGGTGGAGAGCGGGATGTTTGCATTCCCAGCTTCTATAGCTTTAGTGATTCCTAACTTAAACATGTCTCCATGGAGACAGCTGTTTCAATCAACTGGGACATTCCACTGTGACTCAGCCCCTCTGGGGATACTGACAAACTCTATTTTCCACACCCAAAGCCAAGGAACCCTAGGGTACCAACCAACCAACTCTAACAGGCTTGGGAAGTCAGAAAGAACAGTGTGATATTAGCCCTGGGGAGGTACAGACAGGAGGATCATGAGTTTGTGGTCAGCCTGGGCTAAGGCTGGGGGTGTGACAGATGTCTCATTTGTGACTGAGATTCCACAAACACTTATTCTTTGCACTTTGAGTGGTTGTGAGTTTCTGTGTTAACCGACACCCACTATGTAGAGAAACTTGAGGTCTGAGAGCTGAATTAACCTGTGGGAAGAGAGATGAATTTAGAGGACATACTGATGCTGTGTCTACTGGCAGAATAACAGTCGAATGATAGGGTTGATATCTGTGCCGATGTCATGGGCAGATCTCTGTGAGTTCAAAGCCAGTTTGGTCTACATAGCAAATTCTAAGTCAGCCAAGGCTACACCCTGTAGTGAGAGCTTGTCTCAAAAAAACCCAAACAAAAAACCACTGTATACATGATAATATTCTCAAAGAATTAAAGAGCACATACTGCTTTTGCAGAAGCCCCAAGTTCAGTTCCCTGTACCCGTACTGGGCAACTCACAATTGCTTGTAACTCCAGCTCTAGAGGATCTGGTGTCTCTGGCCTCTGCAGGCATCTGTGCTCACATGTGCATATCCACACACAGACACACAGACACACACAGAGAATGAAAAATAAATCTAAAATCAAACACAAAAACAGGCCTAGAGAGATGGCTCAATGGTTAAGAGTACATAATTTTGCAGAGGACCTGAGTTCAATTCCAAGCACCCGTGTCAGGTAGCTCACAACCACCAACAACGCTAGCTCTAGGGGATTCAACACCCTCTTCTGAACTCTGTGGGCACTTTCATAGATGGGCACGACCCCCCCTCCAGACACATACATATACACAGATTTTAAAATAGGGGCTGGAGAGATGGCTCAGCAGTTAAGAGCACTGGGTGCTCTTGCAGGAGACCTAGATTTGAATCCCAGCACCCACATGGCAGCTAACAACTGCCTGTAAATCCAGTTCCAGGAGATCTGACACCCTCTTCATCTTCCACGGTATTGCACGACATGGATGCACTTATATACGTGCAGGCAATACATTCATACACATAAAATAAAAAAATTTAAAAATAAAAATAAATCTTAAAAAGACAGTGGGGACTGGGATGTAGCTCGGTGGTAGAGCAGTTGCTGTGCCTGTGCCTGCTCCTGGGTTCAGTTCTCAACACTGGAAACAAAATGGGAATGAAGAGAGAGAACTTGAAGCTCTCAGATCCCATCGCAGGGGGCGCCAGAGAGCACTTAGCCCCCAACAACCTTTGGCATGAAAGGTCCTACAGAGGAGTGGGAAGGCACCCAGAGAAGCCAGGGCTGGATGTCTCATTCATGGCTTTGAATTCAGACTCCGCTGGGAGCTAGCCTGGAACCATTTGGCACTACAACAGGGCTAGCCTGGAATCACACTGGGAAACCAGTGCCTTTTCACCGAGTGTGGGAAGAAAATAGATCTTCAGCTATTGGGAAAGATGACACCTTGTGCTGGGATGGAATAATTCTAATCAGTTCAGTACTGGGGACCAGGGTAACACCAACAATCACGAATGAACCACCCTGAGCACAATGACCACAGTAAGATGTTGCATATCTGCTGTGTATGTCAGCTTATCTTTGCCTCATCACACCCCTGTGGGCAGGCCAGGGAGAGAGGTTTATGCCAGCCTCGTGGGGTCCAGGGCTTCCTTAAGGGTTAGATATAATTCTTGCATTGGCACATCTGCCCACTTCTCCTGGCTGACATTCCACAGTAGATGTTCTCTTAAGACCTGTGAGTGAATGTGGAGAACCATTGTCCCTTGCGAGGACAAGGGCTGGGTCCCATTCACCTCTGTGCTCTGGTCAGGAACAGGGATGTAAGGAGGAGCCATGTGCTGTTTTACCAGGAAGGAGGCCAAGATTCAAAGGGTTGTATCACCTGGCCTGCCCCAAGCCACGCAGTTTGAGATAGAGCAGGGCCGTGCTGTGTTCTGATTCCAAGGCCAGCCCGGTACCTCACAGGCTGCTACAGCTGCGGATACCCTCCCACCCAGGCAGTGGGGCATCAGGGTGGGTAGAACCACTATCTTTCTTCCATGGGAGAAGAAGGTAAAAAGCAAGGAGAAGGGAGCTGGGGCCAGACTCTGGAGCCACTGGCTGATGTTCCCAGGGCTACTGTACCCTCTACCACTCTGGGCATCCACATCAGCATGTGGCCACCGAAAGGCCACCTCGTACAAGATCTCTCAGGCTGAGACCTGCAAGGCTGGAGCAAACTGAATTAGACAGTACAAACAGCATCCTCCCCGACCTCCTGGTCTCAGAGTGGAAAACAGTGCCAGATGGTGCCCGACACAGGCTACCCATCTCCATAACAACCCACTCAGCACTACTTCCTCCAGGGACCTGCAGGCAGCTGGCAGCTGCCGGGGGCCTGTGTGGGCTGCGGCTCCTCCTGGGATGCCTGGCTTAAGAGCACTCATTGTTAGACTCTAGTCCCTAGCTTTTCCTGCCTGGGACAGACGCCCTGCTTCTCTGCCCCAAAGCCCTTCCTTAGCAGGGAGACTCAGACTGTTCCTTGGCGGGCAGGTTGATCAGGAGGCACAGGAGAACAAGCCCGTGTGTACCTGTTGGGTAGAGGAGGAAATCGGGATGGAAACGAGGGGTGAAGTACTTATTTTGAAAGAGGAAGGGACAGAGGCTGTCTGGGAAGACGGGAGAGGCCAGGGAAAGAATAAGGCCTCGGGTAGCACTGGAAGAGGCCTCTCCCTGGAGCCCAGGACAAGTATGGACAGCAGATATTGTGGAAAGGAAGCAGCAGCAGGCAATCAGTTGGGTACTATTAAGGCCCCAATAGCCACCAGGCCTGTGACAGGGCTGACCTCTACAGGAGGCAGCAGGCCTCTAACACAGGGGTCACAGGAGTCATAAAATGCAGGGCCAACCCCCAGTTACAACTCCAGGGTGTGTCAGTCAAGAGCCACAGTCAAGAGTAGAGCTCTAGACAACTAAGCCTGGGTCCAGGGCCAGCGCAACTGCCACTTGGAGCCTCTGGCCTTAACCATGCCATATGACCCCCCTGGCTCAGAACAGGGGAAAGAAGAGCTGGGGATGTAGATCAGCTGGCAGAGTGTTTGTCTAGTGTACACAAAGCTCTGGTTCTATTCCTAGCATCCCATTAAAAAAGCCTGGCCTAGTGGTACATACCTGTAAACCCAGAACTTACAGGTAGAAAGAAGGAGGGTCGAAAGTTCAGGGTTATGGTTACCTAGTGAGTTTAAAGCTGGTCTGTGATAATAAGACCCTGTATCACAGAAAGAAAGGAAGAAAGGGGATAAACTTTGTAGGAGAGAAGAGAAAAATGAAAAACTATAGTTCACGCTTCTGTAGTACCTCCGTCAGTAGGTTGGGGGCACTTGGTACATCAGAGGATGCAAACACTCCATCCAATAGATCTGTTACTGTCACTACCAGTCTCCACGGAAACACTGTCTCAGAAAATAGCCTAACTTTGGTATCACTTACCACCCAGGTGGCCTTCGGTAGGGAACATTCCCTCCATAAGCCTCAGTCTTTCCAATTACAACCTGGGCACATCAACCACCCTCCTTCACCAGGTCATTTCAAAGATCTGACAAGGAGGGCACGAAGCACGCCTTTGCAGAGCCACAAGCGAGGCCAGTGGTTGGCCCAGCCCCTGCATGGCTGGGGCTCAAATCACCTGCAGCTCGGCAGCCGTGACTTTGTGGTAGATGAGTTCCTCATCCCGGCGCTTCTCCTGGGGGATGGTGATGTTGGCCAGCGCCGTCTCAAAGTCGAGGATCTGTTGCATCTGAGGCCTGATGGAGTCCTCGTCCCCGCCGCCCAGCAGCTTTCCCAGCTGGACCATGTAGTTCAGGTATCCGGTCAGCACCTGTGGGACCCAGCACGCCCAAACTCTCAGTGGTTGCTACCTGACTAGGAGAGGGCAGGACAGGCTGCAGCCCAGCACGCGCAGCCATAGGGATGCCCGCTTCATCGAGAAAACCTACATTCTGTTTTTTGAGACAAGGTCTCATTCTACAGCCAAGGCTGGCCTGGAACTCATAGCAATCCTCCTGCTTCAGGATCCCAAATGCTGGGATTACAGGCATCTGCTGCCAAACCCAGCTTCTGAAACCCAGCTTTGAGAATGATTTTGGCACTAGGCCCGTCCACTGGCTCCCCACAGCTCTCAGGATTAAGTCCAAGTGTCTCTGTGCTTCCAAGAGCCCTGGGTGGGCTGGCCCTGCTGCCCTGGGCCCATCTCTTAGTGCTCATCCTGGGACTGGCCATCTGATCTGTTCAACTTTAT
Source organism: Eospalax fontanierii (assembly GCA_035773235.1). Taxonomy (NCBI): domain Eukaryota; kingdom Metazoa; phylum Chordata; class Mammalia; order Rodentia; family Spalacidae; genus Eospalax; species Eospalax fontanierii. The sequence goes on from CM069553.1 coordinate 14,959,754, forward strand.
TTTTATTTATTATTGTATGTGAGCGTATGATGTGTGCGGGAGGGTGCATACGTGCCATGGTGTGCATGCGGAGGTCAGGGGACAACTTTAGGGGGTCAGTCATCCCTCTCCACTTTTATGTGGATCCTGCAGATCGAGCTCAGGTTGTCAGGCTTGAGAAGCAGGCCTCTCCTGAGTAACAGGAAAGATCAAAGTCCTATCAGCTTAACACAAGTGAGTGGAGTTCAGAGTTCAGTGTCTGCAGGGCTGTTGGGAGGGCTGGAGGTAACGCCTACAAAACACCTGGCACCCACAACTACAACTGCTGCCTTCTTTTTTTAAAAAAAATATTTATTATTTTTACTTTATGTCTATGAGTATATTGCCTGCATGTGTATAAACGCACCCATGTCACGCAAGGCCCGAGGAGGTCAGAGGAGGGCATCAGCTCTCATCGTACTGGAGTTAGAGATGGCTGTCCCCTCTTGCTCCTTGTGCCCATGATGTCTGACTGTGACACAGCCAGTTTGGTGATGCCCTCCCCTGCCTGGGACTGCCTATCGCCTTTCAGTGAAGTGGTACCCATGTGAAGTCCGGTTTCCGAGGTCTGCCCGGGTATGCTGGGGGTGCATGGTGGGGCTGGGCAGGCTCACCTTCTCGTTTTCTGTCTTGTTGAGGTAATAGTCTCTGGAGGGCAAGCCTAGGCCAGACTGATCCACCTGCAGAGGAAGGGAGGGTGAGAGGGAAGCCCTGCTGCCCGTGCACAGATCCCCTGCACAGCTGCCACCTGCCTTGAAGATGGCTGCAGTGTCCACGGCACTGGAGGAGCCAGCGGGAGGAGGAACAGATAGCTAGTGCCACAAATACACCCACCCAAGACAGGGATAGGACAGATACATTCCTGCCTATATTTGGGGTCAGCCATAGGGACTTGGGGGTCCTTCTGAAGGGCCAGGGCTTCTTAAACATTTAGGCACAACATCCCATTTAACTAAACAGTGCCCAAATGGTTAGAGTCACCCCAAGCTGTGTGATCATGGTTAAGTTACTCAACCTTTCTGATCCTCAGGTTTCTCCTCCAGTAAATAAGGGAAACAGTATCTATCCCCAAGAACTGGAACACGGACTCATGCAGACAATGATGGGGAAAAGCCTCCTGAGAGCTGGGCAGGGAGCGGAAGAACACTCCAGAGAGGTACCACATCTTAACATACCCCAGGTAGGTACTTTTATAGTACATTTGGTTTGTAGGGAAATTATAATTCAGAGAGGCTGAGCTGGTGGCCTAAGCTCACAACACATGAGGGGGATGAATGGGCCAGGAACTTGGTTTTTATGACCCCCAGTCTAGAGTTCTCTTAGGCAAGCTGATCCCAGCCTGAGGCAGGTGCAGGCAGGGAGAGTTGGACTCAAATCCATTCTAAGCAGAGCCACAAAGAGCTAGTGTCGGGGAGCAACAGGTGTCATCAGTCATGCCCAGGACTTAACATCACTCAGCATAGTAAGCCACCTGCCAAAGATGGACTACCTTCTCCTCATCTCCCGACTACAAAAACCTCATCATTGGGGGCTCTCAGAAACAACCTCAGTTGAGGCCTGCAGCCCTACCCTGGGCAGCTCCTCCCTGCCAGGGAGACCCTGTCTCAAAAAGACCCACTTCTGGGTCTCAGCTCACCTGGATCACATTGCTGTTGGAGTTCTTGGAGTCGGCACTGACGTAGACAGAAAAGAAGGGTGAGGTGCGATAGTGGGCTGTGACTACCTGCAGCGTGTCCTGGAAGTTGTCCTTGGCCCAAGGACCTGTGATATTCCAGCCTCCAAGCTGTGGAAGACAGCAGACCATACTGTATGTGTAGGTATACGTGTGTATGCAGGCACACATGCGTGTGCAGTATCCAGAAGACAGCCTTGAGTGTCATCCCTTAGGACACCTTTTTTAAATATATATTTTTTATTTTATGTGTATGAGTGTATTGTCTGAATGCATGTGAGTACACCCATGTCATACAGTGCCCGTGGAGGTCAGAGAGGGTGTTAGATACACTGGAACTGGAGTTCCCCACAGTTGTTAGCTACCATGTGGGTTCTGGGACTCAAATCTGAGTCTTCTCACTAAATCTGGAGCTCACTGCTTAGACCAAGCTAGTTGGTCAGCAAGCCCCAGGGACCCCCTTGTCGTTTTCTCCCCAGTGTGGGGATTTCAAGCATGCATTACCATGCCCAACTTTTTTTGCATGTATTTAAGGAATCAAACTCAGGTCCTCATGCTTGCAAGGAAAGATTACTGAGTCACCTTCCCAGTCTCATTTTTCAAAAGACAGGGTCTCAGTTGGGTGCGATGGTGCATACCTTTAATCCTAGCACTCAGGAGGCAGAGGCAGGAGGCCAGCTTTGTCTTCACGGAGCCAGCTGGGGCTACAGGGAGATCCTGTCTCAAAAAGACCAAACCAAAACCAAAACCAAAACAAAAAACAACGGCTCATGTTTCTCAGGCTGGTCTCAAACTTACTATGTAGCTGAGGATGCCCTTGAATCTTGATCCTTCTTTCTGTATCTCTTCAGTGCTCGGATTATAAGCATGTACCACTATATCCAGTTTTGTGCAATGCTACATAGTGAACCCAGGGCCTTTTATGTGCTAGACAAGCACTGTACAACCCAAGCCATAGTCCAAGCCCCTAATTCAGGGTTTAAGACCTGTGGCTAGAGACCTCTAGGTGGAACAAACACCTATCCTTGTTAAGTATGCTGTAACCCCATGTGATGGCTGCTCTCAGTAGGTTGAGAAAGAGGCTGAGAAGAGACCTTGCTTTGGGCCTTATTTTCTGGACGTTGAATCATGTGAATATAATATAACGATGATTAAAACATAAGTTCAGTAGTGTCCATGGGAAAAAGGCTCCATATTTTGGAAAAGGTTGAAAAACTATGGTTGCCTTCAGTCTCACAATATTGGTAATTAAAAGAATATATTCTTGGGGGCCTGAGACAGCTCAGTGGGTTAAGAGTACTTGCTTCTCGAGAACCCAAGTTTGAGTCCCCAGCCTCCACATAAAAAGCTGGCTGTAACTGAGTGAATGCTTGTAACCCCAGCACTGTAGGAGACAGAGACAACATCTATGCAGTTAGCTGGCCACCAGCTTAGCTCCAGTATCAGTCAGAGACCCTATCTGAAAGGAATAAGGCTGAGAGTGATTGGAGCAGGACATTCAATGCCTAGTTCTGGCCTCCATGTGCTGGCATGCACACATATACATACATCTCCCTCAGCTCTCTTTAACATGCACACACACACACATTTGCTCACTCTACCCTTGGTCCTCTCTGGCTTGATAGAGTTTAGTTGATTTTGTGCTTGTCTAGTATGCATGATATCTTGGGTTTAAACTCCAGCACTACCTAAAATCAGGTGTGGTGGACTGCAATCTTAGAACTAGAGAGGTAGAGGGAGAGGAAGTCTAAGGTTATCCTTGGTTACATAGTGAGTTTGAGGCTAGCCTGGGTTATGGGAGATCCTATCTCAAAACAACGACAACAACGAAAAAGAAAGCAACGCTGATTTAGCTATCAGCAGGGTCCTCCTCCTGCAGAGGGCTGCTGCATATCCAAGAGTCTGTTGGTACTTCTAAAGCAACCACACACACACACACACACACACACACACACACACACACATACACACACAAAGCCTTTCCAACAGATGCGGATACATACCCCATGCCATCCACACAGACAGTCCCACCCACGTGGAGCCATGCATATACATGCTCAGGCAACCCCAACATCCCCAGAAGTCAGACAGGCTCCTTCTAGCTGGGCGTGATGGTTGGAGGTGTGGGGTAGCTGTACTGCAGGGTGCCTGAGAGCTGAGACAAAAGCCAGAAGGATGGGCAGGAAAGGAAGCTGGGACAGTCTGCTCAGGGGACCTACCTTCTCAATCAGCTCCATCAGTGGCTTGGCCCGGAGCTCCTCAATCCTGGTTTCGTTCATACATGCACGGTAGTATACTTGGGCTTTTCTCTCTGCTTCACTCACACTGGCTGTGGAATTTTCTAGAATGACAAGAACTAGAGTTGGAATGTGTCCGAGTTGGATGAGTCCTTCTCAGAGCCTCCGTGCTCCCTGCTGTGTAAGCATGCTACAGTAATTACTGTCAGTGAAAAAGAAGCTCTGCCCCAGGACTGCATGCAAAAGCCTCTAGGCAGAGATGAGAGGTTCCTCCAATTCTAGCTGACTGCGATCAAAAGCGTGTGCCAAATCATCCTCTCTGCAGATGGCCTTACAGATGTGTCCCTGGGATGGCAGGGCACGCCCGCCTAACAGGATGGTTGACTTCCTCATGAGAAAGCCCATGGTCCTGACTGCCTGGCAGGTGGGACAGAGGCCTGCCACGGCTTTCAGATCCCAGACCTTGCTTGGGAGAAAGGCAGGAGTTGGACAAAGCTTGAAAGGCTTCATTCATTAGGAGCTGACTTCCACATTCTCCCGTGAGGCCTGGACATGTCTGCCAGACTATGGCTGGCTCAAAGGGTTGTCTCCCACTTCCTTCCCCGCCTGGCAGCCCAGGCCCCCAGAAGCCTCCCTGCCCTTCTTTTCCCTTCTCAGCTCCTGGGCTACATGCCACCTGCTAAAGGCCACATGCCTGCATGTGTGTGGCCTATGAGGGTCCCACTACACCTAGGAAAGTTGGCCACTTCCTGTTGCTCAGGTCCTCACAGCTTCTCTGTCTGAACACACACACACACACACACACACGCACGAGTCCAGCTGAGAGCCCTGATTCCACCTGCCTGGCATCTTCCTTCCCTGGATGACTCAGCCATGCTGTGGCCATTTTTCCTTCTTTCGGATTACTTTCTCTCTGATCTTGAAACCCTTTCCTTTGTTTTCTTCCAAGATTTCCCCAGACCCACCTCCTCCACGAACGATTTTCTGGTGGAACCCTATCCAGTCATTCACTGGACAGACACCAGCTGCTCACTCTGGGCCAAATGCTGTGCAAACTCTGGGGACACAAAAAGTTAAGACCCCTGCTCCCTGAGTCTTCTGCACAGGCCCCTGTTAAAGTCTGATTTGAGAGGCTCTTGCCTCTGAAGTGTCACTCCAGAAGGTCCTTAGCGCTCTGGGTACCAATTGGGTGCAAGGCACCAGATTGTGCTGTAAAAGGGACAGAGATTTGTGTGTGTATGTGTGTGTGTGTGTGTGTGTGTGTGTGTGTGTGTGTGTGTGTAACACAAAGGAGACATAAGTACTTTGAACAATGAAATAATGGCTTTGGCACCCAGAGGAGTCACTGCCTCTGGAAGGGTAACAGGGTACAGGAGGGGACTCCAGAGTATACTGTGTGTGTGTGCGTGTGTGTGTGTGTGTTTTGTCTTTTTGAGACAGGGTCTCCTTGTAGTCCCAGCTGGCCTGGAACTCACTATGTAGACCAGGCTGGCCTTGATCTCACAGAGATTCATCAGTCTCTGCCTCCCAAGTGCCAGGATTAAAGCCATGCACCACCACACCATGCTAGTGTTTTTAAAATTTTAATTTTATGTAGATGTATATGTGTCTGTGTGAGTGTCTGTCACATATACATGGGTTCCTTCAGAGGTCAGAAGTGGGCACTGGATCCCCTGAAGCTGGAGTTACAGAAAGTTGTGAGGTACCTTATATGGGTGCTGGGAACTGAACTGGGATCCTCTGCAAGAACAAGAAGTACTCTTAACCACTGAGTCATCTCTCCATCTCTATTTTTGTCTCTGAGATAGGGTCTCATATATCCCTAGTCAAAGTTTCTAAGTGGCTAGGCTAGAGATATGGGTTAGAAGTTAAGTGCCCTGGCTGTTCTTGCAGAAGACCTGGGTTTGATTCCCAGCACCCACATGGTGGCTAACAGCCATGCATAACTCCAGTTCCAGGGGATCTGATGCCCTCTTATGGCTTTATGGGCATTGCATAAATAAATAAAATAAATAAATAAATAAATAAACAAATTTAAATCCCCATGTAGCATTCTACCAACATCCCCAGATCCAGAGGAAACTCTATTTGAAGTGGGTTTCAAAGATGAAATGGTGTTCACAAAAGTAGAGGAAAGGGCCTTGGCAGGGAAGGGAGCCCGGAGAAGGGGGACCGAGGAGAAAAGCTTAAAAGGACAAGCAGCCGCAAGAGAAAAAGCCCTTTGTCACAGCTAGCTGACGCCAAGGGCACAAGTCATTTCCTGGGCAGTCTTTAATCACCTCCGGAGAGCTCCATCCCCCATCCATTCTGACCAGAAATGGCACCACGATTGTGGCTTAGACAGTACACGCCCTAGTCTAGTAAGTCAGGGAGACAGCCTAGAAAAGAGGGTGGAGCAGGTAGGAAGGAGATCCAGGGAAAGAATGAGAGAGAGAGAGAGAGAGAGAGAGAGAGAGAGAGAGAGAGAGAGAGAGAGAGAGAGGAGAGAGAGAGAGAGAGAACGCCTGAATGACCAGATCTGCAGACCTGCAGATCATGGGCGGCCGGGCATTGTGTGTCTCCCAGGCTCCTCAGGGAGCAATGAGATAAGGCCTTCTGTAGAGAGTAGAAACAGGAGAGTCCAAGGCTCAGACTCAGGAAGCAGAGCACCGGGATGTGAAGGGAGAGCTCCACACACCCCAGGATCTCATCTGTTTGGCAACACTTCCCAGCAGATAAGCTTTTGGAAGGGAAAGCAGACCCATCAGTGTTGGTCAGGCCACAGATGCTTTCTCTCACCATCCATACCTGGGTCTAGCCATGACCCTTAGAGGTCAGGGTCAGCGTCTGGGAAGGCGCTTTGTGCAGTGGCTCTAGAACGGGCCTGGCATCTGCCTCCCTCGGGACCCCAAGGCCACTGAGATAAGACACCCAAGAAATGCTCTCAAGGGACAGCCTGGCTGTGCTTATCACAGGGAGTTCTGAGTTCTGCCTTGAAGCCACCCAACTCTCTTTCCCTGGTGAGAGAGAGAGAGAGAGAGAGAGAGAGAGAGAGAGAGAGAGAGAGAGAGCGCCTGTATTAAGAAAGGACTCCCACCAAGTTCAAAGTTCCTACAGCAGCCCATGCCCATGTTCATGGCTCTCCCATAGCTAGTATTAAATTCCCAGGGTTGGTAGCTGCCAGGCTGGATATAGACAATGCACAGCCCTGTCCATGAAGTTTCACTGGGAAGGGAGACAGGACCAAACGGTGACAGGAGCATCTAACTGCACACAGGGATGGAATGGGAAGAGGAGCTCCGGGCATCCAGGACAGGACAGCAGCAGGAAATCCTGGCCTAGCTGTCGGCCGAAGGATTCGGTCTACGAGGAACATGAGCAGAGGCTGTGTCTGGCCCGTCTCCACTCCACGTTCTGGATCTTAGTCATCTCTGTGTCCCCAGGACCAGGCACACAGTAGGCCCTCAGTAGCACACACTGAAGAGCTGTTCGTGCTTGTGTTCACACTGAATAAGGCAGAACATCGTATCTAGGGGAAGATAGGGAGCTGAGGTCAGGGGCAGGCTGGGATTTCTATGGAAGGGAGGCAGGATATATGGCCCCATGGGGATAGGAATGGCATCAAGACAGCCACGTGGGGCTGGGATTGGCTCAGCTTAGTTAGTAAAGTATCTGTTGCACAAACATAAGGATCTTAATTTGGATCCCAAGCATACACATCAAAGCTGGGTGTGGCTACGTACCCCATTTCCCAGGGGCAGCAGAAAGGCTGGCACAGAGACAGATGGATCCCTGTAGCTCATTGGTTAGCCAGCCCAGCTGAATCAACGAGCTCCAGATTCCGTGAGAGACCCTGCTTCAAAAAAACAAGGTGGGGAGTGACGGGGGAAGACACCTGACATTGACTTCTGGCCTCCTGGTGCATACGCACACACAGGCATGTATACACAATGCACACAAAAGATGGCCACATGGGAGGCACCGTGACAGACCAGGTGAGCTAGAAGGTGGCAGAGAAGGGGCAGGAGACACTGGGAATACTGCTGCTGACTGGGATGTGGAAGCCAGGATGTTCCCTTGGAGAAAGGTACACTTCTAGGGCTTCATGGCATGGAACTCATTTAGAAGCATGACATCCAACAACAGAATTTCCTGCTTAGGAATTTCCTTCCAGGGACTCCATGTTCTACGAATTTATACAGTCACTTCTCGAAAAGTCCCAGAGAGGAAAGACAGCACACCATTTAATCAGCCCTCTTTTTCCTCTGGGAGTTTTTCTTTGAATACCCTTTCCCACATCACTGAAATGCCCGCGCAAGCCGGCAGGGACTGGGGTGAGTTGCAGGGATGGGGTGCCTGGGAATTCCACAGTCTCCCTGGCTACCATGGTATTGTGTGGCCAGGAGCATGTGAGGCCCAGAGTCTCCATGGGGGCAAGGCCAGTGTTTGTTTTAGATAAAACCACAGGCTCATTCAGACAGCCACAGCACTCCAGAGCCCCATCCTGTGGGGGAAGAACAGGGGCTGATAAAAGAGGCGCCTGGATCTGCGGGACAGCATCATTGCCATTTCCTGGTGTCGACTGCAGGCCAGGCCAGGCCTGGATCTCATCACATAACACAGAAGGATGGAGCAGGCGTTATCAAAGAGAAGGAAAAGCAGACCAGGCAGGTAAAGGAGTCTGGCGACAAAGGCAGAATGAATAATCAGCTGGAATTTGAACCCAGGCGTTCTTAGGTCTCCTTGAGAAAGTGGACTGCCTCTCTGCGGAGTGGCTGTGTGTTCACCTTGTCATAACATTTTCCACAAGTGGCTCCTATTCAAATCATGCCCAGTTTATAGGCAAGTGGTTGGGCAACTTGTCCAAGGTCATATATATGAGTAAGTGTTTGAGGCCAGGACTTATACCCTACTCTCTTACCCTACTCTCTCTCTCTCTCTCTCTCTCTCTCTCTCTCTCTCTCTCTCTCTCTCTCTCTCTCTCCTGTGCTGTTCTGTTTTTGGTTTTGTACAGGGTCTCCCTAAGCCCAGCTGGCCTAGAACTTGCTATGTAGACCAGGCTGGCCTCCATCTCACAAAGAGCCATCTGCCTCTGACTCCTGAGTGCTGGGATTCAAGGTGTATGCTATGCTCTCTCCTTTCTTATCCCTTCTGGCTGGCAATGCTGGAACCAGAGGGGCCTGAAGGTAGTCCAGTCCCCCCCGAGAAGCCCTGGATGCCACCTCCCTGCCGGAGTTAACAAACCCACTGAAACCATTCAATAATGAAAGCGGGCCACTGCACAGACATTGCAGAGGGAAGCATTTGTGAGTTAGAGCCTACCCACAGATGGCAGGAAGAGGTAACTAAGTCAGACTGCAAATACTGGGAAATCATCAAAATAAGATGTAAAAAAAGATATGATTCACGGCAACTTACCAACTTGGTCACGTTTCACGCTACTGAAATATTCTATCTTCTCAGAGAGACAGGAATCAAGGACACAAGGAAGGAAGGAAGCAAGGTAGATAGCTATCTTCTTTGTGTGTGTGTGTGGTTCTGGGAAGTACATCTTTGGCCTTGTGCATGCCAAGCGAGTGCTCTACCTAAGTTACTGCCCCGGCTCCAAGAGCTAACTCTTTTTATGGAATCTGTGTTGCTTCAGTTGTTACAATAAGCACGCATTAAATTTTTTTTATGGGCTCATCTCTTTTCCTTTTTTATGGAGACTTCGTCTCACGTATCTGCTACCCTGAACTCAGTATAAAGCCAAGAATGGCCTTAAACTCCTGATCTTCACTTCTCTACCTTGAGAATGTGGAATTACACACGTGTGTCGACATGCCTGGTTTTCTGCATTCATCTTATACAATATACGACAGTCTAATCATGAAAGGTACACATCCCAGGAGGCCCTTTGGTGACCCTGAAGATATAACAGAGCAAGTTTAAGAAAGCCTTTCCAGGGGGTTGGGAGATGGCTCAGTGTGTAAACTGCTTGTCAGACAAGCATGAGGACCTGAATTCGGACTCCTAGCACCCATATAAAAGCTGGGTGTGGCAGCATGTGCCTGTAACCCTGACATCCAAGATGAAGGCAGGTGAATCCCAGGGCTGAATGGTCCCCTGTCTAGCTGTGACAGTGAGCTCTAAGTTCAGTGAGAGATCTGACTCAAAAAATAAAGTGGAAGCTAGGTGTGGTGGTGCATGCCTTTAAACCCAGTACTTGGGAGGCGGAGGCTGGTAGACCACTGTGAAATCAGGGCCACTTTGATCTATATAACAAGTTCCAGGCCAGCTGGGAATAGAGGAAACCCTGTCTCAAAAAAAAAAAAAAAAAAAAGAGGGAGTGATAGGGGGCTGGAGAGATGGCTCAGTGGTTGAGACTATTGGCTGTTCTTGCAGAGGACCCAGGTTCGATTCCCAGAACTGACATGGTGGCTAACAACCATCTGGAACTCCAGTTCCAGGGGATCTGTTGCCCTCTTCCAGCCTTTGTGGGCATTGCATGAAATGGGTGCACTTGCATTCATATAGGCAAACACTCATACACAAAGATAAAAATAAACAAATCAACTTTTTTTTTAATGGTGGAGAAATGATTAAGAACATGTTGTCAACCTCTGGCTTCTACATGCCATACATATACACAGACAAACACACATATACATATAGCACAAGAGAGGAAGAAAGGAAGGAAAAGGAAGGGAGAGTCTAGAAGGGTTTGGGATTGGTACAGGCTCTCTGGATGGTAGCATAATAAGCTAGGCACAGCTGGAAAAGCCAGAGCCAAGGCCAAGTCTAAAGGGTGATCGGGGCTGGGGAAATGGTTCCATAGTTGAAAGCACTGGCTGTTCTTGCAGAGAACCCAGGTTTGGTTCCCAGCACCCATATAGTGGCTAACAACTGTCCATAACTCCAGTTCCAGGGGAATCTGACACCCACTTCTGACCTCTGTGGATACTACATGATATGGTACACTTACAAACATGCAGGGTATACATTCACACAAAAATAATTTAAATATTTTAAAGGGTGATAAGTTGGCTGGCCACTTGCCCGGATAGCGTAAAGCCACATTCCTGTCTCCCGAGTCCTGCCTCCCCAGCAGGCAGTTTGGAGGAGTGGCAAAGTGTGGGTGGAGCATCTATGCTGCACACAATCAGGAAGCTATAAGGACAGGCCACAGTGATGGCTGGCCCAGGTAAGTCTACCTGGCTACGATATCTGCCTAGGCGTGCTCTGAGAGGCCCAGGGTGAATTCAGCTATCAAAGAAATATGTGGCTTGGGCTGGGAATATGGTTCAGTTGGTAGTAGGACTTGCTCAGTATGCATGAAGCACTGGGTGTCATCTCCAGCACTGCATAAACTGAGCATAGTGTTACATGCTTGTAATCCCAGCCACTTGGGAAGTAGAAACACAGGATCAGAAGTTGACAGCTATCCAGTCATCTTCAGATACATAGGGGATTCAAGGCCAGTCTGGCAGAGAGAGAGAGAGAGAGAGAGAGAGAGAGAGAGAGAGAGAGAAAAGAAGAAAGTGGGTGGGGTAATGAATGGTGGTGGAAGGAGGAAGACAAGGAAAGAGAGAGAAAGGCAGGCTGGTAGACAGCTCACAGCTCAGTGGTTAAGAGCACTGGCTGCTCTTGCAGAGAACCCAGGTTCAATTCCCAGTACCCTCATGGCAGCTAACACCTGTCTGTACCTCCAGTTCCAGAGGATCCTATGCCCTCATCTGATCTGCTCAGGCATGACACAGGTGCACTCACATGCAAGCAATATACTCATACACATAAAATAAAAATAATAAGTAAAAAATATTTTTTAAGAAGGAAGGAAGGAAGGAAGGAAGGAAGGAAGGAAGGAAGGAAGGAAGGAAGGAAGGGAGGGAAAGAAGGAAACGCATGACTTAAGGAGTGCTGTCTGGCCATTGCACAATCCTCGCTGACACTCCAAGTGTCTTCCTTCCTCTGTCCACTTCCAGAGAGCCTATCCCAAGCACCCCTGCTATTCCAGTGTGTGCCAGCTGTCAGCCCTGGCTCCTTCTGATTCCTGCTGGCTTTCTCTTTGTCTTAGAGAAGCTGACACCTAGCTGACCCTTAAGCTCTAGAGTGCACCAGCTGGCTGGCACGCTTGCATTTTTTTGTCACCTACTTACTTGTTGCCTGCCCCTTCACCGGCTCAGGTATCAAGGCCACAGGTAAAAAGTCATTTCTAGATTGGTTCTCAGGGAGGGGGCTGGGTAAGGTGACCCTAGGACATGCTTTAAGGAGAGGAGGACCTCCTGGCCAACACCACATGGAGGTAACCTCGGCTCTGTGGGGTCAGGACTTGCCTGGTCTGCAGAGCTCAGCCAAGCAGGAAGGAGCCCACAGGCCACACTCCTAAGCAGCCCCTCTCAAGGCCTCTCCACAGTGGATCTGATCTTGAGAGACACAGGAATGAGAATACACGTTTTGAGACTCCATGGCTCTGGGTCTAACCCCAACTCCATTTCTATCTCTGTGAGTCTCATGTGTAGCAAACCACCGCAGACACGTCTGTGGACACAGCGTAAGAAATGAATGAAATATCACAAGAAACTCAGCAGGTCACACCTACACCTGTCATCACATTCCCTGGTAACTGGTCCACATCATTTTCTGAGACACAAAATAACCTACGATTGCACCTCTGACCCCTTGCTTTGTCCTCAGAGCATACTAACAATCTGTGTGAGGATTCCACATCACAGAAGAAGACCCGAGATCCTGGGAGGATCCCTCTGCAATCACAAGGCTTGCTAGGGAGGGGTCCACTTAGAATTCAGCAAGGCCACCAGAAGGGCAGCTGTACTGTGCTCTTCAGGTGCCAGGCCCCATGTTCAGCACTCTGGACTACCACTTTCCAGTTGATATGCATGATGACCTTCTGTGTTAGACGGCACTGAGAATCGTGTTTTAGAGACTGGAACTGAGCTGGAGAGTAGGTTCCTGGGTAAGCAGCCAAGCTGGCCTGTTGGGGGCTGCCTGGCTTCATAACTCTGCATTGTTGCCTCCTGATACTATCAGTCACTGGCCCCTCTCTCAGGGCCCTGACTGGCTGTTACTGTGCCCAGCACAGGGCAGCTCCCTACCTTTAACTTGACCCTGAGGGACAGGTGGTTAGAAAGGTATAGCCCAGGACTATAAGCCACTCCTTGTGAGCCCTTCCAACTTACTGGGCGTAGCAAAGTGGGTAAACTCAATTTTGGCAGAGACCTAGGGTCCTCCCGAAAAGAACCAGCCGAATCAGGACACATACAGCACCCACGGCCGTAGGACACAGGGTCAGCTCTAGGCCTAACTAGGAAGTTAAACAGTCTGTCTCTTCCCATCTCCTCTTGGTGCTCAATGAGCCCCAGAATGTGAGTCTCACCATTCAGAACTAAAGTGCTCTTGGCAAAATCATTTATCATCCCCGAGCCTCAGTTTCCTCATCAGTAAGATTGGAGTAATGGGGCTGGGAAGATGGCTTAGTCAGGAAGTGTTAGCTATGCAAGCCTGGGAACCCGAGTTCAGGTCTCTAGTACCCGTGTAAACACCAGCAGTGGGTCATGAGCAGGAGTCTTTAAGCCCAGTGCTGGGGAGGTGGAAACGGTGGATCCCTGAAGCTTACTGGCTAGCCAGCTCAGCTGAGTAGGTTAGTTCCAGGTTCAGTGACAGACCCTGCCACAGAGATGGCTCAGTGATTAAAGGTGTTTACTGCTTTGGCACCCTAGCACGTGCATGGTGGCTCACAACCACCTGCAACTCCAGTTCCTGGAGATCTGATGCCATCTTCTAGCCTCCACGCATTCCTGCACATACGGTATGCATGAACTCATGCAGGTACGCACATAAATACACAAGTAAATCCTAGAAAGTGTAAGGTAGGGCTGGGCGTAGTGTCACATGCCTTTAATCCCAGCACTTGGGAGGCAGAAGCAGGCAAATCTCTGTGAGATTGAGGCCAGCCTGGACTACATAGTGAGTTCCAGGCCAGTTGAGGCTACAAGGAGCCTCTGTTTTTAAAAATATAACAGAAGCAGGGGGCTGGAGAGACGGCTCAGCAGTTAAGAGCACTGGCTGCTCTTGCAGAGGACCTGGGTTCAGTTGCCAGCACCCACATGGCAGCTAACAACCGTCTTTGACTCCAGTTCCAGGGGATCCAATGTCATCTTCTGACCTCCTTGGGCATTGCATGACACTGATATATTTACACATCTACAGGCAATACACTCAAACACATAAAAATAATAAATATTTAAAAATGAATAAACAAAGCAAAAACAAATAAACAAAAAAATTAAGTGGAGAGTGAAGACACCCTGACCTCCACCCGAATGCATGCACATGTGTACATATGCATATGAACATATATACACAGTAACCACACACATACACATACACATAAAAATAAAAAATAAATAAAATAAAATGGGAGTTAGAATCCCAAGGCTGTAGTAAGGATTCAGAGGCAGTGTATACAAAGAACCTGGTGCTGTACCCAGCACACTGTAGCACTTAATAAACATCAGCCTCTTTCCCTAGACCCTCAGAGCTCTGGACTCCCTGCATTAGGAAAGGAAGCTGCATCTGTCCCTTGTACCTAGGACAGGGATGAGGGCACCATACAACTGGGAACCAGGCAAATCCCAGCTCTGCCAATTACTAGCCTGTCTGGAGAACCTCTCTAGACCTCAGTTTCATCATCTGGTCATTAAATAAGGTGAAAAATTCCTTCCAGCTCCTGCCCTATTGGTATCAAAGGGGAGGACATTACAAAGGGTTCTGTATCTCTACTGTGAACTGAAGTCCAAAGGTCAAGGGTGAATGCGGGTAATCTCACTCTAAACATCAGCCGTCACTACCATGTAGCAGCAGAGGTGGCTCACCTCAATGTTATTTTCCCATTGAATTTTCATAACTCGGAGGAGATATGGCTGCCACTGTACAGAGCGGGAACAAGTCCAGAGAGGTTATGCCGTTGACCCAGGATCTCACAGTAATTAGCAGTCAGCCCCGGGCCAGGCCCCAGTAACTGCAACAGAGGGACTTGTCCATCTTCCTAGACTAAGCACCCTGCTTGACTGGTAGCCCCGCTGAGGCCCTGCCTGGGTCTTTATGCCCTGGGGAAAGGATAGTCCTGAGTTCCAGTCTTGCAATCACAAACACATTTGCTCTTTTAAGCTTCTGGTTCCAAAATGAAAGCCACTCTTAGTGGCATTGGGCAGGCAGGGGTCATGGTGGGCTGCGGCTTTGCAGTTTCTGGTGTACAAAATTCCTTCAACTCCGCCTTCATACCCCTCACCTACTCCGATCCTCAGGGAGACCAGCAGAAGGGTGTGGAAAAGTTCCTGCCAGGAGCTGCTGGGGACCATGCGTGAAAGGGAGGTCGGCAACCTGATGCCACTGTGCTCTGGGACTCGTGTAGGAGAGAAAAGCAGGGTGGTTCCAAGCTGCTTGTGTGTTTCCACTTTCATCTAAAGGACACAGCTACCTGAAACCCAACTGTCAGACTGGAATCATGTCCTGTCTCATAAGATGACTTTTGTCCCTTAGAGAGGATTTGTCCTCTTTTAGATGGTTGCTTCTGTAACCTACTAGCCAATGTCTCGGGGACTTTAATAAACTGGGTGTGGTGGCTCACACCTGTAATCCCAGCACCTGGGAAGCTAAGGCAGGAGGATTGTTTTAAGTTCAAGGTTAGACTTAGCTACACAGAGAGACCTTGTCTCAAAAAAAAAAAAAATCAACCAACAAACCAATGCACCAACACAAAAAAACAGAGTTATATATTCATGGAATCAAAGTTCTGTCATTGATGGACCAATTAAATGTTTTTTTTTATGACGTAATCTTTCCCCAGCTTTGGGAACCCTAGGATAGGGTAGAGGTCAACAGAAAAGGGGAGCTGGCCAAGGAGTTCTTCAAATCAGTAGTCTGTGGTCTAGTACCTGTGGGGATTCTTTCTGGGAGAGGATCTGGAGGGTGGGGAAGACTTAAACTTTAACCTGGGATATAGCTATAAGCAAGACAGACTTAGAGGTCTAACCACTGACTCAAGGTCAAAAAGACCTTGATTAGCTGGATTATCTCCAAAGGCTATTTACCAGGAGTCTAGAGAAGATTATATGGAATAAAGAATTCTGATAAGCTGCAGTTACAACTTTCTTTCTTTCTTTTTTTGCTTGTTGAGATAAGACCTCAAGTAGCCCAGACTGGCTTTGAATTAAGATTCTGGTCCTTCTACCTCCACCTCTCCAGTGCGGGGATTAGAGGCTTGTACCGACACCACAACACCAGGTTTTAGGAGCGCTGGAGACTGAAGCTAGGGCCTTGTGCATTGGTAGGCAAGCACTCTACCAACTGAGTGACTCCCCCAACCCTGTCATTAGAGTTTCCGTGGGTCACAACGGTACAGTCTGATCTGCTGCATCCAGCCTCCATCCCTTTCATTCACAACCCTGCAAACTCCGTCAGTGCCATCAGGAACTGAGCTGCAGCTTGAAACAATGGCTTTTGGCTCTCTGTACCCGTTCTGTGACACACGTGACATACACCTCATGTGTGCTCTCTACTGTTGCAGACTGGGTGCTACTGATCCCAACACAGACGAAGAGACCGAGGCTCGGAGTTACCAACATACAATGTGGGATCACACAGTGGGTGATGGGGGATCCAGCTCCACCTACTCCAGTGTCTGGCGTCTGAGTCCTGCCCCATCTCTCCTCTCACCAGGCCTGGTGGGCAGGTACAGCAGACATGACCTCCTCAACCCTGCTGTTCTCCCTGGTACTTACCAAGCAGGTGTTTGATGATGGCTTGGTTGTGTTCCCAGAGGTTGCTGAAGGTCCCCCAGCGTGAATGGCCATCAGGCACAGGATTGGCCTTGATCCAGCCCCCACAGGCATAGCTGAAGAAGTCCTGGCAGGGATCTACTGTGGGGTCCATGGAGTTCAAGATGGAGCTGGTAACTGAGACACAGGCCTCGCTCAGACATACTGAGGGTGTTCCTGAGGGCCAAAGACAAGAGATCAGTGATGAGTGACTAACACAGGTAGCCTGGGGCCCAGGGACTTCGAGCTCCATCTGGCCCAGATCTAGCTGGGAGACCACTAGACCCCTGCTGAGGTATGAGCTCACTAGATGTAGGATCTCTTAACATGAAGAATAGGGCCACTGTTTAACTGTTTAAATTTCCCTTGTTGGCTTCAAAGTGCGGAGAACCAATGGCTTTGCCCTCAGTGATCCTTCCAGGGAGACTCGCTGACCTTGACACTCAACAAATGCATGATCTCATTCACGCATTCATCTTATCAATAAAAGAAACACTGAGTGTCTTCCAGGTTCCATGAGTGTGTGTATGTGTGTGTGTGTGTGTGTGTGTGTGTGTAAAAGAGAGAGAGAGAGGGAGAGGGAGAGAGAGAGAGAGAGAGAGAACACATGGTGGCTAAAAACTATCTGTAACTCCAGTTCCAGGGGAACCTATGCCTTTTTCTGACCTCTTCGGGCATTGCATGACACAGGTGCACTTACACATGTGCAGGCAATACACTTATACACATAAAATAAGAATAATAAATAAATTTAAAAAATAAAGGGCAAAGTCCTTTCCTTCAAGAGCTAACAATTTAGTTGCAGAAATATACGTTATATAAGAAAAATTAATAGCTGTATAATTTAGGACTTAGGAGGCTGAGAGTCCTGTTTGAGGCCAGTGTGGGCTACATAGTGAGACACTGTCTTCAAACATCAAGGGCTAAGGATAGAAGTGGTAAAACACTTTCATTAGTAAAACCTTGGGTTTGATCCCGACACTTAAAAAAAACCCTCTAAACCAAACCAACCAACCAACAAAAGAGTAAAAGAGAAATAAAAAGAGCACTACAGGCAAAGCTGTCGCTCATTCTGTAAGAATAAGCTGAATGCCGACCCTGTGTCATGTGGGTAGTGCAGACAGCATGGGGCCAGGACACAGGCAGGAGATGATGAGGACCAGGGCAAGGTCCCACAAGAGACTATGCAAGAGAGTTGGTTGACTCAATGAATCCTCAAAAAAGGGGCGGGATCTTGGTAACCCACCAGAAGTGGATGGCAAGACCCTACTGCTGAAGGCACTATATGCATGAGTTGTAGAACAAACAAGGAGAAATCAAGCTGGTACTGACTTCAGAGCTTCAACTCTGAAGATGACTACTGACTAGTTGGATGGTGCTACACATGCTACCGAAAGGAAAAATCAATCATTAGCCTCACCCAGCTGTGAATCCTGTGAACTACAAGAACTGGCCTGACAAGATACGTCCACCAGTTCAACAGTGGCACAAATGTTACCGAAGTATCCAACCACATTCCCATTGAATTTAAGGTCTGCTTCTTAGGATGGAACCCAGACTTGACACGACTATCAGGCTTAGGAACTTGAGGCTAGACAGACCACAGGACATAGGGGAGAGCCCAATACTACTTTATTACTAAATAATTACAGTATTAAACTGACTCCTAATGACTTACTGTTATACTCATAGATTAATGCATCTTTCAGCTCTCACTGGAGAAGTCTCCTTATGTGGCAGATGGTGGTTAACACCAAAACCCACAGCTGGCCAATGTGCAGAGAACAAGAGGCTGCAGAGTGTTTTTCCCTGAATAGGTTACCTGTATCAAACTTCTGCCTTCCAAGGCTCAGGGATCATTGTGGAAGAGGGAGCAGAAAGACTGTAAGAACCAGGGGTTGTGGATGACCACAAAGGAAACAGTTTTCCAGATAGTTGGTCAGTTTCTCGCAAAAAGTCACAGCAGTGGTGACAGCACAAGTCCTGTGTAAGCTGTCATACGTGGACCAAATTCCAACACAGACATGGGGAAGTGGGGAAGAAACCCCAACCCAACCTAAGGAACTTTTGGCAACCAATGTCTGCTGAGAGGGGCAGAGACCCTCTCTCTCATGAATGGGACTCTTAATAGGTTAACCAGGCTCCAGTGAATGGACCCACACTGAAGAATACCTGGGGACACAAATTAGACTCTATAGGCCTTATTATATATAATAGAGTACATTAAATTGGGTGGGGGGCAATAAGGGAAGGTGGAGATAGAGGTGAGGACCTAAATACCATCAAATTACATTGTATGAAAACAGCAAAAATTGGGGCTGGAGAGATGGCTCAGTGATTAAAAAACACTGACTCCTCTTGCAGAAGACCTGGGTTCGAATCCCAGCACCTACATAGAATAACAACTGTAACTCCAGTTCCAGGGGATCCAATGCCCTCTTCTGTCCTCACAGGCAATGTATGACATGGGTGCACTTACATACACACAGGCAAGACATGCATACACATAAAATCAAAATCAAAACCAATATTTTTTAAAAATTTAAAAAGAAAAATAGTAAAAGTTCAATTAAAGGAAAAAAAAGGTAGGGCTGAGAATGTGGTTTAGTGGTACAGAACTTGCCTTGTAAGCATGAGGCCCTGGGTTTGATCCCTAGCACACTGGTGGGGGCCGGGGGGAAATTGGAGGGAGTAGGAGGAAGCCCAAGAGACTATTCTGCCAGAAGCTGGAGGCAGGGGCTAGAACCCTGCCCTCAGGTTGGTCTCCTGAATTCCGTGAACCCCAGTGCTGTGGGAGGCAGAGACAAGAGGCTCACTGAAGCTCGCTGGCTGCCAAGCCTAGCTCCAGGGTTGGTGAGAGACTCTGTCTCAAGAGATTAAGAGGGAGAGTGATAGAGGAAGACACCTCATGATACCTGATACCCACCTCTGGTCTTTGTATGCCTGTAGACACATGTGCACATATAACACATACACACACACACAAATTAGGACTGAGGATGTAGCTCAGTTGGCGGAAGCCCTGGGTTTGATCCCCAGCACTGCAAAAAACCAAGCATGTCAGCACAGGCCTGTAATTCCAGTACTTGGGAGATACAGGCAGGAAGATCAAAAGATCAAGGTCATCCCCAGCTATACAGAGCTGGAGGAGGCCAGTCTAGAATGCATGAGGCCATCTCTAAAAACAAAATTGTTGAGCTATTGGCAGCTAAACTCAAGAATCTTTTTTCTTTTCTTTTTTGGGGGACTGGGGATGGAACCAGGGCCTTACACACGCTAGGCAAGTGTTCTAGCACCGAGTCACACCTCCAGCTCACAGGGAGGCCTTTCTATGGCAGAGGTGATGCTGTCACAATAACTCTAGATCAGATCATCTTAATCAGAGAAACACACTCCAGTTCCCAGCCATGAGGATGGTGAGAACTTTATGAAGGAAGGTGGGCTGGAGAGATGGCTAAAGCAGTTAAGAGCACTGGCTGCTCTTGCAGAGGACCTGGGTTGATTCCCAGCATCCACATGGCAGCTAACAACCATCCGTAACTCCAGTTCCAGGGGATTCAACACCCTCGTCTGACCTCCGTGGCATTATACAGCATGGGTGCCCTTACACACATGCAAGCAATGCACTCATACCATAAAATAAAAATAATAAAGAAAATATTAAAGAAAAGAACTTTATGAGGAAGAGGTGAAGACACGCCTACGTAATTCCAAAAAAGGCTATTCACTATTCCAACTTCTTATTCAGAAAGGGCAAAGAATCCCTATTGTTTTCATACACCAAAATGGCGGAAGTCAAGTCAGACAAAATCTTGGCTGGAAATGTCCATAGATAGACTGTTAAGGGGACTTGGGTTTGAAAACAGGATGAGGACTCAGTGTCTAAGAAGCCAGTCTCAGAAGTGGCTCCATGAAACACCAACTTTGCAAGACACCGCACTAGGCTCTCCAGTGGTACATACAGGATGCCTGCTTGGTTATTTAACTATTTAATAGTTGGCAGGTCTTTAAACAAATATTCCTCACCTGGTAGTTACTTAATGCCTACTTGATTGACCAATTAATGGTTTGGGGGCCTCCCCCTTCTGACCAATTAATGGTTTGGGGACACTCATCTGACTAACTGTTTTAGACTCTCTTTGTCCAGTTGATGGTTTGGATTCCCTCTCATCCAAGGGTCCTGTTCCTTAAAGAAACCTTCCCATCCCCTCCTGGGTCCTGACCTGTACTGGGTGTCTGCTCTGCCAGCATGAGTGTGGTGTCACATCTCCCTGTCTATCTCCCTTACCAGAACACGAACTTGAAGAAAGGCACATATTTAACTTGCTTTCAGAGGTTCATTGCCAAACACGGGGGTTGGCATCCAGTGGCTATTCAATGAATGTTTGTGGAATGAATAAACCCCCTACTGAATGAAAGTCACCCCCCAGGGAGGTAGCAAATATTTCTTCCCTTTAGGACATACATGATCCAATTGAGAAGGCAAGAACAGTCACAGATCTAATTCACTCATCTGGACAGTATCTGGCCCCAGTACTATTCAGCTTGTTTTAATTAAAAAAGTTTTTTAAAAAGATTTATTTTTATTTTGTATGTATGGGTGTTTTGCCTGCATGTATGTAAGTGCACCATGTGTAGGCAATGCCCATGGAGGGGAGAAGAGAGCATCATATCCTCTGGAACTGGAGTTGAAAAGGGTGGTTAGCTGCCATGTGGGTGCTGGAAACCCAAGTCCTCTGTAAGAGCAGCAAGTGCTCTTAACCTCTAGCTATCTCTTACCTTTCTTAAATTAAAAAAAAATCATATTATATGTGTATGTCTCTGTGTGGGTATGTGCACATGAATGCAAGTGCCCATAGAGGTCAGAGGCTTTAGATTCCCCAGAAGGTAGAGTTATAGGCTGTTCTGAGCTGCCTGACTATCACTGCTAGAAATTGAATCTGGGTCCTCTGCAAGAGCAATCAGTGCTCTTAACTGCTGAGCCATCTCTCCAGCCTCAAGAGGCTTTAATTAAAAAATTTTTTTTCTTTCTTCTTTCTTTCTTTTTGTATGTATGTGAGTGTATGTGATCATGTGCATGTGTACATGTGTGCATCTGCCCATGGCATATGTGTGGAGAGGTCAGATGACAATTTGAAGGAGTCAGTTTTCTGCTTCTACATGTGGGCTCTGGGAATCAAACTCGGGTCATCAGGCTTAGTGGCAAGCACCTTTACTCACTGAGCCATTTTGCTGGCCCTCAGGATGCTTTAAAATAAGTCCCGGAAGAAAGCTATGAATGTAGCTTAGTCAGTAACCCCAGAACCCAAGTACAAAAGCCAGTTGATGGCAAATTCTTGTAATTCCATCACTGGGAAAGTGGATACAGGAGGATAGTTGGGTTTTTTGGCCAGCCAGTCTAGCCTAATTGGTGAACTCCAAGCCAATGAGAGACCTGTCTCAATGGTGGTGGACAGCATTCCTAAGGATGGCACCCAAGGGTTGTCTTCTGGTCTGCACACATGGACCTGCACACACACATACATTTTAAAGGCTTCATGGAAGAACTTATTGTTAGTTTTGCTGCTGTCTGGAAAGCGTCTGAAAATCTCTAGAAAGGAGGGTGAAGCAAGACGTTAGATCAGTATGTACTCAAGTGTCCAGACACTGTTTAAAGGCGGGACTTCCAGAAGCGTCTGAAGAGCTGCTTTGATTGGCCTGGTTTGCTTAGATGTGGCCAATGTCAGCATCTATTGATGGGTAATGAGATTACTGTCAACACCCAAGGTGGCTACTGCTTTCTCAGGTGGCACAGGGATCACTTGATCCTTAGCCCAGCTCTGACCTGGGAGAAGAAGCCCATTCCTCTCCCAGGCCCAGGCTGGAGTCCTCAAATCCCCCAGGTTGGGACAGAGGGAGAAACCAGAACTGCCCTGTGAGTTCCACTTGGCAGACACAGCTGGTCTGTCTGAGATCTAATGATCAAATTCAAGTTGTTAGGCTTGGTAGTAAGTGCCTTTACCTATTGAGGCATTTTGCCAGCCCCCAAGATGCTTTTTATTTTAGGAGCTATCTTTTGCGGGTATTCTTTGGTTCATGAAGAAGCATCTTGGGTTTTCTAAGGCAGTATTTGAGCAGAACAGCTGTTGGAGTCCAGTCTGCTCTCCATTACTGGCCAGGAGCTGGGCAGACAGTGCTGGCTGGGTTCTGGCTGCCTGTAGGATGCTTTGAACTGAAGCTGACTCAGGATGGGGCAGCTGCAGAAAGAGGATGCTCAGCTTGTACCCTGTGGGTAGAGCAAACATGTGCACATGCCCACAACACATACACATATGTCTAGTTATGAATGCATGCATGCACTCACGTACGCTCATGGTAGAGAAAGGCTGTTCCTGGCTTAACTCTCACTCCTATGTTTATTCATTTATTCAGCATTCGTTACATGCAGCCACTGTGCTGAACACATAGAGTTAAAGACTCAGAAACAAGTAGTTAACCAGTCAAATACATATTAAGCATCTACTGGGCCAGGCATATTGGGCAAAACATCTATAAACCATTAGATAGTTAAATATTCAAGCAGTTATTTCTTAAGTATCATGTAGGTACTTAGCCTAGTGCCTAATAAGTACTCATGAAATGTTTGTGGAATGAATGAATGAATGAATGAATGTGTGTCCCACACAGGAGGGGCGTATGAATGAAGTCTCAGCTCTCTCCATAGAGTCCCAGCCCTCTCTCTTCACACCCCTCCCCATCCCAGTCCAGCATGGCACCTTCTCAGTGGGGAAGGCTCAATACAGCCACAGTCTCTGATGGGGTGAACAGTCACTGGATGGGACTCTTCTTTTCTTAAAGTCCTCCTTTGATTTCTCTGGTAGATAGGAAAGCAGACATTGGGAGACAGGAAAGTAGGAAACCCTGGACTAGTTTTAACTTGGATCTGTCGTTCTCAGTTTCATCAATGCTAACCAAGTAACGAGACACTGGCTGCATACTTGGGTAACAGAATCAGCTCTGACTCTTGACGGCAGATCAGAGATACCCACTGTAACAGCAGGGTGAGAGGGACCCATCACAACATGAGGTTCAGAGGGTCCTATCTTTATACTGGGGTCAGAGGGACCCATCATATGACTCTCCACGGTGGCACAGACTCACACATGTCCCCAGAGGCCCAAGGCATGGAAGGACAGCCTCTCTGGGTCACTGACATGCTCTAGAGTGCACTGTGATTACAAAGAGAGGTGGGAGCCTCAGCTCTGGATTCCTCTTGAACCTGGAGGCCTGTGAGCAAATTCAGCCTTCCCACTTAATCCTGCTAACCTGAAGCCTCAGGTGAGTCTGTCTCAGTGCCTCAGCCATACCTCATAGGGTTCCCAGAAGGAGGCAATGAGTTGCATGTGAGGAGAGGTGCAGCATTTGACCCACAGAAAGTGTTTAGTAGGTGGAAGGTATTACTGCTATACCATGAAGACTAGGAATGGCAGGCCGTGTCAGCCTGTGTCTGGTCAGCCAGATCTTACAATAATAGTAGCCAAAGCTAAAGCTCGAGTCCTTTGGGACACCAGATACATATGTCATCAGGGCTATCCCCTAATTGGATACTGTTTTCCTTGTTTAGGACAGAGAAGACAGAAGCTCTAGAAATCAAGTGGCTTGTCCAAGGTCACTCAGCCATTAAGTTGCTGGGCCAGGATGTGGACTCAGGTCCATTTGTTGTTGTTTTGTTTTGAGACAGGATCTCATGTAGCCCAGGAAGGCTTCAGACTCACTGTATAGCCCAGGCTGGCCTTGAATCCTGATCTTCCTGCCTCAGCCTCCCAGAATACTAAGATTATAGGCATGAGCCACTACACACAACTTTGTCCTTCTGACTTTAAAACTTTTGTTTTGTTTTTTGTTTGTTTGTTTTTTGTTTGGAGACAGGGTCGCCCTGCAGCCCCAGTTGGCCTGGAGCTTGCTATGTAGACCATGCTGGCCTCAATTTCAGAGATCTGCCTGACTCTGCCTCCTGAGTACTGAGATTAAAGACGTGCATAACCACGGCCAGCCTGACATCAGAATTTCTGAATCACCCATATGCCACCCACCTGAGTACCCTGAGCCCCTGGGCTTATTGCTCCCGTTGGTCTTGGACACTAGTCCCAGGTTGAGCAAGAACCCTCCTGTTACACACAGTGACAAAGCAAAGGGGAGGATAACTAAGCCCATCACAAGCCACAGATGCACCTACTTGTCCGGTACTGTATGCCCAGTGCTGCCAGGCAGGCTACCAGTCCAGCAGCCAGAAGCGCCACCAGCACCACCAGCCGCTTCTCCACTTGGGTCCTTGCTGTCCAGCACCTCTGGCCACTCCGAGGGCTGCGGAAGTTTACCTGCAGGGAAGGAGGCAAGAGGGGCGGGGAGGCCATGAGCCCTGGGCTCCCTTTCCCCAGGAGGAAGGGGCTCCGCGGCAGGCCCAGGCCCTGAGGAGGCATTGTGCTGCCCTGCTGCCTCAGGGGTGGTCCAGTTCCCACAGAGTCAGCTCTAATCCAGGAAAAGAACCGCCACCCTGGCCAGTAGCTCCGATTTGCTCCCCAAACGTCAGAGTTAGCAGCTCAACCCAGGCGGGCTTGTGTTTTCTGTGTCACCCGATACGGGTGGATGGGATAAAAAAAAAAAAAAAAAGCCTACAGCTTTTCTCTGTTTCTCCAGTAAAGGCTCAAAACAGAACAGGATGTTTGGACTCACAGGCATTCAGAGGGCGGCCAGCTGGGAGCCCCACATCCACAGAGCCAGGGGCAGGCATGACGTGATTATAGCTCATGTTTTCTGCAAGTGGGGACACATTTAGCTCATTAATCCTTCATGAGCCTATGAGAGCTGCCCCATTGGTTCTCGTTTTACAAATGAGAAACCTGAGGTTCCTCACTACTCATTACATAGCTGAATGGGTAAGCTGGGATGCGAATGGGAGCCTGTGGATTCCAGAGCCCACCAGAGACATGGGTCTCAGGAGATGATGGGGGAGGCAAGAAGAGACAGGGCTCCATTCTAAGGGAAGAAAAATGTGCCCGCCTCACAGTCTAGCTAAACAGGAAGGTCCATACAATGAGGGGAAGTGGAGGGTGTGTCGGGCCCTGGAGGGCAGGGGATCCAAGGAGGGATAGGCCTGCCAACAGTATTCAAGACCCTCAGTCTATGATTTTCACACCCAAAGACATTCTGGGATTCTGCATTGTTTTGAGAGATGCTCCCTGGAAAAGCCTGGGACACCTGACAGGAAGAGTCTCCTGAAGATGGGTCACTTCAGGGGCATGACCCTGTATAAACAGCTGGGTACCAACTCCTGGGGAAGATGGACTCCTTAGCTTTTCATTGATCGTAGCCCAGAAAGGAGGCAAATAATGAAAAGATGAGTGGTTACAATCAGGGAAAGCTTCCTGGAGCAGGTGATGTCTGGGCTGGATATGGAAAAACAGCAGGAGGTGGAGATAGGTGGGAGAAATGTAGTTTTAAGGAGCTCTGTAAGCTAGGGTAAAGGACAAGGACTTCCTCCAGGGGACCAGGGAGACATTAAACTTGACCTTTGAGAAGGGTAAAGAGGAGGAAATAGTATTTGTGGGGAGTGGCAGAAGACTCCTAAACAGGTCACCACAGCATATGTTAGGGGACATAGGGACACCAGACTCTGTCCCACCAATTCGTCACACAGCTGTGCAGGGGTTGCTCCCAGAGCAGGTCAGGGCTCGGAGGACGCTCCATAAGTGGCAGTTGGGATCTGAGGTGGGTCACTTTAGGGAAAGGCAGTGTGGCCATCATGGGATAACCCCTGGGTGGGAAACAGCTAGAAATGACTACCCCAGAGAAAGAGGATCATGAGAACTTTATACAGAAGAAAAACGGGCCTCTTAAACTGAAGGATGTTGAGAATTGGAGACACTCGGCGAATGCCCAGGAGACACAGACCCTCCAGTGATGGCTGGGCAGAGGGAGCGAGAGGGGATGCCTACTGAAATCCTCCCAGCTTTTTCATTTTCATTTTTGCTTTTTGAGACAGGGTCTTACTGTATAGGCTGGTCTCTAACTCACAGAGAGATCTGCCTGCTTCTGCCTCCAGAGTGGTGGGATTAGAAATATGTGCTGCCATGCCCAGCTCCTCAGCTTTCTTAAACAGGAAGAGGTGGAGGTTTCTAATCAGGCTATCCTCAGTTCGGAAACAGTTTAAGATGCTGTGCGTTCAAGTGGACACAGCATCTAAAAATCTGTAAGGCATTTCTTCACATATCAGGTGTCTATGATATTCAATTTACCTTGGGTACTAGTATGCACAGGGGCCCCAAGGGCTCAGGCCTTGGGGTGGCTGCCCCACCTGGGGACACTGACATTGGTGCCCCTTCACCTGGCTGTCCTGTTCTTGGACTCATGCCAGCCTTCCTCTTCCTCTTTGTGGCCTCTCCTGGTCTACAACCCTGGCTCAGTTAACAGGGCACAGGGGCAATGGGATCTTGGTTTTTTAAAAGGTTTACTCTGCCTGGAACCAACTCTGGAGAGCTGGGGGGGGGGGATGTTCAGCTTGAGGAACAGCAGGACAATGTGACCTCATCGGGACACAAAAATGTTCTGAGGGGAGTAAGGAGACAGCCAGGAGCAAAGGCATCAGGAGGAGGGGAGGGGGGTGCACAGATCAAAGGAACATGGAAGGGAGGGAAGGAGGGCACGAAAGGTAGGAAGGGCGATTTATAAATATTTGAGGCCTGACTTTTCGGGCCCAGCATCCACTTGTTCTGTGTTGCTCTTGGGGGTGGAAGTCTTATCTCCACAAGCTCCTGAAGACCAGGTACTATTATGAGTTCCAGAAGAAACACAGAAATCGGGGCTTCTGGAGGGAGATGGGGAGGGGTCAAGGAGAAAAGCCATCTCTCCAGATGACAAAGCTCCATCCAATGAGGCCCTGCTGCCCCCAGAAAGCAGGCAGGCTGGGGAGTCATTGTTGCATGTCAAGCTAAGTGTTGAATCTAAGCAGATGGCATCCACTGGAAATTAAATTAGAATTAAGTCAGAATTGAATTAAAAAGTCAAAAATTCCAAGTAGGAATGGCAAATGGGATTTGAAAATAGGATCATTAACCTTTGTCGTGGTCTTTGCTTGACTTTCGTTGCTGAGCCAAGCACCTCTGGGTTTCTGGACCTGCCTCTGTGGGCAGAGGGAATTCCGAGAAGCTCCCAGGAGCAAGAACCACCTGGAGACACGGGGTTGGGAGCCGAGGAGGCTGGCTAAACCCTGGTGTGGTGAATGGAGCTGCACTATATCAAGGTAGCACTCTGTCCTTTTCTCTGAACCCCATTGTACCTGCCCAGCGTGCTTCTGGAGAGAATCCCAGGAAACGAGGTGACAGCTATGGAAGATGTGAGAAGTTTCATGCTTTTCTTTTGGAAATGAGGACATGTCAATCATGGGAGACTGGGCTGTGGCCACTTGGAGTGCAAGCAAGAGGATTAGTGGCAAGCAGCCCAATCCATCTTGGGAGAGGTGCCTGGGAAGAGGATGTCAGCCAAATAACAGAGCCGATGTCTGGTAGATGGAGTTGAAGTCACTGTGGACACTCAGCTCACTGTCAGGATTAGTGTCCTACTTAACAGCATGTGAGGTAAAGGTAGGATGAGCGCAGGAGAGACAGGGATGGCCTCCAAAGAGAGTGATGAAGAGGCAAGGAGCCAGAGACGGAAGCGGAAAGCGGGGGTGGGGGGAGCAGAGCAATCCATCCCTGGTGTTCCCAGGGTTTGCACAGCAAGGGAACAAAGCCCTCATTGGAGATAAATATTCGGTTACAGAAGTGAGCACCTGGCTCACCTAGGCTTCCAGCAAGAACAAGTTCTACGAGTGAGGAAGGGCATCCGCCTGGGGCCCAGAAGAGTCAGAAGTACAGGGGTGCGAGCCAGGCTAAGCCTGCTTTCAGTGTTGGGTCTGGAGGGAGGATAGAGGGCCCCCAGCGACCTGGCTTCATGGAGCAGCAAACAGGAGTTGTCCACCAAAGCTTTAGCGGGGAGCCCACCCCCTACGGCCCCGGAGCAGAGGGACCAGGCTGCCTGTCTTGGAGTTAGCCTTTTGGAGCAGGCAGACCGTGACAGCTCAGCCTCACCGGGGCCCCTGCCTCTGTGGGGGTGTTACTATGGGGAAGTTCCTTCCAGTAAAGTTTCCATGAGGTAGACTTCTTTCTGGCTGAGGCCACGGAGGTCAGCCTAAAGCAAGTCAATGATGTCCTCCTCTCTCTGCCAGACCCCCAACGCCTGACCTTCAAATGACTGGTGACAGCTTAATATTCTCTCCTACAGGAGAGTGGACTCAGGCAGAACTGATCTTAGAAGAAGAATTGCAGTCTTAGAAATGTTTGATTTTCTAGAAGGAGTCCCCAAGCTCCCCAAGGCATGTTGGAGAAAGACTGAGGAGAAATTAGAGGTCAGTCAAGATCCTGCAGTTCACACTGGAGTAGCTTCTGCACTTCAGTCTTCAATTTGTAGTACTAGAGGGATGGGATGAAGTTCTTAAATATGACCATCTCAGATTCTAGAACCTGTGGGCCAAAAGTCTTATGTTGTAACTGGTGGACAGAGTTGAAAGTATCTCCTTATAAGTGGGAAGTTGTCTGGAAGTATTGAGTGGGTCTATCTTTGGAACTGCTCTCCAAAGACAGACCTATAGGGGAGGGGGAAGTTTTGTTTTGTTTTTTTTTTTTCTCAAAAGTTACTGGGTGTATCTCAAAGGTTTTGGTAGAGAGCTGTGTAATCTCAGCTATTTTCTTCAAGCTTCACCAATCCTGTGTTTAGATGTATACTGGCGGGTGGGTATGAGGCAGGTGGCATTGGGGGAGCAGGACGTTGGAGGGGAAGGGCTAGTATGCTAGGGGTATTGCTGAGATTTTATGCACGGTGAGTTTCTATAACAGTCAAGCCCATTTTCTGAGCACCAAACAATGTTTTTACGTTTACTGCCTAATTTGAACTTTGCAGTGGCTCTAAAGGGTGGGTTAACAACAGTAACCCATCTTTTAAAAAATAATTTATTTATTATTTTTATTTTATGTGCATGAGTGTATTGTCTGTAAGTATGTAAGTGTATCTATGTCTTACAATGCCTGTGGAGATCACAAGAGGGTGTTGGATCCCCTGGAACTGGAGTTACAGACAGCTGTTAGCCACCATGTGGATGCTGGGAACCAAACTTGGGTCCTCTGTAGGAGCAGTCAGTGCTCTTAACCACTGAGTTCTCTCTCCAGTCCAGGAACCCATTTTATAAAGAAAGCTGTGTGAGTGAGACAATTTCAGTTCTTATAGCTCCTGATGGGTAGATCGGACTGCGTGGCTTTACATTGTGTGCTTAGCTTAGAGGGCCAGGAACATAGTACGGTTGGTAGAGTGCTTACCTTAGCACACATGAAACTCTGAGTTTAGTCCCCAGTACCCCATAAAACTGAGTGTGGTAATGCATGCCTGTAATCTCAGTACTTGGGAGGTAGAAGCATGAGGATCAGAAGTTCAAGGTCATTGTGGGCTACATAAGACCCTGTCTCAAAAACAAAAAGAAATAAAATGTATACATGTATACCAGGTATGACAGTGATCTTGGGAGACTGAGACAGGAAGACTGCAAATTTAAGGCAAGGCTCGGCTATATAGTTGAGTTTTTTTTTTTAAAAAAGTGTGTGTGTGTGTGTGTGTGTGTGTGTGTGTGTGTGTGTGCAGAGCTCATGCTAGGGAGAGGATCTAAGTTAGATACCTAAGACACACATATATGTATATGTATACATATACACATATATTCATACACATCAAAAACTAGAACTCATTTTTTCTGGGTGACATTACTTTCTTTTTAAATCCCCTCTGTGTGCGTGTGTGTGTGTGTGTGTGTGTGTGTGTGTGTGTGTGTGATACTGGGGCTCAAACTCAAGGCCTTGAGTATGCTAGGCAAGTTCTCTATCACTCAACCACTGAATTGCATCCCAGCCCCTTAAATACTTTTTTACACTGTCTTTTTAAATAATATTTTATTATTTTTATTTTATGTATATGTGTATATTGCCTGACTGCATGTATGTAAGTGTACCTGTGTTGTACAATGCCCACAGAGGACAGAAGAGGGAGTTGGATCCCCTGGAACTGGATGTATAGATGGTTGTTAGACACCAGGTGGGTGCTGGGATTTAACCTGGGTCTTCTGCAAGAACAGTCAGTGCTCTTAACTGCTAAGCCATCTCTCCAGCCACTACACTGTCTTTTTTAAATCTACAAATGAGCATGTAAAATTTTTATACTGAATAAAAACACCAATGATTAAAAACATTAAATTAGTATATAGCCAGGCATGGTGGTACACACCTGTAGTCCTGGCAACCAGAAGGCTGAGGAAAGGAAGACCTGGAGTGTGAGAGCACCTTAGGCTACAGTGGAAGCAGGGAGAGAAAGAGAAATTGAGGTGAACGGCTCTCAACTCTTAGTAGAGTGAGCGCTTGCTGTCTTGTGAAAGTCACAGGAGCTCCAGGCAAGGCAAGGCAAATGTCCCTCAAACCTTCAGGCAACCTTTCTGCATTTTCCTTCATGGAAATCAGAAAATACATCTATTCAGTGTTGGGGATGCCAACACTGAACTTCAACCCGCACAACAGCAATGCCCCTCCCCTTTCTCTGTGTCTCAGTTTTAGCATCTGTGACATGACAACCTCACAGGTAACAGAACAGTAATTCCAGAAGGACATGCAGGAATCTAACTTTCTCTAACCCTATCTTACAGATGAGGGTTGAAAGAGCTTGCCCAAGGTCACAAGTGGAGTCAGAGTTTACACGAGGGTCCTTGGCTTCAGAGAGCAAGCTCTCTACTCAGGCAGACTCACAGCAGCTATGGAAAAGGCCACATACACCCAGGTGGGCTGGAGTTATTATGCCAACAGCAAGGCACATTATTTAGTTGTGAATTCTGAGATGCTTTCGTTCTGATACCTTTAGGACTTTCTATGGGAGATGAGACTGAAAACGATGGCTGATTAGATTGTTTTGATTTGTGAAGGGAGAGTGCTTGCCACAGAAAAGGAATTTCCTGCTGGATTTAGCCTCTTATGAAAGGTTCCACAGGGAAGAGGCCCTAGACAGACTGGGTTTGATTGCCACTCGGATTTCTAGCAATGTGACTGACCTGAGATGAGTTGTCTACCCTTGCAGACTGTCCTCATACAAGTAGAGAGAGCAGTACTACAATGTAGAGGTAGTACAAGCTGAGTGGGATGCTCCAGATAGGGGGCCAAATCCGGTGGGTCGGGGCACTTGGGCTAAGGACTTGAGACTCGCCCCAGGTCTGTTACTAGCCAGGAGGAGGGGCAGCAGTAGTAGTTCCATGAGGCCACTTCCCTTTATTAAGATTAGAATTCCAGCTTCCCAGAGGTGTGCCTGCTCGGAGCTGGGCCTGGCAGCCCGGGGTTCCACTCTTGTGTTGGTCTTAGGATAAGCTTCTGAGGTGCCCTTCATATGGCCCAGGCCTCTTCCCAGTCCTTCCCTTGGTCCTGGTTTCTCAGGAGCCAGATCACGGGGCCACCTTGGGTGTTCCTATTTCCAACTCTTTCTCCCGTGTTCACCCACATACCAGTGCCAGAAGTGTGGGAGTGAAGTTCCAGGAAGAGGCGAGGAGAAGAGAAAGCAGCCTGAGTTCTCCTGAACTGCAAGGCACCATCATGCCAAGAGATGTCAAGTCTCTGTGAGATTCCCACAGGGACAGACCCCGGAAGGAAGGAACCCAGCCTCCAGAATGGGGTGGCAAGGGGCAGGGACAGGGGACAAGGCCATGACTTCTTCCAGGAAATTCAGGTAGAGAGGACGGATAGAAATAAAGGGATAAAGTCACTCAGATAGGGCTCCAGGGAGGCGGGGCCTGGCATGTTGAGGCTGGAACAGCTTTAGACTGCCAGCGCTAGGGCTGTGTCACCCTGGTTAAGTCCCCTCACAGGCACGCAGCTGATCCTCTGAAAAGGGCAACTGGACCAGTTCATGGCAGGAAAGAAACTTTGTACCTTGGTTGTGGCCCAGGAGCAGGTGACCCGGACTATTTGAGGATGGGTAGGGCAAGAGATGGTATGAAGCAGGTCTCAGGGCACTGCTGCCCAGGAAGGGTCCCCGTGGGGGCCCAGAACTGCGGAGCGCAGTCCCCTCCAGACTGGCGGGCAGGGGGGCGGGGCGCCGCCAGTGCGCATGCCCGAGCCTGGGCCCGCCGCCGTGGACGGGGTCAGGGCTCTTACCTGCAGGCCGTTGGGGTACACATCGCCCTCGGAGAGTGAGTCCACCAGGTCCTCTTCGTCCAGCGTGGCCCGCTTGTAGCTCGACATCTGCAAGGCCAAGTGCAATACGGACTCTCTCAGCGCCTCCATGGTCCGAATGGGGAAGCGGCCCGTGCGCCCCGCCCCGCCCCGGCCACCCGAGATGCGAGCACCGAGCCGTCCCTCCCCGCCCGCCCCGCCCGCCTCACCCCCAGCACCGACAGCACGGCGGCCAGGGGCGACCACGCGCTCCGCATGCTGCGCCCGTCCTGTCTGGGTCCCTGTCCCGGTTCCCCGAGTCTCCCCGCGCTGCCCTGCCCGGGGCGGGCCTGCAGCAACGCCACCTTCGCGGGCGGGGCTTGCAGGGCTCCTGGGCCTGTTCCCTCCCTGGCCTCCCGCGAGAGTCCTGGGAGAGATGAGGACCTCTTTCTTCCCACGCCGGGCCAGAGCCCCAGACCCTAGCAGGCAGGAAAGGGGCGCCACGGAGAGCCACATAGCCCCCCCTTTAAAGGGGATCCCCAGTTGCAGAGGTCAAGGTCCGCAAAGCCTAACCAGCTCAAGACAGGTGCCTTCACCTTTGGCCCTTAGACAAGGGGTCTTCTCCATCCAGCTAGAAAGACTTTGGGGAGGAGAGAGGGGGGTGAGAAGAGTCAAAAGTCCTCCCATGCCCTCGGTTCCCTTTTCCTCTAGGCTTCGGGGTTTAAAGTCAGAATTCTGAATAAATTTCACAGTATTCTAGGGAAATTCCCTGACACAGAATGAAAACCACTGAATGCATTTGGGGGCCTGTCACCATTCCTCAAAGGTGGTGGCCCTTCTGTACATATTAAGAATCATTGCTAAGTGCACACTTTTGATCCCAGCACTCCGGGCAGAGGCAGGCTGATCTCATGAGGCCAGCTTAACATAGTTAATTTCCAGGCCTGCTGGGGCTACAGGGAGATCCTGTCTTAAAAAAAATAAAAGAATTATTGCTTTATGGGCCAATGAGTCAGCTCAGTGGATACAGGCACCTGCCACCAAGTCTGAGAGCCAGGGCTTAATCCCAAGGACCCACATGTGGAGAACCAATTCCCACAGGTTGTCCTTTGACTTCTATCTAAGATGTGTTCCACAAACATACATAAATCAATCAATGCAAAAGTCATGTGCTAATTAAAAAATTTAAACATATGCCCAGCCCAGCATGGTGGCACATGCCTTTAATCCCATCACTTGGGAGGCAGAGGCAGGCAGATCTCTTGTGAGATCAAGGCCAGCCTAGTATATATAGCTAGTTCTGGCCAGCTGGGGCTACAGGGAGATGCTGTCTCAACCCTTTCCCTCATCCCAGTTAAAACATACTTAAAAGAACCCAGGAACGTCAAGTTGGCTGCCACATTCTCTCAGGAGTTCAGAGCTTTCTGTAGGTATCTCCTCACCAGCTTCTCCAGGCTGGAGAAGTGATCTCTAAAAGGGATCAAGGATCACTTACGGATTACCGTCCATTCCAGGACCCACAGCCATTTCCAAAAGACCCGCCCATTGTAATAGGTCACCTAAACATTTTTCAGCTTCCCCCAGTGGATGTTCACGCCCAACTCAGTTCTCCTTAGTACATATGGCAGATGAACCAGTGTGTCTAGGAGGGACTGTCTAAGGGGCGGGCAGGGGTCATCGAGGAAGGAGGCTCCAGGGGGTTCCCCAGCTGCATCCTTGCCCTCTAACAACCCACTCAGCTGTCAGAGTCAGACTTTATAAATGAGATTCTCACTTCCCCACCCTGGCTTCAAAGTCTTCGGCGACCTACAGTAACAAACCCCAACCTTTTGCCAGGCCCGGGACTGCCCATTCCTGACCCTTAGCTTCAGTTGTGGCCCACTGAGGCCTCAGATATGGCCTTTGGCTTTTGTTCAGTTCAGCAGATATCCAAGTTGCCCCTTTCTCAGTCTAAACCTTTTTAGCAGCTCCTTTCATCTGGAACATTCTTTTCTCTCTTAGCTCCTCCCACAGCCAGCTCCAGCTTCAGGTCTTAGCATAAATGCCACTCGCTCAAATGTCCAAACCTAAGTAGTTCCCCAAATTCTCTATCACAGCTGCCTGTTTGTTTTCCTTACATTATTTATTGCAATCTGTTAATTTTATTGTTGTTTTGTCACCTCTACCTCCCAAGTAGTGAGATTACAGGCGTGTACCACCACACGCACCTACCAACACTTTGTCAATAGTCTGTTGCTGTTTTCATGTCTTTATTGTCTGGCTCTCTTCCTCCCTGCAGAAGTGTGAGCTTTGTGTGCAGTGGCTGGGTCTTATGGGAGAATCCCCATCACCAAGCATGGAGTAGGTGCTCAATAAACAGTTCTGAAGCTAAACAATGGAATGAATGGTGACCAGGGGAAGGAGTGCCTTTTAGACCCTCACAAAATCTGCATCTAACCTCACAATGCCTAAGAACACAGAAACACATCCAAGGGACACAGGTCCTGGGGGAAATCAAGGCATGTGTTGGGAAGGATGGAGAAGGTCCCATTACCTCACTCCAGAAGAGAAAGATCTCCAAGGTTTATAGTTAGAAGTTTTCTAAACCAAGACACTTGGCTACATGAAGTGACAGGTGTTAGTCATCAGGTGTTAGCCCTGGAAGAAGGAGTTTTGAGTCTCTCAACACCTCCTCTGGGCACCTCAGTGGATGAGATAAGTACCATCCTTTTGCTTCATCCTCCTCTCTCAGCCTGGTACTCTGTCCCTTTGGCAGGTGTCACCGGCCTCTTTTATGCAGAACGAAACCAAGCTAAGGGAAATAGCTGGCAAGTTAAGCAATGGCTCCTCCCACTTCCAGCTCATTTTAGAGATCTCCCCTTCTGGGAAACCTCCCTAGGCAGCATCTGCTCCCCTGATGCATCCTCCGCCCTCTGAGCCTCCACCCATGCTGCCTCTGTAGAGCAGGCAGCTCTCTGGACTGGAGGACACTGAAGGCACAGCCTGGTCTGTACCCTCAAGGGCCTAGTCTGGGGCTAGGGCCTCTAGCTGTTTAAGCAAAGGTGGGACGATGACATAGGCAGTCCACACACCTCCCAAGAGAAAGAAGCGTCATGGAAAGCTGTTGAGTTTTTGACCCGCAAAGGCCGAGCCCTCTCCTTCCTGTAATGCTGCCACGGCCTGAAGTGAAACTTCATCTACCTCAGTTATGGGAAAGGCTTAGCACCTCGCCAGTCTCTGCTTGGTGGGAAGCAGGCCACGGCCAAGTGGGTGGCACTCTAGCATTGGCAGAGTCTCTAGACCCACCAGGCATCAAGGATCCCCACAGCCACCCGAGCCAGCCTAGCAGGCTTCCATTTATAGGCAAAGGAAGGAGTAGAGCTGGACAGAACAAACACCTACTGGGTATTACTTAAGAAGTACCCCTCAGAGAACTCCTTCTCTCTTAGGCAACATCCTCACCTCCACTTAACAAATACATGAGCCGGGGTCAGAGAGGAGGAGTCAGCTCCTCCAATCCTCTGGCTGGACACTAAGACAGCCAGAGTGTAAATCTCCCTGGCCATCTGCAAACCTACCTATATTGGCTTCATTATGCTGCCCCCAAGGAGGCCAGGCCACACAGAGTCAGTCAGTGCCAGAGTCAGATCTCAAACCTGGGCCCTTATGCTCTTTGTGGAAAGAGGAGCTGATTCTCCAGGTGGGGACCTCATGGAATCTGATGTCCTAGGAAGATGCCCAAACACTGGGCGGGCATGATGGGCTGGCCAGGGCTTGTTTTAATGGCCTCATTGGCTCATTTGTGGTGGTTGTGGGTGCCACATGCGGCCCTGAGCTCCAGGAAAGCAGAATTGCTCCTTTGTGGTGAGTCTTCCCCTGGGAGGAGAAATCTGGGCTTCATCTGGGCCTGATGTTCCCAAGAAGGGCTTGGCTGAAATCAGGAATGGGGAAACGGGAACCACAACTCCCTGGGGAATGCTGGTCCCAGGTCCCTGATGCCTGACTGCACAGGGAACTCGATGAGGATCACATGTGGAGACAAGTGCCAGCTCTGAACTCCTGCCCTGTGGCCATTGAGGGCCTGGAGTGGGCAAAAGCTGAGGCATAGAAATGCTCATATGTTTCTGATGTCAAAGGCCTTGTGGCCTGGTAGTACCCAGGCAGCCTGTTGGCCTCGACAGCTTTATTCACTCAGATGGCTCTTGTGGTTGGTTTGCCCGGGGCAGGGGATTGTCAGGGAATCTTGGGACTGTCAGAGGCAACAAAGCGTGCAGTTTCTGGCCTGGGATATGGGCAGCCACACCCTGAACTGTTTTCACATTGTCTCATCTCTAAGTCTCCACTCCTTAGGGGTCCATCCTAGTGGTCAAGCACCCATCACAGGTTTCAGATGCCAGTAACCAGCTGGGATGTTAGGGGCTTATGTATCACCTGTCACCTGATACACGGTCATCTTACCTGGGAGCTAAAGGCATATACATTCAATAGGCACAAAAATAGAGCCCGCAAAGGCTCTTGCTTTAAACCTCAGCTCATTGCCCCATTCTCCTACTTCCCAGCTGTGTGATCTCGGTCAAGTGACTTGGTCTCTCTGTGGCTCAGTTATATCATTTGTAAAATGGGTTGATTTAACAGTACTTCCCTCCCAGGCCTGCAGTGATACTTAAGTGAGTTAATATATATTAAGTGCTTAGAAGGGTGCCAGGCCTACAACAACTGTTAGTTATTATTTGTATTGTCATTACTTTCTTAGAGTGTGCATGTAGAGGCCAGGGGACAATCCTGGACATCATTCCTCAAGCACTGTCAACTTTTTTTTTTGGTGACAGGGTCTCTCACTGGCTAGGCTGGCTGGCCAGAGAGCCCCAAGACTTCTATCTCCACCTCCCCAGCGGGCCACCATGTCTGGCTTTTCACATGGGTTCTGGGCCTAAAACTCAGATCTTCATGTTTGGGCAGTAAACACTTTATACCAATTAAGCTCCCGACCCAACTACTGTCACTTCTAAAACAAAGTTCAAAAACTGTTGTTGATCCCTAGTACTTAAAGAATAAAATTCAGGACTGGGGATGTAGCTCAAACATAGAGTACTCCGCTAGCATGCCTGAAGCCCTGGGTCCATTTTCCACCCCACAGAAACTGGGTGTGGTGGTATGTGGTCCTAGAGCTCTGGAGGGAGACAGGAGGATCAGGAGTTCAAGGTTATTCCTGACTACATAGTAAATCCAAGGCCAACCTGGGATTCAAGACACTCAGTCTCAACCATAAGAAAAAAGAAAAAGGTAAAATTAACATTAGAATGGGAGTGGGGAAGATGGTCGTTCTGGGCTACATGTCTTTAAACACACACACACTCACACACACACACACACACACACACACACATACCCCATACACATAAATAAATAAATAAATAAATAAATAAATAAATAAATAAATAGCCAAGGATGGAGTGCTTGCCTTGCATATCCAAGGCCTTGGATTTTATCCCCAGTACAAGAAAAAAACAGTAACTGGCCATCCCTTAAGTTGTTGACTCTTAACAGTGTCCAGTTCCAGGGCTCTTATATACCCTTACTTATGGCTCATGATCACTTTGTGAGACCAGATACCCATTTCACAGATATATAGATTTGAGGTCTGCCAGTTAGCAGAACTTGCACTCAACCTAAGATCTGCCTGGTCTTGAAGCCTCTTCCTTCTTTTCTCCCTTTCCTTGTGGCTCCTCCCAGGGCCAACTCTTAGGTTAAGTTCTTCGGAAGCCTCGGGATACCCCATCTGGGCTATGCGAAATAGGGAGGGATATAACTCAGTGGATGGAGGAGAAAGACTCCATTTGGGGCCACCAAAGGTTTCAACAGAGCTGGAGGCCTGAGCAGGGAAAGGGGGTTAGCGGCGAGAGGGAGATGGCAGGGGAAGCCTAAGGGCAAGGCTAGGGTGCCCACCTGAAGGTGCCGGGCGCTTCCTTTGAGATGTGGCAGCCCTGCCTGCTGGGAAGCAGGGAGTGGATGACAAGGGTCTGTACAGAATACAATGGAGACTCCTCTACACACACAAAGAGCCAAGAGACGCTGCCCACTTGACACATGTTGACTTCCTGCTTGGGCTGGGGAGGTCCTGAGGAGTGCTGCCCACTCCTGCTTTGGTGCCCATAGCAGAGTTGCCCCATGCTTTGCTGGCCACCTCTCCTTCCTTCGCAGTGCAAGCTCCAGCCACATGGGTGACCCACCACTCCCTTCCCAGACCCCATCTGGCCCCCTGGGAAGCCTTCTCTCATTAGCCAATTGTACCCTCAGTCTCACCATATAGCTTATCTTCCACTGTGCTCCAGGCGGAACGTTCTAAACCAACAAGATCCAGTCTTCTGCTTACAGACTGCCTTCTGGGGGCTGCCAAAGACTGCCAGCTGGCATGGCTTCCAACCTCCACCTTCTCCCGACCCCAGAATCCAGTTCTTGGCATCTCTCTGGCTTCATCTCTCATGTCCCCCTTCTTGCACACACACACTGGAACCACAGTACAGTGCTCAGGGGTCCATTCCCCTAATGCACTGAATTTCCTGCTTCAAAGCCTTTGCATACCCATGACCCTCAGCCTTCTCTGCCAGCTCACTCCTCGGCTCAGATGATCTTCCTCCAGGCAGCCTCCCAGGACTTCACAGGGACCCTTCCTCTATGTGTCCCTGAAACTGGCTCCCATTTCATTCAAGCATGGTGGCATCTTTCCGCTTCTTTCCTGTGCTTTTTCTCTTCTATCTCCTGATGCTGGTTATAGTCACAGCACACGGGGTCTTTATGTGTGGTGTGCTAAGCAGACCCATAAACTCCTTTGCTGATGCCCAGCAGGAAAGCAACATTCAATGTTCCCCTGTGTGCTATGAGCTGTGAAAAGGCCAGCTCCTTAGGAAGACCTTTAGGTAGAACCAAAGTGACAGACTGCAGGGAATGTTAGTATATGCCCGAAGCCACACATCTGGTAAACCTCAAAGCCAGGGTTTGATCCCTGGGAGTTCCATCCCCAGAGCCATGACAACAAATGGCAAGGTGGCCCCCACCCCATGCCGTCCCTTCTCACACCTGTTTGGTCCTCTCCACTTCAGGCATCTGCTCCTCGGCCTTTTCTGAGCACCAAATTCAAGGCAGGCAAGCAAGCCACAGCTGGCCTTGACTCTGGGGCCGCCGAGAGACACCCTGCACCTTGATGCTCCGACACACTTGTGTTGGGGACGACCAGGCTGGGTGAGTCCAAGTCTGGAGAGGCCAAGTGTGTCGGAACAATTTGCTGATCTAATCACATAAAATCTTAAGACAAAGCTAATGTTTGGTTTAATGATATTTATAACGTGACTGACCTGCTCAGTAATTAGATTCAACCAGGAAGCAGTGCATGAAAATGGTCATAATTAGTATTTGTGTTACCTGGGTGGGCCGGTGGTAGCTGGGAAGGAAAGAAATAGAGAGGACAGGAAGCTTAGGCACATCCAGATTTGTGAACTCTAAGACAGCCAAGTCATGTAGATCAGGGTTTGAGGAGAACACTATAATTTCTTTCTGAGGGCTAGAAAACAATCTCAGAAAGGTCCATTCACTTGGTCAGGGTCAGACAGCCAGGGGGTGACAACCAGGCCTCCCACAGGTTTCCTATTTCCTAGGGCAGCAAGTGCTGATTAGGACGAGGGTTGGGAGGCCGGAGGTCCACACGACAGTTCATCTAAAACACACACAGAGAGGTACTGTAGTGGTTGAGGATGTAGCTCGGTTGAGAGAGGCCTTGCCCAGCAAGCACCGAGCCCTAGTTCAATACCCATCACTGCATAAACTGGGGGTTGCAGTGCCCACCTGTCATTCCAGCCCCTCAGCTATATCCGTCTGAGAACCAATGGGCTCTTGGCTCCGAGGTAGCAGGTGACTGGTGCAGGAAACTGTGTATGGCCCGGAGTTCAACAGACCTGTTGACCACCAACAGAGCAGCGGGCCAAGAAGCCAGGAGAAAAGACTCAGAGTTGGATAGAAACTCCACACCCTGGGCTCAGCCATGTGGCCTCGGCTAGGTTGTGTCACCCTTCTGGGTCTGACTTTCCTCAACTGTGAGATGGGATGTCAGGACTGTCCTCCTAGGGTTCTGTCAGGACTGAACTGGAATTCCATGTGGGAAAAGGCTGTGCCAGTATGTAAGATCATCCCAAAGTTTATATTCTCTTCTTCCTGGAAGACTATTTTCCCTCTTTCTTTTTGTTTTTTTTTGAGACTTGGAAACTGGCTTGGAACTCACTATGTAGACCAGGATGGCCTTGAATTCACAGATATACTTGCCTCTGCCTCCCCGAGTGCTGGGATTAAAGGCTATCTCTCTGGAGATAGACTATGCAAGTTCAAGTGTCAGTTCCCACCATAGGGGGTGGCTTGGTATGCAGGTTCATCACCGAATCAGCTTCCTCCTGTGTAAAGTAACCAGGTATGGCCAGGAACATAGCTGAGCGGTACAGTATCTGACTAACATACATGAGCCCTAGGTTCAAGTCCCACGGCTGCAAAAGGAAAGAAATCTAACACAAGTCTCATATGAAAGTTTAAGGGAAAAAAAATTTTGGTGCTGGTTGTGGTAATGGATACTTTTAATCCCAGCACTCGGGAGACAGAGGCAGGTGGATCTCAGGGAGTTTGAGACGAGTCTGGTCTACATAGCAAGTTCCAGGCCAACCAGTACTACATAGTGATATCCTGACTCAAAACACAAAACAAGAAGATACATATATACAAATAAATTATTTTTTAAAAAAGAGAAGGTATCAGAGCTAAATGTGGTGGGTGCATGCCTTTAATCCTAGCACTTGCGAGGCAGAGGCAAGGGTATCTCTGTAAATTCAAGGCCAGCCTGGTATACATAGCTGTGGCTGCAGGGAGACCCTGTTTCAAACAAAGACCCGCCCCCCCAAATTTGAAAAACATCATGTAGCAAAAGTCTTCAAGCTGACTGAAGTGACCCAAAGAGAAACGTAGCAGGGAGTCCAGACATAGAAAGTACTCAAATGTTTGCTATACTTGGGTTTGAGGGGACTGTGACTAACGGCAAATTTGCAGCTTGGAGCCCATGGCCAGTAAGATGGAG
The DNA here is from genome assembly GCA_035773235.1 of Eospalax fontanierii. Lineage (NCBI taxonomy): Eukaryota > Metazoa > Chordata > Mammalia > Rodentia > Spalacidae > Eospalax > Eospalax fontanierii. Next base: position 15,001,807 of record CM069553.1, read on the forward strand.
CTGACAGTGAACATGGTGATGCATAGATATAACTCCAGCATTTGGGAGGCTGAGGTAGGAAGATCTCAAGCTCCAGGCCGGCTTAGGCTACATCAAGACTGAGTTTCAAACTAACCAACCAACAACAACAACAAAAAAAAAACCAGTCTGGGCTCGTAGGCCAGTTGGTAGAGTACTTGTTTAACATGCACAAAGCCCTGGGTTTGATTCCCAGCACTGCACAAACCAGGTCCTGAAGGACAGAAGCTCAAGGTCACCTTCAGTTATTTAGCAAGTTGGAGGTTAGCTTGGGCTAGCTACATGAGATCCCATCTCAAAATATACAAAAAGACTGATAAGGCTGAGTGTCCTTCCTGACCCTGTAAAAGTGGGGTGTGGGGAGTTCTGATATATAACTTGAACTTTACTGGGCCAGAATGGGGACCTGTCTGTCCCCTTGTCCTTAAAAAGAAGTTGCAATTCCACAGCCACCTTATAGGGGTTCCATGAGCACTCACTGTAAGTCAGGGCTTTCCCACAACCCATCATAGTAGGCAGCACTCTTCCATTTCACAGAAAAAGAAACAAAGGTACAGGACCAGTTCTACATCACACACAGGAGCTACAGCCTAGTTCTGGAGGTTCCTCTGGAATAGAGACTACTGGAATGCATGCCAGGAACCTGGGGTATCAGCACAAGCTGCATGGTATTCTTGGCAGTGAGGGCACACTTTAATCCTAGCACTTGGGAAGTCTTCCCTGGAACACAGCACTGATTTTAGAGGAACCAGCAGCCGTGAGAGTCAGAGCTCCCCAGACCCAGCCTCATACCACCTCCTCCTGAATTCCCTCACCCGGTCCCGGCACCGCATCTCTCCTTCAACCCAGGCCCCAGTCTGCAGGGCACTAGGCATCCTACAGCACCTCACTCCTCTCATTCTGCCCCCACCTCTGGCTGTGTGCCCTGGGCTACTTCTACCTCTCTAGACTTTGGTGATAGCAGCGCACATCTCAAAAGTGGGAGGCCAACTGGGAAAACCCAGAAAAAACAGAAAACACTTATTTAGCACCTATTAATCTCACTCAGAGACCTACAGACAGGCTAAGGCCACAGGGGTACATCTAGATGTATCTGTCTGCCCCTCACATCACCTTTTTTGGGTCCAGAGACCACAGGCCGTTTTCTCCCCAAAGCGGGTCCTCAGAATACAACAAAGGCCCTGGCATGGAAGTCAGGAGGGGAATCAAGCTGAGCACTCTCTGGCCTCACCCCTGGGAAGTGAGAAGTTGCTCTACAAGGTGATCTTTATCCTCTCCTGCTTCTCCAGGTCGCAGGCTTGTCTGGACACATTCCCAGGAAGTATGGGTACCCAGCCCCTTGCACCCCGGAGGCAGCCCTTGTTCTGGTCCTGGCTGATTTCACCCTTCCCTTCCTGAGCTGGGCCTCATTTCTCACCTCCTACAGCCTCTCTTCAGGTGTCTACAGACTCCCAGCCTCTTCACCTCGCCCTGCTGCCTCCCAGCACTGCCATTGGGGTTCTACCACCTGCTTGAGAAAGCGCCCAGACATGAATGAGGTCCTTGACAGGACAGTCTTGTGGGAGGGTTGAGGCCATCTCCGGCCTGTTCAGGGAAGCAGCACCTCAGTGTCTGGCAAAGCTGCACCTCTGCTAGGATCCCGATCCCCAACAGCCTCATCCATCCCAAACCCTGGGAGAATACAGGTAATGGTAAGGAGCTCAGTCTCTGGAATCAGCGTGGTTCAAATCACCACTCTTCCCAGGACTCAGTCCCTAGCCTGGGGCTAGATTCTCAATACCTGCCCATAGCTCAGTTTGCTCAACTATGAGATGGATTTGCTAAAAATGGAGAACCTGCCACTCGTTACTGGCATACCTTCTGGCTCACGTTGGTCAAATCTGGTCCACAAATGTGTCAACATTTTTGAAATGCCAATCAATATTGTGGAGACTTTACATGAAAAAAAATCAATATTTCCAACTCTCCTTTGTGAAAACAAACCAAACCAAACCACCTGGGTGATGCTGGGGCCACACTGTCACATAGCTGAGGGATGGATACCACTTGTGGACAGGCTATAGGCCCAGCCCAGTCATTCTTCCTTGCCTCCCCGTCTCTGTTGCCCAGGGTAGACCCACTGCTTTTCACTATGTTGGCACCATTATATGCCAAAACCAAAAAGGTGCCCACTTCTAATAACTGGCTCAGGCAAATGTGGGAAAATGATTTATGAGACGCTTCAAGGCAGGTTAACTAATTGATGGTGACAGATATCAGGAGAGTGGTGACCTTAGAAGATGGAACTTCCTAGAAAGGAGGAAGAGGGAACTTTCTGGGACATGGGAACATTCTACTACCCTATCTTGATTCTCCTGTGGTTACACAGCTGCGTGAGTTTGTCAGACATACCCCACTTTTTGCCTATGCAAGGAGGCTCCATAGGAAAGAAAATGTGGAAATGAAATTACGGTGGGGAGGGGCCAGTCCCAGTCAGCGACAGACTCCTCTGGGCACGACCATGCTGCCTGTGAGTGAGACCGCTAAGTGTAACAGACATAAGTCAAGTCAAGATGTCACCTGGAAATCAGACTGCTCCCTTGTACAATCCTTAATCACAGTGGAAGGTGAGATCTAGAGTTTAGGTCTATTGAATGATTGATCTTTAAAGAACTATATAATGTTCAACACAGATGCCCAATATTAGCTGCAGGTGACAATGTAAATGCATTAAACGGGGGCTGCAGAGATGGCTCTGGTTCAGTTCCCAGCATCCACATGTTGGCTTAAAACTATCTGTATCCTCAGTTCCTGGAGAAGCGATTCTCTCTTCTGGCCTCTGAGGACACCAGTCACGCATATGGTACAGACACATACATGCAGGGAAAATGTTCATACACATAAAATAAAAATAAATAAATAAATACATTTTAATATATTAAACTGGACTGGGGATGTAGCTCAGTTGGTAAGAGTGCTTTGCCTAGCCGTGGGTTCTAATCGTAGTACCACATAAATCAGGGGTGGTGGTAGATACCTGTAACCCTAGTACTCAGCAAGTAAAGACATGAGGATCAGAAGTCCAAAGTCATCCCCAGCTACATAGTGAGTTTAAGGTCAGCCTGAGACCTTATTTTTATTTCAACATTTTAAAAAATTGTGTGCAATGCCTGCAGAGGCCAGAAGAGGATGCGGGATCCTCTGGAACTGGTTGTAAGCAGTCATATGGGTGCTGGGAACTGAACTGAGCAATTGGTGCTCTTAACCACTGAGCCATTTCTCCAGTCCCATTTTATTTTTATGTATATGTCTTTGTGTGTTTATGCTTACATGTGTGTACAGTGCCCACAGAGGCCTGAAGAGGGTGTTAGATCCCCTGCAACTAATGTTACAGGTGATTGTGAACTGCCATGGGGTGCTGGGAACCAAACTCAGGTCCTCCACAAGAACAGCAAGCACTCTTGACCACTGAGCCAGCTCTCTAACCCCTTATTTAATTTGTAAACCTTAGTAAATGCATTAATATGTAGTAAAACGAGCACTAGCTATACGTGGTTACTGGATAGCACAGAGAATGTTAAGCTCATCATAGAAAGTTTCAGTAGGCAACACTGACATACATGTAGGCTCTCCCTACATCTGGCTGAAGTCTGCAGGCACCAGGAGGGGGCGGGGGTACCCAGTGCCTGAAACACAGCAGGTGATCAGCAAATAGGAGTTGAGTGAATGACAGACAAGGTGTTAAGACCTCAGGGCCAAGTCACTTCAGGCCCTCATCAACTACCAGCCCTTCGGGGCACGCAGCAGATTTGTCTTCTGAGCCCTGATGACCTCCATTCAGGGATAACGTCACTACCTCTCCCTTCCTCTTAGGACTGAACACACCACTCACGTTCCTGAGGCATACAGAGTGCCAGCAGTCAGGAGAGACTTACAGGAGAACTGCTGTGTCAGCAGCCCACCCCTAAATCCTAGAATAAGGAGTCACGGGAGCAGGGCGAGGGCCAGCGGGGGGGCATTTCTATTTGTGAGAGTTTTGAAAATGAGGTGGGTGGTAAAAATAAATCAGGCTGGATTCAATGCTGCGGGCTTGGAAGGGAGGGCTGCTGAGCACAGGGAAAAACTGACGCAGGTCCCCATGCCCGGTGGTTCAAACAGGATCTGGGGAAACAGCATCAGACACCAACAGACATTGCTGTGGGGCAGGTGCCACATCAATCCCTAGGGAGGTTCTTCTGTCCTGAGGGATATGAACCCCCACAGGGCAGGTGGAGGCAGGAGTTCACCACAGGGGTTGCTGGGAGTGGAGTGAGTTGGCTGGGCTCTGACCTTATAGTCAGATCTGTCTTCCTCACCCTCACCCTGTCCAGACTCTTCAAATCCTCTGAGAAGCCAGAGATGGCAGTACTCACCTGCTCACTCGCTTGCTCATTCATTCATACAACAGTACTTAGCATACCTATATGTCAGGAAATGAGTCCCCTGCCAGAAGTACATCATTGAACAAGACAGAGTCCTTGTTCTCGGCAATGTGAACGGTAGTGTAGGAGAAGGTAATAAGCAATGTGGCTAAATAATCACATCAAACATTTATTGAGTGCTTGTTGTATGCCAGCCTATAGTCCAAGTATTTTCAAGTGCATCTCTTATTTAATCTTTAGGGAAATAGCAATATGCATTATTATTGAACTTCTTTGGTAGGTGAGGAAATCTAAGCACAGAGAGGCTACATCCTGCCGCCAATCAGGACCACCCAACCCTCGGGGTGGGATTTGGGATCTAAATCTAGGCAGTATGACTGAAGTTCAAGTTTCTGGCCTAACAGTATGCTGTTGGCCGCATGTAAGAAAGGACAGCCGTAAGGATGGGGAGGGGCTGTGAGGAGCTGGGAGAAGATCTCTGCAAACTGGTGACACATCATCTGAGACCTGAAAGACCAGAGTGAGTCAGGCCCTCTGCAAGAGCAAAGCTCTGGAGTCAAGAGGGACAGTGGCTTTTAAAGATAGGAAGGAGGGCAGTGTGGTGGGAAGACTACCTTCCTGCCCCCAAAGCATTCTGTACACAAAGTAACTGAGGGTCTGAGCAAAAGCCCAACCCTAGGGAAGCTTCCAGGGGAACATTCAGGAGCAGAAACTCCACCCCTCCACTAACCCTTTGCTACTTGCAAAGCCCCACATGTCAGCTGTGGATACAAAAGTTCATCACTGAGCCAAACTTCTTCCCCTGTCCCAGCCAGGGCTGTGTGATGTTGGCTGCCAGTTTTGGCATTTCTGTGGGGGGTTGGCTCACGGCCCCCTGTAATTCTGCTCTACAGCAACATTCTGAGGATCAGAGGTTGGATCACCCCTAAGTTGTGATATGGCAAGAAGGTCAACTTTAAAGCTGGATGACTTTTGGTTTTGCCACTTAGTAGCCAGTAATACTGAATGAATCCTGCCACTCCTCAGAGCCTCAGTTTCCTCCTTCTACATGGAGGGCAGCAATGGCTTCTTCACAGAGGTTCTGAGGGAAGAAGGGGCCTTGCAGGGTAGGTGTCATGCACAGTAGCTGGCTCCGAAGACTTCAGAAAGGCAGGTTTTAACATCATCAGTCACTCATATGAGGATACCAGCAGCACGGGGACTCTCAGGAGACCCCACTGTGTGCCCCTGAAGTCATCCTGGTCACCTGACCCACCAGGCCTGGACTTGGGGTTCTTTATACCTCAGGGAAAATAACAGGAAGTAGGGAGGTCAGCCTTGCCAGCCAAGAGAGCCAACCACCAGGCTGTGCCCATGCAGGCAGTGTTGGGATCCAGGTGGGGAATCGGAGGGGCTTGGCAAGCTTCTAGCCTAGAGGAAGATGGCCAGGCAAAGCTGAGGCCCTGCCTACTAGCGGTGGGGCCCTGCCTCAAGCATCTTTGAGGTACTCACTGTTTTCCTAATACCCCAGTGGGTCCTCCAATTTATGTGTCCCCAGGAAATCTAGAACAGGTCACTTGCAGAAACATGGTCACCCTGCTCTTGGGACAGAGCCAGGATGCCCACCCTCCCCTTAGAGACATTGCCTACTTCCCTACCTCCAGACCTTTACATAAAGTGTTCCTGACACTTAAAAAAATCTGGCTGTGGCTCTGCACAAGCCTAACTTCCAGGTTACGTCTACATGGGTTTCCCGGCCCCAAAGCAAGACGGCTCCTTTCGCAGAGTCTCAGTGTAACAAATACTTATTGAGGTTCTCAGACTGGCTGCCTTGCTTTCTCATATGCCCTGTCAGGGTCTAGCCAGTGGGCGACAACTAGAAGCCCTAATCTCTAGTCTCAATCTCACAGATCACCTATGTAGGATTTCTGGGGGCTGTTGAGCCCTTCCTACAAATCTGAAAGCACTTTTTCTTGTCATCTCTGGAATTGGGGATAACGCAAGGCCAATGAGGCTAGGTCCACCAGGCTGTCCAAAGACCTGGACGTAGAGCCTGGCAAACCGGCAGTGTGACTTCCGGAAAGTCACTTGCCCTGGCTGAGCCTCCACACCTCCCTTATACACTGGGCTTTATCCTTTGAATGAGAAATTTTAAAAAGTGAGAGGTATCTGGGCCTGGGCACAGAGGGTAAGCTGGTGTCTGGCTTTGGAAAAGGTCCCCAGGCTCCTCTATTCCTCCCTTTACTCACATTGCTGCATTCAGAGCCCGCGCCCCCTCCTGCCTGCTCAGGGCTTCCCTGGCTGAAGCTCTGAAAACTCCCCAGCACTGGGCTACCAGCCAGAGCTTCTTAAAGTCACCAGCCTCCCACCGAGGGCTCAGCAGAACCCAGCCAAAACCCATCACTCACCACTGGAGATTATCAGGGTTTGCAGGATGGCAGGGCGCCTGGCAGGAGCCTGGCACCAGTTCCATGTCTGCCTGGGCTGGAAAATGGCCAGAACAGCACCCCACCTTCCTCTGAGAGAATCCATAGGGCCTTCTGTCCCCCTTCCTTATCAGCCAGATCACAACAGAATTCCAGGACCCCAAGGATTCCAGGGCCACATCCCAGCCAGGGACACTGCATCCTTGTCCTCATTGGGCCAGCGGACATGGACAGACGTGTGGGCTGGAGTCAGGGTGCTAATGCCCCACCCTTGGTTAAGAACATAAACTCAGGAGCCAGACTGTTTAAGTTTAGCTACGTGACCTTGAATGAGTAGTTAAAGCACTCCGTGCCTGTTTTCATACCTGTGAAGTAGAAAAATAACAATACCTACCTTCAGTTCTTTATAGTGTTTGGAATAGAGCCTGAATGGACAGATGAGTGCAAGCTCTGCTGCCTGAACATCGTCTTTTGCAGGCAGCTATCACGTCCCTTCTACCAGCTCCCATTACCAGGGCTGCTTGTTCCAACAGCCCTTTCCACACAGGCCTGGATGCCACCTCCTCTGGGAAGCCTTAACATTTGTAAGTGACAGAGACTGTACTCTAGCTTGTAAGGAAACAAACTTCTTGCTGGTATTGTGTGAAAGGGATGGAGGATCAGGCATTAGGTAGAAGGTAGTTCAGGATTTCAGATGATGCTGTTGGGCCTGTCTCCCTCATCCTGACCCTTGCCTTTCCTTGAGTTCTGCCTTCATTTACTCTTGTTGACTGAGACCAACATCCTTCCCAGCTAGAGAGTCAGCCATGATCACTTGTGCCAGTCTGGAACACTGGAGAAAAGAATCCCTGCCTAGGTTGAATGATAAAGGCTCAGGCGAGAACCTGGATTGGCTAAGCTTAGTATCATGGGCCCTCCTCTGTGAAACAGTGGAGGTGGGTTGATTGGCACCTAACTACTACCATGATGGGGGAATCGTTCCCAAAGGAAGGGATTTGCAATAGTCAGAATTGGGGAACATCAGGCACAGCTTGACATTCAACTGGAGCCCATGCCATCTCTGCCACCTGCAGATCCTGGACGCTGTCCCTTTGTGTGTCCTCCAGGCTCTGCACAGTCATCTATTAAACCCCATGGTGCTGTCAGGGATGGCTCTGGTATCTGGGTACAGGTGGCTGCCTGTTACTGGACATGGGGCCTTAAAGAACTAGGTTCTAGTCACCTTAGCTCTCCCTATACTCAGCAGGAGAATATTAGAGCTTGGGCTTTCTCAAGCCCGAAAGTCTCTTCCCTCCACCCTCAATCATCAAACTCATTCCAGAAAACCCACAGGACAGAGACAGTTCCCCGCATCCCTCAGGATGCAGAATATGGGCCGTTGTGCCCCATGGAGAAGGCAGGATGAGTGCTCAAAACAGGCTTCATCAAAAGACACATGACAACCCTGGACAGGATCGGGTGAACGGAATTGGTTTGCAGAGGTGGGTTCCAGTCACTCTAGGCCACTGTTGGGTCATCACAGCAGCGGCCCCTTCCTACCCCCCATGCAGGAACATTCACAGGACCCATGTGCCGCATACCAGTCACACAATGGGTTCTGGGATGAGAAAAGATACTCTACCTCACCTGGTGCCTTTCTTATGTATCAGTATGCATGTCACTGAAAGGTAGGACAGTGCAGCAGGTGCAGGCGCACAGTGGGTCACTGCTGACCACTGCTACCTGTGTGACTCAGGCAGGTGACATTACCGTCCCAGACCTGAGTTTCTCTCTATTTTTATTTTACATTTCTTATTTATTTTGTATATGTGTATATGTGTGGGGGTGCACATGTGGAGATGTTGTTAGAGGACAACTTGTAGGAATTAGCTCTTTCCTTCTACCACATGGGTTCCTGGGGTCAATCTCAGGCCATCAGGCTTTGGTAGCAAGCATCTTTAGCTGCTGAGTCATTTCGCTAGCTGTTTTGTTTTTTTGGCCGGGGGCAGGGGTGTGTGTGTCAGGGTTTCACTCTGTAGCCCAGGCTGGCCTCAAACCTGTGGCAACCCACCTGCCTTAGCTTCCCAAGTGCGGGGATTACACGCATGAGCCACCAGCTTAGTCTTTTTTTTCTTGGTACAGGGTCTCATATGACCCAGGCTGCCCTCCAACTCACTATGTAACCCAGGATGACCTTGAACTTCTGATCTTTCTGTTTCTACCACCCAATTGCTGTGATTACAGCATGCACCACCATGTCAATTTTATGTGGTGCTAAGAACGAAACCCACAGCTTTGCCCGTGTGAGGCAAGCCCTTGATGAAATGTGTTACATCCCCAGCCTCTGAGAATCATTATTAGCCAAAGAGGACAAGAATTCCACTGCCTCAGTTACAATGAGAAAGGAAACGTGCGCACGTGATTCCCTCCCACCTCTAAGGTACTACCTCTACTTTACATATGTAAAGGTAGGGACCAGATCTGACTGCATAGCCAGAAAATGTCAGAACCAAGTCTGACTGACTGCCAATACCTATGGCTCCCTCTGTCCTCTGTCCTCACAATCCCACCCATGATACAGAACTCCTCCTGTTTCGGCATGAAGAGCTAGTCCCCATCCCACAAGGCCTCTTGGAACACTAGTGGTTCATGTTTGTACCCTCAACCAAACATGCCTCTGTGCTGCTGTTGCCGCGGTGACCAGGAATGTCTGCCTCAAGAAGCCCACCCAGGCTGTGCTTCCCACTGCAAGTTCCTACCACTCCACCCACGGCTGTGTTGATGGGGAGGGAACAGGCCTTGCAGGACTGGTTCCTCCTGACAGCCGGGGGAGCGAGGACTGAGGCAGCCTTAGCTTAGAGAGGTCCCCAGGTGCAGAACAGACTCCATGGGTTTTAGGGGAACTTGGGACAGGAGAACAGGACTGAGGGGAAGGGCAGAGCACCAGGCTCAGATTCCCTAGGAACCAACTGCTCCTCCAGTCTTGGAGGAGGAGGAAGAGCAAAGATTTGGAACTGTATGCACCATGTCTTTCGTCCCTTTAATCGACTGTTGCGGTGCCCTGGCAGGTGGCTTCACTGCTCTGAGTATGTATCGCCATTTATAAAGCTGGCACATGTGAGCCGACCCCACTGGGTCTGCCAGGAATGAAGGCCATAACCCAGGAAATGGCACACAGGAATTCAAGCATTGCCTCCCAAGAGAGACACTCCCAAGACACCCGCAGTGACACTGGGTGCTACTCCGAGGGGGCAGAACGCCCTAGAGCATGCAGACACAGCACAGCTGGAATGAACTCAGAGGTTCAGCCTGAGGGCTACAGTGGCCTAGGTTATGGATGCAGTGACGACTTTGCTGCTGGTGAGAAGTAGCAATGAAAACTGTAGCAGCAACAACAACCACTTCCTGGGCGGGCTGCATTCTGAGCCACTTCCATGTCGATGCTAAGGTAACCGTCCCAGCAAGCCCAAGTAAGAGTCGTGGAAGTAGAGGGACAGAGAGGGAAAGTAACCAGTCAAAGGTCACACCGTTGGTGAGAGGACGGGATCACATCTGACCAGGTTTCCACGACTCTTAGGTACTATGCGACCCTGTAGAACGGAGCAAATGTTCTGGGAAGGTGTCCCTGCCTGGGACACTCATACAGGCGACATTCCCAAACCCCCTCTTGGGCCCCTGAAAAGCTGGCTCCGTAGTCACCCAGCCCAGTGTTCCCCTCCCCTCTGTGGCTTGGCTCTGCTCAGCCCAGCTCCAGAGCCAATTTGCAATTGCACAATGGACAATTAGGAACAAGCTTTCTTCTCCTCCAAGGGAGCAATCAGTCCAAGCCTTGGTGACAAGGACAGAGCAGGGAAAACCCAGGAAGCCTGTCCCCTGATCCCTGCCAGGATAGAGAACCCTCTCTTGACCCAGTCTTGCCAGGGAGTCAGGGTTCGCTCAAGTGACCTCTGTCCTCATCTGCCTCCTCTTTCCCAAAGAAAGACATCCTGACAGGGCTGGCCTGTGGCTTTCCTGTGATGCTGTGATTCCCTTGTCACTGAGTCTGTCTGGTTGGTGGCACGTGGTCTATCCTACCTGCTCCATAAGTAACTACCGCCTAGGTACCGTGCTGAGACTGCTACACTCACTAATTCTAAATCTACCACTAACTCGGTCAATATCTCCATTTTACAGAAGGTAATAAGAAGATTCAGAGGGATTAAAAGACCTAAAAAGATATAGCTAGTAAACACCAAGCTCATGATTTAAACCCAGGTTGGCTCATGTCCCAAGTAAGTGATTTGTGAGGTCAGGCTCTCTCCCTCATCTGACATCAGCTGAATCCCTGGCCTGGTTCCAACCTTCTCAGTTCCCCATGGGTCAGCCCTAGGTGGCTGCCCAGGCTAACCAGCTGACACCACTGAGTCTAACAGCCCCTAGGATACCCTCGGAGAGCACTGTGTACTGACAACCAGGCCATCAGGCATCAGTAGCCCATTCTGTTCCTATGTCCCAACATTCTTCAAAGCCACCTGTCTATACAACAGCTTCAGGAGGGAATCAGCCAACCTGGGCGCTGCTGTGGGGCATGACTTAACTGATCTCTGAAGTAGGAAAGACCTTCCTTCTAAAGGTCGGGGGAAATCTCTGAACACTTTCCTCAGAGATAACTCAACGACCAGATGCTTGTATAGCCCACACACCTATCTGGGTACTGCCCATCTCTGGCAGATCAGGAGCCCTCATCACTGATAACTAAATCCCTCAGTCCTAAGACGTAGGGGCCTTTCCCCATTCCCCTCCTTAACATACACCCAACAACATGCGTCTCTTGGAAGCTATTGTGGTCACCAGGACCTAAGGACAGGAAAGTGTGAGAGAATGAATGGGTGACAACAGCAAATGAGGAAGGACTCAGAACCTGGACAGACCCCAGGACACCAAGTGGACACAACTCAGACCGAAGAGATACGGACAGGACAACTGCAGCAGCAAACGGTCTCTGGTCCATGACCCACATGGCTCACATTTAAAGCATGGTGCCAGGCTGTGTGTATCATCAGGAAGGTGGCAGCAGAGGCCGTGGCACCCAGAGCAGTTCTGAGGTTGCCATTCATGACAGAGGTTTCCCAAGAAAGGGAGTGGCAGGCTCTGGATCCCCAGGGCCATAAGGGTGCATTCCACTGCATCGGAAATGTTGTTTCTGAAGCTTGATGGCTCGTGTGCCAGCACGTGTTTCCATTGGGTTCTATGTTTTAGGAAGATCTGAAATTCCTTGCTATACACTAAAAAGGGCACAGGCTTTGGAATGAGACAGACTTGGCTTTCAAGCTTGCTTTTACTTTGCCTTAGAGTGGCTTTGGCTTTCTGCTCTGGGAAAGGGGTCCTGATCTGCCAGAGCTCTGGGGATTGGGCAGTGCTGGCCCCACCCCCATCGTAGGCCTGCACTGACTGGACCCCTCCAGTCCCCTCCCTTTTCTCAGACCCCTGTTCACTGCCTAGGGAGGAGGCACTCCATGCCATGCAGTCCCTGCCCATGATGGGCTTGCTTCCTGTTCTGGTTTCCCTTTTCTTTCCAGAGGCCGTATCTCATTCTGGAGTTTTAGTAGGCTTGGACCCAAATCAATCCTCTGGGAGACATTTGCAAGCCCTGGCTGTAGCAGGGCTATTCAAATGTGGGGTGCAAGTCTACGTCTCCTGGCTCAGAGACAAACTCAGGTTTGACCCCAATGCTCTCCAAACAAACTGGGGCCAGCACCACCTCTCTCAGCTAGAGGTGATCCTTGAGGACATCAGACACATGGTCCAGGTGCTGTCCAAGGATGCTGTCAGCTAACTGGCTAGGGGAACTGAAGAGTTCAGGTGAAGCCCCAGAAGCAGGAAGTGGGGAGTAGGAGACCCTTGTGTAGTACAGATGCTCAGCGGCTGCATCCAATGGATGAACCACACTGCAGCACACATGAGGGGCTTTATTCCAGTTCCCGAGCACACAGGACACTTCCAGGGCTCAGCTCTCCACGGCAGCAGATTGCAGTGGTTGTGAAATTAGCTTTAGGTCATGGCATCTGTGGGACCATGCACGTCATCCCTGTTCTTTCCCGACCCTGTCCCACCCCATCAACACAGGGCAGCCTAACCCTGGGGTTAGGCTCTTGAGACCTGGACTCCAAATTGAGCTTCTGGGGCAGACCTTTCTCATCCCTGGGCTTCAGTTTCTCCTTCCATAAAATGGGTAGGATATAACTAAAGTCATCACCTTCTAAGATTCATACTTACCCTTTTTGGAGACAGAGTCTCACACACTGTAGCCCAGGGTGGCCTCAAACTCATCGTCCTCCCACTTCAACCTCCTGAACGGACTGGGTGCTGGGATTATGGGTGTATACTACCACACCTGGTTAAAATCCCATTTTTGAGGACTTTGAATTAGTAAGCCTGTGTGCACCCCACTTCACAACCGGAGGATGCCAGAGTTGGCAAGATCTTCTTCCCCAGGAGAGAGAGAGGTGACATGGAGCTCCAAAGAGACCAGCTATGCCTGACTGTCTTCCTGCCTGGGCCTGTCCCTTACCCTTGATGGACTAGGAAGTAGACCTAGAGGTTTGGGATGGAGCTCAGTGGTATAGCCCTTGCCTGACACACACAAAGCTCTGTGTTTGAGTCCCAGTACCACAAAAATAAATAAATAAATGATCAAAGGAAACTCCAATCTGGAAAACAAAACACAATGTAACAGACCAGGGAGAGAATCTTCGGTTAATATCAGAGTGACCAGATGAGACACCTTTGTGGTGGGAACTGACAGCACTGAGTAAGTGCTGGGACTGGGGGACTGGAGAGATGGCTCAGTCGTTAAGAGTATCAGTGGCTCCTACAGGGGACGCAAGTTCAGATCCCAGCACCTACATGGTGGCTAACAACTGTCTGTGACTTCAGTTCCAGGGGTTTCAACACCCTTTTCTAACCTATTTACATGCAAGCAATACACTCATGCACATAAAAAAAATAAAAGTAATAAAATAAACCATAATAAATAAAAAAAAAAAGAGTTGGGACAAAGTGTGCCTGGGAAACAGAGAGGCCACCAAGGTAGGTATGCAGGAGTACTGTCCAAGCTGGACGTCCACAGACTTATACCCTGCTGGGGTTTACATGTGTCCTCCAAAAGCTTATGTGTTAGAAACTTATACCCCAGATTCACGCCACTGTATGAGTGGGTGAGGTCTTTGCGAGGTAATTGGGATTGCGTGTGGTTGTGAGGGTGGGACCCCATGGTGGCATTAGCAGTTTTCTAAGAAGAAAGACTCAACTGGCAAGCTCACACCCTCTCAGATGCCCTGGATCATGTATAAAAGGGCAGAAAGGTCCTCACAGACTCCAGCACTGTGTTCTTGAACTTTCCAGCCTCAAGAACATGAGCCAAATAAACTTCCATTCTTTATTAAATAACCTAGTCTTGGATATTTTGTTATAGTAACAGAAAATAGACTAACACTCTCCCAGGAAACCAAACTCTGTGGTTTTCTATGGAATTGGGCTTGTATAACTCCTACAACTGGGTTTTCACGTTAGCTGAACAGAAATAATAAACAGACCACACAATGTACTAAGACATTGTCGCAAACAGTCTGGCACAGGCTAAGTTCCCGGTATGTCAGCTCCATGCCGCCTTCCCATCCACCTACCAGGACACCCTGGCACCAAGTGAGGTGCAGGGAGGCACTGGCAGCCGGTTCCTGGCTTGTTTCTGTCCTCACTGGGCTGACAAGTGGTCCGGATGTTTATACTGGATGTTCAGGGCCCCCTGCCTGCCTGGGACAAGCTGAATAAACACACAGTCCTACAGCGCCTGCCACTGGCTTCCCACACACACACACTGCTCACCTCCAGGCTGGCTTCATTTTGTGATTCCCCTGCCCGGCCAGACGCTCTACCTACAGAGGTTTGCTGTGCCCCTGGGGTACCTGGCAAGCACCCTCATCCAATCTACAACCTCAGAAGAGGATGAAGTAAGAAAGGGGCTGGCTGTGGCAGTCAGAGCTGTGCAAGCCAGGCCAGGCCCCAACTGCCCTGTGAGTGCTGTTTCCTCGTTTATAAGGCAGTGACCCTGGAATAAAGTGATTCAGGAAGGCACTCAGAACAGCACCTGACTTGTGGAAAGAGCCTGAGAGGTACGCTTGAACAACAGGGTCTCTCTGCATAGCCCTGGCTGGCCTGGAACTTACTATGCAAACCACGCTGGCTTCCAACTCAGAGAACCACCTGCCTCTGCCTTCCGAGTGGTAGGATTAAAGAGGAGTCCTCCACATCTGACCTAAGCTTGAACAGAACTGTATTATAGTTTCCTGGGTCAAGAGTGTGGCCAAGTGGTCAGTGAGACTCTGAGAACACATCCTAAAAAGAAACAGAAAATGCTTGGCCATGCTATGCCAAATACTTTCTGTAAGTCAACTTACTAATTCCTTGCAACAACCCCAGGAGCTGCATCACCACCCCTCTATAAGAGGGAAGTAAGGCTCAGTGAGGCCAAGTCACTTGTCTGGGGTCACACAGTCCCTCCACACCGTGCTCCTGTAGAATCCCATCTGCAGCTTCACTTTCCTCTTTATTCGGGAGGCTACCCGAGGGCCTGCTTCCAAACCATCTGAATACAGGAGCTTCCTGAATCCCAGGGCTCAACTATCAGGCCACCGTTGCCACTGTCTGTGGTACCCTCCTCTGCCTGGATCTGAGCCTGTCACTGCTAAGCCTCCTGGATCAGAAGAGAACAGTTTCTCTACCGAGGCACTCACAGATACGTCTGCTAGTCCTCGTGGCCACCCAAGGGTACAAGTGTTATTACTCCCTTTCATAGAGGAGGAAACGGGGCCCGATGGCAAGACCGATAGCCTAGAGTCCACAGCCAGTGACTGGTCAAGACAGGGACTCAAACCCAGGTTACTCAACAGGCCACTCAGCATCTCCAGGAAGAGGCAGGACAGGGACAGGAATACCTTTCATATAAATGACAAGAGAAGAGGCAGGACACACATTACGGGTTCCCAGTGGAAGCCATACAGCACACACTAGGAGACTCCCCACTGGGAGGAGTGCCCCCCAGGCATGCCCAGAGTCTGCTGGGGCCCAGGCCTGACCCAGGGCAGCCATGTCTAGGCAGGGCCTTCCTGAGCACCAGACACTTAACAAGCATTACTGTGCACTGGGCTGGGCATGGGGCTTGCTGTGCCCATTATTATCTGATTTACCTCTACAGTCCTGTCATGAAGTTTCATGTTAGAGAAGTGAAGCTGCCAGTTAGCTTCAGTTATTAACTTGATATATCTGGGAAGAAGGCATCTATGTGTCACCCACATTCAAGGTGGGTCTTCCCACCTCAATTAACCCAATCTAGCAAACCCCTCATAGACATACCAGATGTTTATTTCCTAGGTGAATCTAGATTATGTCAAGTTACCCCATCTTACACAGGAGGAAACAGAGGCTTGGAGAGAAGTCACAGGGCGACTTTCTGTAAAGTGCACAGAGTACCTGTGGATGAGCCTGCTGTCCCCAGCCCAGGGCATACTCCCTGCGAACAGTGTGGAGGGTCCAGTGACCCCCATGCCTGTCTCCTGACAAAGGTTTCCCTTTGCGTGACAAGAACCCCCAGCAGAGGGGATCTGGTAGTTCTTCTACCAGCTGAGGCCAAAGCAGTGTGACTGCACGGCTGCTTTGGAAACACCAAAAGATGCTTCAAAGGCAAGCAACCAATCAGCCTCTTTCACCTTGCCAGTACATAAAGCACAAACTGGGGCTGTGCCAGGGCCTTCCCTCCCATGCACCCCATCCCAAGGCCCCAGGCCTTGTGACAAAGATGGCAGTGCTCCTGTTGGCCCAGGACCAATGCGCTATCAAGGAGGTGGTGTCATTTTTGGCTCCAGTTGTCAGAATTTGTACTAAAGAGGTAGTCAGGTGAGAAGGGCAGAAAAACCAGAGATGAAGTCAGGCGTGGCGATGCACATCTGGAACCCCAGCACCTGAGAAGTGGAGGTAGGAAGACCAAGAATTCAAAGTTATATACAAGTTTGATGCCAGCTTGAGCTTTATGAGACGCTGTTTCAAAAACACATGAAACACTGTCGGTAACCTCTCTAACCTTACTCATCTGTAAAGGGAGGATGATTGAAGCCTTGCATGACGGCTGGTGGCTTAAATGAGGTCATATGCTACAGGTGCTTGGGAAGAGGGGGGCACAGTTTACCTACGGCAAGCCACCTGAGGCAGGACTGGTGGCGGATTCCTCCTTCATTACCAGAACGGCTCTTAGTCCCAATGGTGCACATGGCCAGGCCAAGCAGCCTACTCTCTTTTGGCCCACTGGTCCATTCAGGACTGGGAAGAGTAAGCCATGAAGTCGCTAACATCTCACTGATTAGAGCACAGGGTGGGTAGGAGAAGCTGGATGGGAAGGGACAGTCAGAGGGCGATGCTTTTCCTCTCAAGACAGAGATCAGTGGGGGCCACCAGTGAGGAAAGCCTGGGCTTCTCAGATGAGAGAGAAAAGGCAGGCTGGGCTAGCATGGAACAGGGGTTTGCTGATCCTTAGCAGCTTGGAGAATAATAGCATGGGTCCCAGAAGGACAGCAACCCAGGTGTGCATCAGGCATCCACTCATGTACTCCCCAGGACACACTGTTATCTCTTAATTCACTTTACCCACACATTGACCTTGCAAAGCTGGTGGGTTTGGCTACATTTTACAGCCAGATAGATACACCAAAGCTCAGGCTTCAATCCTGTGTCCAAGGTCACATTAACTTGAAAAGGATCAGGACTCTTCCTCTCTCCCTAACCCTTTCCTTCCACAACACTCTATTGTATTCTATTTTTGGCTCTTTTGGGTTTCATGTAGCCCAGGCTGGTCTTTGACTCCCGATCTTCCTGCTTCTACCTAAGTACTAGAGTGACAGGTGTGCACAACCATGCTGAGTCTTATGCAAGGCTCGGGATGGAACACAAGGCTTTGTACATGCTAGGCAAGCACTCTACTAACTGAACTACATCCCTAACCCTTCTCCTCTCTGAAACACCATTCAATGGCCTCATACTATTTTGTTCCAGCTGGTCTTTTCAAGGATCTCAGGCTCTAGCCCTGTCATTTGTGCAGCCTCATTTCACCCTCCTGACCTTGGGTACTAGTGACTATCTTTTAGTTTTTCATAGTCCCTTAAACTACTCTGCCTTTGCACACACAGTTTCCCGAACCTACAAGGCTCTTCCCTTCGTACTTAGTTAACAATGCCTCTCCTCAGATCACAATGTCTCCTCTTCAGGGAAGCCCTCTCTGAGCTCCTGGGCTAGGGTGTGACAGTTAGGGACCGCACAAGGATAGCTTCAAGGCATATGCTACTGTTGCAATTTCTTTTTATTTTTTTTAATTTAATGTAATTTAAAAAATATTTTATTTGTTTTCATTTTATATGTATGAATGTATTACCTTCATTTGTGCAAGTGTGTCTGTGTTGTGCAATGCCTGGGGTGGTCAGAAGAGGGCATCAGATCTCCTAGACCTGGAGTTAGGACAGTTGTTAACTGCCATGTGGGTTCTGGAACTCGAACCCGGGTCCTCTGCAAGAGCAACCAGTGCTCTTAACTGCTGAGCCATCTCTCCAGCCCCAATTTCTTTTATTTTTTAAAAAAGTTTTTTTTTTTAAACTATATGTATGTGTGTGGGTGGGCATCTGCCTGTGGGTGCCTGCAGAGGCCAAAAGAGGTGTTGGCACCCCTGGAGCTGGAGTTACAGGTGGTTGTGAGCCACCTGACATGGGTTCTGGGAACCGAACTTGGGATCTCTGCAAAAAACAGCACATGCTCTTAACTGCTGAGCCATCCATCTCTCCAGCCCAGGTGCTGCTGCAGTTTCATGCTTGCTGTAACTGTCTGCTAAAGCTCCCTTTAGGGTTCTTTGTTGAGCACCTGCTATGCGCAAGACCCTGTCCAGGGTCCTGTGGGAACAGGAGAGAACAAGCCAGATGTGATCCCCACGATGCTCACCGTAATTCACTGCTCAAGGGCAGGAAGTGAGGAAGGCTCCGCCTAGGCGAAGGTGTGGACCGAAGAGGAAGCTGAGAGGCAGTGTCTCCTGTTTGTCTGGGGGAAAGGCGGAGATGAGAGTGAAGATATAGGCAAGGACCAGATGACAAGTCACTCTAGGGTTCAGTGAAGGAGTCTGAGCTGCTCCGCAGAGTAACAGGGAGCCGTGAGCGTTTTTAAGCAGGGCTGTGACATACCTAGATGTAGGTTTCAGACCCAACAGGGAGGAGGGAAAGTGGAAGTGGTCAGGTGAAAAGAAATAGAAGACAGAATTGGGTCGAGGATGAAGGAACAGGGACCCAACACCTTAGAATCCACTCAGACAACTGTCACAGAGGTGTACAGGAAGGCAGGACAGACAAGGCCCAGGTGTGGGTGGTGGGGGCAGGCTGAGCGGTGCCTTCAGCAGGAAGATGTCACAGACAGGTCACAGGACATTCCACAAAACACCTGAGCAACACTCACACCTGCCAAGGCTGTGTAAAACAAGACAGGTCTGAGAAACCGTCACAGCCAAAGGAGCCTAAGGAGAGAGCCAGCCAAATACCGCATGATATCATGACAGGATCTAGAATGGGGGCGGGGCCTAAATGCAAATGCTGGTGCAATTGTACAGAGCATGGAGCACTGATTACAGAAATGCAGTACTGGTCTCGCAGTCCTGACCCTATGCCTTGGGAACAGAAGATATGTCTCATCAGAGAGCTGGGGAGGGGAAACAGGACTCAAGCATGCCTGCAGTTCCCAGAACCAAATGCTTCTTTTTAAAAGTATTTTATTTATTATTTTTTACTTTTTATGTATGAGTGTTAGGCCTACATGTATGTAAGTGCATCTGGGTCGTGCAATGCCCACAGGGGTCAGAAGAGGGTATCAGATTCCAGGTTTTCTACAAGAGCAGTCAGTGCCCTTAACCTCTCAGCCATCTCTCCAGCCCCAATAAATGTTTGTTTTTTTTAAGATTTTGAATAGGTTTCCTGGTCTCAGGGACTAACGGCAGAGAAAGGGAAGTCACAAGGATGTGGGCCTGAGTACAGGCAGCAGGCAAAGGGATCTAGTGGAAACACAGGTCTGCTGAAAATCCCTGACTGGGGGGGGTCTGGAGTGGCAGGCTCTGGGACTCTAGGGTTGGGGTCATTTTCAAAAACAAGGTTCTGTGTGCTTTCTCAAAGTATCTCAGGGGCAGAGGTATGACCTGTACCTGGCAGTCAAAACCACGGCTAAGTCTCCTTTCTGTTTATCTTAAAAAAGTTGTGCCGACTCTGCATTCCACTCCAACAGAGCCTTTTACTTTCATGTGTCCACTCTGTGCCCCAGGGCAATTCTGTGCCCTGGAATGAAAAGCACAAACATAAACATCAAGCACAAAATCTCAGAGGGGACCAGCTGACTCTGCGCAGGTAGGTAAGGGGACCAACGTGTCCTTGGCCTTTACCCAGGCTGGACGCTGTCCACTGCCCACACTCATTCATTCTGTTTCCCCGGGTACTCTCTTTTAAAATTTGTTTTTATTTCTGTGTGAGTATATGCCACACATGTGTGGGTACCCTCAGAGGCCAGAAGATCTCCGATGCCCTAGAATCAGAGTTACAGGCAGTTTTGAGCCACCTCACATGGGTGCTGGGAACCAAACTCTGGTCCTCTATAGAACAGCAAGTGCTCTTAACTGCTGAGCCATCTCTCCAGCACTCACCCAAAGTAGTCTTTCTAATTTTTTTACATTTGTCGTGTGCGCATGTGCACCTGAGATGGCATGTATGTGGAGGTCAGAGGACAATTTGCTGGAGTTAGTTCTTCCCTTCCACCACAGATTCTAAGGATTGAACTCAGGTTGTCAGGCTTGGTGGCAAGTGCCTTTGCCCCCTGAGCCACCTGACTGGTTTCCCAGCTACTCTTTTTTCAAATACATGTGCAGGCCTGCGACGTGTAAGCGCTGTTCTGGGTGGGCTCATCAGGGAACAGTCCTTGCTTCGGTAGAACTTCCCTGCAAGGAGGAGGAGGCAGGAGTAAGACAAGAAAAATATGATCAGTGACAAGGAGAATAACTAAACAAAGAGTCATAAAGGAAGCTGGTGGAAACCAGAACAGTCCTGGAAACCAGGCAGAAAGATGGCACATGTAAGGGCTGAGTGGGTTCCTTAGTGAAACCCTATCTCAGAATAATAAGTAAGAAGAGGGATGTTGCTGTAGCTCCATGGTAGAGTGTTTGTCTAGCATGCATGGAGTCCTGGGTTCAATTCTCAGTAACACATACACACACACACACACACACACACACACACAGAGACGTTGTTAGGAAGAGGATAGAAACTCAGAAGTGGGGGCCAATTTTGAATCCATGCCCAGAGAAGGCCTCTCTGAGGTGACCTGAGTCATAGACTCAAAGGAAAAGGCCATTTTGCAGATGTTTTCACAGCTGTCGCTGGTACACATTTCTCCTGCCCTACAGTTGGGAAAAGTGAGTCTCAGATAAAATAGTTTATTTCAAGTTACCGAGAAAGACACTGTGACATAAGGATGGGAACTGAAGTGTACACAGGTTCAGAGGGACTGTGACAGACATCAATCAATTGAATCCATCTTGCTTCTCTCCCTCACTGAAAGTCAGATTTCCAAGTGCTCAGAATAACCACGGCCAATCAGTAGGGATTGGCACAAGCTCCTCAGGGGACAGAATAGAAAGACCAAGAGGAAGAATTTGAAAGAGGATAGGGAAGGGCATGTTCAAGGGCACTCTATGTCCACAGCTTATCTTCTTAGTTTGCTCAGATTTAAGAGGGTAAATTGGAATGGATCTATATGCCCCTGTCCTAAGGGTGTTGGGAAGAGATCTATACCAATCACAGACAGTCTCCAAGCCAGAGAACATCCATGGGGAATCCAGGATCCACAACTGCTCCGCCCAACCCAGTACTGTCCAGAGTGACTCAACAGCTGTCAGAGCTGCAGATTACTGCCTTACCCAGTTCTGGCTACCCTATACAACTGTGGCCCTGGTGGCCCTCCGTGGTGGCCGAAGTGCTCCTCAGAGCTGCACATAGGCTTAGAGGAGACTGAATGGTAGAGGCTGTCTCTACCATACCTCTTTCCTTTCCTCCTCTCACATGAAGAGAAACATCTCCTGGAGAGGGTTTGTGGGGGGGTGGGGGCAAGTCAGGCTGGGGAGACTCAGGTCACTAAACTAAGCCACTGCCCAGCTCAGACTGATACGGCTCTGGGCCCCAGGAAGACAGAAGACAGATGGAAGAAAAGGTGTAGAGAGAAGATGAAAGGGACAGAGCCAGGTCTCCTGAGCTAATCTCAAGTGTGTCACTGGGTGTTGCCCATACTGCTCAAATCGAACCCCATGGAGAAGAAAAATTCCTCAGGACTTTCCTGAGTGAGCTCTGTGGCTGACTCACAGACAGCTGGGGACAGCATGAAACAGAGCGCCAAAAAGGAGGGCCCAAGAGCTTCAGCGGAAATGTGTGTATGTGTTGTTGTGTTTGGGATTCTGCTTTCTGAAAAAGCACATTGCTGGACCAACTTACACTTGTTGTGTAAGTCTAACAACCTGAGTTCAATCCCTAGAACCCACATAAAGGTGGAAGGAGAGAACTGATTCCAGTTATCTTCTGATCTTCATGTGTGTAATCCTACACACATCAAACATATACACACAGTAATAATTATTAAAATACCTTTCATTTAAAACATTTAAAATTTTTCATATATATTTTACCTGCGTGTATGCAAGGGCACCTGTGTTGTGCAATGCCACAGAGGCCAGAAGAGGGCATCAGATCCCTTGGAACTGGAGTTACAGACAGTTGTTAGCCACCATGTGGGTGCTGGGAACCAGACTGGGTCCTCTGCAAGTGTAACCAGTGCTCTCAATTGCTAAGCCATCTCTCTAGCCCCAACAATAATTTTTAAAAATCTTTTTAAAAGCCAATTGCACAGTAGACGGGGACCAGGTTGGACTGTAAAGGGAAATCTTGTGAGCTCATCCTATGTCGTCATTAGCAACGCTGAACTCTTAGTGAATATGTGAACTTGAACCAGCTCTAGGATGTCCACTTGTATGGGAGAGCTGTTCCCAACATGGGCCAGCACAGCCTGCCAGGGGCTCCCTCCCTCCCCTGGCCTTTCTCTGAGTGCAGGTATAGAGCACGGAGAAGGGTTCTATCTTCTAGGAGGCCCCTGCCCCCTCTAAGGAGAGAAGTAACAGTCAGCAGAAGGGCATGAATGCCCAGGACAGAATTATACCTAGTGCTTCATTCAGCCCCACTTGCTCCCACCTCCCTGCTCCCCTCCAGAGTGCCCTCTGTTGGTTCCGGGGTAGCCCTCTCCTCCTCCCCTTCACAAAGCTCTCAGCACCCCTTCTTGAGCCCAAGTGAAACAACCCCAGCCTTTAAGTTGGATGCTCCCCAGGGATGACAAAGGATAGACTCATCAGAAATCCTAACATTCTGGGGCCTTGGCTGGTTCCCTCACATCACCAGGCCTCAACTTCCTTGTGTTAAATGGAAGACAAGCCAGATGCCCTGGCACATGCTTGTAGTCCCCATAACTGGGAGGAGGCTCACATTTAAAAAAAAATGAGGACAGAGTATGACTCATTTCTTTTGGACTGACTTTATATGAAACGAATCAATGCATTTGCTGCTCAGTACAGGGCCTGGCTCAAAGTTAATGCTTAATCAATCATTGTTCCAGCTCCAGCTCCATGGAGCAGATCTGGAACAGTTCAGGAAGGCAGTCAAAACAAGTGTCATAAAGAGCTATGCGACACAAGGGGTCCTGGCTCCGTGGTTTCTCTATGGAGTCATCAGGGGTCTGTCACCGCCCACCACAGTTTCAAACTCGTGGCATGTGGCCCTAGTGCTGTGATTCCCACTACTGAGCCCCATCCTGCCCCACCTAAATTTGCCTCTCCCTGGCCCACCAGGTGTGGGGACCTGAGGATGGAGGGCACTGAGCCTGGAGCCTTCTGTATTCTTCCTGCCCCCTCAGCCTCAGGTTTCCTCTATACCATGTCCTCAGCTAACAATAGCTGCTTCCCAGGAGAGTTGCCATGCACAGCTCTCTGAGCAGAAAATACCCCTGTGGGGGAGGTTGGGGAGGTTTGGGGGGGAGGGCAGAAGAGCAGCTAAAGCAGGGCACATGAGTAACTACTGAGCATCAGGAAGATGCAGAAATACAGGACCCCGGGAGATTGGGGGAAGGGAGGTGAGGAGCTCCTGGTCTCTGGGCAAGCAGGAATCTAGTTCCCAGAGCAGGATCAAGCCTGGGTCCAAGGTCTGGGACAATTCCGGCATAATAGGGGCTGAGGGACAGGAGGCAGAGGGACCTGGTAAGAAGGGGAGGGGGACAAGGCCCAAAGAGAGATTTGATGCAGAGGACATACTCCTCACGGGGACTTGTGGCTGACTGGTTCCCAGGAAGGAGCAAGCACCCAAGGGCGGAAGTGGGAGCACCCTGCCAGCTGAAGATTCTGGTAACTGAACACTCAGACATATCGTGGGCCAAAAACGCTCGTCTGGGGAACAGAAGGGAGTCTAACAGAAGTGGTAGCCAGCAGCTTCCAGCTCGGGAGTGTCAGATGAGGGAGCTTTCCGGGCTTCTGGGGAGGCCCTATCAGGCACAGGACCAGGCTTTGGCCCCATAGCCTCTTTCCATGGCTGGGACATCAAGGCAGATCTCTAAGAGTCCCTCTAATCCCCTCAGGGATAGTGTACGTAGTGACTCCAGCCACAACCCCCACTTCTGGGTCTCTACAGGGTCAGAGAGGTCACAGTGAAGGAATTCGGAGGTCAGAGCACGGTCCCTCCCCCACTAGCTGCTTCAAAGACAGAACCTCTGCCTTCACAGCATCCCCCTGCCTTGAAGTCCCAGGCACTGCAGGAAGGCTGGAGGCATGCAGCTTCCAGAAAGCTTGGAAGACAAACTGCAAAAGCAGCCGCCAACGATTTGGGCCCCAGTCAGGGTTTAGTTGGAAGGCTCAGGGCAGGAGCTTCCGTCCAGCATCTGGACTCTGCTGCTCCAGCTGTGGCACTGGCCTCTCACACAACCCTTCTAGGCTCTGTACTGTCACCTGTTAAAGCAACTGGCCAGATTTCCCCAGTCTCCATCCATCACAACAGAGTCAACTCCTTCCCTTTGTATCTGTTGCTTCCTCCTTCACCAAGCTCATCTTTACTCTGTGTCCAGAATGAGCTTGACAGAAGGATAGAAGGATCTTGTCACCTGCCCACTCACAGCCCTTCCAGATTCAGGAAAACCCTCTACCCTGCCAGCTACCAATTTTTGCTTCTTTGGCTTAAATAGGGTCTTTGGTAGAGAAGAAAAAAAAGTGTGGTTTCAACATACACACGCCCCTTGGGGCACCCCATCACTGATATGGGGATAAAGTTCAAATCCCTCGCCTGGCTTGAATGGCCCTCCATGGCCCTGGCACCCCTCAGCTTTACCTTAGAGTGTTCTGACCCTTCCTCACTGCTATTCCAGTCCCAAGGAACAATGCTATATAAATCACTCACTGCAAGACCCTTACACATGCGAACGTCACCTTGGCCTAGAATCCTATGCACTCCGTCTCTTGGACCTAGTGAGCACAACTTGCCCTTCAGATTTCTCTAATTAGGCTTCTTCCTTGGGGACCTCCCTGTTACCCACGCTTTCTGACTGGGAACAGTTCCTCAGATATCCTGCTTATCCAACACTCTGATCTTAATTAGCTCGCTTGTGCCTGGCACATACTGAGTGCTCAATAAACAGTAGTCATGGTCACCATAAACCATCCTATATGTTTCTGCAGCAGTGACAGACAGAGCAGGGTCTGCACTTTCCAGAATGTCTACACAGGAAGCAACAGGGCATCAGGAGGAACACAGCCTCAGCAGCTCAGGGATGAGGGTTCTAATCTCAGCCCAACCATGACAGTAGTTACTTTTTTGATGTTGTGATTAAACATGGGACAAAAAGTAATTCAAGGGAGGAAGGACTCTGTTTGGCTTACAGTTTAAGAAAAGATACCAACCTCCACAGTGAGGAAGGTGGGGTGTCAGGAGCAGCTGGTCACATTGCATCCAGGTATGAAGGCTGCTGCTCAGTGCGCTCTCTCTCTCTCTCTCTCTCTCTCTCTCTCCTCTTTATTCATCCTGGGATTCCCAGCCCATAGGATGGTGCTCCCCATTTGGGTTAAGTCGTCCCACTTTAATTAAGCCAATCTAGAGATTACTTCATGCATATGCCCGGAGGTTTGTCGGTTCTAAAACATTTTATTACTTTTCATGTGTACGAGTACATGTATGTAGGTGCACCTGTGTCATGCAATGCTTATGGATGTCAGAAGAGGGTGTCAGACCCCCTAGAACTGGAGTTATGGACAGTTGTTAGCCACCATGTGGGGGTTGGAAATCAAACTAGGGTCCTCTGTGAGGACAGCCAATGATCTTAACCACTGAGCCATCTCTCTAGTCCCTCCTAGGTGATTCTTGAGCCTAACAAGTTGACAATCAGTATTAACTACATAGCCTCTGTAGCTGGCTTTGGGCAAGCTGCCTAACCCCTCTGGGTCTCCATTTCATCACCTGATTGACGATTAAATAAGTGCTTTATATCACTGCTTCTCAAGGTCTTCATGACAGACAGAAGCTCTCACATGACTCCGTGACTCCTCTGCATTAATTTCTCCCACCAAAGTGATATTCTGATTAGGGAGCATGACAAAATCCAACACTGGGACAGACCCAGAACAGATTCATAACAAACTGAGATTCCCAAAGTAAGATCTGCCACCCCCCCAAAGGTCAGACTCAGTGAGTTTATTGGAAATGCAGGTTTCTTGACTGCACTCCAAACTTAATGAGTCCAGATCTCCGGAAAGACAAAAAAGAAACTTGCTCTTGTAGCCAGTATCCCTCCTGGTGATCTTCCTGCACACTGAGAGAGAACCCAGGAATCGTTGCAGTCCAGGTTGCTCCTGTGGCCCTGTAATTCCTGACTGGCCTAATTTTACATGCAGAAGTCCCTTGGTGAAGGCTGAGACCACAATACCCAGAAAGGTATGGGGCCTGTCACTACTCAGGTTCTTCCTACTAGCTTAAAAACATGGTACAAGCTTTACAGTCTGGATGTACATTCTAGCCTGTGACCTTGGACATGGGGCTCCTCCATTAAGGGCCGCCTTTCCTGTGTCTAATGTCAGTTTACTACCTTGACATACCAAGGTTGTTACCCTGAGTAGAAGAGGTGCTTAATGCAAAGTTGTGTCTGAGGATGGGGCGGAGGGCACGTGCAAAACAAAACTGGAAGTTCTTCCCTGTCCCCCTCGCTGCTCCTCTTTTGTGGCTACACCCTAGAGATGGAATCAGTGCACCGCTGGGATACCACAAGTCCTGGGCATCTACAGAGACAGAGTCTCTCCCGGCAAGGCTAGTTGGTCTGCCTGGCAAGGAGGCAGGGAATTGAGGTTGTGAAGAGCAGAACTGCATGAGAAAGCAGTTGGTCAGTTGTCCAGGACTCCCCAGAGTGACCAGGGTACAGAAAGTCACATCTCCCAGGGTCGGGTTTTGCAGGGTGAGAACAGACTTAGAGCCCAGCTGCCCAGGTTCAATTCTGTCTCCTCCACTCCTGGCTCTGCCTGACTGGTAAACTCCTGCTTATCCTTCAAGACCCAGCTCAAACATCAGATCCCTAGGCCTAGTTAGTTGCCTATTCCTCTAGTCTTTCAAAGGTTCCTGCCCACACGCTGCTTACCAACTACTATCCAGTAACTCCCTGCTGGCCCGTCTAGCCCTCCCACAGGCCTGGAGGGCCCAGACACCCCATGCCTGGCATCCAACACGCACTCAGCAGAAGGCTTGCTTAGAATTCCAACATTTGTTGCCTTCAGAGTCTCCTTCCTCCCTCTTCTAAACACTCCTATTCGAATCCCAATTCCTTTCCTTGATATAGGCCCAGTATTTGCTAGGGTTTACATTTTCAAGCTCCCTTTCCTGAAGGTCTCAATCTGTTCATCCTAGATCCACGTTGAAGAAAGACTTCAGAAAGACTGACTACAAGTGTCTTCCCATGGAAGAGGAAAAGATGCAGCCTGGTGTCCACACAGCCACCCTGACAGACAGAAGGACTACAGGGGAAGTAAGCTGTACAAGAGAAGACAGAGTAATGTACGTAAGAACTTTGGACTCGCTGGGCATGGTAGTGCACACTTTTAATCTCAACCCAAGAAAGAAAGGGTTCATTTCAGCTCACAGTTCCAAAGAGCAGAGAGGAGAGAATGCATGTGTGCTTTTGTATGCGTGTTTGTGCTCAGGTCAATTTCTCCACTCTTATACAATTCAGGATCCTCTGCTTAAGGTACGGTATCTCCCACATTAATTAACATAACCAAGACAACCCCCCATGGACAGGACCACAGGCTAACCCAATGTAGACAATCCCTACTGAGACTCTCTTCCCGGGTTATTCTAGGGTATGTCAAGTGGACAAAGCTAACTTCCACTCTGATACTAGACTGGTGTTTTCTAATGGCTTTGGTACCACTGTACACTACTTTCCTCCAGGAACTGTGAGCTAAGCAAGGGACAGTCCCTTCTCTCTCCCAATCCCAACTCCACTGTGGTGCCATTTTGTGGGAAGCAACTGCTAATCTACCAAAGAAATACACTATGACGAGGCCTTGACCAAGGCCCCAGGAAGCCTCACTGGGAAAGCGACTCTCCATCTCTCACAGTGTCTGGACAGCCCACCCTCCAGGAGCATCCTCACCAGGTGCTGGGAACGCACAGGTGACAGCCAAATTCCGTCTGGCCATAGATCAGGTAAGATTTATTAGGTACCTGCTGTATGACAAACACTGATCCTAGCACTTTATAAGAATTCTACCACTTAACTCTCTGAGCTTGTACTATAGGTTTCCTTTTACTAATGCAGAAATAGAGGCTAAGAATCAAGTAATTTAAGTTGGGCATGATAGCACACACCTCTAATGTCAGCACTTGGAAGGCTAAAGCAGAACAGCCTTGAGTTCAAGTTCAGTCTGGATTATATACCAAAGACTGTGTCTCAAAATAAATATAAATACAAGAGAGAGGAAGGGAGGGCAAGGCTGGCATGCAGCTCGTTTGGTAAGCTGCTTGCCTAGATGCACAAAGCCCTATGTTCCATTTTAGCACTGCATAAACCAGGCATGGTGGTGCGTGCCTGTAATCTCAGCACTTGGGAGATGGAGGCAGTAGGATCAGAAGTTCAAGGTCATCCATGGCTACAGAGCAAGTTCTACGCCAGCCTAGCACACAGCAAAGGAGGCTGAAGAAATTCAGGATTGGGAGTGGAGCTGGTGAGATGATGGCGCAGTATGTACAGACACTTGCTGTCAAGGCTGATCCCCGCAACCCACATAGTGGAAGAGGAAAACCAACTCCTGCAAGTTGTTTACTGACCTTCACTCATGCACAGAGAAGAGTGTGCGTGCGTGCACGTGCACACACACAACAAACTATTGAAAATAAAGAAACGTATGATGGGGTGGAGGCAGCAAACCCAGGAAGCCTCTGAAAACAGCTATGCAAAGAAAAACAGGCTAAAAGTTTGGGATCCGTGTCAGCCCTGTCATTAGCACCACCCTCGTCTGAGTCCATCTCACTTGCTAGCTGTGATGACCAAGGGATGGAACTGCATCTTCAGGAAAAGTTAACCTGCTGCAAGTCCTTCACAGTAACTCAGTGGCAGATATTGGGTTAAAACTCCCATCAGGGGATTGGAGAGATGGCTCAGTGGTTAAAAGCACTGGCTGCTCTTGCAAAGGACCCAGGTTCAGTTCCCAGCACCCACATGGCAGCTAATAACAGTCTATAACTCCAGTTCCAGGGGATCTGATGCCTTCTTCTGACCTCTGTGGGCACTGCATGACATGGGTGCATTTACATACATGCAGGCAATACACTCCTACCTATAAAATAATAAATAAAATATATTTTTTAATTTAAAAAGCGCCCATCAGTGAATGGCCCTTGCTCCTGATCACTGCTAAGGATGGATGCAATGTAGGATGTGGGGGGCCACTGGGTCTTCACCTGGGGGTGACCCTCCAGCCACCTGAGCCATGTGTGTACACATGTGCACGTTTGTATGTCTGTGTGATGCATGTATGTTGAAGAGAAGGTAATGAAGGGTCTTGATCAGGGATCTCCCAACTATAAATGGAGAAGCAATATAAGTCAGATTGGCCAACAACTGGAATCACTTCACTTCCCCATCTCTCCGCATTCCTGAGTGTATGGTATTGCGCACTTGTGCCGTGCAATATCCTTGGAGGTCAAATGAGGGCATCAGACTCCTTGGAACTGGAGTTATGGATCGTTGTTATCTACCATGTAGGTGCTGAGAATCGAACCTAGGTTCTCTGCAAGAGCACTCGGTGCTCTTAACTGCTGAGCCATCTCACCAGTCCCCCATAACTAAATCTTTAAAAAAAAAAAAAAAAAAAAAGAAAGAAAGAAAGAAAGAAAGAAAGAAAGAAAGAAAGAAAGAAAGAAAGAAAAGGTGTGCATGGTGGTATGCACATGTAATCCCAGTGCTTGGGAGGCAGAGACAGGAGAATCCCTGGGACTTGCTGGCCAGTCAGCATAGCCAGCTTAGCAAATTCCAGGTCAGTGAGAAATTCTATCTCTAAAAAGCAAGGGATGAAGGGAGTAGATAGTGCTTGAGAAACAACACTCAAGGTTGTCCTCTGGCCTCCGTATATCCATGTACACACACATGCGTGAGAACTTACATATACGCATGTGCACATACACACCAGACTCAGGGCAGAACCACAGTCCCAATACTAACGACTTGCCGTGTGCACTACCAAAGGGCTTGACAACTTGACATCTGTCCTCAGCCATGCCGCAGAGTGGAAACTGTTAGCAGCACCCCATATTAGAGAAAAACAAGGTTCAAAGACGGTCATTCACCATAGGTCCTCCAGCTGGGCCTCCGGGGCAGAGCAAAGACCAGAGCCCATGCCTGTCTGCTCCAAAGGCCACATCCTAAGCAGAAAGACCACAGGATCTGGAGTCTGGAGATCAAAGTCAAAGGTGCTGCACTGAACTTGTTATGTCTGGGGTTTTGTTTTTGTTTTTGTTTTTTCTTTTTGGATTGCATGCATATGTAAGGTATATGTTTATAGTATATGTGTGTGGTATATGTGCTCATGCATGCAAGGCAGCCAGAGGAGAATGTCAGGTGTCCTGCTCTATCACACTCTGCCTTATTCCCTTGAGACAAAGTCTCTCACTGAGCCTGGAGCTAGGGTGGCAGCCAGTGATCCTCTTGTCTCTGCCTCCAACAGCACTGGGGTCACAGGCATGTGTGGGGCCACACCCAGCTATTTATTTATTTATCCATTCATTTACATATTTGGCTTTTTTGAGACACAGTCTCCCTGTAGCCAAGATAGCCTAAAACTCACTATGTAGACAAGGCTGGCTTCAATCTCACAGAGATTCACCTGCTTTTGCCTCCCAAGGGCCGAGATGCATGTACCCTCACACCCAGCTTCCACACCCATTTTTTTACATGGGTGCTGGGGATTTGAACTCACGCTTGAGCAGCAGGCACTCTTACCCACTGAGCCATTTCCCCAAACTCCTTTCTGATTCTTTATCTAAGAGGAAGCAGGTCTAGATGATACCTAAGTCCCACTTCCACTCAGATCTTTGTAAACTCTTGTGACTTCCCATCCTTTTCTACTATACCACTGCTCCCCGAAACTGAGGAGGAAGTCAAGTGACCACCCTAGATACTCAAGAAGTCTCTTTTCTGCCATACTAGTCGGGGTCACTCAGGAACCACAAACCACAGGACTACCCAGAGTGAAACTGTAGCCAGAGGGCACAGAGCTGGGCTTCCCCATGGCATAGCTCACATGCTTACTTCTCAGCATGCAGGGTGAAAAGCTCAGGCCCTCTGGGTTCCTGGGGTCCATATGGTAGCAACTGGGTCACTATGAGAGAATGGCAAGGCTGAGTTCAAGTGGAAGATTTGTTTTTTGTTTTCATTTATTTTGTTTTGAGCAAGGGTCTCACTATATAGAGCTAGCTGGTTTGGAACTTGCTATATAGATTGGGCTGGCTTTGCACTCACAGAGATCAGCCTGCCTCTGCCCAGCACAAGTGTAGTTTTATGATCATGTGTTGTTGTTGATTGTTTGTTGTTTTTTGTTTTGAGACAGGATCTTACTATGTAGCTCTGGTTGGTCTGGACCTGACTATATAGACCAGGCTGGTCTTAAACTCACAAAGATCTACTTGCCTCTGCCTTCCAAGTACTGGGATTAAAGGCCTGTGTCACTACACCCAGCCAGGTGGAGGTTTTAAATCCAGCTTTAAAGGCAAATGCCACCTAGCATGCCTTGCTATGAAGAGGGCCTAGAAGCATCTTGCACGGACATCTACCTTTCTCCACCCCCAAAATGGCTAAAATCCAGCCTCTGGAGATACACAGGACACCACACTGTCAGGCCAGGACTTGCCCCTCACTGGACATAGCCTCTCTGCCTCACTCCTGCCCCCTACAGTCCACCCTCCACACCACAGCTGGGGCCCTTTTAAACAATCCCGAAGGAGTCACTGCATTTGGAGCCCTCCAGGGACTTTCCTTCACTCTTAGAATGAAATGCTGCCAACTCTTCTCCTCTCCTGACGAGGCTCCCACAACCAGGCCTCTCCACACCTGCCTCTTCCCATTCCTGAGCCTTGACGCCTCTGCTCGGCCACACAGGTCATCTCGCCACTACAACATGCCACATCCTTCTGCTGTCTCAGGCCCTTTCACACTGGCTGTTCTTTCTGCCCCAAATTCCTCCTCCATGTCTCTGGCCAGCTGCTACCCTGCCACTCTTCCTACCCTGCCCCCCATCCAGAACCGCCACGTCACAGTCACTCTCCCGCGCCACCCCCTGCTTCCCTCCTTCTCTCTGAAATGACTTTCCTGGCAGGTGGGTTTGCATGTGGGTGTCAGGTTTCCGCTACTGGACCTGAACTCCTTGAGGGCTGGGATTTGCCAACCACATAGATTTTGTCCTTGGGGATGAGAAGGACCTCATTTGGCTTTTTAGAAGCCTATAAGCAAGGATGGAGTGAAGAGCCCAAGGCCAGAGAGTCAGGGAGTGGCAAGGCGCACACTGGGGCTGGCCTGATGCCAAGGCTGTTTCTGCTAAGCCTACGGGGTAGAGCTGACTCACTAGGAGGCTTTTAGAGAAGGCACCAAGAGAGGAGAGCCCATCTGCTCTCTCCAGGGACTTTTGCAGCGATCCAGGGCAACAGGGGTGCACAGGTCAGCCAGGCCCAGCCCTGGAGGTGGAGAAGCCCCCACTGACAAGAGCAAAGGTCCCTGGATGAGCAGACCACCATAAACTAGTGAGCAGGAACTTCAGTGCACACAATGCTTCGAAGAGGCAAGTGAGGATGGAGGACGGGAAGGGATAAACCTGAGTCACACTACCAATCAATGGTAGGCCCTGTGCAGAGGAGTGGTCCCTCCAGGGCCAGGACCAGTTCATTACCAGGTACACTGGACAACAGGGTTAGTGGAATGCAGCTTAGGGCTGCCAGACCCAGAGGAGCCAGGGGCTGAGACAAACAGGAGTCCTGGCCTCAAGCACAGGTCTAGCATTGGGCTGGTGGCAGAAAGGGGAACGGTATGCTCTGAAATGGAACAACTACCTCAAAGAACGAGGGGGCGGCACCTACACAAGTCAGACACGTATAGACATGCACAAGAATATCAGAGTGGCCCCAAAGTGAGATAAACCCAAATGTCAGTCATGGGTATTTACAAGTGCATCCACCCAATATACCACAACTCAGCTTAATGAGGAGCAGATAAAGGAACAGGCACAGGACAGAGGAACCTCAGAGAGTTCAGTAGTGACTGAAGCTGATAGAAACCAGGCCTTGAGGAATGTGTTGTAAAGAGTCCACACAGATAAAGTTCAAACCAGGCCAACAGAAAGGACAGCAAGGCCGCCTGTGGTCAGAGACCGATGGAGGACCCATGGAAGCTGTGGGTGGATGTGCTGCAGAGGGACACACTGGCAGAATCAGGCCGTGTAGGATGCGTGCTCCCTGGGGACACTGTCTCTACTCACACCAGCACAAGATCTCTGCATTGGTGTCATCTCGTCACAGTCAGACGATGACAGCAGCTGAGCTCTGTTTAGTCCCAGGACTTCCCAATACTGAGCTGGGCTCCTTTGAAACAATCTGTTTAAGCTCTTCTAACTTCCAGACAAAATAAACTCTAATGGTTCCACATCAGAGGTGAGGAAAACCAAGCTCAGAAAGTCAAACAGTCCAACGAGACAAGCAAAAACTGATAAAGGGGCACTGGAGAGATGGCTCAGTAGTTAAGAGCACTGGTTACTCTTGCAGAGAACCTGGGTTTAGTTACCAACACCCACATGACAGCTAACAACTGTCCTAACTCCAGTTCCAAGGGATCTGACACCCTTTTCTGACCTCCAAAGGCACCAGGCACACACATAGTGCTCTTGACATACATGCAGGCAAAATACTCCATACACATGAAATAAAAATAAATATATTTTCTGAAAAGTGATGGAGAGCTGAAACATCGCTGACTTTGTAAAATGCTTGCCTAGGGTTCAGGAGGCTCTGGGTTCAATCTCTAGCACCGCACAAGCTTGGCATGGTAGTGCAGGCCTGAATTCCCAGTACTCGGAAGGTAAAGGAAGGCGATCCAGGAGTTTAAGGCCAGCTTTAGCTACATAGGGAAATTGAGATCAGCCTGGGCTACAATGAGACCATGTCAGGAAGGAAGGAAAGAAGGGAGAGAGATGGAGTCAGGTTAGATCCTTGGTATGCTGGTGTCCAAGGCCCACTCCTGAGGTTCAGCCAGTGCCCAAGGCCCTGCGTGGCTGGCCCTGCCTTGCCATCATTGGCTGCTTACTCTTAGGCCTGTAAGCCCCACCCACAGTCCCCCCTCCTTTCAAGAGGACAGCTCATGTGTGCAATGGACTGCAAAAGAGCTGCTGAGGAAACAAGGCTTTCCTCCCCCAGTCCCCTGTACCTCTCTCACAGCCACACATTGCTGAGGTCATTCCAGTCCTGGATGTCAGCCCAAACATCAGGAGTTCAAGGGCTGAGCAGCTGGCCTGGGCACTGCTGACCCTAGGGGTCCCTTTCAAGCCCTGACTCCCCAAGTCCAGCCCACAGCCCTAGGGCACCAGGAGGCCTTGAGGTTAGAGTCCCCACCCTTGGCTGCAGTTTCCAGTGACGCAAGCCAGTGTCTGGATTCAGAGAATCATAAAATGTTTCTTTGGAAAAACAAGTGCCATTTCTCCCCTTCTCTTCCTGCGCCAGCTCTGCTGAGCGTTCTCTCGCTGACTGTCCAAAACAGAGCTGTGCAACCCCTCCCTCCATAGAGGGACAAGGCTGGAGCTCAGCAGGGAAGTGGTAAGGCTAGGTAAAACCAGGTCTACATATGGAAAGGCTAGGTTCGAAACCAGAGCAATATGCCAGCTGCCTTACATGACATTTCGGAAAACACGGCCCTTAACTGTTCAGCTATGTCATTTTGCAGATGAGAAGACTGAGGTCTGCGAAAGCAGAGTATCTCGTTTAAGTCTGTGCCGTTGGCCTTGGTTTCCACAATCAGGCCCGCCTGTAGCACCTGTAGGGGCAGCTCTGAGAGGCTGGCAGGAGGCAGGAGGTGGAAGCTCTGGCTCCAGGCAGAGGTAAATATTGACATGATGTGTTTACACTGTAACCCGAGTCCTCCTGGCTGCTGTCCACACCCGCCCTGCCCTCAATCACCAGCCAAGAAGGCAAAGGAACAAGCCAGGAGATGGGCCTGGGGAGGCAGCTCTGCTCTGGGGCAGGGGATCCGCTTATACACAAGGGCATGTGGACAGACAGTCAGGGGTAGCTCCAGTCAGGGGATTGAGCAGTGTGAGGCAGGGAGTGACTGTTACCTAAGCCGGGAAGATGGGCGGTCTGGACCAACATCCATAAGGCCTAGGTTCAAGTCCTAGCTCAGTCACTCACCCTCAGTGGACCTAGAGCAGGGGCTTTCCTAACAGTCAAAAGGCTGTGAACAGGTGGCAGACAGACAGACAGCCTTTCAGCCTGGCCAGCATCCACCTCCTGTGGCTCCCAACACCTCTGCCTACCACCGAGTGGTCCCATCCACATGGCCAGGAGCTTTTCCAGGCAGGCAGGGCTCCTGCTAGATGGACTATCAGCTTGTAGCCACAGTCATTAGCCTGCCAAGTCCCAGCTTCCTAAGTGAACTTTGAACCTGAGATTTCACAACTCCAAACCTGATAAGCTTTGTCTCTGGGCTTAGAGACAGATCAAAACATCTAAGGGTCATAGGGACAAGCTCACTCTAAGCTCTGTATGGCTTCCCACTTGCCCTTAAGATAAAGCTCCAAATCCCTCATATGACCCTCCCCAAGTTCACCTGCTCTGGCCACATGCAAAGCATCAACATTTGTATCCCACAGGAGCTCCTTCCTAGAGGTCAGCTGCCTGTCTTGCACACACAGCTCCCATTGCCTGATGCCCCTCCTGGTCCCATACACTCTTTTGTTTTTGAGACAGGGTTTCACTATGGACCCCTGGCTGGCCTCAAACTTCTGGCAATCCTCCTGCTTTTGTATCTTCAGGGCTGGGATCGCAGACCTGTACCACCACTCACTTCTTCACATTACAGCTTGAAGAATGTCATGTCCTCTTCTGATCCCCAGGTCAGGTTCCCCATCTCCCTACCCATCCCCCTCAGGTCCCCATGGCAACAGGAACTGTGCTTGTCATTTCCTGCTCACATCAGCTTGCCTATCAGACTGTGGTAACTACCTGTCAATCTCAGCTACACTGACTACAGGGACTACGGCCCCAGGTCTCATGCTATCCCAGGCTGACTTGATAGGTGAATAGGAGAATTGACTGTGGATGGCCAAGCTGCACACTCAGTCAGTGGAAGAGGAAGGAATGAAGCAAAAGCAAAAAAAGTATCCAGATGATGATGGGTCCCCCTTCCCAAAACCACCTCCTGTTTGTCTAAGCCCTCTGCTCCTGACAGGGTAGACGTCTCTGCAGTTCTGTCTGGGAAACTTCTTTATGCAAAGGTGGAGCAATGCAAGGAAACGTTGAGTAGGGAGTAACCGTTGCTATTCAGTTTGCTGGCTAAGATCAAGTGTGGCAACAGGAGCAACCCAGTGCAACCAGGTTACCAGCAAAAGCCCTGCTGCTCAGGGCAAGGAGGCCACCAGGCTCTTAGAACCCCATTCCAAGTCAACAGCCTCCGATCTTCAAATAATAATAATCTCTGCAGTGTGTCTATGTCCAGGGTATTCCTTAAAATAACATTCTGAAAAGCAAGAACAAATCTGTCCCTTGAGGGAGAAAAGGGAGCCCAAAGAGAGAAAGGATGGCCGATCTAAGGTACACAGCAAACTCATGGGACATCAGGATTCAAAGTTATAGCCTGGATCTTGTCTTCAATTCAACCTCTGTCCGGTAAAGAAAAGATACCTCTTCACTCAGTTATGACCCAAACTCAGCCCCCAGTGTGGACTGCAAAAGGCTAATTCTCAAGACACCACCAGACACACTGTGGGAGTGCGGGCCTGGGTCTCCTTCCCTGCAGCCCGTTTTCCAGGTTAAGCCTTCTAAGCATCCAGCAGCCTCATGCCTTCTCCTGCACTGCCTAGTTCTGCGCTCCCAGACACCTCCTTCCCAGCTCTGTGCCTGATGCTGGGTGGTTTGATGACTGGAGGCAGGAGATATAAAAAGCTTTCTGGGAGCCCTCATCCTACAGCGTGTACAGGCTTTCAATAGGAGGCTATTAAGAACAGCACTGATTCCCTGCCAAGGGGTTAGAGATCTGGGTGGGGAGCTGGAGCACAGCGCCGACAACAGGAAGCAGCCTGTACAGTCTGCAAAAGAGCCCCATTAGGAACTGGGGGGCCAGAAGAAAACTTAGGCTCCACTCGGGGGGAGGGAAGCTGGATTTAAGACTCAGAGTAGGAATAGACCTGAATCCTACCCTCTCTCTTGAATGATGATGGCACAGGGATCAGCACTGGGGAACCTAAGGGAGGCCTGACGTCAGCCCTCACTCCACCCACACACGGTGCATAAACACCATTCGTCAGCAGTCCACAGTGGGCTCCCGCTCCCTGACATTCAAGCCTCTGTCCTCAGTTATTTCTCATGCCAACTCTGTCCCCTCTTACCTGGTTCCCACATATTCAAGGGCCAAGCCAGCCCTATTCTGGCCTTGCATGAAGCAATCCCTGCTTCTTCAGATCTCTGGTCTTATGTCACAAAGGTTCCCCGTAATGGGACATGTTTTCCAATTCAGATGCCACCTGAAGACTCTCCTACCTCCCCAGGTAGAAAGGGGCCCCTAGCATGACATAGTCACAGCTCCTAAGGATGTGCCACCTGGCCTGAGGACCTCTATGGATGTTTAGGGACCGGCGAAAGCCCCGTCCACACAGTTTATGTCACCTAATAAAACATTATTTATGTATCACTATCCTGTTTTTCTCCCCAAATATGATGAATATAAATTGTTCACTCAGACCAGCAAATAGGTCGTATGTGTGGCAGAACTTCCTAATTTGAGTTCAAGGTTGTAAAAGAAAGGTAACTAAGTGGTATTCAAACAAAACACTCTCACTTGAGTTTATCTCAACCTGATCCCCCAGGCCAGCCCTCAGGAGATAAGACCTGTTACTCCAACTTAATGATGAAGACAGTGTACACTGGAGTGATAGTATACCCAGACACTTCCCTAAAATCCCTGTGGGGAAGTGTAGGACCTGGGATTAGAACCCAAATCTGTTTGGGGCCAAAGTCTAAGGTATTCTTGATGGCCTGGAAGTCTTTTCAGGTTTAAGTCTCTATAAAATGTCACCTACACAGGGTGGGGACCTCTCTAGCTTTCTCTCACGTTCTTTAATGGTGTTGTTTGTTTGTCGGTTTGTTTGAGCCCAAGCTGGCCTTGAACTTGACATCTGCCTGCCTCAGTGCCCCAAGTGATAGGATTACCAGGCATGCACCAACACACCTGACTTTCTGATGGTTTGTAAGGAAGAAAAAAAAATTTCTCTTTCTGAGTAGCTTAGGTCAGGGTGGGCTCAAAGAGAGGATGTATGACCTCAAAGTCTTCTCACGTCTTAACACTTTTAATAAGTGCTGGTTGGTCCACAGGTGACGCATTCTCTGGCCATGAAATTATCCAAGCAGCAAATTCCAGGGTAATCCTTAAGAGGGGGGATATGTGGAGTCCAAGATGGTCTCTTGGTATCTTGGGGAACTGAGCCACAGTTCTCTAGAGGGGTAAGTGGTGCCTCAGGAGGACGATGCCAGTGGGTACAAAAGGAGATGCGGAGCACAGAAAAGAGAGGGACTCGGGTTCGGATGGGGCAGGGGCTGGTCCTGGGTTTGTCAATGGAGGGTCTCCAGCTTTCTAGGGTGTCCTTAGTGGACCCCCTCAAGCTTGGGAGGGGCATCTCAGGGACCAACTGCAGAAACTCAGGCACACAATCTCCTCAGGCCAGACAGGGAGCCTTGGACTGGGCGCAGAAAGCAGAGCCCAGCTGTAAGGGAGACAGTCAGAGGGCTTGGTCCACAGGGAGAAAAGCCAGAGAAGCAGGTGGCTCCAGAGTGGGATAGAGAGACAATCACAGGCCCTGAAGACTGACCAGAGGCCTTCGCTTCCCCTCCCAAAGCCCTCAAGAGCAGCCCAGGCTAGATCAAATGAATGTCCTTCCTGGGGCTTGAGATCCCCATTAAATCTTTTTCTTCAGGGACCCCATACGGGTCAGTCCTTGGCCTTTCCTCTAAGAATTCATTATTGAGAGATGCTGGGAAGAGATCAGATAGCCGAGGCTGTGTCCCCTCCTCTCTGACACCATTCCTATCCCTTACGCCACAGCTGGATCATCCATAGAAAAGTGCCTCAGCCTCCTACGAACATTCTGAACCACTGGCCCTTCCGAGCTTTCCGGGGTGTGAGCTCAGGTCCAGCAAGACCCTGACGCCTTGGAATCACCACCACTGGGGAATTCGACCGGGCCCAGCCATCTAGGGTCTCCATGCCAAGCTGAGCTCAGGGGCTTGCTCATACTCCAACCCGGATCTCAAACCCGTTCCCAAACGGAACCCACCACCCCGAGGGTTCCCCACCCGGCTCGGGCCAGCAGACTGGATCCAAGGTCCGTGTGGCTGTCCCCGACGGATCCCGGTGCAGCGGAGAGCGGGGCGCGGGCCGCGGCTGCAGCGGACGCCCAGCCCCCCGCAAGCCGGACGCCGCGATGCTCTCACCGCGCCGATGTCCTGACCGCCGGGGTAGCACCGAGTCGGGGCGCGCGGCGGGTGCACTTACCTTCGCTCGCGGTCTCCACGCCGCCCGGCTCCTGCTTCGGTTCCCGCTGCGCCTCTCGCTCGGGCTCCCGGGCTGCGCAGCGCTGCGCTCTGCGCTCAGACGGCTCGGCTGGCTGCCCCGCCGGCGCGCGGCTCCAGCGCCCAGGCCCGGGGGGCGGGGTCCTCCGCTGACCAATAGCAAGGCGCGGGGTCGGCGGGCCTGGGCGGCACAGCCAATCAGGCGCGGAGGCCGAACTCCCCCGCCCCCGCGGGCTCCTTAACCCGTGGCACGCCGGGGCGCTGGAGACCCCTGCCGACCCGGAGCGCTGTGGGTTCTCGCGGTGGGTCTCCCGGCGCGCGCCGGAGCTTCCTGCTTAGCCTACTGAGTCCAGTCGTCGCCCCGACCGGTTCTGAGTGGCAGAAGGAGCTGGGGACAGGTCCAACTGTGTCCAGTTAGGGGGATCCGAGTGTCTTGGGGACCTTTGTCTCCTGCCTGACGTCTGCACTGGCGTGTGACCCTGGACGCTGCAGCTGCGTGTGTGTGTGTGTGTGTGTGTGTGTGCGCGCGCGCGCGCTAGAGGGGAGGAGAGAGGAGGAGACAGAAAAGGGGGAAGGGATGGATTCCGCATGCCTGTGTGTTTATGTGGAAA
This sequence comes from Eospalax fontanierii, assembly GCA_035773235.1. Lineage (NCBI taxonomy): Eukaryota > Metazoa > Chordata > Mammalia > Rodentia > Spalacidae > Eospalax > Eospalax fontanierii. The sequence goes on from CM069553.1 coordinate 15,042,684, forward strand.
GACACAGAAGGACTATATTTGTGTGTGTGTGTGTGTGTGTGTGTGTGTGTGTGTGTGTGTGTGTGTGTGTGTTTAAGAGAGGGGCGAGGAACGGGAAGAGACTGGGAGAGAAGCAGGCCATGCAGGCGTGGGCTTTTATATATCCAGAAAAGAAACTGTCTCTTCATGCCTGCCGCGCAGGTGCAGAGGAAGAAACAACAGGAAACTGCCATGTGAGCTGTACATTTGTGACCTGTTGAGTTTGCATCTGGGTGTGATAGAAAGAGGCTTTCTGTCTCTGTTGTGAACGAGTGGAGGAAAGTGAATCCTTATGGTTTGGGGATGCCATATGGTACCTCCAGAGGTGGGCACACACAGCTGATGGATGGAGGTGCTGAGGTTTGTAACAACTTTGTATGTGACCCTGTTTGTGAGACAGAGAAGTTAGTGCATTGTGAATGTGGTGAATGTGTGTTTTGTGTGACTTTGATGTGTTACTTTTTTTAAAAAAGAGAGGTCTCAGTACCTAGCCGAGGATGGCCTGGATATCCTAATCCTGCCTTGACCTCCTCAGTGATGCCGTGCTTATGTGACTTTTATGGTTATCTATATTTGTTTGGTGCTGAGAACAACAACAAAAAAATCTAATATGTAAGGGATGAGACATGTGTGATCAGGAGAGACATGTGTGATCAGGAGGAACTGAGATTGGGGCTCTGAAGGATGTCTAAGAGTTGATGAGGTCAGAGGGAAAGAACTAGGAAATCTTGCCTACCAGTCACAGGGAGGCAGGAAGGGAAGGAAAGAAGAAGGCAGGGTTGAATTGGCTGGAGATGGCAGTTGACTGGGGAAAGAGCCAAGTCCCGGGAGGGAAGAATAGAAAAAGCTGGCTGCAACCCCTTCTCAGGATCTGTCCCAGAGCTCCCCTGGACATGTGGGGGAGAGAAACACCAGGCATGGGGTTTGGACGGGAAGGGGGCTGTGTGTCTGTGGGATCTCGGAGGGTGGGAAAGGGGCTCTGTGGAGTGGAGACACCATTCCACTGCCCCTTCCACCCAGCAGGGCTCTGAAATTTTCATTGTGGCAGGAAGGATGCAGGGAGGAGGTCACAGAACAGGTTGATGGCAGCAGATGGGACACATGGACAAGGGAGGGCTGTGCACCCCAAAGGTGAGCAGGCCTCAAAAGTGACTGGGCCTGAGGCCCCAGAGCTCTGCTTCTGTGAGAGAGAGAACTTAGATCTTGAGTCCCCGACCTGTTCTCTTTTGTTTTTTTTGTAACAGGGTCTCATGCTGCCTAGCCAGGCTGGCCTCGAACTCCCCATGTAGCCAGAGGTGACCCTGAACTGTATCCTCCTGCCCCTACTTCTCAAGTGCTACACACTGCCACGCCCCTTTTATGTGGTGCTGGGAATTGAACCCAGGGCTTCATGTATGCTAGGTAAGTACTCTACCAACTAGGCTATGGTCCTAGCCCGATTTCAACATTTTGACCCCTTAGGTGACTTCTAGGGGTCACCTTGGATATTGGATTACACGAAAGCAGACCTGGTTATCCCACCTTTGCACTGGCCAGCACCTGACTGAAGGGGATTCTCTCTCCTCTCTGAGCCTCATTTTTCTCTGTAAAATGGGTTTCTCAATTCCCGCAGACCTCACTCTACTGCTGTGAAAGCTCTGGGAGTTCATCTACATCATGGGTATTTCATAGACTGTTGCAAAACCCAAAGCCCACTTATTCTGCTTATTTAAAAAAGTTCAAAAAGAAGCAAAACGAATCTGTGTTGTCAAAGGCTTATGTTCCCTTTGAGGGGGAATGACTGGCAAGGGGCACTTGGGAAGCTTCTGGACTGCTTTGTGATATCAGGGCTTAGGGACAAAGGATAGATGTAGTCTGTTAGTAAAAAGTCGTTTAGCAGTCCCCATAGGATCTGTATGCTTTTTGCTCTCCTTTGCCTTCCAACAATATTCTGAAAAAACTGGTGTGGCATGAACTTGTAATCCAGCATTTAGAAGGCTTGAAGATTAGGAATTGGAGGCCAACCTCAGCTATGTAAGTTTGAGGCCAACCTGGGCTAAATAAGGCCCTATCTCAAAATCAAAAAAGAAAAGTCAGGTCTCATGAACATATTTTGTTTATTCAAACCATGGGCATTCTAGAATGTTCTGTCATTGAGACAGGACTTGAGATGAGTTTTGGGGACACAGCAACATCAAGGTGTTGTCCTGGCTCTATGAAAAAGGCAGAGGAGGGGGCCAGAGAGCTTGCCACCAAGCCCGATGACTTGAGTTCAAGTCTCAGGACCCACATGATAGGAGGAAAGAACCTGTTCCCATATTTGTGCCATTGTACTTGTGTACACACACACACAGAGACACAAATAAGACAGAAGAGAGAGACTGTTCTAAAGGGACACATAGGTGGGATGGGCGGCGGACCTGCAGTCTGATAAAACCCCATGCTGGGCCACTAGTAGAACCAGGAGGACTAAGGGAAGACCTCCTGATGCCATGACCAAGGCCTGTCTATGCACTCCCTGCTCTGCAGGAGGCCACCTTGGGCTTTGTGGCGCTCAGAGGCGGTACATGATGGAGGCCTCTGCCACTTCTGACCCCTACATCCCCCCCACCTTGAGACCCCGGAGTCGTCTCCTCCAGACAACTTTCTGGGGACCCAGAAATTTGAAGTGTTTACCATATGCCTTGTAGTTTGGCACTTTGTGCTAATAATAGTTTAGTGATGCTGTAGCGAAGATGCTGTGATTCAATCTGCTTCCGTGTTGCAGGTGAGAGGGAGAGAAAATGACTGACACACTGGCTTATTCTGGTTTCCCAGCACTTGAGAGGTGGAGGCTGGAGGATCAGAAGGCCATCCTCAATTACATAGTAAGTTCAAGACCAGCCTAGGCAGCATGAAACCTGGTTACTTAGTGGGAAGAAGGGGCCAGACAGACAGACAGACAACGGAAGAAAAGTGTCCACAGTCCAGTCCTCGGTGGCAACCCCTGCAGACAGCACCTCTGGGGACTGTTCCTGCACCCCATATCTAACTGCAGCACACCAAGCCTGTGAGAGGAAGACCACCGTTAACTGCCCCCTCCCTTCCTCCACCTCCCTGAGGAAGGAAACTCGGCAGCTGTTGTGGGCCTTAGCCGGTGGGTTGGTAGAAGGTGGAGGGAGGGGAGAGAAGGGATGGAGGCTGCAGGGGCAAACAGGAGAGAACTGCTGCAAAGGAGGGTCAGGGTCGCAGGCTGGTCAGCCGAGCTGGGAGAGGGGACAAGAACACGGACTGGACGTTGCTGGCTGTGTGAGCTGGTGAAAGAGGGAGGGATGAAGAGAAGGAGAGAGAGAGAGGAGAAGGAATTTTGGAAAGTTTCATTGAAATGATGGATGAAATTTGCTTTCACATCCCCAAAAGAATTCAGTAAATATTTAAATTACCGGCTGGGAAGATGACTCAGCAGTTAAAAGCACTAGCTGCTCTTACAGAGAACCTACATTCAGTTCCCAGCTATCTGTACAACTATTTGTTACAAATATATTTTTTAAATATTTTATTTACTATTATTATTTTTTATGTGTACAAGTGCATTGCCTGCATGCATGCAAATGCACCCATGTTGTACAATGCCTGCGGAGGTCAGGAGAGAGTGTTGGATTCCTCTAGAACTGGAGTTGTGGACAGCCGTCAACCACAATGTGGGTGCTGGGAATGGAACCCAGGTCCTCTGCAAGAGCAGTCAGTGCTCTTAACTGCTGAGCCATCCCTCCAGCCCCTGTTACAACTATCTGTTGTAACAGGTGATCCAACACCTACTTCTGGGCTTCATGGGCAATAGACACACATGTGGTACACTTACCTACACACAAGCAAAACACTCGTACACATATATTTTTTAAATAATAAAATATTACATTTTTTTAAAGTAGTTAAATTGTTTTTCCAGCTGGCTATATGGCTCAGTGGGTTAAAGCACTTGCCAGGAAAGCCTGACCATCTGAGTTTGATCTCTCCCAGTTTTCCTCTGATTTCTACATTGACACCATGGGATAGCACCCAGGCATATCTCTCTCTCTCTCTCTCTCTCTCTCTCTCTCTCTCTCTCTCTCACACACACACACACACACACATACTAATAAATGTTATTTATTTACTTATCCCAGTATTGGGGATTTGAACCTAGGACCTGTAGGATGTTCTAGTATGCTTTCTGTTGCTGTGGTAAAACACTGATCAAAATCAACTTGAGAGGAAAGGGTTGATTTCATCTTAAACCTCTCAGGTCACAGTTCCATCACTAAGGGAAGTCAAGGCAGGAACGGAAGCAGAAACTCCCTGTGTAGCTAGAGCTGGGGACCAGGACATCATAACGACACTACAGGGCCACAGCAGGGTCTTTCTCTCTGGAGGAAGACTTTTTTCTTTTCTTTTTTTGAGACAGGGTCTCCTTATGTAGCTCACGCTGGTCTTGAGCTTTCCGTTAACTAGGCCTCAGAGTCTTACTGCCTCTCTCTCCATCTTTGTTCCTTCATCTCTGTTCGCTGAGGTCTTGTTCCATGCTGCTGAGCTCCAGGCCCTAACTCAGTTTTCCCTTCCTTCCTCCCTCCCTCCCTCCCTCCCTCCCTCCCTCCCTCCCTCCCTCCCTCCCTCCCTCCCTCCCTCCCTCCTTCCTTCCTTCCTTCCTTCCTTCCTTCCTTCCTTCCTTCCTTCCTTCCTTCCTTCCTTCCTGACAGTGTCTCACTTTGTAGCTCAGGCTGATCTGGAATATTCATGATTTTCCCGCCTCAGCTTCCTGAGAGCTGGGATTACAGCTGTACACCACGATTCCGTTCTGTCCTTTGCTGAGCCAGCTCTGGGAGGTCTCCTGACCTCTCTGGACTTGGTCTCTAAGTTGAAAGTAATACCAGTACCTAAAAAGCCTCATTCTAAAGACTACATTAAGTTCACAAATGGGAAAGATGCAACCTAAAGTGACCAATTAATGTTTACTTCTTGTACCCAGGTACTAGGAAAGAGCCCCTTGATACAGCAGCTCCTGCTCCCCATTCCTCTCAAGCCTGCAGCTCAAGCTTCACAAACACCAGGGCCTGGCCAGGTGCCCTTCAATTGTCTGTAACCTCTGCGCCTTTTCTGGAAGCTGTCCCCTCCACCCTTGAACGCACGTCTGTCACCTGTCAGCCACTTAACTCTTGGCTTATTTGTAAATACTCAGTCAAGACCATTATGGCCTCCCTGAGCCTTCCCTCACCTCCCATGTGGGACGCCAGGGGCAGGAGTGGGAGGAGCTTCCATATCTCAGCGTGTTACCCCCCCACACCCCCAATTTGGTTGTTCACACATTCTCCCACCCTGCCTCTGCCAGTCTGCTCCCTCTGGTAGTCTTCCTTACCTGACCCCAATTCTGCACAGGCCATAAGCAGGTCATTACATAGTGCTCCATACATGCCGATCAAACTCCTCTCTGCATTCACCATCTCCTTAGCCTTCACAAGACCCCCCATTTAACAGAGGAAGACCTAAGGGTCAGAGTGTTGGAGTAATTTGCCCCAAGTCACACAGCCTGCTGGTGGCAGTGCAGGATCTGAACCTGTTTCTGGTTTATGGCTCTTAACTTTCCCCTGGTTTATACTGCATTCCATAGTCAGTTCCCATGGAGGGAGAGAATGCAGAGTTCAACTGCAGCTACATGTAGCGTGGGCCTTGGGCATAGGTTATGCCCTGTAGCCTCTCTGGGCCTCAGTCTGCTAGGCATTGAAATGAAGGATTAGATCTGAAGTTTGTGTCCCGGCTTCACATCAACTGGGGACCTAGGCAAAGTGCTGATCAGGCTGGAGACACAGCTCAGTGGTTAGAGGCATTGGCTGCTCATGTAGAAGACCCGGGTTCAGTTTCTAACACCCACATAGTGGCTCACAACCTTCTGTAATGTCAGTTCTATGGGATCTGACACCCTCTCTGGCCTCCTTGGGCACTGCATGCACGCGGTACATACTTGCAGGCAAACACACACATAAGCTAAAAATAAGTCAAGCTGGGCTTAGTAGTGCCTGCTTTTAATCCAGGACTCAGGAGCCAGAGGATCCAGGCCAGCCTGGTCTACATAGCAAGTTCCAGGCTTGGTTATATGAAGACTGTCTAAAAAACAAAAAAGTGGGAGAAGGGGGTCTAGAGCGATGGCTCAGTTGTTAAGAGCACTGGTTGCTCTCGCAAAGGACCTGGGTTCGGTTCCCAGCACCCACATGGCAGCTAACAATTGTCCAAAACTGCAGTTCCGGGGTAATCTGATGCTCTCTTCTAACCTCTGTGAGCATTGCACAACATGGGTGCATTATATGCATGCAAGCAATACACTCATACACATAAAATAAAAATAATTTTTTTAATGGTGACAACTGATCCTTCCAGGTCATTTAGCCTCAGATCTCCACGGGAGGGAGTCCAAAGTGTATTGAAAACCCCAGGGGCTTTGGACACACAGGTGGGGCTCAGAACACACAGCTGACCCTGGGTAGCAAGTGACTTCCCTGCCGGGTGCAAAGAAGAGGTGGACTCTGCTCCTGACCTACCTCTTCCTTTCCCAGGCCTGCTCTGGATATCCCTATTCAGTTGCCAGGCGCATGTGGCTCAGCTCAGCTATAGGTCACACAGCAAGGAAGTGGCCTCGGACACTTTGATCCAGGTCTGTCTCAGGAACCATAGGCCCTTGGGAGAAGGTCCTGGGCAGGGACAGAGTTAGGGGAAGTAGACATGGTGGTCCCCTCCCAGCCTGCAGTTCTCCTAACATCCCAGTTAGCTGCTGTTGCCCCTCTGGCCCGAGCTGGGTGTGCCTAGATCCCACAGCCCTCCAACCGTGTGACTCATACTGTTTGGGCTGCAGTTGTCTGTCGAAGCAGCATGAAGTCACTGTGTCTCTGCCATCTCGTCACCCAGCACATGCCCAGGCACCTCCACTAATGCCAGTTGTGACAGACCAAGAGAGATATGTGGGATAGTGGGCTGGTCTGGGAAAGCAAGAGTCCCCAATACCTGGCACAGGCCCCCGTCCAACACCTGTCCCTCACTCAGATGCGTGTGCTCTGGGTCTGGCCCCTGGCCCTCTGTGAGTACTGCAGAGGGAGTGAATCAGGGCTCACAACAGTGTGTGGTAGCTCATACCTGTCATCCCAGCACCTAAGAGGCAGAGGCACAAAGATCACCATTAGAGGCCAGCCTGGGCTATACAGTAAAATCTTGTCTCAAAAAACCCAATGAACACAGCCAGGCATGGTGGTATACCCCTTTAATCCCAGAACCCAGGAGGCAGAGACAGGTGAACCTCTGTGAGTCTGAGCCAGCCTGGTCTACGTAGCAAGTTCCAAGCCAGCCACAGCTACATAGTGGGACTACATAGTTAGACCTTGTCTCGAAAAAAGAAAAAAACAAAACCCAAACACTTGAAGCTCTGGTAACCCTTCCTTCACTGGCCAGCAGGACTAGGCTAGTGCTCCCTGTAGCTGCCACCCCATCCCCCTCTGTGCTTGGTCTCAGTCCACAAGTTGTTACTTCCAAAAGGCCGTCCTTGACTCTCGAGGGAGGTCTCCCTTTTCTTCTTTTTCATCACATCACCTATGTCCTTCACTAGACCTGTCAGAATTCATTCACACATTTTTTTTTTCTTTTGGAGACAGAATCTCATGTAGCCCAGGCTGGCCTCAAACTTGTTGTATAGCCTAGGATGACCTTAAGCTTCTGATCTTCCTGCCTCTATCTCCCAAGTGCTGGGATGACAGGTGTGTGCCATCACATTGGCTTTCTCTCCCTCTCATACAGAATCTCACTATGCAGTTTAGACTGGCCTCAAACTTGCCACCCTCCAACCTCAGCCTGCCTAGCATGGTATTATAGAGGTATGCCACAAGGCGCAGCTTGGCCACCCATTTTAAGTGTACAAGTCAATGACATTTTAAAAATTCTTATGGCTGTGGGGCTGTCAGAGCCATCTGGTTCCAGAGCTCTTACATCTGCCAGGAAGATCCCTCCTGTTCGCATGCCAGGCGCTGCAGTCACCAACAGTCACGCAAAAACACTGAATTGCTTTCTGTCTCCCTAGTTTTCTCTTTTGTAAAAACTTCTCAGACATGAACTCTGACAGGATGTGGCCACCCATGTCCAGTTTCTTCCCCTTGGTGTAGAGCTCTCAAGGTCTCCTGCACGTCGTCATCGTGGGGACATGTTTGGGGGCATGTCATGGGGACAAAGGTCTTGTTCAGCAGAGGCATAGATTGCATGAATGGCCATGTTCTGTTCCTCCATTGACCTCTGGGTTGTTAGTAGCTTCAATTAAAAAAATTTTTTACGTATTCATTATTTTTGTGTAATGTGTATGGGTATATTGACTGCATGTGTGTGTACCCATTTCATGCAGTGCTCACAGAGGTCAGAAGGGGGCATCAGATCCTTTGGAACTGGAGTTACAGATGGTTGTTAGCTGCCACGTGGATGCTGAGAATTGAACCCTGGTCCTCTGCAAGAGCAGCCAGTGCTCTTAACCGCTGAACCATCTCTCCAGCCCAGCTTCTACTTTTTTAAACATTTTTTTTTTTGCGGGGGAGGGGGCATGTGCGGTGGTCTGTATGTAGAGGTCAGAAGATAACTTGAAGAAGTCAGCTCTCTTCTTCCACCACACGGGGCCCGGGGCTACGAATACCACCGAAGAAAATGTCCTGTGCGCCGCCACGCCCGTCTACCTATGCAATCTTTTAATACTAGGCAGTAGTGAGGGCGGCCTCTGCAGACACAGCAGGGACACAGGCCTGGCTGTGCGGAAGCTGCCAGCATGTTGGGTACCAGTCAGGGAGGTGAGGAGAACAAAACCCACTGAAAAGAGGATCCAGAACGATGTTCACGATGTGAGTACCAGGTTGGGAACTGTGTCTTGAGCTTGGGGGCCACGTCAATATGGGTTGGTGGCCCTGGAGAGCCTTGTGAGTGTTCCTAGGAACAGGCATCCGCCAGGACTTTCAGAATGCAGGGTTTTCCTTTTTTTAAAAGTAGAGCAGAGAGGAGAGTAAGCGGTCCTCTTAAGAGATCCGGCCTCCTCAGAGTGGCCCCACCCACTGCCTAGAGTTGCCCTCTGTGTCAGTGCCCACTGGTTTGTGCCCAGGCCCAGGTTGGGTCAGCTCCTCTGCTGGAGTTGTCTGGGGTGGATGGGGAAAGTGAAAAGTGGGTCTCAGGGTGACTGTCTCCTCCAGCACCAACAGCTCAGCCCTTGGGCCAGGGAGAATTCAAAGGGACAGAGAATACTTCCCAATGTGAATTAAGAACTTTAAAGATGCTAAAGTAACCACAACCACCAAAATAAAACATTCCCATCCTGTGACTTGAGATAATTTCCAGTGCAAAACTATAAAAATAGGGGCTGGTGAGATGGCTCAGAAGTTAAGAGCACCGACTACTCTTACAGAGAACTCGGGTTCAGTTCCCATCACCCACATAGCAACTAACAACAATCCATAGCTCCAGTTCCAGGGCATCCAAGGTCTTATGCAGTCTTCTATGGGCTTTACACAACACAGGTGCACTTACATACATGCAGGCATAACACTCATACACATAAAATAGAAATTAATTAATTAATTAAAAAACAAAAAAACAAAGCTGGGTGTGGCAGCTCACGCCTTTAATCCCAGCACTCCGGAGGCAGAGGCAGGTAGAGCTCTGGGAGATTGACACCAGTCTGGTCTACATAGTAATTTCTCATAAAACCCCAAATCATGCTAAAACAAAACAGAACGAAACTGGTCAAAGCATGGTGGCTCACAACTTTAATCCCAGCACTCAGGAGGCAGAGGCAAGTGGATCTCTGTGAGTCCCAGGCCAGCCTGGGCTACATAGTGAGACTGTCTCAACAAACAAACAAACAAAAACAAAAACAAAGACAAAAAGCAAAAAATAAAACATGAAAACGTCTACACTCTGTCTAGAGGCCTCTCCTCAAACCCTTGAAAACCTCTGGTCTTTTTAAATTTAAATTTATTATTTTTATTTTATGTGTATGAGTGTATTGCCTGCATGTATGTTGTACAATGCCTGTGGAGGACAGAAGAGGGTATTGGATCCTTTGAGAACTGGCGTTATGGACAGTTGTTAGCTGCCATCTGGGTGCTGGGATCCAAACCCAGGTCTTCTGCAAGAACAGCAGTGTTCTTAACCACTGAGCCATCTCTCCAGCCCCGGAAACTTCTGATCTGTTTCAGAAGGTCGCAGACGAGGAATCATAGTATAAAGCCCCTTCGGTTTCATTTTTCACATGGTAATGTGTGCTAAAGGTTTTTCCATGTCTTTTCATGGATCAATTTTCTCTTATTTTATTTTAGAGACAGGGTCTCGTATACCCTAGGGTGGCCTCAAGATTGCTCTACAGCTGAGGATGATCTTGAGCTCCTGACTCTCCTGTCTCTACCACGAAAGAGCTGGGATAACAGGCATATGCCATCACGCCTGATTTATGCTGTATGAGGAATCAAACCCAGGACCTTGTGTATGCTTGTTGAGCATTCTACCCATCGAATGACAGCTCCAGCTCTGATTTCTTGAATCTTTTTAGTGTGAAGACTATTCCGTCATCAGGGTGGATCACTATGTATCTATCCAACACCAGCTGATGGACATCTGGGCTATGTTTAAGTTTTGCCATTTAAAGTACACAGTTGTTTCAAATTTACATATTACTGTAAACACCTGTGTTTTGAGAATTTTCTCTCCGCGTGGGGGAGGGGCAACTAAAGGGGGTCAGCTAACCCCACTTCCCAAGGCCCCAACGACCAATCAAAGTTTGATTCCACCGAAGTTCACCCGGGGAACCAGTGAATTTATGATGGTTATTTACAGAGCTTGGGTGAAGGGCAGAGACAGGAGCAAGGTGACTCTAAAGCAGCTGTTATGGAAGGTTTGCACCCAGGGGGGATGACAGCTTCCCCATGGCTATGAGATGGAACCCCCTCCCTCTACTGTCCCCCAGGCTGTGTACTGTAGCTCCTCCTTGAGACCCTGAGGCCATGTGTAGTTGGCAGAATTGCATACAAGTGACTGGGAGAAATGGCTGGAGACTCAGGTGAGGGTCCTCTGATCCCCCACAGCTCCCCGTCTATGAGGGACTGTCAACAGTCGACAAGCCTGGTAGTGATGATGTTTTGCAGTCAGGTACAGCTGAACTCATGAAGAGGGTGGCTGTGTGGCTCAGAGGATAGTGCTGTTTATTTAATACACTGTGTGCAGTTTTTGTGTGGATGTGTTTCCAGCCCCTCTGGGTAGACACCAAGGAAGGCAGGTGCACAGCTGTTGGGCTGTATGTGAAGAATGTGTTGAACACTTTGAGAAACTGACATACCGTCTCAGAGGAGCGTCCCCATTTGTGTTCCCACCATCCAGGAGTGAGCATTCCAGGTACCCCACAACCTTGTTAGCACTGAGTGTCATTGATGTCTAGACCCAGCTATTCTGATAGGTATGTAAGGAAGGAGATTTTCAAAGTGCCAATATTCTGTTCCCAATATTCTGTGGCTTCATGCCCAGCTCAGAATTAAGGTCAAATTCCTCATGGCAGCCTCCAAAAGGCTAGTGGGATCTACCTATAGTCCCTCTGCTCCTGAGCTCCAGCTACCTTAAGATCCCTAGGAAACAGCAAACCTGTGGGGCCTCAGGACTTTTGCACCTACTGCTCCTGGACCTGGAAATTCTTCCTCCAGCACTGAGCAAGGTGGCTCCTCCTTACCTGCTATAGCAGTTACTTCTCTGTTGCTGGGATGAAACACCATGACCGAGGCAACTTGGAAGAAGGAAGAGTGTATCTTGGCTTATGATTACAAGGGGATAAGAGTCCATCGTGGTGGATGCTGGGCATGGCAGCTGGAGCAGGCAGGTAAGAACTCAGATCTTGAACTGTAAACGGCAGAGAGAGCAAACTAGTAGGACAAGGCTATGAACTCTCACAGCCTGTCCCTGGTGACATTTTTCTTCCACCAAGGCCGCACCTCCCAAACACCACCACTAACTGGGCATTAATAGCTCAAATACTTGAGCCCGTGCGGGATATTTCTTATTCAAACCAGTGCACCCAATGAGCCAGATTATAACTGTCACCTTCCCAAGGTCTTCTTTCCAATGACACTGTTGCAAGCCTTCATGGTACCCGCCACTTTCTGGATTCATCTTGTGAACATATCCATTACACCTTTGGTGTCTAAATCTATACAGATCTGTTTATGAAATTAGGAGTCACAGTGGCCCTGTTCACAGCTAAATCTCCAGCACTTAGAGAAGAGCTTGGCACTTAGAAGATACTCTGTAGAAGTTTATGGCACAAACCGTGAATTTCATGTCACTCCCACTGGAATGGCTACAACCCAAAAGGTAGGATTGGAGAAACTGGAGCTTTAAACGTCGGCAGTGAAATGTCAGTTCAGAAAACAAGGAGCTATTGTGCGACTGAGCTATTACCATCTCCGGGATGCACCCACCAGAAAAGAAAACAGGTCCACGCAGAAACCCGAGCACGGCCACAGCAGCTCCGTTAAGTAGCCCCATGGTAAAAACAACTGGAATATCCATTAGCTGACGCATACATAGATAAAACATGGTGTGTCACCACACTGCAACATCCAACATCGTTTGGCAACAGAAAGGAATGACGGGCCCGTGCATGCTGGGACACTGCATCACACACAAAAAACAGTATGACTTCATTCATGTAAAATGTCCAGGATAGGCAAGTCCACAGAGGCAGAAGGTAAATTGGTGGTTCTCAGACTGTGAACATGTGCTGTCTAGGAGCTTGGGGGAGGAGGGATAAGGAAATGCTCTGGAGTTAGATGGTGGTAATTGTTGTGTGACTTGAGAAAATACTGTGAATCACTGTTTTTAAAAGGCCTGTGCACATATGTTCATAATAATCACAACAGCCCCCAAATGGAAAGAACCCAAATGTCCATCCCTGATGACCGGGTAGAGAAGAGGTGGTCTGCTTATCAATAGAATATTATTAAGCAATGAAAAGACATGAAGTATCAATCAGTGTTACAACATAGGTGAACTCTGAAAACATTACACTAGCGTGAAATGAACCAGTGACAAATGAATGCAGATTCCTAGAATAAATTTAAAGGATGTGTGGTCCAGCGAGACGGCTCAGTAGGTAAAGATGCTTGCCTCTAAGCCTGACAAACCTGAGTTCCATCCCTGAGACCCACATGGGGGAAGGAGAGAACTAACTCCAGCAAATTGTCCTCTGACTCCACATGCACACCCGAAGTCCACATGTATGCTGTGGCACACGTGACACCCCAAATATATAAAAATGTAATAATTTAAAAAATTGATATGAAGCGCCAAGATTAGGCAAAAAGGAAAGTGAACTGACAAGATGCCTAGGGTTGCAGAGGGAGAACAGAGGGCAGATGAGTCCTGGGAAGTGAGTGCTGATAGGTTCAAGGTGTCACTGGGAGAAGAGGATGCTATGCAGCTGGATCATGGCAATGTTTTCAGAACTCTAAGCACCCTAGAAAGCATCATATCGTGTACTTTAAATGGGGCTTTTATGCACATAGAGATGAATCCATCTCTTAATGGTGCCCACCTGGGATTGCTTCACTTAGGAGGTGGAGGCAGGAGGCTCGAGAGTTCAAGGTTGTTTTTGACTACATAGAGAGTTCAAGGCCAGTTGGGGCTATATGGGAACATGTCTCAAACAAGCAGAAAAATAAAATTATAGGTGAATTAAACTATTTAAAGTTTGTTGACTGACTGAATGAACGAATGGGAAGACAAAGGAAGATGATGAACAACCCAGAAAGTTTTCCAAAGGTCTGGACAGAACTGACTTCGTAAGACACCCTTGACGGGGAGCCAGGCTCAGGTTTTGTTTGGTTTTGGTCTTGTTTTAAAGACAGGGTCTCTCTGTAGCCCCAGCTGGCCTGGAACTCGCTATGTAGACCAGGCCGGGATCAAAGGCGTGTGCCACCACCCACGCCTGGCCAGTGTCACTTTTTGGTCCCCCCCCCCCCCTTTCTATTTCTCTCTCTCCCGCTCCTAGACACCTGAGATTCCCAGGCAAACTCCACCTCTACCCTCAGGCTGGGCTGACACAGAGCACGACTGCCCCCTGGTGGCAAGACACAGTGAGCGCCTGGTGGTGGATGGGGAGTGGGGTGGGCGGCTGGGGAGACCCTGGTGAAGGGCTGAGAATGGAAGACACTTCCAGATGCCCGGGAGAGAGTCGTAGGACAGGACACCGGACAGACATCTGGCTTCCCCGCTGGAGCGCGCAGACACACGCAGACACTCGCATGTGCTACACAAACAACATTATAAAAAAAATTCTTTTTGAGCCAGGGGTCTCATTATGTAGCCCTGGTTGGCCTGGCATTTGCTGTGTAGACCAGGCTGGCCTCTAACTCATAGAGATAGCCCTACCTCTGACTCCTAAGTACTGGGATAATTTTTTTAAGGTTCATTTTTTAATTTAAAATTATATATACATGTATGTTTCTCCATCCCTGGGATAAAATTTTCCTTAAAAGAAAGAAAGAGAGAGAAAGAAAAAAAGAAAAGATTAGGCTTGAAAGCCATTTGCTATTGTAAAGCATATGACAGCTTTTCTTTTGTAAAGGAAAAATATCCCTATATGGTGCCAGAAGCCTAGAATCCCAGCACTCTGAGAGGCCAAGATAAGAGGATGGTGAGTCCCAAGACCAGCCTGAGTTATATAAGGAGACCCTGTTTCAAAAGGCCAAGACTGGGCTGGAGCAATGGCTTAGCAGTTAACAGCATTGGCTATTCTTGCAAAGGATCTGGGTTCGATTCCCAGCCCCCACATGGCTAACAACCATTTGAAACTCCAGTTCCAGGAGATCCAATGCCCTCTTCTGACCTCTGAGAGCACTGCATGATGTGGCTGCCCCTACTTACATGCAGGCAAAACACTCATATACACACATTTTTAAAAAGTCAGGATCATGTGGTTTATCACAAAATCAATCCAAAATGATAGAAGGCAAACAAAATAGAAATGGATGGGCGGCACGCTTCCCCTGCGTCCTGTCTTACTTCTCAACAAGTGTTGTTCTGAACAGAGGTAATCTGTAGGGACTGTGAAGTCCTGGTGCTTGAGCAGAGTGTGCCTTTCCCTAGGAATCCCTCTTCCAAAGTCACTGAGGGCGTTTACAAGAATGGGACAAAAATTCTCACAGCAGCAGCATCAATGACAAAGTGTCTGGATGTTGCCTTTGTGGCTCCAGATAGAGAGGGGACTGGTTCTGCAGCTCACAGGGCATGCCCCTCAGAATCTCTGGGGAAGTCAGAATAGCAAAACCTGGGACCCATCCAATCCTTCCCAAACCAGATTTTCCTGCTTAAAAAAAATAAAGCTTTCTGGATGAATAAATCTTAAAGAACAACAAAAAAGGGGGGGCGGGGCTGGAGAGAGGCTCAGTGGTTAGGAACACTGGCTGCTCTTGCAGAGAACCCAGGTTTAGGTCCCAGCAACCCGTGCCACCTTACAACTATCTGTAACTCTGGTTCTAGGGGACCTGATGCCCTCTTCTGATCTCCATGGGCATCGCACACATGTGGCATACTTTCATACATGCAGGCAAACCCTCATAACATAAGATAAAAATAAGTATATCTAAAAAAATAATTTAAAGGCTCCTGGGCTTGCATACAGTTTATTCGGCAGAGTATTGCTTTGTACACTTGGACCCCTGTGGTCCATCTCCCCCTACCGCACAAACTTGGAAAGTGGAGGCAGGAGGCTCAGATGTTCAAGGTCATCCTCACTTACATAGTGAGTTTGAGGCTAGCCTGGGGTACATGAGACTCTGTCTCAAAAATAAATAGAAATAAAAAGTTTTCTGGACCCTTGAATACAGCCAGTCCACTGAGGACCCCTGGGTGAAAGAGGAAAAATCTTTGAGGCTGGAGAGATGGCAAAGTGGGTAAAGTACTTGCTTTGTAAGCATGAGGAACTGAGTTTGATCCCCAAAGCTCACATTAAAAAGAAAATCAGGGCGTGGTAACCCACACGTTTAATCTCAGTGCTGGGGAGACAAAGACAGGTAGAGTCTTGGGGTTCACTAGCCAGCCAGCCTGGTCTACTGGGTGAGCTTCAAGCCAGCATGTGCCGGAGCTCTAAGGCAGAAGTCTCTTGTGGATCTGGCCATGGTACCAGAGTGCCCAAGCCGGGGACAGAAGATATGGACCTTATAGACTGCAGTAAGCATTTGGACCTTGATCCAAATAACAATGGGAGTCATTAGTGTTTCAAACAAGGTGATGTCATGATCAAATGCACCAACCTGCTGCTGTGTGGTGAACACCTGGGCGGTCTAACAGTACCCCTCTGCTGCCAGATGCCTTCCTCACTGGAGATGCCCCACGCTGGTGGTATGCATGTGGGAGCTGTCAGTACTGGTGTGGTAAGGACTAGGTCACTCAAGGAAAGAACACGACAAAGGAGATGGTCTGGGGCAGTGCTGGGGAGTACCAGCTATCTTCAAAGGAGAGTGGGAAGCAGAATTTCCAGAGACAGGAAAACGAAGCCAAGTGGAGGTGTGGCCAGCAGAGGATGTGGCCAGGAAGGAGCGTCGAGTGCTGCTGAGAAAGAGGTCAAGGCCTCGAGGCTGGACCCTGGCTACTAGGTTAGGGAAAATTCTGTCTGCATGACTTTGGAGCTGTGGGACAAATCCTAGAATATCCCAGACTGGAGAGGGAGATGGAAGAGAAGAAATGAACTCAGGGAGTGTGGGCAGACCTTCCAGGAGCTTTTCTCTCCCCTAAGAAAGGAGTCTTGGACTGGAGAGATGGCTCAGCGGTTAACAGCGCCTGCTGCTCTTGCAGAAGACCCAGGTTCAACTCCCAGAATTCACATGTTGGCTATCAGCTGTCCATAACTCCAGCTCTAGGGGATCTGACACCTTCTTCTGACCTCCATGGGCACTGCATGACATGGGTACACTTACATACATGCAGGCATAACACTCATATACATAAATTAAATAAAATATAAATAAATGAAAGGAGTCTTGCTATGTAGCCCAGGCCGACTTTGAACTCTTGATCCTTCTGCCTCAGCCTCCCTCGTTCTGGGATTGCAAGTATGAAGTACCATGCCTAGCAAGAAGTTTTTGTGTGTGTGTGTGGGTGAGTGGGATTTGCTTGGTTGGTTTTGTTTTGAAGTACTAGGGATCGAACTAAGACCCTGGGCTTGCTAGGCAAGTCCTGTACCAACTGCACTTTATTCCAAGCTCCTTTTCTCCCCTTCTCTTTCTTTCTCTCTTTTTAATAAGAGGATCTCATGTATTCCAGGCTGGTGTTGAATTCCCTATGTAGCTGTGTTGGTTAGCGTCAGCTGTCAACTTGATACTTCTGGGAAGAGGGAACTTCAATTGAGGAATTTCCTCCATCAGACTGGCCAATGACCATGTCTGTGAGGCATTTTCTTAATTTCTTATTGATGTGAGAGGGCCCATTGTGGGAGGTGTCACCCTTGGGCAGGTGATCACGGGTCTTAGAAGAAAGCAAGCTGAGCACAGGCCAGGGGAGCAAGCCAGCAAGCTGTGTTCCTCCGTGGTCTCTGCTTCGGTTCTTGCCTCTAGGTTCCTGCCTTGGCTTCTCTGGACTGTGAGTTGTAAGCTAAATAAACTCTTTCCCTCCGCAAGTTGCTTTTGGTCAGAGTGGTTTATTATAGCAACAGAAATACAACAGAATAGAAGTTGAGGGTGATCTTGAACTTATGATCCTCTTGCCCCTATTTCTAGAGTGCTGGGATTACAGGTGTGCGACACCATGCCTGATTTATGTAATACTGGGATTTACACATCCATACCAGGTATTCTAGTTTTCTTTCTGTTGCTGTGATAAAACACTGACCGGACTCAGGAGGAAAAGGTTGATTTCCCTTTCCCAGGTCACAGTCCATCCCTGAGGGAAGTCAGGGCAGAAACGGAAGCATAGACCATGGAGCAATGCCACTTATTTACTTGACTGCTCAGCTACCTAGGGATGACCCAGACAGTGGGCTGGGTCTGCCTATGTCTATCAGCAATTAAACAGATGCCTCACAGACAGAGCTACAGGCTAATCTGTTGGGGGAAATTCCTCAGTCGAGGTTCCTTCTTTCAGGTGACTCTAGTTTGTAGCAAGCGCTTTGCCGACTGAGTTACATCGCCACCCCCTGCCCTCTTTTAAGAATGTTCTTTGTGATGAACTAGATAGGCAGTAAGAGTTTGGGGCCAGGGAGGCAGGGTTTTTTGTTTGCTTATTTTTTTAAAACGTGAGACAGATTTAAGTGAGCACTCTAGATGTCTCTGGAAGTCTTGAGTTGAGTGTGCAGTAGAATTTGGGGGGGGGGCTGAAGGACAGTTAGTTGGAGATGTGACTGGTTGCCTACGAAGGCTGACCTTGAATTTGCTACGTAGCTAGGGGTGACCTTGAACTTCTGATCCTCCTGCCTCTGTCTCCCAAGTGCTTGGATTATAGGTGTTTGCCGCCACTCAGAGGGGAAGTTGAAGCAGGATGCTAGTGCAGAGAGCCTGGCGTAGCCTGTGGACAGTCTGAAGGGGGCTACACAGCTGGGTTTGGAAAAGGAATTCTGGGAGTGGAGTGAGGAAGGAACTGGAAGTTTAAGTATTTAATGAGATGAGGAGAATTCTAAAGCCTAAGAAAAGCTGGGTTAACTGGGTAATATCTCTCTGTCTCTCTCTGCCTCTGTCTCTGTCTCTGTCTCTCTCATGCTTCCAGACTAGCTTTTAACTCCTGAGCTCAAGTGATCCTCCTGTTTCCACTCCCTGAGTAGCTAGGTGCAGGCACAGGCCCTGGTCCTTGAATGCTCTTGATTTTATCCCCCCTCTCTCTCTCTCTCTCTCTCTTAGTGAAGTGATTTATCTCAGTGTCTTTGTTCCCAATACATAAAGTGGGGACAATCACAGAACCCATCTCTTACAGTCAATGTGAAGATTCCAGGATCTGGTCTGATTAAGTGTCCATCAGGGTTGGAAAAGGGTGGATTAGAGGCCAGCTGTGCTCAGGAGAGCTGGCGACGTATGTAACAAATTGACCAGCAGAGGGCAGCAGATATCCATTTAGGGAAGACGCAAGCTGCCTCCCCTGCTGTGGTACCCAAGGGAGCAAGCAGTACTGGGGACTGAAAGGGCCAGCCTGGACTCAGTGGGTGGGTCGGGGTACCCCCTAGCCCAGATGTGATAGGGTTCGACCGGGTCCCGCCCAGACACCTCACATGAGCTGGAAAGGCGTCAAGTAGATCAAGACTGGCAGCTTCTCTAGCCCAGGGCAGACCCTGGGGGAGGTGGGCATGGGAGGAGGACGGCGGGGGACTGGGGGTGTTCAGGGACACTCTGGAGAGGAGGGAGACAAAAAACAAACTCTAGTTAGGAATGACTTTGCTCAGGTAAGAGGGAGGACAGTGGAGGCGGGGAGCAGACCAGCCCCGTGACTGAGGGGCAGAGTCCAGGGTGAGGGTGAGAGAAAGGCTGGCAGAGCTATGTGGGCTGGGAGTTAGGGCTGGCATCATGGAATAGGGCACAGAAACACAGGAGGAGGGCTGGAAGAGGAGGGGGTGGGAAGGAGAGAGGGCCAGGACCAATGGGAATGCGGCAAGGTCAGGCCTGCTGGCAAAGCCAGGCCCCAGGGTCTCACCTGGCCTCAGCCTGTGAAGGGTTGGGGAGGCCCTGGATTGGGAGGTGTCCCTTCAGGCTCGACTCCCTTGCCAGTGGGTAAAAAGACAGCTCCCCCAACCCCTCCTCCTCTTTTCTCCCTCCTCCCCCCCCCCCCCCGTCCTTTCCCTCCTCCCCCACCCTTTCTCCTCCTCCTCTCCCTCCTCCCTCTCCCTCTCCTCTCTGTTCTCTCCCTCCTCCCTCCACCCTTCCCCCTCCTCCCCTCCCCCCTGTCCTCTCCCTCCTCCCCCACTCCTCCTCCTCCTCCTCTCCCTCCTGCCCCACCCACCTCCTCTTTCTCCTTTTCCCAGGTCCTTCCGGTGCTGGCTTCTTATCTCAGAAGACTTAAAGGACCACAAGGGCCAGGCCTGGAACAGGCCCCCCACCCACCCCATTTTCTGGTCCTGTGCTCCATTTTACGGAGAAGGAAACAGACAAACCCCCCGTGGCACAGGAGGCTCTAGCGTTCGCTCCCCTAATTGGCAGCTTCAGACACTGTTAGCCAGGCTGTGGTCAGAGCCCCACAGCCTGGGAAAATCCAAGCTCGTGACATCTCCAAGGGGCGTCTTACTCAGGAAACAAAGAATGTGGTTATATCTCCATGGGATCTCTATGAAATGCCATGTTTCCATCCTAAAGCAGGGCTTCAGAAAAAAAGAGTGTCTTTAACTCGCTTAATAAGGCAGGATGATCTTACTTACTTTCAAAACTGAAAACAAACCAAGAAAAGACAATTATAGGCTCATTTCACCCATAAACACAAAGATGAGACTCTTAAACAACATATTGGTTAGTGGTATCTTATGTTTGTTTTTTTAAAGTCAGGGCCAAACAGGGCTTATCTCAGATAAGAAAGGAGAATTAACCATCAGAAAATACAGTCATTAAATTCTCCACATTAATCAGGGGCTAAAGGAGAAGGAGGATTACCTCACAGCGGGCGTACATTACACACAGAAGACTTTTGAGAAATTCACAACCATTCAGAGGCTTAAAAATTCTTAGCAAACTAGGAATGGAGAAACCTTCTAAAATGTGATTGAGGCCTTCCAGATGGATGTTCAATCCTTGTTACCCATGAGATTGGAGCAGAAAACAGACTCTAAAAACTTGTCCTCTCCTCTGATCTCCACAAAAGCATTGTGGTTCATGCACACACACACACACACACACACATTTTAAAATTTCTTTTTTAGTGTGACTAAAAGACTGGAGAGAGAGCCCACAGTTAAGAGTCCTGGCTGCTCTCACAGAGGAACAGGGTTCAGTTCCCAGCACCCACATGGCGGCTAACAACTTCCTAACTTCAGTTCCAGGGGATCTGATGCCCTCTCTGGCCTTTGTGGGCACTGCACCCATGTGGTGTACTTATATACATGCAGGCAAGACACTCATACACATAAAATGAAAGTATTTTCTTTTAAAAAGGAATATTAAGCTCAGTGTGGTGGTACACGCCTTTAATCCCAGCATTTGGGAGGCAGAGGCAGGCAGATCTCTGTGAGATCTGGACCAGTGGTCTACATAGGGAATTCAAGGTCAGCTGGGGCTCAGGGAGAGCCTGTCTTAAAAAAATAGTAAAATGTGATTAAAATTACAGCCAAATTTTTAGGAGAAAATACATACTTTTGTGCATACTAGGCAAGCTCTCTACCACTGAGCCAAATAGCTTCTTTTGATTTGTTTTGCTATTTTCAGATGAGATCTCACTGTAGCCCAGGTTGGCCTTGAATTCATGGCAATCCTCTTGTCCTCTTTCCCATGAGATTCTCATTGTGAAGCCCTGGCTGAAATGGAATTCCCTATGCAACCCAGGCTGGACTTGAACCCGTGGCACCATTCCTTTCTCTGCCTCCCCAGGGCCAGGATCATAGGAGTGCACTACCTCCCCTAGCTCACCAAATATGTGTGTGTGTGTGGAGAGAGGAGGCGGGGGGAGATTCACTTTGTAGCCCTGGCTGGCCTGGAACTGGCTATATAGATCAGGCTGGCCCCAAATTCATAGAAATCAGCTTCCCTCTGCCTCTGGAGTGCTGGGATTAAAGGCGCTTGCCACCACACCTGGCTTCCAGATGCACTCTTTTTTAACAGTTCTTTAATTGACTTATTTTTGTTTTGTGGGTATGAGTGTTTTGCTTCTGTGTATGTAAATGTCCCATGGAGGGCAGAAGAGGAAACCCCTGGAACCGGAATAATGACAGTTGTTCATGTGAGTGCTGAGGATTGAACCTGGGTCCTCTTTAAGGGCAGCTCGTGCTTTTAACCACTGAACCACTCTCTTCAGCTCCCCAAATACATTCTTTATTTGTTTGTTTCTTTTTTTTTGGTTTTTTGAGACAGGATCTTCCTGTAGCCCTAGCTGATCTGGAACTCAATCTTACAGGGATCTACCTGCCTCTGCCTCCTGAGTGCTGCGAATGTACCACCATTCTTGGCCTCCAATACATTCTTTTCTAAAAAATATTTTATTTATTTATTTTATTTATCACACCTGTGTTGCGCAATACCAGAAGAGGCCAGAAGATGCCACTGAATCCTCTGGAACTGGAGTTATGGACAGTTGTCAGCCACCATGAGGGTGGTGGGAATCAAACCGGGGTCCTCGGCAAGAGCAGCCAGTGCTCTCAACTGCTGAGACACCTCTCTAGTCCCCCAAGTGCATTCTTAAAGGACACACTCAGTACCTCTGAGATCAGAAACATCAGTGGTGCCTGGTATAGGTCCTAGTTCACTCCGCCCTGAGGTCCTTGCTGACGTTATGAAGAAAAAGAATGGCAGCGTGAGAGTGGGAAAATGAGAGGTAAAACGGTCAATACTCACAGATTACATAGTTACCCACAGGGAAAAACCAACACAATAATTACCAGATCAAAGCCTCACGTATAAAAGTAGTACTTCTCCACATCAGTATAATCAACGAGAAAATACAAAGGAAAAAGAAAATACCGAGGTGTCCGGGAATTGGCTTCCTCTTCCTTCTCTAACTTTACCCTTCCCTTCCAGAAAAAGTCAAACCTAAAGTTCTTAGGCGAGCACAGCAAGGTGGCATTTGTAATGAGAGGCAGCCTGGGGGATGTTGGAGTTCCAGCAGGGGAGCCTACACAAGCCTGGACTAGGAGGTTGGCACCCAGGCAAGAATGGCCCAGCTCTGGCCACGGAGAGCAGCTCAGGCAGTGATGTGCTAATGGCCACAAGTGCTCTTGGTGCTCAGACCCTGGCTTCTAAGTACTCTTCCCGCTAAAGCCTCCTGGTCAAGATTGGACAGAGAATGTTGAAGGTGGCCTTGGGTTTACTTTACATGAGAGGGCAAGGAAGTGCTCAAAGAATGGTGGGATTGACAGACTACCCGGAGGTGGGATTGACAGCGGCCAGGAGGAGAAAGAATCAGTTCTCTTTAGGGATACGGTCCCTGGCAGGTCCAGCGGATGATCGCACACACATGCATATATGGGAAGCACTAATTGGGACTCAGTTGTTTTTTTTTTAATGAGGAAATTGGCCTGTCATGGTGGCACATGCCTTTAATCCCAGCACTTGGGAGGCTGAGGCAGGTGGATCTCTGTGGGTTCAAGGCCAGACCAGTCTGTATAGTGAGTTCGAGGCCAGTTGGGGCTATAGGGAGACCCTGTCTCAAAAAGACCAATAATAATAATAATGGAAAGAGGAAATTGAGGGGGACAGGAAGTGTGGGGATCCAGAAGTGAATATGATCAAAATACACTGTATGCATAGATGAAATTCTGAAAGAAAAAATAAAAATATCCTATAATAATGAAAAAAGAATGATGCGGCCATGTCATAAGGAATTTGAAAACATAACTGACAATGAAGAATCAAACTGAATAAAACAGGAAACCAGAGGACTGGGGATATGGCTCAGTGGTTAAGAGTACTGGTCAATTTACAGCCACCGTCCATGACTCTTGTTCCAGGGGGATCCTATGCTTTCTTCTGGCTTCCTTGGGTTTTGCACAACATGGGTTCACTTACACATTTAAAACAATTAAAATGACAGCAAAAACGAAACCAGAAAGTCAGACATCTAAGTTGGAGCTGCATGAAGATAGAAAAGTCACATCATTCTAAGGAATCACCCCGCAGGGCTGGGAAATGGCTCAGTTAAGTGCTTGCATTGTAAACACTGGGACCTGAGTTTGGACCCACCACCACTCACATAGAAAGGCAGAGGAGCTGTAACTCCAATGCTGGGGAGGCAGAGCCAGGAGGATTCCCAAGATTCACTGGTCAGCCAGCCTAGCCACACCGATGAGCCCCAATTCATCGAGAGACCCTGTCTCAAAAACTCAGATAGGGGACTGGAGAGATGGCTCAGCGGTTAAGAGCTCTTGCAGAGGACCTGGATTCAGTTCCCAGCACTCACGTAGTTGCTAACAACCATCTGTAACTCCAGTTCCTGGGGATTCAACACCCTCTTCTGGCCTCCGAGGGCATTGCATGCACAGGTGCAGTTGGATACATGCAAGTAAAACATTCATACACATGCAATTTAAAAAGTAAAGCTGTAGTGTATTAGTGTATGTGCATATGTATTCCATGGACCAATATAGGGTTGATTTTGGTAAATGCTGCAGGTTCACTTGAAAAGATGTCAGGTTCGAATTCTCAGGTCAACTTTGCTAAGACATCACTAACTGATCACAGAAAACACTCTGACATTACAGCTCAGAGGACCTCAGACTCCTCGGCGGTGCTCCAGGCAGCCTCCATCCACAGGCAGGAACAGGCCACTCAGTAGGGAGCTTGTGCCTTGTCTAGTTTTGGTGTCTGTCTGCCAGGTGTCTGCCTTCAGGTCCCAGCTCTGCCGCCTTCCAGCGGTATGATGATCTTGGGTTAAGTTTGACCTGATCTCTTTGATCCTCAGCTTTCTTGTCTGAACATACCACTAATAACAGTCCCTGCTGCCTACGGTGGAGACGATTAAGTGAGAAGGAACGGCTTAGCGCAGTGACTGCCATCGACAAGCAAGCCCCAGCCAGACACGTAGGCTCTTGCCCTCCTCCACCTGCGTCCCCTCCTTCCAACCTGGATCCCACCGGACCGTGAGGCCCAAGGAGAGCTTCCCACCTGTGCGAGGCTGCCGCCACCCAGGCTCTGTCCAGGCCCACTTTCTCCTGCAGTTCCCATCTGCATCCTTTCTGCTCTCTTGGAGCACGCCTTCCTCAGGACCCCCCACTGGACCAGTGCAACTTCCCCTTTCTGTAGAAGCCAAGCTCTCCAGATGTCTACAGGAGAAGACACCCAGTCAACTTCTGGCCTCCCCATCCACCTACAGACATGTGCACATGAACCCCTCCATAAGTGAACATGTATATTCAAGTGCACACATGACACACACATACTCACTAAAAAAAAAAAAGTCATGGTGCTTCTTGTTCTGACTGCTGACAAAGCACGCTCTGAATCAACAGTTGTGGTGACATCTAGCTTAGATCAGGAACTCCTCAAGGTAATACGCTAGAACAGTTCACCCTGCAGTCTGCGCCAGTCCATCTGTTCACACCCTGGTGCCATCCTTGTCTCCTGTTATAAACACTTGCTATGTGGGGCTGGTGGGATGGCGCAGCTGGTGAAGGTGCCTGAGAGGCCCACACGGTAGAGGAAGAAAAAATGACAACCTCAGGTCGTCCCCTGACCTGTACATATGAACTGTGTCACTCACACACTCCCTGCCAAACAAACAAACAAATAAAAAACACAATAGAAATCCCACTTGTGGGGCTGGAGAGATGGCTCAGAGTTAAGAGCACTGGCTGCTCTTGCAGAGGATCTGGGTTTGAATGCCAGAACCTGCATGGTGGTTAGCAACTGTCTGTAACTCCAGTTCCAGGGAATCCGACGCCCTCTTCTGGCCTCCGTGGGCATTGCACAACGTGGGTGTACTTCCACACATGCAGACAATAGCCTAATACACATAAAATAAAAAAATAATAAAATAAATATTTTAAAAATCCACTTGTTTTATGCTAGGACAGAGCTGAAAGTCATCTAGACCCCAGAGAGATAATTGCCTCTCCTCAACCTTCCTTTATGTGACTCAGAAGGCTCAATATCACAACACAAAGTCTTAGGGCTAACTGAGTAGAACAAGAATTTAAACTTGAGGGTCAGGCATGGTGGCACACACCTTCCCAGCACTTGGGAAGCAGAGACAGGCAGATCTCTGTGAGATAAAGGAAAGCCTGGTCTACAGTAGTGAGTTCCAGGACAGCTGGGGCTTCAGGGAAACCTTGTCTCAAAAACCCCAAACCAACCAAAGAAAAAGAACTTAAATTTGAACTTTAGCTCTAAAATATTCTGTCATGCCTCTTCAGAGTACAAAGAATATCCTGTAATCTACACATACCCCTCCTTAGAGAGAGGGCATTAGGATAAGGTCGGCGACCAAGCAGACAGAATGCTCGGACAAGGGTCTGGAAGTTTCCCAAGCACTTAGAATCCATGGTGTTTAGCCACTTAGAGGTGCTTCCTGAAGGCTTGTTGTTGACCCCTGCCTTCACCACATTTCCTCTCGCTCTATACATGTGCCAGCACTGGCCATTAGAACTTTCTGTGTGAGGGAGGCATTTTATACCTGCATTGCCCAAGACTGTGCCCACGGACCCCATGTGGCTACTGGGCCCTTAAAGTGTGGTGATTAATGGGGGAACGGAATCTTTAGTTGCATTCATTTTTAATTAACGTGAATGTATGCATAAATCACTCCCTGTGGCTAGCAGCTCTAGTATTGGACAGCACAGCTCTGTGTGACTCTTGGGTTTTTCTGAACCACAAGCTAAGGAGCTTCAGACAGCTCTCCAATATGTCATCCCTTGCTGCTTGGGTTTCTGATGTCAGAAGAGGGAGATTTTCCTACTTAGCCTTGATTCTATCATGAAACTTACGTTTTTTATCTTAAAAATTTTAAAAGTGGTTTATTTTTATTATTTTATGTTTATGAAAGTTTTGCCTGCATGTATGTAAGTGTGCCACATGTGTGCAATGTTCATGGAGGCCAGAAGAGGGTATCAGATCCCCTGAATGTTATGGATGGTTGTTAGCCATCATGTAAGTGCTGGGAACTGAACCCAGGACCTCTGAAAGGGCAGCCAGTGCTCTTAACCACTGAGCCGTCTCTTCAGCCCCATTGCTAAAAATCCTTTATATAATTTATCCCTTCAGCGTTGGAAGTAATGTGAAGAAAGAATTTTATTATAATGTAGATATTGAGATATAATTTGCAGCTCATGCAATTCATTCATTAATAAAAATAGAATTCTTAGCTGGGTACATATGTACACCTTTAATCCCAGCATTCGGGAGGCAGGCAGACAAATCTCTCTGAATTCTAGGCCACTCTAGTCACATAGTGAGACTATCTGAATAAAAAATAAAACAGAATAACAAAAAAAGAATTTCAAGATCATTTTTGGCTACATAGTTTGAGACCAGCTTGGATTTAATGTGCATTATGTTGGCAAAGCGTCCTGTGCTGTCTGACTATCTAAGCATATTTATCTCAGGGTGTCCTCCAAGGCCCTTTGTCTCAGGCATTGGCTGGCTTCTCCACCTCTGTGTTAGGAAGGGAGAGCAGCCCAGGAGTGGAAATGTTGTGCCCTTGAGGCTAGTGATAAGGAAACTCTTCTCAACAGGGGTTGCTATTGTTTATCCTCTGATAATAAAAGTGCCTGTGGTGGGGCAGAGAGGCCAGAGGTCCAACCACAGGAAACACAGCCATGGAGGGAGCGCTCAACCGGGAACTCCAGCTGACTGTCGCCACTTCCCGAGGGGGACACTGCGGGATGTTGTGAGTACCTGATTGGACGATGCTTTGCTGTCTCCCTATCCATCTTTCCGTCTGCCTGTCCATCCCTCCATCCGTCTGCTACTTGCTATTTATTATTTTATTTTGGCTTGCCGTTTCCCTAATAAACACATTCATTCAAAATGGAAAACATTGCTGTGGTGAATCATGCTCCAGACTGTGTGGAACACTGGGCTACAAGAAACCCAAACACACAAAAACCCAAAAACAAATGACCAATTTTGGGGTCAAATTCCCCTAGCATAAAATTCATAATTTTACCTACTTTTATTGGCTTCTGGGACATTTATATCATTGGTCAACTGTCTTAGACCATTCCTCCTGCTATGGCAAAATATCTTTGACTAGGTAATTTGCCAACTATAGAGGTTTATTGCTGTCAGCTTTAGAAGTGGGGAAGTCCTAGACCAGACACAGAATCAATTCGGTGTCTGGTGAGGGCTTATTTATCACAGGTGGTACCTTCTTCGTGTTTTCACATTGAAAAGGGGCAAACCCACAGCAGCTCATGATAGAAGGGTGCCAATGCTACTCTAGACATCTGTTATAAGGATGTTAATGCATTTGTGAAGCTGGAGCCTGCAGCTTAAAGCCCTGCCTTCTAACAGCCATACTGGGTAGGAGGTGCCAACATATGAACTTGAGGAATGCCTCATGAAGACCAGAGCAGCAACTCTCAACTATCATCACTGTCCAGTTCCAGAACATTCTTATCACCCGCAAAAGGCTCCTTGTTCCCATTAAACAGCGACTCACCAGCCCTCTGCTCCCTTCCTCCTGTAACCTCAGAACTACTTTCTCTGTGTGTGGCTGTGCCTGCTTCAATATTTCATGCAAACGAACTTCTACAGAGTATGGTTTTTACATCTGGCTTCCTTTATTCAGTATATTGTCTTCAAGATTTTTCCAGTTGTAAGTCACAGCGCACATCTGTAATTACAACACTTGAGAGGTGGAGGCGGGAGGATCATAAGTTTCAATGTTATTCTCAGTTACATAGTGAGTTTGAGGCTAGCTTGGGCTACATGAGACTGTCTCAAAACAAACAAAAAGATCTTTCCCTCTTGTGGCTTCCGCCATCCTTTACTCTAAATAACAGTGTGTAGACCAGTTTTTGTTTATTCACGAGTTAAGGAACATTTGGGCTGTTTCCACTCCATGACTTTCAGGAGCAGGCGTTGAATCCTGGAATTGGAGTTACAGACAGATGGTTGTTAGCCACCATGTGAACGCTGGGAACTGAACCTGGGTCCTCTGCAAGACAGCCAGTGCTCTTAACTGATGAGTCCTCTCTCCTGCCTTGCGTTTGTATTTTTGAGACTGAGTCTTGCTGTGTAGCCCACACTGAGCCTGAACTTGGGATCCTCCTGCCTCAGCCTCCTGAGTGCTAGGATCACAGGTATGCACTCCCACCATGCCTAGAGGTGAGAATGTTTTGTTTGAATGCTTGGGAACACATACTTTTCTCGTTTGTACATCCAGAAGTGGAATCACTGGGCCACTTAGCAACTGGATCTTTCACGTTTAGGGAAACTTTAGGACTGTTTTCCCAAGCTCTGCATTACAAGGCCACAAGTAGCGGGTGGACTCTCATTTCTCCACAGGCCCATGTTACGTGTTGCCTGGGATTTGGGCTGCAGCCATTCTAGTGGGTGTGGAGTCCATCCCACCCTTGTCTTCATGTGTATTTCCTTAGGAGCTAATGGTGTTGGCATTATTTGTTGTGTTTATTGGCTGCTTGTGTATCTTTTTAAAAAGATTTACTTTTGTTATTTTTATTTTTTATTTTATGTGTGTGAGGTTTTTTTGTCTACGTGTATGTAAGTGTACCACGTGTGTGCAATGCTCTGCAGAGGCCAGAAGAAGGCATTGGATTCTTTAGATCTGGAGAGTTACCGGTGATTGTGAGCACCATATCGGTGCTGGGAACTGAACTCAGATTCTCTGGAAGAGTAAGTGCTCTTAATCACTGAGTCATCTCCCCGGCCCTGCCCTGGCCCCAGCCCTGGTATGTATCTTTGGAGAGATGTTTATTTAAGTCATTCATCCATTATTATTATTATCATTATTTTACTGTTATTATTATATTGTTACTGTTGTTTTGAGACAAGGACTCATACACCCCAGATCGGCATCAAACTTGCTATACAGCTAAGGAAGGCCTTGCCCGTCTGACCTTCCTGTCTTTACTTCCCAAGTGCTGGGATTATAGGCAAGACTCACCTCACCTGGCTTAACACTTTATGTTTTTAGGATACTAGACCATTGTGGGTGTCTTTTTTTTTTTTTTCTCTTCATTTTAATTTTTCGTGGTGCTGGGCTATATCCCAAGCCCCTAGACCTCTATCGGGTATATGCTCTGTGAATCTTTTCTTCCTTGCTCTGGGTTTCTTTTGAGTTTCTTGTGTTGTTTGATTCCTGAGACTTTTTGAGGCAGATGAAATCCTATTTGTCTGATTTTCTCTTTTGTGGTCTGTGCTGTCACATTCATACTTACTTAAGAAGCCATTTCCAAATCCAAGCTCATGACAACTGATTCTCTTGTTTTTGTTTTGTTTTATTCCTGGAACTTTATAATTTAAAATTTTATATTAGGCCTTTGATCCCATTTCAGTCAATGCTTGTATATTGTGCTAATTGAGACTCTTTGTCACTGTGACACATTCCTGAGGAAAACAAGTTAAAGAAAGAAGGAATGAAGTTGGTTTCTGAGGTTTCCCCCCTTGGCCGGCTGGATTCACATGTTCAGCACCACAGTGAAGGGTGTCAGGGAGGAAAGAGCCGCTAACTTCACTGTTGCCAGGAAGCAGAAGGAGACCGAGGCGCCCTGGGCAAGACACAGCCTCCAAAAACAAGCCCCAAGTGACCTTCTTCCAACTAGGCCCCGCCTCTAAAAGTTCCTCCCATCTTCCAATAACATCATCGGATACGAAATCCATCAGTGAATGAACTAACTCAGTGATGAAGTCAAAGCCCTCATAGATCCAGTCACCGTCCAATGACAAGCTTCCCCAGCTGGGGATCAAGCCTTTAACACAGGAGCTGTGTATGTGTGTGTTTTGTGTGTGTGTGTGTGTGTGTGTGTGTGTACATATGTATGTTGCAGGTGAGGTTGGGACCTAACGTCTTTTATATGTATAAATCCAGATTTGGAGGTTTAAATATAATTTACGCATTTTATTTATTTTGTGCTACAGCATGCATCTGGAGGTCAGAAGACAACCTGAGAGAGTCAGTTCCCTCATTCCGTCATGTGGGACTCAGACCATGAAGCTTGGAGGCAGGAGCCTTTACCCAGTGAGCCATCTTGGCAGTACGCCTCCTTGATTTTTCAGACAAGCTCCCTAGCCCAGGCTGGCCTCAAACTCCGTGTTGCTTGAACTTCTGATTCCCCTGCCTCCACTTCCCAAATACTGGGATACAAACATATGTACCTGGTTTATTCCGTGCTGGGGCTCAAACCCAGGGCCTTGTGCATACTGGGCAAGCATTCTACCAGATGAGTTACATCCCAGACCCCAGATATCCAGTTTTTGAGATGGAGGTTTGTTATATAGCCCAAACCCGCCTTTATCTCACTAAGTAGCCCAGGCTGGACTTAAACCTGCCTTTCTCTTGCCTCCACCTCCCTATGGCTAAGGTTCCAGGCATGAGCCACCATGCTCAGCTCCCAGCACTATTTGTTGAAGATTATTCTTTCCCCTTTGAATGGTTTTAGATTCTTGAAGGAAATCAGTTTAGCAGAGATTTCCGAATGTGTTTCTAGACGTCCAGTTCCAGTCTGTTTGACCTCTGGTCCCATGACAGTTAGACAGGGCCTTCAGTATTGTAGCTTTCAGTATCTTTGGATTAAGGAAATCTAAGTCCTCTACTTTGTGCTTGTTTTCCTGATGGTTTCAGTTCTTCTGCTTCCCCTGAGTTTCTATAGGATTTTAGGATGTGCGTGTCCTTTTCTGAAAAAAATGATGGTTGGCATTCTGAATCTGTGTATCAATTTGAAAATCACTAGGTGGTGCAGGCAGGCACGTCAGGAGTTCAAGGGTAGCCTCAGTTGCACAATGAGTTCAAGGCCAACCTAGGATACATGAGGTCAAATACTACCCTCTCAAACTACAGGGGAGTGTTTTCTTCATCTTATAAATATTACCTTCCAACCTTCTTCCTTTATATTTTTGTTTTAGAGACAGGGTTTCTTGTAACCCAGGCTGGCCTCAAACTTGCTACATAGCTGAGGATGACCTTAAATTTCTGATCCTCCTGTTGCCACATTCTCAGTGCTGGGATTACAGTCCTGTGCTGAGAATTGAACCCAGGACTTTGTGCATGCTGGGTGAGCACTCTATCCACTGGACTACATCTCCAACTTGATGTCCTGAAGATTTGCCGTGATTCACCGCTAGGGTCAAAGCCACTATGCAAATGGAGTATAAGTCCCAGAACCGGGCCCTGCTGTACAGCACTGTGTGAACTGTGAACCTGACTACCAGGATAAGTACCACGATCCTGACAGGGCCCTTCCCCGAACTCATCACTTCAGCACCTAAACACTTCAGGAGTGCATTTTAAAAATGCCACAGTGGGGCTGGGGAGATGACACGGGGTAAAACACTGACTGGGTAAGCACGAGGACCTCAGCTCAGATGCTTAGCACCCATGTAAAAAGCTGGGCGTGGGGGCACTCTGTAACCTTGGCACTTTGAGTTGGAGACAGGCGAATGCCAATGGCTCACTAGCAGGTCAATTTAGCCAAAAAGGTAGGCTCCAGGATCAGTGAGAGACCCTGTCTGAAAAAAGGTGGAGAGAAAGACACCCAAAACCAACCTCTGGCCTTACACACACACACACACACACTACCCCACACCCAATCAAGTCAAATCAAACCAAATAAAATTAAAACAAAATACCACAGGAACAGCTGCGCCCTTATCTGCATTCTTGGGTTAAGTGTTTTACTCCAGTGTGTCTGAGTGGCTGTTTTAATTATTCAGGAATCTGAACATTGCCTTTTTGATGACTGGGACATCAGGAACATATCCGTCAGGATTTCCTCTGTGTTACCGTAGCCTCAGGGCCAGGACAAACTT
Source organism: Eospalax fontanierii (assembly GCA_035773235.1). Taxonomy (NCBI): domain Eukaryota; kingdom Metazoa; phylum Chordata; class Mammalia; order Rodentia; family Spalacidae; genus Eospalax; species Eospalax fontanierii. Next base: position 15,075,275 of record CM069553.1, read on the forward strand.
TCTCTGTCTGTGTTTTTTTCTCTTTCTCTCTAGGTTTTTCAAGATTTATTTCATTTTTAATTATGTGTGCATGCGTGTCTCCGTGTGTGTTTATGTGCACATGATTACAGATGCCTGCAAAAGCCAGAAAAGGGTACTGAATTCTCTGAAGCTGGAGTTACAGGAGGTTGTGAGCCACATGCAAGTGTGCATGTATGTATGATGTGTGTGTGGAGACCAGAGGTCAACATCCAGAGTCTTCTACTGCCATTTTCCATCTTACTTAATTTAAAACATTTTGCATTTATCTATTTTGTGTGTGTGGGGAGGCGTGTGTGTGTGTGACACAGTGCACAGTTAAGGGACAACTGACAGCACTCTGTTCTCTCCTCCCATCACATGGGTCCTGGGGATCCAACTTCAGTCACTGGACTCAGCAGCAACTGCCTTTACCCATTGAGTCATCTCACCAGCCCAGAGAGATAACAGTGTCCAGAATGGATACTTTTAGTTTTTAAGAAAGAGTTATTTATTTGTGTTTCATGTGTACAGAGGTCAGAAGAAAGTGTTGCATCCCTGAAACTAGAGTTACAGGTGGTTGTGAGCCACCCTGGATGCTGGGAACTGAATCTTTGCTGCAAGAACAACAAAGATTGCTCCTGTGAGTGACTCTCCCCCACACTCCTGTAAGTGACCCCGGTAAACTCACTGATTCACAAGGCTGACTTTGGTGGTACCCTTACTTTGGTCTGTCATCAGTTCCCTGTCTGGAATGAGTAGATAGTTGTTTACATCTCCCAGGAACAGCGTCACACAACAAATCCCAGACCTCAGGAGGTTGAGGCAAGAAGATTGTTGTCAGTTTGAGACCAGTCTGGACTTCAAAGTGAGTTCTGGGCTGTAAAGTGAGACACTGTTTTAAAAAACCCCAAACCTAAATAAACTGGCAACAGTAACAAAAATTAATGTAATATACCCGGTAATACAATGAAGAAACAAAACCTTAGGATCATTTCAATGGCTGAAGAAAGACTTGAAAAGATCCAACATCCTCTGTGATTAAACACATTCAACGTAGTCGGGCCAAGTGGCACACGTCTTTAATCTCAGTGGGAAGCAGAGGCGGAGGAAGAGGCAGAGGCGGAGGTAGGTAGATCGCTGTGAGTTTGAGGCCAGCCTGGTCTATATAGATAGTTCTAGGCTAGCTGGGGCTACATAATGAGATCATATCTGAAAAATAAATATAGGGCTGGGGATGTAGCTCAGTGGGAATGTTGAACCAGCAGGGCCAAGCCCAGGGGTTGATCTCCAGCACTGCCAGAAACAGAAATGAAGACATTTTGCAAATTGGAAAGGCAAGGGGCCACCTCTCACTTTACATTTGATTGTTGGTTCCCTCTGTGACTCTAAAGCTCCTGTATTTATAAGACAGTGTGAGGAGTTGGTTCTCTCCTTCCACCATGTGGGTACTGGGAATTGAAATTAGGTTATCAGGCTTGGTAGTAAGTACCTTTACCCCTGAACCATGTTGCCAGTCCCTACCTTATTTATTTATTATTTAATTTTTTTAGACAAGGTCTCCCTGTAGCCCCAGTTGGCCCAGAACTCACCATGTAGATCAGACTGGCCTCCATCTCACAGAAATCTGCCTGCCTCTGCCTCTTGAGGGCTGGGATTAAAGGTGTGTGCCACCATGCTCTGCCCTTCTCACACCTTAGTTTTTGAGACAGGTTCTCCTCAGTGAACCTGGAGCTCACCCAGTCAGCTGGATTGGCAGATCAGTGAGCTTTAGGATTCGCTTGTCTCTGCCCTGGCCTCCAGCTCTGCGGTGATAATGTGTGCTGCTGTGTTTGGCTTTTACCTGAGTGCTCAAGATCTGAACTCGGGTCCTCATACGTGCACTTTTCCCACTCTCTGCAACAGCAGACAGTGCTCTTAACTGCCACATTTTGTTCTAAATAGTTTCCTGAGCCCCAGAAGAGAAATGTCCTTTGATCTGCCTACTTTTGTTTCTGAATGCCTGCTTAGAGCGTGTTAGCCACGCTAATAAAAATTTGGGTTGGGGGTAGAGACTTGGGGCCTTTATCCTGCAGGACAGAGAGGCTCCTGGTCTCCAGCTTCAATGTTTAAGTGTCTCTTGTATTGTTATAGTGAGCCATCTGTCCTCTGTACACACCACTGTACAGTCACGCTGGACGTAGCAGTTTATCGTAATGGTTTTTCAATGAAGCATTTGCTCTAAAGAAGCAGAAAAAAATGTGACTTTACTTATTATGTGGCATATAATAAGTAAACAGACACGTGGAAGTTAGAGACAGCCTGCAGGAGCTGGTTCTCTCCTTCCACCCTGCGGATCCTCAGGCCTGGTGGCAAGTACCTTTACTAGCTGAGCAACCTTGCTGGTTGCGGGATGAAAACTTCATTTAACTTTCCTTATCTAACTGGAGCAGAGGCTTGCAAAAGCTGTCCCAAAGCTCTTCTCCTGGGAGGTCTCCAAGCAGACAGGCACTGACCTTGAATATCAGAATAGTACAGAAGAATATATTAGGGCTCTTCAGAACCTTCCATCCGAGGAAGCCTTAAAATGATTCCCCCGTTTTGTTAAGTTCAGTATATAAACTCTGTGTCTTTTCAGAGGGTTGAGTGGTTTCCTACACACATGTAAACAAACCTGCCTCCTCTCCTGGGAACTGCTTATGGTCAGTTGCATGTCCTGCCTTTGGGTCCATGTCAGAAGAACCCTTTACCTCCCAGTGAAATCCCTCTCCTCCTCTTCCTCCTCCTTCTCCTCCTCCCTTTGCTCCTCCTCTTCTGGCTGCTCCTGCTCCTCCTCCTCTTCTCTCCTCCTTCCCCTCTCCTTTCCCCTCCCTCTCTTCCTCCTGCTCTTCCTTCTTTCTCCTTCCTTCCTCTCTTTCTCTTTCTTCTTTTTGGAGACCAAGTCTCCTTGTGCAGCCCGGCGGGCCTCAAACTCACCACTCTCTGTGAATGCTGAGAATGCAGTGCGTACTAATAGCCAGCTTCTTTCTTCTCAATCTTTTTATTTTTATTTTCTACAAACACGAGGATCCAGTTTTAAATTCCCCTTAGAGCACCTGAGATCAACTCTTACTCTCTCCTTTATTATTTTTATTGTCAAAGAAAAAAACAAAACAAAACTCAAAAACAACAACAACAGAAAGTTGAGAGTTTTTTTCCCTGTAGTCAGGCTCTCATGTATTCCAGGCTACTAACTACGGAGCCAGGGTGGCTTTGAACTCCTGATTCTCCTGCCTCCACCTCCTGAGTGCTGAGATCACCCGCATGCACGGGGCCACACTTAGTTTATGTGGTGTGGAGCTGGAACACAGGGCCTTGTGCATGCTGGGCAAGCACTGTGCCAACTGAGACATGTCCTGTAGCCCCTTCAAAATTGAGTTTTAGAGCAGCCATAAGCTTGCAACAAGAGTGAGTAGAACGGACAGGTTTCCTGTATGCTACCCGATCCGCATACACAAAGCCCTCTCTATTATGAACATCCGCAACGTGAGAGGCACATTAGTTGCCATGATGAATCTCCACCCTTGTCCAAAGTATGCAGAGGACACCCTCTCAACGCTGTTCACACTGTGAGTCTGGGCAGAGGTATAGCGCATGCCTGTCATTGTACTGTCACTCGGAGTAGTTTCCCTGCCCTAAAGTCCTCTGTGCTCTGCTGCTCAGTCTATTCACAGCTCCCATCCCCCCGCCCTGCCAACTTGGGATCTTTTTGACTGTCTCTGTGGTTTTGCTGCAGAAGGCAGCATTGTCACACCAGCATCTTCCTTGTGAGACACAGTAAAGGCTCTTCTCATGGTCTAATGGCCAATTACTGGAAAAAGACGTGAGGGGGAAGTAAAGCTCTGTTATTAGCAGTGCACAGCCCTCAGCGGGGACTGGAGAAGCTAGAACGGAAATTATTTTTAAAGTTTTGTTTATTTTTATTTTATGTATCTGAGTGTTCTGCCCGTGCGTAAGTGTACCCATGTGTGCATGCAGACCAGAAAAAGGCATCAGATCCTCTAAAACTAGAGTTACAGAGGTTATTAGCTGTCATGCGTATGTTGGGAACTGACCCTGAGTTCTTGGAAGAGCAGTCAGTGCTCTTAACCTCTGAGCCATTCTCCATGACCACAGGGTATTTTTTTAAATATCCAATTCAAAGCCCATGTTGAAGAATCTCTTGATGGCTCCCCAAGAGAATCCCTTCATTGGGCTCTTCCTCAATTTTCTTTTGGTCTCCAAGCCTGAACTTGAGAGTGATGAATTCAGGATGTTTTCAGTCACTTTGATAGCTGGTGGAGTGACTAGAATCACAGTGTGAGTTCCTCCCAGATGGCTTTTAATCTATGGGGCTCTGAAAGTTCCCAGATAAACCTTTTTGTCTTCAGAGACAAACATATTTGGTAATATCCCCGTGCGTGGCTAACAAATACATTACTGGAATTTTGGTGTCCCTTTGCAGTTGCCAAATGATGGGGGTGGGGTGGGGTCCCTTCTTATGGTTCTTAGTCTCATTATAAAGGAATTTAAGAATGGATTCAAATGAAAGCTTAAGGATAATTTTATTAGTGTTTAAAAAAAAAAAAACTCTTGGGGCAGGCAAGCTATAAATCCCAGCAGCCCTGAGGAGGAGAATAGAGGAGAGAAGACAAAAAACAAAAAAAACCAACTCTGCCCCATGCCCAACCACCATGGATGTTAGGTACATGACAGCCAGCTGCCACAGGTCAGGGAGAGAATCTTTAAAGAGAGAATAAAGAAGCCCAAGATGAACCAGTGCCTTTAATCCTAGTACTTCGGAGGCAGAGGCAGGCAGATCTCTGTGAGATACAGGCCAGCCTGATCTACATAGCGGGTTCTAGGCCAGCTGGGGCTACAGGGAGACCTTGTCTCAAAAAGACCAAAAAAAAAGCCCAAAATGTTGGTGCGGCCCAAAGTGTTAGGGAAAGGCATGCTTAGAAAAGAGACAGAAGACGTGAAGATTTTCTGAGTTCTTCAGAGAAGTGGGCAGACTTACAACGCTACATGCCCATGGTCAGCCTGCTAAGTTACTGCCAACAGTATGTTTAATTTTGTAAGAAACTGCTAAATAGTCTTTACTCAAGTCCTTACCAGCATGCTCCTGCGTGTGCATGTGTGTGTGTGTGTGTGTGTGTGTGTGTGTGTGTGTGTGTGTGTGGTAGTCAGAGGTCGGCTTTGGGTGTCTTCCTTGATTGCTCTCTATCTTATTTTTTAAATCTTGTGTATTATTTTTATTTTATGTGTATAAGTGCACCCATGTTGTGCAACGCCTGTGGAAGAAGAAGAGGGCGCTGGATTCCTCGGAACCGGAGTGAGAAAGAAGAGGGCGTTGGATTCCTTGGAACTGGAGTGACGGACAGCTGTTGGCTGCCAAGTAGGTGCTGGCAATTGAACCCAGATCCTCTGCAAGAACAGTCAGTGCTCTTAACCACTGAGCTATCTCAGTCCCCTCCATCTTTTTATTGTTATTTTTGAAGCAAGGTTGTCATCACTGCCTGGAGCTCTCTAATTGGCTAGACTGGCTGATAAACAAGTCCCAAGGGTCCTCGCTCCTGGGTCTGTCTCCCCAGCTTGGTATGACAGGTGCACACTTCCATGCCCAGCTTTTTGTGGGAGTACTGGAGATCCAGATCCTCATGTTTGTGAGTAAAAACGTTACTGATTGAACTACCATTCACCAGCCTCCCAACATCAACATTTGGTGGTGTCCTGTTTTTTGAGTTTGAGCCACTCTGATAGGCATGTGCTGGAATCTGCATGTTTGAATCTGCTTTTCCTTGAGAAGGTGCCACCTGGGGTATAAATTTTGTATTCTTATCTGCCAACCCTGTGGTTTCTGTTGAGGTCACTCTAAAAGGTTAGTGGCCCATTTTTTCAATCATTATTTTGTTCTCTCTCACTCTCTCTCTCTCTCTCTCTCGGGGATTTCAGGTGAATGACATCATGCCCAGTGTAGTTGTACTGTTCTCTCTTTTTTTGGCATGTGTACATGTGTATGGTGTACATGCATGTGTATGTACATGTTCACCTGTGTGGATGCACATATGTGTGGGTGCCATGTACATGTGTGTTCACAGGTATGGAGGCCACAACCTTGGATGTCTTCTTTAATTGCTCTCCACTGTATTTACCGAGACAGGGTCTCCTGCTGAACCCAGAGCTTGCTGAATCTGTGACACTACTAGAAGATGGTCCAAGTACCCTTCCCATCTCTCTCTGTTTCCTGGGATTTGCTCTGCCACAAGCCCCAAATCAATGAGCTAAGTGACATGAACCAGGGCTTCCTAAACGGGGAGCCACAAGAAACCGTTCCTCTATATGTGGATGATCTCAGCTTGCCTTGGTGATACTCTGTCTCTGCTTCTCAAGTGCTGGGATGACAGGTAGGCGACTACACCCACTCAGTTTTCATGTGGATACTGGGGATCTGCACTCCAGTCTTCACACTTGTGTGGCAACTCTTTTAATCACTGAAAAATATAAGATGTCCCTGTTGCTGGAATAGGGAGATGGCTCAGAGGGGAAAGCACTGCCTGAGCAAGCATTAGGATCTGAGTTCGAATCCTCAGAATCCAATAAAGCCAGACCGAGGAGTGTAACTCTGTAATGCCTGCATGCCTATGGTGAGATGGGAGGTAGGGACAGGAGACTCCCAGTTCACCGGCCAGCTAGCTTATGAGGTGGCACCTGGCTTATGAGGTGGCAAACACCAAAGGGACCCTTGCCAAACAAGGTGGAAGGTGAGGATGGACAGCCAAGGTTGTTGTCCAACTTCCAAACGTGCACCATGTATGCACTTGCACTCACACACCTGAACATGAGCATGCATGTCTGTCCATGCACTGTACACACATACACACATGAAGATTTTTTTAAAGTTATTGGTACTCTGAGAGGTACAACTGGACCCCAAATCAGGGCAGGCATCTGGGGGGAGGTGTCTCCATAGCGGAAGCTGAGTATATAGGACAGAATGAGGAAAGGCTTTTAGTGGATTGAGGGGGGATTTCCAGGCAGAAAAGAGAATGTGCGAATGTCCTGTACCAGGGAAGAGCACATCCATGGAACTGTAGGAAGATGCAAGAGACTGCATCCAGGGGCAAGATGTGACTGAAGACAGTGAGGACCAGACATTTCAGAGACCAGTCAGCCATGACTGAATTTATCAGCACAACAGCAAAGAGGATCCAGGGATGGCTGTTAGTTGGCTCTTTGTTCCTGTGACAAAATATCTGAGATCATTCGCATATAACGAGGAACGGTTTCTTGTGGCTCCCCGTTTAGGAAGCTTTGGTTCATGTCACTTAGCTCACTGGTTTGGGGCGTGTAGCAGAGCAAATCCCAGGAAACAGGGAGAGATGGGTCAGGTACTTGGACCACCTCCCAGTAGTATCACAGGAGGGGGACCAAGCCTTCAACACGTGACTAAGGGGACATCCAAGATCCTAAGTGGAACAAAGACTTCTCAGCAGAGGTGGGATTGGGATGCAGTGTGATGGTCTGATGTGTCTACTGCGTGAAGAAAGCAATGTCAGATGGGGACCACAGGTGGGCTTACAGCTGCCTGGTGAGGAACTGGCTGCCTGGACCAGACGTGGTGGTGGAGATGGATTTAGACCCTTTTAGGGATTTGTTGGTAAGATCACATGAGCTGGGGGCGATCTCAAACCTGGGGAAGGAGGGATGAGGAGGACACCAAGGTATAGACCTGATCTGTGGATTAAAAAGGACTCCTTCCAGGCTGCAGAGATGGCTCCGTGGTTAAGAGCACTGGCTGCTTTTGCAGAGGACCTGGGTTCAAGTCTCAGCACCATATGGTGGCTAACAACCATCTATAACTCCAGTTCTGGGGGATCTGAATCTTCTGACCTTCAAAAGCACTGAAAGACATGGGTGCCTTTGCATACATGCAGGCAATACACTCATACACATAAAATAAACATAATAAATAATCTTTTTTTAAAGCTGAGATTTGGGCTGGAGAGATGGCACAATAGTTAAAAGTGCTTGCTGCTTTTGCAGAGAACACAAGTTTGGTTCCCAGTACCCAAGTCAAGTGGCTCCCAGCTCCCAGATTCACCTTTAGTGGATCTGACACCCTCTTCTGGCCTCCATAGGCACCTGCTCTCAAGTGCACAGACTCCTCACACAGACACAGTCACACACACACACAGACACAATTCAAAATAAGAAAAGAGGCTGAGGTTTTCCAAGAACACACAGAACACTCACTCCTCCAGCAGGGCAGAGGCCGCGGTGAGAACCCTCCCTTGCTGGAGCTCTGGGAGACCCCGCACACCTGGAGGAAGAGTCAAGAGGATGGACGCCGTGACACTGTGTCTGCACCCCGACAAAGGCAGTGCCCTGGAGGTGCCAGTGTGCACTTGTAATCCAGCAACGGGGAGATGTAGTCAGGAAGATGCACGGGGCTCACTGGCCAATAAGACACTGTCTCAAAAAAGAAAAAAAGTCAGAACCTAAGGCGACCTTAAGTTGTTCTCTGGCTTCCACACACATGTGCATACACATACACTCTTATGCAAACACACACACCACACAAAGAACGGTAATCCCTTTCTCCAAAAAGCCAAGGTGCTGGGAGGTGAAAGGCCCTTATACTTCCTGTGAGGAATTAAGAACTAGATTGATCTGAAGGCCAGTGGATTCTGTTTTATGATAAGCAAACAGAGGTTCAGAGAGGGGTGTACTTTGGTTCAAGCACACACAGCAAACTTCAGTATGAGATTCCAACTTCAGCCTGAACTTTTGCTCAGTCTAAGCCCCTTCCCTTGGGGCAAGACAGACACTAGGAACCGAGAGCAGTTGGTCCACGTTGGTCCTGAAGCTCCCTGCGGTTAAGAAGACTGATCATGAGATTCGAGTATGTGGATACATTAACAAAGCTGGATTTCAATATCCGAAGCATTACCGCCTGAGGTAAAATCCCCAAGCTAGGGAAAGAGCTGCATCTCCTGCCAACACTTGGTAGCCGGCTTGGTAATTGGCCCTGAGTGTCCCAAGTGGAGAAAGCCAGGTAGAAATGGCCAGGGAGGACGGTTCTTTCAAAACGGCAAATATCAAGGCTGTGGATCACAAAGGGGTGCTGCACTCACAGGGCGGAGATGGGCACACTTTCTCCTCACAGTGCTAGAGTCAGGGGAAGAGGAAGCGAGGAGACCCCCACAACCCTGCTTGTGAGACCCCAGAAAGCAGCACCAGGCCCCGCCCACCAACACCCAAATAAACAGGCTCCACCCACCACCCCATTAGAGGTTCCTGTGAAGTTCGCTGGTCCTAGGGTTGGTCTATTTCGGCCCTGGTAAACTGCTGGTAATGCTCAAGACGTCCCTATATGCGGGACTTATTCTCCTAGCACTCTGAATGTGCAAGGCATTCTGGGAAGTGCTGTGCAGGGAGACTAGAAGACATGAACTTATCTCTGTCCGCAGGGAGCTCACAACCTCACTGCCTAGCATGGGAAGCTCTTGGGAGTGGTACCCGGATATGGTCTTAAATAACCCAGGCTCACAGGCCATGAAGACCTTCAGTTTTCAGTTTCCTAATCTTCCACCCGAGCCAATACACCGTCGGCTCTCCCTGCCACTTGCTAAAAGTCTGTGGCAGGCAGCAGATTGGAAGTAGAATTTAGTGACGCATTTTGAATTCATGAAAATCTATGCTCACGATTGCCTTCTATTTATAGCGAGTGAGACTGGTTTTCCATGTCTCAGAGCCGGTTAATTCTAAAATAAATCTATTGGCATTAAAAAAGAAAAAAACCTACTAGAAGCAACATAGCAACCAGACCTCAGTGCAGGTGACACCCAGGCATGCCAAGCACAGAGGCAGGGTAAACAACGGTCTAGAATCTGAGAGAAGTTTCTAGAAAAGGAAGTGTACTGCCCTCCCACCCAGTGTCCCCGACTTGAATTCACCCTGTGGATCCCTGTCCCACCTCTTTCTAGAATATCTCAAGGATCAGAAGACTTTCCTTCTGGCCCAGGATCAACTGGCAAAGACCAGCTGCACTAACAGAGTAGTTAACAACATGGCTATTGTCTGGGGGGATTGTTTCCTGCCTGCCCCCCATCCCCTGGGAAAGAAGTAATAGAAACAAACCCCTCTGGGACTCAGTAGAACATTGTTTGGAGGGACAGTGATAAGACTTACCAGGGGCCCCCAGTTTCAATGTTGGGGACCGAACTCCCGGCTCTCTAGAGCCTTAAGTGGCCTGGTCAGCACCATATTCCTTACCAAATCCTTCCTATGTAACTCAAAATATATAAATAACATTAAATCACAAACACACACCTAACATGTATGCCAAAATTAAATGCCATTTATGCTTCCGATAAGTTTACTGATTGCAAAATGCTAGGTAAGATTGTGCAAGTGAACTTTGTTCTTTTGTTTGGACTTTTGAGGCTCTTGCACTTCTGTGGTACACTGGAGACATTGAAAAAAATTTAAATCGTGTGTGTGTGTGTGTGTGTGCGCGCGCACGCTACTGTTGGTCCTCACTCTCAGCCCAGGGGACTCGAACCCCTCCCAGGGCTGCCTGAGAGCCCAACCTCGGGGAGCCTCACCCCACTCCCACTCTCAGCCTAGGGGACTCGAACCCCTTCAGGCTGCCTGAGTGTCAGTCCCAAGAATCCAGACCGTCAGATGCAAGCAGCATGAGGAGTTTATTACACTTGTACAAGTGGGTGACTTGGCCTCGGGATGCCAAGCCCCCCCCGGCCCTGCTCGGACCAAGCTCTTATAGCAAAAAACCACAAGATTATCATACAGGGTATAGATTGGCACAGACCAGGGTTACAAAAAGACAACTTTTACATAGTCCAACCTTTTTCTCAGTAATGCCACAAGCATTGTGACACATTACAAATTGTTGACTTGACAAATGTCTTGACCAGGAGTCTATTTTTATTAGAAAAGGGGCTTTTTCTGTTATTATCCCAGACATTATCTCACCTACCACAAGTTGTTGACATGGCTTTTGTGACAGGAGATGCTGACATAGCCCTTATGACTTTTGGGACTTTTCACTTAGGGAGGGGTGAGCTGACAAGGAGGTTTTAATGGCTAAAGTGAGGGTCCTGTCTTTTAAGAAAAAATGAAGGTCCTACACTACGTGTGTAGTTTAGAGTGCAACTTGTGGGCATCTGTTTTCTTCTTCTACCGTGTGGGTACCGGGGATTTAATGCAGGTCATCAGACTTGGCAGCAAGTGCCTTTATCCTCTGAACCATTTCCCTGGCCCTGGACACGTTTTTTAAGAGTGACCACTAGTTGCTAAGCAGGGTAGGATGAGGACAGGATGGGGTGGGGTGGGATTGTCCCAGCCCAAGGTCTGCTGTTGCACCCAGGGTCAGAATTCAGACATGCCAGCCCACCTGTCAGGGTCTCTGTGCTGTCAGTTCCCTGGGCAGCCCTTTTGCCAGGGGAGCAGGAACTTGTCCTGACTCCAGCAGGTTTATTAGGTTATTAATTTCAAGAGGTTTTGTTTATCTCCCCCCGCACATGCCCACTGCAGTCCTTCATGGAGGTGTGGGGGGAATCATTTCCCAGGTGGAAAAAATGATCAAAGAATAAAGAGCTGGGGGGCTGAGGATGTAACTCAGTTGGTAGAGCAATTGCCTAGCATGTGTGAAGCCCTGGTTCAATCCCCAGCCCTGCATAAACCAGATCTGGTGGCACACTCCTGTAATCCCAACACTTGGGAGAGGAGAAGCAGGGGGATCAGAAGTTCAAGGTTGCCGGCCATTGGCACACACCTTTATTCCTATCACTTGGGAGGCAGAGGCAGGCGGATCTCTGTGAGATCCAGGCCAGCCTGGTCTATACAGAGAGTTCCAAGTCAGCTGGGGCTACAGGAAGATCCTGTCTCCTTTCCCCCAAAAAGAAGAAAAAAGTTCAAGGTCATTTTTGGCTATGTAGTGAGTTCCAGGCCAACTTGGGATACATGAGACTTTATTCAAAAAGAATTAAGGACCAGGATGGTCTGTGAGCCACTGCTAGAATACACAGCAGTAACGGGACACATTCTTAGACCAGCTGGGCAGAGCAAGGTCCCACACCTTCCTCAACTTTGTCCTTTAAGAAATCAGGAAATACAAGTTTGTGGTTGGGACGGGACCCAGTGTGTGATTTAATTATGAATGCATCCTAGCACACAATACATGCTCAAAAAATTGTCATTAACTCAGAAGAAGTCCTTCTTGACTGCAAGAAGAGAGGCCAGGATGGAGCCGGGTCTCAGAGAACCTGCTTCGGCATGATGGGCACAAAATAAAAGACACTCTGGGGACAGGAGATGACAAGTTCGCATATCCTTGGTTTAGAAGGCCTGTTGCCCACCGAGTCCCTCTCCTCTTCCCAAGGGAAGAGCCACTGTTCCGGAAAATGCAAACATACCACCAGAGACAAACTGGCCGCTGATCTGTATCTTATATGGGAAATCTTCCCAAGTCACAAGGACAAAAATTTCTTTAAAAACAATTATCCTGTTGGCTAATGAGCCCCAGTTTCCCTCCAAGAACCACATCGAAGGGCTCTGGCTTTGCCGCTGACATTCGCCCACGTTTTCTTCCCATCATTGCCGTTGCCTTTCCAAGACCCTTTCTTTCCAAATAGAGAACTCTTCTTCCTGTAATTTGTCCTGCCTTCCTCTCCCTCCTTTCTTGAGACAGGGTGTTACAGAATCCAAGCTGGCCTCCAGCTCTCTATGTGGCCGAGTGGGTTACAGGTGTGAGCCACCACGCTCGGTTTATGTGCATGCCAGACACACTCCACCATCTGAACTCCAGCTCCGGCTTCTCCCTTCTGACCCCCTCCTCCTCTTTCTTTTTCTCCCTCCTTCATTTCCTTTATTGGGACAGGGTCTCTTATAGCCCAGGCTGGTCTTGAACTCACTATGTAGCTGAGAATGACTAGGAGACCTTGAATTCTTCATCTTCCTGCCTCCACCTCCCTGGTGCTGGGATTGCAGGTATGTGCTGTCACATTTAGTCTTAGTTTTTACTTTGTTTGTTTGAGACAGGGTCTCCTTATATAGCCATGGCTGGTCTGGAACTCCGTGTCAACCTGGCTGGCCTTGATCTCACAGAGATCTGCCTGCCTCTGCCTTGCAAATGCTGGGATTAAAGGCACGTGTGACTGGGCCTGGCTTCAGTTTTTTAAAGAATATTTTATTTACTTTAATTGTATGTGTGTGAGTGTATTGCCTGCCTCTGCCTATGTAAGGGCCCCCATTTTCTGCAATGCCCGAGAAGGTCAGAAGAAGGTGTCAGATCACCTGTGAACTGGAGTTATGAACAGTTGTTAACTACCATGTGGGTGCTGAGGCCTGAGTCTGGGTCCTCTCCAAGAGCAGCCAGTACTCTTAATGGCCGAGTCATCTCTTCAGCCTCCCCACTCACTCCCTCTGACCTCAGTTTTCACTTCTGGCACCACTCAGATGAGTTTTGTATCAGGGAGATGAGGAGGGAGAAGAGCTGGACAGGTAGCTAAAAACAGAGATTGACCCACTGTCCCAGCAGTGAAGGCTGCCTGTCTGCCTGCAGCCTTCAGTGTCCAACCAAATGCAGAAGCACCAAGATTGGTGTTTTCCAGAAAGTCCTGCTCAGGCTCTCCTTTGACATGTCTTAACCAGCCCAACTCTGAGGCCTGGAGACTCCTCCTCGCTCCTGCCCTTGGGGACACAGTGCCCACACTCTGAAGTTGGCAGCCACAATCACTGTTTCTATTGACCCTTTAGGCGTGTTACCATCCATCCGCTCTCTCCTGGTAGAGGTCAGGTGACACAGGGACAAGGAGATTATTATGGTGTGTACCAGCAAGCAGAGTGTCCTTAAATGGGTGTGTTCTGAGCGTGCTTCAGGCACAGACACTAGTGCCTGCATCTGTGCTCACGGGGTCTCCCACAGGAGTATCACAGGGGCGGGTGGAGTGTGTCTTCTCTCTCTTGAGAGATAAAGAAATTGGACGGCTTGAAGCTCATTTTAGGATGAAATAAGAAAGTGAATTTTTAAAATTAGCATACGAACTAACAGGTTTCTGTAGGACATTTTCACACATAGCTTTTGTTGCTTATTCTTACGCTTGATTATCCGATTCTACTCCAGGTATCCCCCCAAGCCCCGCCCCATGTTCCAATCTAATAGCGTATGTGTCCATTGCTTCCCATGCCCTCCCAAGCCTCTTTTTTCCTTCAGGGCCCCCTTTCTAACTATAAACACCCAATCCAACATAAATGCATACATGCACGTATGTAAACGCATAAATGCACATAAAGCTAAGCCCTGCCTATGAGAGAGAGCAGGAAGTGTTTGCTTTTCTGAGCTGGCTTCCCTCAGCATATTTTTCAGTCCTATCCATTTTCTTACAAATTTCGTTTTTCTGTACAGCTCAATAAAATCCCATTGTGTATATGAGCCCCATTTTCTGACGGACACCGAGGCTGGTTCCATTTTCTGGCTGTTGTGGATAGAGCGGGGGAGATCCTGGATGGAGACGTATCTGCTAGAAGATAACCTCTGGGCAGATTCTCAGGAGCTGACATCTGGATCATATGATGGTTCTATTTTTAGTTTTTGGAGGAAACTCTACAACAAAAAGCGGTCTTGGACTGGTGACTGGTCAAATCCCTGATTTTCATAGAGTCACTCCCATCACCAGTGAATAAAGGTTCATCGTCCCTCATCCCGGTCCAGTCAGCGTTTGTTATCATTTGTTGATGATAGCTGTTTTGTCTGACAAACTCTCAAATCAGTTTTAATTTGCATTTTCCTGATGGCTAAGGGAGGTCAAACACTTCTGAAAGATATTTACTGGCCATTTCTATTTCTTCCTCTGAGAACTGTCTGTTCAGCTCATCGACCCATTTATTGACTGGTAGTTATGTTTAATTTTTGCAGTTCTTAAGAAGTGAATTTTTCTGGATAAGACTTTTTTGGTGACACAAAACACTGGTGTGGGGGAACTTTGAAGATGTAACTGAAACTCTAAGGAAGTTAAATAAGAAATAGGAACTAGAAAGTTGGAGACAGAACCACTCACTCAGGGCGGAGAGTCCGATACACTTGCCTCAGATTCCCTCTGTGTCTCTGCCCCAGTCTTAGCAGTGGACTCTGCTTTCTCAGGTTCCCCTGACTCAGTTTGGCTCTGGCACACAGGTGAAATTGACCTTTCATTCCCTGTGGATAGTCTCTTAGTTCAGGCTCTGAGTGTGAGCTTGATTGGTACAGCTCCTTTTATGAGTCAGAAGGCCAGTCCAGGGATTGGTTGGGCCGGTTCCAATTGGCTGTGTGGTTGAGTGACAATCAACATGTGTCTTCTCTGCTGGAGAACAAAAGGACCCAAGGAATTTGGATACTCTAATCTTATCATTTGGGTATCTTATCCCCGTGGCTGCCATGTGGACACAATGGAGCCCAGCCCTGCTCATGGGTGATTGGACCAGGATTGGACATGTGACTCCGCAGGGCCAGTTCACTTCCATCTCCTGGGCACTGGAATTGCAATGCCTAGATGTCTTTGCAAGGGGAACTTTGGGGAGATCGGCAAAGCTAGAGAGGAGGAGGAAACTGGTCCAGAACAAAAGCAGAAAATGGTCTGGACTGGTGACTGACCAGATCCTGACTTTTGTGGTACTCTGGATGTGAACAAATCACCAGAAGGAGTGCTTTTCCGTGACCTACGACTGCCACCCTCATTTATGGTGATGTACGAGACAGTGCTAGGGATCCCAGATGCTATGTATGGGAGTTTTAACATGTGCCTTGGACTCTTCTAGGGGATATATAGATATTACTTTATTTACTTTTCCCATTTCAGAGATGAAGAAACCAAGGCCCAGAGCGATTCACTTGCTCAATGTTGCACGGCCAGTGGTGTCACATTTGAACCCACGTGGCATGTCTTCAGATCCTGAGCTGTAGCCTGTCACTACAGTCTTTCAGTGGAGATGCTTTCCACGGAGGCTCAGGCCCTCCAGCCTGTG
This sequence comes from Eospalax fontanierii, assembly GCA_035773235.1. NCBI lineage: Eukaryota > Metazoa > Chordata > Mammalia > Rodentia > Spalacidae > Eospalax > Eospalax fontanierii. The sequence goes on from CM069553.1 coordinate 15,091,295, forward strand.
TGTCCCCTCCTCCCTGCTCACCTCAGGCTTACAGAAATGGGAGGGGGTCTAAGAAGGGACAGTGGACTCGACCCTCTTTGCTCGACCACTTCCACTCCCTGGAGATAAGGGGAGAGTCCAGAGTCCCAGGATTTGGGGGACATTGCCCTTGGGGAGTAAACCTCAAGCCCCCTGGCTTTCTTCACTTGGAATGCCGAGACTCCTGAACCCACTAGGAAGAGGCTAGAGGGCCCTGGGTCAGCCGGAAGGTGGCACTGGTTTCCTCCTCCCTTAGGAGAGCACTTTCTGGAACTACTTGGAGTTGACTGTATGTGTCTCTTTCTGTTTTTTGAGACCGGGCCTCGTGTATCTCCAGTTGGCCTCGATTGGACAGCAGACGATGGCTTCAAACTCCTGATCCTCCCACCTCTACTTCTTGGGCTCTGAGATCCAGACCTGTGCCACCAGGCTCAGTTTATACAGTGCTGGGGATCAAATCCAGACTTCTCAGATGCTGGGCCAACACTCTGTCAACAGAGCCCCATCTGAGCCCCTTTCCTACTACCGAGGCCGGAGCTAGCGCACTAAGGTCAGAGCCGCGGCTGGCTGACCTTGGCTTGGCCTCCAAGCCTCCATTTCATTATCTGCACAGAGGGGACATAATGACTGCAGAGGAATGAATGAAGTGAGGAGGCACCTGGATGGAGCTCTGGACAGACAGGGAAAACAACGAACTATGAGAAAAGTCAACCCCTCAGTATGCATCCTGGAATCCCATTCTTTTAAAGTTTTTCCTTGTTTTATCGATTTAATTTGGAAAAATAAGAGCTAAGGAGATGGCTCCGTGGTCAAGAACACTTGCTGTACTTGCCCTGAACCTGAGTTCAGTTCACTGTACTCTTTCTTGTTGGTGGCTCACAGCTGCCTGTAACTCCAGCTCCAGGGTGTCTGGTGCCCTCTTCTGGCCTCTGAAGGTACTGCACTATGTGCACACACAGATACACATATGTACGTAAATAAAAACACGTCTTTACAAAAAATTTGGAGGCGCTGGAGAGATGTTCAGTGGTTAAGAACACTGGCTATTCTTGCAGAGGAGTCGGGTTTGGTTCCCAGCATCCAAATGGTAGCTAACAACTATATGTAACTCTAGTTCCAGGGCACCCCACACCCTCTTCTGACCTCTGCAGGCATTGTACAACAAGGTACGCTTACATATATGCAGGCAAAGCATTCATATACATAAAATCAAATAAATTTTTGAAATTGGAAAGATAATACAAGGTGTTCAGTGGGTATCTGTGTGTGATATTGTTACAGGTATTTAATTTTCTTTTTCTTTTTGTATTTAAGCTTCCTTGCCTGAGCAAAGATAATTCATATATTTAAAAATGTTGGGGCTGGATTGATGACTCAGTAGTTAAGAGCACTGGCTTCTCTTGCAGAGGACCCAGGTTCCATTCCCAGCACTCACATGGTTGCTAACAACCATCCTTAACTCCCGTTCCAGGGGAATCTGGTGCCCTCTTCTGATCTCTTCAGGAACTGCATGACATGGGTGCCACGACACCCTGCTTAAATATGGTTATTATTTGCTCTGAAGTGTTTTGGCAGATATAGAGCCCCACAGAAGGAAGAGTGGAGAACTTGTCTAAACTGCCTCAACCATCACTTTTCTCTTCCTTTTTTGAGGACGGTGTATGCGTAGGATTCCCCCCATCATCGTGGGTGGGCCTGGAGTAGCTCACATCAATTATTGTGGTGACTGGTTTGGGAAGATATGATGGAGATTAGACCAGGAGACTCACCCAAGACTTGTAATTTTTTTAAGGCAATAGGATCTCTTTCTCTCTCTCTCTCTCTCTCTCTCTCTCTCTCTCTCTCTCTCTCTCCTTCCCTTCATTTTTCTGTCTTTAAAAAAATGTGTATGTGTGTGTGGTATGAATGTGTGTGTGTGTGTGTGTGTGTGTGTACTTGCGCATATGAATGTGTGTATGTGGAAGCCAAAGATTGACATTCAGTGTCTTCCTCAATCATGCTGCACTTTACTGAGGCTGAACTCAGTCCTATATCCTGGGACTTCCACCTGGCTGGAAGCAGAGCTGAGAAACCGGGGTGTAGGGGGACGTAGGTCCTGGTCATGGTCACTCCATTCAGTAAATTCAGTAAGCAGACAGATTCTTTAATTTTCTAAACCCATTGGAGAAGTTGGATTTTTTTGTTACTTATGACAACTCCCTGTTAAAGAAACAAGGAGTTACAGGTCCTACCATGGGAACCGTGCAGAGCCAACGGGGTGGGTGCAGAAAGGTGGGCCCGAAGCCGTGCTGGAAAGTTGGCATTCCCCCACAGCTGGCAGTGAAAGCACTGGCTGCCCTATAGCCTATGGCCTTGGAGTCCAAACTTGTATCTACAAAGCTGCTCCTTTGGGCTTGTGGGAAAATTCAGGATTTGGGGGCGGTCAGCTGCTTTCTGCGCTTATTGGTAAATGCCTTCAGGGAAAGAGAAAAGCTGCCCTCGAACTGGGAGCGTGTGAAGGGGAAGGAAGACGGGGCTTCGCTAAGAGGAATGGCCAGAGCTACCGTAACACTATACTTAGAAGCAGAATCTAGGAGGCAGGAGATTTAGCAGATCAAACTGCCAATCCCTCGGGCTCCTCCCAACGGTCGCGTTAAATGTTGGACAAGGAGATCCACTTCTCCTGCTCCTATCAAGAGGATGCAGGTTAGGGAGACTTTGCCATGACTTTGACCGCCAAGCTAGAGACCGTTTGTGATCACAAGGGATAAGAGCCATTTTCAAGAGCTTGTTTCAGATTGTGTTCTGGGCACAAAGATCTGGCAAGGTCGTCAGGTTGGGTCACTAGTCCATGCATCTTAGTGGGAGCAAATAGATCAGACACTGGGAAACCCTGTGAAGGCTTTAGAATTTCTGGGGCTAGTGGCACGGAGATGACTCAGGGTAGAGGCACTAGTGTTGCAAGCTGGATGACCTGAGTTTGAGTCCCCTGACCTCATGCAAAAAAACTAGATGCTGTAGTATATATCTGCAGTTCCAGCACTCCTATGACAAAATGGGAAGCAGAGACAGGAGATCACCCAGAAACTTGTGGGCCAGTGAGCCTCGAGAACCCAGCCCAGCAATAGCAACAAGAAAGATCCTTCTTCAACAAGTTAGAAGGAGAGAACTGACTCACCAAACTTGTCTTCTGATCCCCACAGGTGTGCCATGGTGTACGTGTAACCACCCCAACAAATAAGTAAAATAATATGCCTCTGCTGGGGACCTGGTTTGGTGGTAGAGGACATATTTAACACCTATGAGGCCCTGCGTCCAATCCCCAGCACCCGGTGTATGTATATAAAGTTAACCCTAATCTGGCTCATACTGACTTGCCATTGGCCAAACTGTATCTAATAGGAAGTAGGGCACTAAAGTGGTACAGTGCTCAGACAGCCTCTCCAGAGGCCATCTCCAGTGACTCCGTGGAATACAGGAGATGGATTAACAGACAGGCAGGAAGATGGATGATCTCCAGAAGCAACAATGGCCCCTGTGGGATGGAGGAGACCTTCCCTCTGCCATCCTGTCCCTGCCAAGTCCTTCCCTGCTTACTGATGGAGAAGACGTCTTTCTTGCCTCCACTCTCATGAAGGATGGCTGGCTGCTCGGGCTGAGCCTGCCTGAGTCTGCCCTGGTCTCTGGAATTCAGCCCCCAGTGGACCGCTTTGACCTTTCCTCTTGGCCCGCAGCCTCTGCCGGGGCTGAGTGTAGGAAGTAGCGTGCCTCCTCTCCCAGCGTGGAGCCTGTTCACAAGTCCCTTGAGAAATAAGGACAAAAATGGGGGCACTGTTTGCTAGACAATGAGGTTTTTCTTACAGGGCGGGCTCCCTAGGCCTTTGTCAGGAGGACTTCCCTGAAGGGCAATCGGGGCTGGAGGATACCCTCTGGCCAGGGGCTGGGAGCAGGGCTGACAGCTGGAAGGGGCCTGGTGCTGAAGGGACCCAGAGGGTTGGCTCCGCCCGTGATGGAGGACTAGAGAAGCAGAGGGTGAGCAAGAGCAGTGGGAGATGGGATCAGGAGAGGGGCCAAGACAGGACCAGAAGGTTAAACTTAGGACGGGTGAGGCTTGCGGCTATACCCGGGAGGGTGTGCGGTAGACTTCTCAAGAGCCCAGACGGGAGACAGAGGAGTCCTGAGTTCTTCACTCTCCTTCTTCCTATCTGAGCGGCCTTGGGTAGCTTCCTGCATCTCCAATCTTTAACCAATTTCACCTTCTGTCCTCTCGATATCCTATTTAATGTCACAGTCGGCCCCTCTTCAGCACACCTGTCTCCATTATCTGCTCTAACCTGGCCTACACCTTTATCATCTTTGTTACTGTGTAATTTGATGGTTTGTAATGTGTATTGCCTTCCCTAACCTGGCTCTCAAAGATAACATCTTTGTTTTGTTCATTTGTGTGTCTCCTTTTCCTGGAGTGGTGTCTGACACATAGGAGGCATCCAGTAAACCTTGGTCAAATGCAGAAAGTTGCTAAGCCTCTCCATGGAGAGATAGGATGGGGCTGGGGATGTAGCTCAGTTGGTAGAGTGCTCACCTGGCACGCACCAGGCCCTGGGATCCGTCCTCAGCATCCTGTAAACAGCACTGTAATCTCAGTGCTCAGGTGCAGATGAATCAGGAATCTAAGATCATCCTCAGAGGTACTAGGGGTGTGGCTCAGTTGGCAGAGTATTTGCCTAGTATACATGAAGCCTTGGCTGATTCACCAGCATCCCACAAACTATATAAACCAGATGTGACGGTACACACCTCTAAGCCTAGCACCCAGGAGATGGAGGCAGATGGGGTTAAAATTCAAGGTCATCCTTGAAGACATAGTGAGTCCAAGGCTAACCTGAATAACACAAGACCTCGTCTTAGAGCATGACAATGGAAAGGCTGCCTGATGATTGGGAGAGATGCAAAGGAGACGTCCCTCTAAAGAGCTTTGCATCTGGCTGCAGGGACAAAGGAAGTGTCTGCAGATGGCAATTCACAGTGGACTCTGCTTTCTCATCTGTAAATTCCCCACTCTATGAGGAGTTGATGGGTCAGTACGTGCACTCAGCTTCCTGTAAAACTGGTCCCCAATTCTAAATCTTTAACTTGGTTCATTTTCTTACTGAGTTGAAGGTGGGTCTAGAGGAGTCAAAAGACTGGTACTTAGGTTAGGCCTAGGCTTGAGATAAAATAATCTCTAAAAGCTCGGCATGGTGCCTCACCTCTGTCATCTCAGGACTCAGGAGGCTGAGGCAAGAGGATTGCTCCAAGTTCAGGAGTCTAAGATCATCTTTGGTGACAATGGGGGTGTAGCTCAGCTGGTAGACACTTGCTTAGCATACATAAAGTTCTGGGGGAGTCCCCAGAACCACATAAACTACATAAGCCAGATGTGGTGGTTCTTGGGCCATCTTGGACTATACTGAGAGTTCCCAAGTTATTCTGGGCTGGAGGGTATGACCTTATCTCGAAGGAGGAGGAAGAAGAGGAGGAAGAGGATGAGGAGAAGGGAGGAAGAGGAAGAGGATCTATTAAGTCCAAAGTTAAATGTACAAGCTTTTGGACACCACCTTTAAATAAATATCTATTGGATTTCAGGCGATCTTTCCCAGCTCCAGGCCAGTGCTGCCTTCCTGGAACTCAGCCGACAAGTCTTGTCGCCTTTTCCAGCCTCTCTCCTGGTCTGTGTCCACTGAGGTCCCTACCCCATGCTTCTGGACTCCTGGCTCTCACTCAGTTTTTTTTTCTTTTTCTTTCTTTCTTTTTGTAGCCCAGTTTGGCCTTGGACTTGTGATTCTTCCACTTCAACCTTCTGAGTACTGGGATTGCAGTGTGCGCCTCCAAACCTAGCTGTGATTCTACTTCTAATGCCCAGTAAAACACAGGTCTGGTTTCAGGCAGGGAGTTCATGGTGTACACTTAATATGGATCAAGAATGAATAGAAAAGTCCTAGACTGGGACTCAGCAGACCTGGTTTCCAGTCCCTGCTCTAAATTCGACCCTTCAGTACCAAACATCTGGCCTGCAGTGCCCTCTGCCTCATCCACCTTACCAAATTGATGTGGGAATCCAAGAAGACCATTGGCTCAGAGGCAAGGGAGTGTGGAGGTCAAATGGCCCACTTTTCTTATTTCCAACAACTAGGAATCAGGACCCTAGGGACCATGTATAAATAGATGGTGAGAATTTGACCCAAGCAGCTGGTTTTTACGAGCTGAGCAGGACTGGAACCCTGAATCTGGGCTGCATCTACAAACTGTCCAGATTAGGCAGCTAGGGGCGATCTTGGTCCCAACAGAGATACCCCCTCAGCCTACCAGCCAGCCAGGAAAGGGCTGGAAGGCAGGCTTGGGCTCTTGGAGTGGAAGCCCAGCCTCTTTATGGCCCACTGGGAGCATCAGCAGTGGAATCCAGGGCGTAGGGAGCAAGGGATGCTGGACGATATTATCTTAGTTAAATTTTTTCTGTGCTGAGACTGGGACCAAGGATCTCATGCATAGGCAAGCATTCTACCATCAAACTACACTCCTACCTTCAATTGAATTCTTGAGGGACAGAGACCTATGACAGGGAGACTGTGTGATGAAGCAGGGCTGGCCAAGCAGCACCCCCAATCCCTGTATTTCCAAAGTAAAAGATGCTTAGGGGTAAACCGTGAAGACACAGTATTCCAGGCTGGCTATGAGCCGAAGCAGAAGTGCCCACTCCCGGAGCCCTGAGAGCTAGGGTTCTAGGGGCACATGATAAAGACTCCAGATCCCACTGTCTCAGCCTCCCAGCTCTGTCCATGCTGGGGTGGGGGGGACCTTACACTAGGACTTTCCCAAGTCTTCCCAAACTGAGCCTCCTGTTCTGGGCTGAGTGATGTCCATTCACCCCATGTTCTTAGAGACAAGGATGTGACATGTCCTGAGCTTCATACATTCAGCGCCACTGTGACTTTTGCCATCAGGACCTCACCATGAAGCTCGTAGACAGTCATGTTTACTCCATACTTACGCTCACTTTTAAAAACATAAACTTATTTCTAAAGGGGAAATTTCATAGCACTTGTGTAAATAAACTATCAATTATTAAAAATACAAGACAAAATGAAAACAAATCCAGACGTGGTTTTTGGAACCAAGCTCCAGTTCTGGCTCCGAACTCACAGATGAGTATCACGTGCTGTGTCTCAACCTTGGTATTTTTCCCTGCATAATGGACTTGCTGGGAGATCTCATATGTAAGATACCTGGCCCTAAGACAGAACTGTAGGCTGGACTTGGGTCTGTGGACTTTGGCTTCTTCTCCATCCTCTGGTCTCAGTCCCCTTGTAAAGCCTTCAGTGAAAAGGTGGTTGTGATAACACTGAGGCTTAGGCGCTGAGGAAGAAAGGGTGCTGCGAAACCTGTGTTCCCTACCTTCAAATCTCTGACTGGCTATTGGGGGTTAGAGACAGAAGTTGCTCCTGATATCCACAGTGGCCAGTGAGAAGACCCTGCCTTTGAAGGGAGTGAGCTCTCCATTACAGGAAGCATTCAAGCAGAGCTCTTGGTGGGGAACTGATACCTAGACTCAGTCTGGTTCCAGAGGGACGGGAGATGACTTCGGGAAAGGGGCAGTGGCCCCTGGAGAACACGGCAGAGCCGGCAAGCATCCAGCTGCTATCTTTCTGTCCTCTTGATCTAGAATTTTAGTTTCCTGAGCATTTTCCAAACACCATCTCGTGCAACTCCCAGCAACAAGAGGCACGGGACCAGGGGAGAAGTTATCTGCCTGTTAAAGAGGGAAGAGTGCTGGCCAGTCTGCAGAGGTCAGAGACTTGACCAAGGTTACCATTGCACAGCTGTGAGCCTGGACTGTCTGGCTCCACTGCCTAGGAGGTGGTCTGCACAGCTCCAGCACACCAGAGGCAGGCCCTGGGGGCTCTGGCTGGGAATGTCACAATGTCCTGACTTCTGTGTCTAAAGGGAACAAGGAGGGAGGGTCCTGCCTTGTGGGGGGGAGAGAGTGTCTCCCTCTACCTCCTCTGGCTTTAGTCAAGACAGGAAAACAGGGTGATGGGAAAGCGGTAGTGAGGGGGCGTTCAGAGACACACGTGATCACAGACAAGGATGTGCAGGTGGAAAGACACTGTGTGTGTGTGTGCGTGTGGAGAGGGGTTCAGACACATACATGGTTATAGACAAGGACATTCAGATTCAGATGGACAGAGACACACATACAAATACACTGTGTGTGGGGATAGGGGTGTGGGGGGGTGTTGTGTTCAGACACATACATGATAACAGGTAAGGACGTTCATATGGAAAGAGGCACACAGAGACCCAAGGGAAGTCAGACGAGCACACAGACCCTCTGACAGACGCTCAGGGCCTTGCCCAGGCAAGACAGCCATCGAGGGACAGATAGCGCACCTGTGCTAAAGCCGGCAGCCAGCTGTCCCAGAGGCCAGGACAGTGGCCCAGCCCAGGGCAGGAAGGCTGGCCCGGGGACCAGGGACCGAGGGGTAGGACAGCGGGCAGGGCTACCGGCGCTGCCCGGCAGGGGGCGCCCTGGCCTCGCCGAGGGTCGGGCGCCGGGGCCCGGGGCTCGGGCCGGGGGAGGAGCGGGTCAGGGGCGGGGAGGCCGGCGGGCGCCCGGGCCCGGGCCGCCTTTATAAGCCGGCGGGGGAGGCGGCCGGGCCGCGTCGCGCTCCCGCCACCGCGCTCCCTGAGGCCCGGCCCGCCGATCCCGCGCCGCTCGCGTCTGCACAGATCTCCCCACGAGTGCCCGCAGGTAAGGACTCCACGCGGTCCCCGGAGCGGCCGGACCCCCGCGTGCGCGCCCCGGGGCCCCCGGGCGACTGGCCGGGCCTCGGAGGGGCGCAGGGCAGGCCGGGCGCCCCGGACCCCAGCCGCTGGTCCGCACGCGCGCATCTGCCGCGGTGGAGGCCGGACGTGGCGCCGGTGAAGCTGCAGCCCAGGACCTCCCCGCGGGGCCAGGCACCTGCTCCGGGGGCCGGGCGTCCGGGCAGCTCCCACGGTGCCCACTCGGCCTCCCAGCCCACGACTGACCCCCTGGGGTCCTACCTAGCAACCTCCAGGTCTCATCAGCGGCCGGGGGAAGAGCTGCTCTGACCGGTGCTGTGAGTTGGTGAGCACCTGGACCAGCTTGATGGGGCAGGAAGTAGGAGAAGGAGCGGAGACAGCGCGCGGGTGTCTGTCCGGGAGGAGGGGGTGGCATTGCGGGCGTGGGCTAAGTTCTGGAGCTGGTGAGACGGAAAGAGCCTGCGATCCACTCTGGGCTGCGTGCAGGTGAGCGTGGAGCTAGTGCCCTGCTCAGCTTGGGTAACGGAGGGTTAAAGGCGTGTTCACAGTAGCGGGAGGAGGCTAAGGAGGATCTCATCAGCACCCCGCATTGTTCCCAGGACCCTTTTCAACACATAACTGGGCTGGGGGAGGGGGCATTGCAAAGGACTCAGGGGGTGTGCCTTGAGATTAAGAGAGGGTTGGGCAGAAAGGGAATCCTGGCACTCTGGCAACTGAGTCAGGAGGATTGCTGTGAATGAATAAATAAATTAATGAGAACAGGTGATTCTCAGGCGAACTAGAGGTAGCCCTAACAAGGACTTTGAGAAAAACTGAAAGATGTCCACAGGCAGGTCCAGATTCCCAGGAAGCCGGAGTCTTAACTCAATTAGTAAAGTTGACAGGAACTGTTTATTGAATGTCTACTGTGTGCTGAGCCTGCTCTGACACTTGGCAGACACCATCTCTTTTTATAAGTGGGGACAGTGTGCTTTAGATAATGTAGCCAAGTGACTGGCTCAGGATTTGAACCCTGACTCTGAACCTGTCTCCTACTCCCTCCACAGCCCAGATGAGGGAGAGCCCCAGACTCCCATTCCGGGGGCCCACGTGGGCTAGGCCTGGCTCCCCTCATCCTCCCAAGTCTTTGGTGCTCTCACTGACTCTACTTTCTGTCCACCTCCTCCCTCTTTGCCATCTTTTTCAGTTCCTGAGGCACACAAATTCCCAAAGTCCCTTGGTAGAATGAGAGACTGGACTGGGCTGGTCCCCATCCATGTCCATGGTTTTGTCTATGAAAAAGGCTGTATACCTCTAGTTAGGACTACAGTAAGCCAAAACACCAAAACAGAAAAGAATGGTGCCTTCAGTAAACACAAACTTATTAGGCATCAGCTTTGTACCAAGCTCTGCTCTGGGTGATGGGAGTGGGATTCACAAAGTAGATAAAGCCCCCTTTTCAGGGATCGGGGCATTGACATAACAAAGTTTGTTCAGGGCTTTGGAAATTTGAGGGTCCAAACTGCCCTTTGGTAATCAAAATGAAGCAATTTCCAAAGAAGGAAGTTAAGACATGACAGTAAGCGATACATTGAGTCACCAACATGTGGCCCTCATTAATGAAGATCTAGCTGGGCGACCAGGGCGAGGCTTTGTTCCCCCTCTTGCCTTGCTCTCCTCTTTCAGGCTGCAGAGTTCAGAGGCTGGTAGAACCTACTGGTGAGGAGGGCTTGGCGTGACTGCAGCTTGCAAGGTGTTTAGTTGGCTGGTGCGCTTTAGAGAATAGTGGCCGTTCTGAGCTCCAGTCTCCACAGAAGCTGCAACAGAGACGGTGTGCAGAGTTAAGTCATTGCCTCTGGACCCTGGGATCTCATCATCTACCTTTGTGCAGGCTCTGCCATTCCCTGATGGGCTGTGTAGTGAGGGAGCACGCTGACCTGCTTGCTGTCACTCAGATGCCACCTCCCCGCTCCTGGACACAGCCTGGGTGGGGAGTCCAGAACTTCAGGCTGGGAAGGAACAGCCTGGGAACTCCTACCGGGACCAGCCCCTGCCCTGAGTGTCTGTCATACAGGAGAACCGATCCTCTCCACGCAGATGAAGAAACATCTCCCAGGAACAGTGACTTGCCCCAGGTCATACACAAGCCTCCTGGGCAGCCAGGGCCTGGGAACCTAGAATTTCAAGTCCCGTGATCTGCATGTATTACCAACCTCAGAGCTTCAGGTTTCCTGAGATCTTAGGGATCCAAAGGCAGAGCTTGGAGCTCTCCGTTTAAAGTCTGAATGGGTTTACTAACAGCAAATCCTGAGCTTAGGAGTAACATTGTGGGGCATATGAGCAAATCAGTGCTCAGAATTCTTCACGTGGCCACAGGAATGCTGACTCAGCTTTCCAGCACCACAGCTCAGTAGTCATTGGCAGACCAGGGCTGGGCTGTGTGATATGTTTGTTATTTTTTTCCCCCCTTTTTTACTTTTTCTGGAGATGTTCTAACTTTTAGAATTACAGTGGGAGGCAGTAGATTAGAAGTTTATTCTCAGCTCTGGTGTGTGACCCTGGACAAGTCACTTTCCAGAGCCTGAGAAATTATAAATGGTCTTCCAAGGTCGGGCATAGCGGCACATGCCTTTATCCCAGTGTTCAGGAAGCAGAGGCAGGTGGCTGTCTCTGTGAGTTCCAGGCCAGCCGGAACATAGTGAGACCCTGTCTCAAAAGCAAAACAAAAACAGGGGCCGCAGAGATGGCTCAGCAGTGAAGCATCGTTCTTTCAGAGGATCCAGATTCTATTCCTAGCACCCACAGGGTGGCTGACAACCATCTGTAACTCTGGTTCCAGGAGAGCCGATGCCCTCTTGAGGTCTCCTCAGGCATTGCACACATGGGGTGCACTTATATCCAGGCAAAATACTCATACACATAAAAGAAAAATAATAAAAACATTTAAAAATAACAATAAAATACAAACAAAAACAAAAGCCCAACCAAATAAATAAATAATTCATTAAACAAGGGCTGGAGAGATGGCTCAGTGGTTAAGAGCACTGATCCCTGGCTGTGTGACCTGAGGCTTTCTTTGTGTGTATCAGCTCATAGCGGGCCCTCGATGTCATTATTTGATGCTCAGTGTCCTCTCTATTTATCTGCCTTCTCATACCACCCTCCAACATTTTGTAATTGCTCCCAGAAAAACTCCATGCTTAAAGTTTTCCATGCCCCAACCCTCAGCCTCCCTGTGGCATGAAATCAATTGTTTGCATTTAATTTGACTTCTCAAATGAAGGGGTAAAATTTGAGATGATGGTAGGGGTTGGGGGAGGAGATGAGGAAGAAGTTAAACCAGATGTGTTTTTGTTGAACTGTAAGATGGTGGTTAAACCCCCCCCCCCCACTCCCTGGCCTGGTGTTATTACCATCGTTTTTTTTTTGTGAATTCCAGTAACCAAGAGTCGGGTTTCTCTAAAAACTGTGGTGTTCTTTCCTGGCTGGTATGGACTTGCTCTCCCAATATTATCTTTATTACTGCTTTATATTCATTGGAGGCCACAAAGTGCTGACTGCAGAGGAGACCTCAGAGATGCCTAGGATTGCAGAGCGGCCAGGCCTTCCGAGGCTCGAGGCTCGCTGTGTCCATCCATATCTTTGAGACTCAGAAGAGAAGGGGCTTATCCAGGAGCACACAGCTGCTTAGGCTCAGCCTCCTAGTTCTAAGTCCCAGGACTTTCCAAAGATGATCACCCTCCTGAATTTGGTGTGGTTATTTGTTTGTTTGTTTATTTATTTATTTATTTTGAGACAGCGTCTCAGGATGGCCTTCAATCTGCTATATAGCTGCCTCTACCCTTTTAGTGCCAAGATTACAAACATGGAATACCATGCCTGGTTTATTCAGTGCTGCGGGTAGAACCCAAGGCTTTGTGCACACCAAGACAGTGGTTCATCTGAGTCATATCCCCAACCTCCGTTTACCTATGTGTTGAAAAGTACTAACTGCTTAAGGGAGGATGAAGATGTGCAGATGGTATTGGTGGTGGAAAAAAAAAAATCTTTATGCTCAGGAAAGCTGTTGAAACGCCACCTTGTAACTTTGGACAAACCACTTCCCCCTGTCTGGGCCTCGGTTTCCTCATCCATAAAACCAAGATATCTGAGGAGCAGAAGAGAGGACAGGTTTGCCTAAACTTGGTATGGTTCTGACTGAAGCTTCCTACTATGTGCAAGGTTAGGATAGGCCAGATAAAATCAGGTTTTGCAAAGCCTCAGTGCTGAGAGCTGGGGACGGTTGGCTCCTATTGTGAGTTAAAAGCTTCAATTTAGTTGCTGGTGTTGTTAAACCAGGGCGGTTTCATTTTACATAAAAGCACGGTTTGGGGCTTCTCTTGAAAGATCAGAAGATGTGGCTGTGTTGAGCCACGCCCCTGCCTGGCCACAATGGCTGGAGCAGAGCAGCCGTGCTCCGTCCATTTTACCGCAGTCCCTCGCACAGCTTGCTTGCCTTTCTGACATGGCTAAGTTGCCCCTGAGTTTGCAGTTTTGAGGCAGGGTTGGGAAGGCCTTGAAAGAGGGGCTCAGATCTCTTTTGAATGACTGGGTGGCTGGGGCCAGGTTGTAGGGTGCTGGACAGGACCATGGACATGCAGACATGAAGACTTGCAGACATGGCCTTCCTTCATAGCCTGTTTGCATCTCTGAAAGACACTGGCTAAGTGAGGCGTCTCCCCTTGCTTCAGTGGAATCTAGGGGCTCCAGGAGCCTGGGGGGATGGAACATCATTCCCCGCCTGTCAGCATTCAGAAGCCAGGCCTGTCCGAGACTTATCCCTTGAGGATGAGAAGCCTATGGAGAAGGGACTCCCGTGACAGCTGTCGCACCACTTCATCTCATGGCCGTGTCACACACAGGACCCATGATCTTGCACTCGTCAGCCTCAGCTCGCTTCTTTACCCCCTTTGCTGGAGCTGAGGTGTTTGATGACAGATGGGCACTCGGGGGGCTGGGGTATCACTGTGCGAGTCAGAGGGAGGCTGTGGAGCACGGTGGCTAAATATGGGGCTCTGGGACAGTGGCCAGGCATGAGATTTTAAATGGTTCCCATGAATAAGCTGTTTTGTGGGTTACAAAGTAAACTGGGGAACCTCAATTCCTGAGAGTGGTCTCAGGTCCCCCAATCCTTGCCCTTGCAGAGGTCAATGTGTCCTCTGTGGGTCTTGCTCAAAAGCCACCTCAGACTCTTGTGCGTGCCTGTCCCCTCTGCACTCTTGCAGCTGTAGATTGTCCGATGGCACACACCTCTGATCACAGCCCTGTCCCAGGTGTGGAAGGGTCTAGAAGGTGGTTTCTGGAAAGTAAGACCTTAGAGATCCTACAGTGGGGTCCAAGGCCCCGACACCCGATCCCCCAAGGTCAGCTTTTGTTTTGATGTTTCAAGATAAGGGTCTCCCTATCAAGCCCAGGCTAGCCTCAAACTTTTATTAGTTGTCCTACCTCTGCCTCTCAAATGCTGGGATTACAGGCCTACAACAACCCACTCAGCTTCTCCTGGACTGCTTTCTGAGCTCAACCTCATCCTTCCGATGTCTGTGAGTTAGAGGTTCTCTCCACCTGGCCAGCCAGCATAAGCCATTTGCCTACAACAATTGGTTCCTTATTTATGTTGAAATCATGAAATTTAGTAAGTATCAAAGACAGACAGCAGTTCCCATTGGCTCCTGCCCAGTCAGGTTAGCAAGTGGGTTCATATTTTTATGCTGGGATGCAGGCCCTCAGGAGACTTCCCTGTGTACACTGTTTTCAGTCAGACCGTCTGTCTCTGGGGTTTGCAGTGCAGGGTGGGGTTCTCAGAGGAAAGGGAACAGCACAGGAACTTCTGGTCCCACAACTGCATCTGCTCTCCCAGGCCATGATTCCCAGCCTAGCCACACCCCCCTGCTCTCTGAAAGGTCAGCACAGAACTAGCAGGAAGCATCCTCAGAACCCAGAGGGCGGTGGATTTGAATCCCTGCTGTGCCGTTTCAGGCTATGTAACCTTTCCTATATCCCCTTCCTTTTGGGCTTCTGGTTATTCTTCCTGAAAACCAGCACTTATGCAAATGAGACAGGGCCTTAGGACTTTTCTAGTTCCTGGGTAGCACACATACTGTCACTCCCCTATTCTACACCTATGTCAGACATCACTAGTCAACCACTGTTCTTTCCCACCGAAGTTTCTTCTTGTATAGTATGATACCCAGGCAACCATGAGTCACTGATTAGAACTGGCATACATGATAAAGGTGTCATCTCAGAACCAGACTGATTTACCCATGATGTGGGACCAGGAGTGGGAAAGGCCCAAGTGGCATTCAGTTCAGTGTTATGGGACTCCTCGGTCTTCTTTTCCTTGTCTGGAAAGCAAGAAGGACTCTGAGGTAGACTTTTCCAGAACTTGCCCCTGGTGTGGGATGGGGCACCACAGATGGTCCCCATGTTCAATCTCAAGGGGAAGGCTGGTTTATAGGCCTAGCTTCTGTCAAGGCTTAAATGAGAAGGGCCAGGAAGGGACTGTGCTCTCCTGTCGGTAGAGTCTCCTGTGCTTTGCAGGGCTGAAAATGGAACCCGAGGCCTGCTGTTTACTAAGCATGTGCTCTCCCACTGAGCTACAGCCCAGTCCAGAGTCGTCCCCATATTCACAGGGACTATACTGCAAATGGAAAATTGAGGTTCAGAGGAGTGTGGTGGGGCTGGGATCACACAGGGAGTGTCCTGTCTGTTTTGAACCTGGAGTTGGGGTCGGGGCTTGACTGAGGTAGGGCTGGGCTTGCCCAGATGGACCCATCCCCAGTCCTATTTCAATCCACCAAGTGGCCTGGATTTGTACTTCTGCTTCCCCTGCCTCAGTTTTCATACTTTGGCCATCCTTCACCTTTTTTTTTGTTTTGTTTTGTTTTTCTTTTTAATTTTATGTGTCTGAGTGTATTACCTGCATGTACATGATTGCACCCGTGTTGTGCAATGCCTCGGAAGTCAGAAGAGGGCGTCAGATCTCCTGGAACTGGAGTTAAGAACGGTTCTTAACCACCGTGTGGGTGCTGGGAATCGAACCAGGATCGTCTGCAAGAGCAGCCAGTGCTCTTAACCACTGAGCCATCTCTCCAGCCCCACTTTTATGGTTTTAAAGCCATGTCTTGTTCATGAGCTCAAAGTCCTGATAGGCATGCAGCACATAGCTGGGGACAGCCATGAATGTAGCCCGACGCAGAAGTATAAGTTACAACATTATGGAATTTGAGGGGATTAGAAAAAATTGTAATTTGTGTGACTTGAACTCTGTACATGACATCTTGTCATAATGTCAAAAGATTGGTCATGGGGGCTGAAGAGATGGCTCAGTGGTTAAGAGCACTGACGACTGCTCTCGCAGAAGATCCATGTTCGAATCCCAGCACCCATGTGTAGGCTAGCAACTGCCATAACTCCAGTTCTAGGGTATACGACACCTTCTTCTGTCCTTGTGGGCACTGCAAGACACAGGTGCATTTACATAGATGCAGGCAAAACACTTATACACATAAAATAAACATAAATAAATTTTTTTTAAAAAGGGTTGATCACGCCTAAAAGGATCATCTTCACTTAGCAAAAGGGGAAACTGAGGCACAGAGAAACTGATTAAATGACTGGCAAAAGCAGCCCTCAAATTTGGGTTAGAACCCCAGTCAAAGGCTTTCCCTAAGTGGATCCTCTAGCTCTGCCTGGTTCCCGCCGACCTCTATAGGGTCCTCTGCTGCCCTGTGACCCAGCTGGTATTAGGGTGCGATCTGATCTCACAATGGGTGCCTGGAAGAGTCCTTGGAGAGAAGGGGCCCCTGGGAATCAGTCACAGATTCCAAGGCCCAGAAGGGTGCCCAAGGATCCACACTCCCAGGCAGCACACCAGACTGGCTTCCCACAGCCCCCGAGGTTCTGCTGGCTGCGGCCCCATGAAAACTCAGATTTGACAACCTTCCTGGCCAGGCCCTGACCACCCTTCCCACACTCCTTTGGGGTCTTCCTCATTCATCGGTGACACCAGCTCTTCACAACCCTGGTCTGTCCTTTGGTCTGTTTTGATAAAAACTGTATCTCCCATCCCAAACCACCTTAATTTCTTTAACACTCATGCTAACTGACCAACAAGGATTGGTGGTATACTCCTGTAATCCCAGCTCTTGGGAGGCAGGGGCAGGATGGAAAGTTCTAGATCCTGTCTGGACAAACAAAAACATATTCATAGATGGTACTTCCACTGGTTATCGGCCAAATTCAAGTGCACTATGCTCCGGGTGCATAGTGGGTGTTTCATGCATAACTGTTAGATGGATGAATATTTGAGGAATAAAATCCCATTGGGATTAGCATGGAGTGACCTGGTGGCCTCTGGGCCTCAATACTGATGTGGCAAATAGTAAGTCCGAGAGTAGTTCTGGGAAGAACTGATACAGACGTCAGGACATATTTGTTAAAATACAGTGCCTCACAACTCCAGCTCTATTCCAGGCCTTTTTTCCATCTACTTTTTGTAGCCAAGGCTCAGAGGAGATAAGCACCTGCCCCTTAGGTCACCCCATTGGTACCGAGTACAAAGGTTTAACTATCTCAGAGGATCTGTATGTTTCAAGTATAATATTGGGATTCCCCGCCCTCAAGCCAGTTCCCATAATGCATAGTCCCGCTAGAGACCTGAGAGTTAAAACACAAGGACCTGAGGGTGTGAGGTGAGCTCTCCTGTTTCCCTGGACTATGACACTTCTCCAAGAACACACATGCCCAGTCCAGTGCAGAGTACATGGTGGATCTTGTGACCGTCATCCGAGGAGCAGGCAGCTGTGACTCCCTGTGTAGAGGCTGGCAGGAAACCCAGTTCAAACCAGGAGCGCCTCTGGAGGAGAAGGGTCGGAGGTCCTGACTTACTGTCATAGCCGCCGTGCCCCAGGAGATTCCTGAACTGCCACTTTCCCTGCTCACACATGGGGAGCCAGGCTCTGTTGACCAATAAATGGTGAGTGACTGGTCGTTCTGGGTATGCACCCCAGCTGCCAGGTTGTGGCATCTGTCTGGAGGACTCTAGAAGCTTCCTCCGGCTCCTTGGCACCTTAGTGGACTAGCCTCAGGCAGGCAGGTGCAAACTGAGGGCTCTGTGTAGTACATAGTCGAAGATCACTTCTACTTTCTCGAGGCCGTCTACTTATTTCCCTGAGGCTGGGTCCAGAGAGTTTGTCAGGAAAGCAAGTGACCTGTAGCTCACCTACCATCTGGGGCACCCCCAATGTGTGTCATGTTCTGGGTTCCCTGACACTGCCCTGCACTGACAGACTACCATACCTCTAGGCTGGGGGTAGGAAGATCTCACAGTTCTCAGGGGGAACCACATAATCTATGTTATACAGGAATAGGAATCAGGCTTTGTGGGGCCAGTGAAGTGCCCAGGTTACAGAGCTTTCTTGACAAACAGCTGGTAGTGCTAGCTAGCATTTGAATCCAGAGCCTGGAATCTTTCGACTCTGACTTCCAAGTGAGCTCTGAGCATGTTAGTCATGGCTGTGGGGAGGGAGGCTCTGTCTGCTCAGGTGATGTCTGGTGCAGAGCTCCAGCCTGACTCTCCTTAATCTGTTCATTAGTAATGTTATAACTCGGAGCTGTCATGTAATGGAGCTCTAAGGCCACTGCGAAACATTTACCTGTCCTTTCTCATGAGCTTTGACTGGCCCCAGGAAGAAGATTCTGGAAACCCTTTCTTTATAGGTGAAGATGTACAGCGGCAAGGAAGGGAAATGTCCAAGGTCGTGCAGGTCCTGAGAGGTTAATCCAGAACCGAACCCCTGGCTCCAGAGTCTGGGGCAGGCTCCTCGAGAGCCATCAGATAAATCTCCACCGATTAGATGTCTAAGCTCTTTTTAAACCTGTTGTTCCCACTGGTTCCAGATTTGGGGGAGCAGGAGCTGTGGGAGACAGGAGTTGAGCAAGCAGCAGAATTAGACTTCATGACACTCTGGGGAATCACTGAAGGTTCCCCCACCCCCGAGCTGACATGAAGAGCTTATCTGTCCTCTGTGATTCCTGGTGGGCAGGGAATGGAACCGCAGAGTCGTCAGATGTCTCCAGGTCAGGCCAGTGCACTCTGGCTGAAGCCACCTCTTACTCAAGAGGTGGGACAAGCCCAGACTCCAGTCAGGACTCTGGCCTTGGGCCTGATCCTGGGGAGCTTCTGTCTCCTGTTTCCAGAGTTTTCCTGGGCAGAGGGAATCTCCCTATGCTGACTTGTGCAAGAGCTTTGTTCTGGGATTTCTTCCTCCGCGCTCTGACAGAGCCGGCCTGTCCCACTTCCCGTCGCAGGGGAAGTGCACTCTTTTCTCTTAGGCAGCTACCCCATCTGAATAACCGAGTGCTTCCTCATGGCCCTTGGCCAGGCAGAGTCACAGTTTCTGGTCGGCTCAAGGCAGGCCTGGCAGCCTCGGAACCCTGTGACACATTCCAACTACCCAGGGTAGACTGTAGGAGAAATGCCAGTTCCACTGGCTGTGGCAGGCTAGGCCCAGACTAGGGCTAGGGCAGGGCAGCTTTCTGTGCCCCCTTTGCCTACAGTGGCTCTGAATGGAGGAAGAAAGGTGCCCTGTCTCAGGAAATTCCTGCTAGAGTGGCCTTCTGTGGCACCTCAGTGGGTACCAATACTCTGGCACCTGTGATGGCAGAGAAATGGGAAAGTTGGGGACAAGAGGGCATCCCTTTGGCCATTCAATATATTTTTATTTTTATTTTTTGAGTCAGGGTCTCTAACCCAGATGAGCATCAAACTCATGATATAGCCCAGGGTGACCTCGAACTCCTGACCTTCCTGCTTCCACCTCCCAAGTTCTGGGGCTTCCAGGCATATACCACCATGATTGGTTTATACAGTGCTGAGGGTCGAACCCAGGGCCTCAGGTATGCTAGACGAGCACTCTTACCAACTGAGCTACGTCGCTGGCCTCTCTAGAAACATTTCTTTAGCTCACTGTCTGCACAACGCTGGGCTAGTTTATCAGGCAAGCTCGGACCAGTGCTTGCCCCTCAGTATGGGGCGTGGTGGTGGATGGGCAGATACACTAGCCTACCTGGAACTAGTGGTCTGGGGTGAAGATGTACCACAAGAGAGGCCACCTGACTTTGGGCAGCGTGACCAAAGAGGAAAGGTGACGTTTATCCTATGGGAAGGGTCCATTCAGGAGCTGCGGAGACCGCAGTGGAGAAGATAACCAAGTTTATCTCCAACCGGGATGAGGGAAGACAAAAAACAGGCCTGCGGAGGATGAAAGACTCTGCTGGGGACTCAGGGCGTGGGTGGGGACTCTGCAAGCTGGCCTCTTAGCTGGAGTGTAGTAAGGAGAGAGCCATGCAAAGACCTAGAGGAAGAGAGTTCCAGAAGAGTAAACACTAAACCTTAAGGAGAAAATAAATCAGGCATAGTGCTACAGGCTGTGATGCTAGCGCTCCGGGGTTAGAGGCCACAGGCTCGGAAGTTCAAGGTCATCCCCAGCCATGTAGTGAGTTTGAGAACAACCTGGGCTATAGGAGACTCTGTCTCAAAAACAACAACAACAAAACCCCCCAAAACCCTTAGGGAGAAATTGGCACAGAGGTCAGAGGGGTGGGGCAGAGCTGGGGTGATGTCAGAAAGGCGGGCAGGACCCAGGGCTTGTAGGCATCTGACCCAGATGTGCGTGGGAGAATGTGCAGGACCTGCAGGAAGACTACGGAGGTGGGTGGCCTTCTGTTTGTTGATGGCCCTTTAAAAACAGTTTTTGGGGAAAATGGCTTTGAGGGCTCTCTGCTCCTACCCTCCAAGTACAGAGGATACAGTGAGGCCCAGGGGACAAAGCAGTCCTCCCAAGGTCTCGCGATGGAGGGACCGAGCTAGATCTAGGTCTCCTCACGCCTGTCAGCCTTTTTCCACTCTGCTATGGATTGACACAGCTGCTTATTAAGCACTTATTGTTTGATGAGAAAGTTCTGTTCCTTTCCTAGTTTGACAGGTGGGCAGGTAGGGCTCAACCAGATGGAGGGGCCTAGTGACCCAGAGTGTATGTGACTGATGCTGGCTGAGGGGCCAAACCTTAGAAACAGTGGGGATGGTAACATTTACCACATTTTTTTTTGGAGACAGGGTCTCCCTGTAGCCCTAGGTAGCCTGGAACTCGCTATGTATATATACCAGGCTGATCGCAATCTCAGAGAGATCTGCCTGCCTCTGCCTCCCAAGTGCTGGGACTAAAGGTGTACACAACCACACCTGGCTAATTTTTTTGTTTTTAAGACAGGGTTCCATGTAGCCCAGGCTGACTTTGAGCTCTCAATGTAGGTGAGGATGACCTTGAACTCCTGATCCTATTACATCTAAGTGCCGGGATTACAGGTATGCACCTCAAACCCAGCTCATTGGTGGAGTTTTTATTAGTGTTGATATCGTATATAGATAGACATCACGTCTGTAGATTTTTCACTCCCTCTGACTTCTTTTTGTATGTGTATGTGTATTTTTGTTAGTGTGGGTGTGTGAACATGGGTGTACATGCACATGTATGTGCATGTGTGGAGGCCAGAGATCGGCATCAGGTATATTCCTTAATCATTCTCTGTTAGGCCTGGACCCTCCAACCCCTCCCCCAGAAGTTCGAAACCAGACTCTCTGGGGGCCTCTGAGATCTGAGAGATCTGAGAAAAGAACTGACTTTTGAATAGATAAGGTCCCCAATCCAGAATTCACAAACAGCTGTAAAAAAGGACTACTTCCTGGCCAGAAGCTTACCTTAAACATCAATCAGATGTCATGGCAACCTCCCTCCCCTAAAAGCCAGGAGGGGGCTGAGGGTTTTTTAAAGGGCTTTGAGGCTTTGAGGACTGGGACTGGAACTGGGACTTGGGCTTTTGGGCTGAGCTCGCTCTCCTGGGGAGTTAGTCTCTCGAACTCTCCCTGAGGGAGCTCCTCCATCCCAATCTGGAGCCTGGCATGCCAGCCTGGTTCCCCAGAGCCCCAGCCCCAAGATGGGGGTGAGGGAGCTAGTCTTCCCCATCTCTTCGGGGAGACTAACCCCCCAGGGGGGCTAGCATTTCTCCACTCATGGGTGCAGAAGTCCCATCTGGTCTTCTCTTAATAAACCTGGGTCCTGCTAGCTCCCAGCGGAGTCTCTGGTCCCTTCTTGTCTGCTGCGTCTCTCAAACCCTGACCTTACATTCTCCGTCTTTATTTTTAATTAATGAATTAATTTTTGCTCTATATATACGAGTATATATGAGTTTTGCCTACATGTACGTAAGTGCACCACATGTGTACTATGCCCATGGAGGCTAGAAGAGAGCATTGGATCCCCTGGAACTGGAGTTATGGATGGTTGTTAGCTTATGTGTGGATGCTGGAAACTGAATCCTGGTCCTCTGCGAGAGCAGCCAGTGCTCTTAACCACTGAGCCATCTCTCCATCCCCTCCACCTTTAGTTTTTGAGACAGGACCTCTCCTGGAACCTGAAGCTCATAGATACAAGCATTTATCTCTACTCCTGGCTTTCTTATGTGAGTGCTGGAGATCTGATCATGTCCTCACGCTCGCACAGAAGGCATCTTATTAACTGAGCTGTCTCCCCAGTCTCTGTCCTGCTTTGCCCCATTTGCAATTTGTCCTCTGACACCCACACACACATGCACACACACACCCCACTGGGACATGCACTCGCCCTCACATGTGTACACATACCTAATTAAATAAAGGTAACAAAATATTAAGACAAAACAATAAAACTCCACAAATCCTGAGGAAGACAGCTCCTGAGTGACAACACCACACACATGCACATCTGTATGCACAGACAAGGAAAGAGTCATACACTGCCTGCCTTACAAAGTGTAAGAGTTCTCTCTTGATCCATACCTGGGAATGGAGGTGTTAAGCTATAGGTTATATGAAAGTTTCTTCCACATTACAAGACCTAATTGTTTTTCAAAATGACCGTACCAGTTTCCATTACAGAAAGTCCTGTCTGTCTGTAGTGTGGACAGCACACTATTATCACAGTCTAAGAGTCTAATGAGTTCTCACTGTAGACATGATGCGGAACATCCTGATTACTGAGAGTGTGGAGCAGAGTATGTGTGGGCCCCTTCTGAAGCATCTTTGATCATTTTTCTTTTTGTCCTATTTTATAATCCCTCACTTACTCCTTTGTAATAGTTGAGAAAAGTTCACAGGCTGGGAATGTAGCTCAGTGTGGTAGAACCCTTGATTAGCAGGCACAAGGCTCTGGGTTTGAGTCCCCACACAAGAAGAAAAAAAGGTTGTCTTACTCTAAAGTCAGAGAGCTAGTTTCCTATAATTTCCATTAAGTGTTTCGGTGTTTCGTTTTTCACATTGAAGACCTTGATCCATACACAGTTGGGTTTTGTGTGGTGAGGGGTCCAGTTCAACGTTCCGCATCTATATGCCCATTTTTCCTCACATTTTGTCCTGTGTGTTGTTACGGAAGTGCCATGGGTTTCTTACATTTGGGCCTCACTGGACTAATTTGCTAAACTCTACTCTCAGCTCTTTGTAATAGTTATGTAGGTGATCAATTACAAATAAAAAACATTGAGTTTAAAAAGTATGTTATTTATTATTTCTAGTTTATGTGTATGAGGGTGTTGCCTGCATGTATGTAAGTGCACCTATAATGTGCAATGTGTGTTAGGCCAGGCAAGCACTCTACCACTGAGCTGCATCCCCAAGTCATAGTTTTATATTTTCAAAAATCTTTTATATTTATTTATTTATTTTTGTCTTTTTGAGAAAGGGTCTCCCCATTGTCTCAGCTGGCCTGGAACTCCCTAAATAGACCAGGCTGGCCTTGAAATGCACAGAGATCTGCCTGCCTGCCTCTGTCCCCCTAGTGCTCGATTAGGCATGAGCCATCCAGCTGATCTATTTTTGTTTTGTTTTGTTTTTTTAATTGCGACCGAGTCTCACTATGTACCTCAGACTAGCCTCAAACTCTCTGTTACATTTTAATTTATTTGTTTTGTGTGCCTGTGGGTGGGTCCATGTTTCTAAAACCCCTTCCCTGGGGAGCTGTAAGTAGCCGTTATCATCTCCTCCCTTGGTCCTAAGGATAATCTGAGGTCATATTCCACCGAAGTTCACCCTGGGGAACCAGTGAGTTTATTGGACTTACTTACAAAGCAGTGGGTGAGAGGTTATTTACAGGAGTTGGGGGGCTCACCCTTAAGGCCCCACTGGGCAGTCTTCACCCAGCGTGGATGATGGCTTCCTCACTGATGTATAAATGGAGTCCTCTCTCCTAGTGTTCCCCGGCCTCTATGCTCCGATCCTTCCCCTAGGCTGTGTGCAGTGTGGGCAGAATTGCCCACAGTGGGTTTGAAGGAGAATCTGGATGCTTAGTTGAGGGTCCCATGACCCTCTCTACCTCTCCTATGAGGGGAGGTCAGCAGTGATGATTATTTGCAAGTAGGCCAAACTCCTAAAAATGGCTATTGCTTGGCACCACAGTGAGCATGTGGAGATCAGAGGATAACTTGTGAGAGTCAGCTCTCTCCTTCCACCACGTGGGTCCCAGGATCCCAACTCGGGTTGTCAGGCTTGGTGGCAAGCACCTTTACCTGCTGAGCCATCTCATGGGCCCCGTGGCCTCAAACTCTCCATCCTCTCGTATACTGGGATGATAAGTGTGTGCCATCATGGTCAGCTTCTTTTAACCTTTTAACATTTTGTCTTCTTTTTATATATATATATATAATAGGATGCTCTCCCTCTCTCTCTCATCTCTACCTTCCTCCCTTTTGCCTATGTTAAGTGTGCTAAGTGTGAGTGACACTCCCGGCCCTGTTTCTGAGAAACAATGGCATCTGCTGTGTATTGTGAACCTATAATCATTGATATATCCATTGACTATTAATTTAAACCTTCCAGTCTAGAGTGCTACAATAAGGCTCTTTTGAAGGTTTTTGTATGAATCTTCGTGTAGATAGATGTTTCTTTTGAGCAAGTATTAGAAATGGAATTGCTAGCTATATATTCCATGTGTGCTTACTTCCTGAGGACATGCAAAGCCTCTGTCTCTGTGGGCAAAGCGCTTGCCACACGGGTATGAAGACTAGAGTTTCAACTCTCATAACTCTTGTAAAGTTGCACGCACGCAGAGAGTGCTCATCTGTAATTCCAGCCCTCCTGCAGGGAAATGAATGTGGAGCTACGAGTATTCCAGGGCCAGCGGGCCTGCCGTACACAGTGGCCATGAGACCTCGCTAGCTGAGGTGGAAGATTCATATATCAACGCTTGAGGTTGTCTGCTGACCTCCACACATATATTGAGTGTATGTGCACTCACACATGTGAGCACACAAAGGAGATGGTGCCAGTCATAGTGGTGCAAACATGTGATCCTAGCAGTCAGGAAGCAGAGGCAGGAGGATCATCCACGAGTTTGAGGCCAGTTTGATTTATATAGCACCTTCTAGATCAGCTGGCTATATAGGGAGATCCAGTCTCAGACGAAAAAAAAAAAAGTACATGATGTTCCAGTCTCCTATGACCAATATGCAATAATTCTAAATTAAAAATACATTCTGGCAATGATTTTTTTCTTCTAAATTTTACTTATTTTTTGAGATAAGGTCTTATGTAGCCCACACTGGCCTCAAACTCTCTGTAGCTGAGACTGGCCTTGACCTCCAGATCCTCCTGCCTCCACCTCCGAAGTGCTGGGATCACAGGTCTGGGCCACCAATGTCCAGCTTTGCCAGTCATTTTGATGAGCTTTTGGTCCTTCTGATGGGTGTGAGTGGGCCTCTGAATGGGTCTCATTCCTTTTGACCTGATCGACAATGCTGATGCATCTCCTCATGATCTTCCTGGGTTTCAGGATTTCTTCTTGGAGTTGCTCTGTCTTAATGAGCAGCTGTGTGTTTTAATGCCAGCTTTAAGGAGCTGTTTTGTCATTAGTTGCTAATCATCTGTCAGCCATATCAGATGTAGACACACACAAAATACAATATTTAAAAAATACTCAAAAACCCCAAACTAACAAAAGTGCATGCACACACATGCATGCACATTCACACACAAGCATATAACGAATGAGAAAGTATTAAGAAAAAAAAAAAGCTAAGTGGAAATAATGCATATAAAAGGCCAGCCTTGGGGCTGAAGATGGCTCAGTAGGTGGAGTGACTGCCACAAAAACATGAGGACCTGAGTTCAAATCACCAGAACCTATGTAAAGACCAACACGGCAGTGAGCTTCTGTAACCCCAGCACTCCCCAAGGCTAATAGGCCAGTTAGTGTCAACAGCAGTCAACAACAGAGACCCTGTCTCAAGAGCCAACATCCAAGGTTGTCCTCTGACTTCCACAGACATTCCAAGGCAATGCACATCTGCACACATACACGTGCATGCAGACACACAGACTCACTACCTAGACCAGGCTGACATCCAATTCACAGATACCCTCCCCACTCCACCTCTTGAATACTGGGATTACACAATGCATGTACCACCATGCCCAACCTATACACTGATTTTTAAAAGTATCTTTTTATTTTATGTGTATGAGTGTATTGCCTGCATGTAGATGGGTGCACCTGAGTTGTGCAATGCCCTTGGAGGTCACAAGAGGGCGTCGGATCCCTGGAACTGGAGTTAAGACTGTTGTTAGCCTCTGTGTGGGTGCTGGGAATTGAACCGGGTCCTCTGCTAGAACAGCCAGTGCTCTTAACCACTGAGCCATCTCTCCAGCCCCACTGATTCGTTTTTAAAAGGCCAGCCTTCTCACTTGCCTGTCCCCCAGCGGTGACACACACCTTATGGCTCAATATTTTTTCATGGCCTCTGGGCCTCTGCTCAGCTTGCTTCACTCAGTCTTTCCCTCTACTCTGGTTGAGAAACTTCTGGCACAACTTTAGGATTCCTCTCTGTGGTGACAGGAAGTCCTGGGCACTCGTCCTGATTCTTCGACTAACTGTGTGACTTTGGGCAAGTCATGTAACCTCTCTGGACTTAAGGCCCTTCCAGGGGAAAGAGGAGACCCTTAGGCTAGATCTTTCCTAGCATCTCCCTCAGCTAGATGCTCAGTGACCAGTGAAGAGCACAGACTCTGGCCTGGGGCGTCTGCATCCTCTTTGAGGCCAGTGCTTCATTGCCGAACATTACTGAACAGTTCCTTCCACTCCCGAAGCCTCAGCTGATTTGCTCCAGCATAATGGCAAACGATTTGAGACTTGGAGTTGACAGTTTAGACTCAATCCCAGCTCTGCTGTGTGATCGCAGATGGGAATTCCTTAATCTCTGTGTGTATTCCAAAATGAGGATGGCCTCAAAGTAAGGTGAGTAGCTCAGTGGCAGAGTGTTTATTTATCCTGGGTCATGTCCCTAGTGCTGCAAAAATAAATACATAATAAAGCCCTTGCCAAGGGCTTTCCGCATACACCCTGTCCACTGAGTCTTTGAACAGATAGCTCCTGCTGCATCGAAACTTTGGGGTGGGTTTGGGGTAAAACCTCGGAACCTGAAGCTTCCAAAGAGGTCACTTTCAGCTCCACCTCCCGGACTTGCCTCCAAATCAACCTCCTCCAAGCCCAAGATCTTTTTTCCTTCATGCCTGGTGTTGGGGAAGACTAGAGAGGCTGGGTCCTACCAGATGAGCCCAGATGGAGAAGTTCGTGCAAAGCCCCCTACACGTGCTGTCCGGCTGTGAGCCCCAAGGCCTCCGCAGGTGACTTTGGTAGGTTTCATGTGAATGTGGTTTCAGTGATGGGCCAGAAGTTAATGGAAGAGACAGGACAGGGGTGGGTTGTGAAGTTTAGGGGTCACGTGATCTGAGCAAGAAGCCAGCTGAGGGCTGGAGGCCATGGAGTGAGCAGCCAGGGGGCTCCCGCTTCAGCAAGTGCCAGGCCTGGGGTTGAAGGATGGGCTGGGCCCAGTGGCAGTTTGATAGAGCTGGGGGAGGAGCCCGAGGGCGGTCAGCCCAGGTGAGCCCAGAGGTGCTCGAAGCTGTTTCCGGCTTCGTCACTGGTGCTCACACTCAGCTGCTGAGACTGTGCCAGACCTCTGGAGAGGGTTCTGGTGAGCCTTTCTCGGATCCTGCCTCTCGCCCTGTCTTCCTGCATTGTACCAGCCTGGCCTCTCCTTGCCTCCTGCCTCCAGCAGGGGTTTGAGCTGTACTGTTGGCCCCTGGAGGACTTGAGCAGCTCCATAATCAGTGGTGTGGGGCTGTTGCTTGAGCTGCACAGGAGGCCCTAGGGCACAGGAGGGAGGAAACTCACATCAGCTGGCTCTCGGAAGTGGAGAGCAGATGCGTGAGAGAGGCCGTCTGGTTCAACTAGGGGGATAAGGGCTCCCAGGAAAGCATTTGAAGCCCAGCTATCGGGGGCTGCTAGGTAGCAATCGTGAGCGCTGTGGGACAGCACTGCTGATGTCCCTCCCTGAGCACTGGCCAAGCACGGAGCCCAGGGTACTGTGGGTTTCTGTTCCTCTTAACTTTTTAAAACCACTCAGAAGGCTCTCAAGTGGAACAAACCGTCCCCACCCCTGCCATCCAGCAGCTAAGGGCAAAGGGCTTGGGCTTGGAGCCAAGCATGTCTGGTCCTGCCCCTCTTTGGCTGAAGGACCTTAGGCAAGTCACACCACCCCTCTCTGTCTCCAGTTCCCCTCTAAGATCTGGAACTGTGCCCCATCACTCTGTTTGTGACCTCTGGGGACTGATTGCCCCTAGACCTAAGGATCCAGGGGACAGAGCTGACACCTGCAGCTTCAACACAGGGCCTAGCACACAGCTAACACTCAACACTTTCTGTTAAATGGAACCATGACAACCTGTGGGAAGGTTAGGTCTGTAGCTGTGCTGGGAAAATCCTACCCAGGAATCACTTCCAGTTCATCCTCCCTCCCTCCCTCCCTTCCTTTTTTTTTGAGATAAAGTCTTACTACATAGCTCTGACTGGAATTGAACTTGCTATGTAGATCAGGTTAGTCTCAAATTTGGGTGATCTTCCCGCCTCCGCCTCCTGAGTGCTGGGATTAAGGGCATAAACCATGTCAGCCCATTGCCTCTGATTCTACCCGTGTGCGGATTTCAAGTTGGAAACTCTTCTGTTGAGTTGTACGCTGTGTGCCATCCATGTGGAAAATGTCAGCCCACCTTTTGCTTGTTTGTTCCCTTTGGTGGAAACATCTGGCTGAGCGTGAATGATTCAGTGTGGTTGTTTACAATGCAAGGGGCTGCGGAAAACTTTCTGGGTTTCAAGCAACAGAAAATTCAAACCAAACGATGAGAGAATGAAATGGCCCCCATTCAGAGGTGAGCTTCAGGCATGGCTGCATCTAGGGTCTGGGTGCCAACACACAGCTCATGGTTTCTCTGTGTGTCTCTGATCCACTCTGCAAGCCATCGCTCTTCTTTCTGTACTTGGTCCTCTTGCTTCACATTCCAGATGCATGGCCATCCAGATGGAGAGGATCCCAGCATCTGCCGGTCAGCCCATCTGGACCAAGGTAGAATCCTGTCTGGACCAGCTGAAGGGGAGTAGGACTTCCCTAGGAAATAGTCAGGATGGGAACTGGATTCAGAGTGGCCCAGCATGACCACAGGTGTCCACTCGTCACCATGGTGATGACAGAGATTACTGAAGAGCTCCTGTTCTCAGAGGCTCACTTTGGAGGCCTCATGGAGTGATCACCCCTGTCTTCCGGATGGGAGGACAGTCAGAAGCAGCCTCCCTGGTTCATTCTGTCTGAGGAGCAGACCGGGGAGGGAGGGAAGAAGGGAGGACTGGGCCGCTAGCCTATTCACGTGTGGGAGAGTGTTTCTAGGAGACAGCATCAAGGCAGAAGGAGGTGCCCCGGAGCCTCGGAACTGTGGCATGAATGTGGCGGGCTCCCTGCCAGCCCCTCGTCCAGGTGGAGCCAGGCCAGGCAACTGCTGACGTGGGATTTCCAAGTCACAGCTGCAGCCTCTGGGGTGGTCCTGGCAGATGCTGGGGTGGCAAGGACATTGCATAAGGGTCCAGCTCTTCCCTGCCTGACTGTGTAAACCCTGAACTTCCCACCTTCCTGTTTCTGAGAGTTCTCCTCACACTGGGTTCTAGGAGGTCTGCTCAGAAAGCTCCCAGCAGACAGCGGGTGCCGGCTGAAGACTTTCTCTTTTTCCCGTTATGTGCTGCATGACCTTGGGCAACTCTCTTTAACTCTCTGTACCCAGGGAGTGAACTTAGCATCTGCCTCTTAGCGTTATGGGAGACTAGATACTCCAATGCCCATATAACGCCAAGAACAATGCTGGCTCATGGGCTGTCATTATTACCACAACTAGGTAGCACTTAGTGCTTAACACCTGCCAGGGCCTAATACCTGCCAGGGCCTAGCCATCTCACTGACTCTTGTCCTGTTGAATTCTCGTTCCTACTTAACATAATGACAGAGTAGTTAATGTGTTTTACACCCTAGTCCCTCTCTGTTTCTTTGTGGGTTTCTTTGTGGGTTTTGGTTTTTTTTTTGGTGCGTGTGTGTGTGTGTGTGTGTGTGTGTGTCAGAATCTCATGTAGCCCAGGCTAGCCTAAATCTCAAATTCACTCTGTTGCTGACAAGGCTAATCTTGAGCTCCTGATCTTCCTAGCTCCACCTCCCAAGTTCTGGGGTGACAGGTATGCCACACTGTGCCTAGCTTGATTAGCCTGTCACAGACCCAGGTTCCCCATCCCTCTTGCTCCTGTGGCTGAGTGCATCACCCATTGCTGGGGACCTCACAGCTGACGGTAGACTCTGTGGGGATGTGGAAACAATGCTGTGAGAGGCCAGCTGCTGACTGCCTAGCATGTGCCACCTGGGCACTCTGCTGGGTCATCTCCACCCGGCAGGTTACAAGTTCAAGGCCCATTTTCACACAGTCCAGAGCCTCCTCGGCCTCCTCCCAGGGCTATCTGGGCACTGGCCAGGTCCTCCACAGGGAAGGTGGCCATGACAGGGCTGGCGGTAGAGAGGGTGTCTGTTAGTGGGAGCCCTTAGTCCAGGTTATCCCTGCGGGGTGAACTGAAGTAGGGGCTAGTGGGAGAGGTGGGGGTGTAACCAGGGCGATGCCTTCCCAAGTCCCATGTGACTTCCACTGTCCAAACAGGTAATGTGTAAAATTCAGGAACCTGGACCCAGCGTGTCCTAGGAGTGACTCTTAGCGGCTCCTGACATGTGACCTCAGGCAGGTGACCTCACCTCTCAGAGGACAAGGGGAACCCCTCCCACAGGAGGCCGTGACGCAGATGCAGTAGAATAACAATGATATTTGGGAAGAGTATAGTCTGAGTCATAATGCAACTGGTGTCATCCAGGTCCCGTACAGAGCTTAATGTGTACTTATTACATAGGTATTGTGCAGAGAAAATTCCAGGCAGGCAGAGTGCTGTGTTAGGAGTTTACACTTGGCCTCCAGGAAGCAGGAAACACCTACATAGAAGGCCAAATTCTGATTTGATCATTTACTTGCTGTTTGACTCAGGGCAAGTTGCTTAACCTTTCTGTGCTTTTGTCTTCCCATCTGTAGGAATAACAATAGTATTTACCTTTTGGTTATTGTGGGATTGAATCAGGTAGTGTGGGTAAATATATTTGGAGCAATACCTGGCATATAGAGCTACATGGAGGTTTTATAGATGTGTTGGTGGTGTGCTCCTATAATTCCCAGCATTCAGGAGGCAGAGGCACGAGGACTGCCACAACATCAAAGCAAGCCTAGTCTGCATAGCAATTTCTAGGCTATACAGGGGAAAGAAAAGGAGGCTTCTATAATCCTCTGTGTGTAATGTTCTCTGCAATTGGTGCAATCATTAATGTGTAGAATTCTGAAAACCACTGGCCCCTGCACTGCACCCGATACAGAATAATCATCTCCAAATCCTTAGCTGGTTGTTGAGAGGAAGACCGATCCATGTGCTGTGTGACCCGGGAAGATCATAAACCCTCTCTGTGCCTTTCTTTTCTTTCTTTCTTTTTAATTGACTGATTTTTATTTTATGTGTATGATTGTATTGCCTGCATGTATGTAAGTGCAATCATGTTGTGCAGTGTCCACAGATGCCAGAAGAGGGCGTTGGATTCCTTGGAACTGGAGTTTTGGACAGTTGTTAGCCACCATGTAGGTGCTGGGAACTGAACCCAGGTCCTCTGGAAGAGCAGCCAGTGCTCTTACGTACCTACCCTTCTTCTCTTGATGTTGGTTATTAGAGCCAAGATCGGGGAATCGCCATGTCTGATAGCAGAGGAACCCCCACTATGGGCCTAGGAGGGAGCAGGGGCCTGGTGTATGCCTCAGAGACTCGCAGCACATGTGCCCCCTTCAACTCTTCCCTGCTCAGCTTCCAAGCCCATGGGACAGAACATTTCCTCTCCATGGCCAGAGGAAGCCCATGTGCCTATAAAGCAGTGGCCCAGGCCTCAGGCAGGGAGCCCCGACTCCACCTCCCTCAGGCCGGCGATCTTTCCTCCCACGGCAGCGCTTGGACTGGCTCAGGCTGAGGCCCACAGAGCTGCCTGGTGCCCCAATGAAATGAGCCTCAGACAGCTTTGCTCCAGAACCCAGACCTAGACCTTCTGATTCCAGCTCGGGCACCCACACCCTCTCAAGAAACGAGGTTGATGCCAAGGGTGAGTGAGAGGAGAGAGCCGGGCCCGCTCTGGCTCCTGTGGAACCGATCTGGGCTGCTTTATCCTCAGACACCTGTTGTCTGCTTGGCCTCTGTTGTGCCTGTCCTAGCTTCTCATCCTGCTGCTGGACCTCTACTTCTCTGACCCTGTCATAGTGCCTGCAGGCCTTCTGGTGACCTTCCCTCTGAGCCTGCCCTGAATAGTACGTCCCCTTCAAGGGGAAAGACCTCACGCTGCCTGGAGATTGTTTCTTCCCAGTTCTTAGACCTGGGACCTCCCCACCCCAGGCCTTGAGTGCTGCTTTGCAGTATCATGGAGCTAAAAAGGCCTTTCCAGCTCCAGGCAAGCAGGCCTATGTGCAGGGTGTGTGTGCGTGTGCGTGTGCGTGTGCATGCGTGTGTGTGAGTGTGTGTGTGTGTGTGTATTGTCTGTTCTCCTCCCAGCTCCCCTCTGTCTCCTCCATCTTCTGTTCACTCCTGGGTATTCTCAGCGGCTGCTGTTGCCCCCAACCCCTCAGCCCTAGTGAATGGTCTGAATCCTCAGGGCAGCCCCGGGCATCTCTTAGATCCTACTCCCCAGCGGAGAGGTTGGAGCACAGGAGAGGTGAGACCCCCTCACCCCAGGCTACACAGCTGATAAGGGGCAGAGACAAGGCTGACCCCTGCAGCTTGGTGAGAGTTGCCCTGGTGTCGTAAAGCTGCCTCTTCCTCCACCCACTGCTAGCCTGGAAGCCTTCCGCCCACCTGAATTCCCTTCCCTGCCTTCTGGCCCCTGCACCGACCTCTCCAGCCACAGACTGCCCAGACAGCAGAGGGAAGTGTCTGCTGTGTAGCCACGTTGGCCGTGCCAGGAGATGATGCCCACGTGGGCTTGGAGTGAGGGCAGCTGGCAGAGGGCTGTGTGGGGACAGTTTTCTCAGAAGCCTAAAGATGCCCCTTCCTCAACCTAGTCCTCCCTTGTCTGCTTCCTGCCAGGGTGGAACAGCCATGGCTGGGGGTTGGAGGTCTGCTCTGTCCCCAGCACCTGGCCCACCACTCTCTTAGGAAGTCCCTCCTGAGTCTGACCTGCAGCCTACTCTCCCTAGCACACACAGGCCTTCCGGAGCTCTGCACAGCAGCTGTAAATAACTTCTACCTGTGAAAGAATATACTCCTGGCTGGAAAGGAGGGGCATGGCTTGGTAGAGAAGTCCCCTCTGAGATCCTGGCTGAAGCCAGCCTTCAGCCAGGCACCGCCCCCCTGCGGTTGCCAGCTGCAGCAGCCGTTGTTCCCTCTGCATCCCCCAGCCTCAGCACCAGGGAGAGCTGGGAATACTCAGCTGACAGTGGACACCCGACTCCAGCTACATTTCTGTTCTGCCTGGGCAATCAGGATGAGGAGGAGCTGGGGGATTTGGAATCAACCTCTAGTGCTGCTGTCACTCAGCAAGTCTGTCCTCCTCTGTGGGCCTCTGTGTTCCTGTCTGGACAATGGGATGTTTCTCGAATAAGTCTGCTTACAGGTTAACACGTGACTGAGAGATTTGTTGTGGGAGAAATGGGAATCTACTTGGTGACTGTTAGGTCTTTTTGTTTATTTATTTATTCGAGTCAAGGTCTTATTCCACAACCCAGGCTAGCCTAGAATTCACTATGTAGCCCAGGTTGGTTTCCAACTCTCAGTCCTCTAGTTTTAGCCTCCTGAATGCTGGGGTTATGGGTGTGCGCCATCACATGCAGTCTTCCTTTTTGAATGTGAGTGCAGCCATCGCTCTAGAAAGCCCTGTCGTTCCCAGTGTCCCTTTAATCCCATCCTGTGAGTACTCACAGCCCCTAACAAGACAGGCAGGGACAGAGCCAGGGCCCTTGAGACTTTAAACATTTTTTAAATTAGTTAATGAATTGTATGTGTGCTTATGGTCACCTGGGCTTTTGTCCTGTCCACTGTTCAGAGGTTCAGTGTAGTCTCTGTCGGGGACGTTGGGAACTGAGTCAGGTCAGGGTCACATTTGGCACCTGCCACACCATCAGGACTCTTGTGAATGGGAGATCATCAAACTGTCAGGTTCAGGGAACGATGGGACTGACTGAGGGTCACTGCTGAGCCTCAGTTTCCCTGTCCATCCCTGGGGCCAGTCTCCATCTTCCTGGTTTGACTTGAGTTAGGGAGTGTGCAGAATGCTAGGTCTTAACAAAAATGAGGGACTGTCTATCTTCTAGCACTGTGAGTTCAGGAAAGGCGACCTCCTTGGCATCAGGAGGGTCCACGCATCTCCTCCTGAGATTGGGGCTCTCTGTGCTGAGGGATCTGAGACCTAGCAGCTAACAGACTTGATCAGAAGAGACCTGGGCATGTGGGCCCTACCCTGTCTCCCTACCGTGCGTGTGTGTCTGTCTGTCTGTCTGTCTGTCTGTGTCTGTGAATGTGTAGTTTATAGGGACCTAAAGGCTTTGAGCCTCCATTTCTGAATCTGAGATGGGACTATAATCACCACCCTGACTGCACAGGGGCCCGTGAGAGGCCAGATGTGGGGCAATCCTGGATGAAGAAAGTCTCCCGCCCCCTTAGCCTGTGGACTCTCCAGTGATCTCAGCTTTGACCTGGATTTGGATACATTTCTGTGGCTTACAAATGGGTCAGGGTGGGCAATATTGCTCTAAAGTTGCATCCAGGCTTCCTTTCCTTCTGAGCTTTATTTATTTGTTTTGGTTTTCTGAGACAGGGTCTCATGTAGCCCAGGCTGGCTTCAGACTCACTATTGTTGCTGCTGTAATAAAATACCCTGACAAAAGCAACTTAAAGAAGGAAACATTCCGGCTGGAGAGATGACTCAGCAGTTAAGAGAAGTGACTGCTCTTGCAGAGGACCTGGGTTCTCCCAGCACCCACATGATGGCTAATAGCCATCCATAACTCTAGTTCTAGAGGATCTGACCTCCTCAGGCATTGCATGACATAGGTACACTTACATGCATGCAAGCAATACATTCATACACACTTAAAAATAAAAAGAAGGAAAGATTTATTTGAGTTCACAGTTCAAGGTATGATACGTTCAAGGTGTGATATATGTTCAAGGTATGATATGTGTTGTGGAAGTCAAGGCAGGAGGAGTTTGAAGCAGTTTGGTCACATCAAATCTACAATCAGGAAGGAGAGAGCTCTGGATACAAGCAGGTACCAGCTCCCTTTCCCCACTTATACAGAATCCTAGCCAGGGAATGGCACTACCCACAGTGAACAAATCTTTCTGATTCACTTAATCATCATAATCCCCCACAGGTACACCCAAAGGCTCGTCTCCCAGGCAATTCTAGATTCTATTAAATTGACAGCACTAGTCTTCACAGTAGCTGAGGATGACCTTGAACTTCTGATCCTCCTGCCTCTATCTCCTAAATCCTGGAATTGCAGGCCTGTGTCACCCTGCTTGGTGCACGCTGTAGATGGAGCTCAGGGCTTCTTGAATTCTATGCAAGTTCTCTCACCAAATGGCCCATACCTTGGGCTCCTCTTCTGAGCTGTCATCCCCCAAGGTGCCTGGTAAATGGCAGGTGTTTTGCTTACACTGGCTGGTCAGTAATTTCTCTACCATTTCCTTAGAACCTAGAACAGACTTAGGTATACTGCAGGTGCTCAATTGATGTTCTGGAATGAGAAATGAATGGGGGAAGTTGAATGAACAAGTAGGCTTCCTCTCCTCCCCCCAAGAAGACTAGAGGGAAGCAATTCATCCTTCCTGGCTAATCCCAGGAGATTAACTCAGGGATAAGGCAGGGGCCAGGTTTTTTGAAGCCAGCAGTCTTGTGTGACAGCCAGTGACCCCAGTCTTCAGAGTCAACAGGCTCCTGTGACAGCCACAACCAAAGACTCTCTTCCCCTCAAGATGGTCCTGTTGTCGCCCACCCTGGACATAGTGCTCACTGCCATTGGCAGCTTCCTCCTGTTCATGCTGGCCCTGGGCTTGTTGTGCTTCTGCACCTGCCGCCTGGCCAGGCCGCTCAGGTAGGGGCACCCCACCCCTGGCCTAACCCCGTCTCCTGGGGAGGGTCCTGTCCCAAAAGTCTGGTCCTGTGGGATAAAGAAAGGGTGGGCACTAGTCTTCCTCCTCTCCCTAATGGGGAGACTGAGGCCAGGAGAGGGTGACGGTGGGTCGGCCTGGGTGTGGCTCACATGTGTTTGTCAGCTGGCTGGACCTCCACTCAGTTTCCTGCACGGGAGGCTGGGAATGCCTGTGGCTGGGAGGCCATGTCAAGTCTCAGGTAGAAATGGCACAGGCGCCTGATAATGAGTGTCTTCAGTCCTGTCGTTCCAATTACCCTGGCTCTGTTGGCGCTCGCTGGAGCCACTGCCACAAAATGCCAAGCCTGTAGTCAGGGCCTAGGCCCAGCCCCTTAGCCCTTCTCCTGACCTGCCAAGTATCTGCTCCCTTGCTCAAAGCCAGAGCCCAGGCAGGGCCGCTGTGCTCTTGTTCTAAATAATCAGGGCACGTAGCTGGAAACCCGGCAGCAAAGGCCAGGCTGAGCAGTGGGAGGGGGCTCGAGGGGACAGCCTCTACTCCAACAATGGGTGGTGGGCAGCCCGGAAGCCCTTAGAATGGGGCCCTGCAGAGCCCCTGACTCCTGAGGCCCACTGGGAGCCTCTGGGGGAACAGCAGAAGAGGACTGGGGGAAGGGGAGAGACTGGGTGAGGCGATCAGCGGGAGGCTGGGCTTCTGAAGGATCTCCTGGGTCTCCCACCTCTGCGTTGCACAGGGGAATGGAGAGATGCACCTGTCTCCCAGCCCGGCCATCTCAACATAGGGTCCTGAGGTCAAAACTGAGCACCTGACCCCCTGACTTCCGGGCACGGCTGGAAACGCAAAAAGCATCAGGGGGTCTAACTCTCCAGACTTCAGCCTTGTAGGGGAGAGACACAGGGCCCTCGCACTGAGCTGGTGGTGGGAGCCCTTTAAGTCTCCTGGGCCCCTCGATGTCATTCTCCTAGTCGAGTCACTCCTCGATGCAGAGAGTGGAAAAGTTGCCTCTCGAGGCACAAGTGTCCATGAGCGTTCAGTTCCCGTTAGCCTTTTCTTCTTCACCCCTACTCGGTGCCCGCCCCACTCTCACAGCTCCCCAAAGGTCCTCACACTACTTGATTTGAATGCTCTTGAATTTGTATGTTTCCTTGTGAACTGCCGTGTTCCATCTGTGGCTGTGTCCTGCATTTACATACAGGATACTGTGATCTTTTGTGTTCTTTCCCCAGTCCTGTGCTTTTTTACATATTTTATTTTATGTGTATGAGTGTATTGCCTGCATGTACGTAAGTACACCTGTGCCGTGCAGTGCCCGCAGGGGTCAGAGGAAGGCACTGGATTCCCCTGGAACTGGAGTTATAGGTGATATTAGCTGCCATGTCGATGCTGAGATTCTTGTGGAATCCTCCACAAGAGCAGCCAGTGCTCTTAACTGTTGAGTCATCTCTCCAGCCCATATGCTTTTTTTAAGCTGTTTTGACAGTTTTACTGCTATGGTCACATACCTGCCGGAGCTCGCCGGCAGAAATCGGACTGTACCCAAAGCGGGGAGTGAGGATGAGAAGAGAGAGAGAGAGAGAGAGAGAGAGAGAGAGGGGGGGGGGGAATAGGACAGACTCAGGAGGGCTGTCAGTCACACTGAAGCAGCTTGCCATTATTAAGTCCCCCCCCTATTTATACTGTGAAGTGAACAAAACAATACTGACACAGGCAAAATAACTTAGGATATGATTGGCTTCCTTCAAAGATCTTCATGTGACCTCAGTCTTGGGTGCAAAATAAACTTCTCCTCAGGTGCGAATCATTTGCATAATGAAGACTCCTGCTTCCAATCAGCACTTCTGTGCTCGAGATTGACTTCTGCCTAACCCAAAACTAGGGCATAGTTCAAGGCAGGCAAATGGCTCCCGACATATCCCCCTTTTTTTATTTTTTAAATATACCATAACCTTTCTGATTATGGCCAGAAAGACTGTGCCTGTCTTAGGCCATTCTCTCCGAAACACAAGCCTTACCCATCATTGGTACGTGAATGCCCACCATCCACGCCCTGTCTTAGTTCAGCTTAGTTTGAGAGAAAGTTGCCCGTCTTTGGCTGCCAGCCTCTCCTGCAAGGGGGAACTCTACTCACAATAGAGTTCGGAGCCAGACACTGTGCACATCAGCTGTAACATCCCAGAATGTGCTGAGGATATACGTCCTATGGAAGGAGTATGCAAATTCTAAGGAGAATACGTAGAATATTTCCTGATCTGAGGTCAAAGAAGACCCTGAAGGCAAAGAAACTTTTAGCTTATCTAACAAATCAGCAGCAGTTTCTGCTGCGTCAAACTCAAATAACTATTTTTTTACAGTTAACATAAATCTAAGGATATATGTTCATTTGCATATTTATAACCCTCACACATAACATTTACAGAAATCATAATGAAAATTACTAAGATACCATAACTTGCATTCACCCATGGGAACAACTGAAATGCAATTAAGTTACATTAAAACACGAGAGATACATTGAACACAGAAAACATCAAACCTAGTACCATTATAAGCAATATTTAAACTGTCCAATCAAAAGTATATATAGGATTGACTTAGGCAAGCTATCATACGTTCTTAAATTAGTCCATGGCTGCTGCCTGTTTCCCTATATAACTCTGCGGGAAACTGTCCTCTG
This sequence comes from Eospalax fontanierii, assembly GCA_035773235.1. Lineage (NCBI taxonomy): Eukaryota > Metazoa > Chordata > Mammalia > Rodentia > Spalacidae > Eospalax > Eospalax fontanierii. The sequence goes on from CM069553.1 coordinate 15,130,427, forward strand.
ATCACCAAAGTCCTGTACTTAGTCCTCCTTCTTGTTCATCAGCATTCCCTGCAGTAGAATCCTGATTCACTGTTGTTCTTCTCATGTAATGATGTCTTGCTAGGCGAGTATCATTCTCCATCCCTGCAATCTTTCTTCCCATATGGCTGGATGCAGCATAGTTGGATTTATTACATAAGTCCAATAAGTCCATCAGGAACTGATTCCACAGCAACAGCAACATCACTCTTTCCTCGTTCAGTCCCTGCGAACCAGACCAGCCTCTCTGGCAGCCACCTGGCATTCTCAGCGTCCTGCGGAAACACACCAACATGCCCTCTTCCCCATATTAGTACCGGGTCTGGGCCATCAATCGGATCCTTCCATTTCACTTTTGCATAGGTATCTAAAGTCTTAGGATGCCCCAACCTATCTGCAGCAGAAAGACCAAAAGCATCCACATTTTGAAATAACCAATCTATCTGTTGTTTTGTAAATGGAAGTCCTATTACAGTAGGTTCTTTTACTCAGCTTTATCCATTTGAATTAAACAAGCCACCGCCTCATAATAAGGAGTTAATACTCTAGCAGGTAAATACAATCATAGCAAAGGTCCTTAAGCTTACAGCACTGAGAAGTTTTTAGGTAGAGGTTGCCATTTATCTTCTCCAGGAACTCTAGATTGTATTAATGACTTTTTGTTGGTATGAGAAAATAGAGAATTCCATGAACTACATTTGCTATAGACATGTTACACCATAAGATGAATAACTACCTCTGTTGAAATTAGTTTATCCCTTATTCTCAACAGCACAATGTCCTTACTCTTAGGCTGTTTTGCACAGGGTCAGGTGGCCAGCCTCATCCTGTGTCCTTTAACTCAGAGTTTACAAGGGACAAAAGAGCTGCCGAGTTCAGTAACTACTAGTAGGAATTAAAACACCTGTCCTATTTCTGTTGCCATCACCTCTGCTGAGTAGCAAAATAATACAATTAATACCAGGTACTGTTAGGACAGGAACCAGCTGTCTGATTGGGAAAAGATCAGTTGTGCTTGCGTTGTTCAAATAAGAGACGTGGGTGAGAATTGAGCTCACAGCATTATGTATGCTAGGTAAGTATCTATAGCCTCAGCCCTGCAAACTGTAAACTGAAAAAAGCTGACATCTTATTTAGTAAGCAAAGCACCCTAGGGCTGGTGGAATTTATGTGATTCACCTGGTAATTAAGTAGTAATTAACAAAATCTGAGATCATGGTCCCTTGATGTTCTAGGCTCTAGCTTCCTTAACCACGAGCTGCTGTAGGAGGATGGACTTATAAAGATATTCGACTATGCCCTGGAAATGCCACATTTCTTCTATATATTCTTCCTTTGGCTCTGCCTTAGGCTTTGCTTATGCAACAAATGGTGAAAAATCCTCCTCTCTCAGACATCTAGCTGCTTCCTTTTCCCTCTCTTCTCTTTCTTTGGGATCTAATGACTCTTGAATAATTGCTCAATTTCAGGTTTCACAAAAGCTAACTCCTCAAGCAAAGCAGCTTGAGGCTCAATCCTATTTCCATTTGAGAGCTCAAACCTTTTCTATCCCGTGTCCAAGATCCAAACCATTCCTAATCAAAGCCCTGTTAAATCACCACATTAGTAAGAAAAAAAGATCACAACTTATTCACTACTTATAAACTAATTGCCTATTGCCTACACTTATACATTGTTACAACTTACAAATTAGTAAACCTATAAGACTTAATTACTTATGAATATAAACTATAATACTTATCTTAAACCTATAAGACTTATGATTTATGAATATAAACTTATCTTAAACCTATGTGACTCCCAACATATTTACAAAAAGCAAACGACTATCAGATTTCTCACCGCATACTTTTACTGTACATTCCTTTACTTTTCCTTTACCGTACATTACTTTTTCTATTTAAGATCTAAACTATTCCTAATTAAAGCCCACAAACTAAAGGTATCTACCGGAACCTTACTCAGTCCATAAACATCATAATAATCCTGAAGTTTTTTTCCTACTTTCTTCCATGTTTTTGAATCTACAGACCTATTTTCAGGGAACCAAGGACAGACTTTTTCTACAAAGTTCAAAAATTTACAAAGCTGCTGATGTTTAACACCAACACCTCAAACATAAAGCATATTTTCCAACATATTTACAAAAAGCAAACAACTATCACCCTGACCCATTTTACTCCTGAGATTTCTCACTGCGCACTTTTCCTTTATTTTCCTTTAAAATTTATAGGCCTTTACTTTTCCTTTACTTTTAAGTGAGCTCACTCATACCGCGCTGTCCTTCACTGTGAAGTGAGCAAAACAATACTGACACAGGCAAAATAACTTAGGATATGATTGGCTTCCTTCAAAGATCTTCATGTGACCTCAGTCTTGGGTGCAAAATAAACTTCTCCTCAGGTGTGAATCATTTGCATAATGAAGACTCCTGCTTCCAATCAGCACTTCTGTGCACGAGATTGACTTCTGCCTAACCCAAAACTAGGGCATAGTTCAAGGCAGGCAAATGGCTCCCGACACATACCACAGCCACAGACACAGCTGCCATCATTTCACTGACACATTTTTCTCGTTGTGGACAGGCACTCAGAGAACTTCTCCCATAATGGTTTCTGTAGGGTTTTGGCATAAGGCTTTAAAAAAAATTTAGTATTTTTATTTTATGTGTATGAGACTATATTATTTGCATGTATGCAGATGTACCTGTGTTGTGCAATGCCCATGGAGGTCAGAAGAGGGCACTGGATCCCCTGGAACTGGAGTTACAGACAGTTGTTAACTGCCATGTGAGTGCTGGGAATCAAACCCAGTTCCTCTGCAAGAGCAGCCAGAGGTCCTAACTACTGAGTCATCTCTCCAGCCCCTGCCATAAGGCTTTTTATCACTTTATTAAGTTATATTGTTTTCAGGACTGAGAGTAGAATTCAATGACAGAGCAATTGCCTAGCATGTGTGAGGCCTGGAGTTCTAGCCCAGAAGAAGGAAGGAAGGAAGGAAAGAAGGGAGGGAGGGGGGGAGGGAGGGGGGGAGGGAGGGAGGAAATGAGACTCTTGAAAAATAAAAGAAAACCCTGCAGTGTATTTCAGCCCCGTTTTCTGAGGGCTGTTGTAATAAGTGGCTTTCTGTGTCTTGTTCCCTATCAGTGAGCTTCATCAAGGTTCTGACCGCTACTCAGACGCCCATAATCCCCAGATTTATGCTTTTAACAAGACCTGTCTCCCAAATGCCAGACTCATAGCCGGCCGCCTCCCTCAAGTGTCTACCTCTGAGTGGCAGACACCTCAAACTCAACACATCTAAAACCAACTTCCTGATTCCCGCACCCCCCCCCAAATCCACTCCACCTTGTTCTTCTGAGTGCTACCTCAATACCAAAAGACGAGTGTTTTTCCGTACAATCAGAAACGAGGGAAAGAATCCTGTCCCTCCTGGTACCAAAAGTACTGAAAAAAAATCAAATTGGAAATTGTCACATGACTGGAAAGGGACATTGAAAAACTTTTTTCTTTTCTTAAAAATTTATACGTTTTAGGCCAAGTGTGATCGTGTAGACCTTTAATTCCAGAATTTGGAGGCAGAGGCAGACATGTCTGTGTGATTGAGATCAGCTTGGTCTACGTAGTGAGTTCTGGACCAGCTGGGGTACAGGGAGGTCCTGTCTCAAAGACAAACAAACAAAAATTTATTCCATTTTAGACCAAGAATGGTTGAGTGTGTGCTTTTAATCCCAGAACTCAGGAGGCAGAGGTAGATGGATTTCTGTGAGTCTGAGGCCAGTCTGGGCTACATAGTAAGACCCTGCTCAAAAAATTATTATATTTTAATGTGTGTATGTTGTGTGTGTGTACACTCGTGTGCCACAAGCATGTGTTTGGAGGTCAGAGCCACCTTTTGGGAGTCCTTCCACCGTATGGGTCCCAGAGATTTAACTCAGGTCATCAGGCTTGGTGGCAAGCACCTTTGCCCCCTGAGCCATCTTACTTTTTCTAAAACTCTGTAGCTGGCATGCTTACCTGCAGAGAAAATGCCAAGGATTCCCCACATGCACACAAAATTCTTAGAATTTAAGTGAGGTTGGCACTTAAGGCCAAAGCATAAAAATGAAGCCACTTCTTCATATCAATAGTGAACAGTCTCTAAAATAGTGACACTTACAATAGCTGCCCCCACATGGGAGAAACACATAGTGCAAATATGACAAAACCTATCTAGGATCTATATGCTGACCAATCAAAGCACTAGACTAACAGAGAGAGGTACTAGTTTGTGACAGGAGGCAAAAGACATCAGTTTTCTCCACACTATCAACAGGTTTAGATATTGAACTTTTAAAAACTTTTTGAAAATTTATTTTGTCTATGACAGAATGTGAGTGTGAGTGTGTGTGTGTGTGTGTGTGTGTGTGTGTGCCATAGGCCACAGTGAATACATGGAGATCAAGGACAACTTACAGGACCAGTCAGTTTCCACTATTTGGGTTCCAGGGATTGAATTCAGATCATTGGTCTTGGCAGCATGCGCCTTTAACCTGCTAAGCTGTCTCACAGGCCACATCAAATTGTTTCATATCACCCCAGTCATGTGGTGATAAAGGACAGATCAGGGACAGTCAGATTTGGGGCTGGAGCACTGCTTGATTATGAAGAGACAGAGGTTTGTGTGGTAGGGCAGCCCTGGTTCCTTGTTGGGTAAATCGAATCCTGTGCCAGACTTTGGAATCTTTGCTTTACACGTAAGGACGTGGAGGGATTGGGGGTCACTGGGAGTCCTCTTGCTGCTAGTTCTACAATCAGGAACCCTGTGGTCAGGTTCAGCTCTGCCATCTGTTTGCTTGTGACTGTGGAAAAATCATTTCTCCTTTAAAACCTTGGTCTTGTTATCAGTAACAGGACAGGAAGTTCCTCTCTCGTCACACAGAGGTTATTAAGGAAAATCCTAATGGAAATCCCATACCAGGCCGTGTTCTTAAGAGCATCTCCTGCTTTAGAACATGCTTGCGGAGAAGCATATAGACTATAAAGTAAGAGCTGGTTGTACCGGGTACCACCATCAGTAAAGAGACACTTGTACCTCCAAAGTCCCCATGGATCCCCTCAGTCTCCACACCCCCAATGAAGCCCTCACATTGCCTTCCCATTGTTATGCTTTGTGTTATTGATAGCCCGCTGTGTGCCCACGAGTCTGGCTTCCCTGGCTCAGTCTCACCCTGAGACATGCATGTGTGTTGTTGTACAGCATTGCCAACTGTCCAGTTCTCCTCACTGTGGAGGTCTGTGTGCTATGAAGGGACACGTTGCATGCTGGGATGGACACAGGTTTGAAGCCTCAGTAACAAGTTCTGACACAGCGTGAAAGGGAGCCCACCATTGTCTCTCACCACGAGTGAACACACCAGTCCTCCATCACACCACTTACCCCTGGCTGCTCTGTCCGTATGAAGGAAAGGATCTTGGATGTTTCCTCCCTCCCCCCAGCTTTCCTGGCTTTTGACTGGTGTAAACATTTACTGTGCCCAGCACTAGGAGTACAGATAAGCAAAGTGAAATCCCTGACCTTGGACGTTCCCAGCTTAGTGGCTGGGATGGAGCAGGAAAGAAGTATTTTGAAAACAGTGAATGCCAATGATTGAGGTAAGGTCTGGAATGAGTTGTTGTCCTGGAGGTGTGCTGAAAGAGGTGACTCCGTGTTTTAAACTACTATGAATAATATTTTAATGTATTAATAGTTTATGTCAACTTAATGACTCTTCTGATTCTAGAATTTGCTATGGAACCATTTGGCAACGCAACTAAAATGAAAAATTTAGAAATTGGGACTGGGGAGAGGGCTCAGGTAAAACGCCTAACTGAGTCTGAATCCCTGGTGCCTGTGTACAAAGCCAGGTCTGGTGGTGCATACCTATAACCTTGGCTCTGCGATGGGAGAAGATGGAAACAGGAAGATCCCTGAAGCTCGGTGCCCAGCAGTCTAGCCAATCAGTAATTGTTGACTGCCAGCTCAGGGAGAGACTGAAGGTAGAGAGCAGGGCACGGCGGTACGTGCCTTCAATCCCAGCACTCAGAGACAGAGGCAGGAGGATCTCTATGAGATCAAGGCCAGCTTGGTCTACATAGCGAGTTCTAGGCCAGCTGTAGCTACAGGAAGATCCTGTCTTAAAAACAAACAAAAATCAAGGTGGAAGGATATAAAGGACACTCAGCATCAGTCTCTGGCCTCTACATGTATGTGCAACTCACACACATGTGCACACAAACACATGCTACACGCAATTTTTTTACATTTATTTTATTGTGTGTTTATGTGTGTATGTGGGGGTGTAGGAGTGGGTAGGTGGGGGTTTCCCTGCACGTATGTGGAGGTCAGAGGGCAGCTTGTAAGAGTCGGTTCTTCTCCTTCCACCACACTGGTCTCAGGGATTGAGCTCAGGACACCAAGCTTGGCAGCAAGTACCTTGACCTACTAGCCATCTCGCCAAAATAATTTAAAAATTTTTTGAAATCCCACTGCCGCTCAGGGTTAAGTGCATTTGGGTTTTAGGTGTAGGGTGTCTCCAAGCCCCCGGTTTCTCGGTCCACCCTTCTTACCCCAGAGCATCGCCTTTAAAGTTCTTTCTTCTGGTGGTAGGACGGTGGCTTCTGTCCCAACCCCCTTCTCAGCGTAGAGTGTCATTTCCACTTCTCACAGAGAATGGAGTAATCACATCCTAATGAGCTGAAATCACACCAGTTCCCGAGAAAACTGTTGCTGCTTGAAAATTGCCCATCTTCCCGTAACATCTGTACATAGCAGGGTTAGAACATTCTGCAGCTGCCTATGTATTCCCAACAGAGTGAGCACAGTTTAAAAACATTCTTAAGCCATTCATACACGCACATTTAGGCAACTTGGAAAAAAACATTTTAATATTTTATTTATATACATATATATTGCGGATATTGCCTGCGTGCGTGTAAGGGCACCCATGTCCTACTGAGGTCAGAAGAGGGCATCGGATCCCCTGGAACTGGAGTTATGGACAGTTGTTAGCTGCCATGTGGGTGCTGGGACTGGAACCTGGGTCCTCTGCAGTCAAGGCTGTTAACTACTAAGCCATCTTTCATGCCTCTTGGGGGGCGTGCGTTTAAAGAGGAAATAATCATTCTCAGTCATACTTTGCAGAGCAAACCATGTTTTTGTTCTTTAAAAAAAATGTTTATATCCTAAAGGTGGGCTGAAAGTATGTTTGGTTTAGCTTTGGAGAATTTGCCTGAAGCCCTGGGTTTGACATCCAGCACTAGGAAACAAAAAGAATTTTCTTTATCATTATCCTCTGTGCATGTGTGTATTGGGAGAGGGAGAGAGAAAGAGAGAGAGACTCTAGACCAGAGCAAAAATTTTGAGAGTTAGTTCTCTCCTCTACTGTGGGTTCAGGACATTAGGCTCACACAGCAAGTGCTTTTACCTGCCAAGTCATCTCGCCAGCCCAAAGGCAGAATATTTTAACAGATTCACCACCTTAAAAGGCTAAATGAACACATGAAAAGATGCTTTAACACTCTTAGTCGTTAGGAAATGCAAACTCAAACCAAAGAAGCTAGGGCCAGGGCTCTAATTCATCATAAAACTCTTGCCTAGCTGGCCAGAGGCCCTGGGTTCAATTCCCAATGTTGACAAAAAGAAAAGAAAAAAAGTAAAATTTGGGGAAAATGCAGAAGAGACTATAAAAAATAATCAGAATAGGTCAGCTGTAGTGGTATATCCCTGTCATCCCAGCACTTGCTGAGGTAGAGGCAAGAGAATCAGGAGTTCAAGGTCATTAGCTGATATGGAGTTCAAGATCAACCTGTACCACATGAGATTCTGTCTCAAAAAACTTAAAAAAAAAAAAAAAGTCATCTATCCCATCAGCACACAGAAACAGGCTCTGAGGGGCAAGCTTTCCCTCTGTTACTCTGTTATATCCCTTACCCAAAATGTCAAGTTCTAGGTGTTGGAGAGATGGCTCAGTGGTTAAGGGCACTGACTGCTCTTGCAGAAGACCTGGGTTTGGTTCTCAGCAGCTACATGGTGGCTAACAGCCATTCTTAACTCTAATACTAGGGGATCTGACACCCTCTTCTGGCTTCCATGGGTACTGAGTACACCTTACATTTATAAACTTCAGGCAAAACACTCAGACAGGGACTGGAGAGATCGCTCAGTGGTTAAGAGCACTGTCTGCTTTTCTAGAGGGCCTGGGTTCAAATTCTAGCACCTACATGGTGGCCAACAACCGTATGTAACTCCAGTTCCAGGGGATCTGATACCTACTTCTGGCCTGTGTAGGCTTTGCATGAAACAGGTGCAGTTACATACATGCATACAAAACATTCATACACATAAAAATAAGATATTTTTTTAAATGTCCTTTGCATTGGAGAGAGAGCTTAGTGGTTAAGAGCACTGACTGCTCTTGCAGAGGACCCAGGCTCAATTCTAAGCACCCACATGGCCGCTAACAACCACCTGTAACTCCAGTTCCAGGGGATCCGATGCCTTCTTCAGACCTCCTCGGGCATTGTGCCACATGGGCACACTTATACTAATGAGGCAACACACTCGTACACATAAAATAAAATCTTTAAAATGTCAAGTTTTAGGTGAGAATGGGGAAACACAAGTGTCTTGTAGGCACAGATGTCTTTGTAAGAAAACAGGCTGTTTCATCCCAGTGGGTGGGGACAGGAAATCAGAAGGCCATGGACTTGGGTTGTAGGCATTGCTTCTTGAGATATGGTCCATGGACCAGCAGCATTGCCTGAGACCTTCTAGAATTGACAGAGAATCTGGGCTGGGCCAAGAAGTCAGCCCTCCAGGAGACCTGGCTGCTGGCCACAGTCCAGAGCACTGCAGAAAAAAGCCTGCCCTTGGGGCGAGTTGAATACCAGTGGGGGGATCCTCCCGGGGAAGTGGGCTGGAACTTTTTTGCAGCACAGACTCATTTAGACTTGCACAACTCTTTGTTGTGATTTCGTTCCCAGAGAGACAGCCTGCTTAGCTGTGGCATCCCAGTGTCCAGTCCCACACTGGGCCTTTGGGTGCTCAACAAGTTCTTGGTGAATGAATCAAATACCAGATGTTGGAATGAAGAAGCTACCTCCGGAGGTACAGCCAGAATCTCTTTCTCTTTCTCTGACTTCTAGGATTGGAGCATCGATTAACAGCTGACATTGCCCCCCCACCTCTTCCCACCCACACATCTGGACTCCAGAGAGAAAGCGGGCCTTGAGACACGCCATGATTTCACTGTTCTTAGTATTGGCCATTGGCACCTGCCTCACCAACTCCTTTGTGCCAGGTAGGACTGTGGGGCTTGGGTGAAAGGGTGGGTACAGGCTGGGTTGGGTAAGGTCTGGTGTGGGTTCAAGATCATCAACCATTCAAGGTATTTAAGAGCTGGAAACCAAGTGCTTAGAACGGAAACTCTCCGCTTTGCTGTGCATGAGCCAGTGTCTGGCTGGTCACTTGTCTTTTCTGTGAACTGGCCTGTTCGTTGGGCTTTCTGGTCTCCTCTGTCACTACTAATCTGAAGTGAACAATTCTATAGACTCTTCCAAGACTTGGTGTGCTGAGTCTCCTGTAGACTTCGCCAGGTTCCCCTCCTTTGTGGGAGTTCGTTGCTTGTGAGCTCATCTTCAGTGAGATTTTATTAAGATTTATTTTATTTCAATTAATTTATTATTTTTGTTTTATGTGTATGAGTGTTTTGCCTTGCACGTATGTAAATACACTCACGTTGTGCAATGCCCGTGGAGATCAGAAGAGGGCATCAGATTCCCTGGAACTGGAGTTACTGATGGTTGTTAGCCACCATGTGGGTACTGGGAACTAAACTCTGATCCTCTGCAAGATCAGCCAGTGCTCTTAACCTCTGAATCATCTCTCCAGCCCCCATTTTAATTAGTTTTATGTGTGTGTCTGTGGGTAGGAATGTACACACGAGTGTAGGTTCTCTCAGACATCAGATAAAAGCATCCAATCCCCTGGAGCAGAGTTACAAGCAGTTGTGAGCTACGTGAAGCCGGTGTTGAGAACCAAACTAAGGTCCTCTGGGAGAGCAGCGTGTACACGCTCTTAACTGCCAAGCCATGTCTCTGTCCCCAGGGAAAGTTTTTATTTTTCTGTTGCAAACTAACACTAGATGGAGTCTTGTATTAATTTCTCAGTTCTTACACTCTGCTCACATCTCTACTCTAGACTTGGCCCAGGTATAGGGCTGTTGCTCCCATCCCGTCCCGAGCTCCGTCCAAGACCTTGTCCGTTATATCAGCTGCAGTCTAGACTTGAGTTTTCCCTGGGACTCCCAGGGTTCCTGCATACTTGCTCGCACAAACACACACACACACACACACACACCATTGACCATGTCTTCAGGTTAGGCTCCATCTGTTGTAATGCTACAGCCTCCATCGCCGGGGCTTCCTTGCACTTCCCAGAGGCAGAAACTGTAGAGCAAAGGACTTCCCAGTGATCAGGACTGGACAGCAAGATTCCTCCTCAGGGCTCCGCCATGAGGTTTGAAACTGGGGATCCCAGCAGATACTTCCAGAAGGAGGGGAATGGGAGCTCTGGGATGAAGACAGTAGGCAGAGTGATTGGGGTGCAGGAAACCTGAGAGGAATTCTTAGGGCGGGTTAGGGACGATGGGGACCCAAGGCTTGTGGCGTGGTGCGCCTCCCTATGCTGCCTGATGTGGGCCTTCGCTTGGGGACGTGTGCGTCCCCAGTTCTTAGCAGCTCCTATGCCAGTCTCTTCTCACTGGGAAGGAATAATGGCCCTCCCATGAGGCTGCTGAGGAGATACCAGAGATGTGTGTGTGTGGAGCCCTTGGCAGAGAACCCAGACTCCATGCATGTGCTAGGACCGAGTGATTTAACGGTCACATGCTGTCCTGAGAAGTGACTGTGGTCCTGAGCAGGGTGGGAACATGTGAGCGTGTCTCCAGCCCACTGACTTGCAGCGTGGCCCCTAGACTGTGTCTCCAGCCCACCACCCTGCAGTATGGCCTTGGGCCAGACCCTCTGCCTCTTCCGACCTCTACCTTGCACTGGCTGAAGGAGCATCTCCAAGGGGCTTCCAGCCCTGGGCTTCTGGTCCTGTGGTCAGGTCTAGTGGGGCTAGGGAAACCCAAAGAGGAAACCCTATAGGCAGTGGAGAACCTCTACTCCTTAAGCTCTGTATTCAAATGGGGGGCATCGTTAGGACCCTCCATAGGGCAGAGGTGTCACTTCCATATTTAGTGCAGTCCTCACAAATACTCTGAATCAAGGGCACAGACTACTCATTTGATAGACAAAGAAACTGAGGTTCAGGATGCTAAGGCTATGGATTGATAATTACAGACACAGAAACAAACAAACAAAAAAGAGCGGGAGGTGGGGGAGAGAGGGCCCTAAGATGCTGGCCAGTGGGAGTTAGTCAGGGTTGGAAAATAAGGGGTAGAAATTGAGCCTCAGCTGATCCTCCTTGCCAGCCTATTCCAACAAGAGAGAGACATGGTTTCTATAAATTTCATGCATTTAACCAAGAGTGAGGCTTGCTTTCCAGCCCTCTTCTTAGCCTCTTACCATGCAACCCAGGTCCTGCTGAACCTACTCTAATGAATAAGCCAGGCTGAGTTTATAATTGATGGCTGGATACTTTTGAGGGCTTCTGCAGTTTCAAGTAGTTTGTTCCATGAAGAGGTTAAACATCACCCTGCTAACTGCTGGCAATGGCTGCTTACTGGGTGAAAGTGTGGGCTCTGCAGGGAAGTCCAGATCTGCCAAAGTCTGCCTGTGCTGTGTGTCTCTGGGAGAGTCACTTAATGTCTCTGAGATGTGTGAAGACGATGCCAGGGCCCTCAGACTCATTTGGAGGATATGTCCTGCACATGTTCTCAAGCCTTCACTCCTTCTCCATGCTCAGACATCCCAGTCCCCAAGCCCAGCAGTCAGTTGCTGGGGGTATCTGGAAGTTTGGTGATGGACAGCCCACTCCCACCTTGCCAAGTAACTGCCTCTCTGTACAGAGAAGGAGAAAGACCCCAATTACTGGCGAGAGCAAGCACAGCAGACCCTGAGAAATGCCCTGGTGCTTCAGAAGCTCAATACCAACGTGGCCAAGAATGTCATCATGTTCCTGGGAGATGGTGAGACCTGGGAAGCGAGACTGGGGATGATAGGCTGAGGGCAGAGAGGCCTGGGAGATGATGAGGCCTGCAGGGGCAGGGAGGCTCCGGTACAGTCAAGCTGAGGGTGGTGAATGCCTGGTAACATGTGAAATGACCATGAAGAGTGGGGCTCTGAGGGAGACGTTTAGGAGAAAAGGACCAGGCCATCATCTCCTGAGAGCGGGGAAGGGTGGAGGGGCTGCCTATCTCATGACATTTACAGAGCCACACTCTACCATCCATTGCCCATGCCTGACTTGACCCCAAACTAGACAGCTCTGGGTGCCCAGGAAAGCCAGCTGGAGGAAAGCCAACTGGAGGGTTCAAGGGTCTGAACTCCCCATCCTCACACAGGGATGGGTGTCTCCACTGTGACGGCCGCCCGCATCCTTAAGGGTCAGCTGCACCACAACTCCGGGGAGGAGACCAAGCTGGAGATGGACAAGTTCCCCTTCGTGGCCCTCTCCAAGGTGAGCCCAGCCCAGGTCCACCTCTCTCCTGGGCAGGCTCTGCCTGGCCATCAGACCTTCTGGGTCCCAGCGGTCCTACTGTGAAACCAGGAGGGCAGCAGCCACTCCCAAAGCTTTGGGGACTTTTAGCTCATGGATCTAAAACCTTTACTCATGTGTAACATATGCAGGAAAAAGTGTGCACAATACAGCATGAACCTTTCACAAGCTGCATGTGTCTTTATGACCTAGATCAAGGTGATGCAAGTGAATGTGGCAGTCTGATGTCCCCGTGCCCCTTCCTGTCCCTTTCCTGACCCCTTACACCATCGATTGGCTGGCTATTGCCCCAGTGTTTTCTAGCAGCAGAATCAGCCTAGTTCACTCCTCCCAGATTGGCCATGAAGTTGGCTAGGTTACCAGTGTGAATTGCTCAGAACCCTGGTGCTGTGGGGTGCTGTGCTGTATAACAAATTGGGGTCAGGCTCCGGCCTCTTCTAGGGTCACAGTGGAGACTGCAGTATCCCCGGGCTTCTGGGGAGCTCTCAGGCTCATCAGGGTAGGCTTACAGGGTCTCTGCAGAAGATCCAGACACGGTGGGGCCATTTGGCCTGCCCACCCCCCCTCCCTGGGTCACCTGCCCTCATCTCCTTTCCTCAGAGGGATCCCCTTCCTCGCCCTCTCCACGACCCACTCCTTGCTGGTTCCCACAGCCTCAGATTCAGAGTGGGGCTCTGCTGTTGCCCACTTCTACCAGGGTCTGGGAAACAGGCAGCTCAGTCAGGTGACCCTTGGATCTGGGGGAACCTCCCCTGGGCTATCTCACTCCTGCCTGGTCTTCTTAGTGGGCATAGAAATGGGGTGGCAGTGGTGGCCAGATCTGCCCCATCCCCTGACTCTCCCTCTCACCTGCAGACATACAACACCAACGCACAGGTCCCAGACAGTGCAGGCACAGCCACTGCTTACCTGTGTGGTGTGAAGGCCAACGAGGGCACTGTGGGGGTGAGTGCAGCAACTGAGCGCACGAGGTGCAACACCACTCGGGGGAACGAGGTTACCTCAATCCTGCGCTGGGCCAAGGATGCAGGTGAGCCATTGGGGGTCAGTGCTCCATGACTGCTGGGCCTCAGTCTTTCTACCTGTGCAGTGGGGAGAGGACAGGGGTAGGTTCTCCAGGGCTTCCCTCTCCTCTACGCATAGAAGCTAGTGATAGAGAGACTGCAGGTCAGGGATGTGAGAGGTGTGTGGGTCTGTGCACGTCACAGAGCAAGCCTGATAACAGAGCCCCTCAGTTCTGGAGTGAACGACCAAACCAGGTCTAGCCTGTGGGGCTTTGGAGTGGCTTCTCCTTAGGGCTTTGAAGCCAACGTGACAGAATCCTCTTCTCTACCTGAGTCCCTTTGGGGCTACCCAGGGTTTCCTGTAGACGTGGGCTCCACAGGTCCTAGGTGGAGGAGAGAACTCTACTTCGGGGTGTTTCCGCTCCATCTGCCTTTGTACAAATGGGGAAACTAAGGCCCAGTGAGCCAGAGGAACTGACAGGATGTAGTCTACCGCAAGGAGAGGGAGGGAAGGAAAAGGAATCTGGGACTCCCCCAGATTCAACAAGGGGCGCCAACCTTTCCCATCCACGTCTCAGGGAAGTCTGTGGGCATCGTGACCACCACGCGGGTGAACCACGCCACCCCCAGCGCAGCCTATGCGCACTCAGCTGACCGAGACTGGTACTCAGACAACGAGATGCCCGCCGAGGCACTGAGCCAGGGCTGCAAGGACATTGCCTATCAGCTCATGCACAATATCAAGAACATTGACGTGAGTGTGGGCAACAGGCAGTGATGCTATGTGGGCGTGGCGTGGCGTGGGGGCGGTGTGGAGGGCAGAAGGCCTCAGGTCCAATGTGGCCTGGGAAAAGCTGCCGCACTGGGCTCCCCACACACCTGGAGGGCTCCCAACCCATTAGGGGATTTGTGGTTGGGGCAGGCGGGCACTGTAGGTTTCTCTGTGGTGAGGTTATGGGGTGAACCGTTGTGTGGCTTCCACACCCCAAGAACTGGGTGACCAGAGATTATTGCATAAATTAGAACCTGGCCCTGCACTGACACCCGCTACCCCACCCCACAGTCTTAGGAGAAGGGGATGGCATGCCCTACATATTCACACATGCACAGACAAGCACATGTCTGCACACACAGCTAATATGCCCAGAGAGCGGGCAGAGGGAGTATGCCATTGTAAGTTCAGGCTCTCATATTTAAACTTCTTCAGGATCCTACCCTTGCTCTGCCTTCTGCTAGCTGTGTGACCTTGAGCCAGTTACTTAACCATTCTGAGCTTCCCCTGTGCAGCCCCTCTGCCTACTGAACCGGCCCCATCAGCTCACTACAAGAACTAAGTAAGCTAATCCAGTTGATTTGGGCACGGAGCCTGACCCCTGTGAATGTAGAAGCAGTAGCATTTATGTGTGAGCCACCCATCCCGTCATACACACTCGGCCCCTGGAGCAAGTTTGTGCCTGCAGGACCACAGTTAGAGGAGACTTTCCAACTTGTTCTTTTTCAGGCTTCTCTTACCTACGTGGGGAACCAGTTGTCAGTGATCTGTACCCTGTGAAAATGAGCTCAGTGAAGCTCAGAAAAAGCCCCTTCCCTATCTCTCCCTGCCCTCCTTAATTAAGTCTGGCCCCCCGGCTCTCTTTTCCAAGTGATGGGTGAAACAGTCCCTCCAGGACTCACGGTCCTATTGACCCCTCCTAGGAATGGACCATATGGGACAAAGCTTTACCTCCACCCACCAGGAGGCCCTTCTCCTCCCTCAGCCTCAGTTTCCCACCTGTGTGCCCCACCTGCCAGCTCCCAGGCCGCAGAAGGCTGGGATGAGGTCACAATGTGGGAACACTGGTTCTGTGCGCAGGGATAATTACAGCGGTTCTTTAGAGAGCTTGAGCAGGAGCAGCACTTTGGGTAAAGATGTTTTGGGGAGAGCACAAGAAGCAAGGGTCCCTCAGAGAGTCGCTGGAGCATGAGCTAGAGAATTAAGAGGGGACCCGGAAAGGCCTCTTCTTCCTTTCCTCCCCCACGCCCAGTTGCCCCTCTATCGCCACCACCCCAAAAGCCCCCCAGGCTGTCCATGAAACAAAAACCCTGGTGTCCGCCCTGAAAATAAATATCTTTTGCCGAAAAACAGAGAGAGACACAAACCCAAACCCCAAAGGCAAACAGCAAGTCTGTTATTTGGGAGTTTAATGAGCCGGTGTGAAGTCTCCGCTGGGCTGGGAACCACGCGCTCCCGGCAAGAAGATTGGGGGCTTCTGTTCCACTCTGGAAATGCCAGGGGGTCAGGTTCTGTGGGAACGGGGGAGGCGTCGTAACCTGGGATCGCTTTCTCCTCCTCCCAGCATGCTCCGCCCGAGCTCCTTGTGGTGGTGGGCCCTGTGTGGGAATACATCCACCCATCTGTCCGTAGTGACACCTTCATTGAGTGGGCTCCCTTCTGGCAATGCCCGATGACTGCTCTTCCCCTCTTGACAGTGGTTCTCATAGGTCGGGAAACAGAGGCTTCACAAGGTCAAAGTGGCAGGCCCTTGGTCAGAAAACAGTAGAATTAGGATTCAAACCCAAGTCTTGACTCCAGTGCCATGGCCTTCCCGGGTTCCCATGGCTATTCCTGGGGCACCTTCCCCTACATCTACTGCCAGCCCAGACACCTGGCTTCCTCCTCACCATGGGACTCAGGTGGGAAATAGAGCATAAGGTACAGAAGGGGTGCCCACCAAGAACAGTGCATCTCAGGTGTTGGGCAGGGGCAGTGGCCTGGGCTGGTACCCACGGTGACAGGAGGACACACTGTGGTGCTCACCGCAGGCGGCAGCTGTTATGTTCTTGGCCCCTATTTTAAAAATAGTTAGGACTTCAAACATGGATTCCCTAGGAAAACAAACAGCCCGCGTCCGTCTGCCCGCACTTGCCAGCCACAGTGGGTAAAATTAGCCTGGTGGTGACGCCACAGACGTGAGGCCGGCCCGTGTTTGCCCAGGCGGTGGGCTGGTTCCCAGCTGGGCTGCCCCGAGACCTCCCTGGTCAAGGCCTCTCACTGTGAGAGAAGAGGCTCCCAGAGGACCCATCCTTGGCTCTGTGCACGCCCTGGGGGACTGCTGGGGAAGCTCTAAATTCTGGGTTCGAATCTTGTCTGTGCCACTCACTGGCTATGTGGTTTCGGGAAAAGAAATTACATCTCCGTATTCACATCTGTGCTGGGAAAATGCTGACCGATTCCCTTGCAGCCTACGTAAGAAGCTGAGAGAGTTACTCTGCCTTTCCTGCTCCAGGGCCTGGCACACAGCAAGGGCTCTGGAAGTAGGCTTTCGTACAAGTGGGCATTAGGTATCAGCCTTCTAGAAAGCAAGATGAGGAAGGGTTTAGGAACTCTAATCTCTTACCTGGAAGCTCCATACTGTTTTATGGTTAGTCTAGCCATTTCATGGACAAACAGAGGCTCAGAGAACGTTGGCCCAGTGTCCACACCCCACCCAGACTCCCAACACCTGCTGTCCAGGCTGAGACCCCTGGGGCTTGTGGACATTTTAGAATCCAAGATGTGAGGGCTTCTGTGTCTCTCAGGTGATCATGGGAGGCGGCCGGAAGTACATGTTTCCAAAGAACAAAACCGACGTGGAATACGAGCTGGACGAGAAGGCCAGGGGCACAAGGCTGGATGGCCTGGACCTCATCAATGTCTGGAAGAGCTTCAAACCCAGACACAAGGTAGCCAGCACTGCCAGTGGCTGCAGAAGCAGCCTGAGGCAGAAAGAAGTCATGGCGGGACCCCCAGCTGTATCTTGCTGTGCTCTTTATAAGGGTCCTATTTTTCCCTCTGTTAGCTCTATCCCTAAAAGACCTGCAATTGACACCCATGTGCCCTGCAGAAGAGGGTACCAGAGGGGAGCAGTGACGAGGAGATGGGCTTGGGGTCGTGTGCACTGACCCAGGCAGACTAGGCACCTACAGAGGCACAAAGGGGTGAATCAGATGGTCAAAGATAGAGGGAATGTCTTATCCCTGGGTGGTAAGAAGCTGGGGCCCACAGGCACGCAGGCAGAAGAGGCTAGAAACCCTGAGCAAGTGGGACATGGGGGCAGGGAAGCAATACCGGGCAGATGGCGAGAGGGCACAGCTGGCCAGATGTGTGCCCGCTGAGGAGGAAGAAGAGAAATCCTCACAATGTGTCCTGTGATCCAGGGCATGGGTGGCCTGAGATGGAGGCTGGGTCCAGGGTGGGCACAGGCTCTGGTTCCTCTGAGAGGTCTCTGGCCCTTTAAATCTGCAAATGCAGGCCAGCCGGGGCAGCTGGGTCTGGAAATGACTGTGGTCAGGATTGAAGACAGTGTGGAACAGCCTGGCAGCCACTTTGATGTCACTCTGAGGTTGGGTTTCTCAGGGTTCCAGGCCTGGCCCCCGGGGAGGCCTGGTGGGATGAGGTTGAACTAAGAGCTTGGTGGGGGCAGAGCTGGGGATGGCCCCACGGCCCCACAGGTCGGGGAAGCATGAGACTCGACAACTCTGTCCTCTTCCCCTCCTGGGCCAGCTTGGACTAGCAAGCTAGGGACACACATACCTCCCTGCCTCAGTTTACATTAACAGATCCAGCAAGGCGTCCTTCTTGCCCTGGGGCTCTGTATAGAGAGCCCTGGGATACAGAGGGACCCATACTATGGTCATATGCAACAGATAGGGTCACTGTTGGGTCTGAGACCCTGGGCATCGAGAGTAGATTCTAGAAGTGGTTTCACGGTGACCATGATGTCTGTGTGTGCTTTAGAGTTGTCATCTATAAAATGGCAACAGCCTCAAGGGACTAACTGCTTCCCCTCCATCCACCTCCAGAGCAGTCCAGAAGTCTGACCATCACTCATCCCAATGCCACTGCCCCAGGAAGGCTATCCCAAAAGAAACAGCAAATGCCTTGTAGTGCTGGGACCCCAGACCCAGGTCCTGGATGACACTGACTGAGCCTCTCCATGTGTCTCTGTGCTCAGGGGAGGCAGTGCCCCTTTGGTCTTCCCCCCTGGCTGGGATCCCCCAACAGCAAACCTTCCTCGATCCAGGCTCCTCCGGCCCCAGCCAGCTTCTCAGGATTATTTACTTGCATTGTGCAACACAATTCCTATCTGTTTGTTTACTTACTTACTTATTTATTTTAAGACAAGGTCTCACTGTACAGTCCTAGCTGGCCTGGAACTGACTGTGTAGACTAGGTTGGCCTCAGAGATCTGCTTGCTTTGCCTCTCAAGTGCTGGGATTAAAAGTGTGCACGCGTCATTTCTTGAAGTCGGGGACAGTAGGCCTTCAGAGCAGGATGTTAAAGGACACAGGGAAGGTTGATCTGCCCTAACTCAGACCACCTGGGCCTGTCCCCCCACTTCCCCAGCCTGCACTAACACAGCCTTCTCTCCTAGCACTCACACTATGTCTGGAACCGCACAGAACTGCTGTCACTTGACCCTTCCACTGTGGACTACCTCTTGGGTAAGTAGAAGAGATGGGGAACCCCATGATGTGACTGTGGGAGGCCATTCCCCATTGTAGGGCCTTTCCAGGCCACAGAGGACTTGGAGGAGCTCTGGTTTGTGAAGTTAGGGATGAGGGATGAGCCCCAGTGGCACATAGAAAGCCAAGCTCACAGAAGGAAGGACATGTAGCATAGCCAGGGCAGAGCCAGCCAGGTGGCCTCTGCTGGTCCTCAAGTGGGAGTCAGTGAGGGGTGTGGGCACTCTGGGGGCTGCTGGACACACAGGCTAGCTTGCCAGTAGGAGGGCCATAGGGGCTGATGCCCTTTCTGGAGGCCAGCTCCCGCTTCAAAGGTGCTGGGGGCTAGGTGTGCTGGCTTCACTGGAGCTGTTGTTTGGAATGACTGGTTTTCCTTATGTCACATGGGAGCAAACCAAGCACAGTGGACAGAGGGCTAATGACCCTCAGCCTTCTGCTGCTTCATTGCACAGGCCATCACACCTTCATGTTGCCCTCAGAGAGACCCCCTGGCTCAGGACCATGATGTAGGGTCCTCGTGGGTTTGAGTCTCAGATCTGCCCTTTCCTGGCTGAAAACAGCAAGCTTTGAGGGTCCTAGGAGCCTCCATATCATCCTCTATGAGGTGGGCTACAGGCCTCTGTGCCCCTGATGGTCAAGCAGTGAGAATGGTGGAGATTGCGGGCCCATTTCTGGGCCCCCCCTGGCAGGCTCAGGGCTCTGGGCACCCACAGCCTGCCTGTGTCCACAGGTCTCTTCGAGCCTGGGGACATGCAGTATGAATTGAACAGGAACAACCTGACAGATCCTTCGCTCTCTGAGATGGTAGAGGTGGCCCTCAGGATCCTGAGAAAGAACCCCAAAGGCTTCTTCTTGCTGGTGGAAGGTAGGGCCCAGTGGAGAAGAATCTTCCAGGGACATGACAGTTGGGCTGAGGGTGGGGCGGTACAGCTTTCAAAGAGAACTGCCAATTTGGGATTGAAGAGAGAACTCCCCCACAGGGGAGAATATTGTGGAAGCTTCTAGCAAAGTCTACAGGCATCTGGAAGGTCGGGGGGACTACCTATCCAGCAGGCTAGTCTGGGAGGGCTTCCTGGCAGAGGAAGATACTTTCCTCTGGAAGTCTTTCTCTGTGATCTGGTCATGGAGGGCCATCCAGCCCCTCAGCTTCACTCCTGGGAAGACAATTCCACCTGCACTGTGGCTCTCAGAAGCCAGGGAATGACACGGGATCTTGTCCTTATGCCACCACCCACTCATGTGTGATCTTCCCTACTGGTTTCTCTAAAATGAGGCTCCAAACTGCCCCCTCTCCTAGAAGGGTGACTCAGCTCCACGGTGCTCAGAGATATAAGGCAAACAATAGAGGGCTAGAGAGATGGCTCAGTAGTTAAGAGCACTGGTTGCTCTTGCAGAGGACCAGGGTTCGATTCCCAGAACCCACATGGTGGCTAACAACTGTCAGTAACTCCAGTTCTGGGGGATATGATGCCCTCTTCTGACCTCCATAGTCATTGCACGACATAGGTGCATTTACATACATGTGGACGAAACACTCGTACACATAGAATAAAAATAATACATAAAATATTTTTAGAAAGCAAAGAATAAGGGCAAGACATAGGAAGAGATGCTTCAGTGAAATCCCTGCTACACAAGCCTGAGGACTGAGTTCTCATGTGAAAAATCAGGAAGTGGGACAAGGGCCAGTAACCGCAGCATTGAAACGGAAGAGAAAGGTGGATCCCGGAGTGCACTGGCCAGACAGCCTAACGGAGCTTATCGGGCTTCACGGTCAGTGAGAGACCCTGTCAGCGGAGAAGCTGGAGCGATACCTCAGAGGTTAAAACATCTCCGGCTCTTGTGGAGGATTTGAGTTCAGTTCTCAGCACCTGCAGCAGGCAGCTCACAACTGCCTGTAACTCCAGCTTCAGGAAATCCCACACTTCTGGCCTCCATGAGTACCTGCAGTCATGTGTACATGTTCACACACAGGCATGCACATAGATAGATAATTCAAAATAGATCTTTTTACAGTGTTTTTAAAATAAATTAATAAATAAAGGAGGAGATAAAAAAGATACCCACCATTAACCTCCAGTTCTGCACGTGTGTGTGCACAAATCATGCAGACACCCATACTAACAAGGACCTACACCACACACACACACACACACACATCCAAGCGTACATACACACGAGCAAAGAATAAGCCTCCAGCGTTTCCCTTGCTAACATCGTAATTACACTGTAGCTAACGCATCTGTGGGAAGCAATAGAGGAAGTGTTAGCGTTTCCGGAATCTTCCAGAGTCCGAGCCCTGGCCCTCTATGGTCCTTTGAGCCGACCCGCTGAGATCAGCGTGAGCTCACCCTATGTGGACACAAGGGCATGTCTGCATACACTCTCCCCGCACATGCATATGCGCTTGGGTCCTTCCACCTTCCAAAGGCCAGTGGCTGTCAGCCCAGTTCAGATGCCTTCTTGCCAAGCCCTGGGGTTCCCACCAGCACAGCGGTCTCGGCCTGGCCCCAAACAGGCCTCTGATGCTGAGGAAATGCCAGGAACCAGCGGTAGTGAGCACGGGTCCCCCGGGACTGGTCTCTTTGTGAGCAGGGCCAGGCCAGCCTGCCAGGCCAGCTGCTTCCAGAGCCACAACAAAGGGAGGGCCAGCTTGCCCTGCCCCGTCAGCTAGCCAGGCCGGCAGTGAGACTGAGGCTGGCGGGGGTAAGCATGGCCTAGTGCCCAGGCTCAAGACCCTCAGAACTGGGAGTGGCCATTAGGGACAGACAAAGGGAGGAGGGCCCTAAGGCCACATGCCGTCCACCACTAGGCCTCTGCATATACCCTCGGAGCTAGGATCATGGAACTGAAGCATCCATTGACCGCTCTAGAAGGCCACCATGTGACTGCCCGGGCTCTGGGGGATTGTGCCACCATGAGGATCCAGAGACTCCCTGTACTTCCTGCTTACAGGGGATGTGTTCAAGGAGGAGATGGAAGACTAGGTGCTTTGGAATGAGTCAGACCTGAGCTCTACCCCAGCACGCGTGCTCACGCACACACTAGTCCTCCACATGGCTTCAGTTGCTGTATTCATACATGGGGCTGATGGCATCATTTCTGCTCCTGTTGTTGTGAAGCCACTAGGTCATGCCTGGTACACAGTAGGGACTTGAACATTTCCTCCTTCCCTTCCCTAAAGCCTCTGGCCACTCCTCAGGCATCTGAGAACACCGTGCTGGGAGCAGAGGGGTAGGGGAAAGGTTCAGGCTCTGAAGGGTCTGAGGCGCTCCTTTCTGTCAGTGGCTTCCTGCCGTGGACCTGAGCTCCATGTTCTGGCCTCTGCAGTCCACTTGACTGTGTGAGACGCCTAATGTGAACTTACACAGAAAGTCTGTTATTCCCCATCAAGATGTTAATCTGGTGACAGTGTCCTGGGGCCCATAAGTGCCTGGCTTCCTCCCCTGTCACCTCACATGAGGTCTTTGCCTTGGTGTCCCAAGGAGGCAGAATTGACCATGGGCACCACGAGGGTAAGGCCAAGCAGGCACTGCACGAGGCAGTGGAGATGGACCAGGCCATCGGACGAGCAGGTGCCATGACCTCCCTGGAAGACACACTGACCGTGGTCACCGCAGATCATTCCCACGTCTTCACCTTTGGTGGATACACCCCTCGTGGCAACTCAATCTTTGGTGAGTGCGCCTCTCCTTGAGGTGGAGGAGTCATCAAAGCAGCATGTAGAGGAATCCTGTGAAAACTGAGGAGGGAGAATGAGGCGCTGGTAACGGATGAGAGAATATAAGAGAGTTGAGCAAGTGGGTTATGCATGGGTGAGTGGACCAGGGCAGTGTGGAAGATGGACAGAAGAATGGGGGAGAATGGGTGGGTACACGGGAAGAGACGAGAGATGGATGGATGGATGCAAGCATGGGTGGGGGAGTGAGTGAGTAGGGGGTAGATGAGTGTGGAGGGATTGGTGGGTGGGATGGATGAATGAGTGAATGGATGGATGGAGTGATAGGTGGATGGATAGATTGATGGATGGGTGAGTACATGGGTGGATAGGTTGAATGAGTGGTTGGGTAGACTGATGGATAGATGGATAGAAGGATGGATGGATGATGGATGATAGATGGATGGAGAGATGGATGGATGATAGATGGATAGAAGGATGGATGGATGATGGATGGGTGGATGATGGATGGATGATGGATGATAGATGGATGATGGATGATGGATGGATGGATGATGGATGATAGATGGATGATGGATGGATGGATGATGGATGGATGGATGATAGATGGATGATGGATGATAGATGGATAGAAGGATGGATGGATGATGGATGATAGATGATGGATGGATGATGGATGGATGATGGATGATAGATGGATAGAAGGATGGATGGATGATGGATGATAGATGATAGATGGATGGATGATGGATGGATGGATGATGGATGATAGATGGATGGAGAGATGGATGGATGATAGATGGATAGAAGGATGGATGGATGATGGATGGGTGGATGATGGATGGATTTGTGGATGAGAAGATGGATGGGTAGTAGATGGGTGGGTGGGTGAGTAGATGGATGGATGGAAAGATGGGTGGGTGGGTGAATGGGTGGCTGATGGATGGGTGCCTACATGGATGAATAGACAGATTGGAGGGGTAGAGGCACAGAAAAAAATTCATGGTAGCTGGCTGAAAGTATGTGGGATTTGGAAGGTGGCTTCATGCAGGTGGTCTGGACCTCCAGAGGAAGACCACAGGCAATACCAAGCCATAGACCTGAGGATTCTAAGGAGGGTTTGGTGACTGAGTTTCCCGTGCCCCATTGCAACCCTAAACCCCCTTCTCTGAACAGGTCTGGCTCCCATGGTGAGTGACACTGACAAGAAGCCCTTCACAGCCATCCTATATGGCAATGGGCCGGGCTACAAAGTGGTGGATGGTGAGAGAGAGAACGTCTCTATGGTGGACTATGGTGAGACCCCCAAGCCAGGGCTGGGAGGGAACAAAGAATTCCTTGGGGATGGGCAGGTGTGATCATGGTGGGGTCTTGAATAAGCTTTGAGTTTATTTTGAAATAGATTTGAGTCAGAACCTCAGTTTGGGTCCTCTCCCATGATTTAACATCTCTGACTTGGGCACATGACTACTTTTTTATAGCTTCAGATTCCTCTATGGGTCTGTGGGCCTAGCTCAGTTATTGGTCTATGTAGGTACTTGATGTGTTTTGCTGGACGTATAATGTTCCAGCCTTCCCAATTAATTCACCCAGTTCCATGTTGGCCTCTGGGGATGAGGAGGCAGTGGTATAGCCAGCAGTGAAAAGACCCTCTTCATTTGACCCTTCCTTACTAATCTAAAGAGCCTAGATGAGGTTTGTTTTCTCTGTGACGGGCTGAGTGTATGGTCTTCTGAATCGGGCAGACTTGGGTTTGAATCGAGTGGCCTCTGGTAAAATGCCTCTCTTGGATGCTGAGCCTTGGTTCCCTCATCTATGAAACGGGGTCCATCAGGCCAGCCTGGGGGCGAGGGAGGGAGGAGCTGCTTGCTCGATACTGGGACCCAGAAAGGCTCTCAAATGTTATTTTTGGCCTACAGCTCACAACAACTATCAGGCCCAGTCTGCCGTACCCCTACGCCATGAGACCCACGGTGGGGAGGACGTGGCAGTCTTCGCCAAGGGCCCCATGGCCCATCTGCTTCATGGTGTCCACGAGCAGAATTACATCCCCCACGTGATGGCATATGCCTCCTGCATTGGAGCCAACCTCGACCACTGTGCCTTGGCCAGCTCTGTAAGCAGCCCCATCCTGGGGCCTCTGCTGCTCCCCCTGGTCCTGCTCTCCCTAAGCACCTTGTTTTGAGGGTCAAGGCCCAGCTCCTGGACGAGCCTAGGATGGATGGTCAGCTGCCCTTCTGATGTGGCCCACCACTGGGCAGCCCATGCTCAAGGCAGAGGCCCAGACCGTCTGCAGCCTCTGTGGCCTCCAGCAGGGAGACCCGAGAACAGAAGTGTGCTGCCAGCCTCACTCCCCTCCGGAATCCTTCATGGGCCAGAAGATTCCTGGTTTGGCCTTTGCTCCCTGCACACTGTCCTTTGGCCAGCAGGGCAGGCTTTTCTCTTGGGCAGGCAGAACACAGACTTAGAAATTCTCAAAGCACCTTATTTTTCTACCAAGTATACTTCTCCAGACCCAGAACTTGCAACCGTCATGGAACAGTCCAGATCTGACTCTCCTTCTCCCTACTGAGAAGAGAGCAGGTCTGCTCAGGATGGAGTTCCCAGGAAGCCACCTTGGAGGCTGGCTGTCCACCCAGGGTGGATGGGCTGAGAAGAGCAGCCCGGTCTACAGGACGCACACTCCACACCCAACTCCAGAGACACATGCCAGCTCCTCACTGAAGCAACTGTCCTGTTTGGAATAGCAAAAAAAAAAAAAAAAAAGAAAAATTTTTTTAATTTCTCTTTTTGGTGTTGGTTAAAAGGGAACACAAAACATTTAAATAAAACTTTCCAAATATTTCTGAGGACAGAGCCGAGTCTTTGTGGTCAGTGGGAAAGAGACTGAAATAGGCTCATTGCTTGGGGAAGAATTGGATTCCGGTCTTGGGGGTGGGGGCAGAGATGTCAGGGCTCCCGCCAGTGGGGGGTTTTCA
Organism: Eospalax fontanierii; assembly: GCA_035773235.1. Taxonomy (NCBI): domain Eukaryota; kingdom Metazoa; phylum Chordata; class Mammalia; order Rodentia; family Spalacidae; genus Eospalax; species Eospalax fontanierii. Next base: position 15,156,271 of record CM069553.1, read on the forward strand.
CCACTCTTGACTTAGGATGGTGTGGATCTGTGGCTTTGTGTCTCAGTGTCCCCATGTGTGGAGACAGCTCGGGTTGCTGTGAGGATTGGAAAAGAGAACCTCTTGGGACTGGAGAGATAGCTCAGTGGTTAAGACCACTGGCTGCTCTTGCAGAGGACCCAGGTTCCATTCCCAGCACCCCCATGGCTGCCAACAACTATCTCCAGCTCCAGTTCTGGGGGACCCAACACTGTCCTCTGGCCTCCACAAGCAACGTACACATGTGTTGTACTTACATAACTGCAGGCAAAACACTCATACACATAAACTAAAAATAAGGGCTGGACAGATGGCTCGGTGGTTAAGAGCCCTAGCTGCTCTTGCAGAAGACCCAAGTTTGGTTCCCAGCACCCACACAGCAGCTAACAGCTGTCCGTAACTCCATTCCAAGGGACCCGACACCCTCTTCTGGTCTCTGCAGGCGTTGCACATACATGATATGCATACATGCAGACCAAACAGTCATATATAAAATAAAAATAGAATTCGTTTTTTAAAACAAAAATAAAATAAAATAAAAATAAATAATTTTTTAAAGGAAAGAAGAAAGCACCCTATGCAGCAAATCCACAGAACGACACAAATGTACTGCGTACCCTGGCCCAACACAGCTGCGCGCTTCCTGCCTTTGTCAGCAAGTCCTGAATATCTCAGGTGCTGTAAAGGGGCTCAGTAATTGCATGGTGAGGACTGGTGAGATGGCTCAGTGATTTAAGCACTTACCACACAAGCTTGACGACCTGAGTTTGATCCCCATAGCTCAAAGGTAGAAGAAGGAAACTGACTCCTCTGACCTCTGTGGTACACACACACACACACACACACACACACACACACCAAAAAAAAAATAATGATGATAATATATATATATATATATATATATATATATATATATACACACACACACACATATATATATATATGTATACATTTTTTTTTTGTCTTTTTGAGACAGGGCCTCCTTGTAGCCCCAGTTGGCCTGCAACTCATTATGTAGACCAGGCTGGCCTTGAACTCACAGAGATCTGCCTGCCTCTGCCTCCTGAGTGCTGGGACTAATGGCACACGCCACCACATCCAGTCAATAAGACACTTTCATAGCGAATGGGGTGGACACGCACCTTCCCTTGTGGAGCCTGCTTCTACCAGCCTAGTGACTGTGATTCTTCCATTCTTAAGTCACATGGGACTGCTCCTGACATCGGGATTCACAGAATCCTCCAAGTTTGCTCTTCTTGATTCAAGTCCGTGAGACAATCATGCTCATGGGAATGAGCACTGGTCACTGCCTATAATCATACTGCCGACTCAGGCTACCCATGAATTCATGCAGCTTTCACCTCTTGAGAAAATAGGTCCCATCTCCCACGTTTATGAATGAGGACACCCACAGTGTGGGAGGTGTATGATCGTCAAGTTCCCCCAAGCAGCGGACAGGGATTTGATTCCACATTTTTCTGATGCCAAAGTTCCTGTACTTAATGGTGTCTTTTATGTGTTTATAATACGCTTCCAAATTCCTGTCCACTCGGCCCCAGTCATTCCTAATGACTCATACTCCGCACCAGTTAAAAAGGAACCCAGACGGGAAACAATATCCTAAGGAATGGACATCCTTCAAGGCTGAAAAGGAAATGGAGCAGATTTCTCTCTGAACTTCCTAGTGAAGGGGAAGCACACCCAAGCTGCTGCTGGGCTAAAACCTGATATGACGTACACACGGCCTGCCCTGAACTGCGGCCTCGTCAAACTGCCTATCACAGTGCTTTGAGGCGCAGGACTTTGCCTGTTCCCTGAACTCTTATTTCCTAAACAGTTCCTGACCTCCCTATAGACGTAGTTGATTTTAAACATTTTCCAGTATTGCCTGCACAGTCCACCGATGTTAACAGCTATGATCGGAATATGGACTGGAGACCAGAATCATGCATCGTGTCTCAGGCAAACCTGAGATAATGAGTTAGGCCTGAGTTATTTATAGGGGGGACCCCCAAAGCACCTGTTATGGTGTAAAGAGGTGGGTCTCAGAAAGAAAAAGCCTTGGGATGTGCCTCTGAGCGGAAGCACGGGCCGAATAACAGCCCTGTGGACTTAGGGAAGGTCTTGTACTCCTGACATCCTTGCCTAGCACATGATGAGCAGAGGAACCCCCTTGGGAACATGAAACTTCCTGTGTGGGGTGATACTTAGTCACACATTGCTCCATAGGGCTGGGCCCTGGCTCTCACACATCCCAGTTACCTACCTATTGATTGCGTGAGTTCTGAGTCACAATCTGAGCCAGGGGTCCAGGCAGTGGTCTCAGCTCTACCCCAGCACCACAGCCATGGCGGTCAGCACCCCACTAGTCCACAAGTTCTCCTGTACTCAGATTTCTCCAGGACGGACAGAGGCTGGCAGGTCCTCTTCCGTGCACAGCATCAGCCCTGGCTTCTGTTCGAGGTAAATCCAGAGCTCTCAATAACAGGACATGGTGGGAATCTAGCTTCATGTCGACAGGCGGGGCCCCTGGCTGGGAGGCAGTGGCCCCGGCTCTTGACACCTGCAGCTCGTCCACCTCCGCTAAGTGCCAGGTGTCTTTTCTATTGGGCCAGGGCCTCTGTAGCAGAACCAGCAGCCTACTTGGTAACCTGGGCATTCATGGCCCCACTCTGAGTCCATTTGTAGGACCTGGTCATGAGCCCATCTAAGTGCAAAGGAAGCTGGGAAATGTCATTTTTAGTTGGGCACTGGCACCTCACCAATTCAGTAGGGGCTCACCTTGGCATGATTGACACTAGGGACCAGATGACTTTCTGCTTTGGGGGCTGTGTATACATATCTGGCCTCTGCTCACTAGATTGGGAGCAGGGGCAAAACTGCAGTAGGAATGGCCAGCTTGGGAGACAGCTTGAATGATGCTCAGGACACCCTCCAATTCTCACAATCTCCCCAGACATCTCCAATCACTTCACTGTATTTTTAAAGCTCTGGGGTATTTTTGGAGGATCTGGATCTCTGGCTCTTTGGAAAGTGGGAAGGTTCAGCTGGCAGAAGAGGACCCTGTCCCAGGTGTGGCTGTCAGCTGGACCCGAAGGATGACTGTTCATCATGCGGTCTAGCTGCGTGGCTGGAATAGTCCCTGGCATTCCTTGTACCCTGCTGCCGAGCCCCTGGGGATATAATTGACCTGTCTGGTCACTATGAAGTCTGAGCAGATGCTCCCTGCTCATCTTGTAGTGTTCTTGGATGACAGAACAGAGGACAAGGCAGCTGTCCTCAGGCTCCCATCTCAGGACATCAATGCAGTGTGGGGGACACAAGGAACTTTGGGGGACAGGAAGTACATACCTAACCAACTGCAGGCTCAAGGTGGTGGGCACAGGGACAAAGAAGACAGCTTGTGAGCTGAGGCCTTGATGTAGGGAGGTCCAGAAGGAGTTCAGAAGGCAGACATGAGCTGGGAGAGATGGGCAGGAGAGCCTCGGGTGCCATTCTAAGAAACCTGCACGGTGGTCCATGGGAACCCTGGGAGTCGCGAAGGGTCAGGAGCTGGAGAATGACCGTCAATGCTGAAAGTTCCTCTTGGCAGCCAGTTCTGAGGACATTTCTATAAGAAGAGATGCAAAGCAGGAGAATCTGAGGTTGTGGTAGTGAGGTGGAGACGTGCTCCAGACATGGCCCTGAGCAACTCAGCTCCTGGTTGCTGAGAAGGAGGCTGGGCCAGCATGTGAACACACAGGCCACCAGCATACCAAATACCCTGAGATCAAGAATAGTGAGACACCTATTGTGGGCCATACACCCTACCAAGTGGACAGACAGGGAAGTGAGTTGTCACCTTGAGGACACTTTGCACACTGCCCCCACCGTCCTGTGAGGTGTATTGTATCACCCCCATCACAGAGGCTGAACAGGGCATAGCAATCTACTCCAAGCCCCACTGCTTCTAATCTTTCCAAGGACAAGGGTCCGAACCCCATAGGCCCCAGACGGCTGCATTTATAATTAACCCCTGGGCCAAACTGAAGACCTCCCACTGTGAAACCCCTGAGATACAGGGGAGGGGATTAAGTGCTCAGGGGAGGATTTGCGTTCCCAGTCCCGGCTTCTCTTCCCCTGCCTCCATCCTGGCACCAGGCCCTTTCCAGGCTTCTCGGGGTTTTCTGGGTGACAGGAGCCAACAGTAAAGAAAGGCCAGACTAGGGTCAGTGGCTAAACGTGGCAGCAGCTGGCCAGTGCCACCTCCCTCCTGCCCTATAGGAACTCAAACTTAGGCTCTTCACAGTTAGGAGCATAAATATGCTCACAAGCAATCCCAACCCCAATTTCAGCCATTTTCAGTATCCCCTGGGACCCAGGCACTGACCCACAAGTGTCCCTTGGTATGCAGTGGCTCATTTTCTTACCAACTACCCCCAAGGGGTCAGGGTTGTTATTATCTCCATTCTACAGATGAATCAACAGAAGCAGAAAAAGAAAGGTTACAACATATCAGAAATCTCAACACCAGTGAGGGCTAGAGCCAGGGCAGCTCAGAGCAAGGGAGCTTTTTAAAGATATTATCTTACTTATTATCACCATCTGCATGTATGATGCGTGTATGTGAATGAGGATGTTGGTATACTTGTGAAGGTTAAAGGACAACGTCAAGGAGTTGGATTGCTCCTTCTACTGTGGGTTCCAGGGATAAGCTCAGGTCATCAAGAAGGTAGGACGCTGACACAAGCCACACTTTACAGATGAGAAAAAGTCTGGAGTCCTAGAGATGGCTCCACAGTTAAAAATACTGGCTGCTCTTCCAGAAGACCTGGGTTCTGTTCCCAGCACCCACATGGCGACTAACATCCGTCCTTAACTCCAGTTCCAATTCCAAGGGATTCAGTGCCTTCGTCTGGCCCCTGTGGGCATTGCACACGCAAGGCACATTTACATGCATGCAAGAAAAACACTCATATGCATAAAGTAAAAATAAAATCTTTTTTTGTTTTAAAATTTTATTTACTATTTTTATTTTGTCTGTATGAGTGTATTGCCTGCATGTACATAAGTGTACTTGTATTGTCCAACGCCCTTGGAGGTCAGAAGAAGGCATTGGACTCCTCTGGAACCAATTGTTGGCCACCATGTGGGTTCTGGGACTTGAACCCTGGTCCTCTGCAAGAGCAGTCAGTGCTCTTAACCGCTGAACCATCTCTAGAGCCCCATAAAATCTTTTTAAAAAGAAAAGAAACAAAGTCTGAGGGCGCTACTCACAGCTAGTGGTCGGGAAAGGCCTGTCTGCAGAATTGATATCTGAGAGAAACCGAGCCAGAAGGATGGTAGCCTTGCAGAAAGTTGCAGGACAAGATCACTGGAAGCAGGGACAAAGCCAGGCAGGAAGGAACTTGATGTGTCTGAGGGGCTGGGAGAGGACAAAGTACTGGAGCCAGGGGGAGGGCTTTGGGGTGGAAGAGGGAGGACGGACCCTACACCGTGGCCGTACAGTAACCTGTGTGTTCGTTCAGTAGCAGAGGTGAAGCCACCCGAGGGCCCAGAGCATGGAGTGTCGTAACCTGTGCTCCTGCTTTGGAAAAGCAGCCTTGGGTGTTGTGCAGAGGAGCTTGGATGGCAGTGGAGACTACCGTGCAGCCTGAAGGCCCTTCTGTCTTCCAGGTTGGAGGTGGTGGTGACTTGGAGCAGTGGAGAGTGGTGACTGGTGGTGGCAGCGAGTAGCTGGCTCCCGGACATGTTGCAGGGCGGAAGCCAGCAGGGCTTGCTGGCCGGTGGCACGTGGAGACTGGAGGAAACTTAGGAATGAGGGGCTCCCCGCTCCAAGTTTTTGGTGCAGGGCCTGGATGGACGGAGCTGCCATTTATGGACAGATTTGGGGAGATTAAATAGAGAGCTGGGTTTGGGTCACATTTAGGTGGAGGCACATACTGGGCTTTGAGAGTGGAGAGTCCAGGTGCTCAGTGAGGGGAGCCTGGGACCCAGGGAGAGTTCCAGCTGCCCACAGACTGGGTCATGGTGGTATCCAGGGCTCTGGGCACACCGAGGAAGTGACTCCCAAGGTCACAGGGAGCCAGTGGCCAGAGTGACCATCCCGCTCCAGGGATGTTCATCTCTGGGAAGTGGGGACAAAGGGGCTCAGATGGAGTACAGTGGGCATTGCTAGGAGACTGGAGTCGGGCAAGGAGTGGCCTCTGAGAATGAACGTAGAGACAGATACCTTCTGCCTAGGCCACTGACCCACCCTTGGGCTCCTCAGCTAGAGGAACCCTCTCTGAGTTGTCCCCTGCCTATAGCACTGGAGAAGCCAAGGTTCAGAGGAGGTGGGGCTGGAGTCAGGTTGTCAATAACCCAGCCTTGACTTTGCCGCTCGCTTTATGGTGGGCTCTGGCCTAAGCCAACTCAGGAGCCGGGTGGAAACTATCCAACCGGGATGTTGGATACCTTCCACGACTAAAGACTTGGGGCCTAGAGACTCCTCTCCTGGGCTTCCCCCCGAGGCACCAGTTACCGGATGTCTGCCCACCCCTTGATTTTGGGACCCCCTTCATGTCCCCAACAGGGCGGTCTTCAGCCTGGCTCTGGTTGTGGGTCCTGCCCCGAGGCCAGGCCTGAGGGCTCCCTGGCTGTTGCCCAGACCACCCAGCGCCAGGCCCTGGCGGAGCCCGGCAGAGCTGGCCAGTCGCGGTCTGGCTCCTCCTGAGAGGCTGTGGCCTGGGAACCACTGGCTGTCTCCTCAGGGAAGCGGCTGGGTCTCCAGAACAAACAGGGAACCGCAGGCTCCTCTCCTGCCTGCCTGGGAGGAGCAGCCTCTGGCTCCTACCCACACCCCACTTTCCAGACCTGGCTCCAGCTTCTGGGGGGATGGGCTGGGAGACTGAGTGCTGAACTGACACACAGCCTGAGCTAGGGGCAGGAAGGCTAGATAAGAGAAGAGGGCCAGAGGGGCCTTTGTGACCAGGGGGAGAGACAGACAGCCAAGACAGCTGTGAATGGAGGAGGCTAGGACAGGGTCTCAGGTGACCCGGGGTGACTGGGGTACCCTGGGAGACCCTCAGGAAGGAGGCTCTTATGACTGGAGTGGAGCAGTTCTAAGCCTCAAACCAAGGACAAAACCTTGGAATCAGAGCTGGTTTCAAATCCAGACTCAGCCATAGCCAAAGCTGACAGGTCTTGGGAAAGTGACTTTGCCTCTTTGGACCCCAGTTTCTCCCTTTGCCAAAAAGGTTTCCATAGTTCCTGTCTCCCAGAGTGGTGAGGTGACGCAGTCCCCTGGACAGAAAGTACCCAGCCTGGGACATGGCACAGAGAGGGTCCTCAGGGACCTTAGGCACAGCCCCGTTACTGGATCCCTGGGAACCAAAACAGGCCCCCGGGGGGTCCTGGGGCTGGCCAGGCAGGCCAGGACAACCTCACTGATTCACACCAGCTGGGGGATGGGGGCACATCTGACTCCACTAAAAGCCACAATTAGAGTCCAATTTAAAGAACCACTGGGTTGGTTCTTCCCCGGACAGATGTGATTATAGGCCCAGAGCTAAAGTGTTACTAACAGGATGACGCGGAGTCCTTTCTACACTCTGTGGAAACTGAGGCCTCCAGGGTATGAGGGGACAGGCTCCATTTTCCACTGCAGATGAAGAAAGCAGGGTTCAATGCTCCTCCCAATTCCCATGATTTTGAAATGAATCAAAAACATGCCTTGGAGAGGAGGCTGGAGCAGGGCACTGCAACTCCCAAAAGAGGCACCTCAGAGTCAGTGCTGGTCATGGAACCAGCCAGTTGCCCTCTCACCGTGTCCCAGGGGCCTCGGCCTGATAATAAAAGCAAGCAGATACAGTGGCGTCCCTTTGAGAGTGCCCACAGGGCCTGTGTGCCGTACAGCAACACAGACCCTGGGAAGGAGCTACCCCTGTGACTCCATTCTAGGAGAGGAGAAACTGAGGCTCCGAGCCTCTAGTGACTTGCCCAGGGTCAGGCTGGGAGCCAGGGCAAGGCTATGACACAGGTGCCCTGGTAGGCTGGACAAGCTGCTCTGAGACCTTTCAGCAGGATTTCTAGGCAGCGGGTTCAGCGTTAAGTCATGTGAGTGAATAGAGACGGTGAGCAGGGAAGCAAGAGCGGAAGGGTGGTGACCAGAAGGACGGGTGGGTGGATGATGGGGGGGTAGATGGACGGGTGGGTGGATGATGGGGGGAGTAGATGGATGGGTGATTGGGTAGATGTACAGATGGGTGAATGGTGGATAAATAAGTGGATGGATGGATGGATGGATGAATAGATAGATGAGTGGGTGGATGGATGGATGGCTAGAGAGATGGATTGTGAGTGGGTGGATAGGTAGGTGAATGGCTGGATAGGTGGCTCTACTTTTGAGAGGTCTAAGACGGTCACAGACCTCTTCCCATTCACCCCTCTCCAGGGAGACCCCTGAGATAACAGACTATGAGATAAAGGTTGGACTCTCATCTCCCCCAAACAAGGATACCCCCACACTCTGGGTCTCAGGTATCCTATGCCTGGCCCAGATTCCCCCTACAGGACACTAAGCAGCACCTATGGTCTGTCTCTCCATCTTAGTCCCAACCATTCTACACACAATAGTTCCCCTGCCCTAGTCCCATCACATGCAGAGCTGAGTTCTAACAGTGGCCTGGGGCAGAGTGGGCTAGGGAGAAAGGAACCTTCAACCCCGGCCTCTTGTCCTGCTGCCAGTCCCTCTGGGGAGCCTTGGGGCTGGGCCAGTGCATGCTCCATTGGACTCCAAAACCTTGGGAGGCAGGGTACTGGAACCCTCTGCTGGCTATGTGTCCTAGAGCCCACAGTCATGGGTAACAAATATTCTTTTGGGTTTTGGGTTTTTTATTTTTTGCCTTTTTTGAAACATGTTCTCCTGTTGCCCCGGCCGGCTTGGAACTCACCATATACAGCATGCTGGCCTCAATCTTACTGAGATCTGTCTGCCTCTGCCTCCCTAGTGCTGGAATTAAAGGTGTGTACCACCATGCCTGGTGGTTATGAGTATTTTTATTCATTCAACAAACAGTTATGGAGTTCCCACTGTGTGCCTGAGCCTAAGGCTCAGCAGAATAATAGGACCTGCTCTTTTGCTGTCACATGCTTGTGCTTGGGCGTCATATGCCCCCTACCATATTCCCAACAACACTCTCTACTGTAGAAAACACTGTGCCTCCACTGCCAACCAGTTCTCTAGAACCAGCTGTCCCAAAGAGGCCTCCCTTCATTCACCCTTAGGGCCACTAGAACAGGACTGCCAGATAAAACACAGGGTGCCCAGTTCACCGTGAATGTCAGGTAAACAGGAATCATTTTTGCTATAAGTATGTCTCAAATATTGCATGAGGTATACTTAAACTAAAAATTATTCCGTGTTTACCTGACATTCAAATTTAACTGGACACCGCATGTTTCTGTTTGCTGTCTGCCAACCCTCACCCTGAAGCTCATTCTCCCTGCTGGCATCTGGCCTGGCCAGATGGTCCAGGTCGTGCCTGGACTTGGCCCCTGCATGCCGGGCCTAGCCCAGGACTGCTGTCTTCAATTCCAGGTGGATGTGCAGCCCCCCCCCCCCACATACCTGGTCTATACAGACCTGGCCTATACCAGCAGGTGTCCTGCATCCAGCCTCCTGAGGGATGGGCCTAGAGAGGGACAGAGTCACATCTGTAAAGGACAGACCCGGAGTGTCAGAAATAGAAACAAGGACACAGTGATGGAGGGGCATGGGGACCTAGCAGCAGAAGACAGGGGTAGGGATGGCCCAGGGACCAAGACAGAAAGTTTAGTGTCAGAGCTGCAGCAGGCAAGGGTCCTGAGAGTTCCTCAGGGTTTGCCTGGGTGCACTGAGGCGGAAAGGAGCCTGGACCCACAGGCCTTGAGAGGCAGCTTGGGGTGTCTAGCACTTGGAGGCAGGGGTGGGAATCCAATGGGAGCCCCTCCCAGGGGCACACATAGGGACATTCATGGCTTCCCAGAAGGGCCCATGGGGAGCCAGAGAGGCTTTTAAAATTAGCCTTGCTAACCAGATCTGGTTATTTCAGGAGGCTCCGTCCTGGGCTGTCCCCTTGGTAGGGCAGGCGCAGGGAGGGAGGGAAGGCAGACCTCCACATTCCAGGGTTCTGGCTGAGCACCCCCTGCGGCCCGAGCAGCAGAGAACGTCCAGGTCCCAGTCCCCTGGCACTGGACCAGCCTGGGCCTGCAGCCACTTCTTTGGCAAAGTTGTCCCATGGTTGTCTGTAGATGTCCAGGGATACCCTAGCTACGGGGATGGGGTGAGATGGGGAGGGGATTGATTCCGCACTGGACTCCACGCAAGACACCTTAGAGTTGTGACTGTCCAGGGCCAAGGGCAGGCTTGTGCTGTATCACAGGTGACACTCGGACAGCCCTGCGCACAGGGAGCTAGGGATGCCAGGCACCCCCACTGTGTCCTGTGGAAGAGCTGCTATTTCTACCACTGGGATTATTTCCTGTTGCTTCCCGGAGCTGCTGCCCCCCACCCTAGCCCTAATTCCAGCCTCGGGTTGGTGTCCCTGCTCGCCCTCCTCACCTCAGAACCCAGAGCGGGCACGGAACTGGCACGGGGACAAGAGAAACAGCCCTGGACACTTTGATCCCAGAGACCAGATGTGTCCTCAGCCTCCCCGGGCCCCACCTTAGAGTTTGGGACTGAGGGCTTGGGCTATACCAGAGACTTCTTCCTGAAACGAGGCCTGGCCAAGGCCTGCTCACCTGGCTCCTCACCTGCCTCTGCTCCAGCCAGCTCAGCTCTGGAATAAATCTGGGGGAGTGGGTACACAGCTGAATGAAGGGCTGGGAAAACATAGTCACTCCAGAAGTTGGGTGCTGAGGCTCCGGGGAACATCTGCCTGTCATGCAATCCCAAAGCCCCTGGTCTGCACTGTCGTGTGCGATCAACCCCAGAGACAGCGTCCTCTGGACACCGAGCCCACTTGCACCCTCTGAAGGTTTAGCAACAAGGATAGCCAAGGTTACTCTTGTTCAGAATCAACCACCTCTACCCACTTCCCTCAACTCACATACACCATTGTCTGAGCCCTCCAAAGCTCCAGCTGTACCAAGACACCATGATGAAGCCTCACTCAGCGAGCCTCACACCAGGGACCAGGACTGCTAGCATCCTGACTGGACAGAGAGGGAGTGGAGGTCCAGACGGCCAAACTCATCCTTGGAACAAACTTAGAGCCAGCACCCTGGAAGCTCCATGCCGAATGCCATGACTCCAGGCCTTAAACTGGGGAAGACAGTGTGCAGTGTGGGCTGGGAAGGGTGCTGACCTAGTGGGGGATGGGTGATTGAGGAAGGGCACCACCGAGCCAGGGTAGCATGGGGCCAAACCCAGGGAAGGGCTGAGGTTGAGTGTGAGTCATGGTCCTTGGGTGGCCCGAGGCATCCGAGGGTCACAGACGTGTCCTGCCAGGCAAGGCATGGTATAGCCCAGAGAGCCCAGGGTGCCTTCAGTATTGTCATGGAAAGGAGAGGGAAGTGAGGGAGGGCCCCAAGCTACCAGGGAGCACTGCTGCCTACTCAGAGCTCAATCAGATATCTATCCCAACCCCAGTGTCCCACGCATGAACCTGTTCTTCTTGTGGCCCTATCCTAGAAGAGACCCGTCCTCTGCCTGATGCCAAGGCTGGCTCCTAGGAGTCTCCTCTGCTCCCTCTTCCCAGCTCCACAGTCCATCAGGTCCACTGTTCAGCCTGACAAGGCCTTCCGGCTACCTTTTGTCCTAGCCTTCTTGATCTCCTCCTCCCTCAGCCTCCACCCAGCCTCCAGTAGCAGCCACCACTGTCTGCATAAAGTCCTGGCCTTGGGCTTGGCATTCAGGACCCTGTGGCCTCTGGCCACAACCATCTTCTTATCCCCTCCATCACCTTCCTGCCATTCGGACCCTTCCCTAGCAAAGCACTTGCCACACATTTGCAAATGCAGGTCCCTCTCCCAGGGAACCTCCTCTGCCTCTGCAGCCCACCCAGCACTCTTCACTGGAACTACTGTGAACTCTTGGGGCGGGAACTTTGACCTGCTCATTTCCTCCCTGTGGGTGATCACTTGGTGCCCCCTGGTGGCCATGTGAGGGAAACCCTTGGGATTGGCTAACTGTGAGTCCAGTGACTATGCCCCAGCTCACTGAAGGAACACTCACAGACAGCCCCTGAGGAGGTCCTAGGTTCCTATTGCTCCAAAATTTTTTTATGTATATGAGTGTTAAGTGCACCCATGTCATGAAGTGCCCCTGGAGGACAGAAAAGGGTCAAAGATTGCTTGGAACTGGACTTACAGATGTTTGTTAGCCGCCATGTGGGTGCTGGGATTCGAACCTGATTCTTCTGCAAGAACAGCCACTGCTCTTACCAGCTGAGCCGTCTCCAGCTTCCCTCTCCCACACTGCTCCTGTTTTTATAGAACCAAAGACTGAGTTCTTCAGTAGTACCATGCTAGGGAGAGATGGTGCAGGGTTGGATTGCAAAGTCACAGTCTCTCCCCACAGAGAAGGGAAGCAGGACCACGAGGAAGAGGCCTCAGGCCCAGTGTTCACAGATCCTGCACCCTGGCCTTGGAGGTGTCCTCAGACCCAGGGGCACTGAAGAAGACAGGCCTGTCCCCTCCACCTTGGATCCTCTGAGCAGCTGTCTAGACTGAGTCTCAACAGGGTTCACACAAAGCCAGGCTGGACTCCGGGTACAATAGCGATAAATAGAATTTATTTTGTACAACTGTTACTGACATACACATGGCCACAGGGCTTCCACAGTGGGTGCTGGGGCTGGAAGGCTGGCCTTGGGCGTGGCACCTGAAGTGTGAACACACACACACACACAAGGACATGGGCTCACAGCAGCTATGCCTGGCGGCCCCCTCCATAGCAGTGGTTGGCAGGGGATGGCAAGGCCTGGACTCTAGGCCAGCTGAGACCTCTCAGCCCAGAGTGCCCAGGAGTGTGGCAGGGTTAAGCTGGGTGTCAGGTGAAGAGCCAGGGAGGCCCCTCTCTCCAACAAGGGACACTCAGCTCTCAAGTGGAGGCAGTGAAAGGGCACCAGCAGGTCTGTGGTAAAGCTGGGGGGGCCTTGGGTGGGGTGATAGGTACAGCGGCCCCACCTCCTTAGCCCACCTGGGGCCTCAGGAAGCTGGTCAGTATGACAAGAAGTCCCTGGGTAGACAAGGACCCCTTCTGGGGCAGGTGCACAGAATCACAGTCTTCAGCCACCACTCAATCTTGTCCATTTATAATAGAGATGCCCAGAGAAGGGAAATGCCTTGCCCAGAGCCACACAACAGAACACGCACTGGAATCCAGGACTCCATATTCAGTGCTCACTCCATACGTACTGCACCTGCTGCTTCTGAGGAGAGCTGTGGGAACTGAGTCTTAATTCTCCTCCCACCTTGCTCCCCCTGACTCCAGAGGGGCACCCAGGAGTGATGGATGTTCGGGTGGGGGCAAGCCAGGGCCACAGTCCCTGCCCAGACCCGGACCTCCCCGCCAGCTGGGGGGCAGCAGCCCACATCCGCTCTCAGTTCTGGATGACTCCGCCCTGCGGAGACAGCCCAGATGGGTGGGCTGAGGGTGGAGGCAGGGGGACTGGGGGTTGGGGGCTGGGGGGCAGAGCACCGGCCGCCTGGGTGTAGTGCAGCAGCTCCTTGTGCTTCTGCGGCCTCATCTGCAGGGAGAGGGAGGCGAAAAGCCTGAGAGAAGGGGACAGCAGCCTGGGAGGGCCAAGCACAGGCTCTCTCCATCCCATGGGCATCCCCAGGCTCCCCCTGCCCAGTGACCAGCCAGCCCCTTTTTGGCTCCATCAGGTTCCCCAACTCATGGACAGTGGTGAGGTATTGCTGTGAGCCCCATTGCACAGATAGGGAAACTGAGGCCAAGAGATCCCAGGACCAGCCCAGGTCTCCAGCCATTGAGGTAGGGAATTCCAACCTTGCTGAAGGGATCTCAGCCCCTCTCCACCCGAGTGTGCAGGGGCTGACTGACCTACCTGCTCAGTCCCACGTTCCAGGTAGGGTGGCAGCTAGCAGCCCTGTGGGGACAGACACCTCAGAGGCAGGGACAGGACAGGTGCAATGAAAGGGCAGAAGACACAGGGGAGCCAAAGTCACTGGATGAGCCCGAGTCTTCCTGACCTGGAGGGCCATCCTGGCTGTTGGGGTCCCCTAATCCCTGGATTCTGGTCTCCCACCAACTAGGCCCTCTCCCAGGAGACTGTCCTCATACCAGTCGGGGCGTGTGCTGCTCAGACGCTTCCAGTTGGATCTTGATCTCGGGACACGCAGGGTCCCCCGACTTGCCGGTGTCTGGGTGGGGTGACCGTGTGGGGCCTGGGAAAGGGGGCAGGAGGGAGCCACCTCACTGGCCGCGGGGAGGCACCAAGGAGACGCGGGCATGGATGGGCAGTCGGCACCAGGACTCCCCACCCCGCCAGGTTCCTCCCTTAGGGACCCCCATGCTTAATTCACCTTCCTATTACCCTTCATTGCCCTCTGAAACCCTGGACCACTGCCCCTTGCGAGGGGCAGTTATGTTATACCTCCACGCCCTGGGGTATGTGCCTGGTCCCCGCCCTCCGTGCCCTGCCCTCTCCCAACCGGAGAGGTCGGCCTGGTACCTGGGGAGCTGCCCCCACTCGCGGTGCTCACACTGTCGTCCAGCCACGTGCTGTAGAGGAAGGAGTCCCGCTTATGGGGTGTTCCTGAGGATGACACGCTCTCCTGGGGAGGGGGGGAAGGTCAGCCTCGCCCACAGCCCCTACCCCATCCTCATCCCTCATTCACTCAACACACATCTCTGGATGTTCTCCTGGTCTTGGCCTCAGGGATAGATCAGACCCAGTCTCTGTCCTCTAGGAACATGAAGTCTCAGAAGCCACCAGACTGTGAAGAGCCCTATCACTGTACACTGGAAGGTCCCTCCACTGTATCTGCCCAGTTATAGGCCAGGCCAGGAGCAGGTGCCCCTGGAGGTGCATGGAAGAATGGCTAATGGCGGGTACAAGCAAACGGGAGTGTGAGTCAATCCAGCCAGGGGTGGGGAGAAGGCGGGAGGGGAGAAATGGCATGTGGGTGGGGGAAGCCTGAGCCAGTAAGGGACTGCAGAGCTCAGTAAGGAGCACTGGGTCTTCAGGGGTCTCTGTGGACAGCACTGGGATGTCACAGAAGGCTTTAGAGCAGGGGAGGGGAGGGTTCATCTGCATTTTCTTTGGACTGGGACACCCTACCTCCCAAGATTTTGGTCACAGCCAGGCATGTGCCTCTGCCCAAAGCACCTCCAGAGACCTGAGAGCCCCTCACCACACCCCTGCAGGGCCCATAACCCCTTGGGCATCTTACCAGGCCAGTGTCATCCCCGTCTACACCCTCTGTCTCTTCGACCACGCTGGCAAAGCTGCTGGCGCTGGACGAGGATCGGGAAAAGCCCTGTAGCACTTCTGCTCTCTGGGCGGCTGTCTCCGCTCTGCCACACACAGTGCCATTAGCCAGCAGTCTAGGCTGAGTCCCCATTCCCTTGTCCCTCACCCTCCCCTGGGAGATTCAGCCTGGAGCCAGCCAAGGATCCTGTGGCCCCCGTTCCAGCTCTTCGGGCCTCTGAGCCACTCTACTCCCAGTGAAGTCCTACAACCGTCCTTCCTAATCCATAAATCTGAACAGGTCCCTCTCCTGCTCAGTACTCTCTCATGGCTCCCCATTACCTCCAGGGCAAGTCTGATGGCTTTGGTTGGATATCCAATGACACTGATGCTTTATGGTTCATCTAATCTAGTAAACATTCACTGGTCTACTGAGCTATTCTATCATCTGGGGTCCATCTCACAGGATGGCACTCACAGGATGGAGGGTGGCACTCAGGCCCAGACAGAGCAGGGGTTTGGACCCAGCACCCCCACAGCCAGCTTTCTTAACCCCTTTGGCCCAAAGTCCCACCCTTTCTCTTTAATAGCAAATTTGTCTTTCAAAACTCAGCCACCGTGGGTCCTACGTGCCTGCTTCACCAGGTCTCTCTCCCACTTTCCTATCTCTGTCCAATGGCCTAACTGTTGAGGTAGGACCCTGATGAATCCTCTTGATCCCCTATAGGGCCCAGACCAAAGGAGGAGCATCCTCCTTGGGCCTCCCTGCCTCCGGTCCAGCCCTTGGTCAGCCTCTTTCCTCGGCACCACAGTGTTTAAAAATATCGCTCTCCTCATAGTTTTTTCTCTGTGAGTTTTGTTTGTTTTGAGCTAGGGTTCACCATGTAACCCTGGCTAGCCTGGAACTTGCTATGTGGACTAGGCTGGCCTTGAATTCACAGAGATCTGTCTGCCTTTGCTTCCCAAGTTATTGGGATTAAAGGAGTGTACTACCATGCTGAGCCTCCTCATAGATTTTTATCCCACTTAAAATAAAATTCAACAATCTCACACAGCTTCCAAAGCTGTGCACCGGTCTCTGGCTGCTTCTCTGACTTCATTCCTATTACCACCCAGGGGGCCCAGGCCCTCAGCTCACTCAGCCCCAGATGTATGTGAAGCTTCTTTCTGCCCAATGGGGAAAGAATAAACACCTCTCCTTCCCCAAGCCCGGTGAGCCAGAAGCCCCACCTGTTCTTGGTCGTGGGCATCTCTGGAGAGCTCTGGGTAGAAGAATTCTCTGATTTGGGCTCCTGTGAGACGTGGCCACTGTCTGGGGTCTTCTGGCCAGCTGGAGGGCTCTCCCTGCGGGGCACACGGGGCAGCGGGGGGACTCAGCACTGAGCCTGGCAGTGGGTAGAATGAGGCCCAGGCTATTAAGGGCAATCATAGGCATGGTGCAGCTTCAGGGGCCAGTTCTGCCACGGTCCCTGTGGGCTCCTTGGCTAGCTGCCCAGGAGACACCTACGAGGCTGGCACCTCCCAGCCTCCTTTACAAGGGAGGGGTGTGAAGGTCTGTTGAGAAGGCTAAGGAAACTGGGGCTTGGACACTGGAAGGAAATCTGCCCAGAGATACCCAGCCAGGAGCTGGTTACACCTGGACTTGGACTAGGTCTCATGATATTCTGGTTATCAGGTAGTGTGAAGACCTGACCCCGACTTCCTGTGTACCTCACTGAACCCTTGAGACAGCCCCAGGCCGATCGCTACCTTCTCACCTCCCTTTTTCCTACTGGTGATGAGTCTCGAAGACGTTATGTGATTTGCCCAGGATTACTCAGCCACAGCTCAGGATTCACTCCCACTACCTTCCATCTGCTTTCTGGGCTCAGCCCACCCACAGGAACCCAGAGACCCCTCTCTCAGCTCTGCCCTTGCTGGCAGTTTGAACTGGGCAAGCTCTTGACCCCTTGAACATATTGCATCTTGATCTGCAAGGTGTCAAGGCAGCTGCTTAGTGAACACAGGTGCTTCCTGCTAAGCGGTGGCTGTCACTGTAGGGAAACAAGAGGCAGAGGGAGGGTAGGGGCCGGAGGGCACCCTCACAGCCAGATGTCCTCCCTCCTGCTTACCCACCTCTTCTCCTGCACCTCCTGGATGTTCTCGATGCCAATCGCGCTGCTGCGGCGGGAGCCAAATGGGCCTGACTTCTTCCTTGTAGGGCTCTTTCCGGGGACAATCAGGGACTGTGGGGAGAAGCCCCAACTCAGTGTCCACCTGCCCTATGAGCCCCAGTGCCCCCCACCTCCCCTTGGGGCCCTGCCACCACGCCCTGAAGCCGACAGATGATGAGCAAGAGAAGAGGAAAGAACATATGCATATGCATTCCGGAGGGCTGCCTGATGGATGGACAGGCCCAGAGAGGGCCAGCGCTGCTCTGGAGAACACACAGCAGGACTGTGCTGGACCTTAGTCCAGGAGAAGGACAGCAGGCAGCCGCAGGGGTCAGGAGGAAGGAGGACAAGTCCATGGGTGGCCACCCCTCTTGCCCCCGGGCTTCATGGGAACTGTAGCCTAGAGAGAGCAAGGTAGCGACCCCAGCCTGCACCCAGCCGCCTGCTCCCTCAGACCTTCTGACTAGCTGGGGAGGTTCTGTCCGCAGTGGGCACATCCCCTTTACACACACCATGGTGAGATGCCTGGCACCAGAAGCATGGGGAGGCAGGAAGTGGGCCTCTGAGAGGCATGGAGGGAGGGCAGGGTCTGCAGGCAGCTCATGGTGTGGTGGGGCGGGGACGCAGGGAAAAGGGAGGGATGGTGCTTCATGCAGAACCGGCAATATTGGGGAACGTGCAGCTGGGCAGAGGGTCTTTGAGTACCAGATCCCGGCAAGGACCCAGCCAGGGTTCCAGGGGTCAGGACAGGGCCAGAGGCCCCTAGTGAGGGCTGGAGGTCTCTGGCCCAGGTCCCAGTGCCACCAGAGCTGTGGCACTCTGCCCTGCACACCCTTGGGCCTGTCCCGGGGAGAGGGCAACGTCCCCAATATGGCCTCCGTCCTGAGAGCGAGCAGAGAACAGTGCGTGCAGGCAGCTCCAGAGCCACAGCCTGCGGACAGGACGACAACCTCTTCCACAGCTCCTATGCCTAAGGCGCTGCCCCGGCGTCCGAATCTACTCGCGCTTTTCCCAGGGATAAGCAATGACTGGCGAGCGGTGGAGGGCGGGGCAGAGAGAGACAGACAGTGAGAGACAGACAGGAGGAAGGGGGTGGAGAAAGAGGAATAGAGAGAAACAAAGGTGTGAATGGGATGGGAAAGGAGAAGGGTGGCAGGGCGGTGACCGCAGTCACACCGAGGGTGCGTGAGGGACAGAGGCAATCAGGTGACGGCAGGTCAGATGGGCCCAGGGAGTGAAGTTTGAAAGGCAGAAAGACAGAGGGGTGAACAAAGCCAGAGAAAGAGGAGTGGGAAGAGGAGGGGCGGGCAAGTGGGCCGGGTGAGGATGAAAGAGAGATGGTGAAGGCAGAGAAGGTGAGGTAAGAAGAACGTAAGAAAAGGAGGCCACGGGGGGGGGGTGGAGAGACAGGAGAGAGAGAGAGAGGAGTTGTGCAAAAACAAAAACAGAAATGGGTCTGGTTACTGCCATGGTGGGTGCTGCTGGCCTGGCCCTGACCCCCCGGGACCCCTCCACAGCCACCCACAGGGGGCTGGGCCACTTCACAGGGAGGAAGGGAGTAGCTGAGAATCTGGGATGGGGGGAGTTGAGCCAGCTCCTAGATGACAGTGGACTTGGGTATAACTGGACACCAGAGACTTCACCTTGCTCCCCTGGCCAGACCAGACCACACGAGAGATGGGGGTTGGGGGACTCCTGCCACATGACACAGCCTCATAGCACTAAGCGCAGGCCTTGGCATGCAGCAGATAGCAAGAGGGATGGGGGTGGGATGAACGGATGGATGGATGGATGAGTGGGTGAGTGGATGAGTGGATGGGTGGATGCAAGCATGACTGGATGATGAGTGGGTGGGTGGGTGGGTGGGTGGATGGGTGGATAGTTGGACAGGTAGAAGGACGGCTGGATGGGTGGATGAGTGGATGGATGCATAGACGGGTAGATGAACAGATAGCCATGTGTAGTTTAGTGGGTGGGTGTGAGGATGAATGAATGGGGCAGAGTAATGGGTGCAGTGTCTCACATAGCCACTAGGTGGCGCAAAGCAGCTGAATCATAATGTAGGCCTACTGAACTCAATCGAGTGGAGCAAGGGAGGGCAGACTCTCACAAGGCCTGGTAGACAGTCAATATACAGAAGGGGTTCAGTGAGGAGAAGCCCACAGTAGCCCAGTTTCAGACACACTGTGCCACATAGGAAATATCCACATAGCAACGCACTTCCTAACAGACAGCAGATGTCCCCTGATGATCAGGGCTGAGCACATACCATGAGCTCACACAGGGGCTCAGGTCCTAACACACAGTAGGTGCTCACACAGCAGCAGCCCAGGGTTGGGCATGCAGTAGGTATATACAGAGTTGATGCCCACATAGCAGTCCATTTCCTGACACACAGTAGGTGCTCACACAGCAGCCCAGGGTTGAGCATACAGTAGGTGCTTATATCCACACAGCCGTCCATTTCCTGATACACAGTAGGTAATCACACAGCAGTCCAGGGGGGGGAACATAGTAGATGCTCTCAAGAATTCAGGGCCGGACCCACAGGAGGTGCTCACAAAGTGCATGTCCACACAGCAGCCCAGGTCCTAACATACAATGGATGCCCAAAGCCTGACACACAGAGGAGCTCCTGGAAACCCAAGGCTTGAACATAGATGCCCCACAAAACAACCCAGTTCCCAGCACACAACAAATAGCAGATATTCAGTAAGGAATGGAACACAGAGGCTAAAAGACACGCAAATAAACGAAGGGCCAGGAGAAGAGAGCCAAGAGGCTGGGAAAGGGACAAAAGGATCCCAGCACCGTAGTGTCCTGACTGGGCCCATGACCATGGAGAGCAGGAGCTACACAAGTCCAGAGGCCAGGGTGGGCACATGGACAGCAGGGCACTGGGGAGACGTGGGGCTAGGCCTCGGGACGCAAGAGCACCAAGGGTCCCAGGGGAGGGCACGGGAAGTGGGGACACTCACTATTCCAGCTGCCTTGGCTAGGTCGGGGTTGTTGGGGGTGAAACTCCCACTATGGCTGGTAGACACGGTGTTGGGCTTCTTGTTGCTCAGACCCATGGCGTCCATGGACTGGCTGCGGCTCCGGATGACCCGCTGTGGGGGGTTGGAGTGGGGATGGAGGAGGTATAGGCTTTCTGAGGCCGCTCACCCTTGGAACCCCAGAGGCCCAGGCATCTGGTCCCTCCCCACCAATGCCATGCTGGGTAACCCTAAGAAGCCCCATCTCCTTGTGAGGCATTGGTGTCCCTACATGACACACAGAGGCAGGTATCATAGGCTTAAGGGTAGTTTGGCCTTGGATGCCTCCCCAACTTGCTGTGTGGCCTTGGGCAAGGGCTCCACCTCTCTGAGCCTCTAACCATATGGGCTATGTGCTGTATCTCCTCATGTGGATGTTGCAAGAATGGCAGGCAATACTGAGTATTCACATGGACCACGTGTGTTCATAGGGGCCTCCAGGAACCTCTTAGGGTCTCTGAGTTCCCTTTCTTTCTCCCTCTTTCCTTTCTCCCTTTCTGCCTTCTCTAGACTACTCTATACCAAATGCTTCCTCGGAGCCAAGCACTGGACACCTAGTCTGCTATTCATGCTAACCTAACCCCAGAGAAAACTGAGGCAGAGACGAGTCTGGAGACCATAGGCCAAATCCTGTATCCTTCCCTGCAGATCCTGCTACCTCAGAGGCACCCTTTGGCTTAATCCAGCGCTCCCACCTGGCACCAACTGGATGTGAGACCCTTGAAATCCCCCTCAAAGACAGCACTGCCCTGTGGTCTGCCCATGGGTCCTTGACCCTGGTAGAGCCAGGGCTCTCTATACCACTTTCTTGGTGTCCTTTGTGGGCCACTGGACTAATCTCCCCAGGCAAACAAACCCACTGCTCCACTGTGACTGAGCAGGAGAAGGCTGCGGCCTGCCTTCTGTGGGTGGACAATCAGAAGCAGAGCAGCCGCTGTCTAGGGCCCTGCAGCTGGGCGGGTCCAGGACCCATCCAAGGGGAAGCAGAATTCCTTCTCCTCTGCCTATCCCGTACTGTCCTTGCTTGGGCAGACAGGAAAGTGGGGCAGGGTTTGCATCTACATTGTACTAATCCAACTGTTTTGCAAACAATTCTAAAACACTTGAGTGAGGTAAACTACCATGATCCCCATTACGCTACTCAAGACATGAACTGGGGCTCCGAGAATGCCCAGCCCGACAACTGGCAGAGCTGGGGTGTAAACCCAGGGAACCCGGGCTCTTAGTCAGGACAGGCTACCTCCTCTCTTCTCTGCCTGCCAGCCTGTCAGCGACCAGTCCCTTGCTGCCACCTGGAGGCTCCAAGCTTTGGTGGAATTTCCAGGTGTGCCTCTCCTGAACCTAGGCGCCCCTCCAGACAGTGTGCCCTCCTCCCCAAACCAGAGCTCCTCCTTGTAGTCCTCTGTCTGGCTCAAACTACCCAAGGCACAGACCACATTTCCAAAGTTAAATGCACCTAAAAGCTTGGATCCACAAAGCTATGTCCCCAACCCTAGCCACACTTCCATGATGACACTATGACCCCCACAGTCAGACTCCACCTCCAGTCACATCACCGGGACAGAGACCATCAACTTTGCCATGCCTCCTTGGCTGATCAATGGGCCACACCTCAGACCCCACCTCCAGCCATACCTCCAAGACGAGGACCTTCAGTCCTGGCTCAAGGCCTACTACCCACAAGGGAGCTATCACACTCCATCTCCTTTAACCTCAGTCCACCCAAGTCCCACCGCCAGGGTAGATCCCTGGACCCTTCACCTTGAAAGACTCAAAGAAGCCACCACCACTGCCGCCATTCTCCATCTTGTCCTCATCACCACCCAGGCCCATCATGGACTGGCTGTGGATGTGGAGTTCCTCATACAGCGTTTCCAGAAGGGCAGCTCTGGTCCGCTCCTATGGGCCAGTCATCAGAGGAGACCCCAGAGATCAGCCCCAAGACCCACAATTTGAATCCTGAACGTCTTCCCTGAATGGGGCATGAGCACCCTGGGAGTTTGCACTGGCTTCCCTGCAGCCACTCTGCAGGTCCAGTGGAACCCAGGGCCCCCCATAGTTGCTCTAAGATCACATCCTCACTTCCCGGCCCTGCTTCGGGTCCCAGCTTCCTGCATGGTGCTGTCCACCTGCCACCCACTTCTGGGCACTTACCTCTGCTTCCTTTCACTTGACCTAGGCCCTACTCATCTGTAAGTCTGTCCTCCCTAGGCAGGCCCCCAAGGTGAAGGCCTGAATATGGCTTTTCCCTCCAGGGAAGATGCCCATCCCTCCAGTCTATGCTTACCTCCAGCTTGGCAAACTTCTCAGCTTTGTAGCAAGCATACTCGGCATTGATCAACTTCGTCAGCAGAAATTCCTGGAACTCAGGCCCCTGGAAGCCCCCAGGGTGGAGGAGATGAGAAAGGTCAAACCAACACCTGAGCTGGGAGCTGAGCTGGGTAAGTGGGTATGGAGCTCCGGGGCTGTGCCCTGCTGGGACCAGGCGTCCCACAGTTTGCTCACAGCAGGGCTGCCCCTTGAGCTCCATCCTCTAGCTAGGCACCTACACCCCGACGGCCACCCCCCTGAGGACGGCAAAGCCTGCAGGTGTTACGGCATTGGGCTCTGGGCTGCCATCTCCTACCTCTCTGGTCTGACACAGCAGACCATATGAGGGAAGGGAGACACTAAAGCCGAGGCTCGAGTGTGGCTACTGAGAGACTGAAAGGAATATGTGCCCCTCCCCAAACACTTCAGAGGAAAGACTAACTGTCAAAGAAAGGAGAAAGGAAAGGCCAGGAGTCAGCTAGGAAAAACACAAAACAGCCCTGTGGTCTAATCCGTGACCTTGTAAAGTAAGTCCCAGCACTGTGCAAGACCAAAAGAAAAAGAGAAGAGCCAGGCCCTGGCTACACAGCTGCAGTTAGGAAGCCGGGTCCCCAGCACATGGTGGGGTTTCAGGTCTTCCTAAGGCAGGACTGGGACCCATCAGCTCTGCCAGAAGAGAAGGGAGGGCTACCGCTCACCTTCCTGAACACAGCAGGGTCCGGGAGGGGGGGGCCAAAGAAGGGCACATCATCTCTCGCAGTGACTGAAACCTGGAAGGAAAGACGATCTCTGAGGTCCAAGGCCTAGAAGCCAGAAACCCCTAACCCAGTTCCTAACTGGTGGGTTTGGGGAGGCTCTGGGACTGCTGTGTGGAGGGACCTTTCAAACCAGTTTCAGCTCATCCAGCCTCTGCCTCAAGTATGCAAGATAGGGCTAGTGGGGGACCTTCCTCATGGTAGAGGGTAAGTGGCCTCTCTTGAGGAGATGGGAGTCCTCCCTCCTCATAGCCCCCCCAAACCCCGACTTACATCAGAGGCAGAACCCTGGGAGACCCTGGCATCACCCACCTTATACAGGGGGCCATCAGGGCCACCCCCCTCAGCCTGCACCACCACGTAGGCATGCAGGAAGTTGGATGCAATCATGTCAGGCACGAAGGGTGTGTTCTCATCCTGGAAGACCACAGCCACGATGTCGTTCCCGATATGTCTCTTCCGCTGCAACTGAGCACAGGGCCACGGGCCTTCACAGCCTGGCCATGTGGGGCAGGGGTGCCCAGAGGGTGCAGGATGGGATGGAGCAAGCAGAGAGAACATCTAAGGATCGGTTCCCTACCTACCCCAAAATGTGAAAACTTGTCTTAAAATTATTTTAGTTTCCTTGGAAACCTCTAAAAGAAACAGATCTTACGCCAACCAAAGAAGAAAACCAGTAAAAATAAAACATATTTCCATCCTCTATCACCCTTTTAGCACCTCAGGCTAGAGGAGCAGGTAAGACAGATCGTCTACTAGGAAAACTAAGAAACAAGGTGACCACATTTTGAGTTTAATTCTGAGAACATACCTGTAACCCCCTGTTCTTCCATTTCCTTTCCCCACAATTTGGAAGCCCATTGTCTCATCCTGAAAGTCCTTCCTGACTCTCACTCTGGCAAGGCTCAGGGCCCCACATGACCCCACCATGCCCCTCGCTTACCACTTAGGTACTAGCTCACTTAGGGCTGCTGCTTGCTGCCTGTGATATAGTCACATCCCCCCTCTTTAAACTCATCTACAGGACCAGAGAGATAGCTCAGCGGTTAAGAGCACTGACTGCTCTTGGAGAGGACCCAGATTTGGTTCCCAGCACCCACAAGGCAGCTAACAACCATACATAACTCCAGTTCCAAGGGATCCTACACCCTCTTCTGGCCTCCATGGGTACAAGCACAACACTCACACAATAAAATAGATACATAAAAACAAAAACAAAAAACTCACCATGTAGGTGCCTACTTCACAGAGACTTTGCTGTCTCCCCTGTCTCACCTATTGTCCACCCCGGGACTGGGTCGTTTCCATGACTACACTCCAGTACCAGTATATACCTGGCATTGTGGACACCGAATAGACAGATGGGCGGGAGGGGGGGCACAGGTGACAGTGGAACGCAGGTGGATGGGTGCCCAGGCTACCTGCTGGGCGTCCCCTTCTGTGTAGGGCAGCTTGGTAGACACGTGAAACATGATCTCCTTGTTGCGGAAGTTGCTGTACACAGACTCCGTCCCCGTCTGCCCATGGGTCACATCCAGGCCTCCTCGGAACCTGCCCCCAGGGCCCCCAGGCCATGGCTCAGTCTCCAGCTCCAGCCAGTCCTCTGAGGGGCCAGGATGGGGGCTCCCTTCCTGCTCAGAGTCATGGTCAGCTCTGATCACCCCACCCTGGTACTCACCCCTTGAAGTCCTGCAGTTTGACTTTCTGACCCAGAAACTCAAGGAACTCCACAAATGCAGGACTTTCCTCATTGGTGCTGAAGAGTTCTTCCTCAGAGGTCTGGGGACCACACAGAGGTACAGTGACTGATCATGGAACTGGAGCTCTGGAACAGCTTTCACCCAGTCCCACTTCCTCCCAGATAGGCAAGTCCCCAGGCTCCTGGGAAACTGGCAGGTGACAGTTGAGGGTGTGGTGGGGTAGGCAGCGGGAAGGGAGGAACACACCTGCCCAAGCTTCTGATAAATGACTCCAAACTTGAAGTTATTGCTGATCACATGCTCATCAAAGGTGACGATGAGCCGGGAGGCCTGTAGAGAGTGCAGAGAGGTGTGTGCCAGGGGCATCTGTGCTTCCTGTGCCCTGCACTACTCTATGTACCACACGTCAGTCCCAAAGGGAGTCCCTAGAAAGAGACTCCACTGTCCCCCTGCTCCTTGCTTTTGATAGCTTCAGCAGCTTGCCTAGGTCAGCAGTCTGCAGGCATGTACAGGGCTGGGACCTGGCCCAGGCTCTGTTGGATTCCTGAGTTCTGCCATGAGCCCTCTCTACCATGGCCAAGGCCACTCTCATCCACTGTGAAATGCCCAGCTCACTCTCTGGTGCCTCTGCAAGCTTCCTCACCCTTCTAGACAAGCCAAGTCACATCAGCTTGCAGCCACAGCTTGAGCTTCAGGCTCTTCTACTAAAACCAAGAGGTTAAGACTTGATTTCTAAGGTCCCTTCCTTCGGGGTACCTTTCTAGGTCCACAGCATGCTTTAGGACTAGCCTGATCCTGAATCCGGCTAGGAACCCCAGGGCCTTTCAAGGAAGAGAGAAGCCCCTGTACCTAATGCCACATGGTCACAGCTACTGGAACCAGCAGGCAGCACCAGCTGGAAGTGCAGCTGCGGAGGGGCAGCACTTACGGAGGGTCAGTGTTATTCTGTCTCCCCGTGTCCCCTGGGAGAAGGCAAGTCCAGTAGAAAAGAAACATGTCCTGGTGGGGCCTGGACACAGGCTATGCTACCCTTGGAGCCTCGGCAGGTAGCACTGAGATAGTCCAGATGTGAGTCAGAATTTTTATGTGCTCCCCTGTATGCACACTGTGAACTCTGAAGGCTTGCCAGGGACCAACAAGAACTTGAGGAGATACCCAACACACACCAGGTGCCAATAAATGCCCACTCCTCCAGCTGCCATCCCAACTCAGTGAACAGGCCAGATCCTGTACCTTGGGGTAGAGCACAGGATAGAATCGATCCACATTGACATCTTCACATACCAGCTGCAGAAGAAGACAGCGGGGTGTGAGGTGGGACCAGGGAGAAAACAGACTTCCCGGGCCTTGGTGGCTGAGTTTAGAATGAACGGAAGCAGAAAGAAGGCAGAAGGAGCCATGCTGGGAACGACAGAGGCACGAGCCTGACTGGAGACTCTCATTGCTACTCGGAATGGGGTTAGAGAACTGGGGCCCCCGGGACCTGAGGGTGCTGTAGAGAGAGCTTGAAGCCCACGTGCAAGTATCTAGGACAACCAGGGCACCATGCACCCAGGATAACATGTACAAGGCTCAGCACGCACACAAGGAAGCACGCACACAGGACAGAATGCGCAGAGGACAGCATGCATTGAGGGAAGCATGTGTCCAGGGTAGTGTGCACTCAGAGCAGCACGAATCCAAGGTAGCATGCACACAGGCTGGAGTCAAGTACGAGGCGGGCTACAGAGGTAGCTGCAACATGCAGGCCCAGAGCCCCTGGCATGCCAGACCCAGGAAGCTCAGGGGAGCCATGGCCTTACCTTTGCCATCTGGACCACATTGGGGAACTCGGTGAGGCAGGAGATGGGGATGACATCATGGTACGTCCGGCACTTGGTCCTGAGAGGAAAAGCTGCGCAGTGAGAGGCTAAGCAGTGGGAAGACCTCAGGGGGACCGAAGGTGACAGCAGGCACCAAGCCTGGCTGGAGCACTAACTTGCTGGGTGGCCTTAGGTAGAATCTTGGACTTCTGAAGATTCTACCAGGAGGCTCGGACCTTGATCAAAGCCTGGTACTGGGATTCTAGGCCTTGGTCCTCCCTGCTGTTGGGGGATCCTCCCACCCACCGCCCTCACCTGAGTAGCAGCCGTAAGTGCTCTTGATCCCCGATGACATCATACTTGAGTGAGAAGACAAGGTGGCCAAGGGCGGTGTCCACTGAGTAGTAATTGAAGTGCTCCTGTGGTGAGAGGGGCCAGGGGAGCGAGGGAGGCGAGGGAGGTGAGCGCGCAGCTTCTAGAACCCAGACAGCCAACTCAGTCCCAAGCAGCAGCAGCCGTGGCCAACAGCAGGCTCTACATTAGCTACATGTGCCCCTTACCAGCTGGGCAGCCTCAGGAGGTCACCCTGTCTCTCTGTGCCTCACTTCCCTCATCTATAAAATAGGAGTGAGGCCATCTACTTTTGATGTTGGCAGGAATTGAGATAAAGTATCTGATGCAGACTTAGTGTTCAAGGAATGCCTGTTGGAACTTTGTCTTGGAAGTCAGGGCCATACGCGTATCTGCACACCTGTGTTCCAGAGCTTAAGTACCAGTAAGTGCTCAATAAGTCAACAAGAATCTGGAAGCTGGGTGTGGTGGCACACACCTTTAATCAAGAGGCAGAGGCAGGCAGATCTCTGTGAGTTCAGGGATAGCATGACCTACTTAGTGAGACCATGTCCAAAAAACAACAAAAAAAAAACAAGTAGCCAGTAGCCAGGTAGACATCTGTAATTTCAGCACTAAGGAAGCTGAGGCAGATGATCCTGTGTTCAAGATCAGCTTAAGTTATACAGTGAGACTAATGTCTCACCAAAAAGAGGAAGGCCAGGGTAGAAGTAAAGGGTGGGAAAGGAAGGAGGGAGGGAGGGAGGGAGGGACAGACGGAGGGAGGGAGGGAGGAAGAAGGAAGGAAGGAAGAGAGGACAACTAGCATGAGGCACTGAAAGGAAAAACATCTGAACAGCTGATTGCCCAACCTGTGGCTCAGTGGCCCCTGAAGCCAGGGCCCGTGAGAAACAGGAAGTGACATCTCCTGACTGACCTGGCAGGTTCCTGGCCTCCTGCCTCACCTAGAGAAGAGAGTACAGGGTTAGGAAGACTGCCTAAAGCACACAAGGGATGGCTGTGGCAGGAACAGCACCCCCAAATGGGAGCCCAGGCTAGGCACCTTTGGGGGCAAAAAATCTCCAAACCAATAACGTGGGGAAACACAGCCCCAGTCTGGCCCTGGGCTCCCCCTGCTGCCCGGACCTGTGAGTGGAGTGTGGAGCAGCTCCAATCACACACACCCCAAGAATCATCCTGGAAGTAAATCTTGTTTAAACATGAACACCTGCCCTCGGAGGCAGGGAGGAGAAAGAGGCGGGGTTGGGGGAATGTGCCCTCCAATCTGCAGTGCAGGCCTCTGAGTGGAGCTGGGGCAGAGTGGCCCACCAGGCCTGGGTTTACTGAGAAAACCCCAAATGCCTGACACTGTCCACAGAAGAGTGGCAGGCCCTTGGCCAGGAAGTCCAGGGGATGGGAATTTCCTGGGATGTCCCCTCCCCCAAATGCAGAGGAGCCCTAGAGACACATGCAAACTGGGCTCAGGAACTCGGAAAGTCAGTTCTCAAAGCGCTCGTCTCTTACTGTCAAAATGTGACCTGGTACCAACCACCTGCCTCTTCCCCAGCAGCCCCACCTGAAGGCTTGGAGTGAGCCTGCTCTTCACTGTCCTGCTGTCCTGGTCCTGGTCACCACATCTTCTCTACCACCACCAATCTGTACCTGTGCTGCTCCAGACCACTTCCATCTGTCACTGTCACTCCTTTAGCAAACTTTTTTAGAGTTCCAACCACGTGCTAAGGGGCACACAGTCTCAGATTCCCAGATCCAGCTGAGAGTTCTGGACAGTGGGCATCTGGGACACCCCAGGCCTCAGCCAGGAGGTAGAACTGCAGGCTACGCTCTGGCCCCAGTGAACTCCCTCACCCCAACCCAGACATCACCAGTATTTCCTAGAGACAGACTACTCCCCTGGCTCCACACTCAGGCCGCTCAACTTTCAAACCCCACAGAAGTCACCCCTCTCCCAATATATGCATGTATGCAGGTGCACGCGCGCGCACACACACACACACACTCACATACTCACAGGCAGCCCTGTCCTTCCATCCTTCTGTGAATCATTTATTTATTTATTATTCTTTATATGTATGAGTGTATTGCCTACATGGGTCTAAGTGCATCCACATCATGTAATGCCTGAGGAAGTTAGAAGAGGGCGTCAGATCCCCTGAAACTGGGGTTAGGATGGTTGTTAGCCACCATGTAGGTGCTGGGAATCAAACATGGGTCCTCTGCAAGAGCAGCTAGTGCTCTTAACAGCTCAGTCATCTCTCCAGCCCCGTGAATCTTTTTCTTTGTTTGTTGTTTTTTGAGACAGAGTCTCCCAATAGCTCCAGCTGTTTTGGAACTCTATGTAAGTCAGGCTGGCCCTGAATTCACCAGCTTCTGCTTCGAAGTGCTGGAATTAAAGGCGTGAGCCACCACATGGCTAGGTAGTTTTTTTTTGTTTTGTTTTGTTTTTGAGACAGGGTCTTCCTGTAGCCACAGCTGACCTGAACTCTCTATGGAAACCAGGCTGGCCTCCATCTCACAGAGATCCACCTGCCTCTGCCTCCCAAGTGCAGGGTTAAAGGTATGCACCACCATACCCAGGTAGGCTATGTAAATCTTAATGGAAGATCGGCAAGAGCTGGTTCAGTTCCAGGCTCAGTAACTGCGATCTTGACCAAGTCACTTCACCTCACTCAGCTTCAGTTTCCTCCTCCGTTAAAAACAGGATAGTCTTGATCTCACAGAAGGTTTAGGCAGGTGTGATATCCGGCTATCATCAACCCTGTGTTTACTGTGCTGGTGTGGTTCTGCATGCTTTGCATGTACTCGTATAATCCTCATTTTTACAGATAAGGAAGCAGTTCAAGAAGGTTAAAATGGTGCCCAAGATAGCACCACCAACAGAAGGAAGAGGCATCACTGGCACCCAAGCCGAGAGGCTCTAGGCCCACAGGATACTCTCCATTCTGTGGTACACTGACAGCACCCCATTTCTATTAACAACCATGTCCTACTACATTCTGCAACAAATGTTTGTTGAATGAATGAATGAATCCACATGGATGCACTCTGAGACTCAGAGCTCTGGAATAGTCACCCAGCCCCAACCTAAATCCTTTGCTTCTTCCTGGATCTAGCCTCTAACCCCAGCCAGGCACCTACCTTGCCCAGAAAGTGCTTCCGGTAGATGCGAGCTGTGGGGTTGCATTCCAGTTTCACCTTGGTGGTGGGGGACTGCAGTGACTCCGTCTCGGGGATGCTGGTGAGTTCGTGATTTGTGCCTTCGATCCAGTAGCCCCCAAACTGGGGCAGCAGGATGAGGGGGAAGGGTCCTTCTCGCCCCAGGACCTGGAAGGGAAAAGACTCAGCTGAGAGCCACCCCATACAGCACCCATTAAAGGCCCTAGGACATCCTCCCAATTTGGACTGGGAGTTACCAGGTATTATGGAACTATCCAGAGCTATGGGACCTGGGGTTCTCACCCACCCTTCTACCCTCACAGATGGGGGTAACATCAAGCCCTATGCAAAGGATGGGGGTAGGGCAGATGGAAGCTGGGAGGGTGGCCCAGAGGCCTAGGGTTCAAATATTATCAGAAGTCTCAGGATCGGAAAGTGAGTCTCCAATGGAACACACACACCCTGCACAAAGGCCTCCCAGGGATCACAGTAAGGGTTGTCAGGGGGGACTCCGGCTGGTACCTCATGGACACTCGGGTAGGGAATGTAGTCTTCCTCTGTCTGCAAAACACAAAGAAACTGAGGCCCAGCTGTGGTGGGGACTCACCCTTCACACACATACCTTCCCCCATCCCCAGGGGCTTGAAGAACACACTGGCTACTCTGTGCCCTGGCTGAGCATGTGTCTGGGCTGGCGCCTCATCCTCACATCTTGCAGATAGGGCAGGAGATTGCCTTGAGGCTCACAGAGTCCGATACCTTTGGGCTCTTTCTGCCTGGGGAAGGGAGCTCCCTGTCTCCCCTAAGAAAACCTCTGGGCCTCCTGGAGGACTGGTCAGACAGACCGCTGCCTCAGGTTTCAGAGAAAACATTTGATGGCAGCTGCCTCTGGAGTAAGTAATGAGGGCTTCAGCTTTGGTAGGAGGTGGCCTGGAGGGCAGAAGCCTACCGTGCGCAGGTGGGAGGAGCAGGCCTGAAGGCCTTGGCTAGGACAAGGCTACAGGATGCAGAGCTCCAGGATGGGTACCCTGCTAACCCAGGAAGCAATAACTGGACAGAGTGACAGCTGGGGCACCCTTCCTAGACCCCTCCCAGCCCTGGCAGGGAGTCGGCCCCCAAGGCAGGCCTGGCCCACCTACTTTGAGGGGTGGTGGGAAGGTACATCGTTGTTCATCCATCCTGCTCCGCTGCAAGAGAAGGCACACTCTGTTACCCTCCTGCTTAAGCCTGCTGCCAGGTGCCCTCCCTGGACTGAAGGGAAGGCCCGAGGAGGAGCCTGTGTATGTGGGGCACTTGCAGGGGAGGGTTCTGACTGGCTCATTCCTCAGGCCTCTGGCATCCCCGTGGCAATGGGATGAGGGAGACTGTAGCAACAGGGAGGGGCTGGGGGTTCTGTGCGGGACGCACATGCTGCTGAGAGTGGGGGCGGGGTGAAGTGTGCAGACTCACGGGGCGTGCGTGCGCGCACGTGTGTGTGTGTGTGTGCGTGCGTGCGTGTGTGCGTGTGTGTGTGTGTGTGTGTGTGCTGTGTACTCTCGAGCTTGCGCAGGGGGCCAGTACATCAACAGACATTTGAAGAGGGAGGAGGCAGACAGCGAACACAGAGGCAGAGAACCAGGAGGGGCTGGAGCCAGGCCTGTGGAGGGTGAGCTGACATCAGGGAAGTTCTTGAGGTTTCTCCCAGGCACCCCCGCCCCCACAGCCAGACTCCATCACCTCTCTGCCCCCTTCCTGACACATACCCCTGCCACAAACAGATCAGGCTGGGAGGTGGAGGGTGAGCAGGGGTGAGGCACAGGGCAGGGCTGCCTCCCAGGATGCCTGGCTCATTAATGCCTCCCCCACCTGCACTATCCCCCCTCCATTCTGCATGAAGTTCCTGTGCAGGAGCCTGCCAGGCTCTGATGGGCTGGGGCTGGGGTACGCATGTGGGGGTAGGTAACCTGCTTGGGACCAACACAGGGATTGGCTCTGGGAGTCTAGGTGAGTGCCTGGTCAGAGAGAAAGAGGTCCCACTGGCCCCTCAGTTTATCAGGGCTCCAGGAAAAGGGCCCCCACCTCTAGCCCAGTCAGCTCTGCGCCCCCCCCCTTTCCTCACCTGCATCTTTTCGATCATCTCAAACAGATCTGTGTTCTGCAACAGAGATGGGAGAAGGAGGTCAGTCCTGAGGGGAGCCCAGTTGATGCTGCCAAGCCCTTGGACAAGGCCCCACAACACCCCAGCATTCCAGCTCTCTCACCAGCAAGAGGGGGTGGAAGGGGCTTCATGGAAGGAAGCTTTGGGCGGCTAACCCCAAGGGTCTGGCCAGCTGCCAAGTGAGGTGAGCCCTACACCCAGGTCACAGCTTTCAGGCAGATACCCCACTCGGGTTACTTCTATGAAGGAGGACACTGCTACCCCAGGGGAGAGAGACAGCTCCCCTTCTGCCAATGCAAGAATATCCATACCAGGATCAGCACGCGGACCCCCGAGAGCCCCAGGGCCTGGCTCTGGAGCCAAGTCCCACCAATCTCTCCAGAAGAGGGCCAACCCACCAAAGCTCAGATCAGCCAACTCTCCCATAAGCAATATGGACTGCGGACTCTTGGGGGAGAGATGCTGGGCTGCTACTGGCCCTCTACCTGTGAGTCCACATGCAGCCCCTCGTGCCTGAGCCAGCCTGTCCTGAGGCTAGCCAGAGCACACACAGGGTTAATAGAGTGTCTGCCAGCTGCTTGGCAGCAAGGCCTCTCCATCATCAGCCCCAACGAGCCTTCCCTGACGGCTGGTGGCTGGAGGGTTCAGGGCCAGGCCTGGGAAGCCCCCAGGACAGCTTCTTCCCCAGCCCTTCCAACGTTCGACTCCAGCAGTTACTGTTGCCCAGGAGGGGCCATCTAAGCACAATCATATGTGTTGAGGTTGTGGGCCAGAAACACATTCTCTCTCCCCCTGCAACACACACATACACACACACACACACACACACACACACACACACACACACACACAGGGGCCTGCACAACATTTCATTGCACCAGGCATACCTTTTTGTAACAAGAAACACATATGTGCACGTTCATATGAGCACATACACACATGAATCCATATTGGGTCTATGCACAGTAATTCTGAGAGACAGAGGCTAATAGATCCATGTTCAGAAACACACAAATGCAAACTCAGGCCTGCACCCCAATAACTGCACACAACGCTACACAAACAAAAATACAATCTCCTGCCTGGTACCAGGAGGCACACCGAAACACGAAGAGCCAGCCAGGTGTTCAAAGAGCCCTGAGCACCACTGCCACCCCCTCCCCACCAGGATCACACACTGTGCAAAGAACCCAAGACAACATCCCACAGTGTAAATGTGAGTTCTGAAAAAGGAAAGAGGGATCAAGCAACTTCAGTAGTTGTTAATCCCCATGGGGTCCACCTACCACCCACCATCCCCACAGTATGAAGGTCTGGAAGCTTATGTCCCTAAGTACAGGACACAATATGAAGCCTGCCCACTGAACAAGACCTAGGCAGTCCCCAGGAGTCCCTGACCCTCGGTCACTTGTGGCCACACCCAACACCTCTAAGTTTGGAAGACAGATCCTACTGGCAGTTTGGCAGTACCTCAGATACACACTTGCAGTCCAGGAAGACAAACATACCTGTCAACTCGACACAGTGTCACAACACTGCCATCTGTTCAGGGTCAGCAAGACAGCCTCTGACCTACCAGGTTCCAGTGAGACCCAGAAATGGGAGGCCCACTCAGGGTGACAAAACAGGCACAATGAAACACTACACTCTGCTACACCGAGAATCGCAGCCATATAAACACTGACACATGGTACTGTCACCCAGAGTGTACACACACAGCAACAAGTAACACCCACAGTTCCAGCCTCACAGCCAGAAGCAGACGCCCTGACACATGGCGATGGAAGGCAGGGAGTGATGTGGCCAGAAGCCGGGCATCCCACCTCAAGCGAGCGCCACCCCAAAGTCACACTGTGGCAAGGGTGGCCCATCCAGGCAGGGAAGCGTTAGGTGGTTCCAGCAGCAGTCCACACCCAATGCCACTGAAACCCACGGCCACAGTGCCCCCACATCTGTCCCACAGCAGCTGTGGAAAAGTGCCCAGGGGGCTGGGGTGCGCCGTGTGGCCCGGTGTCAGCCCAGAAGCGCACACACCCACCGTGACACAGCCTTGCACACAGGCTGGGGTACAGCCTGCCGGGCTCCGGAGAAGTCGAGCCGAGCGGGTCCCGGGGTCCCCCCTCGGCCTGGCCGCCCCTGCCTTGGTCCTCACCTGCCAGGCGGCCCCAGCAGGCAGTGAGCCCCTCCGAGCACGGCCGGGGAGCGCGGGGGGCCGCGGCTGCGCCATCCCGAGCCCGGCCCGGGCCCCCGCCCCGGCGGCGATGCAGCCGGCCCGGCCGCCTCCGGCCCACGCGCGCCCCGGCCCGGGCCCCGCAGCCCCAGCTCCGCGTTCCCGGCTCCCGCGGCGGCGCTGCCTGAGCTGGGCTCCCGGGGCGGCCGGGCCCGAGGGGGCGGGGCGCCAGGTACGGCCGCCACGGCCGGGGGCGGGGTCGCAGTCGCAGGGGCGGGGCTTCGAGGCCACGCCCCCAGGACGGTCCGGCCCAGGGGGCCCGGGACACTGCGCCTGCGTGCAGGAGGGCTGAGGCGTGCCGGCCGCTCCGGGCACCTCTGGTTTCTTGTTCTTCCAGGACCCTGCCTCAGGGCTTCAAGGACAGGGTTCTTGGGACAGCTGTGCCCTGGGAATGCAAGATTC
Organism: Eospalax fontanierii; assembly: GCA_035773235.1. Taxonomy (NCBI): domain Eukaryota; kingdom Metazoa; phylum Chordata; class Mammalia; order Rodentia; family Spalacidae; genus Eospalax; species Eospalax fontanierii. The sequence continues at coordinate 15,191,697 of CM069553.1, forward strand.
CTGGAGACTTGCTTCTCTGGAGCACTTAATGCAGGGCCTCTCACGTGTCTTTACCCAGGAGGTATAAATGTCCTCACTGGATGCGATATCTAAGAGTTGCAATAGTTTTCCGAAAGACTACACAGCCAGGAAACCGAGATTCCCTGGAAGGGCCTGGAACTGCTCTTTGGGACCTCTTCCCCACTTCAGTGCCTGACCGTGGCTGGCCTGTACGTGCCCTTCCCCAAGCTCTACCTGCCCCAACCCTGGGGAAGAGGGCCACGTTGCTTTGCCTGGAAGCTTGGTATGGAAAAAAGGACACACGTGGCTGTTAGGACATGTGGGTTCTAGCTCTGGCCTTGCCACAACTTGTCCAGTGTGTAAGGGAGTCCCTGGCACCTGGGTTGGCCCTAGGTTCCCCGTCTGTCAAGTACAATGCTCTGAAGGCCCTTCTATCTAGCACTGCTGTCCTGATGTGTCTTGGCCTGGTGTAACCACTGTGCAACACCCAAGCTCCAGTGTCCTCCACATAGAAGTTGGGAAGTCCAGTGTCTGGACCCTGCAGGAGCAGAGCTGCCCTCCAGCTCAGGACCAGACCTCTTCCAGCTTCTCAGAAATGCTGCCCACCACCTCTGTCCCCAGGGCCAGGGGCTCCTGGAAAGAGAGCAAACAGCACTTTCCTTTTCCTCCCAGACCTGGCCCAGGGTCAAGTTCGAGCCCAGAGAGTCAGCGGGAACTCCGGAGATGTGCATTCCAGACACCGAGTAGCTTTGGTTTTAATAATTAACTGCAGCAAATATTGATTTACGCAGTCACTTCCAGGCCTGCACACTTCCGGGCACCCATCGCAATGCAGCCGGAGGAACATCCATTCCCACACTGGCCCTGGGGGAGGTCAGACGTGCTCATATCACCAGCTGCATGTGGGCCAGGTGGAGAGCACAGAGTACACATGTGGCCAGGCCCCTATCTGTATATGTGTGTGACTCCAAGGCTGGCTGTGCCTGTATGTGACACATCTTATTTCTGTAACACAGAATTGTGTGTGTGTGTGTGTGTGTGTGTGTGTGTTTGTACTGTGCATCTCTTTCATGTGTCTATGTGCAAGTCTGAATACAGTACAGAAATATGCCTGAATCAGTCTGTAGCTGTGCTCCCTGTGCCTAGGTGTGGGTAGGCCAGGTATGCACATGTGTGCAGATTTCTCACTCTCTGAGTGCAGAAACCCCTGCATAGGGGAAATCAGTTTCTGTTCGAAGAGAAGAAACTGTCACTTCTGGGAATCCTATCCATCCTAACTGAGAGCACAGCCACTTTCTAATTTCCAAAGCACTCCCACAGGCCATCCCCAGCAGCTAGCTAGTAAGGTGGACTAAGAAGACCTAGTCCACTCTATGCTACAGGTGAGTAAATAGGCCCAAGAGACTTATCAATTGGCACAGAGGTCACCTGTCCCTCGCACTAGTTCCAGAATCATTCCAAATGTGCACCAATATAGGATGTTAAGGAAAATTGGAGAGTGTGTCCCCATATCTTGTTCTCTCGGCCCACCAATAGCCTACTGGAGACCACAAAGAATTGGCTTTACTCCCTTAGTAAAGAAAGACAGTCCATAGGATGGGTGCTGATTCTGGGAAGAGGTGGTGTGAAACTCACTGTCTGGGCTGTATGGGCACACTCAAGGGCTGGTAGCCAACTGGGTAGAGGCCAGGGAGTTGAAGAGAAGTGGTGTGTTCAGCAGTAATCACAAGGGCCACCCTGGGTTGTCTGAGCTAGTCCCCAGGATAGGGCTATCCCAGTCTACCTTCCCAGATGGAAACACCAAGGCCCACGTGGGGCAAACAGCAGCCCAATGCCTACGGGAAGGCTTCATCCACAAATCTCCTAAGGATCCTTGTGTCCCCATCTCGGGCTGCTGCTCACCAGAGAAGGCAGGAGAGAGTCTCAGGAGCCCCTTCTGCTGCCGTAAGCAGCCACACTTGTTGTCCCCATGGAGATGGTAGTCCTGCACATGGACACCATTGCCAGGCCCTCTTCCCTCCCTTCCTAGGAAAGGTACTGACTTCCTTGCTCCAGGCCAGAGCTCCTTCCTGGCTGAGAGACCATGGGGGAAACCCTTTCCTTCTCTGAGCATTCTCATCTTTCTGCCTGAGGGTAATGAAAAAGCCTAGTGATAAGGTGGCTGTGGGTGTCCTGTAGATACTGCAGAGCATCCAACCACAGCAAGAATTCGGTCCCCGCACCAGAGAAGCCTTGAGCCACACACTGGCCAGAAAACACCAGCCCCAGTCCTGGCCCTGTGGGATTTAGCCTGCTGCCCCTTGGGCAAAACACAACCTCCCTGAGCTTTGGTTTAGATGAGGGTAATTATAGGACAAAGTGACCGGCTGATGAGGTAATGAAGCTATGGACAATGCACTAAGTAGAGCCAAAGACAGAATCCCCTGAAAAGCTAGTGGCTGCCCTGCCTCTGCGTCTGACAATCTATGGAAGCCATTCAGCCACGTTTTGCCAGACCATGGCTTCTAAGGATAAGGTCTGTGTCAAGTACCTCCCTGACCCCTTGGGGACCCAGCTTTAAGTTTAGCACCGAGCATGCGCTGGGCAAACCTTGGCTGTTGGTGATAGCAAAGGGAGAATTTTACCACCGGGCTGTGAGCCAGAAACTGCCTGAGCCGCTGGACAGACACCTTTTCATCCGCCCTTGGTGTATGAGATCCGGGAAGCAGGGGCTACGATCACACCTGACTTAGATGGTCATGATGACAGTGGAGAAAAGGAAGAAAGGCCACTTGCTCAGTGCTACGTAAGCCCTAAGTCCCTCCTGCAGCACCTCTGTAGATCCTGGTTCAACTTCTGAGACTGCACAGGACACCTAACGGTCAGGAATGGTGTCCCTTCAGGGACCAAGCCCTAGAAGCATCTAACTGAAACATCCCGCTTAGTGCATCTCCCAGCCTTGGAGGGTGGGGAGCAAGCCAGGGCTGCAGGTGGAGGTCACTTACCTTAGGGTAGGGCGAAATAGTGTGGGAAGGTACCAAGTCCACCGCTGACAGGTCTAGTACCTGAGGGAAACGCTGTTTCTGCCCATCACTCCTCCTGGAAGTGAAAAGGAGTCTGAGGTCAGGAAGAGCTCTGGGATAGGGCATTTGGGATGTCTGAAAGGGAAGGGTCCTCTCAGAGTTGGGAGAGGGAGGGGATAGATGTCATAGAGAAAGTGCCCTGAGCTCCCCAGGAGGAGGGGGGCTTTCTGAGCAGGGTCACCAAGCAAGCTCCCCTTCCCAGAGGTCAGAGGTACACACAGCATCTCTCCCCAGGTTCTCTATTAGGCCCATTCTGAAGATGAGAAGACTGAGACAGGCATAGTGAGGGCTGCTGTAGAGGGCTGAGCCCCCGAGGTACCCCAGCTCTCTATGGGCCCCTCCCAGAGCCTTCAGTAGGCAGCGGCCTGGGGACTGAGAGGTTATGGACAATTGCTATTGCTAATGGCAGTAACCGTTACACACTGGGCCCACTGTGGCAGGGCCACCCTCCAGGCTTGCAGGCATGGACTTCTTGCTCCCAGGTTAGAACAAGGACTAGGATGTTCACAGAGGTCATACAGCCAGCCCACAGTCCAGTACCCTCCGTGTACCACCTGTTTGACTCCAAGCCTGGAAGCTACCACACCCACAGCACTTTGAAGACACACCTGGGTCTAGGAAGGTCCGGGATCTAGGGAGCCTGTGGCCTAGTGTAGCCAGGTGCTTCCGTCACTGCCTGGGGCCACTCTGACGTGGCTACACCCCGCCCCAGTTCTACGAAGTGAGACTGGCCTGAGAGGGTGAGTCACCTTCCCAAGGAGCTTCAGTGGCCCGTGGCGAGCTTGAGTCAGGCAGAGCAGGGTTGGCACACCCAGGAGAGGGAAGGCCCATGGGATCCTGGCCCAGAAGGAGACCTTGGGAAGTTCCGAGCCCCTTTACCTCTCCTTAGCCCTGAGGAGTCACTTAGCACGGAAGGCTCTCCACCTCCTGGGGACTTCAAGTTCTTAACAGAGTCTGTGCCCTGCCTGACTCAAAAAGGCAGACCGGGTGGCAGTGGCCTTTCCAAGCTGTGGCATCAGTGTGGGTGTGATCATGTGCCTTAAGTCTATGACATGGTTCCTCAGTTTCTAAAACAGTTCATCATCTAGCCTGGGCAGTTCACAGGTACTCACTTTAGTGAACTCTCTCCCAATACTTGCTGACTGACCGAGTGACTGAATGAAAGTGGGCAATAATGACTGATGAGGAAGGGATGGGCCCTAAACCCAACTCCTGCTGATACAAGGTACAGTGGGACTGGGAGAGATGGGAGACGGAGAGGGCCACTAGACAGAGCCCCATAGACACATCCAGGTAGATTCTGTGGCCACATACTGTGCCCTTACTGTGCTGGAGGCTGGGGTCACTTAGCTTCCTTTTGTGTGGGTGTACACGGTATACATGCATGTGGGAACCGGAGGTCAATGCTCTAGGTCTTTCTCAAAATCTCTCCCCCTTATTTTTGAGAAAAGGTCTCTCGCTGAACCTGGAGCTCACTGCTTGGCTGAACTAGCTGGCTACTAAGCTCCAGGCTCCAGGAATCTCTTCCTCCATTAACCTAACTCACACTGGGGTCACAGAAATATATCACTCTTCCAGCTTTTTACATGGATGGTGGAGATCCGAATTTAGGTCCTCCGTGCTTAGCAAGCACTTTACCCACTGAACCATTTCCCCAGCCCTTATTTATCTCTATAGATGGAGGAACTAAGGCTCAGAGGGTTGGGACCACTTCTCCAATGAGTGTGTGACAGCTGGGATTCAAAGCTCATGTCATTGACCAAGGATGGCTGGTGCCCATGGGGTGAAGAGCAGAGTCTGCTCAGGGGCCAAGAATCATTGGGGTTGAAGCCTGGTGAAGCTGGTCACTCTTGGAGACTGCTGTCCAAGAGTCATCCCAGCTGCATGAGATGATAGTACCTTCTGTCTGCCTCTCTATTGGCCCCAGGATCAGAATTTGGCCACCTGGTCAGTCTGGTGGCAACTCCTAATATACGCACTAGAACCTTCTACCCTGTTTCCTGGGCTCCTTGTCCATTTCTCTCCGAACCACTCAAGCTGGTATAGGATGAGGAAGGCCTTTCAGGACTGTGGGGAAAGGTTCTCCAACTCCCATCTGGAACCCCTCCCCGCCAGCACGCACACACACACTCACAGACCTTCTGACTCTGGGCTCCCTCCTTCCTGCTGAACACAGTCCCACCCCTCCCCACAACTAGGCAACTCCCCCCAAAAGCCACTGATGAGCCCTAAAGGGCAGGAAAAGGAACAGAACTGGGAGAGAAGAAATTCCAACCCTAGCCCCGACGGTGCAGAATGACGGTCATCACAAACGCCTTACAACATGAAAGTCAGGTTCAGTGCCCCAAACTCAAGTGCCCTTATGCCATCTGTTTCCCACATGAGGAAACTGAGGCTCAGAAAGGGTACCCATCCACAGATGACAACTGTACCTAGGTTTGTGGACTCCAGAGCCAAAGTCTGAACTCTGTAATGGTTGCTAAGTCTGAGAGTCCAAGCTCCAGAGTCTTCCCAGTCAGAGGGAGTGAACACTGCCTGGTCCTTCCAGTGGCTAAAGAGGTACAATGCCCGTACCAACCAGCAGCAAGAGTGGAACTCAGCCAGGCTAACTCTTTCAGTCTTCCTTCCTTTTAAAAAATTTTTAAAACATTTATTTGTTTATTTGATGTATCTGGGGAGAAGCGCGCGCACCATGACACATGTATAGAAGTCAGAGAACAACCTGACGGAACTGATTCTCTCCTTCCACTATGTGGGTCTCAGGTCCTTAGATGTGGTAGCAAGACCTTTACTCTCTGGGTCATCTCACCAGCTAAAGTCCTTATTGTTCAACAGAGGAATCTAAGGCTGGAGAGATGGCTCAGTGGTCAAGAGCACTGACTGCTCTTGCAGAGGACCCAGGTTCAATTCCCAGCACTGACATGGTGGTTAACAACTGTCTGAAACTCCAGTACCAGGGGATCCAACACCTTCTTCTGACCTCTGCAGGTATTGCATGACATGGGTGCACCTACAAACATGCAGACAATAATACTCTCGTACACATAAAATAAAAATAATAATTTATTTTAAAAAGGGAGGAAACTAAAGCATAGTGAGGTTGACAATCTGCCCAAGGTCACATTCAGTGACCTTAGGCCTGGCTCAGTTAAAATGCCTCCCTACCATTCTTCCTGCCCCAGCAGCAAGGGGAGGGGCCCAGAGCAGTCAGGTTGCTCGAGTTGCCCATTTCCCATCCCCATCTGCATTCCTAGCCCCAATCCCATCCATGCAGGCATAGTCTCCTTCCATTACTGCAGTGCCTTTAAAAAGTGACATGTCAGGGCTGGAGAGATGGCTCAGCACTTAAGAGCACTCACTGCTCTTGCAGAGGACCAGGGTTCAATTCCCAGCACCTACAAGGTGGCTAACAACTGTCCATAACTCCAGTTCCAGAGAATCCAATGCCCTTTTCTGACCTCCATGGGCATTGCACAACACAGGTGTACTTATATACATTCAGGCAACACACTCTACACATAAAATAAAATAACTAATAAATAAAAAATATTTTTAATTTTAAAATTACATGTGTATATGTGTGTGTGTGTTAGCACATGTGTGCATACTCTTGCATGTACCACAGCACATATAGCGATCAGAGGACAATTTTCAGGAACTGGCTCTCTCCTTCTACCTGTGAGTCCTGGGAGTTGAATTTAGGTGGTCAGGCATGGCAGCAAGCACCTTTCCCCGTTAAGCCTTGTTGACAGCCGGTCCCACAGTGGCTTTTTGAGGTGTGACTCTATCAGTCTTTTAGTCAGATGAAAGAAATGAGGCACAGAGTCTCCCTAACCAGCCCGACATCACACAGCAGCGAAAGGGCCAAGGTGAGGTCTGACTGCTTTACATACACCCCGGCTGTCCTCCACACAGGTCCCCAAGTCTGTCAGCTGACCTTCTGCCCGCAGTAGGTCCTGGGCTCCTGCAGCTACTGGCACGGTCTTCCCTCCGGTCCTGCCCTCTCTGCCCTGGACACATGCCCACTGCTTGCTCTAACCCTTGAACAGGCAGCAGCCAAGAAAAGGTGACTTGTCCAAGGTCACATGGAAAGCTGGAAAAAAACTTGAGAGACTGGGCCAACCACATTCTAGGGTGACCTTAGCTCCTAGGGTTTTGAGTCCACCAGCCCCCTCCCTCTCAGGATACCCATCTTTTCCTGAGAAAGGGTAAGACAGGGGAATATGAGCCCAGTTGCCGAGTGGGCTGGGCTGGAAGCCACTGCAGAAAGTTCCCGGTTTCTTGGCAACTGTCTTTGCACCTCACTTATCTCTGCATCAAAGTAACAATAATAATCACACCTGGGGGAGCACAGGCTCCCAGCTTTTCAAAGGCCTCTTTATCTGCTCTCCTAGGATTCTAACCGGAACTAAGCAAATGAGTGGCAGATAAGGCGTTGGCCAGACTCCCCTTCCCAGAAAGGCAAACTGAGGCTTGGGGAGATCAAGCTTACTACATGGAGATGGTCCAAGAAGCAGCAGATCAGAGACAGAAACTCAAGCCAACTCCCCTCCCAGGCTCTGGTTGCCTCACAAGGGTAGGAGGACCTCAGGAGGCCTGGCCCCGCAGGGTCTGAACTCTGCATGGCATGAACATTAGGTAGAGGCAGTTGCGGGGGGGGGGGGGGGGCGGTACTGAGGACAGGTGCATCCCTGCTGAATGAATCGACTGGAGGGTTGACCCCATCTTTTCTCACATCTGCAGAGAGAGAGAAATAGATTGCTGAGGGACCCTCAACACAGGGCTGCCTAGAAGCCCAGAGTAAGCGTTGAGCAGGGCTTTGCTGGCATCAGAGCCACCTGACAAGCCAGGTTCCAGGAGGATAGCCAGGTTGACCTGAGTGTTCCAAACATAGCTGCCCTGGACAGAGGCCTCAGTACATCTGGGCTGCAGCTGTTCTTCCTATGGGATGGGGTCATGCTGCTAATACATGCCATCCCCTCTGTTGGGGTAGAGGGTAGGCTTCCCTTTTTGTCTGGCAAATCATCTATGCTTTGAAATTCAACTTCAACAGGTAGAAAGAACTCTGACGGACACAGCAGCCGACCTGCTGGAACCATCAGGACAAGAATACTGGGGCAGGATCTAGTAGGTGGGTCAGAGCTGCATACATCTTGTCCCAACCTGAGGACACCCCCCTGGCACACATATGGACCACCATAGTAGTCAGGAGAGTTGGCAAGCTAATGAAGGCCTGGGGAGATGGCTAGCCAGGGACTAGTGGTCCGAGGGATTGCCTCCAGCCCTGTGGTAGCCAACAGAGACCAGGAGGGGTAAGTCCCTAACCAAGTAGTTCTTACCTGCCTAGTGGATGGGAGAACACAGACTTCCCTGTGAGAAGGGGTTTAGGGGGACATGCCCTTCTGGATGGGGCTTGGCAGCTACCAAAGCCTAAACCTCCCACCACTGGCCTCAAGTCTGAGAGGACTCTCATGCAAAACTGGAGCTGAGTGACTGCCCGGGAGCTGCCCCCACCCAGGGGGCACAGAGGCCTATTGTTTTAGAAGCTTAGCCATCTGGCACAATCCTCCTCCATGCCCCACACCATGCCTGCCCATCCCTGCCTCTGCCTAGGTGCCAGGAAAAGTGGTCAGGCACAGCCAGGTGAACAGGTTTCACAGTGAGGCTGGGGGAGGGGGTTCCTGTCCAGGGAGAGGCAGGGGCCTAGGCAGCCAGGCACAGGCCTGGGCCACTCTGCTCCTGGCAGTCCTCAAGCACCTTTGACCTCAGGGCAACTGGAAGGGAGCATAAGGCTCTCGGGGAGGTCAAGGCCTCCTTATCTGCTCTCCTAGGATTCTAACCTGAACTGAACTACTGAACGGCAGCTAAGACGTTGGCCAGACTCCCCTTCTCAGAAAGGCAAATGGAGGCCTGGGGAGACATATTTGTGATGCCATTTAATCGTTACAATATTCCTGCGGAACACTACTGCCACCTCCTCCCATTTTAGAGATAAGCTGAGGACCCCAAGAAAAGTCTCAAGATGGGTTTGTGGCTACAGCTGCCAAGGTCCCTGGGGTGCGGGGAGAAGAGGCCTCGAACTCCCAGCTGGGCTCATCAGTGGACAGGAAGGTGGCACGTGGTGCCCTCACCCTGCGCTGGCCGAGAGCCCAGATACCCGGATCCCGGAGCTGGGCCAGGCAGCGGCCTCCTGAGCAAACAGCAAGTTGGCAGGCCAGGGAGGAGGTCACGGACTGGCCCCTGCCTGGGGTGTAGGCTGCACAGGTGCCTGAGCTCTGAGCTCCTCTGTGGCTAAGCCTGACTCCCAGATCCCCTGATCTGCCTGTCACAGGGTAGGGAGGAGGTATCTGAGAGGACCCGGTCATGGGGCCTCTTGCTGCTAGGGACAGCACCTACTAACCCCGTCCCACACCTTCCAGTTGACATGCCGCCCATCCCTCCATGGGACCTGTGCACCAACTTCCCAGAAACACACCAACAAGTAACACAGTCCATCCTCTACTCAGGAGACAACCCACAGCCCAGGCAGACAGGAAGGGATTTACCCACAGTGCTCCCCAGAGGTCAGTCACATCTTGCCTTTCCAGCCCTTGCCCACACTGCCATAGGACAAACCACCACATTCCAGCTCCCTCAGCTGGCCAGCTACCCCACCTTACAGTCCAGGGCACCCTTTCCAGCACCCACAGCCACTGAGTTCCGGAGCTGCCTACATTCTGTGTCACCCTACCCTATCTTTGACCTATTGTCCGACCCAGGCTCTGCAGCCCATGGGGTCCCCTTCTCCAAGCTTCAAGCATTCCTGTGCTCACTCACCCCATCAGCACCCACACCAGGCCTTTCATGACCTCCATTTATTCTCAACACATGGCTTGTTGCATGCTCTGGGCCAGACAATGGTGCTGGGAGTTGACATGAGAGGAGGAGGGTGAGCCAGCACCCGCCGAAGCCCCACTCCCCACCACAGACTACACTCTAGCTGTGCTTAGGCCTTACCAGCAAGACATTGAAACTCCCAAGCCTAAGCCCTTGATTAATTCATCCGTCCCTTCTGAGCTAGCCTTGGTGAAGATCAGGCTTACCAAACCTTGTGGGCTCTAGAGCTGGGCAAAAATCCCAGGAAAAGAACAAGGTCACCACCTCCTGACTGCAGATAAGGACCAGCCCAGCCTGTGCCTCTGAATTGCTAGATGTGCAGGTAGAAGTCAGTACCATCTTGTGAAGCCTCAGCTTTGGTTCTGGAAATTGGGTCTTTGGCTAGATAGGCACGAAGTCCAGCTATGATATCTGCAGAAGATGAATGGAGAACGAGGAACTGCATGGGAGTGGGGAGATTGCCAAGAATTGGTTAGAAGCCAAACCCCTAAGGAAACCTTAGAGTGCATCTCATCTCAGAGCCTCAGTTTTCTTGTCTGCAAAATGGGATAATAGGGTGGGCATATCATATGTATACTCTGACTAGCCTGGAGTTGAGTATACAGTAGGTGCTACATAATTATGGGCTTCTGCCTGGAGAGGAAGCAGGGGGTCAGAGTATGGGCTCTAGAAGTAAGCTGCCTATATTTGAATCCAGCTCTTCCACTTAACAACTTTGTGACCTTAGACAAATTATTGAACTTCACTGAATCTGTTCTTCATCTATCAGTGTGGATAAAGAGCTGGGGTACGGCTCAGTGGCACAGTGCTTGCCCAACACGGGTAAAGCCCTGAGTTCCATGTGTAGCCCCACAAAATATTTAAATTTATAACTGGGGTAGCCACAGTGTAGCCTGGGGCTGGAGAGACAGCTCAGCAGTTAAGCACTGGCTGCTCTTGCAGAGGACCCGGGTTTGATTCCCAGTATCCATGCGGCAGCTAAGAACCATCTATAATTCCAGTTTCAAGAGATCTGACATCCTGTTCTCGCCTCTGTGGGCACTGCACACACATGGTGTATTTGCATGCAGGCAGGCAAAACAGTCATACACAAAAAAAAAATACAAATCATAAATAAAATATGTTTTTAAAAACAGTACCGCCTGCAAGGGTTATGAGGATGAAGTCTACACATGTAATGTGTGTATGTGATAAACATTAGTCATGATTTGCCCCTTCTCTGTCTTTTTCTTTCTTTGCTTCCTCTGTAAGCTTCTGAGGCCAGAGGCCAGATTCTGTTCCAGAGGTGAACATGAGTTCCAATGAGACACAGCAGGACAGACAGACCGAGATGCCACAGGGAAAGAGCCAGCCATGTGGGGGACTCAGCCCTGGTAAGCCAAGGCAGAGTGGTGTGGGCTATCGCTGGAGGCCAGAGGCGCAGGGGCAGGAGGGGTCTGAGCAGAGACCTTAAGTGTGCCAGCCCCATCTGCTCCTCTAGGCCCAGGGGGCCCAGGGCAGAGGCAGTGGATGAGTCCCCATGACCTCCAGAAAATGGATCGCCTCAGGCCTGCCAGAACGAAGAGGCTGTGATCACTACACTTCACAGGCTGTTTTTGCCAGCTCCCAGGTAGGATTAAATGGCACATTTGTTGGCCCATCAACTCCATTTTTTAAAAATAATTTATTTATTAATTAAAAAATTTTTATGTGTATGAGTGTATTGCCTACCTGTATGTAAGTGCACCTGTGCCATGTAACGCCTGAGGAAGTCAGAAGAGGGTGTCAGATCTCCTAGAATAGGAGTTAGGGATGGCTGTTAGCTGCCACGTGGATGCTGGGAATCCATCCTGGATCCTCTGCAAGAGCAGCCAGTGCTCTTAACCACTGAGCCATCTCTTTAGCTCACCCCCACCTCTTATCCCCGCCCCCCCGCCCTTTTTAGAAAGGGTCTCCTTGTAGTCCCAGCAAGCCTAGAATTCACTATGTAGATCAAGCTGTCCTCGAACTCACAGAGATTTGCCTCCCTCTGCCTTCTGAGTGCTGGGATTAAAGGTGTGCACCCTCACACCCAGCACCCACCAATTCCATCTCTAAGTGTTTTTCCTCTATAAATAACACACAAAAGCACAAAGATCTAGGAACACAAAACACAAGGGTATACAAGAGCTAAAATCTGAGGACACTGCAGAATCAGCTAAAAGAGGCTGGTGGACTGAGGGTGAAGTAGGCAGTACGGCACTTAGACACCAGGCTCTGGGTTCAATCCTGAGCACTGCAAAAACTAAATAAATAAACCTCCAGGTCTAATGGCACAGGCCTATCATCCTAGTCACTCTAAAGACTGAGGCAGGAAGATTGAGAGTCCCAGGCTAGCCCTGGCAATTTAGTGAGTCATTGTCTCAAAATAAAAAGTAGAAAAGGTTAGACATGTAGCTTGGTGATAGAACACTTGCCCAGATGTGTGAAACCCTGAGCTTGATCCTCAGCACCACAATATGTAGACACATACTGATAAACATTTCAAGGCATATACAAAGTGTGAAATACTAGACAGTGGGGATAAAAAAGGCTTCAATTACCAGTGAACAGGGAGGCATGGGGCGTACCGTTAAATAAATAAAGCAAGTTGCATGCAACAAAAATCTCATCTCTTTTAAAATGTCAGAATTACATGTGAACATTTCCATAGTTTGTCTGAGAAGCAGGACGGCAGGAACTTCTGTGACACATTTCTCTGTTTTGTCTGGCTTTTCATGAGAACTTCGTGTGTATTCTAGGCTTGCACATGATAGGCAATCACTCCACCACCAAGTTATATCCCCTGCCCTTCCTGAGAACCTACTTTTGTAATTCAAAAAAGAAAACACAAAGGGCTGGAGAGACGGTTCAAAGTTTGAAAGCTGGTTGCTCTTGCAGGAGACCTGTGTTCGGTTCCCAACACCCACATGGCAGCTACCAACCACCTACCTGTAACTCCAGTTCCAATTGATATTCTCTTCTGGCCTCTGAGAGCATCAAATACATGTGGGGCACTTACACACATGCAGGCAAAACACTCATACACATAAAAATAAGTAAGTAAATAAAAATTTGAAAAGAAACAAAAAATTGGGTATGGTGGTACTTGGAAGGCAGAAACAAGATTGAAAGTTCAAGAACATCTTTGGTGCATAGTGAATTTAAGGTCAGCCTGGGCTACGTGAAACCCTGTCTCAATTTTTTTTTTCTTCCGTGAAAACAAAAAACAACAAAAAAAACGAAAGCCCAGATGTAGTTCCAGACCTGTGACCTGTAGGAGGCTGAGGTGGTCACAAGCACAGAGAGACCCTGCCTGTTTCTTTGTGTGTGGGTTTTGGTTTTGGTTTTTTTTAGATAGGTTCTCCTTGTAGCCCCAGCTAGCTAACACCGTAGCCCAGGCTGGCCTTGACCTCACAGAGATCTGTCTCCCTCTGCCCCCTGAATACTGGGAGTAAAGGCATGTGCCACCATGCCTGGTTCAGGCTTCCTTTTTTTAAACATTAATTAATTTATTTATATGTGGGAGTATGTGCCACTGTGATGGCCCGAAGCCTTCACACCACTGCCCGGGTTCTCGTGGTGGTCCCTGTTCTTTCTTACTGGCCAGCAGTCTTCACACCACTGCCCTCAGTTCCCATGCTGGCCCTGGCCCAGCTGGCTGGGTACCACTCTGTGCCTCCCAGGAACAGACCTGGGGCTATGCAGTAAGTCACAGGTGCAGGGAAGAGCCCACATCTGTGCCTCCGGGATCAGGATGTGCCCCCTTTGACGTTAGATGGACTCAAGGACTAAGTTCTGTATGTCATGAAAATCTACGACAAGATTAACCCAGAAAAGCTCTCAGTAAGTCCCTATTTTGGTCAGTTTGGAGATTATTATGGCTGTGGGTTTGAAATTCCTGATACAGATAGGGAAAAGTGAATGTGTCCAAAGAAATCATAGATTACACTGAGGATAAGAAAGGTAGATGCGAACGAAGTATCTGGTAAATAATCTAAAAATAAGAGCACGCCTTTAATCCCAGCAGAGGCAGAGACAGCAGATTGCTGTGAATTCAAGGCCAGCCTGGTATACACAATGAGTTCCAGGACAGCCAGAGCTATACAGTACCACCCTGTTTCAAAAAAACATTAATAATAATAATTACTTAAGTAAAATAAAGTTTTAAAATTTCAAAACATTTTAAAATAAGAAAACAGAAACAAAAACAGAAAGCAAGCTCTCACTCTCCTATACCTGGCTCCTTTGCCTTCAGTCCTCTGGAGACAGAGGAGCTGACCTGAGGATATCAGAGCCCGGGAGCCAGGAGAGAAGAGCCAGGTGCTGCCCTCTCTGGCAAATACCACACACTTCTTCCCTGAAGGCTGAGGGGAGACAGGTGCCCCACGGATATCCAAGGAGCCAACACTGCCCTCCTCATAAATGCAAATGCAGGTCCTGTGCCCTGGGGGCCCAGCTGCAGGTCTCCAGCCCTTCCCCAGCTCCGCTCCGCAGGCTTCCGGGAGCTCTGGCTGGCCCAGCCCCCACCCTGAGCTCTGAATAGCTTTCTGTGTCAATCAACTTGTTTGTGGAAGACGTCAGCCTTGAAGGTCACCTGTCATAGTCTCAGGGAGAAAGCCAGCAACATCTGCCTGTCTGAGTCTAAGGGACAGAGAACAGCTGGAGGTCCGGAGGTCTGGAGCTCAGTTCCTGGCCGTGGCAAGTCTGTGCGGTGCGGTGTGGTGCGGTGCGGGTGAGTCCCCAGTCTCTGTGACTGTTTCCTCGGCTGTACAATGGTGTTGGCAACTCCACCCCTCGGGACAGCTGGAAAATTTGGAGCCGCTCCCTCATGCACCAGACGTCACGGTCTGTCTGTCGAGGTGGCCGTGGCATCTGTCCCTGTGAGTCTCTGGGTTCCCTGTAGTGCTGCCGTGAATGAGGGGGTGGGCAGAAAGTCGCACAACAGGAAGTGGGGGTGGCATAGAAAGTGCTCGTGTCTGGGGCATGCGTGGGCTTGCGTGCCAACGTATTTGGATGGGACTGTGCCACCCACCTGTCTAATGTCTCGGCACCGCGTGAGGATGAAGATGTGCTGCCTCACGTGGCTCATGAGGCCTGCTTGTTCTACCTGCCCACCCCCTTCGGTCATACCCTCCATCCCCAGTCCCCTAAAGCTCCCTGCCTCCTTGGCACACACACTGCTCCTGTCCACCACACTGTCCCCGGTCTCCTCATAGCTCCTCACATGCTCCACCCTTCTTCAGCCTTCTGGAGCCTCTGCCAGACTGGGAGAGGCGTCCCACCCGACCAGCTTGCCCCCAAACCTGGGCCAGGCCTGCCGTGCTCTGTTAGCTGGGTTTGCGCAGTGCACAGTATGACCTGCTGAACGTCCTGACTTGTTATGTCAGTACCCAGTGCTGCTCTGTGAAGGAGTGTGTTCCTGGGACCCTACATTCACCATGGAGCTCTCTGTGCAAGACCACACCTGTGAGGGTGTTTGCAGCTATGTGGGCACATGTGTGGGCACCTGTGTAAGAGGCCATCTCAAGGGACCGCTAGCTTTGTGAGCAGCTGGTCACGGAAGACAGAGGACTCTGGGCCAGTGAGCAGGCTGGCTGAGGCAAGAGATGGGAACATAAGTCCTTTGTTCCTAAAACACGCCGATCACTGGCCCTTCCCGCAGCAGGCCTTCCCATGAGGCCTTTAGGCAGTCCCCAGTATCCCAGCAAAGGCAGGCTCTGTGGAACAGGCCTGTTACCCATGCTCCATCACCCATCTGAAATCACCTCATTTGTCTGTGAGTCTGTCTGTGTCTGTCTCCCCAACTGGAAGGATGCCCTGTGAGATCGGGGACCTCACACCTCAGGTTTGCTGCAAACCCCCAGCTCAGATGAGCACCTGGTTCATGACACCACGACAGGAACTGGACACGCATTTGTTGAATGAGCAAATGGCTAATGAAAGGGCTCTAGACTATGCTATGGTTAGAACCCTTACTGAAGACACAAACAGGTTCAGAAAGGCCAAGCTTCTGGCCAAGGTCACACAGCAAATAACCAGATCAGGTCCAACAAGCACCCCACTCAGGAAGCCCCTTCTCTGTGCTCTCAGAACCCCACATCTCTCATCAACACTTAGCACCCTTTTAGCTTGGCCTCTTCTCTTTCCACTCCAGACTGAGAAGCCCAGAGAGGCACCTCGCAGCTGTCCCCTCAACAGTTAGCCTGTCTCTTGGTACACACAGGCTTCAGGCCTCAAAGGGTTGCTGACCATTGATTAAATGGATGATGACTGTAAGTAAGACCCTGCATCCAAGATCCCAAGAGAGCCTCCTGGACCATCCACTCTCCTCAGCTGCACCAGCCACCCTAGCGAGTACTCTGATACTTGGTCTGTCTTCGGATTAACAAGTCTTTTCTCTCAATGGGACTACTCACAGATTGGCCCCTGAAGACCCACAATTGGTTTCATTTCAAGCAGCATTGGCTGCCATGGTTATGGACAATGGAAGGCTCAGAGAGGCAAAGTAGGTTAGGAAAAGGCACACAGCAGGTGAGTGAAGTCAGAATGGGCATTTGAACTCCAGCCTACCTAACTGCGGAGCCCAGATCTTTCTTGACAGCGGGGCTAATCTGAGTAGCATCGTGATGTAGGGCCAAGAAAGGCCAATTAGGGACCTCGGAGTGGTAAGAACCCCAGTTTCATGGTGTGGCACTGTTCATGGGAACCGTGGGGCTCACTTCCCTCACAGTCTTCGAAACAATAGGAGCCCAGGATCCAAACCCACCTGGAGGGGACTTATGTCCTGCCTCCTGCAGCCACAGAGAAGCTTCCTAGCAGAGGGGATCTCTCTGAGGAGGCCCCATTAGGGGTCACCCCATGGGGAGCAGCCTTTCCTATAGAAAGACACGGAGGGACAGAAGCGGGCCATGGTTTCGAGGCGGCAACAGCTGAGCCGGAGGATGAAGGGAGAGCTGGGATATGCGGCCCAGGAGGAGCAGACTCAGAAAGAGGCACGCTTCCTTCTGTCACTGAACAGGTGGCTGCAAGCATCGGGATCCTGGAGCAGAGGCTCAGGAGGAAGTGCTTCTGACTTCCATGAGGTGGGGGGGGGGGGCTACCACTGGGAGTGTGCAAGGAGGTCAAGCATCTGCAAAACATTGTGATGGATGGGCCAACAAGATGGCTCAGTGGGAAAGGTGCTTGCTGCCTTGCCTGAGGACCTCACTTCTATCCCTGGGACCCATCTTATGGAAGGAGAGAACCAATTCCTGCAAGTTGTCCTCTGACCTCCACAAGCACACTACGGCATGTGTACTACACACACACACACACACACACACACACACACACACACACAATAAATGTAATAAAAACTGATTTAAAAGAACATGTGACAAACTCAACTGAAGCATGAAGGGCTTGAGAGGCCACTGAAAACAGAAGTGTTTTCCTTATAAGAGCCCCGAAAGCTTCTTCTAACACGAGCAGGCAGAGGGATTCCTTGACAAGTGGGAGGCCATTAAAGGGCTTCTCAGAGGCCTCTTCCACTCCAAAGATTACAAGAGGCCCAAATTCTGTTAGATCCTGAACGCCAGACAGCTGAGACTGCACTTTCCCACATCAGTCTCTGACACATCCAAACTCTGATCTTACCTGTAGGACCCACTCAGCCTGAGCCCCTCCCCATTCTCAACCCACTTCTGACTTTATCCTTCCTCATCCCTCCAGCTATTCTGCTCCTCACTATTTACAGGACATAATTGAGCTCCTTCCTGCCTCAGGGCCTTTGTACCTGCTGCTCTCTGTCTGGACACGTTGGCTGGCTCTACTTCTTCCTCAAGTTTGGATCCAAAGGCCAAGTCTTCTGAAAATCCTTCAGGACCACATCCCTCTCCAGCCATCTAGCACAGAGTGGGAGGCAAGCTGGAGCTGGCTGCTCAGATTCAAACCTCACTTCACTTTCCTGCCTCAGCTTCCTCAGGCCTGGCCCAGGAACACAGTACATGGCTCATGGGGTCATTGGGATGATGCAGTTCATCTACCTGTGTGAACGGTTTTGGGGTACAATCCAACCACAGCAGCTCTTGGGTGCTATTTCTTGCCTGCTTGTCAGCCTGCTTCAAGACCCAATGTGAGGAGCAGAGGACAGCCCTGGCCAAGCAGAGTCTGAGACAGGCCTGTCTTCTGTTCTGCTGACTTTAATGCCTGGAACCCTGCCTGCGCACAGTAGGTTGACTCTCAGCACCTGGAACCCTGCCTGCACATAGTAGGTACTCAATATTGCTGCTGCTTCTCGGTGCCTAGAATCCTTCCCAAATACAGCAGATGCTCAATGGTTGCTGCGGAGCTTCAGTTCCCCGAATGCCCATACACAGTAGGTACATGATGACTTGTGGGGGGGGGGGGGATGCAGAGCAAATAAGTAATCACACCTCCACTGTTCTGTGGTCCTGGACAGCCAGAAGTGTGCGCCTCAGACTCTACACCAGCCACATCTGCTCACCCAAGTCCAGCAGCTCAGGTCTCCCTTGGAAGTGACTGCTGGAACTGGTGTCCTTGCCCCTGTGCCTAGTGGGAATCCTCACTCCTGCTGGGCGGTGAAGACGGTGCTGAGTCCACCAGTCCATTCTTGGTGTTTGCCCCAACAGGTTCCTGCCCAGAACCGAGAGCAGGTGTGGGCTCAGGAGGCAGCTGCTGGCTCCTGGGCTCTGCCAGCTGCCTGCTGTGGGCCTACCCACCAGATGCATAATAGATGAGGCAGCCCAGCGGGCTGTGCCTGTTGGCATTTCGAGAACCACTAACGAGGCCAGCCCCGTGCCTCCTGCAGCAGGGCCAGACCTTCAGCTGAGTGATGGTTGAGAGGAGACACCTGAGGACAGGGAACTCCACCCAAGCCCTCCGGTCACCCTACGGAAGCCAGAAGGGGCAGGGGGGCAAGGGCTGGGCCTCAGACTGACAACACTAGCAGGTTCTGTTTACCAATCACTGACTGCCCACCAAGGGCCAGTCACTTCCCCTCTGCAACCCAGTTTCCTAATCTGTAAAATGGGGACAGGAGTCTATTCATAACAGTAAAGCCCCTGGCACAGAGCCCAGACACACTGTCAAGGGGACAGGTCTCGGTGGCAGGTGGGCCCAATCAAGAGGTCATTCAGCAGTGATTCCCACTGGAGGTTATTTGAGACCCACTTCCCCTCCATACACAGCCAAGACTCCCATTTCTGTAGCTTCCACATCCAAGACCACTCTTTCCAGCAAGGGTGAACTGGATTCAGATCCAGCCCTCACCAGCTGTGTGACCTTGACCCAGAGCCTTCATCATCCTTCACCTCCATTGTGGCCTGTGACATGGGGACCAACTCTCAGACCTGACATCATGACTGAATCAGGCCTCCACAGAAAAATGGCTGGTACCGTCAGTTGGGCTCCACCTCCCAGGCTCCCAAGTCAATTCTGCTCTTCCAACAGGCCTTCCCAGAATCCTCTGCCCTGCACAAGCCAACCAGCCACCTCTACGCCTCTCCCTCTCCTGTTCCAGAATCCTCTGCCCTGCACAAGCCGACCAGCCACCTCTACGCCTCTCCCTCTCCTGCCCCATCTGGACCTACCGTAAATGCATAGCCGGGACCCAATGGCTGCAGAACTAGTCACTCAAGGACCCTCCGACATTCCTCCCACATGCACACTGGGCCTCTTGTTTATTGGGGCGGGGAGTTCAGATCCTGATCAAGTCATATACCAGGCCTGCTGCTCCTATGATGCCAGTTTGAACCTCTTAACCCTTTTATACAGAAAGGTGAGGAAATTACACCGACCCCAGAAAGCTCTCGCAACTTTCTATTAGTGTTTCGCTCGGTCCACTGTCTGGGACACATTCCGCTCAATTTCACAGTACTCACAAGGCACTTGGCTGGGTGTGGGTAGCTCTGTGGAGAACAGAGTCCTGCTGCTCTGGGACTCACCTGGAAGTCAAGCTCAAGGAATGACAAAATGCCCTGCTTGGAAAGTGCAGAGCCTGCCTCGAATTCCAGAGTCACATGGAAAAGTCCAACTCAACAGACACGTGCTGAGCATCAAGCAGGGATCTGAGAGGGGCCTGACTTACCCAAGGTTCCCCCACCTAGAACTCGGTGGAGGCGGATTCCACCCACAATCCACGCTTTCTGCTACTTGGAGAACAGTCAGTAATGCGTGCGTGATAAACAGGGGGGCGTTCTAGGAAGAGGAAGGCGTGACATGTGATCAGGGATCAGGAAAGAATGCCCCCCACACCCCCAGCAGCAGGAAGATTGCAGGGGAGGGTGTGAGCAAAGCATGTCGGTAGTTCCGACCAGGGCTGTGTTCCTGCTGACCAGAGATGCAGACCACATAGGAAGTGAGCCCTGCTGGGGAGGGAGGCTGAGGCCACCTGTTCAGAAGACCGCCAACTCACAGAGATGCTGGCACAGGCCGGGGCAGGGTTGGGAGGGTGCGTTTAGCCTTAGCACCTTGGACAGCAGCCCCCACAGGGAGGGGCAGGGGAAGGCATTGTGGGTAACAGGTGCTTCCTGGGGTTCCAGATTCTTCCTTCCTTCCAGAGAGGGCCAAAGTCACCTAGCTAGTCAGTTACTATCAGTCACGGGCCCCTGTCTTTGACTCTTTGTTCAGAGTTTCCTTCTGGGTCAGCCTTCCTATTTCCAAGTGCATCCCACCGACCCTCTCTAGACCTTCTCTATGGCCTGGAGACCCCTGCCCAGAAATGGATACTGGCGTGGACTCAGAATGCAGCTTCTGGCATCTGGCTTAGGCTCTGCATCAAGTCAGGGTTCAAATCCCAACTCTGCGACCTTGGGCAATTCACAAAGAACCTCATGTTCTTATGTTCTTACCCATAATTACAGACAATAGTCTCTAAGTTTGGGGCTGGAGAGATGGCTCAGTGGTTAAGAGCACTGGTTGTTCTTACAGAAGACCGGGGTTCGAATCCCAGAACACACATGGCAGCTAACAACCATCCATAACTCCAGTTCCAGGGAACTCAACACCCTCTTCTGTCCTCCTTGGGCATTGCCATGACACAGGTGCATTTGCATACAATCACGCAATACACACATACACATAAAATAAAAATAAAGCAACAAAAATTTTAAAAAATATTCCCTAAATTGGAGGTGTAGTCAAAATGACATCAAGTACCTAAAAGTAATAGCATGTGCCTGACAAATGACAGTTGTTGAGGATACTGTGATTGGAGCCTTGTAAGAGAGTGGGTCCTCTTCACCCCTGCCTGCATCTCCCTGCTCTGCCTCTGCTTTGGGCATAGCACACCAGTTTGACTTTGCATAATATTGAGGACAAAGCCCAGAAAAGGAGAGTCACTGGCTCCAGGATCCACAGCAAGCAATAAAGGGAAGTGAGAAGATGACCCTGGAGCATCCTGGACATCCTTGTGCATTCCTGGGGCCCACTGGTGCCGATTAGAAATCCCACAACAGCTGGGGCACTGTGGGGTGTGCAGACCCCAAGAAGTCCTCAGCAGGGGGCAGGAAGCTAGGGCTGGGGTTAGAGCCATGGGAGGCCATGGAGGGAGGTGAGGCAGCCTCCGGAACAGCCAGCGGGGCCATGTGATATCGATGCCTGGGGAGCCGGGAGGTGCCCGCCTGTGGGGCATCAGGTGCCTGGTTCCTGAGAATCCCAGTGGGAGGCTGCGACTCCACCCACTCCCTGGCACCTCTCAATGTTGGGGAAGCTGTGGATGCCACCTCCTCCACGGAGAGGGCGGCTTCAGACACAGGAAACAGTTCCAGGGCTCTATGGTTGGGACTAGGGTTTGGGGTCGGTGAGACCAAGAAACCATCCAAATCCCCATTTCCCAGATGAGAAAACAGGCTCCAGGAGCTGTGAATCACTGACAGTCACCCAGCCAATGAGAGCTAAGATCTGAACCTGACTTATCTGGCTGAGTCTGAGATCCAGAAAGAACTGCAGCAGGAGACAGGTGGGTAAAGGACAGAGGGTCGCACACGCCCGTCCCTTTCCGCAGGGCATGGAGGCCTGATGGGGTCTGGCTCAGCTCCTGAGGGTCCCCAGTACTCACCACGCACTCTGACGAGGGGAGAAGGATTTATCCACCCTGAAACACAGCAAGCAGGCAGCACATGAGAGTGTGCCTTCCCACCCTGCTCCACCCTGCCCCTGGTGGCCACACAAGGTACTGAACCCCTCACTCTAAGGTCAAGTTAGGGACATGGGAAGGTGGGCAGAAGCTATGTAGAAACAGAACTGGAGTCTGGGGATCAGGGGAGCAGGGAATACGGGTGGAGGTGAGGCTGGAGTCAGAAGTAGTCCTGAACAAGCAGAGTAGGACAATGTGACTGCAGTTCAGGATCAGAGCAAGAACGTGGGGTGCAGGCAGGCCGGGAAGTGTGCGGGGTATCTACGGTGTGTGGAAGAGTCTCATGCCCCCTCCAGGCCCCACAGCCTTGTCCCAGTTCATAACTACCCAGAAGACAATGCCTGAGGACCTGAGAGGAGGTTCTCCCCTCACCGAATCACACATTCCTGCCCCTCCCTGAGTCCATGGGCACCCAACATCGTGTCCCCTATTCAATCCCTGTAGGCCCAGTCTTCAGGGTAGTGGGTGGGCAGTCTCTGCCTCATGTTCTTGGAGAGGGCACCTTGGGGTGGGAGAGCACTGGGCTCCACCCTCCTTCTTGGTCGGGGAGGGGCACACAGGACTGGGCAGCTGTTGGGACAACAAAAACTCTTGCCTTGTGCCTGAGGCAAACAGGAAACAGAGAGGAAGGCAAGAACTGGGCTCCTGAGGGGACAATGGAGGACATTCAGGGGTCAGCTAGGATATACAGTGGATCATGCAGGGGAGAAAGTGAGACCAGAGGGCCAGGACTTGCCCAAGGTGACAGAGTAGACCCACCTCCTGGGCCACCCCTGGGCAGCTGATGACCAGGAAGTTTCACCCAGTCCTGGCTCGTGGCTTCACTTGACAGCCAACCACCCCAAGAGTGAGGGGAGCCCTCTGTGTCCTCCCAGCCTGCCCCCCTCTAATGGCCCCCCAGCTGGAATCTCCTCAGAGGCCCATCAGCCAGAGAAGAGGGCACCTTGGACAGGATGCCCAAAGTTCAAGGAGCACTGACTGTGCCCCCACAGAACCACACACCAACCACAAGTACTCCATACACCAAGGGACCTGCGTATCCCTCTGACAGATGAGACCTGGTTAGTGACAGTCATGCAGCCCCTTGGCTGGCCCAGGAGAGGCCACTGGCCCCGGGCTGTATAGTCCATCTTCCTTCAGTTTGCTAAATCTGCCACTGGCAAAAATTCTCCTATCCCACCTCTGTCCCCCAGAAGTGGGTGCTTGGGGGTCGGGAGGATAGGCCACCTGAGCAGGACATGAGACCTGTGCCGCAGCCCAGCCCAGCCTCCAGACCCAAGCTCATAGGGTGGTGGGTTTCCGCAGAGGCAGCAGTGGGGCAGCCAGGGTGGAAGGGGGCTGCTGATGGCTTCTAGGGGCCAACTTCCAAAGCCTTACTGGAGGAGCTGTGGCCTGCCCCACCCAACACCTGGCTATGTGCCCACTCAGGTGCGCGCACACACTCACACACACACACACAGGGCCAGGAGTCTTCCTCACACGCTCACACTCTTCTGCTCTCACACACGCGCACAGCAACGCACACTCGGGTCTCACACGTGCGCGCGGGCACCCGACGGGAGCGCACGGCGCCAGGCACGACTTGGATAAGCACCCGGCCCGCACACCCCCGCGCATCCGCACGCGCATCCCGGCGCACCTACCCTCCGTAGGCACCGAAGGTGAAGCTGCGCTTCCGGCCGCTCATGGTGTCGCCGCCGCCGCCCGCGCCACCGGCCCCAAGCCGGGTCACCTTGGCAACGCCGCCCGGCCCGGCCCGCCGGCCAGCTGGGGCCCGCGGCGCAGAAAGGGCCGCTTGTTCGCGCCGCCCTCGCCCTGCGCGGGGCTCTCCGAGCGCGCCTCCTCCCACCCGCCACCCCGTCCACGGAGCCACCCCCAGGCCGCGTCACGGCGGGCCACGGCGGCCCATGCGGAAAGCAGGCTCGGCCTGTGGCCTGCGGCCCGGAGACGAGGATCTGAGTTCTTACCGGGATGGCGAACAGCCCATTGGCCTCGCGGCTGATGCCCGCTGCCAGCCGCCCGAGCCCTGCGTCCGGCCCAGCGCTGCTCCGCAGGCTCTGCAGCCAGTCAGAGTGCGGGGAGTCTCCGCTGCCCACCCTGTCTGTCTCTCTCCCCCGGACTCAGAGGGGACCCTCTTCCCTCCCCCACACTACGCTGGGTCAACTCATGGAGCCCAGGATGCCTCATGCAAGCACCTTTGGAGACGAACGGGATCGAGTCTTGCAGTCCCGTTCTTCATTCAACAAACACACTAGCTTCCTCCTCTCCACCCAGTGGGCCTAGCACACACAGCCCAGTGCTCTGACCTCGTGGAGATGTGTCAGCTGACACTGGGTCACTAGTCTGTCCTAGGAACTCACTACCCAGCCCCACCCCCTTCAACTGCTCACTCAGAGCCAGAGGGCCTATCCCCTCATCCCTGCCCAAGGAGGTCCCAGGAGCCTTGGGGATATCTATGGAGTTTTCTGCTTAGGCAGACAGGCGACGAGGGATGGGGAAGGAGGACTGACCAATGCACAGGGCAGGATGGCAAGGGTTCCTCAGAAGCCGTTCTGGAACTAGGCTAGGTGATGGCTAGCTCCTTCAGGCCGTGGGAAATGACTGCCAAGGCTGGAGGGGGCTCCAATTTGCCTCACAGGCCGGGGTGGGCGGGCTCACGGCAGTTTCTTGGCTCCGCTCCACCCTGGTCCCTTTGCTCCTTATTCAGAAGTGCACCGCAGGCCCGAGGAGAGCCCAGCAGCTTCAGAGCTGGTCTGAGGTCACTGAGAACCCCTGCTCTCCTTTTCAGCTTTGAAGGACAGTCTGGCCTGCTCTCTGGTCCACTTGGCAGGGTGCACAGAGCCGGGGTGAGACCCCTGTCCTCACTGTAGGTTCCTGAGAGGAGGAACCACAACCCCAGAGGGGTGTGAGAAACCCACTCTGCACAGAGCACTCAGGTGGGGCTGGGGGGGCTGCTCACAGATGTCATTCACAGAAGAGGGAACGAGTCATGCTCTTTCTTCCTCCCTTCCTCCTCTCTCTTCCTTCTGTGGGGCAGCAGGGTTTCCCAGATAGGAATGGGGTGGGCAGGAGGGGCCTGGCCATGGTGTGGGGGTCCTGCCCAGAACCCGGCTGACCGGGACTCCCGCCCCATCTGAGTTGCAGACCTCTTGGAGTAGGAAACTCAGCCTCACCAGGCTCAGAGTGTACATGCCCAGTTGGCAAGGTGGCCAAGGAAACTACAACATGCCAAGTTTCCCAGCTGGACCTAGACCCAGGGAGGCTACTCCCCCTCCCCCCAGTGTTAGGACAGTGGGTCCTTGAGATGGGGGCTGCAGGGTTCCCACCAAGGACAAAGAACCCAGTGTGGGCGCTAGCCTCTGAGCATTGCCCAACTGCAGCTGCCTTGTTGGCAAGAGATGGGGGTGGGGCAGTCAGTGGGGTCCTGTTCTCTCAGCCACAGATGCAGCAGGAACTCTGTGGCCAGCTCCTCAGACAAGCAGAAATGAACTGTGCCTTTTTAACCTTCTAGACTAAGAAGCAACCCTAAGAATCTACACTCTACATCACAGCGCAGGGACTGAAGACAAACAGCCCAGGGCAAGAGACGGTGAGACTTGCACGTACATTCTCATCCTCTGAGCCTCCCAGGGTTGCAAGCCCAGCTCTCCCAACTGTCAGCTGTGTGGTGAAGGGCAAGGTCTTAATCTCTGTACCTCCATTTCTTCATCTGCGAAGTGGAGTGGGTATTGAAGGTCATGGTCGTTCAAAGGGTTGGACTGCAGATTAACTAAACTGTTAACTATAAATCGCTGGGAATCATGCCTGGTGCTTAGCGTGTGTTTGGTGAGTAAAACCTTCACTTCTGCATCCTTTGTAGGAAACCTAACCGGAGTTTGCCATTGTGTAAAGACGGCAAAGATTCACTAGCAAACAAACTATCTGGCCATTCTGAGAGAGGTAAATAAATAAATTCTGGTTTGTTTATACTGTGCAAAGCCAGGCAGTTGTAAGAACGGGCAGGTCTATGGGAGTACATAGAACAGTCTCCAAGAAAATAAGCTCAGAGGCAGCAGGGACCCATTCCAGAGTAGGCTCTGAAAAACCGGCTTCCATAGCCCACTGTGACCAGGAGCTTACTACCCCCGAGTGAGTGCTGAAGGTCTGGCTGTCGCCTTTCTTTGCCTCTCACCGAGAAAAGGAAGCCACAGGCTGGAGATAAAGCTCCATTAGTAGAGTACTTGCCTAGCATGCATGAAGTCCTGGGTTCGATTCCCAGCAGAGACGAAAACCAAGTATAGTGGTGCACACCTTGAATCCCAGCACTAGGGAAGTGGCCACAGGAGAACCAGTTCAAGGTCATTCTCTGCCACATGGACACTATCTCAAAAAGAACAAACAAGAGCGCTCATGAGGGGCTGGAAAGATGGCTCAGTGGGTAGGAGCACTGGATGCTCTTGCATAGGACCCACGTTCGGTTCCCAGCACCCACATGGCAGCCAACAACCAATGTAACTCCAGTTCCAAGGGATCCCACACCTTCTTCTGACACTGTACAACATGGGTGCACTTACATACATGCAGGCAATATATTCGTACACACTAACAAAATATTGCTTAAAAAGAGGGCTCATGTGATGGCTCAGTGGACAGAGGTGCCTGTTGCCAAGCCTGACGACCTGAGTTCAATCCCCAGAACCCATGTGGTGGAAGAGAGAACTACTACAAGCTGTCCTCTGACCGTCATGTGCACCATGGCATGTGCACACCCACACGTATGCACACCATCCACACTCAAATAAATAATATTAAGCGAGAGAGAGAGAGAACGCAAACAAAAGGAAAATGGAGCCAGCCTGCTCTCCAGGGGAGAACCTTCCTGAATTTGCACCTGAGGTATCCGAACACAGACTGAGGGAGGGAGGGAACGTTCAGGGGTGGAGGAGCTCCCTTTCCAAGTTCACGCTGGACTAAATTCTGGAGTCTTACCCACCTACCTCCTGTCCTTTTCCATCCCTCAGCAGGAAACCCAAGGGCAGAGGGAGGGGCAGCTCCTGGGAAAATCCCAGGCCCCTGTTCCAGATGTCTCTTGTGGGGTTGACCCTCAGCAGGGTCCCCAGCAACCTCCTCCCTTCTCACAGGTCATCCCCATGCTGGGATCTGCCTAAGGTTTCCTGGGCAGGAGACATGACAGGCCTAGGCTTCCTGGTCTAGTCCTGGCAGCTCTGTGTGGCTTGAATCTCTCTCTCTCCTCTCTCTTTCTCCAGGCTGAAGACTTAACAGTGGCAAAGTGCACTTGCCTAAAGAGAATTCCACTAGCTCCTGGAGTACTCTCATTTTATCCCTTTAGCCAAGCTACACCCATCCAGTCCCAGGGAACCACAAACCGTAACTCTGGAAGAGTGTCCTGGGGGGGGTGCGTGACTAAGCAGCTGCAGTGATGCATCGATGTCATGCCTCTGGTGGCACAGCACTAACAGGGCACACTAACAGGACCTGAGCACACACCTACACGCAAGCTTTCCCAGCTCTGCACACACCTGTCCTCATATAGAGCACACGTGGATAGGTAACTTGTGCTGAGAGACCACGTGTAGACCTGCCACATAAATGTCAGCCCCCACAGGGTCAGCTCACCACACACAAGCAAAGGTTAAATGAAGTTCATACCCACAAGTTCCAAATCCATGGGTGATCACCTGCTCACTATGGCTGTGTTTGCTTGTCCATGGGACGCATGCCAAGACCACAGATCCACTCACAGAAATCACTTTCTTGCTTAGACTGTCTTACAGCTATTCAGTGTGCACACAGACATGTACACACGTACATACCCAGGGAGATGTTTCGAGAATGTGAAATACGAGAGAGGTTGACCCGTTGGGGCTCATAGAGAGGAGCATACAAGCATGGCGTCTCTGAGGGGCCACAGAGGGGAGGTCAAGGCCACTATCCTACAGTATGCCTTCTCTCTTACCACTTGAAAGGGCATGGCCTTCTCTGTCTGTGTTCAGAGCAGTTAGATGAAGTTGTGGGGGCGGGCAAAAGCTGGGCTTGATGCCCACAGCTCCAGCTAGAACAGCAGGCTGAGCCCTCTTCCCCAGGTCAGGAGACTCCACCCAGGTCTGTGGGTCACTTGTTGTTTCTCAGCACAAGCCCCTTCCCATTCTGATCTCTGTTTTTTCATCTGTAAGATAACAGAAGAGTACCCCAACAGTTCCTTAAAATACTCCCCTTCCTGGGCTGGAGAGGTGGCTCAGCATTTAAGAACACTGGTAGGTCTTGCAGAGGACCCGGGTTCGATTCCCAGCACCCACGTGGCAGCTCATAATCATCTGTAATTCCAGTTTCATGGGGTCCAACACCCTCTTCTGGCCTCTGTGGGCACTAGGCATGCACATGATGCACATCTGCAGGCAAAACATTCATACATATTAAATAAGTAAATAAATAAAACACTCCCCTTTCATACAGCCGACCAGTGTGGAATTCAGTGAGCCTCTGTGAACCCCAAAGCTCCCACCCTGACAATGGTTCTCAGCAGAGACAACTCCACCCCTTAGAAGCATTAGGGAAATACAGGAGAGTGGTTTTAATTCAGCAATTACTGGGAGTCACCACTGCCATTCAAAGGGTGGCAGCCAGAAAAACTATTCAGGGAGAGCTACACTCAAGGAAGACTCCTACAGCACACACTGCCTTGCCCTGCATGTGGGCACAGCTTGGTAAGCCAGCCAAGCCTCTAAGTGCTTCACACATCAGTATTGATTTATGTTTTTTTCTCTTGCGGTGGTGGGTCTGGATGGAACCCATGACCTTGAGCAAGCTAGGTAATTTCTCTAGCTGCAGCCCAGCTCTGTGTCTTTTGGTGTGACTTTAACCCATAATGAAATTTTCCAAGGTGCAATTACTGGAGCTAAAGGTCAAGTAGAGCAATATGATTTTCCAGTCTTAAATGGAAAAGTGTCTGTTTCATAAATATGTACAAAGGTTTGTTCACTTTCATGATTCCTGCTTGTGGCCTTACCAAGGCATTCACCCAGGCACGAAGATGGTTGTTTGCTGTCCTTATGGCCATATGTCATTGGCTTTTGAAATAAGCTGTGTAGGTAGGCTCATTATCTAGGAATGTCATTACAAGAAAATAAAGAATGCTTTTCAAAACGGGTTGTGAACCCATCTTGGGAGTCTGATGCGGTCCCTGGCGACCTCCCCTGGTCATCTCGGGAAGTGCAGGCCCGAACTGTTCGCGCTCCAGGACCAGGGACAGCGCCCCAGCCAGCGCCCCCTGCGGATCTCTGCGGGGGGGGGGGGGGGGACCCTGAGCCTCCTCCTTGCATCCCGTGACCCCGCCTGTCACATTCTCTGCCTCTTCCCCTTGTGCGGAGGCCTCTCCACCCGCACCCCAGCCTGTCTTCCCTTTCTCCCAGGTATCGACTGCTGCGTCTCTCCCGGTCACAATAGCACACCTGCACCCACAATGGTACCACCTGCTTCGCCGCCTACCTGTTCCTTCTGCCCTTCTCCTGCGGCCCTGTTCATTCCTCTTCAAAGAGTCACAGAACTGCACCTACGCACCTTGGGGGTCTCTGTGATCCCCACAACAGCCCCAGGAATTAGATCATGCAAGAATAGTGTCTGCCATAGCTGGAACTCTGGGAAACTGAGGCTGTGACTCTCAATAGCTCTGTCCCCATCACTCAAGACGTTAGCCCAGGGCCTGCCCAGTAAGGCTGGACTGCCTTCCCCATTCCACAGATCAGAAAACTGAGGCCCCCCCCCCAGGAGCTGGGGGGTCTGACCAACGGTCAGGGAGACAGGGCTGCTGTAAAGACCCTCCGAGGCCTTCATTTGGCTCTGGGCCACTCTCAGGATCCTGCAAGGAAGCAAATATATCCAACAGTGGTCCAGACTGCTCTGCTCTTATTCTCAGAGGCTGGGGTGGGGCTAGAGCCCCACACCCTCACCAGGGAACATGATTTGTGAAGCTTCAGCCTTACAAGACACACAGTAGATGCTTAATAGATGCATGCTTCTTGGCAGACAGATGCTGCTTGTGACTTCTAGGCACGGATTCTTTCTACAAGTACAACCACACATCATGGGCACAAAGCCTGGGCGCAGGGCAGGGCAGGGTTCATTCTGGGTAAGGGCAGACACAAGAGCAGCACAAGGCTGGAAGATGGGGCACACCAACTATTCACTTGCAGGCTAATGCTGAGCGGTAGCCGAGGCAGAGGCAACGCCTTGTGCTCACAAAAGACTTGCATGGGGGTGGTTATTAATATTAATGGTAGCAGGTGCACCCGCTGGGTCCTGCCCCATTTCTCCCAAGGGGAGATTTGGTACAGCATGGGCACTCAAGAGGATGCAAAAGCCAGTCAGTAGCAGGCTGAAGACAGGAGAGAGGCAGCCATTGTAGATAGGACAGAGTGGAGGGATGGGTATCTGCCGATCCTGTGCCTCAGAGCCTAATTCTTTACCCTCAGCCCCATGATCTCACCATACTAAGCACTCTGTAAGTGTTCAGTGAATGAATGAATGATGTCCTAGGCTACTATGAACAGAAAGAAAGCAGAGTCATCTTTATCTTTACCATAGCACACATAGAGGCTGGTGCCGGCAAGAACTTGAAATTGGGCAGACAGAATCCCTTGCTCCACACATTCCTAGCTGGTGACTTCAGGCTGATTTTATAACCTCTCAAAGTCTGGGGTTTTCTTTTTTTTTCATCTGTAACAGGGGTGATGATTACTTATCCCATGGGGTTCTTTTTAGAATTCAAAGTCCTTAGCCCTGACACAAGAGGCACCGATAAATGGGGTCTCACAGCAGGGCCTGGCATACATGCCTGTAATCCCAGCACTTGGGAGGCTGAGGCAAGAGGATTAAGAGTTCTAGGCTAGCCTGGACTACACAGCAAGATCCTGTCTAAAAAAAAAAGTGGGGTACAGTGGCTCATGCCTGTAATCCCAGCATTTAGGAAGTTGAGGTAGGAGAATTGCCATGAGTTTGCAGCCAGTCTTTGCTCTAGTTGAGACCCTGCCCCCCTCCAAAAAAATAAGCCAAAGAGGCAAAAATGGGAAGTGTCTTTAATATGATTACTGGACGCACCCTGATATAGCTGTGGACCACGTGAGAAGATCCAGGTCCTAAGCCAAGCTCCACATTGGTTCAAATAGTAACTTGGGACAGGTCCCTGCTCCCTCTGGGCCTGTTTCTCTGCCTGACTATAATGAGGGCTCTCCAAGGACCCTTCTTGCCTTGGTTTCCAAGGCAGCCCAGTCCCGCGGGCATGGTAGGGAGAGATGCCTCTTGGGAAGGGGCAAGTATGAAGTTCAGGCTCTGGGGTTGTCCTCAGGACCTGACTCTGAAGCCTCTAGTCCCACCACCCTCTGGTTTACCTCTGGGGCCCAACACCCCAGACTGGACTGGGTCAACAGATGAAGGGGAAGAGGTGTCCTCCCACTCTTCTTCCCCTGAGCCTTTTGCATGAACCTCCAGCCTAGAAACTCTTAGCCCGAGAGCTAGCGGGAAGCCCGTAGACATAAGCTGGTTCAAGTCCCTCATTGTACAGATAATGATGAGTTCACCAGATGGAGCAGTTCGCCCAGTTTCCTACTTGGGTTGCCTCTGTATAGCAGTGCCTTTGAGGCCTGCAGATCTGCTGGTAGTTATCCCATCCCATGAGGAAACTGGGTCTTGGGGGTACACAAGTGGACTTGATTCTGCGTCCCAAGGCAGGTCTGTCTCTTCCCCTGAACATACTGGACTGCTGGAGAGATCATATGCTGTGGTTATGGGGTTCTGAGAGATTCACAAAAGGACAGGAAAACAATGAGGGGGTGTTCTTGGAGGGCCAGTGAGGCCCTCCTTCTCTAACTCCCCTTCTCCAGGCTGACACTGGCAGGCTGATGGAACGAGCCCTTGTCCTGGGACAGTCTAGCTTCCAAAGTCAGGGCAGCCTTCCCAGAACTGTCTCCTCCTCTAGGGAAGAACCCACTCCTTTTAGGTGCACTTCCTCCTTCCCTATCTTACCCTGTACATCACGGTGGCTAAGAGTGGAGACACATAGGCTTAATTCAAGTCTCAGCCCCACTGGGTGATTTCAGGAGGTTGCTTAACCTCTGAGCCTTTCAAGGCTGCAAACGGTTTCTGAGAAGTCAATGAAACGGGTTCATGAAAAGTGCTTAGCACACAGCCCCGCACACTGTAAGTGCTCAATGCACCAGCTGGACTCTGTTGTTCTGCGTGTACCCTCTACCTTGCAGAATCCCCAAGACAGCTGTGTAATTCCCATCTTGTAATATAAGACATCGTGGGGTTGAGGTCAATGTGTAGGGCAGGTCGTAGGTGTCTGTCCTTAGAGGGTCACAATTACCTATACCTCTCCAGCCATGGACCTTGTGACAGGGACAGATGAGGCCTCAGTTCTAAGGGCCCTGCTCAACTTTGTTCCTGGTTGGGGGGGGGGGTACTTAGGAAAGAGGTTGTAATGTGGGAGACAGGTGTGAACAGGCCAGGCTGGAGCTCATGCACACAGAGCGACAACCCTATGGCCCCCTTAGCTTACTGCCAAGGCTGGCGCAAGGGCTTATCACAGTCTACCGGGGGGTGGGTGGGCTCTCTGCAGGTTTCCAAAGTCAGAGACAGGGTGGCAAGACAAAAGGTTCGCCAACCACCAGCACAGTCTCATCCCAGCAGCTCCTGTGGTTAGTGGTTCAGCCCACTTAAGGAAATTGGAAATGTCCCTGAGGCTCTGGTCCTGGGCAATCTGACAGGGGCGCTTCTGAGGTCACATCCATCAGCCATTTCCACCTGCCTCTGGGGTCTTGACAAAGGAGGAGGGCTTGCCTAGGGCCCCCCATGCCCCGAGCTGGGACAGGGACATCAGCCCCTGAGATTCAGGGCAGAGTTCAGGAGTAGGGCTGAGGGCCCAAACCCCCCGCCTTGCCTCCACCTCTGCACACCTCCTCTGTCTCCCGTGGCCGTGAGGAGGTGGCTCAGGTATCTGATCCTTACTCGCTGTCCCCTGTGCACCTTGCCAGAAGTTCCAAATTCTCAGGGGCATCCGGGGAAACCAGCAATTGCAGAAACACTTTGAAGCCCCGAGAGACCAACACATTTGGGGTTCACACGGCGCATCCACCAGCTCAGCTCCTGGAGTCCTGTTGCTGGGACAGTCACACAGCTTCACTTGTGTGACAGATGTACTGGCAGGCTCAGAAACTGGGCCACTTCCCCTCGCTAGTGGGACAGGGCCGGGGGCACAAGATTCTGACTTCCCGTACAGATGACAGCCTTGCTCCCTGCGCTCCCTGCTAACCCAGTTCTCGGCTGGACTGACACCTTGACCCCTCACCTGATCCGGGGACGGAAGATGCTGCAGCCCTGACCCGGGGGGGCCAGGCCCTGGTCCATGTGGGCCCAGCACAGCCAGACGGAGAGCTGCATCAGGACGCTTCCTCTCTCCTGGCGACTGCACCTGGGCAGTGACCATCTAAGGCGGTGTGCAGAAGGCCCAGTTCTCATCCCAGTGACTTTCTGGGAAAGGCAAAGTCCTCGAGGCTGTTATCAAATAGCTTCCACTCAATCCTATACACATCTTTCCGCTCCTCTCACTCTGCAACTTGGAACTCTGCTGATGCCCGTGTCCCCATGTACTAACACCTACTATGAGCCAGGGCAAACTCTTCAAGGAAGAAAATGACCTAATTGCCAACTGCCTTGGAAACGGGAAGTCATGGAAAAAAGTTCCCTCTATTCCAAAACACTGAAAGAAAGGCTTACTTTTTCTTACTACAAAGAAAGGTGAGGTCAAATATGGTAATGCATGCCTGTAATACCTTGCAGTTGGGAAGCTGAGGCAGGAGGATTGCCAGCCTGGACTACATAGTGAGATCTTGTTTCAAAAACAAAAAGCAGGTGTTGGAGAAGGCCTGGGAGACGGCCCCCAGGGACTCACACTGCTCCTCAAATGACCCATATTTGGGTGACTCACAACTGCCTGTAACTCCAGATCCAGGAGATCTGACACCTCTGCCTCCGAGGGCACCTGTCCTCAAGTGGACATATCTACACACAGACATACGCATAATTAAAAATAAAATAAATCCCTTTTTTAAAGGGCTGGGTGTGCCGTGCACACCTTTAATCCCAGTGCTTGGGAGGCAGAGTTAGGTAGATCTCTGTGAGTTCAAGGCCAGCCTGGTCTACATAGCAAGTTCTAGGCTAACCAGAGCTACATAGTGAGACCCTGTCTCAAAAAAAGGAGGGGGGCTGGAGAGATGGGTCAGCATTTAAGAACACTGGCTGCTCTTGCAGAGGACCAGCATCCAGGGAAATCCAACTCCCTCTTCTGGCCTCCACTGGCATTGCATGACACAGGCGCACTTACCCACATGCAGGCCATACACTCATACACATAAAATAAAAATAACAACACATTTTTTATAAAATAGTACCATTTTTAAAAGCGGGGGAAGATTATTGAGATGACTTAGTGGGTCAAGGCACTTGCCACTAAGTCTGACAAGCTGAGTTCAATCCCCAGGACCCACAGAGTAGGGGGAGAGAACTGACTCCTGTAAGTTGTCCTCTGACTGCCACATGTACGCTGTGGCCCGTACTACCACTCCCTGACACTAAATAAATAAACAGATTTGAGAGAGAGAGAGAGAGCGCGCCTGTCCGGAGTCACACAGTGGCAGTTTTTCATTTGCGGTACTGGAGACAGCCCTGGCACATGCTGGGCAAGCACTCCACCACTGTGCCGTACCCCAACCATCTTATTTTTTATTTCGAGGGTCTCACTAAGTTGCCCAGGCTACACTTGAAACCATTCTGTACCCCAGGCAGGCCTCCTGCTCCAGCCTCCTAGATATCTGGGCAAGGTTTACTGATTGATTGATGATTGATTGAGATACAGTTCCATATGTAGCCCAGGCTGGCCTTGAACTCAATATTCTCCTGATCACCTTCTGAGTGCTAGGATTACAGGTGTGTGCCACCATGCCCAGCTTGGATTTTGATTCTTTGTAACTCCCAGTCCTTGTCCTTTAGGAGCCCAGGGCCTCACACACACTAGCCAAGCACTGTACCCGTGAGCTACACTCTACATTAAACCTTTTAATCCTTTGAACAAACCCTTCGATCCCTACTTTGCAGATAAGAGAAACAGGCTCAGGCATCAGGCAGATGGAGGAACCTGTTCCACACCGTGCAGCTGGTGAGTCAAAACTGGAACTCAGGTCACTCTAAAAGGAGGCTGGGCTCATGTTGGCAGAGCAGCCAAGTCTCTCTGAGCCTTCCATCCTCACATGAGAACCATAGCAACACATACCACGGGGGCTGCCATTCCCAGCTCACCTCCGTCCCCAGTGCTGCCAGTCTGCACACACGATAGACGCTCACCAAACATTTACAGAGCAGGTGGCCAGGCTCTAGTCTGTCTGTGTTGGCACAGAGCAGGCAGATCGGTTATTTTGGTTCTTGTTTTCCAGTAGGAAGAGCTAACGATCCGGTGGGACCCTCTCTATTTTGGGGTGCCTCCCTACCAGCACCCCTCGGCCTCTTCTCCCTTCCTACTTTCTGAGTCACTGCTTGCCAAGTGCCAATCTTCAGTCCTAAAAATAGAGCCTGTCTTGAGGGCTGAGAACACTCACATTTGTAAGCTACAAATGTAGCCCCCTACCCTTGGGCTCCCTTCCCCTGGGGCTGCCTTAGAAGCCCCAGGCCTGGCAATGCTTGGCTAGCCTAGTGTAAGCCTAGAGCCAGGGCCCCCTCACGCCTACACTGCTCAGATGAGCCACAGTTCCCTTTCTGGTTGGGAAGGGGCTGCATCCTCACACCTCTGACCCTCCTCGCTCTCAAGCGGGCCAAGCTGCCTCCCATTGCTGTAACTGGGCCCAGAGAGGGGAAGATTCGCCAGGCTATGCACCCAGCAGAGGCAGAGACAGGCTTAGACTGAGGATCAGCACTCTGCTTGGCCTGAGGCGAGGGCCCCAAGTGAGCATGGTGGACCCCAGAGCCCCTCACCACCCCTAGCCTGACATCTATCTGGCCAGGAGGCCCCCTCCGGCACTTCCCAGAGGTGCTAATCTCTGAGGGACACAGGGCACCAGGATATAGCCTGGCAGCAACTCTGCCTTGGGAAGAAGTGAGTAGGGATCGCCTGGCACGCTCCTGGTTCACCCCAGCTGGCCCCCAGCCCTGCTGGAAGGGCAGAGCAGAAAGCAGCACTCGGTCAGGCATCTGGCAAGGCAGCAAAGGAAAAGGAAGCTGGGACCGGGGCTGCCTGGAGCCTGCCCTGGGAACCGGGTGGTCTCAAGAGAGACCTGCAGAGTGGCAGTCTCAGAGAGGCTGGGGGAGAGCGTCTCCAACAGGCCTGCAGTGAGCATGGGGTGGGGCAGGGGAGAAGGGTCCAGGAAAGATGAGGCCGTACCAAAGGCTGTCTTTCCATTCTAGCTGGGCTCACAGGAAGCGGAGAGAGCATAAGGTGAGGCTTTGCTGGGCGGTGTTCAGAGGGGCCTCCTCCACCTCCTGGGGTGACGAGGCAGTCACACCCCACGCGAAGGAAGCTGATGCCAGGCACACGTGCATGTGGGCGCTCAAGCACGTCTGCCAGGTTCATTTTTAAGGGCACAAGGCCTCCACACGTTCTTGTGCATGTGCGTGTTTCCTCCATATGACAGAGGCCGCCAAGGCAGAGAAGCCCCAGGACGAGGGCTTCCAGGGGCTCTTCCTCTTGTTCACAATCACCTACCTGTGTGTGCACAGTGGTGGCATCTGTCAGGGTGGTGTGTCTGTTGTGCGTGGGGTCAGGCAAGGTGGGGCAGGCATCTTGGCGGCAGAGTGTCTGTGTCCCTCAGTCTGGGTCTTGGGGTACTTGTGAGTCAAGCCATGTTTGTGTCTGCGCCTGGCTGTTGGGTATGTGTGGCGGCTCAGTAGCCTCTGACAGCTGGGACAAAGGCCTTGAAGACAGACAGGTGGCATGGAAGACAGACCTGCCCCAAGAGTCCTCTAAGGGCCTCTGAACTCGACAGCGGCATGGGGACGAGTGGAAGGCAGGTTTTCAGGCCTCCCTCACCTTCTACCCATGCAGACCTTGTTGAGGGTCCTGAGGCTGGAGAGACTCGTAAACCAACAAGGTCTGCTGCACCTCAGCAGGCCAGAGGAAGGACCCTTCCATATCCCGGAGAGGGTGGGGACTGGCGGGGGGCATTTAGAGGGAGCCCTTGTGGACCCCCTGGGAGGCATGTACCTTGGGGAGGGAAGGGAGCTTTGCCCAAATTAGGCAGGCACCGGCAAAAGCCAGGGAGCGGCACGTCACAGTTGTGGGAAAAGGGTAGCTTGGCAAGTACAGACTCTAGACCTTCTGGCCACCCACCCACCTCCATCCAGAGATCTCCTCCTCTGAGCCCTTGTAGCAAACAGGAGGTCATTGTGACCCCTGCACCGTCCAGGTAATTCAGGGGCCTCATACAGTTTACTTAGCTTCTCTGAGCCTCAGTTTCCTCACCTGCTCCAGGGAGACCTCAGTCTGCCATGAAAGGCTGTGATTAATAGGAAAGGTGCTCTGCCTTGTACCACCTGAGGATTAATCAGTACGCTGGAATCTTTTTCCATGGCAGAAGGACATGCCCACTTTGCC
Source organism: Eospalax fontanierii (assembly GCA_035773235.1). Taxonomy (NCBI): domain Eukaryota; kingdom Metazoa; phylum Chordata; class Mammalia; order Rodentia; family Spalacidae; genus Eospalax; species Eospalax fontanierii. Next base: position 15,229,402 of record CM069553.1, read on the forward strand.
CCCCCCCGCACCCCCCCGCCACGTCAAGGGTCCCCGGAGCCAGGATGAGGTCCTACAAGGAGTATGCGGGAACTCCAAGGGCCAAGGGTACTGACGACTACCTGGTCCCACTGCTCTCAGGGTTCTGGGCCTACGGAGACACCCAAGCGGGCTCCTAAACCCCAACTTCTTCCTTTAAACGTCCTCAGAAAGAAGAGGTGTGGTCCTTTTTTTAGTGGGGAGTCTCACACCCAGCAAGCTCCCTTGGAGAGGAAGAGGCAGCATTCCACCAACTTCCGCTTTGCCTTTCTCCTGCCTCCCACCTGGTGGGGTTTGTCTCCCGCCTCTCCTGCAGGCCATCATGGATCTAGCTCTCTGACTTTGTCGCGGGGGGGGGGGGGGACCTGAAGGACAGAGAGAGATGCCCACGTGCCATGTAAGGGGTCAGATGCCCTCCTTGAACCCCATCCCCAGGCCTGTGCTGTGACCCTGACAAGGACTCAGGGGTCAAGCGTTGGAGGATGGGCACAGGGGGCACTCGCCTCCTGGGCTTGTGGGGTGTGCGTGTGCGCGCGCGTGTGTATCTAGGCAAGGTTTCTTTTCCCCCAATCTGGGACATCAGCAGGAGTTCCCCACGGCCCCCCGCAAAGGGCCTGCAGGGCGCAGTGATTGCCGGTGAATTCCCACCAGCTCTCAGATTCAGCGGAACCACGGGAGGCGACGAGGGGGCGCTGGACTGCGTGGCGCGTGTGCCCAGCGCGGCGGCGGGTAAGGGCCAGGGCGGGGAATGCGTGCTGTACCTGGACATGGCAAGTACATCCAGGCCCTGGTGGCCCAGGGGCGAGGGCCTCCGGGACCCCCATCTGCCTGCTCCGAGGAGCCTAGCGCCTCCCCCCGGGGACGCTGGGCCGGGCCCCCGCCGGGTGCGCACTCTTCTCCGCAGTCCCCTCCGCAGGGCGGCGGCGGCGGGACCCCGCGGCACCCAGGGCTGGGGGTCCAGCCGCCCGCGGCCTGGCCGGTTCCCGCGGGGTCCCCGCCGCGCCCCTCCCCGCGCCCTCGGACCCCGCCGCCGCCGCCGGCTCGGGCGTCGTCCCCGCCGCCACCCGCGTCCCGGTGCCTGCGCAGGGCCGCAGCCGGCGAGGGCACTCACCGCGGGCCTGGGCCGGGGCGTCCTGGGCTCGGCACTCCGGTGCCCGCGGCGGCCGCCGCAGCTCTGCCGGGACGCGCTCGCCGCCGCCGCCGCCGCCGCAGTTCGGGGAGGGGGGCGTCACGTGACCGCCAGGCGCTCCTTCCCGGCGCCGCTCCCCGTCACTGCGGAGCCTGAGCCGCGGGCGGGCGCGAGAGTGGCGGGAGGCGGCCCCTGCTGCGCGCCCCGTCGTACAGGTGGGGAAACCGAGGCCCAGAGGGGCGTAGGGACAAGCTCGGGAGTACAGTCAGGCAGGGGCAGGGGCTGGGGGACTAGCCAGCAGCCCAGACCGCGAGGGGATGGAGCAACTTTGGGGGCAAGCGGGGGCGGCACAGGGAGGCGGGGGGCGGCGCCGAGGTGGTAGCGGGGAAGGCTCCTGCGAGGCGGGCGTGGCGCGCTCAGGAGAGAAGGGTCCGTACACTTTATCGTCTGAGCGACCTCCGAGGACCCGGGAAGGGAAGAGACCTGTCCAAGGTCACCCAGCAAGCCAGCAGCAGCACAGGTCTGCCCACCGACTCTCCTGATGGCCCCCTGAGCTCAAGGTTCCCACAACGCCTCTCAGGGGGCAGGAAACAGGCGGCTGTGCGTGGCTGCAGACCTGCGGGAGGGTCTGCCTAGCGGGTGGGTACAGGGGCCTGACAGGGTCACAGAGCATTAGAGCCTTACCGTTTTGGGGGTCTCCCACTCATTGCTCTAACTTGGGAAACTGGGGCTTAAAGCGCAGTAGAGACAACCTCTATTTTATCAGCCCTTCATATTTAGGGCTCTCCAAGGTCAAGACAGGACTCGGGATGGAGAAAGAACTCAAGTCATGTATTCCCGGTATTTACTGAGTACCCCCTATTCCCAGCCTCGTTTCCTGAAGCACAGGGGCTGCATTTCATTAAGGAAATGATTTGAAGAGTGTGGCAACCCTTAAGCCAGCTACTGCAGGACTCTGCCTGACTTAAGACCCCCAGGGCCGCCACTCACCTCAAAGGAGGAGAGACTAGAGGAAATGCCCCCCTCACGCTCACGGGAAAAGGCTGGGAAGTGGGGCATCAGCATGCTCTCCCCTAGTAGGCTCCCCTAGCTGTGGTGCAGAGGCCTCAGCCCTGGCGTTGCAGACTTGAGGGCACCGGAATGGAAAGGGCCCAAGTTCCAGCTTGGCAGTACAACTTCGGTGTTGCTGGTGCCAGCAGCCCTGGATGTGCTGTGTAGCACAGGTAGCCGAGGCTCGGGGAGACTCCTGGAGATGGCCCAGTGGCAACTTCCTGCAGAGGGATGCCCTACCACTACACATGGGGTTCAAAGCTGTAAAAACAGGAAATGGAATGAAGTTGTCTGAGGCCCTCATGGGGATGATGAGGGGACCGTGTGGTGTAGTGGTGGCTGCCCCAGGAAGGGATGTTCCATTCTGCAGAACTTTAGTCCTGGGTGATGCTCGGAGGAGCCAGTCCTATTTAGGAAATGACAACTCAATGCTTAAATACCTTTGGGGCATGTGTAATGGACTGGACTCATCCATTCATAAGCCTAGATCCCAGGATTCTCTAGGCTTTTAGTACAGTGTGGGCAGAGCCTTGAACTCAATCCCAGTGCCTCTTCTGTTCCTGCAATGTGACAAGCGGACACAGGGCCTGCAGATGACTAGCTTGCTCATTAGACTGAGGTGTCCTGTCTGGGTCTGGAGGAGGAGTAGACAGAGGCAGATGGTACAGAAATGCCATCAGGCAGCTAGGCCTGTTGGTATAGATCTGTAATCCAGCTACCCAGCTGGCAGGAAGACCACAAATTTAAAGCCTGCCTGAATAACTTAGTGAGACCCTGACTCAACATAAAATTAGAACAAAAAATTCAGGGTTAAGAATGTAGTTCAGTGGCATTTGCCTAGCATGTGCAAGGTTCTGGGTTCAGTCCTCAGTACTGCAAAAATTAATCATTAAGTTAGGGATGCAGCTCAGTTGGCAGAGTGCTTGTCTAGTGTCACGAGAAGCAGGTTCACTCCGCATCACCATATAAACCAGGTGTGGTGATACATGCCAGCACTTGGGAAGTGGAGGAAGGAGGTTCAGAGATCCTGTCTCAAAAGACAAAACCAAACCAAACCCCAAATCCTACACCAAGCAGAGCTTAGCTGTACCCTATCATGGGCCGTCATTCCTGGGTCTGGACCACGGACTGAAAGCTCAAGGGCTTTTCTCAGCATTATTAGCACGGGGGAATTGAAGGTGTCTGATACTAGCTGAGTAGACCAAAGAATGCTTTTCCGTACCAGGCCTGTTTCTTTATAATCGAGGAGCTTTGCAATCACAGCCTTCTCCTCTTTGCAAAAAACCTCAACAAGAGGCATATAATCTCTTGTGTGTCCTGGAGGGTACCATTCTGAGACTGCCAGAGCCCCTGGGGGAAAAGGCAACATGTGCCTACCAAGAGGGCTGGGTGTATAGTGTGGCACCAACTAAGTGAAGATTGGACCAAGGCCCTGGAGCTTTGCTTTCTCTGGCCTATTTCAATCCAAACCACTCAGCACTGACCACTCTCGCATGGCTGCCTCAAGGCACAAGCCTTCTCCTCCTCACTTAATATGCTCCGACCCAGCTCCAGCCCTATCGCTAGAAATGAGAGCTGGTTTAAAACGCTCTGACATCTAAGGCTGGAGAACAAAAACATACGTGACACATATGTGAACTCTGAATGCTGCAGCATGGATGGAGCTGTTGGGGAGGAGTCCTAAAATAGAAACAATGGCCCTAAGAAATGACCCCACCTCTGCCAGCCCAGACAAAAGAGAAACAAAGCAGGGCAGGAACCGCCTCCCAGGCACTGCAGTGAGGGATACACACATGCTAGGGTCCCTCCAGGTGCCCGGTACAGAGCTGGGGGCGGCAGGAGTGGCCCGGAGGACCCAGTTCCACTCCAAGCAGAGGGGGCAAGAGAGGAGCAGGGACGTGTCGGGGATGCTGACCAGTCTGGGCAGGATGCAGCTGAGCTGATGTCGCAGACACGGGGGCGATGAGACTTAGGTTTTGGAGTGGTGAATGTGAACCTCTCAAGAACACCCCCATTCTGAAGACAGCCTAAGGAGCGAGATCACTGGCTCAGCTGCAGGAACTCTCTTTTCCACGGAAGTCACTGCCGGGGGAACCTCTGATGGACCCTCACTGAGAATGCTGGGCCCCAGCACGTGGTGACAGAGGCTGTCGGTGAGGTGAGCAGATCCTACCTGCAGGGAGCTAGATCAGCCCGGCACTAACTAGGTTGGCTTTAGCTGGGATGGTTTTAGGTTCAAAAAATAAAATCCAGCCCTAACTCTGGCCCCAGCCTGAAAACACGAATGGTGCACAGTTCCGAAATCTGTGACAATCTAACACGACTTGGCACCTCTTTCATCTGGAAAACCAGTGACAGGCTGTGGAAGTGAGAAGACACGGCAAACACTCTAGACACAAGCACCCAGAGGCGACCGACTTGTAGGCAGACTGACAAGCCCTCAGAGGCAGTCCTGTTTGGCGACTTTCCACAAGCACACCGAGCTTCCTTCAGGGACTAGGGGAGAGTGTGGGCGGAGTGTTGGATCCCCAGTCAGGAGACCCCACTGTCTTCCAGCCCGGCTGGGTTTGTGTTTGACAACGTCTGCACAGCCAACTTCTGGAGGCTCCAAGGGGCACACACTTGTCCAAGATCATAAAGGAGCTGGTTGCCGTTCCCTTGGTTACAAAGAACGAGTGGCAGAGGCAGGAAAACCCAGATATAATTGTGTAGAGGCCAGTGTGCCAGCCGGCCTAGGTCCAGCCCAGGCAGTGGCTTCCCTGGAGTGTGACCCCATTTCCTGTGGCCCGGGGCCTGCCTTGCCTGGCAGCACTAGCCCAGATCTGGAGCCCAGCGGCCACCGCAGCTGCTGCTAGCAGGGCTGGCTGCTCCCTGTCCGAGGGCCCTCACTTCTGAGGTCCTAACCGACGGGCAGACAGGAGCATGCTGAGGAGGGGAAGGGGTAGACGATGTTTCTACTTAGGATCAATAGGGACCTGGGCTATAGTTCAGTTGCTGGAGCTCTTGTCCAGCAAGCACAAGGCCCTGGGTTTAATGCCCAGCATCACAAAAAAACAAGTGTGGTGGCACACATTTGTACTCCCAGGACTTGGGAAGTAGAGGCAGGAGAATCAGAAGCTTAAGGTCATCCTTGGCTACACAGACAGTTGTAGGCCAGTCTGGGCTACTTAAGACTCTCAAAAAGAAAAAAAAAATCAATATACACAGAGAATGACAGCCCATATGCATAGTCCCAACACTGGGGAGGCTGAAGCTAATCCTAAATTGAAGGCTAGGCTGTGCTACATAGTCAGCCCCTAAGTAAAAAAGAAAAAAAACAAAACAAAAAACAGAAATCATGTTGGGGTTCCTTGATGGGGGAAGGGCCTTCAGAACAGGAGTGTAAAGAGGCACTGTGTGAGGGAGGACCAGTGGGTTTCAGCCTGTGCAGGATGGAGCCCTTCACAGGAGCACCCACTTATGCACCGATCTTGATCTTACTACCTCCAACAGCAAAAGCTGAGCCAGTAATGAGCTGGTAGAGATCTCAATCCTGGAGGCAGACCAATGCCAGCTCACAAAGGTTCTCAAGCTCCTGGAAATCACAAAGATTCTAGAACAACCTGAGAAAAGTGGTCACAGACTAAGGGATGGGTTTAGTAGAACCGACTGGCCGTGGGGTGAGGGGGACAGCTTATAGAAGAAATATGTTTCCAGTCCTCCACAATTATTTCTCACTAAACCTTAAAAACTATAAATGGGTTGGAGAGATGGCTCAGCATTTAAGAGCACTGGCTGCTCTTGCAGAGGATCCAGATTTGATTCCCAGCACATGGCAGCTAACAAACACCTGTAACTCCAAATCCTGGGGATCTGACAACCTCTTCTGACCTCGGTGGGCACTGCACACACACAGCACACCTACATAGATGCAGGCCAAACAATCATATACATTTTAAGACAACAATGAAAAAGCACCAGATTCTCAGGCCCGGCGGTCTAGGCCCTGGTGGTCGAGGCCCTGGCGGTGGTGCTTGCTGCTGCCACAACCTTGCCTCCGAGGGTCCAGGCCTGTTTCTGATATTTTTTGGCAATGACAATCAAAGTCATTGAAGCTGATCCCTCTGGGGCAGGAATTGTCCATCACAAAGATGTAAGTCTTCCACACATATTCTAACCATGTTTCAAATGCTTTTCCACATGACCCCACAGATAAACAAGGGCTCGAGCAGTCCTGTTGCTTGGCTACTGGCTCTGGCGATCCTTATGGACCAAAACGGAAGATTTAGGCAAAAGGCTAATGGAAAACCTGTTCAGTCCTCACTGCAGCCTGTGGGGCTTCCAGCACAAGTCATGTACTGAAGGTCTTAAAGGGAGAGCAGGGAATGTGGCCGGGTGGCTTCAAGACCGAACTATGGACACTTTCAGACAAAGGAAAGTCTCAACATACCCTCAGCAAGCCCTTCTGATGAGCATTTTTCCAGCAGTATGGTCATCCGATCCTCAGGGTTGCAGGGTAAACACAGCATGGACACTGTTGCTCAGAGATGAGGAGACAGACAAGCTAGAACCAGTGGCTGTCCATGGTTACAAAATAAACAGTGGAATATCTGAAAAGCCAAGTGAGACCCCTGCACCAGCCATCTGAAAGGCCAGGTGCCTCTTCTACCATCAAGGACTGGGACATCTGGGATGGAGAGTTGTTCTGAGACTCCAGAATGCACTGCTATCAGGGAATTGGCTCTTCAAAGGGGCACCTCCCATTTCACAGTGTTAATGTTTAAATGTATAAAAGGGCTATAAATGGTGGCAACAATCAGATCCCGGATCAATACCCCTTCACCAGCACTCCGTCCTCACGCACTGTTTACCCTGCCACATTTGAGCACGTGATGACCCACTCCGCCGGTCACCAACAGGAAAGGCAGACTTTCCTGCTCAGGTACAGGGACAAACCGTTCCTTGAGTATTGAAAACAGGCTAACCATCAATGTCTGCTGATGACTATGATTTGATCAGTGTGACCATAGACCGTCACCTGACAGGTGGAAGGACAAAAGACTCACACTGGATTGCAGTTCTGTGGAAACAAAGAGACATACGTCTTTAATTTGGCAGAAAGGTAACAGTGATTCAAAACAAAGTTCATAAATACAGAAAAGAAAGTTCTCTCTTGGGAAACAAAGACATCAAATGACAGCCTACACGTTCAGTAATGGCAATAGTTGTTTTCAGAACAGAGAACTCTACACATTTGCTTGAGATTAAAGAATGATCAGAAATATACAGAGGAGAGCTGAGGATGCAGGTCAGTAAGCAGAATGCTTGTCTAACATGCTTGAAGCCCTGGGTTTGAGCCTCAGCACCTGCCATAGTGGCTGGGAAGTGGCAGCAGGAAGATCAGAAGTTCAGGGTTATCCTTGGCTACATAGTATGAGGCTAGCCCAGGCTACATGAGATCCTGTCTTGAAAAAGAAAAAAAGAAGAAATATACATAAAGGGGAAGCCTCAAGCTTCATAATATGGATTGAGGCCAAGCGTGCAAACACACACAACGCTGGAACCCAGAGTGGCCTATTACTTAAGGTAATCCCAACCCAGAAGACAACTGGACACCATATACAGAAACATAGCAACTGTTAAGTACACAAGCACATTCCTTGTCACGTGCCTACTGTGGGCCATAAAGAAGCCCAGACTCAAGGTCCCCGGTTTCTCTGGGCACAGGAGGGGCCCGCAGGCTCTGCTGTTGACTCTGAGCTCCTGCAGTTCCAACACAGCTTTGAGGTGTGAGCAGCACCAGCAGAACCAGGAAGGTCGTCAAGGTGGAAGAGGAGATGGTTCAGACCAGCGGCTTCCCCTTGGCTTATTCCGGGCCCAAACCACCTGCATCCCACAGGTAGTTGCCAGCTTGGAAGATTTAAAGGCCATCATTTCTATCATTATGTAAAGAAAATAAGGGTACCTAAGTAACAAACTATAAAAGTAGCATCAACTGCAACTTGGGGGAAAAAAAAAAAAACAACCTCCTAGATTTCTAGAAGTATGGCATGTCTGCATCAATCCTCTGAAGGAAAACCCTCACCTGTGGCCAGAAAAGCTCTCTGCACAGTGATCTCCCTCCCGCTCTTTTAAATTTAATGGTGCTGAGGTTCAATCAGTGCTTTGTGCTGGGCAAGTGCTTTACCACCAAGTCATAATCCCTGGGCTTCTTTGTAAGGAAAGAGAAGGTGATATATAAAACTCTTAGTGAACTTTCATGTATCTTGGCCTTGGGAAAAAGTGAGCTCCTTTGTGTGAGGCTTGATACAAGACAGATCTGGAAATGAGGACCACTTCAAGTCTCTGTGCCCATCCAAGGCAGGAACAGTTGTTCCTAGGGTGTTTTCCAGGAAGCATAGAGCTCCCCTTACACCGCACGGGGCTCATTAAATTTCTTACCTCCTCCAGGACATAAACTCAATAACTGCAAACACAAACACATCAGAATTTTACCAAACAGCACTAAGCACTCTGTTATAAAGCTATTCAAAAGATGCTGCTAAGGTTAATGGCTCTCAAGTTGAAATTGGCCTCTCTTATCCATTATTTAAGTGCAGATTAAAAGAAGAAAGCCTGACACAAACTTGAGGTCAAAAATATGTAACAGAAATGCCTACATCAGCATCTCAGCCACAAACATACACAGTCAACAGAGAAAACAGTAAGGAAAAAAAAAAAAAAAAAACAAGAAACTCCAGTCTGAAGTTCCATTAAAAACCCTTCCCTAGTCCCAAGAATTCTGCTTCAACTATTGGTTGCTATTAACAGTAATCCTGAGTTGGAGAAGACGGCACATCCTGATGCAGACTCTGTTCTGTCCCCTCCTTTCAAAGCTAAGCGATCTCAAAGATCCTCTAGGACAAGTTAGAAGAACGCTTTCACAAAAGAGAACTGAGATCTAGAAGAGTAGAGCTGGAGAACGGAAAGAAAAGATTCTACAAAACCTCCCATCATCCCACTGTGCTTCTATCCGGCTTACACTCTTCTGGCAAGGTGATCCTGTTTTTCAAACGGGCATTTGGTTAACAGCAGAACTAGAAGAAACTTCTACACACACAATAAACACTCCCCCTTCATTTGTGACATGCACCGAGGCAGGAAGCCTTTGAAGCCCAAACAGAAACACAATTCCTGGCTTGAGGAAGAAACACAGGTGCCTTCTACACAGCACTGAGGAACCCGAGCAGTAAGGAGGGGCTGGGCGCAGCCGACCTGGAGAGGGGTGGAGCTCTGAAGACATTTTCCACGCTGGCAAGTTCTTCATTTTCATGCTTTATTGAAAGGTGAGTATGAGTTAAAGACAGGTATTGGTAAGCAGGTCACGTCTCTAAACACGTCTCTACACTTTTGAGTGTAGAGCAGGATGCTGTCCCATGTACTGCGACACAAATCCGCTATGGACCAGGGCGTCTGGCATGACACTCAGTCAGGAAACAGACCAGAACCTCAACCCCTCCCGTGGCTATAAATCTTGTGTGTAAACATGATTCCTCTTACTGCTACCCAGCTTGCTCAGTCCTTACTCGCCCTCTCCCTCCCACCACCCCCCTTAATAGAAAATCTGAAACATTTCCTTCAAGTCTGATGTCCATCAGTGCAATCTGCTTTATTTGACATAAGGCATTTGGGACAGTCACTTTTGAACGTATTTTTGCCTTTTGGAAGAGTCAGGCAATGGTTTCTTTCTTAAATCCACTTTTTCTTTATTATTTAATGCCCTAACATGTCAAATTCCTCTTCCCTTCTGGTCATTTCTTAGCAGTCAGCAAGTGGTCAAAGATTAATGTCCAAGAAGACCTGTACCTGAGAAAAGAAACACATGTGGAAAGATGGTTGGAACTAAAACTGAAGGATTTGTGCGCTCTGCTTGGCAGGAGTGCATTCATTAATGGGGAATATCGATTTAATAAATGAACACGGGAACCCTCTGGCACTGAAGATTAAGACAAAACACCAGCAGGCTCCAAGCTCGCAGCTACAGTACATTCTGGCTGACAGCTGTGTGTTTCCTATACACATAATCACACAGATTAATCAGTCTGATCGATACTTTCATTTCCTGGCCATATCTATATCAGAATTCTTTTGCTCTGTTTTGTTTAGATCATGCCAGGAGTTCCTCTGTGGTGCTAACATGCAGACAACAGAGTCGCACAGGGAAGAAGGCTGCACTTAGGCCAGGAGTTTGTCACTCAGCTGCCCCAGCAAGGAACTGTTGGTATTTCATTCAATCTCCTTCCCTGGCATAATTGCAACCTGACACGGACCTCAGAAGTGGACAGTAGAGAATCACAACAACTGGTGCATCTTCCAAATGTCAAGGGACTGAGCTTGGTGGATGAACGAGTTAGTGTTCACAGCTCAGTGGTTGAGAAGGTAAAGGCAGCACCATGTCTCTACCTGAAGAATCCAAACATCTGGATTCTTTGTTTGTAATTACCAAAACCTTTTCAATGACCTGATGGAATTCTGCTAATTCTTACCAGTTACACACTAGCTGCTCTGCTGAGATGGAACTGACAGGAGGAAATGAGGGCTCTTGTAAAGGTTAATACATAAATCTAGAAATGCCACCAGCTAATTTCCCACCCTCCCATGAAATGCAAAGAGGAAGATGCTCAATGGACAGCTGACAGGAAGAGTTCTGTCACGCAAGCTAGACCTGAAGCCTCAGTGTCCAAAATGATAATGAAGAAGCTGAAATAAAAATGCTTTCAGCTCAAATTAATTCCAGTCATGAGACTCAGATTGGATTAAATTTTAAAATCAAATTATAGCCTTTGCTTTAATAGCAAGTTGCAGTATGGCTCTGACATTCATGAAAGAAGCGTAACAAATGTACCTTACCTTTAAACCCTTCTTCTGGCATACAGACTGCAGAAAGAAAAGAATTCCAGATTGAAAAGACATGTCAGTTAGCAAGAGCATGTCAATGCCTCGGATGAAAAGTTTAAAATAACTTTTAATTGCCTTAGTCACCTGGAACAGTTAATTTTGAACCATGGATGGCACAGATCTGGTGATGAGCGATGTTTTAATTTCATCAACGCCATATTCCCACCATTTAAGTGGTCAAGCACTAGTGGGATGCCCGCAGAAGACCACATGGCTGACCACTGGAGCTGTCTCTTCTTCTGTCATGCCCACATTCCAGAAGCCACTATGGGACTCTTTGCAGCAATTTTTTTCTGGGATTAATTTTCTTCCTTTTCTCTTTTTCCACCCTTTAGATAGGATCCCACACTGCAACCCAGGCTGGCCTGTAACTTGTGGTAATCCTCCTACCTCAGACTTCCAAATACCAGAATTATAGGCATGCACAATTATGCTTGGCTCAGTTTCCTTCTTTATCTTGTTTATTTTATTTATTTTTGGTCTTTTTGAGACAGGGTCTCCCTGTTGGCCCAGCTGGTCTGAAACTCACTATATGGAGCAGGCTGGCCTTGAACTCACAGAGATTCACCTGCCTCTGCCTCCTGAGTACTGGGATCAAAGGCGTGTGCCACCATGTCCAGCTCATTTTTAAATATTTTACTTATTATTTTCTATTTCATGTGTATGAGTGTATTGCCTTTATGTATATAAGTGCAAAATGTGTGTACAATGCCTGAGGAGGCCAGAAGAGAGTGTTGATTCCCTGGAACAGGAGTTAAGGATGGTTGTTAGGCACCATGTGGGTGTGGGAAAACTGAACCCAGGTCCTCTGCAAGAGCAGTCAGTGCTCTTAACTGCTGAGCCATCTCTCCAGCCTCTTATTTTTGAGACAAGGTCTCCCTACATACCCCTGGCTAGCCTGGAACTCACTACATAGACCAGGTTGGCTTCTACATCAGAGATCTGTCCCGTCTCGACTGGGATTAAAGGCACAGGCCACCACATCAACAGATTTCCTCATTTCTGAATAACACATTTTTGCTACTTTTCATGATCTTGTATAGAATCTGATTAACTTCCCCAGTGAAGAACAAAAACTTAAGTCTTCTACCACCTGCCCCCATCCTGGCTGCCTAGTAGAGGGCCATTTGTTAATGCTCAGTCTTTCCAGTTTGCCAGTAGTATACTAGATTACTGCTTGTGTGGTCTAACTGTCTTCTGTGCCTGGCACCTCGTGTAATAATCATGTCTTTCACTGTCTCTGTACCTAACTCCAATTCAGGTGTAAATCCTTAAAAACTCTTAACCTGTTCAAGGCAGATGCTGTCACATCCATCATTCTTTGCTGACAGCTTCTCTCAAAGCCCATGTCCAAACCTCCAATCTAGACCAGCATACAACTGCCCACCACAGAGTGAAGGTTCTGAAATCTCCCTTCACTGTCTTCTGGTGTTTCCTGACCACTTGGGAAACTGAGGCAGGAGAACTGTGAACTCAAGGCCAATCTGAGCTAAAAAGCCAGGTTCCTGCTCATAGGCACAAAGTACACCTGCCCCCAGAGCTACAGAGCCTCCTGTTCTGGATGCTGACATCTGAGTGAGGCTTCCTCTAGACTTCTCCCACCCCAAGGCTTACCTTTACTCCAGTTTCCTCAGGTTAATAAACAATTACTGTTCTACCTGCTCTCCATTTCCAACTCTTTCCCTTATTCTATGACAAATAACAGGGATTCTACATTAAGAGTATGTAACAGCTTTTTTCAAGATTAAAAGTAAAGCCCAGGAAGGACACTAAAAGCATTTATCTACAATTCCACATCCTTCACAAGCTCATCACCAGGTCCTAAAAGCAAATATCTTTACCTTGCATGACATCATCCATTGCAGCGTAGTCTGCAATTGGTTCATCAGCCTAGAAAACAAACGAAGACAATTCAGAGCCACAAGGGAGTGAGGGGCTGAGGGAGAAGGAGGCCAGAGAGAAGGAGGCCGGTCATGTATCACCCTGAAGCCTGGCCCATGATTCCAATACTGACATGCTACAAATTTCTGTGCCCTATGCTAAAGAGAGCTCAGTTAAGCCCTTCTCCTCAGACCCAGCCTCAGAGCAGCAAGTTGGTACTCGTCTGCAGAGTAATTTTTGTTTTTGTTTGGAAAAGAAGGATATTTTTTGAGTACAACAAGCTTGCTTCCCTGAGGGTCAGCAGCAGGGCCTGCCCCACCAGGAGCCCGGTTCCTAAGTGGCTATGCCTAACTTTAAACATTCAGCTGGCACAGGGCAGGAAGACAATGTCCAGACTTGACAGGTGCCCCACAAACTACATATCTAGGTCCCTTAATACAAATGGCATATACTGTGATGACGGTACAGTTATCGCCCCCACTCCTAAAAACATCTTTAAATGTGGCAAGGTCTGAAATAGCTGCACATTTAAGGTGAGGAAAATGTCAAGGGTAGAGCAGCAAACGGCCAGTCCAGACTCCAGCTGCCTGCCTGTCACACAGACCCTTTAATAACATGGACTGTTCTAGAAGTTTGGACAGAGTGATAAGGAGTCAGCAATTCAACATGTTGCACTGTCACTCCACAGACCACAGTTGCAGGAGGAACAAAGTCAGTGGAAGGGACTTGGTGGTACAATATAGGGCTGTGTGCCACACAGGTAGGGATGTACCAGCTTCATGGCCCAGGCCTGAAGAGAACTGGGGGATAAATTATAAAAACCAGGTCTCAGGTCAGAAACCTTCAAAGTTATTCTGCCACATCCTTGGGGAGAGGATGGTTGGGCTACCGAGGTCTAGGAGGCCCTGTTTTCTAAAGCACATTCAACATCTGCCAAATTGAAAACTAATTTCCATACCTGGGCAAGAATCCCATTATGCTACCTGAGGACCTGACCACTGTACTACAGCCTTGCGATGCCTTGTTTGATCAGCAGGTACAGGTAGAGCCTCCTTAATTCAAAAATCCAAATGTTTCAAAATTTTCTTTCTGAGTTTTTAACAGGATGCCTAAAGTAGAAAATTTTCATATCCAAATCCATGTAATAAGCTGCAGTTAGAACACTGAGATTTCTTCCAGGATGTGCATGAGGTATGTATGAAATACATGCCATTATACATACATGCAGCTATTTCAAAATCAACAAAACAAAACAAAACACAAAAACCCCCACAAAAACCCAAACCCACACTCCTAGTCCCAAGTATTTCAGATAGGGCTGTTACTTCTGAACCAACAAGGGGAGGCTACATTCACACAGTGTGGTTAAATCATCTTGCTCCAGAGCAGGGAGAAGCTGAGGCTACAGCTATAGTTAACAAAAACTTGAAGAAGCCCCAGTTCAATGAGATTTCCATAATCTGTGTTAAAAATGACAGCTCAAGACTTTAAGTATAAAGTGAGGCAGAAAACCTGCCCTCTTATCTTAAGGAACAAGTGGTAGCAATGCACTGGCTTGTCTTTTTGTTGTTGATTTTTGAAAGGCCAGATTCTCCTTCTAGTTCAAAATAAAACAAGGCAGGCACAGTGGTTTATGTTTGTAATCCTAGCGCTCAGGGGGATAAAGGAGGAGGCCAGCCTGGGCTATATAGACCCTACCTGTCTCAAAACAACAAAACAAAGAGGATGGGGCGGGTGAGCACCTGCAGAAGGAGAAGAAAGCACCATAGAAACCAAGACCAGAGACCATGTGTCCAGATGAACCAAATGTGGCTGATCCTGGGGCTGACAGTCAATCCTGGGTGCAGATCCAGGCCCCCACCTTCCCCATGTGAGTAGAATGAAAAACAGATCTATGGGTCTGGAGAAGTCAGATCCTTGTCAGAGAAAATCAACTGAGGGCAATCAGGTGGAGAATTTCTAGGGCAGCACTGCCTATCCTGACTACCTGTGAGCGTTGACACCTAGGGGTAGAGAAAGAGCCTAGAGGAAGCAAACCTCTTCATCTTCTTAGGGGACCGTGGCTGATGTACTGTCATCACTACAGCCTACCATAATTCTTGATGACAAGACCCACTGACGTGTTAACCCCAAAGCTGAGTAATCAAGAGGGAGCAAAAGCTGGGTGTACACACCTTTAACCTCAACACTTGAGAGGCAGGCAGATCTCTAGGAGCTCCAGGCCTGCCAGGGCTACATAGAGAGACCCTGTTGAAAAAAATAAGGCTCTGGGCAGCTACCAATTCCTGCCGTACGAGGATCCTTGTGCCCTCACCACTACTGTGGTGCCCAGGGATATAGCAATGAGACTCAAGAGGCCCATGGCTGGGCAGCTGTTACTCACCTTTAATAAAATGACAGATTCAGGAATGACACCGAGGGTACCAAGGGTGGCACAGTCATCACTTAAAATCTTTCCATCAATTGACAAATTCTGGTCAAAGGGAGCAACTGAAAATGCATGCATGATCTGTGGCAATATAAAAGAAACACAGTCTGTATAAAGGAAAACACTGAGCCCTATACCACTTGAAGACATAAAACACCGATTCTAAATGACATGCAAAATCAAAGGTTCCAGAGCACAAAAGACTCAGTGTTTGCAGCCAGCCCACTTGTTAAATTCCTAGGGAGCCCATGATGCCTGAGAGCTGAGCGTCCCTGGGAGGTCCAGCCTTAGGAGCTCAAGTGGAGGAGACAATTACACACACAGGTTTTTTGTTTCTGTACCCTACTGCCTTCCCAGGGTAAGCAAGTAGAGCTTGAAGGTAGGGTGTGTTGCTCTCAGCACCATCATCCTATTCCGGGACTCTCCTGCACCCTTTCAAACAAATAGGAACGTGTTCTCACTGAACACCATTTTCACCAACAAATACAAATTCTCACTTAAAACCACTTTTAGGCCTGGTGTAGAGGCAAGTGCCTATAGTCCCATTTATGGGGAGGCTGAAGCAAGAGGACTGATCAAATCCAGGAGTTCAAGTCTAGCTTGAGCAACACATTACGACCCATCTCAAAATAACAATGAAAATACAAAAACCAAAAACCTTGCCTAAATTAGCAAGCAAGCTATTTGGAAAATTTTAACTTCTTTACTCCTTTAGAAAACAGCCTGGTCTATGTCACATATTCTTAGACCGAGTCCTAAGTCTCTAGAAATCAAAATAACACTTCAGGGGAAGGGCCATGTGTCTCACCCCAATATTGGCCAAGGAAGATGAAAGTTAAATACATTTCAAAACATTTGTTACACAGAATACTTCAATGCCTTTCCAAATTCAAAAGAAAGCAAGAAAAAGCTATTTTAAAAATAGGCCTGGTGGTGCAGGCCTGTAATTCTAGCCACTTCAGAGGCTTTGGTAGGAAGATCAAGTGTAAGACCTGCCTGGGCTATAGAATGGGTTCAAGGCCACAAAATAATTAAAATAATTGTTTAAATCATTTCTGGTTGAAGAGATGGCTCAGCACTGAAGAACACATGGCTGTTCTTCTAGAGGACCCAAGTTCAGTTCCCAGCACCCACAGCAGGTGGCTTGGCTGTATAAATCCAGCACTGCACTCACATGAACACACACATACACATATAATTTAAAAAAAATTTTTTTAAAAAGACAGGGTCACCCATAGCCTCAGCTGGCCTGAACTCACTATGTAGACCAGGCTGGGCTAGATCTCACAAAAATCTACCTGCCTCTGCCTCCCGAGTGTTGGGATTAAAGATGTGCTCCACCATGTCCAGCAATAACAAAAGATTTTTTTTTTTTAAACTTTAAATCATTTTTGGATAGTGATTAGATCTGTAGAGCAAGCGAAGTGAGGCTCAGAAAGGCACAGCTTGGAGAACTTCAAGAGCATTCCTTTTGTTTTGCTTTGTAACTGAAGAGACACATTTTCAAGGGTATTCTATTAACACAGCTTACGTTAATTATACCAACATCCCTCAGGTTAGGGGAAAGCCTTTTCTACTCCTTGAGACCAGAAAGACAAGTGTAGAAAATCAGCCCTGAACTATGTATGTGAAAAACAGCCCAGAGCTTCACAAACTGGAGAGATGATTACCACAAAAGCACCTTGGTAATAATGGCATACAGACTGAAAAAGAGTAAGGTTGAGAGCAGTGACCTCCTCCCTACGACCTGGGTCAGAATGCTACTAAAAAGACATAAGCTCCTGGAAAACAAGCAAGGATTGAACAGAAACCTGTGGCCAGTCATGCCAAGGGCACTGGCACTGCCAGAGATCATAGCAATAGGCTTATTTATAACACACAGGAAGTACCAACAGGACAGTTCTGCCAGCCCAGTCTAGTGTGTCAACATCAAGCAGGTGTACCCAACCTTAGGCTAGCTAATGGCAGCTGTGAAAATCTAGCATCCCTTCTGTAGAGATGGGTGAAGCTAACCATATGAAGAAGATCATGTCTTGAAACGCTTATACCATGAGACAGGAAAAGCATCAAACACCTTGAGACATCAGCACCATCCAGGGGGCTGACACTCATACTGTGTACTTAGCCCACACAAGGACATTTAAATTCATTCAAAAATGAATGAAGCACTTATTAAGAAGTCACCACAAGATAAGTATTGTGCTAGATGCTGGAATTATAAACCAAAAGAGTCTGCAGAACAATGGTTACAGTAGTCCCAGGGGGTGGCACAGGATGTGTGCAGGACCTCCCAGGACACAAAGTTCTATGACAGGGTTCAAAATAAGGTGTCACAGAAGAGGCGCCAGGAGAGGAAAGCTGGCACCTGGTGAGAAACAACTGCTTCAGAGAAAGGGCGGCAAACAGAGGCAGGGGGCCATGAAACAGCAACTCCTAGGCTGTGAATGTTGGTACAATGCCTGCATATAACCACACAACACAGGCTGCCTGGGCAGTGGGTGTAGCTTCCTGAACCCCTGGGGCCTACAGGCCAACAGCAGGGCCAAAGTGAGGAAATGCAGAGAATTCCAGCTATTTCACCCTGGGCCCAAACACTTCTACCAAAAAAGCAAATGGCACCCAACATCTTCTGGAAAATAAAGTTTGAGGTCAGAGGTAGAATATAGCAGAAGAGCAACTGCTTATGAGTTAGGGCCTAGGATTGATCCCTTACTTTGCAAAGCCAAGCCAACGGGAGAAAAACTGGGAAATTATTGAAATCAAACCTGTAAGATCTTTTGAGAAAGGAAACAAATCAAATGCCATTTACTATTCAGCATCACAGAGCTGCAGGATGAACTAACAACTACACAACTCAACTTCTGTAGGGCTCCCAGCAATCCTGTGTGGCAAAATGTCTACAACCAAGCACTTAATGTTACAGACGGTAACCGATGACCCTGTCAATGCAGTATCCTCAAAGAAGCTCCATCCAACATGCTACTATAAAAAGCACCCACCACTACCACCAGAGGATCCCATACATGCCCACTTGGCTGCCATGTTATCTGGGCTGCCAGGCAAAGGGTCACATCTAGTTGACGCTTTCAAAGCCACCACAGCAGTGAGGGAGAATTCCATTCCACTGCCTTTTCTTTCAGTTCTGTTTGATTCATGGTGCTCTTTGAAGCAAGAGTCGGGGATGAGAGGGAAGACACTGCAAAGAAATGGGCAAGGAGAGCACACGTGGAGGGCTGCCTCTCAATAGCTCATCCATACAGGTGACCCACGCTCAGGTGGAGAGGTTATTTCTGCTGCCTTCTGATTTATTCTTAAAAAATAGTGGTCCATAATAAGAGCAGCACAGGCTTTTTAAAATGTCCTTGTCCACAGGGACTCTTTTTGTAATTTAAAGGTTTTGAATGTTCGAGGTTTACCGCTGACAGGCAGAAAGCCAGTGATGGAAACAAACCTTCTCAGATGTAAAGGGCACAATAACAGAGGGAAGATATTATGCCAACACGTTTATTTTCAGAGCCATGGGTTCAACCAAGGGAAACCCTGTTCTCAAGACAATCTGGAACACATAACACCCTCAAAGGAAGCCTGTACTTTAGTCTCAATTACAATGATAAGTATCAGCAACAAGAAAAATGCATAGCCAGTGAAGGCCACCACATGAAGGCAGCAGGCGGGGAGCTTCCGGACAGCCGGCAGTGACTGAGATGGAAGGGGCCAGATTTGCTCATGGCCATCTTGAATCTATCAGCTCATTCTGTCCAGGTTTTGAGATACAGCACTGGGCTGCACATTTACAGAAGTTTAGTACTTATATCAGAAGTAATCCTACATAAATCATCTGAATACAGTTGGCGTTACAACCACCAGATTGATGTGCAAGCCACGGGGGGGGGGGGGGGAGCGGAAGCGGAAAAAGGGGAAGAGGACTTAAAATTCCAGCAAATGGAGGCCAACACGATGGCTGACTGGGTGAAGGTGACTGCCGTCAAGCCTAATGACCTGAGTTTGTTCCTAGGATCTACATGTAAGAAAGGGAGAACCAGGTCCTGTGAGTTTGCCTTTGACCTCCACATATGTGCGTGCGTACACGTACATTCTCATTCATTCTCTCTCTATGTTAAAAAAAAATCTAGCAAATGTACTTAATATGCTACCCAAATTCTGGAATGGTAGGGCGAGGTACTGCATAGCAGGACTCCCAGGAACCAGAAAGTGAAGGTAGGAGGGATTATATCAAGTCTGCGCTAGCCTGGGTGAGTTCCAGGACAGTCAGAGCAAGACTGAGGGCCAGTGAAATGGCCCAGTAGGTAAAGGCACTTGTCACCCAAGCCTGGCAACCTGAGTTCAAGTTCCAGAATCCATGGTAAAGGTGAAAGAAAACCAACTCCAGAAGGTATCCTCTGATCTCCACGTGTGCACCATGGCACATGGACCCGCTCCTTCATCCCCACATTACAAGCACACAAAATGATAATTTTTTTTAGGTGTCCTGAGAAACGACACCTAACCTCTGGCCTCCACATGCATGAGATTACACGTACACCCACACCAACTGTCGAAAATTACCAAATAAAAATCAAAACAACAACAACAACAAAACAAACTGCACTGAGAGTTCGTGACTCATCCTAGCGAGTAGCTCCCCAGAACTGTTTGTTTCTCCTTCACATTTCACAGCAGACTCACACACCTATTAGTGTTCAAAGAAAAACACAGTGTGCTATAAAGTGAGAGAAATTACCCTGAACAGTCTGGGCATGTGACAGATTAAATAGTTCTCAGTGCTTCTCACTGGAGAGAGACCGTGTGTGTACAACGATTTAGAATCTAAATACCACTTGATAAAAAAGATGTTTGGCTATTGTGAAAACCATGTCATTCTTCCTTTTTAAAAAGGAGTTATTTTAACTTGGGGGCCCTGCAGACATTCTTTGGAAATCAAAAAAGGCCTCTCCCCTTGGCTTATTACCAGGAACAGGCAGATGGTTAAAAGGTCAGCTGGAGAGAAAAGTTACCTATATAAAATAAGACAGAAACAAGAACCCACCAGGGGCCTGGCAAGTCCAGAGCAAACATGAACAAGCATTCAATGTTCCTCACCTGAATTTTCAATTCTTTTAATGTTTGATTAGCAGAAACCAACAGTGCCTTCTCCCCTCGGACTTTTCTATGCCTCATGCTCCGCCGGATGACCTGCTTCTGGTAGGCAATGTAGCTCTGTTGGGATATCTTTTGCCGCTTGGTCCCTCCATTGCTCTGAAGGAAAGAAAGATTCAAAAAGAGAAAACTCTGAGCTCCTTCATGTGAATCTGCTTGTGAAGCAAATCAGGAAAACAGAAGCTGTGTGTCTTCTGGTCCTGAAACCCTGTGAAATTCCACACCACCACCAAATTCTACAAAGATTTTTAGCAAGCTCACATATAATTGGAAGAGAGAGAGAGAGAGAGAGAGAGAGAGACAGAGAGACAGAGAGAGATCAACCTGTAACTTCATGTAGTGATTTAAATGTTGGTTTTAAGAAAACACTTCAAAGCAAAATAAGTTTGACCTTCAATCAGTAACAATAGATCATCAGGTAGGATAGTCTCCTTATAATCTCAGCACATGAGAGAGGTAGAGGCAAGGATTCTAAGTTCAATGCCAGCCTAGTAGGGCTACATAGCAAGTCTGCTTCATCAACCCGAAGGCTGGTGACATGGCTCTTGCTGCCAAAGCCTGACAACCTGAGTTTGTTCCCTGGGACCCACATGGTAGAAGGTGAGAACCAACTCCTGGCAGTTGTCTTCTGACCTTCACTGCACCTGAAACTCCCCAAAACATAATAAATAAATGCGCAAAAAATTACGAAAAACAAACAAGCCAATAAACTAGAAAAATTTCAAGATTACCACACTTCATAAACAAATTCTGATTTTTAAAATATATTTTCTTCTCTTTTGGGGGAGAAGGGGCTCAAGACCAAGTTTTGTGTACCATAGGTTGGCCTCCAAAGTTCTTATGTAGCTGAGGATGACCTTGGACTTTGTGGTCCTCCTGCCTCTGCCTTCATCTCCAGAGTGCTAGCTAGGATTACAGGTGTGTGCAATCATGCCAGTTTATATGGTGTTGGGATGGAACACAGAGCTTCTCCATGCTAGGAAAGCACAGCTGAGCCATATCCAACTCCCTCTTCTCTTGAGAATGATATGGAAGTGTAAAACTATTCAGAATTTTAAAAATGAAATGTTATACCTCACTAAAGAAATAAAAATTAATTTTTCTAAAAAGGAAGGCATTGTATCTCTTGTCATACTGTTCAGATAGGGGTAAAGGTAGGATGAGGAGAAACAATTTCATCTATAAAATATACTTGCAATGCTAAAACTGAATATAAACATACTCAGCTTGACTCCGTGTTTATATGAATTGTAATATAGGGCAAAGGAAAAAAAGTTTAAAAAGAAATGAGGTAGGGAGGCGTTTAGTCAATTACAGCATGTGAAACAATCTATTAGAAACCACCAAAGTCAGGTACAGAAAGGAGAGGGAAGGCAGCTACTCAAGATGGTAACACTCTAAGAGGCCTGAGTATGGCACTGGAGGACAACAGGGACACTGGGCTAGCTTTCACGGAGGCACATTATCACCTCCACACAGGACACAATGTTCACTTCTGGTATATGTAGGATTAAGTATTTACAAAGGAAAATGACCACTGCAATTGACCTAGAGAGTCAGAAAGTACAGACATATATATGAGTATATATTACCAGTTGTCCTAGCCTTATAGAAAGATAATAGCTAGGTACCAAATGTTCTAGAACATTCCTTTTTGTTTTTTAACAGTCTTCTACTAACTAAGTTAGGGGATGGAAGAGAGATTTAAGAACATCTTTTTCTTAGCTTAATTATATATCAGGATGAGGTGACTGGGGCTCGCCCTCTGGTTTCCAGAATGTCATTGGGGTATCAGCTATGGTAAGTGGAAGGGTTCAGGGGCCTCTGTGGACACATGTGCCCCACATGCATTATAAATGGATTCTTTAATTCACAAGCAGCTACCAGGATGCAGACGCAGAAGAACTCTGACTCAGGGTGCTACGAGTCAGCCAAATTAGCAGTTACCAAAGCAACATGAAAAGTATTTTACTCAATTGTGACAGAGGAAGTCAACATGAACCCGAAGTCCACCATTAGGAACAGAAATTATCAGCAATAACAGTACCCAACCTCACCTCGCCTTCCCAGTCAAAAAGCCCCAACTGTCAACTAAGATCTTTTAAAACTGATTTTAAATGGAGCTAAAGGCTTTTCCTGGAATTATTTTCTATGAAATCCATAGATTTTAAACCCAACTCAACCTACTAAAACCAATCAGTTCACTGGTTTTATTTTTTATTTATTTTTTTCAGCCCATTGGTTTCAGAAAGCTTCCAATTACCTAAATGATACCCAATACTGAGTATATTATTAACTGGAATTTTAGATAACAAGAAAGGAACTAGGTTGATCTGGCTTAGAGAGGCGGGAAGGGGATTTGTTCAACTCCATTAAGGAAAGCACTAATGCCTGAGTGGATGGCATGGATTTACTACAGCTATCACAGCAGCCATCTATGCTCTAAGAAGTGGTCTACACAGCATGGAGAAGGAAAGGGGAACATTATGAAGAGAGTAGATATGCTTCAGGGACTAGTTCGTCTTTTCTAAACAGAGGGTTAGAATTGAGAATTTTTTCCCTCATGAACCAAAACTATTTAAAACACCCTGTAGTATTACAATATCCAAACATGGAGAAGGGAGACAGAGGAAAATTATAAAGTATACAAAATAATTACGGCATGAAAAGCAGTGCTCTCTGGCATTCTCAGTCGTATTTGTAAATGTGAAATTGGTTGCCATCCACAACTGAGGACAGGAATTCCTCATCTACTTGAAAACATTGCTGTGGTTATGACCACAGCAAATAAAGCTCAATGTTCAAAAAAACTCAACCCTTCAAGGTCTGAATCACTCGAAAATGTAAAGAGTTTCCTAAACAACTCTTGCACTGAAAAGCAAAACCTGAAATAACAGAAACCGAGGACAAGAGAAATATAGATAAAGCTGAACTAACTGACCAAATTTAGTCCAGAATGGTGAATTAGCAACCAAAGACAAAACTAGAAGACAAGGTTCCCAACTGACAACTGAGCCATTCCAGGGTCACAGTCACTGACAGTTTGTTCCCACCACGCACACAAAGGACAGATCCGAAACACAGGGTGGATATGCACCACTCTTCAGAATGTAGATTTCGGAAAGAAACAAAAAGCAAAGTGGTGGCAATAGGCTGGAGGGCAGCTGTGTCTGCAAATTCCTAGAGAGGGATGTGCTAAGCCAAGCACAAGGTGGCTCACACCAGGGAACCCAGCATTTGGGAGGCCAAGGGAAGATCATGAGTTCCACAGCTGGGTGTGGTGGTGGCAGTGGCAGTGATAATGTGGATCTTTGTGAATTCAAGGCCAGCCTGGTCTATATAGTGAGTTCTAGGCCAGTTGGGGCTACAGGGAGACTGTCCTAAAAACTCAAAAAGCACCCCGCCTCAACAACACAATAAAAACCCAAAATATATTAGAAATAGATCGGAGTATCTCACTCCAACATCTCAAAGACACAACATATCACATATACACACCCCTGCATAGGGATATGGGACAAAAGAATAAGAAAACACCCTCAAAGCTTTCCTATAGACCCTGCTTTCCTACAGAATATATGGATCTTCTTAGCACTGAAGCCAAGGGCTTGTCAAGGTTAACAAAAGAAACTCAAATATGGCTGCCCACTGTCACAGGCTATGGCATAAAATTATGTGGTTTTGGTCCTTTGTGGGTATTTGTTTTTTAAAGAAGAACCTTAAATATGAACATTATTTTTTATTTTATGTGCATGAGTATAAGCATGTGTGTAAGCACACCTGTGTTGTGAATGCTTGTGGAAGTCAGAAGAGGGTATGGAATTCCCCTGGAAGTGGAGTTACAGATGATGGTTAGCCGCAGTGTGGGTGCTGGATATTGAACTCGGGTCCCTGCAAGAGCAGCCAGAATTCCTAACTGCAGTGCCATCTCTCCGGCCCCTTTTTAAAATATTTTATTATTATTTATTATTATGTTTTAATGTGTGTGAGTGTGTTTGCCTGCATGTATATAAGTGTACTCGTGTTGTGCAATGCCCGTGGAGGTCAGAAGAGGGTGTTGGGGTTCTGAAACTGAAGCTACAGATAACTTATCAGGAATCATGTGGGTGGCTAGGAATTGAACCCAGGTCCCCTGTAAGAGCAGTCACTGCTCTTAACTGCTGAGCCATCTCTCTGGTCCTTGTGGCTGTAGTTAAGGTTAGTTTATGAGATTTCAGTAAGCTATGGGTAACAAATACTGACATATCCCTTCACATCAGCTGTGAAACTACAAGTAACATTTACCTTGGAGAGCCCAAGATTTAAGACTTTCTTAATCAATGTAGAAAATGAAGTAGCATCCATGTGTAGTGACAGGCCAACAAACCCAGATAGCTGTACTCTGCAACAGATACAGCAGATAGCTACTCTAACACAGGGAGAATGCTAACCAGATTTGACTACCCTATCTTAGCAGTCAAGGAGATATCTCAATGATTAAAAAACAAACTTTAAGCAGACATTCATGCTGGCTGTGGTGGTACACACCTTTAATCCCAGCACTCAAAATCAGAGGCAGGTGGATCTTTGTGAGATGAAGGCCAGCTGGGGCTACATGGTGAGCCCTTGTCTCAAACAAACCCCAGCCCCCGCCCCCAACTCAAAGAAACACTTGCTGTTCTTAGCACCGGTGTCCAATGTCTCACAACCACCTGCAACTCCAGCTTTGGGGAATATGACGCTCTCTTCTGGCCTCTATGGGCACCTGCATGCACATAATACACTCAAGCTCACAAAAATATACACAAAATAAATCTTTTCCTAAAAGCATAAAGTATCTACAGAATATGCTAGGAATGCAGCAGTCTAAGAGGCTGAAACTTATCCACACACCCCTCAATCATATTAATTCCTATCTTATTTCCCGTTATGACCTTTTTCCCCCCACAGGGGATAAGAAATCTTAACAGAAAACAATCTTTGATTCTGTTATATTTTTGCTACCTAGTGTACAATTCTCTTATCTCAGTTTCTAGAGTGCTGGGATTATAGGCGTCAAAACAGTCAATCTTAATGGAAAATTGTAAGTTGATTAAAGTGGAAAATGAGAGAGCACTGCATCAGTAGATCTTACTAGATTATTAAGATTTCCATTTATTTTGCTGCAATATAGGAACAGGAGTTAGTATTTTCATAGTTAAAGATTCCATGATTAAGCAACACACCAAGATATACAGGTTGCTGTGGTTTTGCCTTTTAAAAAATATTTATTATGTGTGTGAATGTATTGTTGCAAGAATGTAAGTGCACCTGTGTTGTACAATGCCCTCGGAGGTTAGAAGTGGGCACTGGATTCCCTAGAAGTGGAGTTATGGATGGTTGTTAGCTGCCATGTGGGTGCTGGGAATCAAACCTGAAAAACAGTGTAACCTCTGAACCATCTCTCCAGCCGTTAAAGATTTTTAAAATCTTGATAATTTTATTCACTGTGTGTGTGTGCACGCACATGCACCATGGAACACATGGAGGTCAACTTGCTCGAATCAGTTCTCTCTTTCCACAGAGTGGGCCCCAGGGACTGAACTCAGGTATCAGGTTTGGCCAGTGCCTTTATCCACTGAGCCACATCAACAGATCTTGTTATTACTTTTAGTTATATGTCTGTGTGGGAGTATATGCAAGTACGTGCAGTTACCTGTAGAAGCCGGAAGAGGGTGTTGGGGTCCCTGGAGCTAGAGCTAGAGATAATAATAAGATACCTGACATGGGATCTGGGAGCCTAACTCAGGTGCTCTGCAGGCTTCCTCCCCTCTTTTTCAGTCTTGCTATGTAGTCTTATTTCCACCTAGGAGAGCAGAGATTGCAAGGGTATGTTCCACCACACCTAGTTTCTTCTTTCTTTTTGAAAGTCTTTTTATGGCTCTAGCTGGCTTGAAACTCACAGAAAATTCTGCATCAGTCTCACAAGTGCTAAGATTATAAGCACAACCTACCACATCCAGCACTTTTCTTTCTTAAAAACAAGGATTCCAGGGCTGGAGAAATGGCTGAGAGGTTAAGCACTATTTCAGAGGACCTGGGTTCAGTGCCCAGCACCCATGTAATGCCTAAAAATCATCTATAACTCCAGTTCTAGGGGCTATCACGCCTTCTTCTGGCCTCCTTAGGCATTGTACACATGGGTGCTTCACATACATGCACACAAAACCCACGTACACATGCGTGCTTCACATACATGCACACAAAACCCACATACACATAAAATTTTTTTAAAAGAAATAGGAATTCTGGAGTATATATAGTGCATGTTTTTTTTATGAGAAATTAAGGCAGCCTGTGACATGCTACCAAAACTAAAGAAAAACAAATACAGGATAAGGGCTAAAGAGCTGGCATAGTGGTTAAGAGCACATACTGCAGTTACAAAGAATCCAAGTTTCGTTCCCAGCACCCATGTCAGGAGGCTCACAACCACATGACCTCCCAGAGAACCTGTACTCACATGCACATACACACACATAATTAATGGTAATTACAAAAATTTGGGGGGGAGGGCTGAGACAGATTTCTGTAGCCCCAGGTGGACTAGAACTTGCTATGTAGGTCAGGCTGGCTTCCTCCTGCGCCTGCCTCTGCCTCCCAAGTGCTGGGAATAAAGGCATGTACCATCACACCCAGCTAAATGAATCTCTTAAAAAAACAAAGTAACAAAGGACAAAAGCGGGAAAGGAACGAGAATCAATATCCCACTGAGGGAGCAGACATGCCAGGCACCTGGAGTCACTGCTGTTGGGGATAGTGGCAGAGACATAACAACGGAAAGAGCTTCAACACGTACTTGATTAAAGTCGGGATCTTTCTCTCCATCGGGTTTAGCTTCTTCCTTATCCTCCTCTGTCTCAGAACTACTCACATTCAACTCGGGAGCCGAGTCCTTCATCACCTGAATGTACCAGGATCGCAGAGAGAAATGGGTCAGGCCCTAGAAAGGCGCTAGCATGGAGGGTGCAGAGCTGTCGGGGCATCAGATGTGAGTGGATCAGGAACCCATGGCTGCTTTCTTTACCCTTTAAGTGCTGGTAGTCTAACCCTGTGACACATTCTTCTACTGAATGTGCTAATCATCAATTTGATAGGTCTGTGCAGGGCTGATCCAAAGTTCAAGGTGTTCTATGCCTTGCTAAATAGAGAGTATGGAACCTTTTCAACCATGAAGGGCCTGGGGCAGCAGAAGTCCCAAGCTCTGTAAGCACAGATATCCAAAGGACAAAGAAACACCCTTTGGTAGAACACTGTGGAATGCTAAAATAATGAAACATCAGCTGGTTGACATGGTAACTTTTACTAGATACATGTCCTAAAGGTTTAAGAAAATCCAGGAGGAAAGTGGAGATATTTATATTTTGTTCATTTTCTTGTAAGTTTAAAAATGAAGGTCTTAGCTTTAATTTGTTAAGTATAATTCCGACCTGTATTGCATAATTTGGGAGGATACCCTTCTAAAAATGTGTTTATTAACTAGCATCAAACAAAGATACTCTACTTTGTTTTCAATATCTCAAACCCTGGAATTTAGTGAGAGATGTCTAGAGACATGGTCAAGACCTACCCGCAAAGCCAACCCTGATATGGGAAGAATGCTCTAGAATCCCACCTGCCTATTTCACTTGTTCTTGAGGCCCTAACCTGGAGTTTCCTAGTCTTGCTATGCTCCTATCAATTCTAAACACAGTGGCCAGGACAACTTTTCAAACTAGAAGTCAAACCATACTAGGACTTTGCTTGAAATTCTCTAATGGTCAGCACCTACTCTTAGGAGGAAAAGCCCAAACCTTGGGCCTAATATGACACTAATAGAATCTGATGCTTTCTCTTGTATCAAAATCAAACCCTGGAATAAAGATCTGAGAGCAGCACCAAGCACTTTGGCAATCACTAGCCACATGTAGCAGCTTAATGAATTCTAAGCAAAAATTCAGCCCCACTGTAGCTATACAGGGCTAATGGCTATCTGCAGTGAACAGCACATACACAGAATGTGTCAATCATGCAGAAGGCTCTGTTGGACAACACCAGTCTAGATTCAATGATTTTTACAAACAAGTACACAAATATTCTTTGTCATTTCTCTTCAACTTTAACACCAGTGCCAAACAGCTCTGAGAAAAAAAAATAATGTGGCTCCAAGCAGTTCCTGGTGAAAACGTACTACAAGTCAGAGGGCAAACTTGATCACTGTAGTCATGGCTACAAGAAGGACCAGTACCTTTTTATTGTCTACAACTTTGTGGACATAAATGGTGGCTTGGGTGTACTCTCGCAGGTCCCTCTGCTGCTGGCACAGCAAGCCTTCTCTGCAGTCTGGACAAAGAGCTAGAAAAAAATAGAACAGAAGCACTGGAGAATCACTGTGACGGAGCTGAGTCTAAAAACATGCAGCAGTTGCTACTGTAGTCAGTAAATCACAGCAATGTTCTCAATCAAATGATGTATTAAGCTGTACGTAAATAATAAGGAAATCTATTTACTTTCTACAACTAAATATATAGATAATGACATCTCACATGGCAGGTCTCCCTAAAGAATTTAGAAAGTTACATAATCTTTAACAATAAGCAGGTAATACAGTAGTCATGGACCCTTCTACCCCCCTTACAATGACAGCTTCTAATGGAAGAGATCAAAAGCAATATGAAAAACTTACTAGGCTCAGAAATATACTGTGTTTCTGAAGGGTTTACATCTCCCATTTCAATTCTTGTAATTTTAATTACTTTATCCACAACAAAAAGTTTTTGAATCATTTGCCACTCGCTGGGCCATATGAGAGCTATACTGTGCAAAAAAAAAAACAAAAACAAAACACAAAACACAACATGCCTTAAGACACATGGAAGTTAACAGAATAAACCCTATACCAAAATCAGCACCAATAACTGAATGCAAGGAAATTGGAGGGGGAAAACTCATTATGAAACAAGGAGTGATTTTCTCATATAAAATAGGAGAGCAGCAGTGAAACTGAACTGGTTTGACACCAGGGAACATTGCAAACTAAGTAAAATGTCATAAGAATGAGGTCATTTATACAAAAGACATTAAATATGCAATACTGTCAATTAAGTACACAGGTTATTAATTTTGCTTTTTTTTTTAAGCCAAAGTCTTAATATGTGGCTAAGTTTGGCCTGGAACTTGTGACTGTCCTATCTCAACTTTGCACGTGTGTGCCTGAGGTGAGTGAGTGCCTGTGAGTGTATGTATGTGACTGATGACCCTCAAATTCAGAACAGGAGTTACAGCAAGATAAAGGCAGAGGAAGGAAATGGAGAGAAAAGGGACATCACGCAGCCTTCTACTGTTCTCGAGTCGTGTGCTGACTGACGGGCTGCTGGGCTTGTTATAGCATGTGCTTGTATGCCGTTTATGCAGTACTAGGGATCAAACCCATGTCCTGGTGTACGCTATGCAAACACTCTACCAACTCAGCTACATCCCCCAGCCCTAGATATATCATTTCTAAATATTCAGCGTTCACCATTGCAACAACAGTAAGGAGAAAAAGGATGAATAAACCATAATCAGCATCATCCCCAGAGATTTTTCCATGTCTTATATTTACTATTATGTGCTGCACTAGGCCAGCCTCTTTCTCTTCTCTCTGAAGGTGGACAGCTGTAGAAAAAAACAACTATTAGGCTGGTGCAAAGGTAACTGCGGTTTTTGCAGTGCCAGAATTTGCTGTCAATACTGGATTACACTCCTGATGAAGATGCTTGCGCTATACATCCTTTCAGTGCATTTCTCACTTTTGTTTTTTGCTAATGACTTGTTGATTTCTGTTGATTTTGCAGTTGTTTTATATTATGGAAATGTTAGACCAAAAACAAAATTGAGCCATTTCTTTAATATGTGCACTGGGAGCTGCTTAGAGCACAGAGTATAGTAGGGGTTTGAAAAGTTTTGCAAAGGTGAAGAAAATCTTGAAGATGAGGATGAAAACAGCTGCCATGAAACAGACTAGAGCGATCAAAGTTGATCCTCTTACAACTACTGCAAGATAATTTGCCAAAAAGCTCAGCATGATGGTCACTTGGTACTTGAAATAGCTAAGTGGGTGCTTCATGAGTTGGAGTTGGGGGTGGGGTGAGGGGCTGCTTTGAATTTTCATTCTCCATTACTCTAGGCAACAAGGAACCATTTCTCCATCTGACTGTAACATGTGACAAAAAGTAAGATTGTCTATGACAACTGCTAACAACCAGCTCATTGACTAGACTGAGAATCACCAAAGCACTTCCCAAAGCCAAGCTCTTACCAAAAAAAGTCATGGTCCCTATTTGGGGTCTGCGGCTAGTCTGATCCACTACAGCAGTCTCAAACCCAGCAAAGCCATCACATCTGAGAAGTGTGTGCATGGCAAGTCAATGAGATGCACTGGAAACTCCACCGCCTGCAGCCAGGACTGGGCCCAATTCTTCTTTATGATAATGCCCAACTACACAGACACCTCAACACACTTATTTCTCTCAGCAAAAACGTGTTGATTGTAATGGTTCCTACTTTGATTAATAAAGATGTGTTTGAGCCTTTTTAGAGTTTAAAAATCACAGTCTGAAATTGCATTTCCTTTTGCACACACCTAATACAAGCAAGACTGTGCTCACTGTGTCTCTGGTGATGCTGTCCACCGACAGACACACTCTGGGTACCAGCAGAGAGGAAAAGGGTCCAGGAATCTGGCTGATAGAGGGATAAGGAAAGACATAAAGAACAAATTTTCCTTGGTGGCAGCTTGCCCAGCCTGGAGAAGCAGTCAGAGTCAGTCTAGCTCTATCTTTTTAAAGACAGGTGTGCAAGGTCTTAGATCCTATTCAAAAGGAATATAGTGAGCCAATCTACTACATTCCTGATAGACTTCATGATGAATGAGTGCTATCCTAAACACATTTCATCACTAGGAATAGGCAATCACATGAAGAGAAGAAACTCACAGTTTAGAATCTTCTTTGGTGAGGGAAGGAAATGTAAACATGAGTCCCCCATGGGGGCACAGAAGGGCGGCATTTCCAACTGACGACACAGGCGTAGACCTTGTAGGCTTTCTAGTTAAAAAATACAGAGGATAAATACATCTCACTGTGCATAAAGAAAGATTTTAATTAAAACAATCTCATGTTTTCATGTGTGATATGCATGTATATGCATGTTCATGTGTGTAGAGACAGCTATGTGCAGGTGTACATTGTGTGTGTGTGTGTGTCTGTGTAAGCCTGAGGTTGATATTAGGAGTCTTCCTCAACTGCTTTCCATGTTGGCCTCTCCCTTGAACTCAGAGCTCACCTATATGGGTTACAGGCCAGCCTGCTGTAGGGATTCCCGTCTCTGCCTTCAGTGCTATCATTTACATGGGCTCTAAGGATCCAACATCTTGGGGTGCAGGTACTTTTTAACCAGAGTCATCTCACCAGCCTGAAAGGATTGTTTTGTTCTTTTTTTTTGAGACAGGGTCTCCCTGTAGCCCCAGCTGTTCTGGAATTCACAGAGATTTGCCTGCCTCTGCCTCAGAGTGCTGGGATTAAAGGCATGCACCACCATGCTTGGCATTTTAAATTAGAGACACATGTAAAGGGATGAGAAATTACTGTGTGTCTGGAACTGTGTATATAGCATGGTAGAAAGGACTTTCCATATATGACAAGAGGTGACCTGAAAGGAGTCCATGAATTTTTCCAGAAATAGTCAACCCCAAAAAGTGAAATAAGAAAGCTGTAATTTCTACCTAACAAATTTTCGCCATTCTTCTAAAAAGAAGTGTGACACAATGTAGAGGGCATCTGTACCCTAGAACAGAAAGATAGAAAGAACACGTCAGCTTCTCTCCTTTGTATTAAAGGCTGTATGTGATCATACAGTAACCTGAGGAGGCATACCAAGCTTACAGTGCTCTGACCCCAGCCTTGCTGAAGTCTTCTGAGAAGTAGCCGGGACTAACTAGTATTCTTCCCCTGTCTCCTGGGATCTTTGAAAATCCAAAGTTTTTTCCTAAACACAATTGCAGGCCAAGTGTGGTAGCCCCACCAGTCACCATCCAGCTCAGGTTGGCCTGGAACTTGTACATACCTGAGGTTGTCCTCAACCTCACAATCAAAATCCTCTAAGAAAATGAAAGCTGAGCTGGTGTAAATCCTGCTTGGATAACTGAGAACGAGAGGCACTCTTGGCTGTTTTGATACAAGCCTGCCCAAAGGCTGAGAAGTGAAACAAAAGTTTTCTCCTCTGTTAGCAATTACTGTACCTCTGGCCAGTTACTGAGACATGGTCTGTTCTTGTCCTGGAACAAATTTGGAAGTGAAGTCTTTTGCTCATTTGCGATCATCTTATGTAAGGCTTCATTCTCTTCCCCTTCTCGCTCTAGAATCTGAAAGAACAAAGCAAACAGCTGTCTTTTCCCCACATCTGCATAGGCAGGAAGCTAATTCCCCTAGGAGGGCCAGGGAGGCACCTGCCACTCCCAAAGATGTCAAAGAGTCCTGTACCTTGCACTGGGAGCAGCATTCTTTGTAGCTGGGAAATTCGGGAGCCTTTGGGAAGTACTGCTGCAGCTTGCTCCAAGCCTCTTGAGACACGAGTCTTCTTTCATTTTCAGATATGCTTAACCCTCCTAAAAGGGGAAAAAATTGTATTTCAAAAAGGATGAAAAGGTTAATATCTATTTCCTATTAATTTTTTTTTTTTTTGCATCTATTTAGTGGGCAGGCACATTCCATGGCACACATGTGGAGGTCAGAGGATAGCTTGTGGGAGTCAATACTCTCTCCTACCACTATGTGAGTCCTGGGGATCAGATAGTCAAGGTCTCAAGGTCAGTGACATATGCTATTTCCTGCTGAACAATCTCACCGGTCCCTGTTTCTAAACCTTAAGGTAAGTCTATAGATGTTCTCTCTTATTTTTAGAAATTTCTTTGGTTCATTCCCAAGTCTGCACACTGGTCACTACACAAGCTAAATGTTTGATGCTACTGTAAATCCTACAGGAGCTAGCCATTAGCCTTAAATCTTAGGAGTTCAATGCACTATGGTTGAACTATCCCAGGATAAAAGATACACAAGGACAGGGCCACTTAGTGATCCAGACATCAGTAAAAAGGGGGTAATCGCACCCTTGTCAGGTTCTGAGTCCTGACAGGAGTGAACAGCACTTCATCTGCTCCCTCACTCAAATGTCATAATTCTCCCCAAAGATTTTCCATAACCCCTAAAATCATCTTCAGTGGGACAGTATTTTCAAGGCTGTGCAGATTTCATAGGTCTATTCGCTTTAAATCATCGAAGTTAAAGCAATGTACTGGCTGGGGAGTGGTGTACAAGTTTAATCCCAGTACTCAGAAGGCACAGGCAGGCAGATCTGTGTGAAACCCAGCCAGCCTAGTCTCAGTATAAAGTTCCATGCAGGCTGCAGCTACACAGAGACCCATCTCAAAAAAGAAAAAAAAAAAAAGTCACCTTGGGGCCTTTTCCACACAACCTCCAATTTGCTATTTGCAATTTGTTTTGGTTTTTTTAAAAAAAGTTTATGCAACCAAGAATGGCCCTGAACTTAGAAGCCTTCCATTTCAACCAGTGGTGCTGGGCTGACAGGTGTGGACTACCACACCTGGCTTGTAACTGCTTTTGATAAAAACCTTTGGACATTCCAAGACCCCAGAAGTCAAGGGGAGGAATACTAGTCACACCCTCTCTGCCTCTTCTCAGAGACCTCAGCAAGGCTGGGGTCAGAACACTAACCTCAGTGGGCATCCTCAGGCACAGCCAGCTTTTCAGGGACATCCTCTGAACTTATCTGTGCTTACATTTTCTATTTGTTCAGACATTCTAAAGTGAAAAATTAGTGAACCACACTGACACACATGGGTCTCATCACTCAGAGACTGATCTGAAAATTGTTTCTGTACCCACTGACAAGATGTATGAAAGAGTAACAGAGCCGCATTTCATATAATACATAAATTAAGGACCAGAAAGATGAATACACCCGAGCCAGCAAAACTAGTAACAAGGCTATCCCACCTATGCCCAGTAAATTCTAATAGCACAGGAAGCAAGCTTGCATTAGTTTTACCCCTCATTCCTCCTAGCACTTTGAGGAAACCCAAAGAGAGGTTATTTTAAGACAGGTGGGGTGATGCATGCCAAAATCTCAGCAGTCTGGAGGATCACAAGCTTGAGGTTAGCCTGGGCCACAAGGCAGGATTATGTCTGAAGGAAAGAAAGCAAGCCACATCCTATCAGGCCCTCTTCTAATACTGCTCCCTTGCTGTCCCTTGCCTCAGGGGCTTTGTATTTGTAGCTTCCTTTGCCTCTGGCATCCTTCCCCAGCACAAACACAATGCTCCCTCCAGTGTCTGAAAGGAATAGAAAGATGACTGATAAAGTTCAG
The DNA here is from genome assembly GCA_035773235.1 of Eospalax fontanierii. Lineage (NCBI taxonomy): Eukaryota > Metazoa > Chordata > Mammalia > Rodentia > Spalacidae > Eospalax > Eospalax fontanierii. The sequence continues at coordinate 15,264,402 of CM069553.1, forward strand.
AGGAGCAACTGTTAAACAGAAACAGTATTGGAAGCTTAGAAGAATGTTTAAGGAAAGCAGGGATAATCCTAGCTATCTGAGAGACTGAGGCAGGAAAATTCCAAGTTCAAATGCTGGCCTGGGCAATCTGATGAGACACTGCCCCCCAAATGAAAGATAGGAGGTGGCAGATACGGCTTAATGACTTAAGAGCATTTGCTGATTTGCGGAGGACCAGGTCCTGTTCCCAGTACCCGTATAGTGCTCACAACTGCCTGTAACTCCAGCTCCAGGGGATTCAGTGCCTTCTGGCATTCCCAGGTTCCTGCACACATGTGATACACATGAACTCACACAGGCACACCCACAAACAAAAATTTTAAGAAGAATCTTTAAGAAAAAAAGAAATGGCTGGAGCTGTAGTCTAATGGTAGAGTGCTTCTCTACCATACAAGACCACTCTAGGTCCAATCATCAGTACCAAAAAAAGATGAAAAAATTATTTTGCCTTAATAAACTTATCACTAGAAAAATTAGGTCACAATAAAAAATTGACTGGGCCAATGAGATGGCTCAGTCTGTAAAGCACTTAGTCCACAGGCCTGACAACCTGAACTCAATCACTGAAACTCATGTAGAGGCAGGAGATCCAACTCCTCAGAGTTGTTCTCTGGCTTCCACATACATACATAATACATGCTATGCTTGCATACACACTCCATTTTTTTTTAATTGATTCTTTCCCCTCTCTCTTACTTTATTTGAATTTTTGTGAGAGGGTCAGTCCCATATAGCTCAGACTGACCTTGAACTCCTGATCAATCTGCCTCTACTTCCTAAATTACTAGATTACAGGCAAACACCACCATGCCCAACGAGAGATTTTTTTTCACCCCCTAGATATAAAGCTATAATGAAGACTACAGAGAAAAGAATTAACACCAAGAAAAAACTTTTTAAGCTTAAAAGAAGATGGAGGAATGGCTACGTAAAGTACTTGCTTTGAAGGCATGAAGACCTGAGTTTGATAACTAATACCTATGTAAAAACAGCTGGGTATGGTGTCAACTCACCTGTGATTCCAGCACTGGGGAGGATAGGCAGGCCCCTGGGGCTAGCTAGCCAGACCAGCCTAGTCTAAATGGTGAGCCAATAAAAGACTCTATATCTTGGGGCCAGAGATGGTTCAGCAGTTAAGAGCCTTGGCTGCTCTTATAGAAGACCTGGGTCCAGTTCCTAGCACCCACATGGCAGCTAAAAGTTGTCTGTAACTCCAGTTCCAGGGAGTCCAATGCCCTCTTCTGGCCTCTGTGCACAACGCTTGCACAGGTGTACTTATATACACGCAGGCAAAATACTAACAGACATAAAATAAAATTCTTTTTTAGAAAGACCCTGCCTTAGGGCTGGAGAGGTTGCTCAGAAATTAAGAGCAGTGGCTGCTCTTATGAGGATCTGGGTTTGATTCCCAGCACCCACATGGTGACTAAAACAATGGTCCCTAACTGCAGTTCCAGGGACCCAATGCCCTCTTCCGATCTCCGAGGGCACTGACAAAGTGCACTTTCATGCACGCAGGCAATATACCGGTACACATTAACTAACTAAATAATTTTTTTTTTTAAAAAGAAAGACTCTGAGATTGTCCTCTGGCCTCTATTACATGTGCACACATGTATAGACACACCTGCACACACTTCCAACACTGCCACACATGCACAAGTATGCGTATTTGTGTATCACACACAGTGGATAAAAGAAATACAAGAAAAATTAATGCTAAGTTGGTCAAAGTCAGAAAGTAACCAGAGGGGCTGGGACTAGCATGACGACTTATCAGGTAAAGGTGCTTGCCACACAAGTCTGGTGACCTGAGTTCAATCCCCAAAAACCAAGTAAAGGTGGAAGGAGAGAACCTATTCCACAAACCATACTTTGACCTCCACACCTGAGCTGTGGCATACCCTCTACTTTTTTTTTTTTTTTTAAGTGAACTTAAAAGTAGAAGCAACCAGGGCTAGAGCTGGCTCAGAAGTTAATGGTGCTTGCTGCTCTTGCAGAGGACAGGACTGAAGTTCAGTTCACGGCATTCACACTGAGAGGCTCTCAGCAGTTTGTAGCTCTAGCTCCAGAGGACCCACTGCCCTGTTCAGGCCTCCATGGGCACTACACATACATGTGGCCTACCATTAAACACACAAACACACACAAAAAATAAATCTTAAAAAAAAAGTAACCAGATTAGTTTGCTACAGAACTATCTCCACAGACCCAGGAAGGGGGAGTCAAGAAGTTAGAGTTCAAAAAGAAAAGGAATTAAAAAAAAGAAAAAAAAAAAAAAAAACCAGCCCTGTCAGGTATGGTGGCACATGCCTATAATCTCAGTTCTCAAGAGGAAGAGGCAAGCAGACAGATCTCTGTGAGTTCCAGGCAAGCCTGGCCTACACAGTAAGACCCTGGTTCCCCTGAAAACAACAACTGCCTAGCCTGGTCTTACACAATTAGAATCCCAGCACTCAGGATGCTGGGGAAGAAGGGTTAATTTGAGTTTGAAGCTAACCTGGGCCATAGAGGAAGAGTCTGTTTCAAAAATCAGGTAATGGACTAAAAGTCTATTTAATTCCTGTTTAGTGCTACCGCACTTACCTGCCATGTGAAATGCCCTGGGTCCAAACTCTAGCAACACAAAACAAGAAAATCCATTTAAATTTTTTAAATTATTTATTTACTTACTTATTTGTTCATTTTATGTGTATGAGTGTTATGACTGCATGTATATAAGTGCACTCATGGCGTGCAAATGCCCCGGAAAGACAGAATAGAAAGTTGGATCCCTTAGAACTAGAGTTACAGACGGTTGTGTGGCACTATGCAGGTGCTAGAATTCAAACACAGATCCTCTGCAAGAACAGTCAGTGCTCTTAAGCTCTGAGCCATCTCTCTAGCCTCAGAAAATCTTAAAAAAAAAAAAAAAAAAGCCAGGTGTGATGATGTACATCTTCTTTAACCCCAGCACTTGGGAAGACAAGACAGGACTACACAGTGAATGAACTGTCTTGAAATAAATAAAAGCCTGTCGGGTACTGTGCCATATACTGGCAATCACAGCACTGTGAAGACTGATACAGGATGCTCCCAAGTTCAAGGTCAGAATGGATCTTTCTCAAAGTAAACAAAATAAGCCTCCTCTCCCATCCCCCACTGTAAGAGGTAGTTAGGTCTTCATTCCTGGCATCTGTCCTGCAGATATTCCTATAATCACATACATAAAACCAAAACCACAAACACCGATGAGATCCAAGCCCTCTGCATTGCAAATGGGGGACAAAATAGAAGAGAGACAGGGAAAGTGAGCATTCTATCCTGAACACAGGTGTACCAAGCCCTCTTCACTGCACAGCCCCACAACAGTGAGTGAGAGGTGGCCTGCATTTTCTGAATAAGGAAGAAAGAGGCTCAGGGAGAAATCTTTGTGACCCAACAGCAGACATAAAGGAAATTCTCAGTGAAACAGGAGATCAGGGCACTGATCTGTGAAGACTGCAGTCTGTAGGCCTGGCAATGACAATTCCAGAATGCTAGTATCACAAATGAAACAGGGTCACAGCAATGCAGACACTGTAAATCTATACAAACACTGTGAAAGACGCCATGAAACCTACAGCTCTTCCAATAAAGACCTGCACACACTTCTGGAAACAAAAGGGGGAAAGCTACCTAACTAGGGTAAGCTCTCAAATATTAACAGAATTTTCAGACAGGTATGCTGGCACACACCTGAAATCCCAGCACTTGGAAGGTAGAGGCAGGAGGATTCTGAGTTGAAATTTAGCCTGGGGTACATAGTGAAACCCTGTATCAAAAAAGCAGAACAAAGCAGAGTAGAGTAGAGCAGAAAGAAAAAAAAATCCACAAAACGAAACTTTAGGGTTACTCCTCAAGAAAATGTGTAGACAAACATGACAAGCCAGTATTAAAAGTGATGGCAGACTTCAGTTTCTGCTTACCGTGAGGACACAGAATGTCTTCATTAAAATTTAATTCCTCTTCCTCCTCCTTTCTTTCTTCCTTCGATTCATCTAATCAAAAGAAAAAGGCAATTACTACTCTGTTTGTTTCGTCTTAAAGTTCAGAGTAGCACACACACTGCAGAATTTTAAGAAAACTTTAATTCTGCAATTTTATACTCCACTGATTCCTATAGTTGTACAAAGGATTATAGTTCCTTTCTCTTAAAAAGTAAAAACCTTCAATGACAGCTTATATTTTAAAAAATATTTTATTATTTTCATTTTATATGTATTAGTGCACTACCTGTATGTATGTAAGGACATTGGATTCCCCTAGAACTGGAGTTATAGACAGCTGTTAGCCACCATGTGGGTGGAGTTGAACCTGGGTCCTCTGCAAGAGTAGTCAGTGATGAACTCTGGGTCATCTCTCCAGCCTCAACAGCTAACGGTTTTAAAGAGGTTATGCAAAAAGGCTGATTATGATGGCCCATACCCTCCTTCTCCTAATCCCAGCACTGAGGACATGCAGGCAGGAAGATCCGGAGTTTAAGGGCCAACCTGGCCTATGTGAGAACTTGTAAAGTTTAGACTATAAAATGTGCCTTATCCCAATTTGTAAGCTAGCTTATATATCCTAGTAATTAAAGTCAAGGTCACAGTCTGGCTACTTCTTTTCTTAAATTCACAGATTAACCGAATACTGAGTTGTAAACTAATGCAGTTGTTTTCCATGTCACGAACGGCATTTTCATCTCCTGCTCTTACAGGGGCTGAAGAGAAAGTTTAAATGAAATAAAAATTCAAACTTTAGTGACAAGCTATAAAATAGGAAGTCTGCTTTTCTCATTAATATCCTGCTTCTAATATCTGCTTATCCCTGCTATGTGACTGATTAAAGCTCTGTCCACTAGAAATACAATCAAATGAAGAAATTCTGAGTATCAAATTAGACTAGCTATACATGGCTTTTCTAGGACAAGTAGCTAAGACACTTTAACATACTCAATCTACATAAAGAACATTCACTACCAAATGTGGTGACACATACCTATGATCCCAGCACTTGGGAGATAGAGACAAGAGAATTTCTAGTTCAGTCTCAGCCTGGGCTAAATCCCATCCTATCTCAAAAAAAAACTAAAGGGGGAAAATGTTACTAGTGACTAAAAAAACTGAAACAGAGTTAGGGTGTCACTCAATGGTAGAACACATGCCTAATATGTATGTGTAAGGCTCTGGGCTTGATCCTCAGCTTGGCAAAAAAACAAAAATAGACAACCTTCTCTCACAAAAAAGCCTCATGTACAAAACTAGGCAGAGGAAGAACGTAATCAGATATATTCTGTCTTTATTACAAATGCAAATAAAAGCTACTTTATTTAAATGGGAGATGCTGAACTTCAACAATAATTTTGGGAATGGGGCGTGTTGATGTCGACTCATTTTGCATGTATCAAACTGAATGCTCCTGATACTGGCAAATGCACGAACAAGCCTCCAACATACTCTTAGGAGGATACTCATCAGTACATGCTAAGACATACCAGGAGGTGATGATTACAGATGCATCTAGCATTCTGACCCACTGGGAAACAGCACAATGGTAGAGTGCCTGCAGAGGCCCTATGTTGAATTCCCAGCATCACAAACAAAACAAAACAAACAGCTAGTTCCATGAGCCAACAATTTCTCAGAAGTTCTACTTCAGAAATAATCTAGGAACTATACACAAGAACACACAAGAATATTCACTGCCTCTGTTCCTTATGTACTACTTGTGAAATGGTGAGACAGGACTGGTTAGGTTAACAGAGCCATACAATGAAATAAAGCCTACATACAAATCAAGAGCTGTATGTTTTGACAGTAATGCAAACCAGCTCCACTGTGAAAAGCCATTATACATGGGGTTGGGTGTGCTAGGAGGGAATAAAGAGCTATACTGCTACATTAATACTTTAAAACTTTTAAAAGTTTAACTGGGGGCTGGGGAGATTGCTCAGTAGTCAAGATAACTGGCTATTCTTGCAGAGGACCTAGGTTCAGTTCTCAGCACCCACAGGGCTGCTAACAACCATCAGTTCTGGGGGATCTGATACCCTCTTCTGTGGGCATTGCATGACACAGCTTTCAGGCCCACTGGGACTACAGGGAAACCCTGCCTCAAACAAACAAAAACAGACATGGTAGGGATGGGACAGAGCTAGAGAGGTGGCTCAGCTGCTAAGGTGCTTGTCTAGCAAGCAAAAGACACTGGGCTGATCCCCAGCACCACATTAAAAACTAGGTGTGGGGTACACAGCTAGAATTCCAAAAGGAAACAAGAAGATAAAAAGTTCAAAATTATCCTTAGCTATATAGTTTGCAGCCAGCCTAGAATACATGAAACGGCTTAAAAAAAAAAAAAAAGTTTAAAATACATATTTCAACAAAGTTTAAAAACAGAAATAAAAATAAACATACGTGAATGCCAATATTCAGAAATAAAATTCAATGGAATTGGGGATTAGTGCAGACACAGAGCGCTTGCCGTGTGAGACCCTGGGTTCCATTCCAAGTACCATAAGAGAACAAACAAAGAGGAAGGAAGGGGTGTGATCACACAGATTCCTAACATCACTGCTGTGGGCAACTAACCTCAATATCAGTAAATGATCAAATTACATCTCTATTTCACATCTAAAATAATGTAAAATACCTTAACTTCCTTTGGTATCTGTAAAAATTGATTATAAAATGAAGTTTACTAGTAGGTTTACAACATCTCCATTTCCTGTTTGAAAACAAGTATGTGTAAAGTATTGCAAGTAACAAGCTGTTGAAAACCTGCCCTCCTTGATAAAGACCACAGATGCACACACTCACTTGAGAAAGGTCAATAGCTTCTATCCTAAAGCCACAATGTCCTAAGCTCACACTTACAGTGTCTCTGTAGCTGACTTCCTTCTCTCAACATTTAGCCTAGAGCAGAACGGGAAAAAAAACTTTACATGAGCCCAAAGTCTGGTTGGCTGCAGAGAGTCCAGAGGGAGTTGTTGAGTCTTTGAGCACTGAGTCTTTCTTGGATTTCACTAACTGAAGATCTATTGTTTACACTTAGCTGTTTTTTCTGAAACTACAGTGATGACTATCAATTTTTATTAAGGCAATTTTACTGAAAATGAACACTGCAGGGTCCTGGGGAGGTGAGGGATTTCCCACCAAAACCAAGAGCAATCTGGGCACGGCACGCAGGAGCACACCAAGTTGGTGGAGCACATGGGATCAAGGATGGACGACAGCAGTTTTGCCATGGAACCCCTCAAGGTCTCCAAGAGCACATGAATCTCAAAGGTCATCATAAAAAAGCGGGGACACAAACCTGCCCAAATGAAGCAGGAGCTGGGAGGACCTCAGTGGGAAGAATGAGGCTCCCACCCTCACTCCTCAGAACAAACCCTTAGATCCCTAGAACAAACAAAATGCACAGATTCTAATTCTGGAAGGATGGACACCCCGTCACCTTTACTGAAGGAGCTCCCGTTCATCTTCCCGTTGCTCTGTTCAGCATCACCATCCTGCTCATCTAGCTGTTCAAGAGCCAACTGGCGCCAGCTCCGCAAGGACGATTTTCCCACCCAAAATCCATCATGGCTGTGAAACAGAGTGAACGTTAACTCATATAAAGGATGATTCCCAATGTTATCCTTCCTCTCTGTCCCTCCATGTGAGGCCCACAACTGAAATGAATTATAAGCACTGAAATCAGCTACTGTGCACAGGATTCTTTTTAACCCAGATCCTCATGATTAAACTGCAGGCATCTATTGCTTTGTTTCCATTCTAAATCTTCCTCTTTCTCCTACCTTCAAGTTAAACTCATGCCAATCACATCAAATGGTCACACATATACCACATGTACATACATGTACATGTACACACGTATACACACACCCACACAAATTAAATGTTAAGAAAAACGGTTTAACAGATAGTTCGGCTGTATAGCCCCAGGCTGTCCTGCCTCAGTTTCTCAAGAACTAGATTATAGGTGCTGAGCATCACCACCCCATGAGCAAGGTTCACTTGTGATCTGCTCTGATGTCCACTTCACCTCTGCTAATGCCATCCCACTACCTTCAGTGAGTAACACGTCGCCATGTTACTGTCTCCTTACAGTGTTTAAACCCTCATCAACAGCACGCCGAGCAACATACCCCTTCATTGTTGCTTTCAGTAGATTATTTACAGTTTTGTAATCTTCATTCAGCTGGCTCTTCAGACGCAATATACGACAGCGTTCTACAACACACTCCTTACACAAGGCTTTCACTAGAGGAGAGAAAAGACAGAAAATAACTTCACTCTCACACTGACTTCCTATGAGGAAAATGTTTTCAGACTTGGACAAAATAGGCAAGAATTTTAAATCTAAATCACAATTTTTGACAATCCAGTCAGCCAGCCTAACCCTAATTTGGATCATCTAGATACTTGTACAACAATACTGTTTTCTATACAAAGAAGAGATGAAATGTTATAAAAGCTCTAGGAATCATATAAAACGTGACTGGTTTTTGTAAGTTTTAAATTCTTTTTATTATTACTGTATATGGTGTGTGTGCACAAGCATGTGTGGGTCACAGGACAACTTGCAGGAGTGGGTTCTCTTCTACTATGTGAGTCCTGAGGATCAAACTCAAGTCACTAGACTTCATGACAAGTCCTTTTACCCACTGAGCCATCTCAGTGGACGTGAAATGTGATTCTTTGAAAGCGCTTCCAGTGCATGGATTATTAATTCTGAATTTAGAACAGTAATTTAGAAAGGGAGACTCCTGTGTATACAGGAAGGCTTGGAAGCATGTAATTAAATGCTGCATATAACCAGAAAATAGCACTTAACCTCAGAAAAGAGGAACTGGGGGCCAAGCAATTTCCTTCGTGTCATCAGAGTCTTGTGAGGAATCTGTTTTACCAGTAGCAGCTCATTAACAAGGTAGCCAGGGGGGTGGAGAGATAGCTCAGTGGTTAAGAACACTTGCTGTTCTTTCAGAGGTCCTGGGCTTGATTCCCAGCACCCACATGGTGGCTAACAATCATTAGTAACTCCAGTTCCAGGGGAATCTTCTGACCTCCAAGAGCATTGCACAACACAGGTGCACTTATACACATGCAGACAATACTCTCATACACACAAAATAAAAATAATAAAACAGTTTAAAAGGTAGCCAGAACCAAACAGAGTGGATATTCTATAGTTATACATATTCAAGGTAGAATTAAGTACTCACCAAATTCACAAACTAAGAAACAATTTACAGATGAAATACTGTTAGAAATCTGCTAACTTAGAGAAGCAACACTACAATCAGGAAAACAAAGGCTCGGGGCTTTTCAGATAGGTGGTAAGTCATGTGGGGTGACTCATTCAGAGATTTATCTATCTGCACCCATTGTCTCACTTCACTTCTACTTTATTCAGTAAGTCCATTTTGCACAGCGTAGGAGTCCTCGGTCTAGTCTGCTTCACTGTACAGTCTGACTCACAGAGATCACAGACTGCAGCTGAGAAGCTGAGAAGATGCCGTGACATACCAGTGAGTCTTGGACCTCCTCCATATCGACTGTAGAAGATGTCAGCCGCGTACTCGGATATTCTCTTCATGATGGATATTTTGTCAGGATGAAGCTTGTCATGGGAACACAGGCAAGCATGATTATCAATGGGCTTGGTGGGTGTTGACTCATCCAACCACTTTTGCAACCATTCAAGAGACACAAACTCATAAGGCTCTGAGGAAGAAAGGAATGGGAAGAAACTATGTATTTTTTACAGTTTTTGGACTGATACAGTCACTGTCTTCAAAAGACAGTTCAAATTCTGTCCAAAGTCAGCAGGCTCGCAAGAATCGAGGGGAGGTAAGTGTCTGCTGAGTGTGACTATGCATCCTAGTTAGCTAGCTCTCCTGGGAGCTCACGAGCTGTGCATGGAAACATGATTGCACAGAGCCCTAAGATCGGCTGGTATTATTAACCACATTCTACAAGAGGCATCCACAGAGAGAAGTGCCTTGCTTGATAGCACAGCAGAGCTTTGATCAGGACACCTGTGTGCACTGGCTACGACTCATGCTCACACTGACTGGAAAAATCACCACCTCGTCCCTGACTATGTGTATTCATCAAGTATTTTCACAAGTATGTGATATACATCTGAAAACTAAAATGAAAAGCTAGATTGAGCTCTAAGTTAGAAATTAACCTTATCAGCTCTAACTTCTTTCACACTGCATCCAAGACGAGGCTGGTGCCAATTAAGAAAAAGTATGATCTCCAAAGTCCATGTTGTGATCTATTCATTTTATCACTATTTATTCCAAGAAAATAACATATTTGAAAGTTCTAGGACAAAGTACACTAGAACAGAATTATCATCGATTTTGAGGTTCAAAAATTAAGAGAAAACAAAATACTTCCAAATGAATTTGAATTTGGGGAAAAGGGAGTCCCAGAGTTCCCCAAGAGCCAAAATTAAAAATAAAGGGACAGCTTTGATTACTTACAAAGATCTCCAGTGAGTCCCAGCATAAACATAGGAGAAAACATACAAAGTTGAATTCATGTATTTGTACTGTGCACTATGTCTGGCGAGATCTGAGGGACAGACACTTCAATGCAAAGTTTATCTCCACCAGTTTCACATTCCCCAGAGTCACACATCCAGAAAGCTAACTCCCATTTAATTTTAGTAAAAAACATTTCAATTCTGACAAAAACAAAATTTGGAAGTGTCAAATCAATTGTTTTTGCTAACACTGGACAGCCTCAAGGAGGTCCCACCAGGAGGTTCAAAGGCAGCTGCAGGGGACAGTGTACAACCGCCAGTGGGGACCAAGGGCTAATCCAGCCCTGCCTCCAAGAAACTGAATGAGTGACTTAAACTCTCTATGCTTCAGATCTTTGATCTGTAAAATGAAGGTAATAATACCTGCCTTCAACCTACCTCACAAAGATGTTGCTGAGTGAAAATGATAAGCTATGTGAGGCACTTTAAGCTTTTTGGAAGAAAAGAGATACAGAAAAGTTAATTATACATTCAAACAATATATAAAAGAGGAGACCTCCTAAGACGCAGAACAGACAAAATGGTTGTGGCATCTTATAAATATCCTAGCATAGCAGGGTTTGTGAAGCCTTGGGTTTAACCCCCAGCATCACTTCTCAAAAGGAAGTTTAAAGAAAAAACACAGAACAATAATAATCTATGTAGCCCCTGAGCTAGGGGTACAGCTCACAGATAGAGTGGCTGCCTAATAGCAGCCACTCTTCACCCTGCAAAAATCATACCATAGGCAATTATGGTCGGGCTTGGGCTGTGCTGTGAAGAATGCCAGGGTGAGTGATCCCTAACCCGGGGCAGAACAAAAGTCTAAGCACAGCCGTTATTTCCCCATGCACAGAGATTAAAGTGTTGAGTAATTTTAAGTCTCTCTGAGGGAAAAAGGATTGTGATGCAGGGCTACATTGAAGGAATAATTCACCAGGTTTCTGCGTTGGTTCCGCTCTGCCCAGCAGCTCGGCAATACATCCTATTGCTAACACAAAGAATAAACCAACTGACTCTTACCACTAAATGCCAGGCGTAATAGTGGCTGACATCTGTAATCCTAGCACTCCTCCCTGAGGCAAGAGGATCACACATAGTCTGAGGCCATTAGGGGCTATATAGTGAGCTCCAGGCCAGCAAAGACTAGGTGAGACCTTGCCTCCTAAACCAAAAAGAATGCAACTGCTCTAGGGACAGACACCTAGAACTACAGCAGACAACAGAGGTGTGTACTGGACTTAAAACACCTCGCCACCTCTGCCAAGCTTCCTCCTTAACTGTCACACAGCATTTTTACTTCAGAGCCAGGAATTCCTTTCTCTTGGGTATAACACAAGAAGCTGTGAGTAGAGTTTGGAAAACAGGTTTGTAGGGAGCAACTCCTTTTAACAGGGGCACATGAACTGAATGATATGAATGAAGTCATTTCCTAATCATGCCCTGATAAATAAAGGGCAGATATTAACTCTTCTGTGCTAAAGTGCAAGACCACAAAGAAGGGACTGAATGCCACTCAGAAGCAATTTGGAATGAATTTTCCCCTTTGGGTGCTAGGAAATGAAACCAGGGCATTACACATACAAGCAGGTCTTCTGCAATTGAGATACCCTGTCAGTCCCTAGAAAGAACATTTAAAAACTTTTCTTACAGATTAGCAATTTATTGTTATCTTTGGCTTAAAATTATACCAGCAATGAAACATTAACATGAAAAAGGCAAAACTCTTAAGTACAATGATGCCTGACTACTCCTTTCTAAGTTAGGACCACACTGCCTCTCCTCTGTTAAGTAGGAGTTAGGCTGGGGAATTTGTATTGTAACACACTGCAACCAAAGGCATACCAGTCTTAAAAGGAGGCTTCTTAGAGACACAAGGTAAATTTAATTAAATCTAGTTAAAAAAATAAGCTGGGTTATGTGGATAATTCTAAGAATGGAGGTGATTGAGAAAGCTTTTCTACTCAGAGCTTAATATTTTGCTATTGAATATCAAGTTCATCTAATATCAAAATTTGTATACATATATGTCAGTTAATGCTCTTAAAGGAAAGAAACAGAACAGCCACAGTAATCCAATTGGGGCTAGGCTTAGAACATATCTCATAGGAGAAAAACCTTTAAAATCTAAAAAATAAATTTTATTGCATTTCAGTAAGTGACCATGCGGGACACGTGTGTCCACCATGTGGTTTCCGTAGAATAAACTCAGGTTGTCCAGCTTGGTGCCAAGTACCTTTACCCACTGAGCTGTCTTGCTGGCCCACAATAGAAAAATCTTTACAAGTCATGCGTGCAGAGGCTGACCTCAGATCTATCATTTATTAACAGCTTCCCAATTTGAAAAGGATGGAATAATGAAAATGACAGGAGATGCTACACTTTGATTATTGCCAATTCACATGGTAATTTTAGAATGTATAAGCTGGGCTCTGAGAATAGGGAAAGGCTTCTTCATACACATTTCTGTATTAAAAAGCAACAAAATCAGAAAACAAAACACCCAAGGCATTCAATGTCAATAACGTCCTAGAATATCTTACAGACCAGCTCCAGCAGGTAACCTTTGGTACAGCTCCTTCACCTCCTCGTGCTTTGCTTTCCCTTTATCCACACTTTGCTTTCGCATCTCAGCCATTTCAACACACCACTCCTCAAATTTGGAATTATCCCGATCAACCAGCTCTTGAAGAAAGGCTGTTCAAAACAGACAACAAAACAACCTTATCCTCTTTTCCAAAGAAAGACAAATGACTGAACTGATGTGTAAATTATCATCCAAAGATGGTGAATACTCTGGTGGCAACTTCCTCCTCAGTCTGCCTTTTATTAGGCTAAAGATCAAAGGTAAAACTGAAGATGCCCTCTGAAATGAAGCCAGAACCCCATCTGCTTCTCCATGACATCATCAACCACCCAGAACCATCAAATGGTTCAGAAACATCATTTCAGAACAGGCGATATACAGAGTGTGGGACACCGCAAGGAAACCAATTTCTTCTGCTCTACAAATTGAACAAAATAAAACCAAATATCAATGTTTGGTCTTTCGAACTTCACTAAAAATTGTTTTTGCCTTTCTTTGGGGTTAGGGGCAATAGAATAGCCCAGCCTAAGGCCCCTTCATCCTAAAAGCTTACTAACTGGGAAACATGTGACAAAACTTACTTGTACTAACATTTACATAATAAACTAGCCTATATAAAAGCAATCTGGTCTTAGGCATTAACCTTGGAGTACAGAATTCTAAGACATTTCATAGAAGTAACCCAGGAAAAGTGGATACCTGGTACTTGAACCGTTGTGTTGGTCTTTTCGTGGGTTTGCAGTCTATAAACCAACATGTATGCATTTCGAGAGCAGTGAGTTCCTTTGCCACACTTGGGTTTACGTGTCTGAGACTTAGAAGGCTCTGCTGGGGTACAGAAATTAAAAGACAATTTTAACTGCATGGCTTATACTTTGTTCTTTTTGGTAGGAAGAGGAAGAACATAAAAAATTATTTTCAGAGGGTGGAGAGATGCTTCAGTCAGTAAATTGTTTGCTGCACATACATGAGGCACTGATTTATCCCCCAGAACTCACATTCTCAAATCTGGGCATAGTGGCACAAACTTGTAACCTTGGTGCTGGAGCAGTACAGACAGGGCCCTGGGGCTGGCTGGCCCCACTTGACAAGCTCCAGGCTAATTACAGACCCTGTCTCACAAAGCAAACTGGATGACTTCTAAGGACCCGAATATTGGTCTCTGTTCTTAAACCTCTGCACTACCCACACACATACACAAAAGATTTTTTAAATATTCAAGATCTAAAACATTAAAAAGTTATATACGCTTAGCAAGATCCTTAGCTTTAGAGATTTTAAAAATATATAAAAAATATTTATTTTGTATATGTGCCCACACCAATGAAGTCAGAAGACAACTTTCAGGAATCAGTTCTCTCCTCCCAACATCTGAGTTCTGGGGATCAAATTCAAGCTATCAGGAAAGCAGCGGCACTTTTCCTCCACTGAGTAATCTCACTAGCCTAGATTTGGGGATATTTAAAGAAAGACAAACGCCCACGTCTGCTTGCATACTCCATTTCTGAAGTCTTGAGATAGGGTTGCCCTCAATCTTGGAATTCTTCTGCCTCAGCCTGCAGAAAGCTGTGATTACAGGCACATCATCAGACCCAGCTTTACACTCCATTTTTTAAATCTGAAAACATGTCTCTTAAGGACAAATCTAATAAAAAAGAAAAGTCCTATTGGCTGAATGTGGGACCCATAGCTAATGATCTCAGCCCTCAGGAGGCAGAGCCAGGAGGGCTGACAGAAGTTGGAGGCCAATCTGATCTAAAAACAAAGTACTGGGGCGGGGGGTGGGGGGGAGGACGGGGACGGGACAGGACGGAAGGATGGGGGACACAGACGGATGGACACAGTGACAGTGACAGAACTGGGGGAAGTACCACTAGTGTGACCTGACTTAGTCTAAAATTTATAAAACTAGCCCAAAGCTGAAAGTAGTATGTGCTTATCATCTCAGCACTCTGGAGGCTGAGGCAGGAAGATCTCAATAGCCTATGCTATATTTAACAATAAGATTCAAGCCAGCCTAGGCTACACAAGGCTGTGTCCATAAAATTCACACATACAAAGACATAAAATGTCAAGTCTGTGCACACCTATAATCTCAACACTAGGGAGGTCTTTAAGATACAAAGACTGCCACAAGTTTGAGGTCAGCTTAATGAGGTTATTTTTTAAAAAATCAAAAATTCTAATGAAAAATTATTAAAATATAAAAATAGGATGCTGGTAAGTGTAGATATTCTCTTAAATTCTTCTAAAATTTAGAACTGCCCACATACAGAATAGACAGTATGTCCCTAACAAGACTTAAAAAAATTTTTTCTTCTTTAAATATGTGGATGTGTCTGTGTAGGCAGTCGTGAAGGCCAGAAGAGGGGATCAGGTGCCCCAAGAGCTGGAGTTAAAGCCGTCTGCCAAATACCTAAAAAGGGTGCAGGACCCAAACTCGACTCTGTAAGAACAGTGCACACTCTTTAGTAAACAGTGAGCCAGATCTCCTAACAAGATTTTAAAGCCTACAACTTCTAAAACAATTTAGAATGATTAACATGAAGACAGAAGGCCTTAACCTCAGTAAAAAACACTCAAAATGAAAACAATCATTTACAATCTAAAGTCTATCAAAACTCTGTTCTGGGCCGGGCATGGTGGCACCCACCTTTAATTTCACCAGCTAACTTGGGAGACAGAGGCAGATGGATCTCTAGTCTACATACGGAGTTCCAGGTCAGCTCTGGCTATAGGGAGACCCAATCTAAAAATACAAAGAAAAACCTTTGTTCCTAACAAAGAATGATATAATAAAAAACAATAGAAATGAAACCTAGCCAACCTGAGTGTCACTTCAGTAAAATGGGAGCTAAGTCTACTTTGCAGCTTTGGTTTGAAATATCCAGCGGAGCCCTGTGTTCCGGATGCTCATTCCCCAGCTGGGCACTACTGGGGCGGCTGTGGAACTTAAAGAAGTAGGGCAAAAAGGTGAGTAATAAACGGAAATGGCATTCAACAGAAGTGTTAAAAATACTTCTTCAAACTTTAGGAGTGGTCAGCATTCAAGTATACGCAGAGATGACTCGAGAGTCATCAGGCCCACGTGCCAATGTTGCCCTCTTGTTGGACACCTTGGACTGGCTCTGATCCACTGAGAAGGAACCGCAGGAGCTGGGTATGGTGGTACACTGCTGCAATTCCAGCAGTCTGGGGAGGTGGGAGCTGAGGTGGGAGGATTGCCACTGAGGGCTCAAAGCCAGCCTGGGTTTGTCTCAAAAAAAAAAAAAAAAACAACAACAACAACAATACATTAAAAAAAAATAATCTTTTCAGATCCCAGACAATGAACTTCATCCAAAAATGCATGGAGGGAAAGCGATGAAGGCCTCAGTCAAGATGGTTCCAATTCTTCTGAGAAGGAAGTTGGCTGAAGACAGCTGAGTGATGGGAGCTGCTTTCATCCAGGATTCTATTTCAAGATGGCGTCTCCAGCAGACCTCACTACTAGAGACCAGCAGGCAGCCTCATGGGCACCACTGGGTATTGCTCTGGGTAGAGGGGGCTGAGCCGGAATGCTGCTCCCCTACCACAGTCACTAACTTCAGGAAAAGGACAAGCCCTCCAACATACAATCTACTTTTCAGGGCTGTTAGCCCACTTCATCTGCCCCAGGAAATAAATCTGGTAACTGACACTACCCTTCTTCACCTTAATGTCATTGTGGCTTCTCTGGGGCAGTTGGTTAGTCTGGTTTTTGAAGCAGGTATTGGTAATAAATGATGCTTGAAATACAATCTTGGGCTATCACGTGGTATCACAAATACTGCCAATAAAAAACTTGTATTTTAAAAGGGCACTCACAACTTAAAGGTTTTACCTAGATCTTCCTCAATCCCTAGTTGTAATTTCTTCCCCTCCATCTTCTCTATGTCTTCATCATTGAACTTGTACCATTCGCCAGACAGTGGATCTTTCACATGGGCGATGTAGTGGCCGGAATAAGCACTCACTCCTCTGTGTATGAGGACTGCACTGAGTTCATACACGAAGGACCCACCTGCAAAGAGGAAAGGGCATCAGAACAATGTTTCCCCACAGTTTTCCTGCAGCTTGAACACCAACTGCTGTCACTGCAATTCTTTCTATATCCAGCTAAATTCAAAACATGTCACCTACCCGGGCAGAGTGGCTGGCTGGATGTCTATAATCCCAGCATTCCAGAGGCTGAAATAAGAAATGCCAGCGTGGACCACAGCTGGATTGTGTTCAAAATGGGAAGAGCTATGACCAAGATTTAGTTTACTAAACAGTATGGATAACTTTTTTGGGGGGGGTACTGAATCACCACAAATTAGAAGTCAGTGTAGGCAGCACAGTAGGTTCCAGGCAAGGCTGGATTACAGATTAAAAATGTCTAAAAATGACCAAAATGCAAAAAAAGACCATGAAAAATAAAATCTTTAAAGTCTGGAGAAATCTCCCAAAAGAATCTAAACTTAAACCAATTATAAAGAGGAAAAGTTCTATAAGAATTTATACTACTACATAAATAAGCTTTATTAAAAACCAGAAAACATGGGCCTGGAGAGATGGCTCAGCGGTTAAGTGCACTGGCTGCTCTTGCAGAGGACCCGGGTTCGATTCCCAGTACCCACATGGCAGCTAACAACCCTCCTAATTCCAGTTCCAGGGATGTCTTCTGACTTCTGTGGGCACTGTATGACATGGTACACTTAAGATACGCAAGCAATACACTCATAACACATAAAATCAAATATAAAATATCTTTAAAAAATTAGAAAACAAGAAAAACACTATTAATATTGTAGTATCATAATACACTTGTAACTATAATTTAGTAAGTTTTCAGTACTAACACATGAATTAAAACTGACACAATTATTTAAAAAAAATACCAATAACATCTTTCCACATCATTAAATATTCTAAGAAACGATTTACAGTAACTATGCATAATTCAGTTACCACTTTCATATTCATGGATACTTAAACTGACAGGATTTGGACGCTTTTAGAAACAATTATTCTTCTGTAGCAAAAATCTTCACACCAAACTTTGATTATTTCACTGCTATAATATTCTTGTAACAGCAAGGAGTAGCCAGACATGGTGGTACATGCGTTTATCCCAACAGAGGCAGGGGGATCTCTGGGAGATTGAGGCCACCCTCGTCTACCTAATGAATTCCAGGCTGGTGAAGGCTACAAGGAGACCCTGTTCTCAAGACCAAAAAAACAAAACAAACAAAAAAATAAACCAGCAAGGAGGAAAGGCTAGTTCATCACTCAACCAATAAGCAATAAATAGGCTGTAGGCTGTACCCTCGTTTTCAACAAAGGACAACAGCAGTTCACTAAAGAGACAAAAATCCCAGAATTCTGAAGACACTAATGTAGATTAATACCCAAACCTGTTGAATTTCAAAATACTTAAGACACTGGGTTAAGATAAAAATATTTCTAAATTGGGTCAAAATCCTGGGACTTCTATGGTTAGATGAGAGACAGAGACAGAAATACTGGCCAGGAGCTGTCATGTCTGGAGTATGGGTGCAGCAGGGGAGACAAGACAGATTCTGCCTCAGCTAGGTGGAAAAAAACCAACCACCAAAGCTGTCCTGCAAAGCTTCCATTCAGGCACGAGTGCACGCACACGTGCGTGCGCGCACACATACTCACCCACACCCACACAGAGTAGTTCCAAATCTTTTAATTATATCGCTTAACTGGAAGAAAGTCAGAATTCCCTGAAACTGAATACTATGTAAAGACAGCAGCTAAGCAGGGTGAGAAGAGAAAATTTCCTGACAGCATCGTAGGAGCGTTCCTGTTCTCAGTGACTTCCTGACACACCGGCAATTATTAGCTACAGTCTCCATGCCATGCAACAAATCTCCAATCTTCTTCACTCAAGCAGCATTCTTTACAGGGAGGTTCCCCAATTTCCAATCCTCCACTCTCCACCCTCCACCCTCTGATAACCACAGCTCTGCAGCTGTTTGCTCTGTCTCTCTGTGCTGGACTTCGCATCTCGTCCAGGTTTATCCATGGGGTCACAAATGATGGACTTTTTTTGGGCTGCATAATATTGTATTTTTCAAATACCATGCTTTCTTTGAAAGAGTTCTTAAATTTAATAGATTACAGATATGAATCTGCCTGCTGCAGGAAATAGTTGAGGAAAGTTACCTACTTATAAACATTCACTGGTACTTGGAGGTAAGAAAAACAAATAAATCTCCCCTTTAAGTTCATAAGAACCTAGATAGCATGAAAAGTTCTTCAGAGTTCAGACCTAGGAAGTAAGTCTCAATACGTGGGATGTTCTTGTAGAGGACCCAGGTTCAATTCACAGCACCCACGTGGTAGCTTAACAACCATCTCTGAACTCTAGTTCCAGGGGAATCTGACTCTTTTATCTGACCTTGGGCACTATGTGACACAGGTGCACTTACACACATGCAGGCAATACACATACACATAAAGTAAAAATTGTGCAGAGAGCTGGGATGGGGTAGAGGGTAGGTACACTTAGCACACAAGTGCTCTTAGTTCCACTCCAGAACCAAAGAAAAATCACAGAAAAGGCTTACCCCAAGATCAAGGATCCCAAAATGCAGGGCAAGGAACAAAGACCACTAGAGTGGAGGGCGGACAGGGAAGAACACAGGAGACATTTTGCAGTGACAGTTGGCAACATTTCAGACTTCATTAAGAGTAAATAAATGAAATAAATGTTAAATATAACCACGACACGACAACACTACAAACACTAAAACCAAGAAAAGATTTAAAACCAGCACAATAAAACAGGATACTCACAAAGCAAGAACTGGACTGCACTCAGTGTCTCAGCAGCAGGGACAAGTACCCAAGACGACAGAAGGGCATCATCAGCACTACTAAAATACTCACACTCAAGGATTTTATAAGCACCAGCATGGTGGGGCACGCCTTTAACCCCAGCACTCAGGAGGCAGAAGCAGGTGGATCTCGTAAGATCAAGACCAGCCAAGGGCTACAGGGAGACCCATCTCAAGACCAAAAGGAAAAAATTCTACAAGCCATAATTCAAATAAATAAATAAATAAATAAATAAAATGATTCCTAGAGCCAAGCAGGTAGCTTAGTCAGTACAGTTTTGGCCACATACACATAAGGACCTGATCTGCACCACTTTTTAAAAAAGCACGGTGTGGGAATGGTGAGACAACTCAAAGGGTAGAGGCTCTTGCTGCCACACCTGATAAGCTGAGTGATCTCTGAGACACACACAATGGGAGCAGAGAACCAATTCCTGCAAGTTGTCTTCTGACCTCCACACATGTGCTTTCACGCCCCCCTCACTCACTCACTCACTCACTCAGAAAAACAAAAAGATGGGGGTGGTGTGCCTATAATCTCAGCACTAGGCAGAGACATGTAGATCCCAGGGGCTCACCTAACCTAACTGGCAAGTTCCAAGTTTAGAAAGGAAAGGGTAGGAAAATTTGTGGCCTCGGGACACAGGTTCTTAAAGTTTGGGTGTACCATAAATAAAGCTAAGAGCCCAATGGAGGAAGCAGCAATCGTTCCACCCTAGGGAAATCCTCCCAGATAACTGGCCACAAACAATGGCCAGTGTGCCAGCAGGACAACCAGGGCTGGAAGCCACTGCAGAGCTGTCTAACACTGCCAGCCAGGGGTTCTAAAACAACTAAACTTGAGACATTTAAAGACATGAGGAGCTTGAAAATGTTGCCAAACAGCAGAGAACCATAAAAAGGGATACAAGACAGGAAATGGAAGACATGTGAAAGAAAGCAGGACTGTGACTATCTGCATGAAGGAAAGAATAGCCAGAGTTGGGGCAGGGCTTGGGAGGGGAAAGATGTGTATGAAAACAGCATCATGAAACCCATGAATCTGTATACTAACCAAAATGTTAGTAAGACTGGGGGGTGTGATAGTTTGAATTAGGAATGTATCAGTAATCATACTAAGTATAAATAGATTAAGCGCTACAGCTAAAAGATCAAGATGTCAACTGGAGTTTTGTGTGTGTCTGAAACCCTTGGCTGACTGGGAGACACCTGGGTGGTGATTTTCCCAGCTTCCTTCAACAGCCCAGTAAGGCACACACAGCAGAATTTAATAGCAGGTTACTTTTGCTTGTTAATCTCCCAGGAGACAAAAACAGTATACCAAACTATAATGTACAGGGGAAGCGTGTTTATATGATATGCCTAAGGGGAAAAAAAAGTAATGGCAGCTCCAGGGTGTTGGGATGGTTCCCCATCTGGCTTGGGTGGTTCGCGTAGATGTCAACTTCCATGTTATGTGCTGAGCTATACTTTTTTTTTCTATTTTGAACTTTTATGAACGTGTTATATTTCACAATAAAAAAGGAGAAGACAGGATCCAGTGTGATGCATAGAGTTCAAGCTAAGGAAGAATAAGGAGTGTTTGGCACTCAGAAATGGCATAGACTCTGGGGGCTCCCATGTAGTGTTCCAGAGTGATTAGAGAACACAGCAAGCCACAGAAGCATAAGTGGAACTGTGACTTGTCACAACTCACATCACAAACACTTTCCTATCACACCACCATCCTAAAAGACAATCTAAAAACGCATCCATCAATCTAATATGCTCATCAACTTAAGACTGTAGTAGTTTAAAAGTCCCTATGAAATACGAAAGAGGTCTGGTTAGAGCTGAGCGTTGTAGCAATGGAAGACTGAGGCAACAGGATTATGGGTCTGAAGTCAGTCTGGCCTATATAGCAAGACTCTTTATCAAGGGGAGAAAAAAGGGATGGCGGGGGAATGGAGAGATAGTTCGGCAATTAAGAGGACCTGCTGCCCTTCCAGAAGACCTGGGTTCAGTTCCAAGCACCCCTATTGGGAGCTCACAACAGCCTGTAACTCTAGATCCAGGATATTCGATGCCTCTGATCTCCAGACTACCCACACATGTACATAATTAAAAACAATTATCAATCTTTAGAAATTTTTAAAGGAGGAAAACAAAATCATCCAAAACCATAGCTGAGGTGGTACACAGGCATCTAATCCAAGTTCGACAGGCAGGAAGGTGAAGAGATAGAAGCCATCCTGAGCTACAAGGAAAATTTGAGGAGAGTCTAGACTATATACAGCCCTGTCTCCCACACACAAGTGTTTAACTGTGAGTGGCAGAAAGCAGATGCAGGCAATGGTAACGTGTGCCATGCCTAGCGTGCCTGAGATCTCCAGGCAAAAACCAAAGCAAAACACTCCAACCCTCCCTCCTCAAAGAAAAAGGGAAGGGAAGGAGGCTGAATACTGAGTTCTGTAAAAACTGAAATCACAATATTATTCAGACCAACATAGCAAGTGTGGCTTCCGTAACAGCTGGAAAACATGTTTTTTAGCAGAGCATGATGACATGCCTGCAATCCCAGCACTGGGAAGTAGAGGAAAGAGAGTCGGGAGTTCAAGGCTGTCCTCAGACACATAGCAAAGTAGAAGGCAGCCTGGGTTACATGAGCTCCTGTCTCAAAAATGAAAACAAAACAAAGAGAACAGCTCTGTGCTTACTCTTACAAATGAATGTAACACTTGTCCAAAAAAGCCAGAGATTACAAACTGCAGTTAGCAGTACACTGCAGCCACGCTCCTCACCACAGCTCAGTGTCTGCACAGCCTGGTCAAACAGTACCTTTGTGCTCCACGTATGGCTCCATGTCCAAGCTTTCTGAGAAGCCAATGTAGGTGTTGAGCTTCTTCTTATGTCCAGTTTGCCTGGCCAAAAGGAAAGCAGATTGTAACGAGAGCCAGCACAACCAGAGTACACACACAGGCTCTCCCAGCACCTGAAAAATGCCACAGTAGCTAAACTCCAACCAGCAATCTTGGAGACAAGGGCGATGGCTGACCAAAAGGTTAAAGGAAATGAATTCAAAGTTCGGACTTCTAGCAGAACTCATACGCATGGGCAGATTCCTCTTGATTTTATGAAAGGTAATAAAAAGTAAAAAACAATTGAACAGTACTTTTAAAAATGTAAATTCTCTACTTCTCCAGTGGTCATCTACACAGCCAATGTCCAAGACTTTTACTATATGATTATTTAATGTTGACATCTGAACAAAATCTCTAAGTCTGGAGCTTCCAGCTGTGACCATTTCATTGTCTCCCCTGCCTGCCTGCTAGAGCACATACTTACCTGTCAAACACAAAACGCATCAGCTGCAGGTTCAGAGTGCAAGGAAGGCTCAGAAGTCGAATCTTTCTTGTAGCATTCTGCTTGCTCTGACAGTTTTCACAGAAGTATCGATTGTCTCCTTCTAATTTTTCTTCCTAATCAGGAATAAGACAGACTAGCATTTGGAAGGATTTAAAGCCAACAATCAAAGCTCTTATGTAAAGCATAATCTTATCATCTAATAGCTCCCATTCAAACTGAGGACATTAGCCTCAACCATGTTCCTCCTTACTCACAGGTCTTTCTTCTCCCTGCTCCCTTTCCCCGATCACTTAATGCTTCAATGTCCCAGGACAAGGGAATTGGCCCAAGTCTGTCAAACCCTGATTTCGTCTCCCCTTTGCACTATACCCTTCAAATGTAATATGCTTATAAAGCCAAACTTTATGTATGTGTGAATTTGTGGGATGCTGAGAATTAAGCCTAGAGTCTTCAACAAGTTAAGCAAGCTCTCTACACTGAACCAGGCCAAAACTTTTTACTGTTTTTTTTTTTTTTAACTGAGTATATTGCCTGCATATATGGAAGTGCAACCTTGTCATGCAATTCCCCTCAGAGGTCAGAAGAGAGTCTCAGATTCCCCTAGAACTGTAGTTATGGACATTAGTTGGCTGCTATGTGGCTGCTGGGAATAAAACCCAGGACTTCTGCAAGAGCAAGTCCATGCTCTTAACCACTGAGTCATCTCTCCAGCCTCTGCTAGTTTTTTATTATTTTATTTTATCTGTATGGGTAGTCTGCCTACATATATGAAAAGTCAAGGATGTGCAATGCCTGCTGACGCCAGAAGAGGTCATCAGATCCCCTGGAACAGAAGCTACAGATGGTTATTAGCCACCATGTGGATGGTGGGACATGAACCCAGGTCCTCTGCAAGAGCAGGCGGTGCCCTTACCACCTATACCATCTCTCCAGCCCTTGTTGCTGTTATTTGAGACAGGGGTCTCACGTAGCACAGACTGGTCACCAACTCTCTAAGTAGCTGAAGCTGGTTTTGAACTCCTGATTCTCCTTTGTCTACCTCAGCATTTGCCACCCTCCCCCTGGCCCCCAAATTCCTCTCCCAAGCCTGCTCTTCCCAGTCATCTCCCATCTTAGCAATGACAACATTCTTCCAAATGACCAGGTCACTGACAAACCTTCAAAGCCCTTGACTGTCCTCTTCATTTTCAGTGTACAAATTTGACTACTTTGAAAAGATAAATGTCAGCTAGCCAAATGTTAGTCCTCCCTTCTTCAGTTAGAAGTTGGGTGACCTGCATTCTGTCTACCTGAGCTCTACTCATCTTCAGGGTCTTCAAGATAGCACCCACAGCTGTCCTGTTAAAACACTGCCTGGCTCCTGTGATTATGGCCCTGACAGCCCTTCGATTTCACTCAAAGTACAAGTCACACTTCTAGCAAGACCTCTCTGCTGTCCTGCCACTGCCCGGAGCCTTGTTTTCTGTCACTCTTGCTTTACTCAAACACTCTGCTCTCAGTGTTTCAGCTGCTCCCTCTTTTCCTGCATGGCTCACTCTTCAGCTGTGGCCACTTCATTTCAAATCATAGGAAAGCCCAGACTTATCACCTCACACACTCCCAGCCCCACCAAGCCCAGACTGACCACCCCAGCCCCAAGTTGAGACGTACCCCCCCCACACTCCTAGTGCCACCAAGTTGAGACCTAATGCCTCTCAATCCCACCAAGCCCAGGCTAACCCCCGACACTCCCAGCTCCACTGTGCATTAGTCTTCTTGTAGTAGACACACCATATACTTTACTCATTCACTCAGTGGTCCTGCCCAATACCCATACCACTGCTCTATGAGCTCCATGAAGGCTGATTTTGCCTGTTTAGGTCAATACTGTCAGCCCTCAATCTGATAAAGTGCTTAACACAACAAAGGAAACAAGAAGTGTTTAGCAGAATAAATTCAATAGATGATTAATTATTTCAAGCATGCTAATGCACATTTTCCAAGTTTGAGAACACAAAAACATGTTAAGAGAGGAAGCTGTGTATAATAAACACATCTCTCACACCACACATCTGTTCACACTTGATAACAAAGGTTTCCTCTTAGCTGTTTCCACTTAGAATAAAAGGGAAGCCACTTCCGTGTTTCCACATAACTACACAGAAAGCAGAAATATGGAGGAGGGGCTAAAGAATTGCCATACTGATGTAGAAAGTATTTCCACCTAATGTACTCTGTTTCTCCTTATAAAATAAGTTAGCTTTTTCGTAACAGAGCCTCGACCGCCTTAACCACTCTGCTGCCTGAAACCACACGCACAACTTGACATAGTAGTATCCAACAGCCAAGACTGATTTTAAGATGTAGACCTCTTTGGTACTTCATAGTTTCTTTTGGACATTTACAAAATGTAGGTATCTCTTACACTGAAAAATCGCCACTAATGCTGCACCCACTAATCAAAACACCATTCAGAACAGCAGAGAAACCAGTGAGCAAAGAAGCACTCTGAGGACTGTGTACCTTCAGGAATTCCGAGATACAGTCGGTTAGCTGCTTGTGGCCTTGGATGTTTAACTCCAGTTCATAGAATTTCGATAACAGCTTAGACTCTCGGCCACACTGATTGCAGCTACAATAAAAAAGCAATAAAACTACGATTAGAGAAAAGCACATATATCCCAGACAGATGGCAGAGTATTTATAACCTTAAATATGCTCTGTCACAGAAATTATGTATACTACATAAACCGCAGGTTCAATAAAAGCACAAAGTGACTGGTGGGGGTGGGAGGGTCACCTACTTTATGACTAGGAAATTTCAAACAAGCATTGGGCATTAGCTTTCTAGCCAGTTCCAACCTCACTCTTTCAACCTACACTTCATAGCCATAAACAAAGAACTTGGCAAGACAGTTCCCAATACCTGGATGCGCTCAACTACAATTAGCAGGGTAGCTGTTTACATGTTCCCATGGAAATGTACTGCTATAAATATTTCAGGTCCCATGATAACCTAGATAACCTGGAACTGAACTGAAAATCAGCAACATGAGCCACTATCTTACATAGAACTATCATGTGAAAAGACTGAAGGAAGACTTACACGGTTACATAAGCGTACTCGCCACAGAACTGCTGCTGCACAATGTTCCTCACATCTGGATTCTTTTGTTTTGACAAAGTATCTTCCAACAGAGACATGAAGAGCTTTGAAAATTCTTGGGCATCCTACAAGTTTGGATCAATGAAAAAAAAAATTGTAATTCCTTGTGAACCTAACAACACTAACCAATGTTCCAGAAACTACCTGTACTTTCAGCTACAGAGCTACAAGTTTATGTCTATGAACCTTAAGAAATATAGTCAATCTCAAACAAAGGAAATATAGTGAAGCATAATGCAGAACATCCTGGGGAATAAAGGTGCTAAAAATGTAAAGCAGAAATTATAATTTTGTAAGCATCCTATCTTCCCTTCCCAGCACTTGAGCACCTAGGTCTGAAGGAAGATGAGAGAGTAAGCTGAAGCTGTTCTTACCTGCTGCTGCCCAGTGTCTAAGCCCAAGGCTTTAACAAAACCCGATGGATCGATATATCGTCTATTACTGTTCTGCAACAAGGCAAACAAGTACTGTAGATGCTCACAGATGCTCTGAGGCTCATAATCTACAGGAAGAAAAATACAAGTTCACTTATTTTAAAGTTGTGGCTTTCTTTTTTTTAATACTTATTATTTTTATTTTATGTGTATGAGTGTTGTTGCCTGCATATGTGTAAGGGCACCTGTGTGGTACAATGCCCAAGGAAGTCAGAAGGCATCAGCTCCCCTGGAACTGGAATTATAGACAGTTTTTAGCCCCAATGTGGGTGCTGGGAATCAAAGTTGGGTCTCTTTCCAATGGCTCTTAACTGCTGAGCCATCTCTTCAGCCCCAAGGTAGGTGTAGGTGTAGGTGTAGGTGTAGGTGTGTGTAGGTGTGTGTGTGTGTGTGTGTGTGTGTGTGTGTGTGTGTGTGTGTGTATATATATATATATATTTTTTTTTTTTTTTTTTTTTTTAATTCCTACTTCTGGCCAAAAGAAAGCACCAGATTCCCTGTTCCCTGGAACTAGTTTCAGAAGAGCGTGAGTCACCATGTGGGTGCGGGAAACCGAACCCAGGTCCTCTACAAGAGTAGCCAGTGCTCTTACTCTCTGAGCCATCTCTTCAGCCCTGAGCTCTTAAAGGTTATTCAAGTATACCTGCATTTACTCCAACTCTTTTACAGCTTAGAATGTTCTATACAGGTTAGCATCTCTAATTTGAAAACCTGAAATTCCTGCATTTTGGTGTTTCAGATTAGAGATGGTCAACCAGTTAAGTCTATGTAAATACTCTAAAATTCTAAAAAATTGAACCCACACAGCCAGGTGTAGTAGAACACACCTTTAAACCCAGCACAAGGCAAAGGCAGGTGGATCTCTATGACTTCAAAGCCAGCCTGGTCTACAGAGTTGAGTTCCAGGCCAGCTGTGGTTTCAGGGAGACCCTGCCTCAAAAAGACTAAAAGAAAAAAGAAAAAAAATTGAGTCCACACAGTTAAATCACTAAGAACCACATGGTGGAAGCAAAGAATAGACTCCCCAGAAATTGTCACCTTTACCTAACTTCCAAAGGTATGCTCTAGCAATAAATGTAATTTAATTTTTATGTGTAAGAGGGTGAGTACTCTAAAATCTCAACCATATTTGGGCAGAAAACAGTAGCACATGCCTGTAATGCAGCACACCGGAGACTGAGAAAGGGGAAATGCCACTAGGTTCAGGCCAGTCTGGCAAAAGAACAAGACCCTGTCTCAAAAAGAAGCCCCCCCCCCAAAAAAAATGTAAAAGAGAGAAGGGGTTGGGGGCACGTTGTCAAGAGTCAAGAAGCTCAGCAGGTAAAGGTATTTGCTTCCAAACTGGATGAGCCAAGTTCTAGTTTGATCTCCTGAATCCACATGGTAAAAGGCAAAAACCACCTTCATAAACAGGGTTCTAGTTTTCATATGTTCACTATGGCATGTATACCTACACATATATACACAAATAAATGCAATTTTAAAAACTACATCTGTCCTAAGCATTTCAAGTATAGGACATTCACTTTACCTGCAATAAGATCCTAAGTAACTGAAACTCTGCTTGCTCTCTAGGCCACTCCAGATGGCTTGTCTGCTAGCTTCCAGAGTCTCTTATATCTACTCTGTCTCACCACTGGCATGCTAGAATCACAGATGTATGCTGCTGCACACTGCACCTATTAACACTAGCATCGAAGGAAACAGTTCAGGGGCAGAGAACTAGTCTAGAGAGCTTGATGCCCTAGGTTCACTCTGCAATACCCACCCCCCAAAGAAACTTTTGTCAGAAAATACAACACAAGGCACTGGTAAAATATAATCTGTGGTGGCACTGGGCATGGTGGCACACACCTTCAATCCCGTCTCAAACAAACAAACAAAAATTGTAGTGGTTCACATCTGTACTACTAGCACTCAGGAGACTGAAGCAGGAGGATTGCTAGTAGTCTGAAGTCAGCCTAGGCTACAGTGTGAGTTCTAGACTAGCTTGGACTATAGAATATGATAGTGTCTTGATCAGAGCCAGTCTGATCTACACAGTGAGATCTGATTGACATAGTGAGATCTGATCTACATAGTGAGATCAAGGTTAGCTGAGGCTATAAGGAGACCATGTCTCAAAAAAAAAAAAATCATTTTGGCACCAAAACAGGGCTAAGAGAAAAGCGATCCATTTCAAAATGCTTATGTTTTACAGATACTCTTACTTTAAATAATTAATACACTACTAATATACATGTAATATTCAAATATTTGAATAAACAAAGCTTTGAGAAACAAATTTTTTACAATTTTTAAACTTTTTTGTAGACAAGGTCCCACTAGGAAGCCCTGGATGGCCTGGAATTTGCTAGGTAGATCAGGCTGGCCTCAAACTCCATCTGCCTCTATCTCCTGAGTGCTAGGATTAAAGGTATGGGTCACCACACTTAGAGAAAAAAAATTTAATTTGGGGTATGTGCTTCATCTGTTCATTTACTGGCAAGGTCTCATGCATTGCTGGCTTCAAACTGCTCAAGTAGTTGGAAGATGACCTGAGAATCTCACTAGGGAAAACTGAAAAAAAAAAAAAAAAAAAAGACTGATGGGGGCGGTAGACGGAGTGGTAGAGGCGGTGGTAGACGGGGTGGTAGAGGGGGTGGTGGTGGTCTATTCTGAATCCTGAGTAGGTTTATAAACCCTAGTACCACACTTAGCATGGAACAAGCACTCATGCTTCCGCCTTTGTGCCAGGTTCCTAAGTGACATGGCTGGCAATGCAGTCAGAAGGTCCCTACCCCATACCCTCGTCCCCAGGCCCACTGACCTTTTCCTCTATGGACGCCATCTCCCACTGGGCGGACGCCATCTCCCACTGGGCAGTCACCACAGGTGCTGGGGCACAGGTACAGTGCCCGCCGTAGCTCCAAATTAAGAAACCACACCTGGAGGAATGTGTTGACGTAACAAGTGGCTCCCAGGTTAGTCAGGCCTACAAACGAGTTCTACAGGAATAGAGTCACAGGCATAAAATTAAATTATAGAGATTTTTAAATTCACATGTTAAAGTTTTTAAAGATTAATTTTTACTTTCTTTTTTATGTGTATGAGTTCTGCCTGTATATAAGTGCACCTATGTCATGTAATACCCAGAGGTCAAAACAAGGCACCAGATCCCCTGGAACTGGAGTTATCAATGGTAATCCACTGTACAGGTGCTGGGAACCAAACCTGGGTCTTCTGCAAGAGCAGCCAGTACTCTTAACAGTGGATGTCTTCAGCCCCAATTTTTATTTATGTGTTTATAGGGCTATGTATGTTTTATGCACATGAGTGCACAGTCCAGAAGAGGGTGTCAGATGCCCTGGAGCTGAGTTTGGGTGGCTGTGAGCCACACAATGTGGGTGCTCGAAACTGAGTTTGGGTCCTCAGATGCAGAAATAGGTCTTAACCAGCATGCCACCTCTCCAGACCCTTTCTTTCTCTCCCCCACCACTCCCACACCCAAGGCAGGTTAAAAAACTTTAAGACTGTCCCAATTGGTTTGACATGGCCACCTTAAGCCTCTCATAGCTGGAGCTGGGACAAAACTTTCATGGAAGCCCTGTGAGTTGATCACAGAATGAAAAACACTGACATCTCCAGCCTCTTATATCTAAAATTAGAACAGAAGATTCTAAAAAAGATCAGTTTGGAGCATGTGCACATAGGCTTTTACATTTAGAATAACAAAACATTTAGAAAAAAATCCTTTGAGAGATAAAGAGGAAAGCAAGCTCCACAGATCCTGACCTTCAAACAATTAGAAAATATTGATCCAACATAGCAGCTAACTGGTGCACAAAATATTAATGTGTATTTTTTAAAGTAAAACTGTTTCACATATGTTCATATAGTAATAATACACTATACAAAAGCATCAGAAAGCAAATTCATGGGAACTTGTCCTTTAGATCATTACTTGCCTCAAAGACACATTAGTTTAAAATAAAACATGCAATGCTAAAGCAACATAGAATCAGAATTCAAATTAGGACTACTGGCTAAGGGTTTACTAGAATACATAATTACCTGTTTTAAAGCACGATGTTGGCGATTGGGGATGCAGTTCAGTACTAGAGATGTGGCCTAACATGTGCAAGGCCCTGGCTTTGATCCCCAGCACCCCCAAAATAAAAATTTTATACAATTACATGTGGTTACCATGACTTAAGTAGACTCATTGTAAAAAAACAAACAACAACAAAAAACACTACGTTCCACGTAATTTGACACGTTCTTCTGGCCTCTGTAGCACTATACAACATGAATGTGCTTACATACATGTATACACTCATACACATTAAATAAAAAGGTTTTTTTTTAATTGAGAAAAAAAAAAGCAATTTTAACAACTCTTCAAATTTACCCAGTTATGTCTTGAGTTCTCTGAAACCCCCATGGGTCACCTTCAGTCAGCAATGATTTACGATGCTTCCTTGCTGGGAAGAGTTCTGGGGACAGACTACGTGGCCTCTCTCCTCCTCTGAGGCACAGACCAGCCCCACTACAATAAGTTTCTGATCATTGGTGCTGAACTAAAAAATAAATAAGGAATACCATCCAGCAATTGCTCAGAGAATGATGGCTTACCTTCTTCCTCCTCTCACAGTTGGGATCATCAATGTTATGAAAACTATTTTCATCTATTTCTCCTAACCATATGTGCTCACCAATCCCAACCAAGCAATTCGGATTTCCTTTGCAATTTCGTCTACAAGGGAAAAAGAGAAAAGAATTACAGTTTAATTTAAAATGTGCCAAGGAGGGGAGAGGAGAAGGAAGAGCTGCTGAGAGTGGGCGTTGCTGCCTTAAGACAGATTCTCAGTGTGCAGCCCTGGCTGGCCTGAGAATTCACAGAAACCTGCCTGTCTCTGCTCAGTTGGAGTTTTTTCTAATAAGAAGCATGAGAAATGTGGAAGTGTGGCAGGTGAGGATGTGGCTCAGAGGTGGACAAAATTTGCACAGCTTGCAGAAGACCTGAGCTTCAATCTCTAGCACCATAAAATAATACAAAACAAACTACATATCCACAAGATTAGCAGAACCAACAAAGCCTGACTATCAGCTTGAAGCTGTGGAAATAAGCATGCATCAGTGCCCATGAGAAAGCAGACCAGTAGAACTTTAATAAGGGAGACTGAGAATCTCTAAAAAATTACATTAGCCAGGCACATTGACACATGCTTGGATCCCAGTACTCAGGAGGCAGAGGCAGGCAGCCCTCTATGAATTCCAGGCCAAAAGCCTGGTCTACAGAGAGTTCCAGGCCAGCAGAACAAAAAAGCATTACGTTATTACATTACTCAGTCACAAAATATTGAAAATAATCCAACTATCAAAGGGGTATGACTGATAGAATGATACAACTATAGAATTAAAATCACAAAAAAGTAAGATCGATCTGCTACGGAGCTATAATTTCTTCAGTTCTTTCAAAAAGCAAAACCCTGGGTCTGAAGAGACCAGGGCTTGCCATTCTTACAGAGGACTCATATTCAGTTCCTAGCCTCATAACTACCTATGACACCAGCTCCAGGGAATCTGATGTCCTCTTCAGGCCCCCACGGTCACTGCAAGCATGTGGTATACAGACACAGATGTGGTTACATACACATGCAGGCAGGATACAAAATACAAATAAATAATTTTTAAAATTTTACTTTTAAATTAATTTTTAAATTATTTTATTTTATGTATATGAGTGTGTTCTCTGCATGTGTATAAGTGCACCCATGTCATGTAAAGCCTACGGAGGCCAGAAGAAGGAATCAGATTCCCTGGAACTGGAGTTACAGACAGTTGTTAGCTGCCATAAGGGTGCTGGGAATCGAACCTGGGTCCTCTGGAAGAACAGCAAGTGTTTTTAACTGCTGAGTCATCTCTCCCGTCCAAATTAATTTATTTTTATTTTTTGTGTACAGTGCATGTACGTGAACCTGTGTTGTGATGCCCTTGGAGGCTTGAGGGCATCAAATACCTGGAATTGGGAATTATGGATGGTTGTTAGCTATCATGTGGGTGCTGGAACCAAACCCAGGTCCTCTGGACGAACAGCCAGTGCTCTTAACCACTGAGCCATCTCTCCAGCCCATAAATCTTAAAAAACAAAACACACACACAAACAAAAACCCCACTATGGAACATTTTTTGATAAAATGCAGAAATTAGAAAATGAACATGAAGCTGCCCATTTGTGTAAAGAGATATATAAGACATAGCTAGGGTAACAGAGCACACCTTTAATCTCAGCAGGGGGACCTCTAAGTTCAAAACCATCCAGGTCTAGAGAGTGAGACCCTGTCTCAAAACAAAAACAAAACTTCCAAGCCTGACAACCTGTCATGTAGAGCAGGCTGGCCTGGAACTTGTGCTGATCCTCCTGCCTCTGCCTCCTGAGTGCTGAATTATAGATGCACATCACCACACACGCCTGTCTTTTTTTCCCCATTTCTTTGTGTGCATGTACGTGTATATATGTATGGGTGAGGGTACACAGGAACCACACCATGAGTGCAGAGGTCACAGAACAACTTTCGGAAGTCTCTCTACCACGTGAATTCCAGAAATCAAACTCAGATCCTCAGGCTTGGAGACAAGTGCCTTTACCTGCTGGGCCAGCTCAAAATTTGTTCTCTCAAATTTTGTACTAAGGAGTGTACAATCTATTTACAAAATAAGGAATTAACTTCTAGGTTCCCTACTATCTTCCTGCTTCAAAAAGAGAATGAAAACAAATTTGACCAATGTAATAGCAGTCTTACCAATTTTATATCAAAGCCAGTTTGGAAAATTACTAACTAAAGAAATAGTATGTAGCTTAGCACAGAAACTGGGATTGATCCTTACACATAAACAGAAAATAAAATTATGGCCAGAAGCAGTGGACTACGAGGTCTGAGGAAGACAAAGAGCTTATTAATACTCAAATGAAAATAAATACTTGTTAATTCTTTCAAATCTGCTTTTCAAAGGTGAAAATGTCAAGTCTTGTTTGCTCCCTATCTCCTCTTCCACGGGGAAGTGGCAGGACTTGTCACATGGGAGACATGCCTATGCCAAACACAGTTGTCACTCTTAGAAAGTAGTTCCGGTAGAAGTATTGGTTCTTGGTCTCCTATTTTTTGCTGTTCCTGACAGCAAAATAATACAACCAACAAAAGGGAGGCTATTCTCTCCTATCCAGCTCCACCTTCCACTGCACCCCACACAAATCATGCCCACTAATTAGTTCTAAAGCTGGTTTCAAAGGGGACATAAACACAGTCCATAGCCTAAAATCACAAAAAGACTTTCAGAGAAGGCTAAAGGGTGAAGTTAGGAGCAATTTGTGCTATCTGGCCCCCCAATTCTAACATTTTAAAAAATTATGTTTAGTTATTGTGCTGGATAGCTTTAGT
This sequence comes from Eospalax fontanierii, assembly GCA_035773235.1. Classification (NCBI taxonomy): domain Eukaryota; kingdom Metazoa; phylum Chordata; class Mammalia; order Rodentia; family Spalacidae; genus Eospalax; species Eospalax fontanierii. The sequence goes on from CM069553.1 coordinate 15,298,781, forward strand.
GTCAACTTGACACACCTGGGTTGAGGGAGCTTCAATTGAAGAACTGCCTCCATTGGACTGGCCTGTGGCCATGTCTGTGGGGAATCCTCTTGATTATTGAATGATGTGGGAGGGCCCAACCCACTGTGGGAGGTGCCACCCCTGGGCAGGTAGTCCTATATTGTATAAGAAAGCAGGCTGAGCATGGGGGAGGGGAGCAAGCCAGTTATCACCGTTCCTCCATGGCCTGTGCTACATACAGCTCCTGCTTCTAGTTTCTTACCCTGAGTTCCTACCTTGGGTTCCCTCAGTGATGAACTGTGACCTGGGAGATGGAAACAAAATAAACCCTTTCCTCCCCGAATACTGGTCAGTGTTTTGTCACAGAGACTGAAAGCAAGTTAGAACAGAAACTGGTACCAGGATCATGGGGTACTGCCACGACAGATCTGACCTTGATGTTTGGGGGAGGACTGTGGAAGCATTTGGACTAGAAAAGGCAGTAAATGCTTAGAATTTATTGTTATGGAGCTTGGAACAGTTCGGCTGAAAGATTGTAGAGGCCTCGCTTGTGAAGTTTCAAAGGGAAACAGAGACTATCAGGGCTATATGGTATTTTGAATTAAGAATCTGTGGGTTCTTGTCAGGTGGGACTGAAGAATCAGCTGTGATTAACATACCAGAACCCGAAGTGAAACCTTTGATTTACTGGGACAATTGACGCTGGTTAGCTGGGGCTGAAAAATCTGCTCTAAGTAACAAGAGACCAGTATCACCAGTGAGAAAATCTGGGAAGTATTTCCTCAGGGCTGGCACACAGAAGCTGTGGTCCAGACGGGGCCCAAGCCTCCATCTCAAGGTGGAAGCAGGACTTGGTATGTATAAGGATCTCCTGCATGGTTCTGGTGGTGAAGGTGTGAAGGGGTCAGCGAGCAGCTGAGGGCTGGCACTGAGAGAGGCCAGGAAAGACCACTAGTTAAAGTGCAGCCTCCATTGCAGTGAAGACCCCAGGATTGCAGGGGGTCATGAAGAAAATCTAGGGATTTGCACCAGGAAAGGCAAGGGCAGCCCATTGATGAATGTGCAGCCTCAGTTTTAGTGGAGACCCCAGCTTTTTGGAGATGCCAGGACCATGGGACGACCACCAAGGGCAGCAGCAGGTGTGGAATGGAGCCAGCCTGGGCCTGGGAGATGAGCTAGCTGTGTGTGCTATGGATGGCAAAGCCAGAGAACCAGTGGAGCTTCTGAAACCCTTTGGAGTTCAGAAGATCTTGAGTGAATTCCAGATGTCCAGCCTTGAGCTATCTGCTGGACTTAGGTTTTGCTTAAGTGTGCTAGCCTCTTTGAAATAAGACAGTGCTTGTTTTGGATTTTATGAGTTCACAGTTACGAAAGTTTTAAAAAGAAACTGAATTTTTTTAAGTGTTTGGATTTAAGGACTGTGGGGCTTTTAAGGTTTTACTGTCCTATGTTACGACATTAATATTATCATACCTTGGGGACAAGAAATGGAACGCTTATGATTTAATAGTGATGTGTTTGTGTATCAAGTTGACAATGAGTCAATTGTGCTGGATAGCGTTAGTGTCAACTTGACACACCTGGGTTGAGGGAGCCTCAACTGAAGAATTGCCTCCATTGAACTGGCCTGTAGCCATGTAGCCATGTCTGTGGGGTATCTTCTTGATTGTTGAATGATGTCGGAGGGTGCCACCCCTGAGCAGGTAGCCCTATATTGTATAAGAAAACAGGCCAAGCCTGGGCCAGAGGACCAAGCCAGAAAGCAGTATTCCTCCATGGCCTGTGCTTCAGTTCCTGCCTCTAGGTTCCTGCCCTGAGTACCTACCTTGACTTTGTAGTGATGAACTGTGACCTGGGAGATGTAAGCCAAATAAACCCTTTCCTCTCCAAATGGGTACTGGTCAGAGTGTTTTGTCACAGCAATTGAAAACAAACTAGAAGTTATTTTTAAGACCACACCTCGAACTCAGAGATCCACCTGCTTCTGCCTCCCAAGTGATGGGATTAAAGGTTTTGCATCATGCCGGTCACCCATTCAGCTGAAGTCACAGGAGTTCTCATATTTGTGCCAAAAAAAAATTCAGTTTTCGTTTCCATCAAAGTATGACAACACCATGAGAACAGGCTTTTCAAGGGAGCAGATGCTCGTCTGGGTATGCCCAATTTCTTCATGCCTCCCGGGTCCCCAGCTCTTTTGAGAACAAACTGTCTTCATGGATGCAACTTCAATCACTACCCCAAATCAAACAAGAATCTAACAGAGATGCCCATGAGAACAGAGGAGAAGGAAGTAAAGGCAAGTTCTGCTGTGCAGAGGACACTCCTGGGTGATGGCTTGGGAGGCCCAGCTGTCCCAAGGAAGCAAACTGCAGCTGGACATACACCCATGCTTCTGACAAAATGTGCTCACACCAGGAGATGTGCCAGAAATGGTACAAAGCTCAAATAAACATTTCTTACCCCAAATCACAATACCATACACCAATTGTGAAATTTCCAAAACTTTAAGTAGCACTAAGGATTATTCCAAAACTTCTAAAGCTAAGTAGGTCCACACAATCTTCCTATGGGAAAATGGAGTTCTTAAAAAAAAGGGAGGGGGGATGGAGGGGGAGGGAGAAGAATGGTAGATGACAGGGAGAGATGGTTCAGTAGACCAAGGTTCAGTTCCTAGCACCCACATGACAGCTAACAGTCTGTAATTCCAGTTCTAGGAGATCCAATGTCCTCTTCTGACCTGAAGGCATGGCACTCATGGTATACCTACATACATGCAAGTAAAACACGTAAAATAAAATAGAAGAGCTGGAGAAATAGCTCAGTGGTTAAGAGCACTAGCTGCTCTTGCACAGGACCTGGGTTCAATTTCCAGCACCCACATGGTGGCTAACTACTATAGACTATAACTCCAGTTCCAGGGAATCCAACACCCTCTCTGATCTCTGCAGGCATTGTATAACACAAGTGTACTCATATACATGTACTTATATACATGTATAACACAGGTATACTCATATACATGTACTTATACACATGTATAACACAGGTGTACTCATTTACATGTACTTATATACATGTATAACACAGGTGTACTCATATACATGTACTTATACACATGTATAACACAGGTGTACTCATTTACATGTACTTATATACATGTATAACACAGGTGTACTCATATACATGTACTTATACACATGTATAACACAGGTGTACTTATATACATGTACTTATACACATGTGTAACACAGGTGTACTCATTTACATGTACTTATATACATGTATAACACAGGTGTACTCATATACATGTACTTATATGCATTGTATAACACAGGTGTACTTATATACATGCAGGCTATATACTCACACACATAAAATAAAAATCAAAACATTTAAAAAGCTAGACTTGGGCAGGGCATGGTGGTGCATGCTTTTAATTCCAGCACTCGGGAGGCAGAGGATGGTGATGGCATATATACATAGTTAGTTCCAGGCCAGCTGGGACTACAAGGAGACCCTATCTCAAAAATAAATAAATAAAACAGAAACAATTCGGTAGCAATGGGGATGTCAGAAGGTTAAAGCTAAAGACACTAAAGAGAAGAAATCAAACCAAATGGAGACCAATTACAGAGGGGCAAGAAACAGATGGAAGTCACGGGTGATAACCAAAAAACAAGCATTTTTCTGCCTCACCACAGGCCCAGACACGGGGCCAAGCAGCCGTGAACTAAGACTGGAAATCAGAATTGGGTTCTCTGGAAAGAGCATCCATCTCTCCAGCTCCCAGCTATCATTTTTTAATAAAAATTAAAAAATTTTTCAGGCCGGGCATGGTGGCACATGCCTTTAATCTCAGCACTTGGGAGGAAGAAGCACGCAGATCTCCATGAGACTGAAGCCAATCTGGTCTACATAGTGGTGAGTTCCAGGCCAGCTGTGCCTAGAGGGAGATCCCAGTCCCAAAACGACCAAAAAAGGAACTGATGTCTAAGATATGAAAATCAAAAGCCAGGTTTGCTGGGTGTATGCTTGTATCCCAGCACTTGAGAGGCTGAAGGAACTGCTGAAGATTTCAAGACCAGGCTGGGCTACGCAGCCAGGGAAGTTTGGAAGGGGAGAGGGACACACACAAATCTAAAAACAAAATTGCTTTGTTTTGTTTTTGGGTCAGGATCTCCAGCTCAGGTTGGCCAGGACTTACTATGATGTAGCCCAGACTGGCCTGGAACTCCTGTTCTTCTAGTTTCAGCCTCCCAAGTGCTGCAATAACAGGCCTGCACCACCACAGCCAGCCCAAACAAAACTCTCCAGTCTTCATTTCACTTTTTGACTTATAAAGCAAAGATGATCAAGTCAGGTGATTATTAAAAATTTTTGTATCTCATTTGTTTTTCATTTGATCTCATCAGAAACCCTATTTATGAAGAATGTGTCAGTATGATTATTTGGTTTTTTAAGTTAATTTTTATTTATTTTGTGTTTGTGTGTCAGGTATGCATGCCGCATGTGTGGAGGTCAGAGGACAATTTATAGGAGTCAGTTCCTTCCTCTCACCATGTGGGTACCTGAGATAGAAGTCAGGTCATCATGTTGTTGGAGGATTCTGTCATGTGCTGAGCCATCTCTCCTGCTCCTCATTCAGCCTTTTAAAACTCATTTAGTGGGAGCAATAAGTCATGATAACAATTATGGAAATGGCACTGGGTAAGAGTCTTGTGCTGGTGAAGCTCCATCTGCATTGTTTAAATGCAGGGTGCTGCTGCCAGGTTTCAGTTTGCTGTTGACATATGTTGGCAGCACCCTACCTTCTAGACAGGTCACAGTGCACCTGAGTAAAAACCAGCACTGTGATTACATGTAACTAAATCCTATCACCTTAACAAAGCAACGAGGCTAAATTTACAGGGTCACACATTTTGCCCAACACAGAGGTGCCCAGTAAGGATAGACCTGTGAGCACCTAGATAAATGACAAAGTCCCCATCATCAGAGTGGTTGAGGTGACAAGTAAGCATGCGACTTCAGAGCATTGTAACAGTATGCATAAGGCACTGCTGCAGAAAACTCTCCAGAAGGAGAAAATGTTGCGAGCTGGGAGTCTCCAAGGACAGGCAGAAATGGATTAACTACAGGAAAGGAAGTCAGCATTCCAGGGAAAGGACAGTAAGGAGACGAGTCTAGGATGTCAGACAAGAGAAGTCTTCCAGCTCCAGCTCAGTATAGCTGGGGATTTTAGGAAGGTGGGAAAACCAAAGAGGCCAAGGAGAATTGGAGGCCAGATGAGTTAAAGGAAGACCTCAAATGAGATGGTGGACCCTACCCACCTAGTAACATTCAACCAATAAAAGGCTTTATACAGAGAAAGAACCTGATGCAAGATCCTCTAACTGAGCTTGTCAGGCAAAATGATGTCCCAGAATCAGCAAAGAATCTTGTAAAAGTTTTGCTTCTACAAGGAAATGACATTCTTATGTGCTCTTCTTGATTTTAGTAACTTTTAGGGGTTTTACTGAGGAGTAGGGGGATGACAGTCTTACTATGCAGCGCAGGCTGGGATTCAACTCCTAGACTCAAAAGATCAATCTCTCAAGTAGATGGGATTACTGGCTGTAACACCACACACAGCCACAATTTTTAAAAATATTTGTTTGTCTATTATGTGTATGCCTTCATGAGCTTATAGGTACCATGTGCACACAGGTGGCCCCTACAGGCCAAGAGAGGGCGTCAAGTCCCCTGGAACTGGAGTTTCAGGAGGTTGTGAACAATCATGTGGGTGCTGGGAGGCCAACTAAACCCAGGCTTCAGTGAAAGCAGTAAGTGCTCTTAATCGCTGAGCAATCTCTCCAGTCTCACAAGATTTTTTTTTTGGCAGTGGGTATGTGTGTGACATACCTCACATAGTCCAAGGTGTCTGGAACTCCTGATCCTCCTGAATGAGAACTTATTTGGTCTGAGATCACAGGTACAAGTCACCACACTTGGTTTATGTGGTGCTGGGGATCAAACCCAGGGCTTTGTGAATGCTAGGCAAACACTCTTCTAACTAAGCTACATCTCTAGCCCAAGATTTTTTTTATTTAAATAGGAGATCTTCAAAGTATAAATCCTGGTTCTTTTCATATCAGAGAACATGCTGTTCTACTTGTAACATGGAAGACATGGGAAAAATAGAAGAAAACGAGATCGTAGAAGAGGATGCTGTTACAGTGAAATGAGAGGTGCAGAACTGCATGAAGACAGCAGGGGAGACTTAGATCTGTCTTTGGGGATCAAAAATGAATGGTATTTGTAATTGATTGTTTCTGTGAGTGAAGAAAAAACAGAAATCATCATGTTTTACAAAGTGGTTTTATTTAAAATATTTGAGGCGGGGCTAGAGACGGCTCAGCATTTAAGACCACTGGCAGGGGATCTGGGTTTAATTCCCAGCACCCACATGGCACACTGTCTGGTAAAACTCCAGTTCCAAAGGGTACAAACGTCCTCTTCTGGCCTCTGAGGGCACTACATGATATAGGTACACTTACATGCATTTGGCAATATACTCATACAAAAAACTTAAATTAAAATTAAAAAAACACATTTTTTTGGCCCAAGTATGTAGCTTAGTGTTTGAGCGCTTGTCCGGCATGTGCTAGACTCTGGGCTCAATCCTCAGCACCAAAAACAAAAAATACAGTCTTTTCTTAAGGAAGGATAGCAGTCGTTGGGAAATGCTTGGATAACACCTGCTTCTAGATTCTTGCTATTGTTCATATATCTAAAAATCTGATTTCATTTGAATTTCGATTTCTAACCAAAAGTCAGTGAGAAAGGAAGCCCACTGCGAACAGGACAGGCATGGGACTAATTGAGCATCCTGGGTGTGTTCCTGTGTGTCTATATGTGTCTTCGTCTGTCCGGGTGTGTATATGTGTGTATATGTGTGTGTGTGTGTGTGTGTGTGTGTGTATGTGTATCTGTATATGTGTCTGTGTATGTATATGTGTGTGTGTCCATGTACAGACTATAAGTAGGTGTGAGGTTGCTTTCTCAGTTGCTCTCCACCTTATCTTTTGAGACAGGTCTCTCAATTCATCTGGAGCCCACCAATTTTCCTAGACTAGCTGGCCAGCAAGCCCAAGGATCCTTCTGTCTCTGCCTCACTAGTCCACTCTGGGATTAAAGATGCATGGTATTTTTTAAAAAAACATGGATCCTGAAGGATCAAACACAGTCCTTGGGTTTATGTGGCAAGCACTTTACCCACTGAGCATCTGCCCAGCCTGTGAGCACCCTTCTTAACACAGGTATCTGAGGCAGGTTTGTCAGCCTGACAATGCTCTGCTTTCCGAGTGAGCTACTCTTTTACCAAAGGTTTCTGAACATCTCTTTTTATCTCTTTCAACTCCTAAGATTCAAGCTGCCATAAAAAAACTTTTATCAAAAGTTTTCAATTCCTTAGGGCAATCTAAAAAGAAAAGTTCTTCATGGCAACTGAACTACTAAAACAACATTTAAAAGACCTTTGGAACAAAGAATTCAGTTTATGAGTAGAGTGTCAAAGTGCCATACAGGGACCTCCTCCAGGTCCTGAACAGGCCTTTCTGGTACCATCAGGCTTTCAAACTGAGAAGAACTTATCTAAGCTACTCACCTTGGGAGGGAAAAAAAGGGATAAAAGAACATGGATTACAGCTCAGTGGTAGAGCATATGCTGATTAACATGAATAAAGTTCATTCAAACAATAAGCAACCCAAGAGCTGAAGACAGCTGCTCTAACAGAGGACCTGGGCTCAGTTCCCAGCACCCATATGGCAATTAACAGCCATCTGTAACTCCAATTCTAGGGGATCGGAAGCCCTCTTGGAGGACACTGCATGTATGTGGTGCATTTACATATATGCAAACAAAACATAATTAAAAAATGTATCAGCTGGGTGTGGTGGCACATGCCTTTAAAACCAGTACTCTGGAGTCAGAGGCCAGTAGGTCTCTGGAAGATTGTATTAGTTACTTTTTTGTTGCTGTGATAAACACTGTGAACAAAGGAAATTATAAAAGGAAGAGCTTATTTAGCTTACATTTCCAAAGGGGCAAGAGTCCATCATGGTGGTGGTAGAGGTGGCTAGACAAGGAGCGGAAGCTAAGAGCGCACATCTTCAAACAAGCAGAGGAAGCAGAGTGCCACTGGAGATCGGCAAGGATTAAGAACTCTCTAAGCCCGCCCTCAGTGACGTGCTTCCTCCAGCATGTCCACGCCTTCTAAGGCCTCCCAACACAGTGCCACCCGCTGGGGACAAAAACTTGGGAGCCTATGGGGGACATTCTCATTCAAACCACCACAGGGACTAAGGCCTGATCTATGTAGTGAGTTCCAGGCTAACTGGAGCTATAGAAGACCCTACCTTTCTAAATAAATAAATAAACAAATAAAGCCAAACAGAACAAATGTTATAAGATGCTTTCTGTCAGGAAGATGACCATGCTGCATTTTCACAGATCATTTTATACAACAATCAGAAGAGATGTTTCTATTTCTGTTGAGACAAGATGTTTCTGTTCTTACTACGTAGCCCTTTCTGGCCTGGAACCCCCTAAGTAGAGCTGGGTGACTTTGATTTACAGCAATCTTCCCTCTTCCTCCTGAGTGCCAGGTTTACACACATGTGCTTGGTTTATGTGGCTTCTTACATGCTAGGCAAACACTCCACCAACTGAGTCACACAGTGAGACTTTGTCTCAAAACTACACAAACAAAAGAAACTTTAGATCAAAGGAGGCTTTTCTTCACTTGCATTTCTTTGCAGGACTGTGACAAACAACACCTGCTAACTTTTTTTTCCCATTTTGTGTGTGTCTATGTGCACATGTGTACTCTGGTACCCACAGAGGCCAGAGAGAGCATCAATCAGATCCTTGGAGCTAAAGTTTCAGGTGTTTGTGACCCATCTTGGGTAGAAACTGAGATGCAAACTCAGTTCTCATGATTGAACATGCAAGCTCTCTTTAATTTCTGAGCATCTCTCCAGTCCCTAGCTAATTTATTTATTTATTATTTTATGTGTATAAGCGTACTGCTTGCATAAAGGTAGGTGCACCTGTCATTCAATGCCCACGGAGTCAGAAAAAGGCGTTGGATCCCCTGGAACTGGAGTTACAGATGGTTGTTAGCTATTATGTGGGTGCTGAGAATTGAACCCAGGTCCTCTGTAAGAGCAGAGTGCTCTTAACCACTGACCCATCCTCCAGCCCCCCCCCCCCCAGTTTATTTCTTAATGATTACATTTACCTTGGAAAGTCAGAGGAAATGGATGACATATGAAAAACTTGCAAACTATTATGTCTTAGGTAAAGTTACATACCTGTAATCCCAGCATTGGGAAGATTTAGAAAGGAGAATCAGGAGTTTAAGGCCTCCGTGGGCTACAAAGGGAGACCCTGTATCTAAAATTTTTAAAAAGAAAAAAAAAAAAAAAGTATTAGATAGCATGCTCAATTTGAACATGGCAAAAAACCTGCAGCCCTGAGAGACTGCAGAGCACGGAGTCCCTGGCTGCTGCTTTCCAGAAGTATGTTGGATAGGAAGAGTAGAGTACCAGCAAACTCTTAGAGCTCCCGAGCTTCCTGAATACACAGCTGCCTGCTTTAGGAGACCCAGAAGAACGCTGCTGTCCTTGCTCTTGACTGCACACACAGAAAAAGGGTGGGAAAGCCTAAGCCAGGTATCCAAGGCTAAAATAATGGCAAGACACCAACTCAGAAAAACTCAACACTCAACATCCTGGATACATTCCAGAGGATGTTAACAAGAGAGTCTACAGAGACTCACAGCTGGGGATGCAACTCCACAGTGGAGCACTAGCCATGCACGGTCCTGAGTTCAATCCCTAGCACTGTAAAAAAGGACCAGAAACTGGAAGATCCATCAGCTAGGAACTGTTACACATCTACCTCTACACCATGAAATGTCACAGAGCTATTAAAATTAATTACAGCCAGGGTATCCTGAACTACTTCTATGTGTGTGCATATGTGTTTGAGGCCAACCTCAGGTGTCAGCCTCAGGGATATTACCCATCTCCGTAGAAAGTCTTTCTCAATAGCAAGGAGCTCACCAATTAAGCTAGATTTACTCACCACCAGGGATCCCTCATGTCTCTCCTTTTTCTGCCTCCTCAGCTCTCAGATTACAAACACATACCACCAAACCCAGCAATTTTATATTCATTTTGGTGATCCAACTCAGGTCCTCATGCTGGCAAAGCAAGCACTTACTGAGTTGTTTCCCCAGCCCTGAACCATTTCTGATCCACACTGTTTTAAAACTCTACAACTGCAAATAAAGGCAATTAAGATCTGTAACTATAATTACACCTGTAATCCCAGCATTTAGGAGGAAGTGGGGGTAGGAGAATCAAAAGCGAAACAGAGGGGGTGGGGGAATGTAAGGTGAGATGGTTCAGCAACCCGAGTTCGATCCCCAAGCCCCATACGGTAGGAGGAGAGGAAATGACCCCTGACCCCCTCCAACAACACACATGCTCACAGAAAAAAATTTTAAAGGGCCAGGGATACGATTTGTTAATAGAAAACTTACCTAGTATGTGCTAAGGCCCTGTGTTCAAACCCTAAGTTGCAAAAGTAAAATAAAATACAGGCAGTTGTTCTGCATTAACAGGGAATAGCTCAGATGTGGTGGTACACAGCTGTAATCTTAGCACTTGGGGAAGAGAGGGTAGAGGCAGGAGGATCAGGAGCTCAAGACCAGCCTGGGGGACATGACACCCTACCTCAAAAAAGAAAACACAGCTGGGCATGGTGGTGCATGCCTATAATCCTAGCACTCAGGAGGCTAAGGAAGGTGAATCTCTAGAGGGGAGTTCATGGACAGTCTGGTCTACATATCAGGTTCCAGGCCAGCTGGAGCTATAGGGAGGTCCTGTCTCAAAGACACGCCCCCCCCAAAAAAAAGAAAAGAAAAAACAGGCCCCCTAGTTTTAGCTCTGGGTCTGGGATAAGCAGGGGTGTCCAATGTGGCTCAGCAGCCAGGAAAGGATGGGGTTTTCTCTATGTGTAGACGTGCTAGACAGAGGATGCTAAGCAACCAATCAGAGTAGACAAGGACACTGGCCTCACAGGCATGAAAACAGCAGGATCTGTTCAACTGGTCATTCTTGGGGGTGGGAGTGGGGGCAAAGCACAGAGCAAGAAAAAGAACAAGTGATAACCCAGTCACTACTGAGGCTTTGTAATCAGCACACAGGTTGTGTGATTCATTGTATACACTGATACACTGATTCACTGTATACTCTATTTCTGTATAAACACAACTGATTAATACTAGTACAGATGCAAAATCAGCACCTGAGGCCAGAGAATCAGTCAAGGGATGGCCACCTTGGGCTACAGGGTAAAGCCCTGTCTCAAAAAATAAGCGTTATTTTTTGAAACAAACATTCCAGGTAACCTGAGTTAGAGGAATGGCATAACAAAAGGAACCAAGACAGTTACGTCTGAAACACAAGAAAAGGACGGAAGCCACTTGCAAAAGATTGGAGAAGTTTCAGAGGGGAGCCTACAGGTCCTCCCTAGAGCTTTAGGTCACAGCTACAAAACCACCAAGGTAGTTAATATGGTACTTTGCTGGCTTTCTGGAAGATTTATGCTATGTATTTGCTCAAAGTCATGTGCTGTTTCTTTAATAAAAACAATAAATTCTGTACTTATACACACAACTGGAATTATTAATATAAATAAGCCAAGCTCTGAAAAGTTCATTATCAGTAGTAGGCTGTGGGGGGATGCCCACCATTAATCTTAGCACGGAAGACATAGAGGGAGAAGGACGGCAAATCCCAGGACAGTCTAGGCTACATACCTAGTTCCAGGTCAGCTGCCAGCTGAGGCCCTGTCAAACGGAGGCGGAAGAAGGGGACAGCAGCAGTGACAGCTCATCAGGTAAAGGCTCCCACTGCCAGGCCTGACCACCTGAATTCAGTATCTGGAACCCACATGGTGGATGGAGAAGCAACTCCTGCAAGTTGTCTTCTGACCTCCAAACACACTGTAGTATACACAAGCCTACATACACATGCATGCACACAAAATAAATAAAATGTAATCAAATTAAAAAAAAAAAAAAAGCAAACAAAAAAATTTATACCAAGCATGCCTGTAATCCCAGCACTGCCTGGGAGGCAAAGGCAGGATCTCTGAAATCCAGGCCAGCCTCTACATAGTAAGCTGGGGCTACAAGGAGATGATGTCTTAAAAAGCGCGCCCCCACCTCCAAAAGTGTGATGAACACAATGCTGTAAGGCTATGAGAAAAGCAGATGCCTCACACACTGACACTGAGAGCCTACAGCAGACACACCCTCCTAAGAACTAGTGGTCAGAACAAAATGAAAACCACACATCCCCTACCCAGTGAACCCAGGTTCACTGCCATGAACTTAAGGGACCACTCTTCAGCAAACAGGACTGGCCCTGAAACTTAAGGCAGACAGTCTGGAAAGATGGCTCAGCAGGTAAAGGCACCTGCTGATCCCTGGAATCTACAGGATAGAAGAAGAATGGACTCTCCAAAGTTGTCCTCTTGCAGAGCATGGTGGTACACGCCTTTTAGTCCCAGCACTTAGGAGGCAGAGACAGTGACAGGTGGTCTCTGCTGAGTTCAAGGCCAGCCTGGTCTACAGAGTGAGTTCCAGATCAGTTGGAACTACAGGGTGACTATCTTAAAAAAGGCAACCTTCCACCCCAAAAAAGTTGTCCTCTGACCTCTACATGCGTACTGTGCATAAAATAAATAAATGTGTATGAAAATTAAGTAGACAAAATACAGAGAATCCCGTGCACACAAGACTTACTGCACATTGTTTTCCCTCTCTAATGGCCCAAAGCAGTTTCAGAATGTAACAGTCTTGACTCACCTAGTCACTGAATATGGCCAGCCGGCCATCCATTCCCTCAACTCTGCCATCTTATAAAAAACTGTTATGGAAAAAAGATATCTGAAACAGGTATGGTAACATATGCCTATAACTCAGCACTAGGGAGACTAGCGTAAGAGGATCTTCAGTTAAAGGCCAGTATGGGCTTCAACGATCTACTCAAAAAACCCCAAAGGTTTGCCTGGGGATTTAACTCAGTTGGTAGAGCAGTTTCCTACCAGACATGAGGCTCTGGACTAGACCCAAGAAAAATTGGGTATGTTAGTGCTCACCTATAATCTGAGATCAGAGGTTCAAGGTCATCCTTGGCTACATATGGGATTCAAGGCCAGCTAGACTCCAAAAAAATAAAAGATTTTTTAAAAAGCTAGGAGTGATGGCAGTTGTCCACTGGCCATACAGGTTATTAGGAGGGGAAGACAGGAAGGGGAATCACAAGTTCCAGGTCAACCTAGGTAACTGGTAAGACCCTGTCTCAAACAAAAGCAACAGAAAGGGTTAGTCAAGCAGCCCAGCAGATACATCAGGTGCCTACTATATACAAGACCCCAGAACTTGATCCCTGGCACCTAGAACTAAGAAACAAAACAACTCTCATGATGGGGAAGAGATGGCTCATGTTTGTAATCCCAGTCCAGCCTAGGCTACAGTGTGAAGCACCCCCTCCATCTCAAAAAAAAAAAAAAAAAAAAAAAAAAAAAAACCATAAGGAGATGGGTCAGCCAGTGGGTAAAAGTGCTTGCTGCCAAGCTTATAATGTACAAGGTGGAAGAAATGACATCAGCAAGCTGTCCTCTGGTACTGTCAGCACAGTGGCACTTCTGCGCCCCCATACACAGAAACATTCTCACGCACATACATAAACACACACACATAATTCACACATACATTCTTTCACACAAACACATTCACACACATTTTCACACAAACATCCTCACACACATTCATATACACAAACAATCTTTATCCATACATAGAAACACATCCTTACAGAGAAAATGTAAAAACACAGAAAAAAAGAGAATGCTTGCAAATGAATAAAATAACCAAATTTAAAAATTGACAAGAGAGCCAGCATATGGGAGCCTGAGGCAGGAGGATCAGGAATTCAAGGTTATCCTTAGCTACACTGCAAGTTCAAGGCTATTCTGGGCTATACAAGACCATGTCTCAAAAGAAAAAAATGAAAAGACAACCCATAAAATTAGAAAAAAATATTTAGAATTTAAAAAATCATATATCCAATAGGTACTTGAATTCAAACTGCATAAAGAACTCTTACAACTCAGTAAGACAGCCGATTTCAAAATGGGCAAACATGGGATCTGGGTATGGCTCTTCTCTGGAGGACCTGGTTCTACCACCAGCTCACACAGTAGAAAGGACAGGCTGGGATGCAGCTCAGCTGGAAGTGTGCTTACATGTGAACCCCAGCATTGCACAAACAGGGAGATGCATATAATTCCAGGAGGTGGAGGCAGGAGGGTCAGCAGTTCAAAATCAGCCTGGGATTAAGAGATACATATTGTTCTTAAAGCCAGGGTCATGGCCCAAGCCTTTAACCCCAGCACTTGGGAAGTAGGGGCAGGGGGGTCTCAGAGAGAGGCCAGCCTCGCAAACAAGCAAGTTCCAGGCCAGGTGGGGCTACAGGGAGACCCTGTGTCAAAAAGGGAAAAAAAGAAAGAAAGAAATACATAGTGTTCTTTCTTACAGAGTGGAAGAAATGAAACATTTTCTGTCAAAAAACATTTTGAAACTATGTCTTTCTCTTCAGTGCCCTTGTTCTGGGACCATTTATCTAGCTGTTATTTGTTTCTTAACATGTCAACTGCAACTAGTACCATTCCTTTCCCTGTCCTTGTTCTAAGTCTCATAGTTACACAGTGGAAACCTTTGGCTCCCTTGACCTAATATACCTCATCCCATCCATAACCCCTTCCTCATTTTGTTACTTTTAAAGGATTTATTTTTATTTATTTGTGTCTCTATACCACATGTGTGCAGGTGTGCACAGAAGTCAGAGGCACTGGATCTCCTGGAGATAGAGTTAGAAGAGGCTGTGGGTCCCTGGAAATGGGTGCTGGGAACTGAACTCAGGTCCTTTGAAGAAACAAGCACTCTTAACCACTGAGTCATCTCTCCAGTCCCATTTTTCTTTTGTGGCTCTTAGATTCAGGCTACCTGCCAAAGTCCCACATTCCCAAATGCCAAACGATTTTTACTGAAGTGTCTTCTCCTCTTTTACAATTACCTACTCAGGATAAATTGATTGCGCAGATGAACCTGGACCACTGAGGACCAGCCAAGCTCTCTTTGAGATTGATAAAAAGAGAGGACATCTTAACAGTGCGTGCTTACTCCTTTATTCTTGTGAAATTTGTACCCCTCTGATCAGAATTTTGCCTGTAGAAACACTTTCAATAGGACTGGTGGTCTCTTTCTTTGTGACCCCTAATTTATTTCTAACAAGTGGATCTGGGGTTTGGTTCTCAGAATCTATATCAGGTGGCTCACCTGTTAAATCCAGTTCCAGGGAGGTCTGACACCCTTTCTGGACTCCTCAAGCACGTGCACCTGCACGTGGTACACATACAAACAGGCGCGCGCGCGCGCGCGCGCACACACACACACACACACACACACACACACACATAAATAAAGATAAATAAAATTTGGCCAGACGTGGTAGCACGTTTTTAAGTCTCGGCACTCAGAAGGCAGAGAGAGGCAGAACTCTGAGCTCATTTGAGGTCAGCAAGGGCTATAGTGAGACCTTGTTTCAAAAAGACCAAAAATAAAAAAAATAAAATAAAAAATTTGAAAAAAAAATTTTTTAAATTAAGATCAGGCAGGTATACACCTTCAATCCCAGCACTCAGAAGAGAGAGACAGGTGCATCTCTGTGTGTTCAAGGCCACTCTGGTCTACACAGTTAAGTTCCAGGTAAGCCAGTACTAGAGTGAGACTCTGGGAAAGAAACTGACACTTCCTCAAAATGTTAAGGAGAATTACCCCATGACCCTACAATTTCACTCCCAGATAAATACCCAAGGACAGACAAGTATACATATACATTCATGAGAGCATTATGTATGACAAGCAAAAAGAAGAAACAACTTAAGAGTCTATCAACTGACAAATGGTTCTATCAATTGGGACAGATACATACACATAAAAGAATATTAGAAACATAGTAAACAACAACAACATGTAGGGATGCTAAAGGAATTAGTCTTATAAAACTGCAAACCAAACCAGAAAAGGGCTGAGGGTATACCTAAGAAGTACAGTGTTTGCCTACCATCTGTAAGGCTGTGGCTCTATCCAGCGCAGAAATAAACATACCACTTCACCCACACTCTGTGGACATGTGGGGGTACAGCTTGCGTAGCTCAGTAGTGTAGTACTTGCTTGGCACGCTCAAGCCTTGGGTTAGATCTCCTGCACCAACAAAGCAGCATAAGCCTATCTATATTCTATCACTTCTATCTATAATTTCATCTTTCCTACAGTCCCAGGACTTTTTGGCATGACTGCAGATCCCAGGCCAGCCTGGGCTATAGTGAAATCAGTCAGCCCCACCCCTCAAAAAGAAAAAAGACCAGCCAAGATAACTTAGTGAGACCCTGTCTTAAAAAGTAGAAAGAGGGGTTGAAGATTGCTTAGCAGTTACGAGCACTTGTTGCTCTTCCAGAAAAGGAAGTTGGTTCTCCCCTACTATGTGGGTTCGGATGCCTTCTTCTGGCCTCCACAGGCATTGCACACACATGCTGCACCTATACACATGCAGACAAAACAATCATACACATAAAATAAATTTTTGCGGGGCGTGGTGGCTCATCCCTTTAATCCCAGCACTGGGAAAGTAGGGGCAGGCAGATCTCTGTGAGTTCAAGGCCAGCCTAATCTATACAGAGAGTTCTAGGACAGCTGTGACTATAGGGGGTTCCTGTCTCAAAACAAAATAAATAAATGAAAATAAAAATAAATTTTTAAAGAGGCTCTACTTGGGAGCTGGAGAAATGGCTCAGTGGTTAAGAGCTCTAGCTACTCTCTTGCAGAGGACACAGGCTCTATTCCCAGCACCCACATGGCAACTAACAAGTGTCTGTAACTCCGGTTCCAGAAGATCTTATGCCCTCTTCTGACCTTCAAGGCAATGTACAACATGGGTACACTTACATACAGGCAAAACACTCACACAGGTAAAATTAAAATAATAAATTTCAAAAAAATTTTTTAAAAGAGGAGATGGCTCAGCAGTTAAGAGCAGCCTACAGAGGGCTCATGTTGATTCCCAGCCTAACAACCACCCATAATTCCAGTTCCAGGGGATCTGATATCCTCTTCTGACCACCATGGCACTGCACAACACGGATGCACTTACTTTCATAAAGGCCAATACACTCATTCACATAAAATAAAAAGAAACTTTTTTTTTTTTCAAAAAGAGGCTCTACCTAAAAACAAACAGAAATAAAACCCCCAGCACTGTGAAAATAAAGATGGGAGGGAGGGAAAGGAGAGGGAGAAATACTGACTGTACACTTTCTAGAAACTTATTTATGTGTACATATGTGTTTGTGTATGTGCTCATGCATGATGTGGGTGGCTGAAGAGGGCCTTGGATCCCCTGGAGCTAGTGTTACAGGAGACTGTGAAGGAGCCTGATGCTGGGAAAGGAACACCAGTCCTCTAGAAGAGCACCCAGAGCACTCTGAATAGATAACCTATCTCTCTAACCCTAGATTGTACACTTTTTATCCGCAGAGCTGGGAATTGAGCCCAGGACCTCAACTACACTAAGCAGCCACTTTACCACCAAGCTATCCCAACCCTGTGATTGTACACTTTTTCCTTTTTTTTTTTTTTTAAATGAGACCGCCTCCCTGCAGCCCCAGCTGACCTGGAACTCTTTTATGCAGACCAGGCTGGCCTCAGTCTCACAGAAATCTGCCTGCCTCTGCCTCCTGAGTTCAGGAACTAACTCAACCCACAGCTTGACTGCACACTTAAAATGAATGAATGTCTCAATAAAGCTGTTTAAATTACATTGTATACAGATCTCTATCATTCCCACTCTTCAGTGAGGAGTTCAACTGGCCCTCCTTGTGAGAAGATACCTTGAACCTGGAATTATTCATCGGCTTCACTTACGGAGGCTTTCTAACCTGCTTTCCTTAAAGGAGGCTGCTCCAAGGCCAGGCACCACAGCCGCCGCTTCCAGATCTCCCAGGGGAATGTAAAACCTCCAAAAAGCGTTTACTAAGCGCCGGCTGAAGGAAAGGAGGCTACTGAGCATGCCTAGCTCAATCAAATCAATTCACAACACTCGGGGGCAAAAACTGTTGGTCCCCGCGTTACCAGGTGGGTAAGAGTTTCCAAGTCTAAGACTTCAATTTAATAAAGATAAGGGTCGAGGGCTCCCCAGAAGAGCACAGAATTTGCACAGCTCAAACACTGGTAGCAGGAGAAAAGTGATGTGGAGTTAGGCTGTCCCCCAAACAAACTAGATCAAAGAGAGAAGGTCAAGGAGGGTGGAGGGGGCCGATGACGTAGGCTCAGCAAAAGGTTTTGCTAATGCAGCACTCAGCAAATGATACTAGGACCACAGGCCTCCATCGTGCACCGCACGGGAAGATACAAGACCACCGCCGCAGGCAAGTTCCTTTTTCACCAAAGAAAAGGCGGAGGCGACCGGAGACAGACCTCCGACGCAGGCTAAGCTCTCGGCCCTACCTTCAACCATCTCCACCGCCATCTTCTGGATGTGCGCCCCGCAGCCTCTCTAAAGGGCTCACAGCTTCATCACGCAGGGGGCCGCGTTTCCCCGGATCGCGCAGACCGGAGAGGGAGGCACCTGCACCGAGTCCCACGAAGCCTCGCCACGCACGGCCGTGCGGCTTCCCCCACCCCGTCCGCGCCGCGCAGAGGCCTCACCTGCACACGCCTCGGATGCACGGCTCCAGCCAGATGCGGTAGGCGGTCTCGATGTGCTCCTGCGACACCTCCTCGGGCCGCACCGTCTCCGCCCAGCGCCAGGCCGCCTTCTCCAGCTGCAGCCGCGGAGCCATGGCCTGGGACCGAAGGGTGCTCGTCGAGGCCGGCGACCACCGTCGCCGTCGCCGTCTCCGGCACCTGCCAAGCCAAGAGGCCGGAGTGTTTCTCTCAGCTAACCGGCCAGTCAATCACCTGTGCGCGCCACAGCCGCCGCGCCCGCCCGCGCCCAGCCCGCACGACCGGCCGTAAAGCGCCGCGGACACCCAACAGACCCCGCGCCTGCGGACGTTGGAGGTGTACTCCCCGCCGCGGCAGGCGCATGCGTGTTCCCAGCAGCCCCTGCGCCTTCCGCGCCTCTAACCGGACGGGCGGAAGAAAGAAAAGAAAAGCGGCTGCCCAAGGCCGACTAGCCACGTCCTCACCGCCGCGGCGGAGGAAGTTGCTCCTGAGCCCCCGTCCTCTATTCTGATGAGCCGTGGCCGGCTGGCGCACTGTCCTTGCTCGTGGGACTGCCCCTGTAACTGACAGTCACGTGAGAGACTACTCAGTGCACATCATAGGGCCGCCTGGACTGCGGGGTGGGACCTGTAAACCGTGGAAACCGGGTCAGCCCAAGAATCCAGGGTCGGCCCCAGGAGGCAGATTTAACTTGAGCCTGGGCGGGTTCCGACTCCTTTCCCGAGCCCTTCTGACGTCACGGGGCGTTAAGGGCTTTGCGGGTGATAGAACGGGACTACATGTCCCAGCATGCATCGCGTTTGGCCACTCACTGAGTGCGAAGCATGCTGGGATTTGTAGTCTTAGCGGTTGGGCGGCTCTACTAGTGAGTTGCCTATTGGTGGGGTGGAGGGGGTGTACGCCAGATTGTGGGGCTGTTGGCTCTCTCCTGATTAGCAACTTTACAGTTTGACTTAATTCTTTTGTGGGGCCTCTCCTTAGCTCAGGATTGTAAAAACATTTCTTTCTGACCTATTCCATAAAGGTAACCTTAACAGTGTTTTGCCTAAGGGTTCTCGTTGGGAAGGTATTTGAGGATTTTAAATTTGAATGAGAGTCTGGGATCTAAAGGCTGATTTCTCTAAGGCTGTTTTCTCTCTGTACTGGTTACAGCTGAATAACCTAGAACTGAACCAATTTACTGAAAGCATAAGGAAAATAAGATTTGGTCCTTGAGGTGAAGTTGAGCGAGGGGTTGGTGGCCCATAACTACACCTGGAAGGCTGAGACAAAGTATGCCTTCAGTTCTAGGCAAGCCCGAACTGGAGCAATGTAATAGGTATGTAATGAGGAAACAAAGTTGACTGGTGTCTAAGACAGAATTGCCGCAACTTGGTGTTGATCTGACCAGGGTTGCTTTCCTTTCCCTTAGCCCACCGTCACGTCTAAGTCCTGGCTGGTCCTTCTTGCTCCCAGCTGTCTCCCTGTTGTCCTTCACTTCATTGAGCACATGGGGAAATTGTGAACATCAAGTGCTGTCAAGAACTATGAGAACTAAGTGCTGGTTTCTCTAACAGGGGTAATTAAGTAGACAGAGAAACTACAGAAAGAGCAGTTTGAGAGGGAGAGGATGAGGGGGTTGGAAGCCGGGTGTAAATGATGGATATAATCAAAATACATCATGGACATGTTGAAACTCAAGGAATAAATAAAACTATTCTGGTAAAAGGCAGCCAACTGGCCTTCAGTCTTTGCTGCTAGTCCATCCTCATCAGCATCCAGATGTGCTGCGATCGCTCCTGCTTAACAAGCCCTCTCTTGATTCCCACATTTTTTTCCAGATATTGTCTCATCTCACAAACCCTTAAAGTAAAAACTACTGAAAGATTTCTGTTTTCCACTTTCCTTCCAGTTCCTCCGTAAACCTGTACCGAGTCAGGTGTCACCCAAAACCCCCATCAAAAGACAAAAGCTGAACTGAAGCAACAGCACAGAGGTTAAGGGCTGTTCCTCCAGAGAAACCAGGTTCAATGAGTAGCACTATCATGGCAGCTCTGGCTCTGTTCCATTTTCTGGCCTTGAAGGGCATTATACATAGTACCAATAAACATACCGGCAATCAAAACACTTATATAAAAAATATATGTATATTATTATTTACATAAATTTACATTTATTATTTGTATATGTGTGTATATATATATATATATATATATATATATATTTTTTTTTTTTTTTTTAAGACAAAAGCCAGGCATGTTGGGAAATGCCTGTTACCCTAAAAGAGGCAGTAGGATTCCCCAAGTTCAAAACCAAAGTGTCCTACCTAGCAATTTCCAAAACTGTGGTGGGGGGTGCTTGTAATCCCAGCACTCAGGAACTGGAGGCCAGAGGGTCAAGTTCCAGGCCAGCCTAGACTACATGAAGACCCTTCCTGAAAACAACAGCAGAGAGTAAATAGAGCATTCCAGTGAGCTGAGCTGTGGGAGCTTTACAGGGAGAGAAGGGCTAAAGAGCAAAAGTGAACAAGAAACGTCCCCACAGGCTAAGGCATTGGAATGCTTGGTCTCCAGTTGGTGGCTCTTTAGAAGGTGCAACCTTGCTGGAGGAAGGGTGTCATCAGACAGGCAGGCTTTGAGGGTTTCTGGCCTTGCCCCACCCCGAGTTCAAGCTCTCTGCTTTCTGCATTTGAAGACATCTCTCAGCTTCCTGCTCTGCCACCAGCACCCCCCCATCATTATGGACTCTCTTCTGGAATTGTAAACCGAAATAAATTCTGCCATGAGTTGCTCTCAGGGCTGGAGAAATGACTCAGCAGTTAAGAGCACTGGCTGCTCCTACAGAGGACCCAGGTTCAGCTCCAGCACCCACATGGCGACTAACAACCATCTTTAACTCCAGTTCCAGGGGATTCATATATGTAAGCAAGACACTCATACACATAAAAATAAACAATTTTAAGTTGCTTCCAGCCATAGTGTTTATTCACAACAGCAAAAAATAACTAATACAACATGGATCGGCCATTTTGAAGTTACTTTTCAAGGCAGGACAGAGAAACAGAACAACAGAAAAATAACTGGTTAGCACCGGCTTTGTTTTTGTTCCCTTTGTTCTTTTTGTAAGGGTTAATGCAGAGAGCCTTTATGACAATTAAGATTGGCCTGACTGAAAATGCTAGCTCTCTGAAGGTCAGACGATGACTTAGTTTTGGTTTGGTGGCGCGAGGGCCACCTCCATTTTGGGTTTTGCCTGATCTGCTAGGACATATAGGATTTTAGCCAATGACCTGTCATTTTTTAAACCCTACCCGTATGAAGGTCGCTGATGAGCTCCAAAGTGTTCAATGCGGTGGTGAGCTCACACTGCTTTACTAGACCTGCCAGCAGCATTTGGCCCAGTTACTTTCTTCTCTGGAAAACTGTCTTCTTCTTAAACTGTTAACTTTTTTTTTTTTTGAAACAGGCCTTACTATGTAGCTAAAAGTGTTCTTGAACTCTGTGTAGACCAGGCTGGCTTGAAACTCATTGAGATATACCTGTTTCTTTCTCCTAAGGGCTGGAGTTAAAGGCATGAACCATCATGCCCAGCTCTACAGCTGTGTGTGTGTGAGAGAGAGAGACATAATTTTACTCTGTAGCTCAGATTAGGTGGGCATGGTCGCTCTTGTTGGTAATCCCAGCATTTGGGGGATGAAGACAGGATGATCAGGAGTTCAAAGTCAACCTCAGCTGTTTGACAGTGTCTCAAAAAACAAAACAAAAACAACATAAAGAACAGTTAGGATGGGCAATGTAGCTCAGTAGAATGCTTGTCTAGCTCCAAGAGGCCCAAGTCTGACCCCTCTTACAATATACAAAGCACATGGTGGAGCACTCCTATAATTCTAGCACCCTGGAGGTGGAGGGGGAAGGATCAGAAGTTCAGGGTCATCCTCAGCCACATTTGGAGTTCAAGACTTACCTTGGCAACAGGAAGGTCAAACAAAAAGAAAAAGAAAGCTAATGTGGCTCAGCAGTGGAAGAGTGCTTCGGTAACATGCAGTGACCTGGGTTCAAGCCCCAGCACCACAGAAAAGGGAGGAAAGGCAGGAGCAAGAGGAGGAAGGACGGAAGGAAGGAGGGAGGGAGGGAGGGAGGGGGGAGAGACGGAGGGAGAGAAGGAAGGAGGAAAAAGAGTGGACAAAAGCCCTTAGGGCAGTATAACCCACAGTTTTGCTATTCTTTGAGAAGACTGCCTACATGTCAGCCTTTGTAGTGTTGGGTCAGACCCAAATATCCAGGTTTTCATGGGTCAGAGATGGGTCATACTGCTGGGCAGTATGTTTGATAAGGTTCCTCACCAAGACAAAAATCTTAGTTGAGATTTTTTTTAAATTGGGGCTACAGAAAGTTTCAC
Source organism: Eospalax fontanierii (assembly GCA_035773235.1). Lineage (NCBI taxonomy): Eukaryota > Metazoa > Chordata > Mammalia > Rodentia > Spalacidae > Eospalax > Eospalax fontanierii. The sequence goes on from CM069553.1 coordinate 15,322,057, forward strand.
TAATTTATATTTTCAAGTTGTTCTGGAAACAGTTAAGAGATCAACCATTTCAGCCAGGAGCCAGTTGGAAAGCTTATTTATTCTTTTTCATGCATGAGGTTCCAGAATTAGCAACAAAGCCTTCAAGATTTTCTGGGCCCCGAACAGAAATACGATGGGGATTAAATAGGCATTTTTACATCATCACTTTATGGCTGGCACCTGGACCCTATGTTTCTTTTCATAATGGGCCATGTTATCTCAAGGAAATTCCTTCCTGAGTTCACTCAGCCATCCTAGCTTATAAAGTAGATATCCAGGTGTGGGTTGGGACATCTGCTGTCTTTTGAACCATAGCTAGGCCAGACTAATTGGGCTAGGAATAGTCCAACAGTCATTGTGTTTATAAAAATGGGTATCACCAGTAGAGCGTTAGATCTCTGACATGTTTGATCTACATTTTTCCTGGACTAATTGGACTGGGTACCTCATGAATAACCACTTGGTGAACTTTCCATTTTCTTAGTTTCACACCTTCATCAACAGTTAGACATGGTAAGTGGAGAGCATCACAGAGCCTCAAGATATTACAGAGTGAAAAACACCTCAGGGCCCTGAAACCATCACAGAGCAATAAAACATCTCTGAGCATTCCAGAGTTACAGTTCAAGGTGTCCACCCAGTAAGTGAAACAAACGGAAGCTACAAAATGGCCTAAGCTTAAAAGAAGATTATATATAACTACAAACAGTTATAAGAATATGCCTTTTCCTGCCAGGTGTGGTGGTGCACACCTTTAATCCCAGCGCTCGGGAGACAGAGCTCTGTGAGTTCACAGCCAGCCTGGTCTACATGGCGAGTTCTAGGTCAGCTGGGGCTCAGAGAAACCCTGTCTCAAAAAAAAAAAAAAAAAAGACCAAAAAGAATATAATTTTCCTTATCAAAGCAACTTGTAATGAAGAGCATCAGTGGGGGCGGGGGGGGGGTTAGGAGGGGATTGGGCTGCGTAATTTTTGTCAACTTGACACACAGTAGAAACACCCGGGAGGAAAGAACCTCAATTGAGGAATTTCCCTCATCGGTTTGGCCTGTGTGCATACCTGAGCGGTATGCATCTGATTGGTGTGTGGGGGCACACAGCCCACTGTGGGCAAATGAGCCTGGGCTGTGAAGGATAAATGTCAGGACTTAAAGAGGCAAGGGCTCCGAGCTAACTTCCAAGTAGCTCCATACCAGTAAGTAAACCTAGGTAAACCTCAGATCCGAGCTACCATCCGACTCAGGGACTGTGTAAAATCCCGACCCAGAGAGTGTTGGAAAACAGGTAGCAGCTCCTGTGTTCTCAAAACCTCCAAACCGTGTCATCTGCACGAGCCCTTCCCACCTCCCCTTTCCCAGTCCCTCGCCCCTTGGAAGCAGCCCCTCAGCCGTGCCCTGTGCAGAGTTCAAAGTCCTGTGGGGAAACAGTCGTCACCCTCACTGTCCTTAATAAAGAACCATCTGCTCCTCAGGTCAGTCTCTCGTCTTCATTTTCACGTCACCCTGGTCAATCCCAATCTAGCATTTTCTAACAGACTGTACATACAAGAAAAAGTATCTGACAAGCCAGCAGGGGTGAGCCTGTAAACAGTGCTCCTCCACAGTCTGTGCTTCAGTTTCTGCCTTGTGTCCCTCTCTGACTTCTCTTGGAGATGAACAGGTACTTGGAAGAGTCTAAACCCTTTCCTCCCAGAGTGGTTTTTGGTCAGTGTTTTATCACAGCAACAGAGGATAACTGGGGCAGAGGTGCCATTCCCCATCTACTTTCTTGTTCGGAAGGAGAAGCTGAAGCCACGGGAGGGCTGCAGTGGGCCCACAACCACACCAGATCATAAAATGTGGGAAGTCTCTCTTTTTTCCTTTTCTTTTCTGAGACAGAGTCTCATGTAGCCCAGTCTGGCCTTGAATCTTGAACTTCTGATCCCCTTGTCTCTCCCTCAAAAGAGCTAGGATTACAGGTGAGCATCCCCATACCCAGCTTCCGGTGTCCTTTGCTGTGCATTTCTGGTTTCATTAGCCTGCAAACTCAAATGGCCTAGAACCCAGGTGTACATCTTTCAGTATCCCTGCTCCTTCCATGACTTAATTTTTTTTCCAATTTTTTATTACTATTATTTTTATTTTATGTGTATGCGTGTATTGCCTGCATGTACATAGGTGCACCCATGACGCACAGTGCCCACAGAGGTTAGAAGAGGGCACTGGATCCCCTGGAACTGGAGTTACAGATGATTGTTCGCTGCCATGTGGGTGCTGGGAATCAGACCTGGGTCCTCTGCAAGAACAGCCAATGCTCTTAACTGCTGAGCCATCTCTCCAGCCCTCCTCTTTGAAAGATATGATTGAAAGAAAACCCCCAACAGTTTCAGAACTCAGAAAGACTGATAGAGACCTGGGATCGGAATTTACAAACATGAGAAAGAAGCCGACTTTTACAACTTCTCCCCAGGAATCCAGACTGCAAATAGCTATGAAAAGGAATTGACTTGAACAGATAAGATCCCTGATCCAAAATTCACAAAACAGCTCTAAAAAGTGGATTTCTTCCTGGCCAAAGTTTACCTTAAACATCAAACAGATGTCATGGGGTTCTCTTTCCCATAAAAGCCCTACCAACCAACAAACCACGGGCTAGTCAGGCTAGTCGTTTCTCTACTCCTGGGAGAAAACCAGTCCCAGCTGCTCTTCCCTCCCTACTGCGAAGTCAGTTCTATGCCCTAATAAACCGGTCTGTCATCTCCAAACGCTCTGGTCTTATACTCTCATGACTTTAAATGCCCTCAGAGAACCTAGCATAGTGGCTCCTGTCTATAATCATGTTACTGGACTTAAGGTCACAGCCTCTGCCCTACCAAGCCAGTTTCAGCCATGTTTCCTCATGTTCCCCCATAAACCAATTAAAAGAGCCAAATTAGGGCTGCAGAGATGGCTCAGCAGTTAAGAGCACTGGCTGTTCTTGCAGAGGATCTGGATTTGAATCCCAGCACCAACATGATAGCTAACAGCCATCCATAACTCCAGTTCCAGATCTGATACCCTCTTCTGATATCCAAGGGCACAGCAAACATGGCTGCACTTACATACATACAGGCAACGCACTCAAACATAAATAAGATAATAAAGTATTAAAAAAATAAAAGAGCCAAATGAATGGGGCTGGAGAGATGACTCAGCAGTAAGAGCACTGGCTGCTCTTGCAGAGGACCCAGGTTTGGTTCACAGCACCCACATGGCAGCTCACAACCATCCGTAACTCTAGTTCCAGGAGACCAGACGCCCTCTTCCGGCCTCCATGGGCATTGCATGACACAAGCACACATATATACATTCAGATAAAACATACACATAAAATTTTTGTAAAAGAACCAAATTAACAGTGAAAATCAGAAAAAAAGATTCAACGTGGCCACTCTGAGAAGAGAGGGACAAAGAGATCCATCGCCTTCCCAGCAAGTCCTAATGTCCTAATGTTTTCAGTGGATTCATTTTCTCTGCCAATTAACTAATCCAGCACTCAGAAGGTAGAGGGAGGCAGATCTCTGGGTTCAAGGCCAGCCTGGTCTACATAGCAAGTTCCAGGCCAGCTGGGGCTATAGGGAGACCCTGTCTCAAAAAGACCAAAAAAAAAATTAAGATACAGGAAGATCTGGGTTTAGTGGCACAGACCTTTCATCCTAGTACTTGGGAGGCAGAGACCGGTGCTTTGTGAATTTGAGGCCTTGTCTACATTGTGAGTTTTAGGCCAGCAGGGATACACAGTAAGACCCTGTCTTAATAAAAGAAATTTGAAATTTAAAAAATAAAGTAAGATAGGATCTCAGATATGAGCAACTAATTTTATAAAAAAGTAAAGACGCACATGTACATGTACATTCACATGGAGAGAAAGACTCCCCACAAGAGAGGATCAGAAACCAAAATCCAAAGCCCCTAAGAGGGCCTAGGCCTTTTCAGTGTTTTGGATGGTATAGGGCAGGTCTCCTTCCACTAGTTTTAGATTAGGCAATTTAGAGAAGAGATTGCTGGTAAACCCACAGTTCCAAGCTAAGCTAAGTCCAAGACTTGGGACTTATCTGGATTGATCTGGGTCAGTGAACTGTAAAGGGGGCCTTGCCAGCGGGAGAAAAAGCTTGCCAGTTCTTTGCTTAGGGTGAGGAAGAAGCCAGAAGTTTGCTTGTCTTTGTTGTCAGGGTCTTGGCTAACTTCTAGTGCCCCACTAGTCAGATAAGCTTTAAACAGAACTAAGAGATACAGCTAAGCAGTCTGGCCAGGTGTGATCTCCTGCCCAGCACTGTCTCAGTTCAGATTCTCTCCTGCATGGTCCTCTGACAGGTGGCAGGTCTTTGCCCTGGAGTGAAGTGCCCCCTCTGCTTGCCTCTTGCTTCAATGTTGTCTTGTTCCAGCCAGAGATTCCTGAATTTCTTGAGAACCATTGTTTCAATAGTTTGAAAGCCAGAGAGAGCGAGACTGAGAACAAGGGAAGAGATTCTTTAGAATATACATTCCTATTCATTTCCAGAGATGCTCAGTGTTTAAGAACATTGGCTGCTCTGGTAGAAGAGCTGGGTGCTGTTTTCAGCACCATACGGTGGCTTACGACCATCTATAGCTCCAGCTCCAGGGATCCAACATCATCTTTGATCTCTATGGCCACTTCACACGCATGATGTACATATAAACATGCAGGCAAAACACTCATACACAGAAAAATAAATCTTTTAAAAATATTTTTTATTATTTTCATGTGTATGAGTATATTGCCAACATGTAAGTGTTGTGCAGTGCCTGCAAAGGTCAGAAGAGGGCATCAGATCTTTTGGAACTGAAGTTACAGGTGGTTGTTAGCCACCATGTGGGTGCTGGGAATCAATGTTGAGTCCTCTGTAAGGACAGCCAGTGCTCTTAACCTCTGAGCAATCGCTCCTGCCCCAACAAATCTTTTCGTAAATAGAACATAGTCCTTCCTTCTAGGTAGGCTGGTTACAATCCCAGCACTCAGGAGACTGAGACAGGAAGACTGCCTTGTATAAGAACAACCTGAATTACATACTATGTACCAGGGAAGCAAGTCTTTCCTGTCTCAGAAAGAAAAGAAAGAAAGAAAGGAGGGAGGGAGGGAAGGAAAGAAAGAAAAGAAAAAAATAAAACCTCAGAATCCATGTGTGCCTGACTCCCAAATTAGTATCTGACTTTGCTCCTGAAATGCAAGTCTTATATATCTCGCTGCCTACCTGACATTTCCAATGATCAGTGTGCAATAGACACCTCACACACTACATGTCCAAAGCATATCTTTATTTCATGACCCCCTTCCCACCCATCTTCTTAAAGATTCTTTTATTACTTTTGTGTATGAGTATATTGTCTATATGTATATAGTATATATAGTGCACCCATGTCATGCAGTACCTGCAGAGGTCAGAAGAGGGCATCAGATCCCCTGGAACTGGAGTTATAGCCAGTTGTTAGCTGCCATGAGAGTTCTGGGAACCAAACTCCAGTTCTCTGCAAGAGTGCTCTTGCAGTGCTCTTGACTGCCGAGCCATCTCTCCAGCCCCTCTATATTTTGTGTATTAATTGTGCTACTTTTCAGATTTTTTTTTTTTAGCAGATCACACAAGAATGTGAGGCCCAGCTCTGACCACGCAGAGTGAAGAACAAGACTCCCTTTGTGTAAAGAATAGAAGCCAGTGGAACTCACACTTAGGTGTGCTTGCCTCCCTCCCTTAAGGCAGGGCACCCTTTGGCAGAAGTACATTTGTGTTGCTAAGTACTTTGAATTGTGTGGTCATTTTCTTGAGATGCAGACTCATTTCTAACATTAGGGACTGGAGAGAGGGCCCAGCAGTTGTGAGTGCTTCCTTGCTTTTACAGAAGACCAGAGGTGGGTTCCCAGCATCGCCATCAAGTAACTCTGAATTAAAGGTGTGTGCCACCATGCCCGGCTTAAAAGAAATATTAAAAAAGAGGAAAAGACCTGGGTTCCATTCCCAGCACCCACCTGCCTGCGAACAACCATTCCAGGGGATCTGATGTACTCCTCAGGCTCCTGTGCGCACTTCACACAAGTGGTACATTTGCATATATGCAGGCAGAACACACATTAAAAATAAATAAAGCCAGGCATGATAATTCTGGCCTTTAATCCAAGCACTTTGGAGGCAGAAATGGGTGGGTCTCTGTGAAACTGAGGACAGCCTGGTCTACAAGGTGAGTTCCAGACCAGACAAGGCTGCAAGGAGACCCAACAATTAATAATAAAATAAACAATCTGAGTGTAGTGGCTCATGCCTTTAATTCCAGCACTCAGGAGGCAGAGGTAGGCAGATCTCTATGAGATAGAGGCCAGCCTGGTCTACATAGTAAATCGGGGCCAACTGGGGCCACAGGGAGTCCATGAATAAATGAATAAATAAATAATTTTTTAAATAAAAAATTTAAAAGTTTTTTTTTTTTTTTTTAGAAAAGGCTGGGAGGTGGGATGGGCTAGTACCCTGGGTAGATGCCTCTAAAATGCCTATAATCCCAGCACTGGAAGATGGAGACTGGCTGCTTCATAACTCACTGTACATACAAACTAGACTGAACTTAAACTCAGAGATCTACCTGCCTCTGGCTCCCAAGTTCAAGGGTTGGAATTAAACACATGTGCCACCACGCTGGCTAATAATTAATATAATGACAAAAATGGTCAATGATAAAACTTCCTGAGCATTTGCAGTATGGAATGTGCATCTCTTAGCTCATTTATTCTTTGCAATGGTACCACAAGGTAGCTGCTATTGTCACCGTTATTTGAAAGATGTAGAAACGGAGTCACAACAATGTTAAGGTTCCATAAGCAGGAAGTGGGCACAGTCCAGCTCCCCAGAGACTGCTGCATCTGGGCGGTCATCTGTGGTCTGGAAAGAAGAAAGAACTAAGGCTGGAAGAACGGCTCAGCCCTGGGCCATCAGAACAGAGACTCAGGCCATGAGGTGGCAAAAGCCAGCCTTGTCTGCTTTTACACGCAGTTGAAGGATGTGCCACCTCCTGGTCACATCGTGTCGAGGTTCCATTTGTAGAAGCTGGGATTTGACCGAAGCGTCTGTGTGATTTCCAAATCCATCTTCCTTCCTTCCTTCCTTTTCCTTTTTGAGGCTTTTAAATTTTTATTTGTTTTGAACTGGGCATAGTGGTGGACGCCTTTAATCCTAGAACTCAAGAGGCAGAAGCAAATGGATCCCTGTGACATTGAGGCAAGCCTGCTCTACATAGATTTTCAGGACAGCCTGGGCTATAGGTTGACCCTGTATCCAAAAAATATTTATTTTTATTTTATGTACATGAGTGTTCTGCCTGCATACAATGCCCACAGAGGGGATCCCCTGGAACTTTGGTCACAGACGGTTGTTAGGCCCCATGGGAATGCTGGGAACCAAACCCAGGTCATCTGCAAGAGCAGCCAGTGTTCTAAACTGCTGAGCCCCAAATCTCTGCTCCTTCCTCCTAGCAATAAGCTAGGTTTGTCAATGTCAAGTTACATGGGCAGACAGGTCTTGTCCCTTTCTTTGTGATATATTGACCTAGGTCATTAATACTCCCTAGTGAAAAATTCAAACTCAGTCACACAGCATGGCCTTGCTCAGGTTAGGCCAGCACTCTGGGCAGAGATGCCTCGCAGTTTTCTTAGCACCTGGGCTCAGAGCTGGTGTCAAGAATCGGTTCCTGGTGGGTGTGGCGGTTCACATCTGCAATCCCAACACTTGGAAAAGCTGAAGCAGGAGGCTCATCTTGAGTATGAAGCCAACCAGGGTTACATAGCAGGACTTTGTCTATAAAAGAAAAGTACCAGTAGTTTCTGAAATGTGTGCAGCATGAAGGCATGTTCCAGATGAGAAGTGTTCTTAGGGTGCGGCATCAGCCCTTAGCCCTTACGGAAGACTCCGAGAGCCTCCTGAGGTGAAGGCTCGCTGTCTGATTATGCAGGACGGTGAGGGGCCACTGACCTCTGCAGTGACCTGAGTGCAGCAGACAGGCCTGGACCCTAGGCACTGAGCTTAGTCTCATTTGCTGCCACTATCCAGGGCTCCAGGCCGCGGTGTCCTGCAGCCACACCGTCCCCGGGATGCACGCGTTCCTCATCCTTGACTGCTCCCTAGGGGACATGTTTAGCCAGAACCAAGGGTGCCAGTGGGATAATCAGAAGGGTTAAAATTAGAAAAACAAACCCCTTCTCTCCTCATGTTCAATCCCCTGAAACCTCCCGCCATCCGCCCGTAGACGGCTCTGGCCGTCCACACCTCCTCTGGAATTCCAGACTTGAGTACACGTCTCTCTCTCCCCCTGCAGGCTCAACAGCTTTCTCCACCCCAAGTGTCCAGAGCTGACAGAGCTGAGCTCTTCAATTGCCAGCCCCCTGTCCCACAACCTCCACCCCAGTTATGGTGCCCACCAAGCCCTGGGGACCGTCCTTGACATCTCCCTTTCCCCTAAGTCTCAAGTTCCTAGCATCAGACCTGTGGCCTGTACTTTCAAACTGTTTGGAAGCTGCCCACTTCTCACTAGTATGGTCCAGGTTGCCATTGTTTCTGTGTGTATTCCAGGGTCTCCTGTGTGATTCTATTTGAGACAGGGTCTCCTTGTAGCCACAACTGGCCTAGAACTTGCTATATAGACCAGGCTAGCCTTGAACTCACAGAGATCTACCTGGCTCTGCCTCCCAAGTGCTGGGATTAAGGGCTTGCACCACCCTGTCCGGCCCTCCCGTGTGGTTCTATAGCCTTTGGCCCTGCCCTTCTCCTTGGAGAAGAGCCAAAGTTGGTACAGTGGCCATGAAGGTTCTCAGTGACCCAGCTCACTTGTGATTCGCATTTCCCATCACTGTGTTTGCTGTACCCTGGTGTTGCTCCAGCCAGTCACGCTCCTGCCTCAGGGACTTTGCACTCTAGACAAGAGTGTAAAGCTAGCCCATCTGTTCTTTTAAATCACTGTGTGTCTGGCTCCCTCACCTTTTGAAGTATTTATTTATTTACTTACTGTGTGTGGATGCTGTGTGTGTGTGCTTGTGGAGGTCAAAAGAAACTTTCAGGATGCAGTTCTCACCTGCCACCTTGCTAAGGTATTAGGGTCTCTCTTGTTTCTGCTGCTGTGCTGTGTACTCCAGGCCGGCTGTCAAATCCAGTTGGGGACAGCCAAGGATGGGAGAAGGGAACACTGTAAATGAGTGCAAAGGCCCTGGGGCACAAACCTTAAGTAAGGAATGGAAGAGACTCCTGGTCCCATGCTCCTCCCCCTTGTTTCTTCTCTCAGCCCTCAAAGAGGCACCTTTGGTGTCCTGAGCCTCCCTCAAGCACAGTCCCTAGTTACCTCAGTAACTAGGAAGGTGGCAGCTCACAGAGGCTGTAGGTCCCCTCTTTATAAGCCCCCGCAGCTAAGCCGGATCTGAATTTCCTGATTCCTGTCTGGCGGGGGGTGAGCAGACATCCTGGTCCCCAAATCGCCATGGAAACCCATAGACACAATTCTGACCCAAAGGAGGAGGATCTGGGAGAGGGAGCCCAGACCACAGCAAAGACACCGGCTGCTGGCCTCTCCAGCTCCTAGAGCCCCATGCACTTCCCCCAGCTGGCCAGGCTGTGCACCCCAGTCTCCCCAGACCCCAAAGGAGATTTTGCAGATGTGTCCCCAGCTGGGCACAGAGCCTGGATGGGGGCTTGTCTTCCACAGCTGCCCCAGAGGCTGCTCCTGCTGACCACAGCCGCCTGGACTGTTTCTGCTCTGGGGACAGGTAAGGAGGAGCCATCTGGAGGGGCACACCTGAGACCCCCACCTCCCAGACTGTTTTCCCATCAGCACCTACTCCGATGGGCTAGTCCCTGGATGAGGGAGACTGGGTTTTTCTTCACATCCCCAAGCTATTCCAACCCCTTCTAGAAGACTCCAAGTCAGCCAGGGATCTGTGGGTGGGTAGGTCACCCCTTGGGTCTGGAGTCTGGGGGTGAGAGGGTTTGTGCTCAGCCTTCCCTCCATGCCTCCCAATTTCTACCCCCGACGTTACTGCTTCGGCTCTGTCGAGTCTTCTGCAGTCAAGGAGCCAGGAGTGCAGCACAGCACACATGCTTAAGACATGCAACGGAACCCAGCACCACACACAAAAAACCGCTAGAGCTGGGAGTGGCACATGCTTATAATCCCGTCCCTCGGGAGGATACTTATAAGTTTGAGGCCAGCCTGGGCTACAGAATACTCTGTCTCAGAAAAAAAATAAAGATAAAAGAAAAAGAAACAGATACCAAATTAAATGGTGTTTATACCTTAAATTCAGCTATCGCTTTACTTAAGAGTGGCCATAAATGATCCCAGGAATGGCAAACTCAGCTAAGTCATATCAAGAGCTCATCCTGGCAAGGAGGCTGCTGCAGCTCGGGATATCACGTTCTCAATCAAGCCTCTGGAAGCTTCTCATCTCTCTGTCACTGTCTCTTTTTATTTTATTTTCTTGCAATACTGGGGGTTGAACGTAGGGTCTCACCCATGTCCAACACACGCTATACCACTGAGCTACATTCTTAGCCCTCTTTGTTTCACTCAAGACCAAGTTTCACTACGTTACACAGGCTATCCTTGAACTCACTCTATAGCTCAGGCAAGCCTTGAACTTTCAACCCTCTCAGCTCGGATTCCAGGACTGTAGCACCAGGCCCAGCCACTCTGCCTTTACTATTATTTTGTTGTTTGTAGGTTGGCTTCTTTCGGGTCTTGCTCTGTAGCTAGAGGGGGCTCTTAAACTTTGGGAGTTCCTCCTGCCTCTGCCTTCTGAGTGATGGGATTATAGGCATGTGTCAACATCTGATTTTTCTGATCCAGGGTTGCACTATGTAGACCAGACCAACCTTGAACTCACAGAGATCCCCCTGCCTCTGCCTCCCCAGTGCTGAGATTAAAGATTCATTCTGCCTAATTTTTTGTTTGAAAATCTGAGACACCCCCTGAAGCCAAAGGAACTCCCAGCAGACCTCTCCTTAATTCTTATTGGCCAGAACTAGGTCACATACAAATTCCCAAAGAACAGAATTAGGATCTCCTTTAGCAAGAAGAAGCAGAGAATGGCCATTGGGAGGGCAGGCATCCACACTGTCCATCCTGACCTTGAATGAGGTTATAGAAGTGGCTGGCAGGTCATTAAACTGGAAGCACTGTGGGAGTGGCTCTTGCTGTTCTATGCTGAGAATTTTGTTGTTGTTGCTGCAATTTCAATTTATAAAATAGTTTGAAAAGCAACATTTGTTTTTATCTTGGGTAAAAGACCTGGTCTGACAGGAAGACCTCCTTGTTTTAATCCCGGCTACTTGCGGCTTGAAACAATTGTTGGAGAGATTGAATTTGACCTTGAAGAACCCTGCAGCTACCTGGGAAATAGGCAGTGACTGTGTATACAACCCTCCTCCCCCACTTCTTTGAGACGGCTCTCATTAGCCCCTGTTGGCCTGAAACTTGCTCTGTAGACCAGGCTGTCTTTGAAATCTTACAGATCCCGGTGCCTCTGCCTCCAAGCGCTGGGACTACCACACCTGGCTTTTTCCTTTTCTTGAGGCAGGATCTCATGTATCCCAGGCTGGCCTTGAACTTGCTATGCAGATGAGGATGATCTTAAATTCCTGATCCTCCTGTCCTCACCCCTTAAGGGTTGGGAATCTCAGGTATACCCACCACACCAACCGTATTTATTATTTTTTCCTTTTTTGAGACAAAAACTGGGTGCGTAGCCCAGGCTAGCCCCAACCCACCATCCTCCATCCTCGGCCTCCAGATATCACCACCCTAGGGGCTGAAGCATCCATGTGGGGCTTTTGAATTAAGGGGTCGTGACTGAATTAAGTCACACAGCACTCACAGAAGCCCACCCCCGGCGGCGTGCCTGGGGGCTCGGGATGGTGACCCCGCCGCGCTCTCCCCGCAGCTGACCTGGCCGACCTGTGCGGGCACGCGTGGCGAGGGGACGCGCTGCGGCTGGGCTCGCACTCGGCGTCGCGCAGGTTTTACTTCGTGACTCCGGACACCGACTGCCGGCTGTGGGTGCACGCCGCGGCCCCGGGCGACAGGCTCCGCTTCCAGTTCCGCTTCTTCCTGGTCTACAGCCTGATCTCGGGGACCCCTGCGACCCCCGCACCCAACGCCTCCTCGTCCGCTGACCCCTGCGCCCCTGGCTCCTACCTGCAGTTCTACGACGGCCCGCAGGGGGCGCCCCGGACTCTGGGGCCCCCCACTTGTGGCCTGACCATCCCTGCCCCAGTCACGTCTTCTGGGCCCACCTCGGCCTGCGTCTGGTCACCAGGGGCCGCCAACCCCGCGTGGACTTCGAGGGCGAGGTCACCTCTTTCCGGCTGGGTGGGTCGGGGCTGGTGGCCAGGATGAGAATCTCAGAGTGGGCAGAGCAGGGATGGAGCACTCGGAGGTCAGGAAGGGGACATGGGGTGCCAGGGGAAGGAGGTCTGGACTGGTGACAAGGCCAGGGAGGTTCCCAGAGAGGGACAAGCTAGACCTACAAGTCTGGCTTCCGGCTAGCCCCCTACACACACACCCTCAAAGAGCTACACATTCACACAGGACTCCCCCACACCCCACAGCGAGCATCCGCAGGCAAACCAGGGCACATCTCACACATTGGACTCACAAGTGTGCACACACACCTTGCACACTTACCTATGTTTCTTCCACACTGCCACGCACCTCAGCAATACCACCTTGCACACAAAATTGGCTCCTCTGCATCAACCTGCCAGGTTTGCTGAAGGCCAAGGCTAACTCCATGGAAACACAGGCAGGCAGGGTCCTTAAAGGTGGAGCATTCCATGCCTTGTCCGGGCCCTGTGCGTGCCTGTCTCCGCCTCCCAGATATCTCCCTGTCTTGGGATTACAGATGCCTGCTCTACTGCATTGGTCTTTTCAATGGGCTCTGGGGATCCGAACTCAGGTAGTCAGGCTTGGGCAGTGAGTGCTTACCCACTGAGCCATCTCCTCAGTCCCAGCAGGTATCTTCTTTTTTAAAATTTTATTGAATTTCTGTGTATTTCATACATAGCATCTAAATCAACTTTATACTCCCCTGGGCACCCACCTATAGCCGCCCCCCTCCACACACACTGGATTTCATACATTCTATGATTTCTTGACCTATCATGTTAAGTTAGTGTCCCCAGACATCCCACAGTGCAAGTTCATCCACTGAGGTCTAGTCAGCCTAACTTTAAGAAGATCAGCTCTTCCTTACTCAGTAGTAATCAGCTATCACTAATTCTTCAACTAGATTGGGGCCTGCTGTCTGTCCATTACTGTAGGTTCATATGAGGGGCAGGGTAGGAGCCTGTAGACTCTATACCCACATGGTCATGCACCTCCTCCCTGATTCTTAAATTGAAAACAGGGGCTGGCTGGAGAGATGGCTCAGCAGTTTGGCAGAGCACCCGGGTTCAAGTCCCAGCACCACGTAGTGGCTGACAACCATCTGTAATTCCAGTTCCAGGGAATCCAACACCTTCTTCTGACCTCTATAGGTATTGTATATCACAAGTACACTTACACACGTGCAGGCAATAATACAGTCATACACATAAAATTAAAATAATAAATAGAATTAAAAAAAACTAGAACAGGGTAAGAGCAGGCAACACCATCGTCAGTAATCACCACCACAACTATCACCATCACCATCATCAGTCACCACTGTGCTCCTCCTCATCAAGGAGGTTGCACTGTTCTCTCCCCAGGACACACCTGTCTGCCCTCACCTGCTCTGGCTCCAGTTCTGTCCTGTTCCCCATGCCATTCTCTCGCTATGGGACCACATTGTAAGATCTGTTCCAAGACCTTACTCCCCCAGGGTCTTGTGGAACCTACTTTCGCTGTCGGAATGGCAGGTGTGTGTCCCGGAGCCTGTTGTGTGATGCCTGGGACATGGACAACTGTGGTGATGGCAGTGACCAGGACTCCCAGCCTCCAGCCAGCTGCAGAGGTCAGTGATGGGGGCCAGTCAGGATCCAGCCGAATAGCCAAGTGGCCCAAACGTCGCTCTCCTAGGCAGGAGCTGGGCATGGTGGCAGCAGGCAGCGGGAGGGCCGCAATGTCAGTCAGTTTAGAGATCAAGGGTTTGAAGGCCAAAGCAGCAGGAGAGGGTTTCCTCCAGTTCTCTGGGGCCTGAGACATTTTCAAAAGCAAGCATGCTCTGCTTAATGGGATCTAGGGCCCTGCCAGACATTCCCTCCGTCTTTAATCTGGGAGATGATAGATGCTTGAGAAATATCAATTAGCTGGGTGTGGCGGCACACGCCTTTAATCCCAGTACTCATTAAGCGGAGGCAGGTGGATCTCTGTGAGTTCAAGGCCAGCCTCTCTACATAGTGAGCTCCAGATCAGCTGGGGCTGAAGGGAGACCCTGTCTCAAAGACTAAAAAAAAGAATCAGTTAAACAATTGGTTGGAGGAACAGATCTCTATGCCTTGATTTCCTTATCTGTAAAGTGGGATGATTATGCTTGACTGTGAAAAGCTGTCCTAAAATGCAGTTACTGTCAGTAAAGCACCCACCACAGAGCATGGTGCTTGCTGCACAAAGACTGCTCAGCTGGGGAAACGCCTACCCCAGCCCCGTTTCCTGAGAGGCAGCTTCAATGACAAACCCCTGGATCTGGGGCTGCAGAGATGGCTCCACAGTTAAGAGCACTGGCTGCTCTTGCAGAGGACTCTGGTTCCACTCCCATCACCACAGAGGCTAAGAACCACCCATGATGCCAATTCCAGGGCATCCAACGCCCTCTCTGACCTCTGCAGGCACTGCACGACATTGGTACACTTACATACATGCAGGCAATACACTCATACATATAAAATAAAAATAATAGATAAAATATTAAAAAAAAATAACCCCTGGATCTGGAGCTGGCCTGCTGAGTTAGCCGAAGCCCAGCCCTTAGCTTGGCCAAAGGCTTACAACTTTTTGTGCCTCACTTCTCTCATGTGTAAAATGGAGACACTATTAAAGACAAGCTCAGAGGTCTTGTGGGGGATTATATGACGCGGCAGGGCCCCAGAATGGGGGTTCCCCGTGTCCAGTTAACTGTCCATTGCAGGTCCCTCTCTGGTCCCCAGGCAGATGGGGAGAGTGGAAGGAGACACTTTGAAGCCTCTGACTCGCCTCCCAGCTCTTGGCTCTGCAGAGTTGGCTCAGATTGAAGCTGAGAGAAGCACCTCAGCGGGCTGGTCCCCCACCAAACAGGAAGAAGGGTTTAAAGGTAGATGGCTCTTGGTGGCAACCCCCATATCCCTCACTCTGTTGGGGCTGGGGTGATGGCTCGGTCAGGAAAATGCTTGCTGTGTAAGCATGAGAGCTTGAGTTGGGATCCCTCTAGCCACGTACAAAGCCAGGCTCAACCGTGCATGTCTGTAATCCCAGCAGTGGGGAGGCAGAGACAGGACGATCCCTGGGGCTCGCTGGTCAGTGAGTCTAGCCTCGTCGACAGGCTTTGGGTTCCGTGAGAGACTCCGCCTCAAAAAGTAAGGTGGTAATGGGAGGAGTGCTGAAGGAAGATTCCCAGTGTCAGCCTTGGACCCCTACGCACAAGCACACACATGCATGCACGCTTGCACACACAAGTGCCCCACACATACAAACATACACACATGCCCCCAAACAAAACGAAAGATAAGGTGGAGTGTTGGCAAGATAGCTCAGTGGGTAAAGGTGCTTGCTCTGCTAGCCTGGCACCACGAGTTCAATCCCAGAACCCTTGAAAAGGTGAACGGGGAGAACGAAGTCCATAGAGTTGTCCTCTGACTGCCACATGTGGGCTGTGCACACGCACCCTAGCCTGCCACACCATACCATGTGCACATAATGAAAAAGGGGAGATAAAGAAGACACTTAATGTCTGTCTCTTACACACACGCACACACACACCTGTCTAGGTGATGAGGACAGGACATCGCATCCGGGCAAGAGACCGACTGGATTCTTATTCCTCCCGCAGGCCCCAGGCTCTGGTGGGAGGCCTTGGCTTTCTCCCTGTTGCTGATATTGACTGGCCTGCTGTGGTGTTGCTGCTGCTGCCTGGGCGGGCTAGCCTGGCACCCAGGTGCCCACAGACTCCGCCTCAGATACTGGACAGCATGCAACACCTGTCACTTATGTCCTGACCGGGTGGCTCCTGGGGGGTCTGTGGCTGAGCCGGCCAGCCTTCCAGAACCAGGGAGGCCATCCCTAGAGGGCTGTGGCTGACCTGGGACAGGTCATTCAGTTCTTTGACCCTCAGTCTGCCTTTCTAATAAATAGGCCCAAGCCCTGTCTCCCAATGGGGAGAAGGTAAGATGACCAGCACATGCCTGGAATTACCCTCCATTGTTCAAAGCAGTGTCTTTTGGGATGTGCTTTGGCCTAAGGGACTCCGTTCTATAACAGCAGCTGGGCCCCTCCTCCTACACGGAGGTAGACCGACTCTACATTGCGTTCTCATAAATAGCCGCCATTTGTGCAGTGCAAACAGTAAGGTCCGGACTGATAAATGACATACGCAGACCAAATGTCATCACCTAGCCACTCGTGAAATTAAGTAGGACACAATGGGCTTATCAAGGGCTGGGAATGTGGCTCAGCTGGTAGAGTGCTTGCCTAGCATGCACCAAGCCCTGGGTTTAATCACCAGCACCTCATTAAACTGGGTATTGTGGTATGCACCTGTCCAGCACTTGGGGTAGAGGTGGGAGCATTAGGAGTTCAAGGTCATCCCTGACTACAGAGCAAGTTCAAAGCCAGCCTACATGAGACTGGCAAAAATAAATAAATACAATAAAAAATGTTAAAATGCACCTGGGGCTGGAGAGATGACTCAGCACTTAAAAGCACTGGCTGCTCTTCCAGAGGACACACAGGTTTGGTTCCCAGCACCCATCTGGCAACTATGAATCATCTGTAGTAACAGTTCCAGGAGATCCTATGCCATCTTTTGGCTTTTGTGGGCATTGCATGACATGGGTTCACATACATACTTGCAGGCAATAACTCATATACATAAAATTTAAAAATATATAAATTTACCTATCAAAACTGTATCTGAAAAAACAAAGCTAGGTGTGGTGGCTCATGCCTGTAATCTCAACACTTGGGAGATCTTGGCAAAAGGATTGGCCTGAGTTTGAGACTAGCCTGGGCTACAGTGTGAGATTTTTATCTCAAAAATATAGGGGAGATGGCTCAGGGGTTAAGACCACTGACTGCTCTTGCAGAGAACCCAGGTTCAATTCCCAGCACCCACATGGCAGCTAACAACCATCAATAACTCCAGTTCCAGGGGATTTGACTCTATCTTCTGACCACAGCATTGCACAACCCGGGAGCATTTACATACATGCAGGCAATACAGAGTACACATAAAATAAAAATAATTAAAAATTCAAAACACTCAAAGAAACAAAAACCAAAAATAAAAAAAAAGAAAGAAAAACAAACATACCAGACCAGTGAATGGAATGACATAACCCCTCCCTTCATCGTATAAAGGAGGGACACCTAACTCCTGGGTGCAGTGATCACAGAAGCCCATCACCAGACCATCAGGTGCATGTGTCATAGATGGAAGTGTGAAGGACTCAGACAGTGTGTTACCTGGGGCCTCAGCCTGGCAGATCTCCTGCTTGGCTTGTTTGAACTGCTGTTTGTTGGGACCCAGTTCTGCAGTTGGGAATGCTGGGAATGCTGGAGCTGGGTGTTACTCTCTAACCACCATGGTGACTCTCTGTGTCCGTGCCTGCCTTCAGTGAGGCCTCCTCAACCTTCTTGTAGCATTCTGTGCAACACACATGTATAAAATGTAGGGACATGGGCATCACTATGAGAAGTGTCATGTGTGATCTGAGTGTTAATACTAGTCATTAAGACTAGAATGAAAACCTGTAATGCCAAGGGCCACATCTGCCCAGGGAGGCTGGTAGTACCTGCTGAGTTGCAGCCAATGACCCTGACGTAGCTTATGAATTAACTGCCATTTAATAAAAATGCTGGCACTGTGAAAAGATACAAATGCTTCTCTTCTGATGGAGTGTGCACATAGAAACAGGTCCTGTGGGTCAGAACCGTGTTGGGTGGGAGAAGGCACAGGCTCCATGCCCAGGGGACCCTGGGCTTTCCTTGTCAGGAAGACTAGCTGAGGCTAGTCTCCTTCTCTTCCATTGCTCAGAAGCCCCGCTTCGCCCTCTACTCCAAGCACCCGAATCAAAGATGCAGGAGACCCCTGGCGGGGATAGCACCGTTTATTAAGAAAAATCAAGATAAAGACCACAGGGGGATCCCCTTTAGGACCTGAGGCTGGGTGCCCCAACAGCCATAGTCTGGGCCTGCTTACCCACCAGCTGGGTCCTCAGGCTCTCAAATGGGTAGGGCTGTCATCACCCCTCCTCTCTTTCCTAGTCAGGGGTCTCAGCCACCCCCATCAAGGCACTGGTCTCCTGACCTGGCTCCCCACGCCCTGGGCCTTCACTTCCAGAAGGGTGGGGTGCAGCCTGTGCCGGGGACCTCATCTCTGGGCTCTGCCTAGCAGCTCCGGGAAGAGTTGCTTTCCCATGCAGTTCCAGAGGACAGGGCCCTGGGCTGTGTGTGTGGGGTGTTGGGGGGAAATGCAGGAGAAAGACGGCTGGGTGGGAGGGGAGGCTGCCAGGACAGGGGGCTCCTGGCTAGGCGGGAGTTTGGGGAGCTGGGAAGTGGCTGGCAGGGGAAGAGTGAGCTGCCTTTTGCTCCCAGCACAGGGCAGTGGCCCAGACCACCGGCACACCCCTTCACTGAGGTCAATGGTGAGGCACCAGGCGGTAAGCTGAGGTCGGCTCACGGGAATGCGGACTGCCCATGTGCGGCCCGGCTCCACTCTGGCAGTGGTTCTGTGGTGGCGAGGGAGAGGAAGCAGTTCTGACCCCATTCAGCCACCATACCTGACTCCAAGTCCTGGTGGCCCTTCTGAGGCAACCTTCTGCAGTCCATCTGCCCTGCCCACCAGCCTTGGGGCTCTGCCCTTGCATGTGTGGGAGGTGACATGCCCGCCCTCCAGTCCAGCAAAGCGCGTGGTATCGCCTCAGTCTCTTACAAAAAGTCATAATAATATTAATAATAATATACTCGACATTGTCGGGCTGGACGCCGCCCGGGAGTCCATGGGGGCAGGCAGATGCCTATGAGGGGCAGGGGCGTGTATTGGCCCCTGCCTGGGCACGGTGCTGCAGGTCCAGGGGCTGGGGAGGCGGAGCGCCAGGCCTGGCTGAGTGCAGCACCAGATTCTTGATACAGCCAGTGATCCCAGAGGAGAACCTGCCCCCAGTCAGCTTGGCCACGTCTGGGGCGCCACCTGTGGGAGAGGGTTGCGGGAGTGGGTCAGTGGTCGTCAGAGAGGCGAGGAAGCCAGGCTCCAGCTCTGAAGGCTGCCAACTCTCCCCACCTGCATTCACATCCTGCTGAGCACTCACCTATGTAGACGCTGCCCTTGGTATTGACTGCCACATTAGGGCCTGGGGACTGGCCACTGACCAGCTCCTCGCCGTCCACTTGGATGGAGCCTTTCCGGCCCTCTCTGCAGTGTGACAAGGTCAGGCTCCTTACTCCAAAGTCCTATCCTTCACAGATGCCCTCCCCTTGGCACTGAGACTCCAGCAGGTGAGTCTGCCCCCTGCTCTCTCTCTCTGAGCTCTGTCTTTCTCTACTGGCCACACACAGCCAGGTTTGAGCCCCCTCCCCAGGTTTCTTCTCTTTAGGTAGCCCCAGACTGGCCTCAAAGTCAGGATCTTCCTGCCTCTATCTCCCAAGTGCTGGGATCACAGGTGGGCACTGCCACGCCTGACCCCGGGGGAGCTCGGCCTGGCCAGGAGCTCTGCTCTAGCTGGCAAGTTGTCCTCATAGCAGCTTCCTTGCCTCCTCCAGTCTCCTGCTTGCCTCTGGTGGGGGTATCTCATCTCCATGTCTACCTCTGAGCCGTGTCCCCGGTGCCTGGCTGGGCTCCTTACCGCAGGGCTGTCACTCGATGCCACTCGCCATCATTGACAGGGTCCTCAGAGACAAGGCGGCCTTCTCCACTGCCCAGCTGGTAGCTATAGTAACAGATCCACAAAGGTGTGGATTTTGTGGTAAAGGGGTGTAGGATGTGGATGGTAATGGTAAGGTGTGGCCAGTCACAGCTTCTACTGTAGAAGCCCCAGGGAAGGGAGAGGAGGGGCCGGGTGCCAGGACCCACCTGAAGACAAGATGGCCATCCTGCAGTCCAAGGCTGATGAAATCTTTGCTATGGCTGGCCTCTCTCACCTCCTGCCAAGGAAGCATGGGGTCTCGAGGGTCCCAGCCTGGAGAGCTGAGGCGTCTACCTCCTCTCTCCTCTCTGCCCTAACCACCAGTTTCCAGGATTCTCAGGAATCCCAAGACCCCCCCACCCCAGGACAAGGCTACTCACCACACCCTGCCAGAGAAGGAGACCACTGGCTGTGCTGGTCCGAACTTCCAGTTCAATGGTCTCAGGAACTTCTGGAAGGCTGGGCGGGGGTGCGGTGGGATTGCGGGAGAGCATCAGTCTCAGGCTTCTGTCAGCCACCACCACCCACCCAGCCCTAGGCCCATGTCTCCCACCCAATGTCAGTCTTACCTCCTGGAGAAGATATTGCTGGGGAGGACTAGGAAACCATTGTCCTGGAAGTAGGCACCATACTGACCAGGGGCGTCTGTGAGAGAGCGGGAGGCTGTGAGCCACCTGCCTGCCTACAGAGACTAGTGGTCCAGTTTGTTTCCAACTCCCATAGGCACTCCACTGCTACAGACTTGAAACTCAGTCCCTGATCTCCAAAGGGGTTCCCACAGGGGCCATGAACTTGACAAATGTGTACCTGCGATTTCACTTGCTTCTCACTGCCATATAACAGTCCTTTCCATTGCAGATGAGACAACCAACCAAAGTGGTAGAGACTGGCCAGTGACTGCCACTGGTATTTGCTTGTCACATTACAGTGGTTGCAAGTACTTCCCCAAACTCATGATTGTCTTGAGGTCGCAGCAACTCTGAGTTCTGCTAGACCTTCCCACTGATTATGCTGACAAAGTGGCACTTGCCGTGTACTATAAAGCTAAAGACCAAGGAATACTTTGGCAACTTTCTTTCCATCTAACTTGTTTCCTCTGAAATCCCATGTATCTGTTTATCTTTTTTCTGAGACAGAGTCTCCCTGTAGTCCCAGCTGGCCTGGAACTCCATATATAAACTAGGGTGGCCTTGATCTTACAGAGATCTGCCTGCCTCTGCCTCCTGAGTGCTGGGATTACAGGCATGCATCACCATGCCTGTCTTTTTACTTAGACTTGATTAATATTGAGTGCATGTGTATAATGTGTACATGAGTATGGACGCATTCATGCCATGGTGTATGTGTGCAGCTAAAAGGACAATTTTGTGGGGGTTGTTTCTGTTTTTCCTTCATGGGTTGCAGGATCAAACTCAGATCGTCAGGCTTGCATAATGAGTTTAGCCATTGAGACATCTGACCAATCCACATTTTTTTTTTTTGAGCTTGTCTCTTTTGTTTCTTTAGAAAAGATTTATTTTAGTGAGGTGTGATGGTGCACACTTTTTAAGTCCAGCACTAGGAAGGCAGAAGTAGGTGGGTCTCTGTGAGTTTGAGGCTAGCCTGGTCTACTTAGTGAGTTCAAGGTCAGCTAGGGCTACATAATGAGACCCTGTCTCAAAATGGCAACTGATTATTGTTGGATGAGGAAGAGCTGATATTTCTGGGGCAAGAGAATTGACCTCAGTGGATAAACTTGCACTGTGGAATGTCTGGGGACACTAACTGACCCAGCAGGCCTTGGCATGGATGACAGATTAGAGCTGGAGGTTGTGGGAGGTGATGGTGGGAGGAAGGCTGATTGAAATGTTCTACGTGAAATATACAAAAATTTGATAAAAAATTAAAAACAAAACCCCCCCAAATTATTTGTATTTATGTGTGTATGTGTGTGTCTGTGTGTCTGTGTGTGTTGTGCATGTGCATGTGCATGTGGGTCCCTAAGGAAACCAGAAGAGGGTGTTGGATCTTCTGGAGCTAGAGTTACGGGCAGTTGTGGGCTGTCCCATGTGGATGCTGGGAATGGAACTCAGGTCTCTTTCAAGAGCAGCAGGTGCTTTGCTTTTAACCATTAAGCCATCTCTCCAGCCCAACATATTTTTAACCAGGTAGAATTTCAGCGAATGAGGGTCCTCCCTCGTTCAGCTGTATTTGCTGCACCTGGGCAAGGTTGGGCATGCACCAGATATTTGCTGATGAATGAATATAGAGAAGGAAACTCAGGTCAGAGTGGCTCAAAGCTCACCCAAAGCCACCTTGCCAATCAGCAGTATGTGGCTGTGCCCCTCTTCTGAGCTCTTCCCATGGGCTTGTTTTACCTGGAGGCCAAATCTGAGGTGAAGACAACAGGAACAAGGGGCCTGAGAAGACGAGGCCACAGTGTACGTACCGTTACCACCACTGCCTTCCAGGTGCCAGTCAGACTCCATTAAGCGATATGCAAGGCCTATGAAGAAGAGTGGGATCTGGTTGGTGTGCATAGATACCTCTCCGGCCCCAGAGGGAGCTACAGAAGAGCCAGGACTGGGTACCTTGCTGGCAGCGTGGGCCAGAGAAGCCAGGGAGACAGAGGCAGCGGGTACCCTGGCAGGTGCCACCATTCAGACAAGGTTCTCGTAGCTGGCAGGGATGTTCTTCATGCTCACAGAGGTCTCCTGTAGGTCAGGGAAGAGTGGGTGGGTAGTCAAGGGCTTGAGGTGCCCCTGCCCCTGATCCCATGTCCCACTGTGCCCCAGGTTGTCTCTGGTACCTTTGAAACCGTCTTGACACAGGCACTGGAACTCATACTCGCCAGCAGGCAAGCATGTGGCACCATTCCTACAGGGCTGGCGCTCACACGGGGAGCTGTCATAGCACTGCCCCACACCTTGGCTGCCTAGGAAGCTGTAGGTCAGATCCAGCCGCTTGCCATTCACAGACACCTGTGGGCGCAGGGCCATCAAAAGACTCATGGAGCGCGGAGGGCAGAAGCACACGTGTGCCGCAAAGCAAGCCCCGGCACGGACCCAAGAAGTGGCTGGAGCCTCAGTGTGGAAGGGAGGCCTTAAAATCGAGTGTTCCCTGTGTAGCCAGTCCTCGGTGTGACCCTGAAGTGGTCTATGCCCATTTTGTGTTTTAATTTTAAGTAATTAAATTTTATTTTATATGTATGAGTGTTTTGTCAGCATGTATAAGTGCATCATGAGTGCACAAATGCCTGCAGAGGCCAGAAGAAGGCCTTGGACCTCCTAGAACTGGAGTTGTGGATGGCTGGTAGCCACCATGTGGCCACCAGGTCTTCTGCGAGAACAGCCAGTGCTCTACAAAGAGCATCTTAACCACTGAGCCGTCTCTCCACCCTCTGTTATCCCTATTTTGCAGAAAGCAGTTCAGCAGGGAAGCAAGTAGTCCCAGGGCCCTGGGGAAGTGCCAGGTGGGCCCACATCGCACCCTTCCCTCCTGCTGTTCCTCCAGGGGCTGCTCCTCACCTCCCCCACACAGCCATGGAAGTGAGTGCTCATGTTGGTGGCCGGGGACAGGGGCACAGAGGGCTCCACACCACCGAGGTAGAGCAGCGTGTGCAGGTTGAGGCCCTGGCTCTTGCCCGGTGAGGAACGCAGCACAGGGCGCCCTCCATCCACCTGCAAGCTGCCGTCCTTGTTGAGGCGCTCTGCAGACACACGGTGCCAGTGGCCCAGGGCCAGTGGCTCCGGGCTTCTCAGGACAGCCAGCCCTACGAAGGACAGAGGCAGCATTGGGAATCCCTGATAAGGACTGTGTGGTTAGGGATTTGTTCAAGGCCACAGAGAAGTGTGCAGGGACAGGAACGTCAGAGGGCTTCACTCCTGAATTCACTCCCTTCATGCCTCTCGGTGACATGGTGAGTCAAGGATGGCACACAGCTTGGCATCCAGAGGCCCATCTCCATGTGGTATCCGGTACTTACCTGACCCTAATTCATAGCGGAATTCCAAATGGCCTCTAGTCATTGCCAGGGACACGAAGTCTTCCACAGGCCCACTCTTGCCCCCGCTGTACAGCAAGATCCCATCAGGTGCCAGTGGCTTAAACTCCACATCCAGGCGTAGCTCGTGATGTGTGTTGGTGAGGGACGGTACAGCCAGGTAGGAACCATCACCGGACATGAATGGGGTGGTCACTGTCACACCTATAACATCCACAGCTCTGCTAGTACCAATAGGGACAGGAGAGTTCCGGGCAAGACCCCCACCTATCCTACTTGCCACCTGAGACTCAGCTGGGCACCAATCCCAGCTCTGCCCAGCAACCCTCTGGGAGCCTCATGTAAGGGATACAGGCTGGCCAGGAGTGTGGTCAGTTGATTTTGACATCTGGCTCAGGAAGAATTTGATCACTCACGGGCCTCCTCACAGCCTCCAAGTGCCTTGTATGGCATCCCCAGCTGTCACAGAGACCCTGGAGGCTCTCAGCTGAACTCGACTCACCTTCCTCACACCTCGCCCCTGAGCGGCCCAGGTGGCAGCGGCAGGTGTAGCCTCGACCGTCAGGCCGGTTCACACAGGTGGCGTCTGGCCCACAGGCCTCTAGAGGGACGGCAAGGAGGGCCGAGGTGACTCAGGGGAGCAGACCCTTGTGCTTAAGCTCTATTACCCCTTGGAGGCCTTGGCTCTTAGGAATGGTTTGGATGGTACAGATGACATAATCAAGAAGTTACCTAGAGACAGTCATGGCAGGAAGGACAAACTGTGTCTGTGCTTTTTTGCTTTTAGGCAGAATCTTGATATGTAGCTCTGGCTGGCTTTGAACTTGTACACAATCCTCCTGTCTCTGCCTCCTGAGTACTAGCATTAAAAGTCTTGGCCACCATATCTACCATTTTATTATTTTTTTAGACAAGGTCTCATATAGTTCAAACTGGCCTCAAACTCATTATGTATCTGAGGATGACGAACTTCTGATCCTCCTGCCTGTACCTCCCAAGTGCTGGGAACACAGGCATGTGCTACTACACTCAGTTTATGAGGTACTAAGAATTGAGCCCAGGACCTTGGGCCTGCAGGGGAAGCAATACCAACTGCACTGCATCCCCAGCCCGGTTTCTTTCTTTTCTTTTTTCTTTTTTTGCTTTAAAACATTTTTTTATTCATTTATTCAAAACTTAGCTCCCCTTATTTATTTATTTATTTATTTATTTTCCATTCATTTTTGTGACAGGGTCTCTCACTTGTAGCCCTGGCTGGCCTGGAACTCCCTATATAGACCAGCTGGCTTGGTCCAACAGAGAGATCCACCTGCCAGTCCACCTGCCTCTGCCTCTGCCTCTCAAGTGCTAGCATTAAAAGCGTGATCTTGGCTTTTTTTTAAAAAAGATTTTATTTTATTTTCTAATGTGTGTGTGTAGTAATAGGCAGTCGTGAGCCCTCTGAGCACCTAACCACTGAGTCATTTCTCTAGCCCTCTGGGTTTTTCTTTTTTTGTCTTTTTGAGACAGAGCCTCCCTGTAGCCCCAGCCCCCAGCTGGACGGGAACTTGCTATGTAGACCAGGATGGCCTTGAACTCATAGCGATCTGCCTGCATCTGACTCTGGAGTGCCTGTATTAAAGGCATGTACCACCACTCCTGGTCTGGCTGTTTTGTATTTTGAGACAGGGTCTCACATGTAGCCCTGGCCTGGAGCTTGCTATGTAAACCAGGCTGGTCTCAAACTCTCTCATCTGTCTGCCTCTACCTCTGCCTCCCCTGTGTTGGGATTAAATGGTATATTGCCAATCCTGGCATCTTTTTGGCTTTTTTGAGACAGGGTCTACTCTGTAGCCCAGGCTAGCCTGGAACTCATGGTAATCCTCCTGCCTCAATCTCCAAAGTCCTAGGTATATGTGTTACCAAGGCCAGCTTGTGATATTAAGAATGCACCAGGGAGATGTGGCTCAATGATGCAGCACTTGCCTAACATGTACAAGGCTCTGTGTTCAGTCCCTGGTACAGTCACACAAAGGACTGTACCTGGGTAACAGCGCAGGGTGACAGGTGCCCGAGTTATATGACGAAAAGGTGGTAGGGGCCTAGACAGCAGTGCCTGGGCTAGGTGGAGAGGCTGGCATCCACCACGGAAGGGGTCTTGAGTCCTCAGGGAGGAAGGATGGAGAACTGAGTCCTCAGGGAGGAAGGATGGAGAACTGAGCCCTCAGGGAGGAAGGATGGAGAACTGAGCCCTCAGGGAGGAAGGATGGAGAACTGAGCCCTCAGGGAGGAAGGCGGGGCGGGGTGACAGGGTACTTACCTGGGTGGCAGTGCAGGGCTTGCGAATGCTCACAGCGGCTGCCGGTGAAGCCATGAGGGCAGACACATGTGTAGCTGCTGCTCTCAGAATCGTGGCACTGGCCCCCATTCTGCAAAGCAGCCCTAGATGTCAAGTCAAGGATACCACAGCCCTCCCCGTCCTCACAGGGGTCAGTCACAACTTAGGGCAGCCAAAGGGCGGTATGGGGGATCACCTGGCAGGGCCGGTCGCGGCAGGTGGGGCAGTGGGAGATGCCATGTGCTGTAAGGTTGAGGTCATGGAAGACAATCTCCTCGCCCTGGATGCGCAGCTCCCGGACACAGCCTGAATGGGGGTTGGAGGCAGCATAAGCAAGGGGCGAAGGTATGGAGAGAAAGCCAGCCACAGCCCATACCTGCAGGGCCCTCACTGGCTCATGGGGCTTGGTAGCCAGGCAGGAAGGCTTGGTTAGGGAGGTGTGTAGAGGAAAGGCTCACCCACGAAGCCACTGCTCAGCCCTGCCTTGGGGATGGCGCCGTAGTCAGGATAGCCACCCAGATATAGCTCCTCATTCAGGTCCAAGCCCTGGAACTTGCCCTGTGGAGGCGGGGAAGTCAGGCCAGGCTACAGAGGCAGGAGCAGGTTGAGGGCTGGGAACAGGGGCTGGGCTAGGTCTCACCTGGGAGGTCCCATTGACGGGGGCCAAGCTGCCCACAATCAAGGAGCCATGAGTGAGGCTGCGCAGCAGGGTCACAGTGTGGAACTGGCCTAGAGCCAGTGGCGTAGGGTGGCGGATGGTGGCCATGCCAGAGCCAGCATCAAATCTACTCCATGGGGTGGGGCCGGGACAACAGAGAGTAGACAATAGGATGTGTAAGCAGGGCTTCAGAGATGCCCGACCTGAGCAATGGGCTCCAGAGAAGGGATATCATTTTGTGGACCTGGCTTTAAGGTTCCTGTCCCTGCCTTGTTTTTCCCCTAATCAACCATCCCAGCCTATCTCTGCCTCTTCCACAAGTCCTTTTCCCTGGGAGCTTCTTCAGAGCAGACCCCCAGGCCAGGAACACTAGGCCCTGTAGCCTAGCACATGGCTTCATTATACCTAGCTCTGAGATGATGCTCATTTTTGTTTATGTCTTGGCTTCCCCAGCTAGAGTAGACATTCCCACAGAGGCACAACCTGATCTTCTATTAACATCAGTGCTTGACATATGTAAGGAGTCCAGCAGGTAACTACTGGATGGATGGGTTGATGAATGAATGGATGGATGAGTTTCTGGATAGATGTGTGAGTCAATGGATATATGGATGGAAGAGGAGATGGACAGATGAACAGATGGATGAATGAGTGAATGAATAGATAGGTGGGTGGGTGGATGAATGGGATGGATGGATTTGTAATGAACGAATGGGTAGATGAATGGATAAAATGGATGGACAGGTGGGTGACAAAATATATGAATGGAATGAATGGATGGATGTGTAGACGGGTAGATGGATGGATGAGTCAGTAGATAGGTGAACAGATGGATGCATGGATGGATGGGTGAATGGGAGATGGACAGATAGCTGGATGGGATGGGTGGATGGATACTTAAATGAAAGAATGGAAGGGATGGATGGATGAATGAGTGGATGGATGAATGAATTAATTCATTCTGGCTTACAGAAGTCCCAAGTCTTTGGTTGCTTTTTCCTCTGCCTATCTGGCACATGGTGCCTACTCCTGCAAACCGGGTGGCCATGAAGGTAACAGCCACATTTCATTTCCCTAGAATCACAATAGTATACACAGCCCAAAGCAGAATATGCCAGCTAAAGCCCTGTGTCCACTCCCTAGCCTGTCTCTCCCTGCCTATGGGGAAGTTGAGATCTCACCGGAACTCTGGTCTTCCGCCTACGAGGCCAAAGGAGATGAAATCAGGTTGCCTGTTGGCCAGGTTGGTGGGGCTCCCTGGGATCCGCTTCTGCCCGTTGTATAGCAGCATCCCTGGAGGGCACAGCCATGTGAGGGTCTCTCCTTCCAGCTACCGGCCTCTGTCACCCCCACCCTTGAGTAACCCAAGCTCTTGTACTTTCCACCCTGACCATAGTCCTTCTCTCTAGTAATCACAGACTCAGTGCCCTGAGGAGAAGGGCCTTGCTAAAGTCCAGAGACAGGACCCAAACTTTTATCAATCATGCATGCTTAGGGTAGGCCTGAAGGAGGCGAGGGAGGCAGAGACTCACCTGAGTAGAGAAGAAGGCCTGGGTATTGGGTCAGAGAGAGAGAGAGAGAGAGAGAGAGAGAGAGAGAGAGAGAGAGAGAGGGGGAGGGAGGGAGGGAGGGAGGGAGGGAGGGAAAGAGAGAGAAGAGATTGGGTGAGAGATGTCAGAAGAACACTGAGCACAGGCACATGGAGCAGCAGGCTGAACGTGGACGCACCCAAGGCAGCAGGACCATATGGCAATCAGGATGCCACAGAGGAGGCATGAAAAATTGAGGAGGAAAGAAAGGCCCAGTGGGCTCCGGACAGGGCTGGGATCTGCCAGAGTTCATACTGCAGTGACAGGGACTCCATGCCACCCTCACCCCCAGACCCACTCAACACATGCTCACCATCAGCTGAGTCTGGTCGGAAGGTGATCTTGATCTCAAACTTGCGGTAGGCATCTTTAATGGTGGGGAGTGGCAGGAAGGAGTGGGGTGTCTGGGTGAAGTAGGGTACCACTCGCTCTGCAGAGAGAGGGCTCTGTCAGAGAGATGCCTGTGGGGAAGTGGGCTGGTGCTGTCCGTGGGGGTAGTTATTCTACCTGGCACCTGTAGATTGGCAAAGGTTTGGACCTTGCCCTGACGGTTGGTAGCAGTGCACACGTAGGTTCCAGCGTCCTGGGGCCGGACTGAGGGGAGCATCAGCATGTTGTTCTCCAGGCGGCTGTCGGGTGGCAGGTCACCACCCAGCTACAAACAATGGCACTGAGGACCGGCCTTGGCTCATACCCCCACCTCTGCACCAGGCCCACCTTCAAACCAGGCATATACTCTGGGCCAGGTCCTATGGTACTGAGCATGCTCAGGGCTGGTCCTGACCCAGAGAAATATCCACTCTCCCCTGTCTAGCATCTACCTTGCTCCATGTGATGGTAGGAGTTGGGTAGCCTGACGCCATGCATGGGAAGATGGCTGAGGAACCAGCAGGCACTCGGACCTCTGCGGGTGTCGAGATCTGTGGCAAGGCTGAAGGGACAGATAGAAGCCATCATTGTGATGACAGTCCCACCTTTGTGCATAACCCGTGCTTGGACTTTTCTAGTCCTTACACTACTGCTGGAGAGAGGCACTGTGCCCACCGCACAGACGAGAAGACCATGGCTGCTCACTCCTGGCTGCATAGCGGGGACCAGGTGGAGTCGCAGCTCAGGCATAGGTCCACTGACTCCACAACCAAGGCCTCTCACTACACCCATGCAGACGACTGTGCAGTGGGTCCTGAGAAGGTGGCACTCGAGCGGTGGAGGTGAGCAGGTGTGAGGTAAGGTTCAGAGTCTGCGGTAAGAGGAATTGCTTTCAAAGAAAGCAGCTTGTGTCTGCTGTGCACCTAGAGTGCTCGCTGTACTTTTCATGATTTTTTTTCTTCCTTTTTAATTTTAAAATTACTTTTATGATCTGTTGTGGGGTGGGAGGAGGGCATGCAACGCCACGGCGTGCATATGGAAGTCAGAGGATGACTGGCAGGAGTTAGTTCTCTCCTTCTGTCATGCAGGTCCCAGGCACCAAACTCAGGTTGTCCGGCCTGGCAGCAAGTGTCTTTCCTTCTTTTATTTATTAAAAAAAACTTTTTTTTTGTTTTCTTTTGTGTTTCATTTATTTTAATGTTATTGATTATTTTAAAAATTTTATGTGTATGAGTGTATTGCCTGCATGTATGTAAGTCAGAAGAGGGTGTCAAATTCCCCTCGAACTGGAGTTACAGCCGGTTGTTAGCTGCCATTTGCATATTAAGTGCACCCATACATCCAATGCCTATGGAGGCCAGAAAAAGGTGTTGGCTCCTCTGGAACTGGAATTATGGATGACTGTTAGCTACCATGTGGGTGTTGGGAACCTAATCAAGGTCCTCTGCAAGAGCAGTCAGTGGTCATGACTGCTCAGCCATCTATCCGATCCTATTTTATTTATTATTTAAAAAAAACTGTCAGGTGTAGTGCCTTTAGTCCCAGCACTCAGGAGGCAGAGGCAGGCGGGTCTCTGTGGGATGGAGGCCAGCCTGGTCTCCACAGTGAGTTCCAGGCCAGCTGGGGCTACAGAGAGACCTCGTCTCAAAAATAAAACAGAACGGGGCTGGAGAGATGGCTCCGTCCTTAGGAGGACTGGCACCTCTTGCAGAGGCTCTGGGTTTGGTTCCTAGCACTTATGTGGTGGCTAACAACTATCCATAACTCCAGTTCCAGGGAACCTGAATCCCTCTTCTGACCTCCTCAGGCATTGGACGACATGGGTATACTTACATACATGCAGGCAATACGCTCACACACATAGAATAAAAATAATAAATAAAAATATTTTTTAAAAACAACACAACAAAACAATACAGAATTATTTTAAGGCTGGGCATGGTAACATGCGTCGGCACTCAGGAGGCAGAGGCATGTGGATCTCTGTGAGTTTGAGGCCAGTTCCAGGCCAGCTAGGGCTATAAGGAGAATCTGTTTCAATTGCCCCCCCCCACACACACACAAAAATTAAAGCAAAACCCCAAACCAAAAAAATCCCATATCTGTACATCTATATCTACATCTATGTATTTAAATATATCTTTTTTCCGTGTATGAGTGTTTTGCCTCCATACATGTATGTGTACCATGTGTGCCTGGTGCCCTCAGAAAACAGAGGAGGCCAGAAGAGGGCATCAGATCTCCTGGAACTGGAATTACGGATGGTTGTAGCAAGTACTATAAACTTTGGAGCCTTCTCTTCAGCCCCTCAACCCCACTCCCTTTTTCTAGGTAGATCCCACGTAGCCCAAACTGGCTTTGACCCACTATGCAGCAGAGGATAACCTTGAACTGCCAATCCTCCTGCTTTTACCTCGCAGTGCTGGGATTACAGGTGTGTGCCACCATGCCTGGCTTATCTGCTTATTTTCTTGAGATGAAATCTCATTCCATGGCCCAGGCTGGCCTCAAACTCAAGTTCTTCCTGCCTCAGCCTCCTGAGTGCTGAGGGGACCAGTGCCCGTGTGCATCATCCCTGGCACCACGTTTTCTGTTTCTATGTCGACCAGCAGCCTGGGCTGTGGTCTCCCCGACCAGAGCAGTGGCTCTCTGTTGGGACACTTTTCCTTCTTTATGGTCCTCAGCACACGTCTTCACAGCCTACCTGAGGGGAACATTCACATTCACCCCATTTTTTTTGGAAAGCTGTTCCTTAAATACAATAGAAAAATCCCAAGACTATCTAGAGAAAGAATGACGTCGGCAAGGCAGAGACGGCTGTGCCTCGAGCCCCGTCCTGTCTCCGTCCCGCAGTCCCTGCGAGTGTTTACCCTGCACGAGCAGCAGCACGTGGGACTGGGTGGTGCCAGCAGCATTGGTGGCCGCACACTGGTACCGTCCTGCGTCAGACAGCTCCACACGGGCAATCTTGATGACACTTCCACTCTGCACGATGCCAGGCCGCAGGCGCCCCCCGACTTTGCTCCATGTCACTTGAGGCTTAGGGTCACCCAGAGCCAGGCACTCAAATTCAACAGAGTGGCCGACCACCACAGAGTGCACAGAGGTGCGGACATTGATGAGCACTGAGGGCAGGGCTGAGGGAGAGAGGCACATCAGTCAGCCTGGCTGGGGAGGGCAGGTCTGCAGGAGAAAAGCAGGGCAGGGCTAGCCTGGTCTGGCCTGGGCTGGGAGAGAGGGCAGGGCAGTCATCCTGGCTGGGGGAGGTCAAGGCTAGGGGAGAGAGGAAGGGCTGGGCTTGGGTAGGCAGGCAGTGGTCAGCCTGGCCAGGGAAAGCAGACAGGGAAAGGAGACAAGGAGGCTGGCTTGGCTGGGGAGGGTCACAGGCCTCCGGGAGCCCTAGGCACTTGGCCATATCCTGGCTTGCTTTCCATGTGGTCACTCACACACCCAATAGTTTACACTGTGTTTATTCATGCACTCATGTAGCAGCAAACCCATTCTTGACTGCTCCGATGAGCACCAGCTGATACACCCATCTCTCTTCTTCACGTCCTTACGTGTAAGAAGGCCCTTACTCCATGCAAGGCACAGGCAAGGAAAACAGAGTAATTCCCTTTACCCTGCACATTTACAGGGCTTCCTGGGGAACAGAGTTAGAGCTTTACACCCTCTTTCTTTCCTCATCTCTGGCCTTGCTCTTAGCAGAGGCCTAAAGCTACCTCATACCTTGAACAATTAGCTGGGCACTGGCCTGGGCCTGTCCCCAAGGCCCATGGGCCTGACAAACATATGTCCCTTGGCAGCTCTGGTCCAAGTTCTGGATTCTGTAAAAGAAGAAAGAGTGAGGACAGGAGTCAAGCCACCCAAAAATGCTTTGCAGCTGGGTTAAAATGGACAGACAATGGGGAGGTAGATGGCTCAGTGAGTAAAGGCACTTATCACCTAGCTTGCTGGCTTGAGTTCAATCCCTGGGACCCATGTGGTAGAAGGAAAGCATTCCTGCAAGTTGTCCTCTGACCTTCACGTGCATGCCATTTCTGTGCATCCCCTCCCACAAGACCAGTACTCGGGGCAAACAGCCAGTGACTAGGAGGCAGATGGTCAGGGTAGGGTAGGGGCACCATATCACATTCATTCTTCAATCTCAACCTCTCTTTCTCTTTCTCTCTCTCTCTATATATATATTGAACTTTAGTCCTCACACATGCTAGGCAAATGTTCTATCACTGAGCTACATCTCCAGGCCTGTTTTTAACTATTTAAATTAGAGATAGGCTCTAAACTAAATTGTTCAGGCTGGCTTTAACTCATACTATAGCCTCAAACTTATGATCTTCCTCCTTCAACCCCACTCCCTAATACATGCGTATGTCACCATGCCTGGCCACCACACCCATTTTAGATACAGACTTCCTGATCTAGGGCTCACCGTCACAAGACCAGTCTACAGAGCTCTGACCCCAGAGCTTTCTCTTTCTTCCTCTACTAACTGTGGGAACATGGAGTTGGCCACAGTGACTCACACCTGTAATCCCCAGTACTTGAAAGGCTGAGGCAGGAGGATAACAGTTATAAGGCGAATCTGAACTACATAGTGAGTTTCTGATCAGCCTGGGCTACAGAGTAAGCCCCTATTTCAAAACTCCAGTACTAAAACCAAAACTAAATGGGATAGTAAGAACACAGACCACTGCTAGCAGATGGCCTTCCAGGTGCCAAGTGAGCACTATGCATGTCAGATAACAGCACTTCTGTCCAATAACCCAACAATTGTAAGAGCCAAGGCTCATGGCCAAGAAGCTTGCTCAAGGATGTTGCTTTGGGGTGGGCTGTATAAGCAGGTAAAGTAACTTTGCTCCGCTGAGACTTGGGTTGGGATACCTGAGTCCAGTCCAAGACTATCACCACTCACCTGAGTACCCCATCCTGCACGCTGTGTCCAGGAGGCAGTTGGCCTCCTTCCTTGAGCCAGCGAAGGTGGGTTCCCCGATCACTGGGCACGGCACAGTGGAACTCAACGCTGGCCCCGATGCTCTTGGTCTCTAGCTGAGGAGTGACCTGTACTGTGGGTGTGGATCCTGCTGGGGCGGAGGTATCAGGGAGATCACCAGAAGGGCCTGGGGAGACAAATGAAATTTATTTATTCATTTATTTCTTGAGATAGTCTTATGTAGCACAGGCTGGCCTCAAACTCACTATGTAGCTGAGGATGACCTTGAACTTCTGAACTTCCTGCCTGAGTGCTGGGTTACAGGTATATACCACCATAACCAGTCAATGTGGTGTTAGGGATTGAATCCAGGACTTCATGAATGTTAAACAAGCATTCTACCCACTGAGCCACATCCTTAATTCATGTGTATGAGGTGCTACATAATTTGTCCTTGAGATGGTGCTTCTCTACATTACCCAGGTTGGTATTGAACTCCTGGAATCAAGTACTCCTTCAGTCTCAGAGTCACAATGAGTTGGGACTACAGGTGTATACCACCCCACCTGGCTCCTAAGGTTCTGTCTATATGTGTATTCATCATGTCCCTGACATACCCTGGGGACCAGGAAACCCTTATTTCAATATTCAAGGGATGGTCTCCTAGTGGTCTCTCAAGATAGACAACAAAGACCTTTCAGTGCGGATCCATTCACCCGCTGGCTCGTGCAGTCATTCACTCAACACTCCTAAGGGCCAGTGGGAGAATGGGCTGTCTCTTGGACTCTGAGCCTTGGGTGGGGAGGGCGGTCTAAGCAAGAGTGGTCAGAGGGAGGCATGTTTCAGCTCCTTCCCAGATGAACAAAGTGAGGCTCAAGGTGAGATGACTTTGCTAAAGTCTTAGAGCTAGCCTCTGAGGCCACAGCGCAGGCTCTTTTTATTTGCGGGGGGTGGAAGGTGTAGAGACAAGGTTTCCCTGTAGCCCCAGCCGGCTTGGAACTTGCTGTGTAGACCAGCCAGGCTGGCCTTGATCGCACAGAGATCCACCTGCCTCTGTCTCCTGAGTGCTGGGACTAAAAGTGTGCACCACCATATCCCAGTTGTCCAGGCTCTTGATCAGAGAACTACGTGCTTTATGGCTTCTAGAATTTTGTGTCTAAAGGCTCGTGTGGCTCTGTAAGAGACCATGAGGATGTTGCTTCTTCACAGATCCACTGGGGGCCTGGGCTTATGAGGGTAGGCTTGTCACTCATTCACCACTATTTCTGGCTAGTGTTTACTCTTTCCCTGGCTCTGTGGTGGACAAGCTCAGGGATGCTGGAACAATAGGATCCAGGCCCTGCCCTGAGTATCCTTGCTGATTGGCAGATGAGGCAGTAGTTTCCTGGTCAGTGCAAGGGTAATGCCAAAGCAGGATAAGAAGCAGTACTGAAGGTCAGGGCTGAGAAGAGTGACAAAGGGAAGTTCTTCCAGGATGAGGAAGCCACCTCGGCCTAGAGAAGACTTGAGAGGAAGGCGCTGTAAGTAATGGGGTGGAGGCCTTCGCACCCTAAGTATGCATGCTGTCATGGAAGGGCCTGCAGGTTCCTAGCTTTCCACCCTGACTCCCAGCTTCTTACCTTGGACAAGCACCTGGGCAAAGGCCTCGGCCGAGCCCACCTTATTGGAGACTTGGCAGCGATAGCGGCCGGAGTCGGCAGGGCTGGAAGGCTCCAAATGCAGCAGCTCGTTCCTGGCAACGGCCCTCTGGGGGAGGCCACCTCCCACACGGCTCCACTGGAAGGTGAGTGGAGGTGTGCCATGAGCCAGACATTGCAGCTGCACGGACTTGCCTGGCTGCACCGAGGTGTGCTCTGGGACCACGGTAGCGTACGGAGGACCTGGGGGACACACAGCAAGCAGGTGGAAAAGGGTGGAGGTCAAGATACAGTGGGTAGCTGGATCCAGGTGACACAGCCAAGCACCCAGGGTCTGGGAGGGGAAGTGGGTGGTAGCAGTTAAGCAGTTAATGGGGTCCTCTAGATGGGGATCCTGCGGTTCTGCCAAGGGAGAGCCTGGCAGAGGGACAGAGACTTCCATGCAACGTAGATAGAAATAAACCCAAGGAGAAGGTATGGAATCCTTACTTTCCACATGCAGGACAACAGTGGCCTCAGCATGCCCAGCAGTGTTGGTGGCATTACAGATGTACTGGCCCGAGTCCTGTTGGGCCACTCGGGGGATGATGAGCATGTTGCCTTCTACCCGGTGCTGCCAGGGCAGTGGGGAGCGCAGCTTGGACCAGTGGATGGTGGGTGGGGGGTTGCCTGTGGGGTTGAAGGTGGCATCAGTCACTGGGCCAAGTCCCTCCACAGGACTCGCTAAGTGGGTGCTTCCTAGGTGTGACATCATCTTCAGATCAATTCAGGGCCCAGGGTACCACTGCTCTGCCAGCCCTTGGATCCCCACCCTGCCACACCTGTGGCTGAGCAGTGCAGCATGGCCGTGTGTCCAGCCTCCAAAGTCAGTTCAGCTTCTTCAACACGGACCTGGGGGGCACCTGGGGCTACGATGCCAGTGTCCACAGTCACTTCCACCTCTTTCTGTGCCGTGCCCAGGGCATTCTGGGCTAGGCACACATAGGTGCCTGCATCTGATGGTTTAGCTGATGAAATCTAGAAGAAAGAAGAGTCTAGTCATGGGGGTGTGAAGCAGGAAGATTTGCATTGACCCCTTTTGTATTTTGAATTTTTATTTGCTTTTTGAGACATGGTCTCATGTAATGTAGGCTGGCCTTGAACTCTACATAGTCAAGGATGATCTTGAGCTCCTGATTTTCCTGCCTCCTAAAGGCTTAGATAATAGGCATGCACTTCCATACTTGGTTTATGTGGTGCTGGTACTCGAACCCAGGGCTTGGTATATGCTTGGCAAGCTCTCTACCAACTGAGTTATGTCCCCAGCCCCTTTCCTTTGTTTTTAGGTCTTCTGTCTGCTGCTATCTAATTATCAGGCTCACCCTGATAATCTCCCAAGAGTCCATCCATCTGCTTGGCTACCAGCCTGTTCACTGGCTCAGCTACCTGCACACGCATGGCTTCTACTCATTTCCCCTTCTTCCAATGTCTACCTTCCAATCTACCAACTAACCACCTTTTCTCTGTTCATCTGCTTATTACCTACCTGCCTAGCACCATGCCTCCTTTAGATACCTGCTACAGCCAGGTCCTGGAAGGAGCCCCAGACCTAGAGATGAAGTGGCCCTGACCTCACCTTCAGCATTGCATGGCTATTCATGAGCCCATATATCCGTGGCTCCAGTTTGACAGGGGTGCCTAGCCGGGTCCAGCGAGGAGAAGAGCGGGGCTCCCCAGCACTGACGCACTCCAGTGTGATGTCCTTTCCCGTTTTTACATGCACGGGGCCCTCCGGGAGCACAGACACTGTCGGGGGCCCTGAGGGAGGAACAACAATTACTGACCCACATGCAGGTCTTTAAGGCTCTCCTACAAGCCCCCCTACTTCAGTACCATCCCGATGTGAAAACTGGGTCAGCGGGGCAGACCATCCCGGATGCAGAAGCAGAGTGGGTTTAGATCTGGAGAAGCTGGCCTGACAACAGGAGGAGTAGGCATAAAGGGGAGCTGTGGGTCGGTGTCCTTTACCGTGCACGCTGAGATTCACGACACTCTGGGCCACACCGTAGGCGTTGGAGGCCACACAGCGATAGGCCCCATGGTTGCTTGGCCGGGTGCCCACGATGGTGATAATGGAGCCATTGGGACTGATGTGCACATTATCTGTGGGGAGGGTTGCATTGGGAGAGTGTGATGGTTAGTGTTAAAAGTCAACTTGACAGAGTCTAGAATCACCTAGGAGACAGGCCCAGGGCACACCTGTGAGGGATCATCTAGATGAAGGTTTGCCTCCGAGAATGTTGGTGAGGTATTATCTTGATGGGGTTCACTGATGTAGGAAGACCCATCTTAACTGTGGGCTGGGCCTTTCCCTGTGTGGGAGTGAGCGCTATCATTTATCCACAGGCCTCTGCTTCCCGACTGTGGATGTGATGTGACCATCTGCTTCATCTCCAGCCACCTTAACTTTCCCTGTTGCACTGGACTATACTCCTGGACTGTGAGCTGAAATACGCCCTTTCTCCCTTGAGTTGCTTTTGTTATCACAGCAGTAGGCGAAGAAACTAAGACAGAGTAGAAAGATCAAGGAGGGGAACCTGGCACTTGATCCCTTGTGCCCGGGCATAGGATTCAAGGTCATAGATGGCAGAAGGTGAGAGACCTTGGAGCCCCTGGGCCCTACCCCATCACTACATTGACTGGTTCACACTGTACTCAGGTCTACACAAGAGCATGATATGGGCCTGGCCTTCTGCCCTATGAGGTGGCCCTCCTGCCCGCCTCCAGCCCAGCCAGCTGGCCACTCACCCTCCAGTTCTTGGTTCCGGGTCTTCCACTCCAGGTGGATAGGTGTTGCCCCCTCATGGATGAGGCACTTGAAACGGGCATCTTGGCCTTGTTGCACGGTGCTGCTGGGTGGCTCGATGGAGATGACAGGGCTCCTGAGGCCTGGATGGAGGTTGAGGATCAGACCCTGGCTCAGCAGGGTAGGCTGACTCTACCTAAGGAGGTCCTACCTGGGCTCTGGGCCCGCTTTCCCTCTCCTGGCATCCCCCACACTTACGGTAGGAAGACCCCGCACTGGGGGGCACTGTGATTGTGAAGGAGGCCTCATGCTCAGGGCTGGAGCCACCAGCTAAACGGCATACATACTCGCCAGAATCGGCAGGGGAGATATGGTGGAGTCGCAGCAGGGAGCCGTGGGTCTGCCAGAAATAGAGGGGAGAGAAGCCATCAGGTGGGGCTGTGGAGATGGGGTAAGTTGTTTCTCCAGGAGACTCAGGAACTAGGGTTCTACCTGATAAGGTTGGAAGAGCTTCTGCACAAAATCCCAGAAGTTCAACCCTCTCCCTTTACTGAGGAGGAAACTGAGGCTCATGAGCTAGTTGTGTGGCAGAGCTATGCCCAAGGCCTCTCAACTCCTGATCTGGGGACCTCTTCCCTGACAGATTTCCTGTCCCCATGCATGCTGGAGTCTGTGTGAGACTTAGGCACAAAGCACCTATAGTGGGGACTTTGTCTGCCCCGGGCTTCTCCCAACCCTAATCTCATACCTGGTGCTGTGTGGGCAGGCTCCCCCCTCGTTTGTGCCACGTGACCTGAGCATGGGCTTGCCCTGGCACCACACAGTTCAGATCCAAAGTCTGCCCTTCAGACACATGGGAGGAGGAGGCTTCGATGTACATGGGCCGGGCCAGTCCTGGGGCTGTAGGCACAAAGGGAGGGGACAGTCAAGGCTTCTGGGGTGAGGGCGGTGATCTCTGTAGTGAGCCTCTTGGAGGTGACATGGCTTGAATAGTTGACATGACTGAGCCATATCTACCAATTTTGCTGAAACCTAGGGCTGAGCACCCACTGACTGAGGGAGGGGATAGAGAGAGGACTGCCAAAGACCAGGGACCCAGTTGCAGCTAATGGGAACTTTGTTACAGTCATAGTAGAGTACACCTGGGTGGGCTTGATCCTTAACCATAGGAAACTCCAAGCCCCTCAAAGTGCTGTGCCCAGCCAGCTATGACACATGCCTGTACCCAGCACTTTAAGTAGAGATAGGACTGCCATAAGTTTGAAGCCAGCTTGGGCTATACAGAGTGCCAGGCCAGTGTGGGCTACAAAGTGAGATACCATCTCAAAAAATAAACAACAAAAATCTGCAACAAAATAAAGAGCCCTGCATGGAGACGCGAGGCTAGGAAAGACCCCTACACCTCATCTACGGCTCCACGTCACTCACCGGGGATAGGACTGGGACTAGAGGCCTGGATGGTGATCAGGACAGAAGCCTCCAGGGTCCCTGAGCTGCCAGTCACTTGGCACGAGTACTCGCCAGAGTCAGTGGGAGACACACGGTTCAGTCGCAGCAGGGAGCCATGGGCCTGCAGGGTGGGAAGAGTGAGGAGAGGCTCAGAGGCACTGGCCCAGGCCTCCAGATAGAAGCCCTTCCCCGGGCTACATGCAGCTATGCCCCGCCCCCAGGCAAGGCTGCCCCTTAGGCGGTAGAGAATGGAGTTTAGGAAGGAGGGTCTTGAGGAAGTCATCCTTTTTAAATTTTATACCAAGGTGTTGGGGACTGGGAGTGGTGCTCCTGTGCCCAGCCTGTTTCTAACTGCCTCCAAATGATCTAACCCTCACTGCTGGGGTCACCAGTCCTTAAAGGATGGATTGGGGAAGGACAGTTGGGGCCGGGAAAGACAGGCACATGCTGTTCTTTTCTAGGCTCCGTACCTGGTGCTGGGCGGGTAGACTGCCTCCACGCTTCTGCCACGTGACCTGGGCATGGGCCTGGCCGGGGACCACACAGTTCAGATCCAGGGTCTGCCCTTCAGTCACTTGGGAGGAGGAGGTCTCGATGCGGATGGGCGGGGCTCCACCTGAGGCTGGGCATAGGCAGGGGTTAGTGGCTAAGAACCCCCATCGGCTCCCTGGGGTCCCCTGCTGTGCAGACCTGGATGATAGGGTTCTCTGAGAATAGAGGCCCCTCCTTCTAGTCTCACCCCTGTGAGAGCTTGTGTTCCCAGAGTCACCATGCCAGGCTCCTCAACAGGGTCGTTAATATGTGCCAATCTTCAGTTTGAGGTAGTTGAAAACCCAGAGCTTCGGGGCCAGGCTGGGTTCAAATCCCAGCAAGGCCATTAATTGGTTGTGTGATCTTTGGAAAGCTACCTCTGTGCCTCAGTTTCTCCAACTGTAAAATGGGGTAAAATCATCCTGCCTCAGGGCTAACAGGATGAAATATAACATGCCTATAACCAGGTCTGGAACCTGGGCAACCTACTCCATAGCACTCATACTCAATCACAGTTTCTGCCATACCTGAGGGCTGAGCACCCACTCCCCATCCTGTTAGCTCCTGGACCCTTTCCTTTCAGTTGATTCACTTTTAAAAACCTTAAGTCCTTAGCCCCACTCCAGCAATGATTGGCATGAAATAACAACAGGTTTGAGGTGTGGTTTGTTAATGCACCGTGATGACTGGACCCTCTAATACTCCAGATTCAGGCTGAAGAGACCTCACTGGATGGTCTCTATTGTTTGCTAGCAGAGGCCAAGAGTCCCACTCTCCTCCTCCCGTTGTGGAGACATGAAGTCCCTTGTGGAACATCTCCAGGTGGGACTCCAGAATGTAGATGCCATGCTTGAAAGTCTGCACTCTCGGGCTCCTGAGAGGGACAGGACCCCTATTGTGTGGGATGTCCTGGGATGGCGAAGGTCGGCAGGAGGTAGGAGTCTGGGGTCAGAAGTCTGCTGTCTCTAGGTCACTAGAGCCTTTCTCGTTCCAGGCTCTGCTGCTGCTCACCCTCCCTCCTCTCTTCTCCCACACAAGGATCCTCACCAGGGACGCGGCCAGCAGTAGAGTCAGAGGCCTCAATGGAGACCAAGACTGAAGCCTCCAAGGGTCCAGAGCTGCTCAGAACCCTGCACACGTATTCGCCTGAGTCAACTGGGGATACCTGGTACAGGCGCAGCCTTGA
The DNA here is from genome assembly GCA_035773235.1 of Eospalax fontanierii. Classification (NCBI taxonomy): domain Eukaryota; kingdom Metazoa; phylum Chordata; class Mammalia; order Rodentia; family Spalacidae; genus Eospalax; species Eospalax fontanierii. Next base: position 15,363,583 of record CM069553.1, read on the forward strand.
GCCGTGAGTCTGGAAGGAGTGGGGCAGAGACAGAGACGGGAGCAGGGTAAGATGCTGATTAAGAGTCCTAGAAAGCTGAGGACCAGGGGGCAGCCTCAGACCTCCCTCTCTGGCAGAGCCAGTCAGGGTTCCCAGCTGGCATCCCTCTCATTGCCTGCCTGCCTCATACCTGATGGTGAGTGGGGAGGCTGCCCCCTCGCTTGTGCCATGTGACTTGGGCATGGGCATGGCCAGGGACCACACAGTTCAGATCCAGGGTCTGCCCTTCAGCCACATGTGAAGAGGAAGACTCAATTCTGATGGGCACAGCGCCACCTGGGGCAGGGGATAGAGAGCTGGTCAGGACTTGGCTGGAGTCAGATTCACAAGTGGGATTGTAGGACCTTCAGAACGGAAACTCCACAGCCCAGGGAAGTCTCAGCTACACCTCGGCAGGTGCTAATAGCATCCCAGGCACTGCTCTGAGGGCCTTTGAGCAGGCTAACTCAATCACCCTCAATTCCAGATCTCAAGATCTCTTTTATGTGCCCTATTTAAGACATTGGGCGTTAGCTATGTGCAGCTCTGGAGTACTTGAAAGGATGGAGTTGGAACGTAGTCATTATTTACAGGTATGAGCCACCATGCTCAGCATAAAAATGAAGACTTTGTGTGTGTATGCATGGGTGCATGTTTACATGTATGTGCAGGTGTATGTAGGGGCCAGAGGTCAATCTTGAGTATTGTTTCGAGGAGTCACCCACTTTAAAATTTATTTATTTTTATTTTATGTATTTGAATGCTTGCCTGAATTTATGTTAAGTGTACCACATGTGTGATGCCTATGGAGGCCAGAAGAGGATATCAGACCCCCTGGAACTGGAGTTACAGACAGTTATTGGTTACCATGTGGATGGCAGGAACCAAACCCAGCCAAGTGATCATAGCCACTGAGTCATGTCTCCAGGCCTTCCCTCCTCCTTATTTGAGGTATTCTTACTATGTGACCCTAGCTGGCCTGGAACTCACTATGTAGACCAGGCTAGCCTCCAACTCATAGAGATCTACCGGCCTCTGCCTCCTGAGAGCTGTACCTTTTTTTAAAAAAAAGATTTATTTATTTTTATTTGTATTATGTGTGTGCCTGTGTGAGTTTACATGCCCTGTGTTTGTGTAGGTGACCACAGAGGCCAGAGGACATCATATCCCATGAAACTGGAATGACAGATGGCTGTGAGCTGCCGTGTGGGTGCTGGGAACCAAACCCAGGTCCTCTGCAAGAACAGCAAGCACTCTTAACTGCTGAGCCACCTCTCTAGCTCTGCAGCTTGTTTACAGAGATAGATCTTTCACTGGCCTGGAACTTGCCAGGTAGGCTAGACTGATTAGTGAGTCTTCCTGTCTCTGCCTCCCCAACCCGAGGATGACAAGTATGTGCCACCATGTCCAGTTTTGTTTGTTTGTCTTTTTAATGTGGGCTCTGGGGCTCTAACTCAGGCCTTCATGTTAGCGCAGCAAGCACTTTACTGAGTAAGCTAGCTCCACAGGCCCCAAATCAAATTTCTTCCTATTTTTTTTTTCTTTTGCAATACTTAGACTATGCATGCAAAGAAGTGTTCTACCACTGAGCTACATCCCTAACTCTCTTTGTACTTTTCTTTTAAGATAGGATCCCACTGGGTTGCATGGGATGGCCTTGAACTTTTGATTCTCCTGTCTCAAAACTGGATGGAATTACAGGCCTTTGCCACCAGGCCAGGCTTGTTAGGTGTAATTTCCATATGAGACTACTAGCTACCAGTTACTCAGCGAAGCTCTAGGAGGTAGGGGTGATCAGTGTCCCCATTTTACTACTGAGGAGACTGGAGCAGGCGTGAAGCTTAACTTACTCAGTCTTGTAATTCTGCAGGTACAATCTGAACTCAGACACTCTACAGAGACTTTGCTCTCACACCACCCAGGTCTGTGGACTTTAACTCAAGGGTTCTTTCTCCTAGGAGACCCTGTTACCTGTATCTCCTTGTCACGTTCCTGGGTCAAGTCAGACTTACCAGAGGGGCTGTCTTTGCTGGGGGAGACAGAGACCATGATGGAGGTCTCCTGGGCGTCGATGTTGTTATTGGCTCTGCACACATACTCGCCTGAGTCAGCCACTGACAACTGGTGCAGTCGTAGACGGGAGCCATGGGTCTGGGGCAGTGGGGAAGGGCAGAGAGAAAGAGCTGCAGTCAGAAGCTACAGGGCCCCAGCTGACTCCACCTCCCTTGCTAGGCCTGCCGAGTCTGCCTGATTTTATTTATTTCTATATATATATATGTTTTTGTGAGTGTACGCATGTGCTTGAATATGGCGTATGTGCATGTGTGTATACTGGTATACATGCCTGTGTGTGCATGTAGAGGCCAGAGGAGGGCATCAGACAACCTCCATTACCACTTTCACCTTGTTCTTTTGAGTCTCTCCATAGACTTGGAGTGTTTTTCTGGCTAGGCTGGCAGCCAGCAGCCCCAGAAATCCTCCTGTCTCAGTCCACCTCAGTGCTGGGGTTAGAGGTTTATGCTGTATCACACTTTGCTTGTTACATGGGTTCTAGGATCTAAATTTAGATCCTCATGCTTGCACAGCTAGTGCACTTAACTACTGAGCCATCTCACCAGCCCCCATTTTACTGGTGTTGAGACAGGCTCTCGCATAGATCAGGTTGGTGTGTAATTTGCTATGTAGCTAAGGATACCTTACACTTCTAATTATCCTGCCTCAACCTCCCTAGTGCTGGGATTATAGGCATGCATATTATATGTTTTATGTAATACTGGGGATGGAACCCTCATGCATCCTACAAACTCTACCAACTGAGTGACATCCCTATCCCTGCTGAGGCTGCCTTCTGTCTACCCAAGCTTAGTCTGCTGGGCATCCTGGGTATGAGAAGGAGTCTTGTCACCCTAGAAGATCAGGGGGCTAGCCCATTGCCAAAGCTCTCTCAGTACCTGGTGTCTGGAAGGTAGGCTGCTCCCACGCTTGTACCACGTGACAGTGGCCTGCGGCTGCCCTACCACCACACAGTTTAGATCCAAAGTCTGTCCTTCCACCACTGAGGGGGATGAGGACTCAATCCTCATTGGTGGGGAGACACTGGGCACTGGGGACAGAGACAGAAGACAACACAGCCAGGCAGTCACGACAGTGCTGTCCCCGCACATTCACCGCCCCATCCCCTCTCCACCACATTCTCACCATGGGAAGAACCGCTTCCCTGGACGGTGACTATGAGCGAGGTCTCCCGGGAGCCAGCTCCGTTACTGACATGACACACATACTCGCCCGAGTCTGCTGGGGTCACTTGAGGGATCCGTAGGCGGGAGCCCACAATCTGGAGGACAGAAGGCAGGTGGTGGAGGCAGCACCTCTGTATTGCAGGCATCGAGGACACTCGACTCCAGGAGCCCCCTACCCTGGCCTCAGTGCCTTCTAGAGGCTCCCAGGATACCACCTGGCCTTTGGACCTTGTGGAGAAAAGCCTCCAGTCTCTGAGCTGTCCCTGTGCACCAGCACTCGGAGGCCTGCTGAGCCCCTACAGCTGTTATACCCTCCATTTAGCATGGCTGCCTCCCTTTAGACCACCAGCTGCTGAGGATGACACCTGTCTTACTTCACTGGATACAAGCAGTGCCAAGCACAAGGCGTGTGGCCTCACCAAGCTCTCAGGGACAGTGTGTGAGAAGGACTCGAACCAAGGCCAGCAGGATGGATCTGTGTCCAAGGGCCAGTCCAGGCTTATACAGCAGAAATGCTCAGTATTTGTTGAATGACTGAACAAGCACAGAGCTAGATACTACAGTCTGCCCAAGATTTCTCACCAGACTGTGCTGCCCACTTGTTCTGTACCTGGTGCCGGCTGGGTAAGCTGCCTCCACGTTTATACCAGGTGATGGTGTGGGGGGTATGGCTGGCAACCAGGCAGTTCAGATCCAGGGTATGCCCATTGGCCAGTGAGGCTGAAGAGGACTCAATGCGGACAGGGTACACCACGCTCTGAGCTGGGGGGGCAATGTGAGAGCACGTTGTGGATGCTGCTAAGGGTGTGGCAGGGCCCCAGCAGTCCCTGTTATTCACCACAATCCTAAGACACTCACAGTGGGAGGGGCTGAGGCGCTGCTGGATGGTGACAAGGACAGAGGCTTCCTGGGTGCCTGAGCCACTGGCCACACGGCACACATACTCTCCAGAGTCAGCCGGGGTCACCTGGGGCAATCTCAACCTTGAGCCATGTACCTGGGAGGATAGGATGGAGGTGCCAAGTCACAGCCTGGCATGGGGCTCCTAGTAAGCTCTAGTTCCCTTCTCTGGCTCCCTTCCAGCCCAGCCAGCTGAAACTTGCACAGTTCATAACCCATCAAGTCCCCTGTCCCAGAGCTGGAACAGGACTGTGGGCTGCCACCTGACCCATGCAGGGATTGCTGAGGCTTGGCACCAGCATTGCTGACAGAGATGAAGTGAGCAATGTGAGTCTCTTAGACAGATGACATTAAAGATCAGAGAAGTTAAGCTACTGGCCTAAGGTCAACCTAAGATGACAGAGCACATCTGAACTATCTGCTTGAATTCACAGCCTGTGCTCGTCACTCCCTAGTTACGAGGGTGCTTTGCTCCTGATCTCCTACCTGGTGCCTGGGAGGGAGGCTGCCCCCACGCTTGTGCCAGGAAACCTGAGGGTGAGCCTGACCAGCTACAAGGCAGTTCAGATCCAGGGTCTGTCCTTCTGCCACGTGGGAGGAAGATGACTCGATCCGGACTGGTGGGGTGACCCCGAGTGCTGAAAGGGCAGAGGGCAGAGAGCCAGTAGATGAGAGATGGGTGAGACAGGGACTCCTGCTCTCATGGAGGTACAGTAAGTAGACAATGTGGCCTCCCAGCTCCACCATGGGTGCTGTGGTGGGGAGCGTACCTGGGTAGTACCTAGCCTTATCTGTTCTCCACCCTCCTCCCCCACAGCTACTCACCAGGCACAGAGCTTGCAGGTTCAATGGAGACTAGGACTGAGCTCTCCAGAGGTACAGAGCCACCTTCCACCCGGCACACATACTCTCCTGAGTCAGCAGGGGACACCTGGTGCAGCCGTAGCAAAGAGCCGTGGGTCTGGGCAGGAGAGGATGGAGTCAGGGGGAGTCCTCTTAGGACCCCAACATAACACCTGTAACCTGTGCTGCCCCAGGGCTTGGCTGTTGGGTGTGGGTGAGCCCTGCTCCTGTCCTAGGACTGAGAGTTGTGCGAGCGGAGTCCTCGACATGAACTTTCCCATCCTGCAGCAGGGCTGAGGTGCACACTGTATGGTCTCAAGTCAAGACCCTCTCTGTCAGTCACTCTGACCATACTTTTCCCGAAGGGGCACATGAAATGGTATACACTGTGGTCAGTGGGATTTAAGCCGTAACCAAGTACAGACACCAAAACCGCAGCACAGAGAGGTTGAGCAACTCCCCGGAGGGCACAAGCCAGTGGGTGGTAGGAAAGGATTCAGTCCTACGCTGGCCTGATCTAGTTCGCGGGTCTAATCACTACAGGACACAGCTGTGCAACAGGGACCAAGCCTCCGATCTCACCCCCACCCAGAACCCACACTCCGTGGCCCCTGCCCTCTACCTGGTGCCGGGCGGGCAGGCTGCCACCACGCTTGTGCCATGTGACCTGGGCGTGGGCCTGTCCCTGCACCACACAGTTCAGATCTAGGGTCTGCCCTTCAGCCACGTGGGAGGAAGACGGCTCAATACGGACCGGTGAGGTGGTACCTGGGGCTGGGGGTGACAGTCACAGTCACACAAGTTCTCTAAGGTCTCCCAGCCTCTCCTCCTTCCACATTTCAGGCCAGCCCAGCGCCCCACTTACGGTAGGCAAAGTTGGCTCCCTGGGTGCCTGTGACGGTGACCGTGATGGTGGCCTCCTGGCCATTGCCTGCCCGACAGACATACTCTCCGGCATCCCCCGGGGAGGCCTGGAAGATGTACAGGCGGGAGCCACGGACCTGGGCAGCCAAGACAGGGGTGTAAAAGGCCTTCCTAGAGCCCAGCAGGGTCCCTACACTAGTCCCCCAGTCTGTGACCCTCACAGCCCACTACCCATGGCCGCTGATAAATTCCAAGAACTGAGTACCTGGTGCCGGGCAGGCAGGCTGCCACCACGCTTATACCATGTGACCTGTGAATGGGCCTGCCCAGCCACCACACAGTTGAGATCCAGTGTCTGCCCTTCAGCCACAGTGGAGGAGGAAGACTCAATTCTGACCGGTGGGATGGGTCCTGGGGCTGTGGGCACAGGGGGAGCGTTGTGGATGCTCTCCAGGAGACAGGGCAGGAACTGCTCACTGGCAGCTGGCTCAGCCTTGTGATCTAGGGCCAGGCCTTGTCTCAGGGGTTTGGTGACTCTGTCTCGAAGCCCTCAGCTCAGAAACACTGTTAGCGGACCCAGGCATGGGCAGAATCTTACAGCAGGCAGGAAGAGAGCCAGAGATGAGGAGTGAGGAAAAGAAGGCAAGAGCAGAAACTTGCAGTGACATGGCCAAGCACAGTGTGGTGGGAGATGCAGGTTACTCAGGGCAGGGCTATAGCTTGCATGGCCTCCTGTCCCTCGACAGCAGCAGGAGTCACGTGGACCTCATTCTCTGGAAGGCTTCAGCCTCTTGCAACTTTTTGTGTCATTGGGATCTACTCACCAGGAACTGAGCCAGAAGGTTCAATGGTGACCAGAACAGAGGTCTCTGTGTGTTCAGAGCCAAGGACCACATGGCACACATACTCGCCCGAGTCAGCAGGGGACACTTGGTGTAGTCTCAGCAGGGAGCCGTGGGTCTGTGTGGATGTGGTGAGTTGGGGGTTGGGCAGGGCCCACGTGCCTTGAGCCATCCCCCTCTGGCAGGCCGGTCCTAGAAGCAGCTTTACCTGGTGTCGGGTAGGAAGGCTGCCTCCACGCTTGCGCCACGTCACCTGGGCCTGCCCAGGCACCACACAGTTCAGATCCAGGGTTTGTCCCTCAGCCACACGGGAGGAAGAAGACTCGATGCGGATGGGTGGGGTGCTGCCAGTAGCTGCGCACAGAGAAGCTAGTTAGAGGTCCACCCTTGGACCTCACCGGCTGCCCTTGGCACACAGCCATGGTAGTGACCAGGCCTTCCTTCAGGAGGACGGATGGAGTCCTTCAAGGACTGGAACAGTCTGTTCTGCCTTGGCATGACCATCTGAGAGAGCTCTTCCTTCTACACCTTCAGCTCAGGGCTCGAGGCCCATCTGCCCTCAGGACGTCGAGGTAACAGGCTGCAGGGTTTTCTCTGGCAAGCTGGGCATGAGGGTGCACAGTAATAATGCTGCTCCATTCTCAGAGCACTGCTCATCTTCCCTACACCCTCCACAGGCCTCATCTAACCTAAGCACACCCTCACTTAGCAGGTGTTCAAACCACACCCTCACCCAACAGATAACCTACAAATGGTATGATCTGGGACAAGGAAACTGAGGCCCCCAAAGGTCAAAGAACTAGTTCAAAGATGATAAAGGACACAGTTGAGATTTGAACTCAGGTCGCCCTAACTCCTGACTCAGTGTGGACAGCGACACTTATTTGCTGGACGATTCTGAAGTAGTACTCTGATTTGGGGCCTGGGGTAAGCAGGAGCAACATTCACCCCTTCTCAGCCCTCTGGCTCCCAAAGCAGGCAGCACAGGGTCTGTGTCCTAATGGCTCTGGAGAGACACAGGTACTTTTCCCTGCAGCTGGACGAGCCTAAGACTCTGACTCTCCCAGATCTACTGGTACCTCACCTGGGGTGTAGCTGGGGCCTGAATGGGTGCTGTGGAGGACAGAGACCACAATGGAAGCTTCCTTGGGGCCCGAGTCGCTCTCCACTCGGCACACATATTCTCCAGAATCCGCTGGTGAGACTTGGGAGAGCCGCAGTCGGGAGCTGTGGACCTGGACCGGGTAGGACGGATGAATGTGAGGGATGGGGCTGTGGTCACCAATCCCTCTGGGCCTCAGCGTTCAGTCATCCAAATCCCAGGCTCTGCTCTGAGCCACATGCAGTAGGCTAAGAGCTGGGAGGGAGGGAGCTGCCCTGGTCTTGCAACCTGAGGGTGCTGAGCAGAAGGCATAACCCCTGCACATAAGACACCCCAGCCAGAGCTCCCGCCACCCAAGCTCAGAAAATCTCCTACCTGAGCACGGGGAGGCAGGCTGCCCCCGCGCTTGTACCATGTGATCTGGGTATACGTCAGCCCTGTCACCGCACAGTTGAGGTCAAGTGTCTGCCCTTCAGTCACAGACGGTGATGAGGACTCGATCCTGACTGGCGGTGAACTGGCACCTGAGGCTGCAGCCACAGTATGGTAAGTGCTTTAGGGAGTCTTGGTTAACCCTTCCATGCCCTCAGCCCTAGAGGCCCCTTACCTGAGAGGACCACCACCTGAATGCGGGCCTGGGCGGTGCCTGTGGGGCTGGTGGCCACACAGAGGTAGAAGCCAGCGTCGGCGGGTGTGATGGCCGGGATGAGCAGAGTGGGGATGTCCGTGTTCTCTGACCGGGCCTGCCATGTGGAGACAGGGCTCAGGAGCATGGCAGGGAGCTCTGGCCAGAGCAAGGAGGTACAAACAGGGCAGACTGGGAAGGGACAGGCACCAAATCAAGGCCCAGAAGGACTCTAATTGGGTGACTGTATGGCGTTAGGCAGTGAAAGGTACTGGGCTGTCGGGGAGACCTGCTGGGGTCTAGACACTGAGCTGAAGTAGAGAAGCCTGAGGAGGAGGGGAATGGAGAAGCAGGTGGAGGTGTCTGGCCTCTGCTGAGCTTTGCATCAGTTCACCTGTGGGGGTAGAATGCCTCCCTCCTTCCTCCAGGTGATGCTGGCGCGGGGCACACCCGCAGCTCTGCAGTACAACCGGACCGTGCGGCCCTCATGCACTTGGGTTCTCTCAGGACTAACCTGGACCTTGGGCCCGCTGCCCCCTGTGGAGAGAACCCCATGAGGACACATCTCTGGGCCACGCCAGCCCTTCCCCAGCCTCGGTGCAGCCATCTTACCATGCACCTGGAGCACAGCCCTGGCCACGTGCTGCCCAGCACTGCTGACGGCCCGGCACAAGTACTGGCCCTGATCCGAGGACTCGACTGCTGGCAGGCGCAAGATGCCACCATGGATCTGAGCCTTCTGAGGGAGCTGGCCACCAGGGCCCCCTGCTGTAGAGACATGGCATTGGTACCCCACGGGAGTGGCCCAGTCCTGCCCCGTCCTCCACACCCAGAAAAGCCGGAGTCTGAGTGTCACTGTTGCCGTGGCCTCACCTGTCCACTCCAGGGTGGGCGTGGGGTTCCCCGTGGCACTGCAACGGAACTCAGCCAGCTGCCCGGGCTGCACGGTGAGCTGTGGCGGGTGGATAGACACCACAGGGCCCGTTGAAGTGCCTGAGGCTGACAAAGGAGGAGCAAGGTGTGGTTGGGGTCTAACTCACAACGACAGCCTCCTTGCCACCCTCTGCTGCTACTCTAGCTTTGAACAGCTACTTGTCCACACAGTAGCCACAGAGAGCTTTGAAAACACCAGTGAGGTCTTGCTGCTTCCCCACCTAAGACCTGCCCATGGCTCCTTCCCCGCCCCCCTTCCATCTGTCTGTCTATCCCTCCTTTCTGCCCTTCCTCCCAGAAAGGGTTTCACAATGTCCAGACTCCTTGATCACAATCCTTCTGCCTCGGTCTCTCAATTGTTAGGATTAGTGACATGGCCACCATGTCTGGTTCCTATGACTTTCATTTTGTTTTTTTTTTTTTTTTGGCAGGGGGTTGAGACAGGGTCTCCCTGTAGCCCCAGCTGGTCTGGAACTCGCCGTGTAGACTGGGACAGGCCTTGATATCACAGAGATTGGCCTGATGTTGTCTCCCAAGTTCTGGGATTAAAGGGATGTGCCACCACACCCAGCTTCCCATGACTTAAAAAATACATATTTTAGTGTGCGTGTGTGTGTGTGTGTGTGTGTAACAAGTGCATGTAGGTACCCTCATAGGACAGACGAAAACACATATCCCCTGGAGCTGGAATCACAGGAAGTTGTAAGCTGTCCAACACAGGTGTTGGGAACTGAACTCAGGTCTTCTACAAGAGCAGCAAGCATTCTTAATCCATAGGGCATTTCTCCAGTCTTCCCATGACTAAACTCCCAACACTGACAAACCTAAAAATTGCCTGTTCTTACCAAAATATAACTTTAAGTTCTTACCTACCCTTCCTCTTAACTGCAACTCTAGTCAGGTTGGCCTTACTGCCCCTTAAGTTCATGGACATGCCCCACCCTCAGGACCACTGCACACGCTGCCATTCTGCCGTAACAGTGCTATGCCATTCAGCTCTCCTAACTGACTCCACACCTTCTTCTTCTTCAGATCTCTGCCTAGATAGCACTGCTTAAAGAAGTGCTCACACCTGCTGTGATTACAGGTCTGTACCACCACGCCAGCTCCCTCCACAACTTGCTCTCTGATCCCTCTGGCCACTCTCATCCCCGGCACTCACCACTATGCACAAGTATCTTGATTTTGTTCCCTCACTAGGGTCACCTCAACTAAGACAGACACTTCAGGAGGGCCAAGATCTTGCTTATCCTCTGCTTTAGAACCTAGACCTGAACTTCAAATGCTATAGGTACTCAGAAACAATCCACACGTTAGAAACAGCACAGAGTCCCAGCAGGTATGTAGGGGGAATGCTGGGACCAGACTAGGTCACAGGGCATACCTTGCACATGTAGTGTGGCTGTGCCCTGATCCATGGCGAACATGTTGGAGCCGGTACACACATAGGTGCCTGCATCGCTCAGCTGCACGTTGCGGATGGTCAGGATGCCATTGAAATCCATGGCACGTGAGGGCAACTTTCCATTGTGCAGGCGGGTCCACACCAGGGTATAGGCAGGAGACTGCAGGGCAGGGTTGGGGTGAGAGGCATGCATGGGTTCAGGGAACCTAGCAGACAAACCTTTCCACCACCTCCTTGCCTGCCCACCTTGCTCTTGGCTGTGCAGATGAAGGTGACATCAGCTCCGGGGCGTACACTCTGGCTCCGCTGCTCTTCCACTGTTACTGTGATGGGTTTGCTGGGAGCTTCTGTGGATGGGAAGTCCCCAGTGAGCTGCCCGTTGCATTCCCATTCTGTGTTCTATTTCTGTGTCACATCCCCGCTCTCTCATATATATATAATATTCCAAGCTGGCCTCAAACTCCTTATGTGGCCAAGGGTGACCCTAAATCCCTGATTCGCCTGCCTGTGCACCCCGCACACCTGGTTTTTACATAGTGCTTAGGATCCAATCTGGGGCTTCATGCACCCTAGGCAAGCCCTCCACCAACTGAGCCACATGCCCAGCCCACCTCCTGGACATTGCTCCCTTCGAAGTCCAGCTGGGATGGCGTTCTACCCGACACCTCCCTGCATCTTCCCGGTGTACTCCACCACGTCTCTCGATGCTGGCACTGTGCAGCCTGCTGTGCGCATGCAGTGTGGTCTCGTGGGAGCACTCTGGCTCCAGTTCATCATCCCCGACCACAAATGAGCTCTTAACACTTCGCACTTCGCTGCAACTGGCTTCTCCATCTGTTTCCAGTTTCTAGACAACTATTTCTCGCCTCCTCCCATCTCCCTCAACCTCCCTCTTCACCCTTCCATCTCACAGCCCTTTGCTTCAACTCACATGTGATGAGAAATCAGAAACTATCTGTCAGGTGCGTTCCTGTCTTCATCTCCCCAAACCCCAATCTACACTTCCCCTACTCCTTGGTCTCTGTCCTGTCCGCCCGGCACTTCAGAACACTGGACCTCTCCAGAGGACTTTCTCTCTTTTATGCCACATCACTCTCTTCTCCCTGCCATCAGCTTCAAAGATCAGCCTGTTCCAGAATTTTCCATGTCTCTGAAAATGGCTATTTTAGTCCAATACTGCCCCACTGGTTGATTTTTCTAGACAGGGTCTTGCTACCTAGCCCAGGCTAGCCTCCACCTTGTGATCCTCCTGCCTCAGTTTCCTGAGTGCTCTCGTTAGAGGTATGAACCACCACCCCATGCTCAGAGCCACGACCCTTGAAGAAGCTTCCGTACCGTCCCTTGTGCCTACTCTGCGTCACTCTCATTGAGCTTCTGTCTTCTCCGCTGTCGATCCATCTTGTCCAACCTGACCTCCCAGTCATTTCTTGGCCTAACGGTGGTGGTGGCTGAGCTGCTCTCCCAGAAGCCCTTGCCCCTGCTCACTTCCCATACACCCCTTCCTCAGTTCCTCCCATCTCACTGTCTACTGCTCCTTCTTTTCCAGCTTGATAGTTTAGCCACGGAGCTCCTTCAGGTGTTGGCCTGGGCCTTGTCCTGTAGGCACACTCCCCATGGTGGGTTCCAGAAGCAGCACTTTCCTCAGTAGTGAGTTCCTCAGCTTTCCACACCATCCCAGTACTCAAAGGTCCTGAATCCAGTTCTCCCAAAGGCCCTCTTTCCCAAGTTCAGCTTCACATCTCAATGTCTGACCAATAAACCCATCTGAGTGTCCTGACTAACACCTCAAACCTCCCCAGATCCAAAGGATGCTTGAGACCCTTCCTCCCATTGGCAGCATGAGCTGCCAGCACCACACCGTGTCCCCTTGCCCAGTTCCTTCAGTGCTCCCTGCCTGACTCTGCCAGATGCCGTAAGTTTCTCTTCATGAGGTGCCAACTGTGCACATGCATGTGGTTAGACAGAAGTGCAGGGAGAGTACTGCTTCTGGAACATGCCTCAGCCGTCGGCTGAGAACAGCTGGCATATAACAGGGCTGGGTGACTCTGGGGTTCCCAGTTTCCTCAGTCACATTAACCATTCAGCAAAAGCTGCTGATGGCGGCCTTTCATGGGATGACATTCTATTGGATGTTTCTCCTCCCTGTTCCCTCCCACCCCTCTGCTTTGCAGGGCTGGGGATGCTAAATAAAGGCACTTTTCAGCTGAGCATTCCTCTTCTCGGTAAAAGGCACTCAAGACCCCAGGCAACTTCCTTCCCCCTCATCCTCAAGGATCACAGTGAGTCCTGTGGATTGTCCCTCTGAAACAGGTCTGAATTCATCATGTCTCCCATCTCCTTGGCTACTGTCCTTGTCTAGCGGTCACTGTGCCCTCCAGGCAGGTGACTGCTCCATATCCCAGTCTAGAACAGGTACTGGTGAGGGCAGAGAAGCAGAGACTCACCAGTGACCAGCAGTTCGGCCCGGCTATTGCTGGTATGATGCAGGTTCCGGCAGGTACAGATGTAGACGCCAGCATCAGAGGGCTGCACACTAGGGAAGTGGAGCTCAGAGCCTGGTAATGGGAGGGGCTCGTCAGGGTCCAGCTCTACATGCCCCAGTGGGCATGAGACAGGGCTGACTCACAAGGCAGATGAGACCGGGGCTGTAGGTACCTTGATTTCGCTGCTGAGTGCTGCTGGGCATGGGCCGCCCATCTTCTCGGGACCAGTAGAAGTAGTGAGGTGGAGTTCCACTGACCTGGCACCGGAGGGTGTGCGAGCCACCCTGGGGAACCACACTCCTAGAGGGATGGACCTGGACCACCAGTGAGGCTGCCTCTGCCGGAGTGGGAGAAGAGGCTATTTAGCCAGGATGGCCCCAGCACGCAGTGGTGTCTCAGATGCTGCTCTCCTGAAGCCTCAGACATCCACCCTCAGCCCTGTGTCTCTTACCCGTGTCCTGCTGTGGCAGGCACCGGCCTCCTTGCACGTTGGGGTTACCCAAGTAGCCTGGAGCACATCTGTCAGGAGGAACGGGGACCAGCGCTGTAAACCTCAAGGGATTCAGTGCTTCGTGGTAAACTTGGGAAGCCAGTTCAGCCAGCTGCCCAATGGGATGAGGAGGAAACCCAGGGTTCTGGGAGGACTCTGGGGAGCAGAGAGGCCCCAACACAGGGCCTCAGTGAGCTGAGATAGGGTTGTGTAAGGGAGTTGCTGTCAGGTTGGGTAATGGAGGAAGTAGGCCTCCTAGTCTCCAGGAAACACTCATTCAATAAATGTTTATTTGGCTACTATTTGCGGGGCACCATGCTCTGTGTGGAAATATAAGGGATGTGGTGAGGGCCCTGGTCTTGTGGACTAGTTGGAAATCCAGAACAGAAACTCTACATAAAGCGAGGATGAGGGAAGGGCATGAGGGCCCGGGGCCCTGAGAGGAGTATCAGTCCAGTCCTGCGGGCAGGGAGGCTCCAGGGAGGTTAGGGGCTTCCATGCCCCTCCAGCCTTCCCCGGAGCAGGCTGTATGCTCCTTCCAGAGAACTGATCATGTTTGGAAACATATGTTCATTTCTTCAGGATGCTGACTCTGTAGGGCTGACACTGTCTACCACTTTATCCCCTAACTCCTCAGCACCCTGAATGCTCAATAAAAACATGATGAGACAGGCATAACGGCCCATATCTGTCATCCCAGCACTTGGGAGGCTGAGGCAGGAAGACTGAGGTTTCAGGCCAGTTTGGGTTATTCAGAATTGGAAGCTAGTTTAGGCTATATAGTGAGACCCTGTCTCAACTTGCCCACTCCCCAAAAGTATGGAATGGCTGCATGGGGTTAAAACTTGAAGGCCAAGTGGGAATTAGGCAGGAAGGATCCGGTTGGGGGGAATAAAATGCATACACAAAAAATGGCATGGCAAGATGTGAACACCAAGAATTCAAGAAGCTGTCAGGCATGGTGGTGCACACCTGAGGGCAGTGTGGAGGAGGAGGCTACCTTTGCTACATGGTGGGTTTCAGGTCAACCTGGGCTACATAGTGAGATTCTGTGTCATAACAAAAAGGAACAAAGCAAAAAACCCAAGGAGTTCAGCCCATCTGAGAAGAGGGATGAGCCTACTTGAAAACAGGTATGTACTAAGCATGGGCTCATCCCAAGAGCAACGTGAGTCTGGGAAGGGTTCTGAACAGGAAAGAGACATGATCCTAGTGGAGCCTTTCCTGAGCCATACCATTAAGCGCTCTCATTGGATGTCTATCATTCACCTCCTCCCTCCACCCCATCCTGTCTGTGAACTTACTGCTCACAGTACTGGCCGGTGTAGCCAGGTTCGCAGGCAGTGCAGCGATACCCCCCGGCTTCCAGGCTCTCACAGGTGCGGGAGAACCTGGGTAAGGGGAGACAAATGTTAGTTAGGTCACTGGAGTCCCTTCCCCACTCTACCCTCCGCCCTCCAGTGGGAGTTCATCCTTGGACTTGGGCAAGGGCACCCACATGTTTTCTGGGTTGGTCAGAGGGCAGGCACAAGGCTGGCAGTCCTCAGGTGTTCCAGCTGTAGCATCTCCATGGTAGCCAGGCGCACAGAGCTCACAGAACTCCCCAACAGTGTTGTGCTGACATTGCTGTGGGACACAGGGGTGTCAGACACTAGCTGTGAGGTCAAACTGACCAAAGGTCTTCAATTTGGCAACCCCTTGATTTAGAATTTCAATCTGTGAACTTTTTTTTTTTTTGGAGACAAGGTATTACTATGTGGCTGGTCTCTGTGAGATCGAGGCTAGCCAGGTTTACATAGTGAGTTTCAGGCTGGCCAGGGTTACATAGTGAGAATTTGTTTCCAAAAAGAAAAAGAAAAAGAAAACCAAAAAGTATATCCAGAGAATTGGGTGTGGTAGTACAAACCTATAAGCCCAGTATTTGGGAGGTGGAGCAGAAGGATCAAGAGTCATTCTCATCTACATAGTGAGTTTGATTTAGGGCAAACACACACACACACACACACACACACACACACACACACACACACACAATCTACCCCACCACCCAAATGGCCATTGAAAGGATGACACTGATTGTATTTCTTAAATTTTTCTGCTAAAAACCTGTAACATTAAAAGAAAGCAAAAGTATACACACTTGGGCACAGAGCCTTGAAGGTAAATGCTCACAGAGGCACACAGACCCCACTAGAAGGACACAAACTAGTGTCCAGTCTGCAAAGAGCAGGGTCAGCACAGGAAAAAGTTTCTTCCATGCCTCCAAGTAAAGTCATAGTCAAGCAGGACCTTCTGACGTATCCTTACATAGATGGAACTGGTAAAAGAAAGGCTGAAGGAGCCAGAGGCCAATTCCAGCAGCTAGCTTCAATTACAGGTGGCTACCTGATTCCAATAAGGCAAATCACCAAGTTGTAATCAATTAAGTAGAAGGTCACTTCCACTTTATGTCGATATTGTCTGCCCATCTACCACCCCCAGAGTTCTTGACTTAACACATATATGTGTGGGGGGAGGGGTGCAGAGTCTCCTCCAAAGAAAGCCATGTGAGGTATTAACAGTGTGTTGCTTGAGGCTCTGTTAACCACCTATGCCCTGACCATGCATCTGGGAGGCCATATATACATCACTCTGAGAAATGTATAGGAAAGTGTAAGTATTTACGTGAAGGCCATTGGCTTGATTCCCAGCATCACAAAATAAAAAATAAAATAAAAATAAGAACTATAAACTGCCTTCTACAGATTGACACCTGCTATTTCGTATAAGAAATGAAGAGCCTGGGCTAGAGAGATGGCTCAGAGGTCGAGCACTTGTTGCTCTTGCAGAAGACCCAGGTTCAGTTCCCAGAACCCACAGGGCCCATCTGTCATCCCAGTTTGGGATCTGATGCCCTCTTTTACACACGTGGTACATATACATAAATGTAGGACAAACACTTACATACATAAAATAAAAATAAATACATCTGAAAAAACCAAGCAAGCAATGAAGAGCCACAGTTTTCTTTACAAAGAAGGATAGCACTCCATAGTTCAGCCCCTCCATCATGTCTACCTGGTCCGCTGACGCAGGTGCTATTTCCTGTGAATCTGCCCCTGGACATAGGCATACCTTACCAACAAGACTATTCCCCATCCTTCACTCCACCCAGCAGCTCATCCCTGGCCTAGCCCTCCTTGCATCTCACCGAGCAGGCTCCAGTCTCCGGGTGACACAGGTCTGAGTGGCCGTTGCATTCACACAGTTCGCAGTGACCGAGGTAGAGCCCGCTCCCGGTGCGCGTATACCCCGGGGCACAGTCCTGGGGGACAGGAAAAGGTTGGTCTTCAGTCCCCAAGGGTTCATCCAGAGCCAGCAGATCCAGTCTCCTGTTCTTTTTGCATCTTCCTTGTTTAGAAGGACAGGAGGCTGGGCCTGCTGGCTCTTCTGTGGCTCTTGAACTGGGCATCACAGGTCAGCCTCCAACTGCAACCTATCTTGGCCCTCTGCTCATCTCTCATCTTCATTCCCATCTCCTATAGCTCCAGAAGTGAATAGAGCTTGCCCAGGAGTCTGAGCTGATTGTTAACAGCAGTGTATCCAGAATAGGAAACCATCTCATCTTAGACCCTGGTTCCTGAAAGCTTTGGTGGGAAAGGTCTCTAAAGAAAAACTTCACAGTTAAATGGAGAAGCAGGCTGGGGAGCCTAGGGAGGTGCAGGACCCCTGATGATGTCTTTTTTCCTCCCTCCCTTCTTCTCTCCCTCCTTCCCTCCCCTCCTTCCTTTCTTTCCTTTCCTCCCTGTGACCTCTGTATGTGCATGCACCACAGTGTGCACAAGTTTGGGGGTCAGAAGACAACTTTCCTTCCATCATGTGGGTCCCAGGGATGACACTTGAGATGATCACTCAGGTAGTCAAGCTTTACATACTAAGCCATCTTGCTGGCCCACCCGTGAAGATCTTTATCACTGGGTTTGCACTCATCCAATAGTGACCACGCTAGGCTTGGTGGTGCATGCACACCTGTAATCACAGAACTTTGGAGGTGGCAGCAGGAGTTCAAGGTTAGTCTCAGCTTTATAGAGAGTTTAAAGCCAGCCTGGGATACATGAAACCCTGCCCTTAAAAACCAAACTGAAACTGAAACCAAACTCAAACTTAAACCAAACAAGCATAGTGGCTGAGGCAGCACACAGCACCACAGAAATTGGCACTTGCAGATGAGGGATCATGGGTTTGGAAAGCAGTCCTCTCCCTTGCCCCTCCTACAAAACCATCCAGCCTCCCCCATCCTATTCCAAGGTCAGTCTGTGGTCTCTTGGGCCAGACTGCAGAAGTGCACACAGGGTACTGAGGTGTGTCCCTGCAGAGCTCTGGGTGAGTCACCTGTGTTTGTGAGGATCTCCTGCTCTCAGGTCGGGGGTCTGAGGATGTGGGATGGATCTTAATTTCTAGAGGTACCCCAAGTTTGAGGCAGTGATGTCTAAGGTTAGGATGTGCAGGACTCTGGAGTCCATCAGATCTGGGTTCATATTAGTTTCTGTCACTCACTAGCTGCATGTCTTTGGTTAGCCACCAATCCCACAATTCTTTTATTAGTTAAAGGGGTAGCTTGACTGTAGAGGGAGTAACTGCAAAATATGGAGGGTAGGGGTCACCTGGGCCTGAGAGGTCCCAGCCTACGGCAATGGTTACTGATCAACAAGATTGTGGCACCGAAGAGGATTTAGCCAGTCACACACTCACCTGGCAAGACAAACCAGCATAGCCTGGGGGACAGCGGCACTCTTCCACCTCGAGAGCTCGGGGTCCACTGGAGGGTCCCGGCTGGGCTACTTCCAGGCTCACAGCGCTGATACTGGCTGCCCGTGGCACTGAGGAGAATGTGGCCCGAACTAGGAGCTCATCCAAATCTGCCAGAGCCATGAGCAGGTGCTCTCGGGTGGCTGGCTGCCCATCCGGTCGCCGCCAGAACTCCTGGGTGAGGGGGATGGCAAGTGTGAGTGGAGGTCCTGGGCTTGGACCACTACTTTTGCAGTCCCCCATCCTTCTGCCAAAGGGAGGGTGGGCACCAAAGCCAGGTCTCCTCAGGCTGGGGGCACAGCCAAGTGCCACTCACCTCCTGGAAGATGATCTCGTAGCTCCTCCTCTCAGGGCCCTGCAGGGCTGGCTGGGAGGCCACCAGCATGATGTTGTTGCCCTGAAAAGATACCAGCAAGGTTAGAGGGATGCTCAGGGGCTCCCAGAGACAGGGGATGCTCGCTAGCCCTAGCCTTTCCCAACGACTCAGCCTCCCATCTGTCCACACCCCTAAGCTCATGTGCCTGAGAGCCAAGCACCTGCCCACTGCCCCCATGGCCACCAGGCAGGCTGAGACCTGGGGAGTGGCTAGCTAGAACTTGAGAGGAGGCCCATGTCTACTCGGCTCTCACCTTCCCTTCTGCACAGGCCTTGGACTCTAATAAGAGCTCACCGTGATCTGGATGTCTGGGTCAGAGAGTGGGCTTCCCTGTGGCCCTGATGTGTAAGAGAGGGTGTACCGGAGCTTCCCACCATAGGCTGCCACCTGCAGAGAAGCAAGAACACACAAGTGAGGGCGGAGGGAGCTTCCTGAGGCCTTTGGCTCCTGTGTTGAACCCTCACTCCAAAGGCCAGAGCTTTGTTTGTGGTTACCTGGGAAACAGGCCCTTTCCTTTAGTCTCTCCCAGCCTCACACACATGGTGGGGACCTCCTCGCTCTATCCCAATGTCTGACGTGGCTCTAGACAATAAGCTCCAAGTCCCTTTTCATCTATAAGCATTTCCCATAAAGTGATTGGGGCACAGACAGTAACTCCCCCACGAGGGCTGCCAATGTTCAGACGCTTTCATCCCAGGGCGTGGGGCTGTGGGGACCCTGCGGCCTCAGCTCCTGGGAAGCTGCCTTTTGACCTGTCCAGAATCCACTTCCTACTATCTTAAACTATATCCTTGTTCTCCTTGAAGAATAACTCTTCCTGTATATGCAGGCCCCTCCCCCTTTCACTAGATAGCAACCCAGGTAACAGCTGGATCAGGGTGGCAGATGGGGTCAGTTAGGTAGGGTCAAACACAGCATGACCAGACACAATGTGGCCAAGTGCACCTCTCCCCAACTGGAGATGGACCAGGGCACCTGGCACACCTCTTTCATCTAGGACAGAGAAACTCCTATTGGCTATCAGAAAAAAGCCAAGTAAGAAAAAGCCCTAATGAGCTCCTGGACCTAACCATGCTCGATACCAGATATCCTTGAACCCTACAGTTGCATGAGCCAATACATCCTTTATCATGGATAAGCCAGCTGGACTTGGTGTCTGTAGGCATGACTGGAAATGTTTTCATTTGTTGCAAAGGGCTTTCCTGGCAGCTGAGGCCCTGCCTCTGACCACTGGACTTCCTTTCTCTCTTCTGTCACTCGGCAGACAGCCAGCTGAATACCACACAGTGTGGGGGCCAACCTCGCTGGTTTATGTGCATTCATTCAGTGGGTGAGCATTTATGAAACACCTGCTGACTACATTCCAGGTCCCGAGTGACCCAGGTCCCAGGGCTACCATCCATCAGCTGAGGGTGTGGTAAGGAGCTCAAGGGCATAACCAGATTACAACTGAAACAACGGGTTTCCTGTTTGCTTTGGGTGCCAGCAAGTTCACAGTCGTCTGGGACAAGCTTTCTAGGAGGGGGAAGGTGTGTGTCACACAGGAATGAAAGGAGAAGAAGACTACAGTGTGAAAGGTCTGGGCTCAGATTCCAGCTCTACCTGCTGTACGTTCCTGGACAAGTCACTCAAGCTTTCTGAGTCCTACTTTCCTCATCTGGACATAGGAGTAGAAATCACTTTGAAGGTACCAAGAGGCTTATGTAACTCAACACAACAGTGCAATCAGTGCAATGCAGAGAACACACTTCGACACAGCTCTCTCTTCTGGTGCCAACCTTGACTTCCCCACGTCTTTCCCCCTGGGCCTGGCAGGCAATCTTAGGAATATTATGCAACTCTGTCTCTCTTTTTTTTTTTTCTGGTGCTAGAGATCAAACCCAGGGCCCTAAGTGTTCCACCCCTGAGCTCAACCCCCAGACCCTTGTCAGCACACTCTGAAGAGGCTCTTTGTGTTGTGTAGGGAACAAGGGGCAAGGCCAGCGCAATGTAAACACTAATGTTAAGGCCAGAGTGATAGTGGAAACACCCAGCGCTGATGAGATGGTTCTGCCAGTAAAGTGCTTGCCTCACAAACATGAGGACCTGAGTTTCACCCCCTGGCCCCCAAACGCACATTAACTGGGTGTGGTGGTACACACCTTTAATCCTAGCACTTGGGGGCAGAGGCAAGCAGATCTCTGTGAGATCAAGGCCAGCCTGGTCTACACAGAGAGTTCTAGGCCAGCTGGGGCTTCAGGGAGACACTGTCTCAAAATGACCAAACAAACAAAACAAAAACAGAAACAAACAAACAAAAAAAACAGGTGAAATAAACAGTTGAACTCGGTGGCACATGCTCATAATCCCAGCACTGGTAAGGAGAGAGGCTGGTCTCTGCCCATTCTAGTCTGCTAGGAAAGTTCCAGGCCAATGAAACACCCTGGCTCAAAACAACAAAGGAATGGTGCTCTTTAATGACATCTGAAGTTGTCCTCTGGCTTCCACACACAAACCTGTGTACATGCACCCCAATGCATGTGCATGCACACACATACACATACATGAACACACATAAATACACACACACATACAAAAGAAAGACAGTAACACAGAGAATGCAGACTGGTATCGAGACCAGTGGAGAGTTCTGCGAGGCCAGAGGCAACATGTCATTCAGCAAGTGCCTAATAGGTACCCAGCAAGCACAGGAGGAGGGGCTGACCCACCTCCCACTCCCTGATATTTGAATAGTCTTTGACCACCTGTAGCATTCCAATCTGGTTACCTTGTCCCCCAGGAAGGCTCGGGGCAGCTGCCAATAATAGAGGCTTCCAGGAAGCAGAGAGAAGTCTTTGTAGGAGAGTGAGAACTAGAACAGAAGGGCAAGAGGTGAAAGCGGGGGCACAGACACCCCGGTAAGGGTCCCAGAGCCCCTGCCCCCCGCCTGGCAGCGTAGGTCCATCCTGCTCTCCGGGCTGCCGGCTTTCCCCTCTAGACAGGGCACTCCAGCTGTTCTTTCTGGGCACGATCTTGGTCAGGTTATATCTTGTGTCCAGTGTGTCCTTCTGGTGGACCCCAAGATTAACGGGGCACACTAGTAAACACTTAAAAATTTAGTGGTCAGGAGTCAAAAATGGGGGCTGGAGAGATGGCTCAGCAGTTAAGAGCACTGGCTGTTTTTGCAGAAGACTCAGGTTCGAATCCCAGCACTCTGTAACTCCAGTTCCAGGGGATCTGACACCCTCTTCTGTCCTCCTTGGGCATTGCATGATGTGGGTGCACTTACATACATGCAGGCATAACACTCATACACATAAAAATAAAATTTTAAAATGATAAGAAGTAAAAGCTGTAGCCAGAGGGTTGGGGAAGTAGCTCAGTTGGTATAGTTTGCTTAGCATGCTGGGCGCCCTGGTTTCAATCCTAAATACGGGATAAATCGCATGGTGGCAAACACCTAGTGTCTCGGCACTAGGGAGGTAGAGGCAGGAAGATCCAGAGTTCAAGGTCATCTTTGGCTACATAGTGACTTTGAAGGCAGTCTGGTCTACATGAGACTGCCCCCCCGCTCACACACACACACACATACACACACACACACAAACACACGCCGTGCATAGCTGGATGTGGTGGTGTATGCCTATAATCCAAGCGCTTGAGCAGCAGAGACAAGAGGATCAACACAAGTTCAAGGCCAACCTGGTGACTCTTCTTTTTTTTTTTTTTAAAGGTCTAAATAGCAGGCAGGCATAGTTATTCCAGCTCTCCAGAGGCTGAGGCAGTGGGATCCTGAGTCTGAGGTCAGATCAGGCTTCAGCGAGACTATCTCAAAATAAAAGCATTAACCATAATAGAGTTGGTATATAGCTGAATTAAAGGAACATTTAAGGTCAATAATGGTCCAGGGAGTGTTAGGAAACCTCAATCTGATTCAGATATGACTGCAGACTAGAAAGCACAGTGGATAGGTCCTTCAGCAGGTCATTAGTACATACCTGAGAGCCTGCTGGGGAAAGAGAAGGGGAGGAGGAGGAGGAAGAGGAAGAGGAGGAGGAAGAGGGGTGGTCTGCTCGCAGAGCAGCGGCAGGCTGGAGGTGGGGGGAGAGATGGAGCCCACGGGGAGGGGGTTGGGGGTGGGCAGCAAAGCTGGAGAGGAGCTGCCAGATCTCAGCATCCATCCGCCTCTGGGCCTCATCCACCTGGGGGCCAAGGAAAGGAAGGACAGAGGACAGGGGGAGAGGTACAGAAGGACACCCATGAGGCTCTACCTTACCCCAGGCTGGGCCAGCCCCAGTCAGTTTCTCAACATGGGTCACCCATGGACCTGCACCGATGCCCCCACCCCACTCTTCCATCCTTGTGCCCTTTGCCTCCTCACTCCTAGGAGTCAGGTAGAGCATTCTGGGATAAGTAGCTAACGGTGGGCTGGGATCATTGGGGAGGATCCCTGCCAAGGGTGCTCAGTGACGGAGGGGCAGAAAGCTTTGTGCAGTCAAGGTTGGCAGCAAGTAATATGTGAGTTTGTGGGGGAAGGGGGTCTGCCTATAGTACCAGTCTGTGCCATTCTATGGTATTTGCAGAATACTGGAGTGGGCTGGGCAGTGTGCTGGGCCTGGATAGGCAGGGGGTAGGTGACTCATGAAGGCCAGGGTCTTAGTTCAAGGCCTAATTCCTAGGGCCCCAGATGCAGCCTGTTGTGCCTGGCCCTGGGTTACCTGTGATGCCTGCTGTGCCCGGCCCCTGCCCTTTGTGGTCCCCAGGATCCTCCCTGCTGTCACAGCTGCCCGCCACTGCTCCTCCGACAGGGTCGCACGGTTCTGACGGGTGGAGGTCACAGGCCAGCTCAGCCCTCACAGAGCTCAGACCCACAGCCATGGGGACAGTCTCTCCCCATAGACATGGTGGTAGGAAGATCACACTGACTGATGAGGGAGCATGCCATCTTTTGTGCCTGGTGCTCAGGTTACTCCAGGCTGCTGGCACATGCATGGGGGTGAATGATGGCTGCTTGCAGGGTGATACACTGGGAAACTGGGGAGCCAGGCACAGTCATGAGGATTAACATCAAGTTAGTTTTCTTAGCCCCGAACCTCAGACTGTTGGCACCAGAACCAGACCATGTGGCTGGAGGGGCACAAAGAAGCACACACTCCTCAAGGCTCTCGTGGTGACAGTACAGTCCTTGTCCTGGACACAGAGCATCTCCCATGCAGGGTTGAGGACAACCAAGAACACACCCCTATTTCACACCATTCAGCAAAGGGGCATACCTGGTGAGCCCGGCGCAGCCGCGCAAAGTGTGCCTCCCTCTATGAGGCACCAAGAAGTGCCAAGGGAGGAGAGAGAGAAAGGTCTGAGGTCAGAAAAGAAAGAACTGGGAGGGAGAAGGCAAAAGAAGGCAGCCGGGCTGGCCAGAGGCTGGTGCCTGGCTTTGTCCAGAAGCAGGGACCAGGAGGCCTCCAGGTCTCTCACTCCTGAGGAGACTGGGGTAAGACTGCTTGAGCGCTGGCCTTAGTCAGGGGGACTCTCATGCTAAGTTCCCCTGCCCCGGACACCATTGTCAGCTATTTGAGGAGCACACATGGGCAGGACATCCTGGAGTTTACTCTTAGGCTCTGCCCCTCACGACACCATCCTGGGCACCACTGCCTCCCTAGGACACCTCATTTCAGAGTAGAAAAGATGGGTTTGCTTTAGCTAGCCCAACCTTTGAAAGGCAGCTCTGACCTGGATGTGAATCCTGCCGTTGCTGCCCATTAGTTGTGGGGCTCAGGTAAGTTCCCTGACCTCTCTGGTTTTATTTTCCTTTGTTAGGAAAGGCCGTGGTGCTGGCTGGTTCACAAAATCATGACTTAAAATGCAGAAATGAGTGTGTAGTCACAACACAATAAAAAATTATCGATGAGAATCACACATGCCAGCATCCAGCACCCAACATCCAGCCTGTAGCATGGATGAGTGCACAGAGGAATGACTGACACCATCACTGTGTACATGTTCAGACCTGTCCTGAAAGCTCAGTCATCCACCAGCTGAGCGCTCAGTACACATCAGGCACAATCTAGTCTTCCCAGCCACTGACTGGGAAAGTCAGGTGTCCAACTGGTGGACAACATAGCTGAGATGTGGACTGAGGCCTGCTGGACCCCAAAAGCCACACACCGCATGATGTGGCAGCCATATGGCAGACTATGAACTTATGTCTGAGTCTCTGATGACCCTATGCTTGGCAAGGGTCTGGCTCAGAGCTAGCGCTCAGGAAAGCGTTCCAGGCCCCACTCATGTCCCACCTTGTCTCCCTGGTATGTCTCTGGCAGCTGCCAGTAGAAGGATTCATGGCTGAGGTGGGCAAAGTTGCCAAAAGAGAGCTGGGCTCCGTCGGGCACTGGTTCCACGGTGAAGCCCCCTGTCAAGCGGCTGTTTCGCTGTGGGTTCACCAGGGCAAAGCCTTGGAAGTCCCCAGGGGCAAAGTGAGTGGAGATCTGGAGGCAAAAGGAAGAGGTGGGGTTAGCTAGGTAATAGAATGGGCACCTCAGGGCTGGAGAGAGCATAGGACGATGTCAGGCGTGGAGCTTGCTGAGACCAGGCTAGGAGGGAAATGATGTAGAAGGGGAGGATTTCCCTGGGATCCTCAGAGGATGAAGAGGTGTGCTCAGAGCTGATGTAAGGAGTAACAGGGGTCTGGGGAGATCCCGTGAGATGGGTCAGGTTCCTGGGCTCGGTTCTGAGTAACAGAGGCCTGGAGATGGGTATCCTGGGCAGCCAGGACATGGCTGGGGCAGTGCCCCTGACCTGCAAGGGGCAGACTGGCTCTTACCAGGTGACGTGTATAAGAGGAGCTGGTGCACTGCTGGGTGACACCCATGCAGAAGCAGGGCAGGCAGCCGTCTGGGTTGCTGGCGCTCAGGTAGAAGTGGTGGGGTCGGCAGTGGCTGCAGGTGAGGCCTTCTACTTGAGCCTGGGGGAGATGGACAAAATGGTGTGTGCAAGGGATTCTGAGGGGTCTGCAGCTCCACAACAGCCTCTAAGGCCAGCCCTTCTGGCTGTTTCTGGCAGTTCTGGGCAGTCCAGCCTACACAACACCAGGCCTAAGACCCCTCAGGTGCCACCTGACTTTGCTTCAGGCACTAGTGGTGGCAAGTTTTGAACTGACCTTGCATTGGCATTGACCAGTGGCATCACACTGACTGCTGATGCTGCCCTGGGGGTCACAGTCACAGCCTGGCACCTCTGGTACCTGACCGTCTCCTGAGATGGAAAGAAGGCACAGCTGGAATCCCTAAATGCTCCACCAGGCACCCCCAATTCTGCTCTTTGAGTGTCACTCAGCACCAAGCAGAGCCTGCTGCTCCTACTTCTGAGGACACGGGTAGATCGGAACCTCTTCCTGCTCCCATGTGACAGACGGAAGAAGATGAGGCTTATAGCCACCATCTCAGGTCCCAGGGGAACAAGGCCCTGTCCTAGCACCACCTGGAGAGAAAAGCAGTCCGACCCAGTGCCCTCCCAAGCCTGGATCCCTACTCACTGTGACAGGGCTGGCCCTGGCTGGGGTTGCCATAGTAACCTGGGGCACACCTGCAGAAAGGGAAGTGGAGTTACAGGAAGTCAGTGGATAGCCTAGGCCCAAGGGGGACTTGGGGTTGGACTCTCTCCCACAACACACCATTTTACAGATGAAGAGATGGGGAGACAAGAGCAGGGGCCAAGACCACAGCCAGAGAGTTGGCTCTATTAGGCCTTGATTCAAAGGGTCAAGATCTAAGAGTCTGATATTAGGTGTGGCATGCAAGCCTATGATCCCAGGATTCAGGAGATGGAAGTAGGAGGATCAGTACTTCAAAGTCATCCAGAGCCACATAATAAGTTTGAGCCACATAATAAGAGACTCTGTCTCAAAATAACAAAACAAAATAAAAAAGAGCAAGGAGTCTGGCAGGGACTCTGGCTTGGGTGGGTAAGGGACTGGTCTGGGAAAGGGGCTGCAGGCCAATGCCAAGCTCCAGGGTAAAGCTCCCACAGAGGGGAGCTTTCCACCTTTGAGATCCCATGCAACAAAGGGCAGGAGCCACAGCTGTCCGTGGGTAAGAGGGGAGGGGTCACAGGAGACTCTTAGAAGACTCTTAGGCAACTCCTCCTGGGCATTCTCCCTCCCCACCATCCACCTCACCTCTCACAGTGCCGTCCACTGTGGCCTGGGGAGCAAGAGTCACAGGTGGGATGGCCATCTGTGTCCAGGAAGCAAGTATGGGAGGCCCTGAGAGGGTGCAGGATAAAGGTCCAGTAGGTAAGGCACTCACTGACTCCTGAACCCTCCCCTGGACCAGGGAGGAGGACCTGGGGGGGAGCCTATCCCAAAAGTTCCTTTCCCACCACCTCACTTAGTTCTACTTAGGGGCTAAAGTGAGTACACCACCCACTTAGGAAACTGAGGCTCTGGGAACTAGCGTGTCACTCCTCAGTGACACTCTGAGGAGATGGTGAGATCAGATTTAACTGCTGACTTTTCCCAGGGCCGGGCAGAAAAGGTGGTGGGAGGGGCTGTGGGCATTTCAGGGAAGAGTAGGGCCCTACGTACTGGCCAGCAGCAGGGGTTCCGTAGCACGGGCAGGGTTGGCAGTCCTGTGGCGTGCCCCGCTGAGCATCCCCATAGTGCCCTGGTTGGCACTGCTCGCAGCGAGCACCCTCTGTGTGATGCTGGCAGCCCTAGAGGGACAGAGGGCAGATTGAGGCTGGCTCCCCAGAAGCCAGGGATCTCTGGGGACGGGGAGTAAAGAGGCAGGGCTCACCTGGCAAGCACCAGTTTCAGGCTCACAGATCTCTGAGTGGCCATGGCAATTGCAGCGCTCACAGGTGCCCAGGTAGAGACCGCTGGGCATGCGTGTATAGCCTGTGTCACAGTCCTGGGGGCAGAAAAGTGGCAGAGGGCAACGACGATGTAGAGAGAGTGGCAAGAAGGAGGGGGTCAGGGTGCACTGGAGGGAGCTGGCTGAATAGGTGGTGGGCACGGGCTCACCTGGCAGGAAGGGCCACGATACCCAAGTGGGCAGGTACATTGCTCCACCTCAAGTGCCAGGTTCTGGCCAGTGCTCTCAGGCACAGCCACGTCCATGCTGATGCCAGAAATCCTGGATGGGACAAGGCTCACGGTGAAGAGGTGCTCACTCTGTGCCAGGCATACCTAGAATCCTAAGCTCCATCACATCACTAGTCTTGATGGCTTTGGCATTGTGCTGTGGCATCCTTCTCCAGCAGTCTCATGAGCTGCAGCTAATAGTTGATATATCTATAACTTCTTCCAAAGAGCTACCATCCTCCACCCTTCCTCCCTGGGACGTCACACACTACTCGGAGTCCCTGGGGACTGATGGCAAACAGATGCAAGGGACACCTCAGCCTCTTGTCCACACAGGAGAACTGCAGGCAGTTTCCTCTCCAGAGTTCCCAGTGGGCAGAGGCTGAGAGCAGACTCGAAGGAGCCCACGTCCCTGCTGGGTCCCTGCTTTTTTTTCCTAAGGGCCCGGGAAGGAGGCAGCAGCTGTTCCGTCTACAGATGGAGCATGATAAGCTGGGTTATGCCTCTGCTGGGCCTGGAGGCCCCTTTGCCCTGTCCCGGCCCCAGACACCTGCTCTCAGCCGGCTGCTGGGTGAAGGATGCTTGGATGAGGAGGGTGTCGACGCCTGCCAGCGCCATCAGCAGGTGCTCCCGTGTGGCTGGCTGCCCATCAGGCCTCTGCCATGCTTGCTGCCAAGGAAAGGACATATGGCTCATCTTTGCTACTCTGGGTACCAAAGACTTGAGAGTGACGTGTAAGAAAGGCTGTAATGGAGCTTACTTCTCGGAAGGGCACAGTAAAGTCATTGGGCTGGCCGGGACTGGGCTCCCTTGAGGCATGGTGCTCCAGGACAATGCCATTGCCCTGAAGTATCACCAGTGGCTGTCCATGTAGGGGTGCAGAGCTGGGCCGGGGCCACTGGGTCACAGTGAAGCGCAGTTCTCCTCCATAGGAGGTCACCTGGGACACAGCGGGGGTTTCTGTCAGGGCTGCCGCTGTATCGGCCATGGTATCTCTTTTCTCCCAAGGCCCAAGACCCTCCCACCTCCAAGTCCCTGCCTGTGCTGTTCCTCTACCCCACCCACCTTGTCACCCCGGAAGCTGGAGGGAAGATTCCAGAAGTAAGGCTCTGACATGAGGCTGTGGAAAGAGGAGAAGAGGAACTCCCCAGGCGCAGGGGATGAGACGCCCTCGCTGGTGGTGTGGGTGCCCGCGACATTGGTCAGGCTGAACTGGCTGGGCTGTTCAGAGGCCCCGAGCACCTGGAAATGGAGAACACTTGGATGGGGTGGTGGCAGTGATGGTGTGGGGAAGACCCACTCTTGACTCCTCCAGCTCCAGGTACAGCCATCCCACCCACCTGCCACCTGAGGGTACCTGGGCACGGCTCCAGGAGGAGCTGCTGCACTGGCGACTAACTCCCATGCAGAAGCACTTGAGACAGCCGTCGGGGTTCTGCGTGCTCAGGTGGAAAGAGCCATCCACACACTCATTGCACAAGCGCCCCACTACGTTGTTCTGTGGACAGAGCTGGGTTGTAGGGCTGCCCAGGGGAAGAACCACCCAGAGCTGCCAGCTGAATCTACACACAGTCTAGATGGGATCCAGAGTGTCGTGCAAAGTGCATGTGGGTGAGGCACAACAGTCACTGCCAGATCACTGCTGCTTATGATGGAACCACTTCCTTTTCTCTTTGACTGCGAGGGGGCTCATAACTAGGTATACATTTGAAATAAGGCAATTTGACTGAAATAACTACAGCTACAACTTAAGGAGTATTTCATGCTAGTGTTAGTTTCTCTTCATCCACCTCACTTAACTCCCACTGAAGCTTTGAGAGGGAAGCAGAGATGTCTCCATCCACTTGATAAAGAGAGGATCAGGAATATAAAAAGATACACAGGGTCACTCAGGATGCTTAGCTACTCTGGGATTTAAGATCAGGAGTGCCTGGCTGCAAACCTGCCTGGTTTTCTCCACTGATATCTGATTCTTTCACTATCAATGTGATGCCAACACATACACCTGCTACTGAAAACACATCTGGTACTTGAACTAAGGGCAGCTGACTCCCTAACCAGTGCTTCTGCCACCCTCGTGATGGAGAAGACCAGCTAACCAGGCCCATGAGCCTTAGGCACTGCCACTGGCCACGGTGCTAGGAAAAGGTGCAGCCTCCTTCTTCCCTGGCCCATGGTGCGGCCGGGCCCAAGGTCTTGGGGTAAGCGAGGACAGCACACATACCTTACAATGGCAGGCCTTTCCCGCAACGCCCAGGCTTCCTCGCTCATCACAGCGCACAAGCTTCTGGCCTGGAGGCAGAAGGAGGGCGTGGCAGGACAGAGGGACAGAGAATGGGGAGACCCCCCAGGGATGCGGATACGGGCGGGCGGGGAAGGGAGCGAGGTGCCTAGTCCTGCAAGAATGCAGGTAGGAGAGGACGTGGTCCCCCATACTTACTGATTGGCTTGCACTTCCCGCCTGGCTGGATGGGGTTGCCTTCATATCCAGGAGCACATCTGAGGGAGACAGTGCTGTCAGCAGTCCTTCTATATCCCAGCCAGGATCCCACAGGCCCTGCTGGCTCCCCCTCACCTCTCACAGCGACGGCCTGTATAGCCTGGGGCACATGCATCACAGGTGGCCTGGCCATCAGTGTCCAGAAAGCAAGTGTCTGAGAATCTGTGGGTAGCAAGTGGAGAGGGTAGAAGGACAGATCAGGGGGCCAGGCCTGATAAACTTATCCCAGGAAATAGCTTCTGTCCCCACAGACATGCACAGAGGCATGATGCCATCTCCCAGCCCCTGTTCTCTGCTCTGTGGTCTCATAGCAACTTTAGGAAGGCAGATGGTCCTGTTATACCAAAAGGGAAACAGACCCTGAGAGGTTAAGAACGAGATCATTTAGTGAGCAGGTCAGTACTGGACTCCACATGGGTTCCCTGCGTGCCTGATGGAGCACGTCCCCACCTGAGGCACCACCCAACCCTGAGCAGGATCTGACCTGTGGGAGGAATCGATGTATGGGCAGGGGCAGGGTCGGCAGGCAGTGGCTGTGGCTTTCGTAGCATCACCAAAGAAGCCTGCCTTGCACTTGTTACACTGAGGTCCTTCTGTGTTGTGCTGACAGTTCTGGGAGGAGAGGAGGCAGAGAGTGGTTCAGGTCCTACAGAACTGGGACATATGGGCTCTAAAATGTTCCACAGCTTTGCAGATGGGAGCATCCAACTGCTTTTTCTGGCAGTGGCAGCCAGTCCCACAAATTGTTTCAAGTGTCTGCTTGATTCAGACCCAAACCTACCAAACTCTCCTAGGATGTACCCAAGGCTACTTCTACCCTTGAGCCTCTCTGTCACCCTGGGAAGGCTACTTGAGGAGCTGAATCCTTCTCTTTGGTCAGTTCTACAGTGCTAGATCTCACCACTATTCTCAAGTGATAAAGTGTGACATCTAGGCCATGCTTCTCACAGCACTCCACCTCCCTTGTTTGGACGCCGTTATCTCTGTTGATGCATCCAGTGGTCACGGCACTTCATCTGGAGCCATGTTAGTCACTCTAAAGGCTGTGCCAAGCTCATGGGCACAGGGGACTCTCACTTCCATCTCATGTCCAAGTGTCAGGTTGCACTACTCACCAGGCAGTGGCCATACACAGGGTCACAGGAGCTGGCATGGCCATTACAGTTACAGCCAGAGCAGGTGCCCAGGTAGGGTCCACCAGGCACCCGGGTGAAGTGGGCATCGCAGCTCTCGCAGGACAAACCAGAATAACCAATAGGGCATCTGTGAGGACAGGACCAAGAGCTTGGCTACAAGAACAGCACATCCTGCTGTTTCCCCTCCACCCTGGCCAGGGTTTGCATACTCCATATCCCTGCTGGGCGGGACAGGCACCTGCACTCCTCCACACTGTGAGCACGGCCGTGGCTGGTGGCATGGGTGACGGTGGTGTCCATGACGACGTCGCTCAATCCCACACTGGCCATCTTGGTGTTGTACACGGTCTGCAGCAGCACGGCTTCGAGGCTGACTAGCACCTGTAGCATCTCCGCCCGCTGCACCGGCCGGCCAGACTCATGTACCCAGTACTCCTGAGACAGATGAGGGGGTGTTTCATGTGAGCATCTGTATCACTCTGCCCTCCATCTCCCCTTCCTCCACTGGCCCTTGCAACTCCGACTGCACCCACCTCCGAGAGCTGGACCTGGCGCTGGTTTAGAGCTCCGGGATGGGTGGGTGTGTGGCCGCGGGAGAGGAGGCGGTATTCCGAACCCATGAGGATCACATCGGGTTTCTGTACTGGCTCCAGCATGCCTCGTGCTAGCTCGTAGCGCACCTTATAGCGTAAGGAACCACCATAGGAGTCCACCTGGCAGGGAAGAGGGGATCATGGCAGGCGGACATCTTTAGATAGCTCCTCCTTCACTCTGCCCACCTGAGACTGTGGAGTACCTGGCAGTGAGCAGGGTATGGTGGGCCCAGTTCATGACAGAGTGTAATGTTGTGAGCAGAGAGAGGCTAGCATTGGGGCACTCTACCCAACCCAGAATGGGGGTGGGTCAAGAAAAGCTCCATGGGGGGGGGGGGTGCCTGTTCTGCTCTTTCCAAAGTGGCAGGAAGAACGGCCAGCAGAGACTCCACCTTG
Source organism: Eospalax fontanierii (assembly GCA_035773235.1). Lineage (NCBI taxonomy): Eukaryota > Metazoa > Chordata > Mammalia > Rodentia > Spalacidae > Eospalax > Eospalax fontanierii. The sequence continues at coordinate 15,396,174 of CM069553.1, forward strand.
TAGGAAGGAGCTGCCAGGGATGCCCCTTCCCAGAGCTGCAGCTGTCCTGGGCCACCTGCTTCCGACTGAGAGGAGACCTGGCAGGCCCTGAGCACACAGGAGCAGCTCTGCCTCTTCTACCAGGGTGGCCCTCCTTACCTTGTTTCCCAGAAACTGCTCAGGCAAGGCCCAGAAAGAGTCATGGATGAGGAAGCGGCGAGACAGGTCAACCAGCTGGAACTCCTGCAGGGCAGTGTCAATCAGCAGCTGGGTGGAGGAGAGGGGTGGCACTCCAGGCTGCGAGGGCATTGTCACATTCACTCCTGCAGAGGCAAATGGAGGGGCGGGTGAGGACCACAGCCCATGCCTACCTGAGAACAACCACTCCGAGAGCTAGGAGCCAGCCAGGAAGGTGGGAAAGAATGGCGGGGGCAAGAGGGATGTGACTGAGAGGAAACAGTGGCCTCTCCTGAGGTTAAGCATCAAAGTTCAGCCTGGCTTGGTGGCCACAACTATAACCCTAGTACTCAGGAGGCAGAAGAAGGAGAATCATGAATTCAAGGCCCTCAGCTACATATCAAGTTAGGGCCAGTCCTAGCTACATAAGACCATGTCTCAAGCCCCTCCCAAACACCCCCCAGACTCCCAAAAGCAGTGTAGATTCTAGGGAAAGCCTGCACTGCAGAGTGACAATTGGGAGCCATGTTGGAAGCTACAGGATCAAAGCGTCAAGAGGTTCAATGCAGCAGGACCTCTCACAGCCATTATTGGTTGAGGCATCCGTGGACAGTCAGGATGGGAACAGGCCTCTGGGGTTAGTAGAGAAACTACATAGGACTGAAGACCAGAGCCTGAGCCCTGGTTCCACCATGCTCCCAGGCGCCCGCAATTTCCTTATCTGTAAAATGGTGTTCATTGTGGCCCAAACTCATGGAGTTCTTATGAAGATAAAAATGTGAAAATTGATTTAAAACACTTAAAGACGAGGGTAACACAAAGGAAGCACTCCAGGTGTAGGGCTTGTTGTTCTTACAAGGGTCGCTGGCCGGGTCCTCTCCTCCACATGCACAGTCACTCCAAACAGGAATTCCCCCAGCAGCGCCCTCCCAGGCCTAGGGCAGCACCACTTCCTGTGGCAGTGGGAAGGATGGGTGCCTACTTTTGGCCATATGACGCCTGCTTACCACTAGTGGCAATCCAACACTTGCTTTTTGTATGTGGAGTATGGGCATGCGTTTGTGTATGTGCACGTGTGTATGCAGATATGCACATGTGTAGGCAGACGTGCATGCACGCACGTGCATGTGCCTGTGGAGCTCAGGGGCTGACACTGGATGTCTTCCTCAATCACCTTCCCCTTCTTTTTAAAATTACATTTATTTACATGTATATGTGTACGCGTGCCGTGGTATGTGTGTGGAGATCAGGAATTGGTTCTCTCCTTCCATCATGTGGGTGGAGGGGGCTGAACTCAGGTTATCTGGTTTAGTGGTAAGTACCTTTACCCACTGAGCAATCTCATCAGTCTTCCACATATTTTTTTGAAATGGGGTCTCTCACTGACCCTGAGCTTGACAATTCACCCAGATTAACTAGCCAGAGAACCCCAAGGATCTGCCTGTCTCCGCTGCCCTAGGGCTGGGATTACAGGCTCACACTGCTGTACCTAGCTTTTACGTGGGTATGAGGAATCGAACTCAGGTCCTCATGCTTGCATGTCAAATACTTTGCCAACTTAGATATCACCCCTGCCTTCTTTTCGCTTTTTTTTGAGACACAATCTCATCCTGTAGCCCAGACTGGCCTCAAACTTGCCATCCTCCTGCCTCAGCCTCCTGAGTACTGGGATTACAAGCATGTGCTTTCTATAGCCACAAGTGGCTACTGAGTCACCACTGGATGGGTGGCTTAAATAAACTCTTTTCCAGGCTGGATTACAGGCTGGATAGTTTTCTCTCTTACAATGATCGTCTTTACACTCAGTCCACCTGGGTCTGAATGTAAAAGGTGCTCCCCTTGATCCTGAACATGATCCCTCGTGACCACAGAGGAGGTCAGCCCCTCACCTGCAGACCAACTCCCCCAGGCCCCAAGTCTATGCTTCCAGAGCCTTCCCTCCTCTCTTCAGTGGATGCTTCCACGATTCCCCATCCTGCTTGTCACCTTCACATAGGCCACCTCTAGTTGCCCTGGAGTCCTCACCCACCCCAACCATGCAGATTCCAGGCAAATAGTAGAATAGTGTGGCCCCAGGGGAGCCCCATGATCTTCAGAGTCACAGGGCTCTCGTCTGAAGATCTGACTTGCTCTGATCTGGCAGGGTGACTGACCATTCAGTGACCATCCGTGCAGCTGTGCTGCCAACTGTGTATTTGGCAAATGGTAGCCATTGGTATTCTAAACATATTGGAGGATGATGTTGGGGGGAATTAAGTTTGGGGCTTTTCTGAGGCAAGGTCTCATATAGTCCAGGCTAGCCTAGGAAATGTCTATGTAGTAGAGGCTGATCTTGAATTCCTGATCCTCCTGACTCAATGTCTGATTTTTAAGTGGTGCTAGGGATCAAACCCAGAGCCTTGTGCATGCTAGACAAAAACTCTACCAACTGAGCCACATCCCCAGCCCAGGTACCTAAGTTTTATACAAGACCCTTTATGGTCACTCCACCAGTGAAGGATGTGTTGAGGGCTTATTGCACAAACAGTGACCCTGAGACACAGTTAATGCTCATGATGGGGAAAGAAGTGAAACTCAGCAAAACAAGGAGCTGCCTGACATCTTACATCTGGGATGTAAGCCCAGGTCCATTTGACCCTGGTGTATCCTCTCAGCAGCCCCCCATTCTGCCTCTCAGAGCCAATGGGGTCAGAATCCCAAAGCCTTTACATTTTGGGAGAAGAAGCCTGGATAAGCCAAAACAGCAGTAAACTAGTTTAGGCTGGCTCGGGCTCTTACTCTCTTACATACTGGGAACTCTAGCCCCTCCATTTCTCAGAACAAGGATGTGTGTGTGCGCATATGTATTATATATATATATATGTATGTGTGTGTATATATGTGTATATGTGTGTATATATATGTGTGTGTGTATATATATGTGTATGTGTGTATATATGTGTATGTGTGTGTGTATATATATGTGTGTGTGTGTGTGTGTATATATATATATATATCTCAGGCGTGTCTTAAACTTGCACTCCTCCTTCCATAGTTTCCCAAATAAATAAATATGTACATCAAACCTAGCTATACCCTTGTTTGGAGAGGTCTTTTTGTTTTGTTTTGTTTTTTGAGACAGAATCTTTAGGGTTGGCTAGCTTGATTCTCCTGTTTTCACCTCCCAAGAGCTGGAATTACAGGTAGGCACCACCCACACCCAACTTGTTGGGCCCATTTTATAGATGGGCAAGCTGAAACCTAAGGTATTAACATGGTTAACGGCATATCAGGGTTCAAACTTGGGCCCCAACTCCAGAGTTCATCCTCTCCATGGTTCATGACAGCAAAGCATCCTGTGTGGATTAGACTTGGCTTTAAAATATCTGATTTTTCCTGAAAGGCTTTTCTGGCAGAACTCAGTGTTTCTGAGTCCCTCCCTACCTTTTAGACCCTCTGCTTCCCAGGAGCCTGGCGCCCACTTATCCACGTACCCTTGAAGTCATTTGGCTGATCAAAGCGCAACCGGATCTGGTCCCGGAAGCGCTGGCTGCTCTGGCACATGTTGGTCACACCGAAGCAGAAGCAAGGCAGGCAGGAGGCGCTGTCCTCCAGGTAGAAGTGTCCGTCGGGGCAGGGGCCTGCTGGGCGGCAGGGGAGGGGCTGTGGTTGGTCACCAGTGGGAGGCCCTGCTACACCTGTGCCGGGCACCTGCCATGCATCCACCCTCTCACTGCACCTCGCTGGGGAACAAGCTCCAGCACGCCATCCGGAATGCCAAACACCATGCCACGTGCGTTCATGGCCTCGCAGGTATAAGCGCCTTGGTCTGACTCCTTCACATCTCGGATGGTCAGTGTGCCACGGCCACCTTCGCTGGTCATTGTCACCCTGGTAGGCCCCAAGACATGAGCAGTTCTGGTCTGAGCCACAGACCCGGTTTTTTCCACACACTTGCCACCCTTACCCGGAACCCCGACTTGTACCTGGGATGAACAGGGATGTGGCCCCAGTTGAGCCTCCAGTTGATGATGGGTGTGGGGACACCAATGGCTACACAGGTTAAGGTCACTGTCTGGCCTCGGGAAACCTGGATGGACTCCTGGGGAGGGGTTACCACCTGGGGAGGCACTGCGGACACCAAGGCATTTAATCAGTAAGGGGGCAGGAATGGCCTGGGGAGTAGAGCACAGGGAGAAGCAAGTGGAACCCACTGAGCACTGTACCCCCGGCTCCCCACTCACTGCAGCCAAACTCGTCGCTGCGGTCAGGACAGTCACTCTCCTCATCACAGTGGAAGCTGGCCCGGATGCAAGTGTTGGTGGAGACACATCGGAACTCCGTGGGCTCACACACCTCCTCAGGGCGCTTGGCAGCTGGAGACAAAGCCACGTGGAGTGAGCATAGGGCCCTGCCCACAGCACCATACAGCCTTGCTACCTTTACTCCAGGCATTCTTAGGGACACTCTCCCATCTTGCTACCTGGTGTGGCTTCTGATTTTCCAGTCTTCCTCACCTACTTCACTGTCATACCACCCGTTATACCTGAAGCACTGAAAAGATGGATGAAGGCCAATGGATAAACAAACGATTGGGCAGGTGGTTGGATGGCAGGGAAGGAGGAGGGGATAGTGAATGAGCAGAGAGCTGGAAATATGGATGGGTTGGATGGATAGGCTAGATGGAGGGATGGAGGGAAGGGTGGATTAGGAGGGTGGATAGATGGATAGATGGATGAATGGATGGATGGGAGAGTGGATGGATAGATGAAAAGAAGAAAGGGTAGATGGGCAGGTGGATGGATGGATAGCTGTATTCGATGGATGAGCTGGAGAATGGATAGGTAGATGAATAGAAGAAAGGGTAGATGGGTGGATGAATGTATTTAATGGATGGATGGGGAGATGGACGGATTTGATGGGTGGGAGAGTAAATGGGTGGGTGGATAGATGGAAGGAAGGTAGAAGGGAGAATGGATTGGGTAGGTGGATGGATGGATGAATGTATTCAATGGGTGGATGAATTGGATGGTAGATGGACTGGATGGGTGAGAGGGTGGATGGGTAGGTTGATGGATGAATGAACATATGTATTTGGTGGATGGACAAAGGGACATGTGGATGGACACATAGGAGAACAGATTGATGGATGGATGGATGATGGGAGTAAGGAAGCTGGATGGCTGTTGGGTAAGAAAGCCGAAGAGCTGGGCAGACAAGATGACTGGATGAATGGACAGGCAGATGGATGAATGAGTGATGAGATGGACTGACAGAATGACGAAGGGCTGGTGAAATGTGTGATAAACAGAGGGATAGCTGATAGGTGGGTAGGTGTACTGACAAGCAAGTGAAGAGCTAGGTAGATGGATAATGGATGGATGGACGGCGGCTGAATGAGTAAATGGATTAACAGAAAGACAAAAAGCTGGGTAACTAGAGGAATAAGTATCTCAGAATCAGCTTTAGATGAACAATCTCTAGGACCATGCTATGGTTTGAATGTGTCCTCCAACATTCATGTATTGGAAATTTAATCCCCTCCATCCCCAAGTATGGAGAGGCAGGACCGTTAAGAGATGTTCAGGTCCCCAGAGTTCTGCCTCACATGCAGACTAATGCTGCTGTCACAGGAGTGGGTTCCTGATGGCTGGGCCTGTCCCTTATTCTTTATGCCAATGTGACACCCTCTGCGTCTTTAGACGCAGCTCTCTTTGGTGATCTGCTCTTACCAGATGCAGTTCGTGATCTTGGATTTCCCAGTCTCCAGAATGAAACAAAATATAATACCTTTATCTATTTATTTATTTTTACTTTATATGTATGATCTGCCTTATTGCATGTAAGTGCCTACTGTCACACAGTAGGCCAGAAGAGGGTGTCAGATCCTCTGGAACTAGAATAATACACAGTTGTTAGCCACCTTGTGGGTGCTAGGACTCAAACCTGGGTCTTCTGCAAGAGCAACCAGTACTCTTAACTTCTGAGCCATCTCCCCAGCCTTACAATAGCTTATAAAGTGTCCAGGCTTGGGCATTCTGTTACTAGGCCGTTCATAGATGGGGCTATGACTCCTATATCCATCTAAGACACCATCATCACAGAGACTCATATATCCAGTTCTCTTAGTCATTCATCTGACCCTTACACCAACACAGGAACCAAGAAAAGACTAATGTTCACTAAAATACAGGGGAGCCATAGAGACATGACCCACATGCTGTTTCCTAAGTGCTATTTAAAGGTGGCTTGGAGCCAGTGACTTGTTGGCTCCAGTCACAGAGAAACTTTAATATTTGTCTCCAAGGTCCCCCCAGTGAGCAGAGAGACCTGCACACCTGTCCACGAAGGGGACAAGAACACAGTGTGGCAGGACAGAGGCAGGGTGGGGCACAGGAACTCACGGCAGTTGTCCTCATCTGTGTGGTCCTCACAGTCAAAGTCACCATCACAGCGCCACAGCTTGAGGGCACAATGCCCATTTCCACAGGGGAACTCATTCGGCTCACAGGGTGGAGGGGGCCCTGTGTCAACCAGGCAAGAGTTCACAACGGCCCTCTGCTGACCAGAGCTCAGTCCCCACTCTCCTATCCCACGCAGTGCTCACCACAGCCCAGCTCATCGCTGCTATCCCTGCAGTCCTCCTGTCCGTCACAGAGGTAATCTCTGGGGATGCAGTGGCCACTGTGGCATGCAGCCTCCTGGGGTCCACAGGGTATGGGCTCATCAATACCGGGTAACAGAGGCTGAGGCCCGGGCGTGACTAGTGGCTGCTGTGTGGTAGCTGCTTCCGGCCAGAGTGGCAGAGGTGATGTCTTTACCACAGCTGGTAGCAAGGAGTCAGGTTCCGGGACCAGCTCTTCTGTGGGCAGGATCCCTTGACGTTTAGTGGAGGGGTAGCTCTTACCTTTTGCCCCACAGTACCCAGCACCCCCTGCAGGCCATTCCCCACCCCCAACACCCTGTCTGCCTCTGGCATCACTCTTCCCGTCTCTACACACCCCAGACCTCTCTGCCTGCACCAACCCCCTGCAGCCTGGATGACCCAGAAACTCAGTTGTAGCTCCATCCCTGGGCATGCCACCATGGTGCCCCACAGCTCCTCACCGCAGTTGAGCTCATCAGACATGTCCCTGCAGTCAGGCCGCCGGTCACAGCGGTACTCCAGGGCCACACACTCGTTGTAGCTATGGCAAGCAAACTCGGTCTCTGTGCAGACCCTTGGGACCTGGGGGACTGTGGGAAGTAGGTAGGAGTCAGGCAGCAGGTTGAGGGGGCTGGGGGAAGGACAGGCAACACAGGCCATGCTTGGGTGAGAGTGGCCCTATGTCCTACGTCAGGCCACTGTGGTAGACAGCAAGAGCAATAGTACACATGGGGTATGGAACGTGTGGCAGTGGCCTCACCCACCCTCACATGGACCTTCACACAGGTGACATGCCACACACATGCAGCCACCATGCCACACACGTGCAGATCACACCCTGGCCAGGTAGAGAAAACGGAACAGTGAGAGCAGCTAGCCTTTATGCTGGGCACAGCCATCTGGCCTTTTCTATTCTGTTCCTTCAACTAGAAGGTTCTCCAGGAACCCCAGGACATCAGCCAGGCTCACACGCTCACCTGGTGTCACTGAGACCCCCACAGCGGCTGGGGGAGGTGGGGGGGTCTGTGCTGGAAAGGAAGCTGTAGTCAACAACCATTCCACCTGGGACGTGGAGGTTGAGGGTGAGCCAAGCCTGCCCACCACAACCAGTCAGAACGCACTCACAGGCAGGAGCAGAGGAATGGACCCCTAGCAACCTTTAGAACTGGGTCTGAGGACCCAGCAGAGCGAGTTTGATTTTGGGGTGCACTAATGGGGGTGTTATGTGCAGAAGAAGGAGGTGATAGCTCACTAGTTTTCTTCTTGATTGGACTAGACACCAGAGTAGGGATGGAATTTGTCCTGTTTGGGGCTCCACTGAGTCAGAGACACATGAGGTAACAATAACAGGTGAAAGCTGAGGTGGAGAAAGACTGAGCACCATAGCTTATGAGAAATGAACCAGAATTAGCCTAGGGAAGGAACAACTCAGTGGGGATCCCTAGTAGGGATCCCTCAGAGGGATCCTAGGCCAGCCCTGACAACCCGGACTGGGCTTCTGCATCTGCCTGCTATGAGACTTTGGGCCAGTTTCCTGCTCTCTCCAAGCCCATCTCTCTTCCTATTTTTGCCCATCCTGGGTTCTTGTAAGAGCAGCACACACAGGGTCTGATTTGCATCCGTATCAGTGTGGAGGGCTGCTTTCCTTTCAGGGCCCACATCTTGAGAACAGTAGGAACACTTCATTGGACTTGTCAGGAAGTCCCAGCAGAGGGCCTTAGTACTGGGCCTGTACTCAGTGCAGGGGCAACGGGAGGGAGAAACAGCTGGTGGTTTCTAATTTCATTTAATTTGGGTACGCATGTGTGTACATGTATGTGTGTGGCCTGAAGTTGACACTGGATGTCTTCCTCAGTCAATGTCCTCCTTTTATACTGAGGCAAGGTCTCTCACTCGAGTCCAGGGTTTGTTGATTTGGCTAATCTAGCTAGCCAGCTTGCTCAGGAGACCCCTCATCTCTGCGCTCTGAGAGCTGGGGTTACAGGCGGGCTACCACGCCCTCCTGGTATTTATATAAGATGCTGGAGATCTGAACTCCAGTCCTCAAACTGGCCATGGCAAGTACTTTACCCATGAAGTCATCTCCCAGTCCCACAACTGTTGGCTTTACTGAATGCAAGTCTCTTGTACAGAGGTCTGTAAGAATACAGTAGAAACTGGGTCTCATGGGTGCTTGTTTCAGGAAGAAGTTAGGCTCTACCCAGCTGAGAATGTACAAAGGCCAATGGGCAGGCTCAGGAGGTAGTGAACTCCACCTCCAGTGGTATGCAAGTCAAAGTTAGCAGAGTCCATGGTAGAAACACCAAAAGGGCCCCACTGCAGTCTGGGGAATTGGAGGAATGGCCCCAGTCTGCAGGAGAGGCTCACCTGTGCCCAGGCGCCGGAACTGGAAACCCTGCAGGGAGGTGACATAGGTGCCGATGGAGCCCCTGGAGACCACCGTGTGTAGCACCTCCTGAATCTGAGTCCCGTCTGCGTTCCCTTCTGAACCCACGTCCAACTCCACAAAGACCCAGCCATCCAGCTCCCTGGGGAGAAAGAGGCCCATGTTCTACATGCTTGCCCTGGCAGGTTCCCAGGCCGCCTGTACCCAGCACAGGGCCATTTCTGTTGCAGGCAGTCCAGCTTGTGATTCCTGAAATCCTCACCAAGGAGGATTCATTTCACCAAGCCCTCCCTGCCTGTCTCGGTACCCAGGCCCCTTCCCATTCTTGGTCCGTCCCAATTACCTCCACCTTCCCACCCCCAGGGACCCTTCTCACTTGATAAACACCACACTGACAATCTGGTCTCCAGGAATCTTCAAATATTCCGACTCCAGCTGTGGGGGCACACTACTATCAGAAACCTCCCACATACCCCAGTCCTACCCTGCCATACCTGGGGAGCTCCCCAACCTCCTAGGAATCCCCTCCAGTGTACCTTATCCACCACAGCCTCAGACACCTCTCGGAACTCCTTGGAACCTGCATCCTCCAGCTGTGGGCTGAACTCAATGGACTGAGTGAAATTTACCAGGGCCCGGAAATACACTGTGGAAGAGAAGGTGGGATGTCAGAGTGAAGGGCCCAGTTGGAAGGTGGATGCCCAGCAGCTAGGCTGAAAATGGGGAGCTGGACTGAGTTCCAGCACTGCCTGTTGGGAGCACAGATCACAGGGGCCTGGCAGGTCTGCCCAGGGCACAAAGCTGAGGCCCCAGCTTGAGCGAGGAATTTAACTAGTGAGGAAAGATGCCCAATCTGGAAACCAAGCGATGGTGCAGGAGGGGAGACTCCCGATGATCAGAGGACGCTGGACAAGAAGCAGCAGCTTGTGGCACGCTGACCCAGCTTAGGGTCACCCATGTGCGGTGACATCTTCCCCCAGCCTCCCCCACCAGTTCCTCCTCCTCCTCCTTGACTCAGCTGCCCTGGCTGTTCTGAGACTCTCCTCTGGCCTCCCACAGTGCCTCTGCTTTTCCTACTGAAAACTTTCTGCCGCACATCAATCCTGTTGGGTATACCTGAGCCACACAGCCGTATACTGATCACTAGGGTCTGAGTCAGACACCAGATTGACCCATCTCAATGAGTTTCTTTTTCCTCCTTGGTAAAATGGGGAGAAGAGTCAACTGCATTGATTCCCCCCCCCTCCAGCTGTTAAGATTAAAGGATGCTGGGCTTCCACACATTGTTCCAGTGTACAGATTTGTCCCCGTGGAGCCAGTGCTTTGGAATGAGAGGCATGGTCACCTTTCACTCTACCTCACCAAACCAGGAGCTCCATGAGGACACCTTGGATCCCACCCATCCCATGGCCCCAATGCCTACACCATGCCTCACACACAGCAAATGCCTCACTGGTGACAGTCAAATAAACTCACATCATCCTGGTATGAATTAACAGGTAACTATTGTTTCCTTAAGCACCTACTGTACACAAGACATTTTAGAATGACTGAATTTCACATTGACTAGAGTTTGGATCTTGAATCTACCCCAAAGGCCCACATGCTAAGGCTTGGTACCTACTTTGTAGCACTACTGGAAGGTACTATTTTGGGAGAAGGGGTAAGTATGTAGACCAGGCTGGCCTTGAACTCACAGAGATTCTCTTGCCTCTGCCTCCTGAGTGCTGAGATTAAAGGTGTGTGCCACTATGCCTGGCGGTACTGGAACTTTAAGAAGTGGGACCTAACGGGAGGAAGTTGATCATTTGGAGAGGGGTCTGCCCTTGAAAGGAATATTACAACTCTGGGCCCTCCCGATCTCTCTCTCTTTGCCTCCCAGGCATCATTAGGTGAATCAGCTTCCTCTGGCACAGGCTCCCAACATGGTGAACTGTGCCAGCACAGGCCCAAGGCAGAAAAGCCAAGGGGTCAAGGATTGAAACCTCTGAAGCTGTGAGCCAAAATGAACCTTTCTTCCTTTTAAGTGGAATGTCTCAGGTACTTTGTCACAGTGATGGACGTCTGAGTAGCACATGTTCTTTAGCTAGAAACATGGGTTAAATTGAGCAGCAAATGAATAATACATTTTTATATATACACATATGCACACACGTGTACACATACACACATACATAGAGTCTGGCAGATAGTAGATGCTAGATAAATAATGACCAAATCACCCTATGCCATATACCTATGTTACACAGAGAATGGTATGTGTACACATACAAACACATACTCCCAATCACTACTTCTCTTACTATGTGTGTGTAAGGGGATGCACATGCCCATGAGGACATGGAGGCCAGAGGAGGACAGTGATCACTCTCCACCTTATTTCCTTAAAACAGTGTCTCTCGCTTAACCCAAAGCTAGGCTGTCAGCCAGAAAGTCCCAGCAGTCCTGTTTCTGGCCCTCAGAGCACTGGAATTACAAGAGCCCCGTGGGCCATATGACTTTAAACACAGGTTATGGGGTTTTGAACTTAGGCAGCAAGTGCGCTTACAAAACCAAATCATCTCCTCAGTCCTGTTGTTATTACTTTTTAGACAGGGTCTGAAATCCTGGGCTAGTGTTAATATGTGGCTAAGATTGACCATGAACTTTTATTTTATATTTGGAGACAGGGCCTCATCTACCTCAGGCTGGGCTCACAGTTCCTACACAGTCGAGGATGATCCTCCCGCCTCTACCTCCAGAGATGTAGGCCACCAGACCCAGTTTACAGGGTATTTGGAATCCAACCCAGGGCTTCATGAATTCTAGGCCAGCAATCTATTGATTGGGCTATATCTCCAACTATCCTTCCTAATAATTTCTTGAGAGCTTGGTTGGAGGTTCTAACAGGGGAGCACAGCTACTCATATATCCTCGACCAAAGACTGATCCTCCTCCATCAGGAAGGTAGGATGCAAGTACAGCACTGAGGGAAGAAGGGGGCACCTGCCTAGCTAGCCAGATCGGCCCAGTCAATCCTGGCACTCAATGGGGTGACAGATGTTGCAGTTAGATCTCCCTCATGTCCCCTAATAATTTCTTAAGTATGGACGGGATATTTTTGTGCATTCAATTTGAGAATGTTCATGAATTTAAGTAGAAATTATAAATATCAGGTTAATGAGAGTTACAAAGGAACCTAACGTGCTCACAGTATTCTGAACACAGTCTGGCACAGAGCTATATGGAAGCAGGGCAGCAGAGTGGTTAGTGAGCAGCCTAACTCGTGGGGCAGGATGACCACTGACAGCCTAATATCCACATCTGTAACCTGAGAACAACAGCACACACTCCCCAGGGCTCCTGTGAGGATTCTATGCATAGCGGGGGAGCAGGTGGCAGTAATTATTAACTCCAGTCTTTAGGGAAAGCCCCCAAAGCAGCCCTGAGTAAGAAAGGAAGTCCTGAAATTTACAGTGTGTTAGGACTACTGTGTGCCATGTGGTGCTCTAGGACTTGGGATACAGCAAAGAACTCAACAGATGGAAATTCCCATCCCCAGGGAGATCACTTTGAAACTGAGGAAAAAAGGCAATAAACCCAGTAGGAATGTGTGGACTATAGGAAGTCTGGGCTAGGGAGACTGCCTGCAAGGACAGGCTGGAGTGGAGGGAGGGGCAGGGAAGGCTTCCTTTTAAAGAAAGGTCTAGTCCATGAGCAGTGTGTGTGATAAAAGCATTTCAGGGGGAGGAACAGCAAGCGTGATGGCCCTGAGGCAAAAATGAGCTCAGCCGGCAGCTGGCCAGTGCTCAACTGACAGAGGAAGCATCTTCCACGTGGCTCTGTCCTTCAGGTCCAGGAGTGCACAGACCCTAAGCCAGGGTGCCCTCCCAGCTCTAGCTCAGGCTAAGAGGGTCCTGGGATGCCCAGGCCAGGTGCAAAAGTGGATTCCTATTCCAAGAGGGGGTGTTCGCATCTCTGCTCTGAACCACAGCCAATGGCTGCGCTGGGCTGCTGGGTGCTGGGTAGGTGGGGCTCTGTGGGCAGAGTGTGGGGCCACGAGCTCCACCACAGAGGCCTCTTGTGAGCCTGTACAGAGGCCTATTGAGAGCCCCCACCCCGGCCCCTGGCCTTAGCCCACGGTCCACTGTGGGTGAGGAGGCCGGGCCTCTGCCCAGGAATGTGCCTGCTCCCAAAGAGGGGGCTAGAGCACCACAAAGACCTTTCTACCAAGGCCCTTAGAAGGGCTAGTACCTTCCAGCATGACCCCTTTTCTTGTCCCAGAGCAGAAGCAGGCCAGGGCAAGCACGGTGGGTCATCAGTCTGTGCTGTGTCCATGGGCTGGGGTAGGAGAGAGGTCCTGCTCAAAGTAGAGGGACCGGGCAGTTGGAAGCTATGAGCCTGCAGGGGAGGGGGCTCCAGGCTTCTCCCTGCTAGCCTCCTGACCCCTAGCTAGAGCACTCACTTGAGACTAGAGGCTGGAGCAGGGGAAGGCTCAGAGCTGCCCTGCATCTTGATGTAGTTGGGAGATACACACCCCTCCTAAGCTGGAATGGACCACCTCAACTTCCAACATCTACCCTGGCTCAGCACCCAGACCAAGTGGGTGCTGGATAGATGAGGCTCTATGGGACACTGAGTACCCAGAGCTGCTACCATGACTGGGCTGTGTCCCTTGGGTGGACCCCTTTAGGTGGGCTACAGACTAGCCTGACTGAAGATTCAGATGTGCTTCCTCCCAACTCTAGGTCTTGCTTAAAGGATGTTACTCCATCCTGGCCCAACCAGTACCAATAGTGGAAGCTCAGCAGGATCCCAGCCCTGTGTTCCAGTCTGGAACCCAGGTGGGGAGACCTAGGCGCTGGCCTGAGCCCAGCTCTCCAGGGGAGTGTCTCTAGCCTCCTGTAAGACTCTTGGCCAAGTGGGTTGGGCAGAGGAGCACAGGGAGAGAAAATATTGAGTGTCAAGGATGAGCTAGGAAGAAGTCTGCCACAGAACAGGGCCGAACAGAGGGAGAAGGGCAGGGGCAGCAAGGGAGCCAGGGCCAGAGATAACGGGGAAGACACAGAAGAGAAAGCAGGGCTAGAGGAGCGGAGGGTGTCTAGACAGGAGAAAGATGGGGAGGAGAGACAGGGACAGATGCCAGTGGGGAGCGAAGGAGACCTAGTGAAAGTTCCCACAGAGACGCAAGAAGTAGGAGAAGACAGGAAGTGGCCAGAGCAAGATGTGGCGGCAGGGAGAAGTGGGGGAGGGGGTTTAAGGGTGGTATTAGGAGGAGGGGGTGAGGTGCAGGGATGACAGAGCAGCTGGAAGGGAGCTAGGAGTGTGACAGAGCCAGGGGCAGTCAAGCAAGGGTGCAGTTCCCACAGGGCTGGGCAGGGCTTGGAGAGCTGGGGAACCACAGCCTTGCCTGACCTCGGTGGAGCGGGACCCATCTCAGGGCCTGGGTTTCAGGGCCTAGAAAAGGAGCTCCACCCAGGCATGACCCTGTCACAGTCAGGGCAGCCTTCTTTGCCAACATGGGAAAGACGCTGCCCCTGGGCAAGCTCGTGTGGTGCACACCAAGACCTTGGGCATCAGGAGACACACCTGTGCATCCCAGGCTGGGCCTGAGCCCCAAGGATAGCCAGTTGTGCAGGGTTGGGGCTGGAGGCCCTGGGCTGATGCCTGCCCAGCAGCTGACCCTTGTCCCTCCCCTCCCCAAACTCTCCCTGGCTGCCCTCATACCTGCATCTCAGGAAAGAAGTGGCTGGCAAGGAGCACGCAGAGGGGACAGTGCCAGAGGGCATCCCCACAGGTGCCCTGGAGGGACTGATGAACCAGACCAGGGCCTCAGCATGAGGCAGCCCCCAGGATGCATCAGCACAGACCACTCTGGGATATGGCTTGTGTTCATAAAGCCACCTGACACTCCCACTCCTAACCCCAGCTGGGTGCCAGGCATCCTGTGGCCCTACACAGATCTATGTGTGAGAAAACTCGAGGTAGCAGTCATGTCCAGGTTCTGTGAGAGCACAGTTCACAGCCAGGTTGCCATGGGCCAACCCTCCTGTCTGCAGTCATCCAGGAGGCATACCATGCTTTTACATTCAAATATTTCTGCTTCACCAGCTGAGGGGCGATATCCCAGTCCTGGAGACCCCGGGTTACTCTGAACAATGAATGGCTGGCTGGTTTTTGCCCTGTGTCCTGAACCTTGTACCAATGACACAGACAAACCCAAATTTGGCCTTTCCCAATCTTGCAGGCATTTTTGAATCAATCCTAACAATCACCACTTAGCAGGTAAGCCACGGCCCCCACCCCAAAAGAGCATCCCTAGGGAAGCACAAGCAGCCTTTGGAACCTTCAGCTAAGAAATAGGGGCCTCTGTGAGCAGGAGGTCTGTTCTGGGACCTCCCTCGGCAACTTACCCATCTGGAAGTCACCGCTGCCCAGGTCCCCACTACCCAGGCCATCTGCAAGCAAAAGAGAGACTTATTCAGTGACAAAAAATATTCATTGTGTACCTATCGAGTACCAGGCACTGTTGTAGGTCCCTGGCTCAGAGGTGAAAGGTCATGTGAATACAGAATGGTTAACCCCTCTCCTATGCCTAGTCAGCTTGGAGGCCTCCATCAGAGGCATAGACTAAGGCTTCAAACTCCAGAAACTATCTGTCTCTGACTCTGGGCAGAGGGGTTCATGTCAGCCTGAGCTCTAAGTGAGGGAAAGGAGGAGGTGGGCACAGGGATAGAAAGTATCTCCTATTGTGCATTACCAGTCACCTTCCTTCCTTCCTTCATGAAAGTCCCAGGCTGCAAAAAGGAGTGGTAGCCAGATCAAGGTCACAGAGATTACAAATGAAGGATGCCAGGTCACAGGACCAGAGTTCAAGACACAAAGGGCCATCTCTTTTTTGTTTGTTAGTTATAATTTGTTTTACAGTTATTTATTTGTTTGTTTGCATATATATACGTGTGTGTGTGTGTGTGTGTGTGTGTGTGTGTGTGTGTGTGTCCACATCAAAGGCCAACTTCTGAGAGTTGGTTCCCCGCTTCCACTGTGTGAGTTCTGGGAATCAAACTCAGGTTGTCAGGCTCAACAGCAAGCATCTTTACCCATGGAACCATCTCACCAGCCCTTGGTTGGTTGGTTGTTTTTAATTAAATTAAATTAAATTAAACATTTATTTTATGTACATGAGTATTTTGCCTGCATGGCGTGCCTGTAAATGTACCACATGAGCATAGTGCCTAAAAAAACAGAAGAGGGTATTGGATTCCTGGAACTGGAGTCACAAAGGTTGTTAGCCATCATATGGGTGTTGGGGACCAAACCTGGGTCCTTTACAAGAGCAGCCAGTGCTTCTAACATGGACCCATCTCTCCAGTCTCCCTTGTTTGTTTGTTTTTTGTTGTTATTGTTTTAGTATGTATGAGTGTATTGCTTACATGTATGTAAGAGCCCCCATGTCATGAAATGCCCATGGAGGTCAAAAGAGGACACTGGATTCCCTCTGGAACTAGAGTTACAGATGGCTGTTAGTCTTCATGTGGGTACTGGGAATTGAACCAGGTCCTCTGCTCTTAACCGCTGAGTCATCTCTCCAGCCTTGGATGTTTGTTTGCTTGCTTTTTGAGACAAGGTCTCACATATTCCAGATTGGCATGAAACACACTATGTAGCAGAGGTCAGTCTTGAACTCTCAATCCTCTTGCCTCTACCTCCCAGATGCTAGAATTACAGGTTTGTGCCCCTATATCCAATGTATGGTCCATCTCTTGAGGGTGCCTCCCCCCCAGGGGTGACTTTCACGGGGTCTTGTGAAGCTCCCGTGGGGAAAACTAGAACCATGCCAGCCACCACTCCTGGCTTACCTCCTGATGCATCATCTGCCAGCAGGTCCTCATCATCAGAAAGGTACGAGTAAGTCCAGCCAGCCCGGCCTGCTGTGACAGTCTCTGTGTCCTCAGGCAGGGAGAGACCATCATAGGCCCTCAGACCATGCGTCACCTATGGGAGATAACAGTCCCTGAGTCATCCCCTCCGGTTAACTGCCAAACCCCAGAGCTCTTCTTACTTCAGAGGGGACCCAGCATTCCACCCCAAAGTTCTCACAGGGTTAAGTTAGGCTCAGTGTGGCTAAGACAGACAGGAGAAGGCTGAGCCACTGTGACTCAGCTTCTCCAGACCCTCTCAACCACTCAGCACCCAACTGGGCAAATTATGGCTAAATCTTAAATACAGAAAATAGCAAAGTGACAGCAGTAAAGGATGGCGGCTCCTTTACTTTTGGAGAAGGCAAGGGGAATCCAAGACAAGAGACGGGGCAGAGGACACAGATACGTAAGGAGCACCCTAGGCTAGCAGACACAAGAGACATGTGCAGGTGGAGGGAGGCCACTGTAAGAATGAAGGGGATATGGGCAGAAGAAAAGGGAGCTTGGTGCTGGAGAGGTGGCTTAGTGGTTAAGGCACTGGCTGTTCTTGGAGAGGACCTGGGTTTGCACCCACATGGCAGCTAATAACCAACCGAAATTCTAGTTCCAGGAGATCTGATACAAATCTCTGAGGGCATTTGCATGCAAGTGGTCTACTTACATCCATGCAAGCAAAACACTTATAGACATAAAAATAAAGATAATTTTTTTTTTTTTAAGTGAGAGGAACCAATCCAGGCTGCTGCCTGCAACAACTTCTCCTCCGCCTGGTCTGTTCTTCAAACGTGGCTGCAGACAGTACCTCCCACTGCTCAGCACCAAGTCAATTCCTCATGACCTCAGACTAACACAGAGCCCTGCACAGCTCAGCCTGAGGCATCTATCCTAGGAAAGCCTGCAGAGTCCTACACAGAGGCCCTGACACCTATAACCCAGGCTTTTCCCAGACATGGCTGTGGGCAGTGAATGCCTATTTCTTCTTAGATAATATCAAGATATTTCCAATGTTGACATCCAGGTAATGAAGGGGGAAAACGCCCAGGGACTCAGAGTCCCCAGGGTTCAAATGCCCCAGGTACAGGAATACAAGATTCAAAGGCCCTGGAACAGTCCAGATGCCCCAGGCCTCAGGCGCTGCCCGTGCTTAGCAGCATCTGAACAGCCGGGCCTGGACAGGAGACTCAGCTCCCAGTGAAAACCATTGGGCTGCATCAGGTAGTGAGGCCCAAGCTGAGGGGAGACTCCAGTTCCTTGCAGTCCATGTTCCTCCCATCTGTGACTGCAGGACCGCTGTCAGGATACCCTTCCTCCCCTTGATTCTGGGACTAACTCTTCCCCTCCACATCTCCCCTTGGCCACTGCCCCTCTAACTTCTGGATAATAAAAAGGCAGAGAGAGCCAAGCAGGCATGGTGGCTCACACCTGTAATCCAAGTACTTGGGAAGTTGAGGCAGGAGGATCAGGAGTTCAAGATCCTACTTGACTACATAGCAAGCAAACTGGAGGTCATCCTGGGCTGCATGACGCCCTGTCTGAGTGACAGCACTAGATGCCAATGACAAGATATTATGTGTATTCACTTATGGGACTTCATGGTAAGGGGGAGTCCCAAGCACGGTAACAGAAGGAAAGATCAACAATCGCCTGGACCGTGAGCAGGCAGTGGAGTAGAGGGGGCACAAGATCAGCTTTGGGGTGATGTCCAGTGAAGCTATTTCGTCCTTATTATTAACCCCTATGCTTAAGTGAGTCTATTTTACTGTGAATCACTTGAGTATCAATGAGGAGGACAAGAAAGGAAGTCCTGGGGAGATGATCTGAACTCCCTGCCTTTCACAGCACCTGCCTCCTGGTCAGGTCCTGGGCCCTGCTGGGCTCATGCTGTGACCGCCTAGGACTCCACTGAATAGAAGCACTCTGGAGACAGGGACGATGGCTGGTTTAGTGCCATGGTTTCAGCACACGTGCTCAATCAATGCTTGACCACATGGATGAGGGCCAGCAGGTGTCCTGACTTCAGTGAGTCAGAAGATATAAGGGTGTGTGCATGCCTGTGTGTGCATGCGTGTGTATACGTGGTTGTCTGTCCCATCCTCTCCATTTCATTCCGGCAACCCAGCCTCCCTCACAGGCTGTGAGCTCCTGGATTTAGGGGCCGAGCACCACTTGGTCACTTTATGTTTATAATGCTGCTGAGCCTTGGGTAAGGCCTGCGCTGCCCACACCTGCCACTTGCCACAATCTACTGCCTGGTACTCATGGCCAAAGAGCAGGGCCACCTCCTGACCCTTCTGTCTCTGCCACATAAGCACTCATCCCTGTCCGGAGTGGTGGCTAGAGCACTTGTAGACCATGTGCTCCGATGTCGGTGTGGGGCTTCAGAGCCTCCAAAACAGGTAGCTGAGCATGGCGACATATGCCTGTGATCCTGACATTCAGGAGGCAAAGGCAGAGGAATCACAGCTTCAAAGCCAGCTTCGGCCTTACTGAGACTTAACAAAAGAACCAAAAATAAGTAAATAAATAAATAAACCCAACCAAAACAAAACAAGAAAGGGGTTCGGATGTCTCAGTGGTTCATGGATGGAGTGTTTGCCTTTGTGCAAGTCCCTGGGTTTGATTCCCAGGAGCACCACCACCAAAAACAACAAAAAACCCTCCAGGGTTCCTGGTCCCTGAGGCTGGTTCTTATCTCAAGTCTGATGTAGCTGTGAATGCCCAAGTGACTCTGACAGCCACAGGGTAAGAAGGAGATGAAAGTCTCCTTCAACTAGGAGTTGTGTTGGCCGTGTGGTAGGTCTTGAGCAGGCCTTGACTGACTCAAGGGGAGGATGAGGCAAGGACTGATGCAGGAGCTCTGGTCAGGAGCAGAGGAGGCTTGAAAAGGACACACTTGAGTCCTTTCCAGGCAAGGAGAGTCACTGTGACACTGTGACACCTTTCTCCTACCCATGAAAGCAAGGCTATGGAAACCAAGCACGGGCGCACAGATCCCTGACACTGTTTACACGCTGCTGTCCGGAAGGGAAAGCCCTGGTGCTTAGCGAGGTCCTGAGCTTTTCCCAGGGAGGAAGGAGCAGGGGGTGGAGGGAGTAGTGGCTGGGGTCAGACCGGAAATAGCAAAGTGAGACTCAACTAGGAAAACATGCCACGAACACATATCTGCAGAGAGGGGAAGGGTGCAGAACACTGAGTCACAAGTCCCCCAGCCCCAGACACCCAGGATACGGATAGACTCAGATGCCAGCTGCTCTTGCTTGCAGCTCCCTCCCCACGGTCTGGGGATGCAGGGGCAGCCCAAGACTCTCAGAGAGAGACCAGACAGCTGGGGCTGAGACTTCATTTGCAAATAAGCCGCTGGTGCAAAGGCAGCTGCATTTCACATCTAAGAGGTGAAATGGAGGCCGGGGAAAGAAACTCCAGAAAGAGCACAGGGCGCTGGAGACCTGACTATAGAAGGGATCTGGGCACAGGCTGGCCAGTCTGGGCTCTGCCTGGGGACAGGCAGACCCAGCACTCCTCAGAGTGCTTCCTCAGTACCAGGCATACCCAAAGCAGGCTGCGGGTGCTAAACTGTAAAGAGGAAACAGGAGCAGAGAGAGCTGACTCACTGGCGGCAGCTGCAGGAGCTGGGATGAGCCCTGGTGGTCTGGCTCCCAGATCTGAGTTCTGACTACTGAGCACTGTGGTCCCTGGGTCTGGCTCTCACGGAGCCACTGGGCCACAACACACCTCACACACAGCATCTGGGCTGACAGAGCCCCTCTGAGGTGGTAAGGCAGCACTGAGTGGCCCCTCCGATAGAAAGGGGACTGAGGCCTGCCAGGAAGACCTTGCCTGGATCATAATGGTGCTGGCCCCTGATACAAGCACTGTGTTTACTAGGAAAGGTGGCTGGACTGGGCTGGACCTCCAGGCTGACCATGAGACCAAAGCAGAGGGCAAAATAAGAAAGCCCAAGACTACTCAGACTCCATCCCCAATATGACCGCTCCCTGAATAGCCCCGGGGTCGCCGAGCTGGCAACAGCCTAGACCCGTGCAGTATGTATCTCAGGACCCAAGGAGGACCATGGGCAGCTGGAAAGTCAGGTCAGAAATAGAACCCAAGCTTCCTGCCCTGTAGCCAGTCTCCGGCCTAGCAGGAGCCCAGCTTCCTCCCAGAGGAATGGAACCCTCAGGTGGGGGCTGGAGGAGATCTGGGCCAGTGAGGAAGAAGCCAAGTAGAAAGGGGGATTTTCCAGACCTGTAGGTTCCTGAGGAGGGAAGGGGTGGCTGACTCATGCAAGCCAACGCCAGAATCTGTTCTAACATGGTGGAACAAACGCTTGGGGCAGGGAGGTCCCTGATGGCAGCCACTCTCTAAACCCAGGCAAGGGACACCCAGGCTGGGTACCAGACAGGGATGTCTGGGAGGCACCCACTCACTGAGGCTGGGTGTGTCCAGGCCCTCCTCCGGAGGACGAGGCTGCACATGGAGAAAGTTCCAGGTCCCAAGACCTACAGAGTTCCAGAGGAACAAGAGGGAGAGAGGTGAGGTCTTCCTCTCTAGCCTGGGTGAGGCTGCAGAGGGAGTCAAGGCTGGCTAGGACAACCCTGAGAGGGGAGAAACGTGCAGGACACGGAACGTTTGGAGATGCTTGGAGAAGGGGACACAGGTACCAACAGGAGAGAGGATGTTCAGTGTGGGCCTTCCAAAGGTTGTATGGGAAGACAGCTTCTGGGACTGCTGAAACCAAAGCTGGTGACACTCAGGAACACAGTGAAGAGAGGACAAGAAGAGTCAGAGAGGCTGAGGAGATGGCTCAAAATGGGTACCTGAGTTCAGATCCTGAGCACCTATGTAAAAGCCAGACATGGAGAATGTTCAAGAAGACACCTGACATCAACCTCTGGCTTTTACACACACACACACACACACACAGGAACCAACTCCAATGAGGCTTTCTCAAGTCACGAGACACCATCTTCCATTTACAAGAAGGGAAAACCTGGGAGCTCGGCTCACATTTTTGAAGACAATCTCACAATACAGCCAAACTAGCATAGATCTTCCTGCCTTAGCCTCCTGAGGGCTAGGACACAGGCATATGCAACCACACTTTGTGTTTCTTTTGTTTTTATGTTTGCTTTGTTTGTTTCCTTGCCTTTTGAGACAAGGGCTCGTGGAACCCAGGCTAGCTTAGAATTTACTATGTAACCAAGGATGGAGTCTCTCCTTGGCTTGGAACTCACCAAGCTGGTTAGACTGGCTGGCTAGTGAGCCCCAGACACCTGCGTCTCTGCCTCCCCAATACTAGGATTACAAGCACAGCACCACCATGCCTGGCTTTTGTTTTATACTGGTTCTAGGTACTGAAGTTGGGTCCCTGAACTTTCAAGGCAAGTACTTTACTGACTGAGCCATCTCTCAGCCTGTGCTTGTTTCTAAATGCTGAACGCAAGCTCCTTTAGCCCCACTCCTGCCTTGAACAGACACTAGGCTATGAAGAGTTCCTTTAACAGCCAGAAGGGTAAGGGGCTGCATGATTTTGGTGGCAGTGTTCATGTCTGATTGTGGGATGTGGCTCCAGACTTCACTGAAGACATCACATCACAGCAGGTGCAAGTTCTATGTCCTTTTTCAAACTCGAAAACTTCTGGATTACAAATCACATCCAACCTCCAAGGGTTTCTGTTCCGGGACTGTGAACATGTATTATTATTATTATTATTTACATTTTATAGATGAGGAACCTGAGGTTCAGAGAGGGTGGTGGAAACTGAGGCTCAGAGAGGGTGATCTATACATGGAATCAGGCGGGTAAAGTACCTATTATTATGTCTTGTGTGTCTAGGTGCTCAATAAGTGTTAAAATCAGTACCATGCAGGGGATCAGAGCAGAAGCGAGGATAGGTATGGTTGGGGGGCAAGAGTCGGAGGGCAGGGTGTGGGCTAAGGTCTAATATTGCCTTCTGAGATGAGGGAGGCTGGCTGGGTGACAGGGCCTTGGTTAGGTGAGGGCCACAGAGGTAGGGCTTTGGGGGCTGATTCTGGAATAGCCTTGGGGCTCTGGGTTTCTCTGAAGACATTCTTTACATGCCTTGGATAGCCAGTCCACAGACTCTCTTCGTGGCCTAAGTCTGAGGCTGAGATCCCTCCACCCCCACAGTTGGTCAGGAAGGTCTGAGCCTCAGAGAATCCCTTGGGTGACTGCAGCTGCCCAGGGCAAGGCTCCAGACACTGAGGCTGCAGTGAGCTCACCTCATCAGAATCCAGAGACAGTGGGGGTGGGCCAGCTCTGCCTGACATCTGCCTCTTCCCAGGGTCCACTAAGCCACAACCCCAACCCCACTCCCGTCCCTCTGCCATGATGCAGGCCCCAGGAAGCGCCCCCCAAAGCAGACTCTCCTCTTCTCCAACCCAGGCCACAGAGCCAGGGCCAAGGTACCCACCCCCCGGCCTCCCGATGCCCTGCCCATGGGCAGCAGACGGCAAAGGGGAAGGAATCTGTCGGGGCAGCAGTTTGCCGTGCAAACTGCCAGGGGCGGGTGAGTGCAACACAAAAGCCGAAAGACCTTTAATCCCCTGGCAGTCTGAGAGGGGCGCCGGGCCGGAAAGGAGGTGGCTACTGCCTCCCCTGGCAGGCCTGTGCGCCCGTGCCTCTCGGGAGGCCTGCCAGCTTCTCACACTTGGGCCCTCAAGGCGGCAGGACCTTTGCCAGCCACTCAGCCAAGAAGAATGTGATCCCAGAGGGGAGGACAAGGGTTGATACTCAGTGCCATCAGGTGCTGACCTAAGGTCTTTATAAGGTGTTTAGCACCCAAATTCAGAGTGAGTTTATGAGAAGGCAGTGGCTGCAACCCATTTTACAGATAAGGAAAGAAGTAGACACAGAGAGGCAACGTCACCCACCCCAGGTCACACAGCTGATGGGAACTGCATTCGAAACCAGGGTTCTGGGCTCACCTGCTTGTCTCTGCTAGTTCTGACTTCTGACACCTGCGTTCACAGGCCTGGGATCTAGAAAGGTTACATTCCTTCCCGCCAGAGCCTTGAGGAAGCATTAAAGAGGCCCATGGAGCAGGAAGCTGGGGTTGAAAGTTCCTAGGTCTGGTCCTAATTCATGATGTGACTGCCCTGGCTGCCTATCCTTTCTGTGAACTCCAGCGGGTCCCCGTTATCCGTGCCATCTCAGTTGCCGTGCAAGAACCAAGAAGGCCGGGATGTGTGTCGCTGTTCTGTTCTGTTTTAATCTTTTTACTTACTTGTTTTTTGAGACAGAGTCTCACTAGGTATTCCTGGCTAGCCTGGAACTATATAACCCAGGCTGAACTAGAACTTGTGGTGATCCTCCTGCCTAAGTCTCACGAGCACTGGGACTGCCGAGCTGGCAAGTAGAATATGGAGCTCTTGGAAAAGCATGAGCCGTGAACCCCGCAGCCCGCCAATCTTCTCTGATGTGGCTTCTGTCTCAATTCCCTCTTACAAAGCTTGGCTGGCACCTGAATCCATCTGCTTCTGACCAGACAAAATGAGAGAGAGCCCTAGATCTCTAGGTCTCAGGATATTTGGATGAGGAGACAGGAAGAGCCAGACAGACTCCAGGCTCAGCTAGACACCCTGATTCCAGGCCACTGTGGCCACTTCCCAGCTGAGTGGCCTTGGTTTCCCTGTCTACTGAGAGGCTCCCTGCCAGACTTGCCTTTTTAGATTGAATTCAAGTCATTTCATCATCCACTTACTGACATACTTATCCTGCTGAGCTCTTATACAGGGGTGACGCAAGCCAGGGATAATGGTATATGCCTGTAATCTCAGCACTGGGGAGGCAGAGGCAGGAAGGTGATAGTGATTTAGAGGCCAGCCTAATCTACACAGGAATGCTGGGGATGTGGCTCAGTTGGTAGAGCACTAGTCTAGCATGCACAAAGCCCTATGTTTATGACCACATAAACTGGATTTGGTGGTGCATGCCTATAATCCTAGCACTAAGGAGCTAGAGGCAGGATAAGAAAGGGTTCAAGGTTACCCTTGTCTACATAGTGAGTTTGAGGCTAGCTTGGACTACATGAGGCACTGTCCTCCTGAGGAGACCAGACTACTGAGCCAATGATGACCACACAGTGTGAGAAGGGCTGCGACGAGGAGGGACAGAGGCTAAGGAGGCCCAGGAGGCCTCTCACTTAGCAAATGGGGATAAGGGAGACTACCTAGGGGAAAGCTGGTCTTGAGTGCAGTGGGGATATAGGGTGTGCCAGACAGGAGGACATGGGGGCTCAGAGGCAGTAGAACCCACGGCATGTGGGAGCGAGAGGGAGTGGTACAGAGGGACACATGTGAGGTAGAGGACATCAGGGCAGAGGCCGCCTGGGCTTTGGCCTTTTCCACTTCCAAGTGCTCAGGCTTTAGCTGTGCTGAAGATCTGAAGATGGGTGCACAGGTCAAATCTGCAGTCTTCCCAGCCTCTACATTCCCTCAGGCCCCCAGGATGCTCCAGGAAAGGGCCTTCCCTAAAGGTTTTGGGAGCCACCTACCAGCCCAGGGAGCACTCAGGAATCCCTCTGGAAAATGTCTCTGCCACACCCACAGCCAGGTGGGGGTGGGGGTGGGGAGGACTACCCAGAAGAGAGCCTCTAAGGTTGAACATTCTGGGCCAAGCACAGTTAGTGTCAATGGCCTGCAGCTCATGTGCCGCCTCCTGTCTACTGCCTGCCTGGTGTCTCAGCTTCTCTGGCTCCTGGAAACTGCTGCTTTGGAGCAGCAACCTGTCTGTGGAGCATGGAGACCACTCCAACCTGGATGGACCCGCCTAGTTCTATAGATTTCAAGAAGGGAGCCTTCATCCAGACTATGGGAAGCCAGGGAATATGCCCCAAGTGGGAATGAGACAGCAATAATGAGAATGTGTTTCCTAATCCCATTACATCAGGCCTTTCTGCCCCTTATTATGGCACGTATATTCTATTTGATTTCTCTCTCTCTCTCTAACTCACTCACTCACTCACACACACATATAACCTTCTTACTGTGTTCTTGCTCTTTGCCTCCCAGCGACATTGTCTCCTCAACATCCCTCAAACGCCCCAAGCCCTTTCCTACCCTAGGGCCCTCGCATCTGCTCTGCTCCCTGTACCCCACCCCCAACCCCCACGTATTTCATCCATCACTCCTCTAGTTTCTGTCCAAATGCCAACTTTCAGAAATCTGTCCAGGTCACATTTCTGACCTAGAATCCATGACCGCTCCTGTCATTCCCTGGATCTGCACTTTAATGTTCACCCTCCCATCCACCAGGAGCCTCACAGAGGCAGGGCCTCTGCCCTGTCCTTACAGCTACTGCCCTGGTACTTGGCACATGGTAAGTGCTCACCAGCACTTGTTAAATTCAAGAATGGATGGGGTTTACCAGTGAGTAACCCCGGGCTCAGAGAGCCAGCTTGCCCATAGTTACAGAGTTGTAAGACCTGGGACTTGAACAAAGACCCTTGAGTGCAAACCTGGAGGGAACTCTGCACCACCTGACTGCACCTCCTGCCATCTCTTTGACCCTGATGCCTGACCCATTCAGCTGGATGCCTACCTCTTGGGGATTAAAAAGTTACCACAGTCTCTGAAGAACATGCCAAGGAAGGTGGGCACTTTGTTCAGGATAGCCTGGCAGCTGGGCAGTGAGGTGCTCAGCACAGGCTCCCACAGGCTTCCACCACAGGGAAAAATAGGCAGTTAGACCCTGGTCCAAAGAAGTCAGCATCTGTGCCCTGGGATTTCCTCATCTGCTTCCAGGATGGGTAGAAAGGGGCAGTAGGCTGATCCTAGGGCCATGTCCATGAAAGTGAGCAAGGGTCTTCCTTTCCTTATGAAGAATGTCCATTCCAGGGCACAATAACTCTGGGTCAGGAGTAGATAAGGGGATAGTCCTGGAGACACATGTACCTAGAGAAGACTGGTTGAATAAGCTTAGCCCCCACATCCTGACCCTCTATCCCCCCACACTGATGAAAGAAGAGCTCACTTATATATACTGGTTCCCAAATTTGTATGCCATGGAGCCTTTTCATCCTCCAAAGCACATGGGACTGACACACATACTTAGAGAACACCTTCCCAATGCACCGCCCCTCCCTCAGCTAGCTTGAAGGAAGGCTGTAGATGCAAGATTTGATACTACACCAAAAGGATTTTAAAAGGGTCTTAGAGGTCCCATGGGACAGAGGAAAAGCAAGCCAGGTGATAGGACAGTGGGGGGCAGGACAAGCTTTCATCTTAGGGTGACTTCTGCTGAGTTCTACTAGGAGATAGAGAGAATGATCCAGATCTTAGGTATTCTGGGTCCTCTAGGACCATCCAGAAGGTCTGGGGTCACCTTTATTCCCAGAGGAAGAGCTGAGCCCAGCTGCTGAGAGGGATGGCGGGACCCAAGTCGCAGAGCCTGGGGGACATGCATGGGTGAAGCAGCATGGGTCATGAGGCCTGAGAAAAGGCTCTCGCCCCCACCTCCTTTCAAACTAGTCCCCTCCTTTCCCTGGTTCTCAGACCCCATCACAGTTAGATGGTGAAGTGGGCTTAGGTTGCAGGAATATATGTAATCTGTTCTTAATAGCCTGGGGCACCTCCGGAAAGGAGGGAGACAGAGTTTGCATCTCTTCCTATAAATACTCACTTCAACGGAAACAAGTCCCTCTTTTTCTATTTTATTTTTTGACCTTCTACATAATGTATCTACCTAATGTACCTCATTCGCCCATAGTCAGCTGTGAAGCCTGAGCAAGTCACTTCACCTCTATGTGCCTCTGTTTCCTCAACCATAGAGTATGTGAGAATTCATGGTCCAGTCATCCTCCATACCTGGGGACTCCACATCTGTGAACTCAACCAACCACAGACTGAAAATAGGACCAAAAGATTCAGAAACAAATTGTGTTTGTACTGAACATGAGCAGATTGTTTTTCCTGTCATCCCTTAAACAATACAGTTTAACAACCACTTGCGTAGTTTACACGTTATCTAGAGATGATTTAAAGTATATGGGAAGATGGAGGCTGGAGATATGACTCAGTTGGCAGAATGCTTGCCTAGCATGCACCAAACCCTGGGTTCCATCTCTAGCACCAAAGAAACAGACTGGGGTGGTACATGTCTGTAATCTTAACACTTGGGAGGGAGAGGCAGGAGGATCAGGAGTTCAAGGTCATTCTCAGCTATACATTGAGTTTCAGGTCAGCCTAGACTAAGGGCTGTAACTCAAAAATAAACAGAACAGGTCTGGAGTGATGGCTCAATGATTAAGAGCACGGACTGCTCTTACAGAGGACCTGAGTTCAATTCCCAGCACTCATACCAGGCAGCTCAATACCACCTAAAACCCCAGTTCTAGGGGACCTAACACCCCCCGGAGGGCATTTTCAGGGGTACACACCCACACAGAGACACACATACATATACATAAATAAAAATAAATCTTTTAGGTGGGTGAGATGGCTCATGCCTTTAATTCCAGGAGGAAGAGTGCTCAATCTTCATGAGATTGAGGCCAGCTTGGTCTATATAGCAAATTCTAAGCTAGCTGGGGCTACATAGAGACCCTGTCTCAAAACAAAGAAACAAACAAAATAATAATAATAATAATAATAATAATATAGCTGGGCATGGTGGTGCACACATTTAATCCCAGTACTCAGGAGACAGAGGTAGATGGATCTTTTTGAGTTCCTGGCCAGCTGGGGCTACAGGGAAATCCTGTCTCAAAAAAAAAAAAGACAAAAATATAAATATAATAAGGAGCTGGAGAGATGTCTCAGTGGTTAAGAGTACTTGCTGCTCTTGCACAGGACCCAAGTTTAGTTCTCAGCACTCATATCCAACAGTTCACAACTGCCTGTAACTCCATCTCCACAGATTCTGATGCCCAAGGGCACCCACATACATGTGGCACATGCACACATACACATACACATACACACAAACATAAAAATAAATATAGTTAAGTGTATGGGAAGATGCATGTAGATTCCATGTACTTATCATGGAGTTGTATGGAAGAGGCCTGAGCATCCTCAGAGTTTGGTACCCATCTCCCACAGACACTAAGGGACAACCTCTATAAAAATGTCCACCTCTGCGGCTGGAGAGATGGCTCAGTGGTTAAGAGCACTGGCTACTCTTGCAGAGATCATGGTTTGATTCCCAGCCCTACAGTTCCAGGGGATCTGACACTTTCTTCTGACCGTCATGGGCATTGCACGACATGGGTACACTTACACACATGTAGGCAGCATACATAAAGTAATAAAATATTTTTAAAAAAGAATGTCTACCTCACAGGGTTACTGTGAAGATCAAGTAAAAATGTATGATTTACACAGCAGTAGCACACAATGAATGCCATGTCCTAGGGGTTCCCTGCTTGGTAAGTCTTAAAGCTTTCAACTTCATTGAGCTCGAAGGCGCCTTCTGGCTTTGCTACCTTAGCACACTGAAACACCAACACTAAATGTTGAGATTCTAAAATCCCAGGTTGTGACTCCTCCCAGTGAAAAGGGGCAGGAACAAGGAGGGGATGACAAGTGACAAACTGAAGCCATAGGAGCAGGCTGGGGTCATTACTGCCATCACCACCAACATCATTTATGTCTCCCCACACTAACTGTTCCAAAAAGGCCGCAGGCAGCTCACAAGATAAATGCACGATAGCAAAAGAAAAATGAGCTAAATATACATGAGAAACCCTAGGGTAGACAGACAGGCCAGCCTGCAGGGACAGGGCTGGCCAGAAAGCAGTGCACACCTGTTAGGCTTCAGTGAACAGTGGGAAGAAAGAAATCAGACCTGTCCCAGAGTCCACGTCCTCTTGTTAAGAAGAAACACAGGTATTCCTGATACAGTGTGCATGGAACATCTTGAAGGATGATGCTGATCTGGTGTCTTTCTCTGCCTTGTTTGTGGGGCTGATGTCCCCTCAGAGTTCCCTGATTGTGACCCTTTGAAGGTGAGACCAGAGACAGAGGCCGTAGGGATCAGGGAGGCAGGGACAGAGCCCAGAGAGTGCCCCTCCACCTCTACCCAGCATTCTTGGTCTGGGCAAGATCACCCATCACTACCAAGCCCAAATGTAACCAGTGCTCAAAATAGCCAGAGCGGGCAAGGGTGCCAAAAGGCCCTGGGCTGAGGGCCAGGCTAGGCCTGCCCACAGGAGGGCCCTGCAGGCAAATGCACACATCCCTGGTGCACAAAGGGGAACCTTTTCCCAGGCACACAGGCCTCCCTGGGAGTGCCCCACCTACTGGCTCCCCCTTTAGAGGCACGTTGCTCACGCAATGCACAACCCACGCTGTTGCCTTGCCCTTCCCAGGCCTTCCTGCAGGAGCCAAATGGAAAAGTCTTTGCAGAAACACAGAATCACCACCCCTACCATATAGGGAAGTGTCCTGTTCCTCCTGCTCCCCACCAGCAGGGCCAGCCTTCCTCGGGACCTGCTAAGGCTTTTTCAGCTGTAGGCAAAGACAATGGGGGCTATTCTGGGCAGTGTGGGGTATTTAAAGCTTTGGCTAGGCCTCCTCCCTGGGGAATGAGAGGCCTTACCCTCTGTAAGCCCTTCCTGAAATTGTCGCAGCCTAGACCATGATAGCTGGGTCCCCTTCTGTTTCCAAGCTCTCCAGACTAGCCCAGGAACCAGGCCACTCCCTGAGCTCAACAGCATGGAGTATTAGAACCTGCAAAGAGCAGGTCCTCCCAGGTCACCCATGACCCCGCTCCCAGCCCTGCAGCTTGTGGCTAACATATCTGCCTGAGCGGAGAGCAGCAGACAGACGCTTCTATGGTTAACATGAAGCCGAGTCTCCCCAGCCACTGCAAGAGAAATATGTAAGCAGTGGGTGGGAGAAATTTGTCTACTTTGTCGTTGCTCTTTCTCCCGCACCTGGCACACAGTAGATACTAAATATTTACTGACGGGCACAAATTATTTGTAAGATGTGTCTGGAGTTCCTGTGGTGTGCCCACTCCCACCGTGAGCATGGTGAGTCTGTGCCAAATGGTATATGCTCATTATTTCACTTAGTTGGCTCAACAATCCCAATAAGGCTGTTGTTATGATTATTTATTATTACTACTACCATATTTTAGAAACAAGAACATGGAAGTTCCATCCCAAATGGTTGAGAAGGTTTCCTGAAGTCTCAAGAGTACTCGATGGCCAAACTGGGAACTAGACTGTGAAATTTCTATCACCCTGCACGAGCACACCTTAAAGACAGGAGCAGAAGAACGCTGGGCTGGGGGTCAACCACAAAGTTGCTGCATGACTTTCAGCAAGTCACTGGGCTTCTCTGAGTCTGTTTTCTCTTGTATGAAAACAGGGCATTCATCTCTGGCCTCTGATCTTTAGTGGGGTCAAAGGAATTAAAGGATGTGGCCAGGTTCCTCTATGCACCCCAGCCTCTTCCAGCAGCAATGTTGGGAAAAACGGTGGGAAGCGGCCTGGGAGGAAATGGGTGCCCAACGAGGACTCGGGAGTTAAGCGCACAGCTGCTCACAGCAGCTGGTGACAGTGCTGGGCTCAGCCCCAGATGAGGGAGAAGGGCAGCCTGGGAAGTCACCTCTGGCCCTCCTCTGTCACCCTTCCACGCTGACAGCTGCTGGGGCCTCTGGGCCAAGGGCCCCACAGCAGGCTGAGGAGGGAGAGGTGATGCTAGCTGGCTGGGGTTATCTCAGTCCTCAGCAGCCAATGCCCAAGTCCCAGGGGCCTAGCTGGGTCCACTGGCCAGAACACTAGGCTCACTGCTGCCTCCAGCCCCAGCCATTCACCCAGTTCCCAGAGAGCCTGGCTGGAGGCGGAGGGCTGGAGCAAAGGTCCGAGGGTAGAGCTTGGACTGGGGCCTACCGGCTTTTCTGCCCATAGCCTCTCTTGCTCCTTGCCAGGCCTTTGGGGGGGCTTTTGTAGAGGCTGTAAACTTGGCCCACACAGGTCTCTCTCAGCCCTCCACTACCAGCCGGTTCCAGCCCACGCTCCTCTCTCCTCTGAACTCTAACCCATAATCACTGTTAACCATATTTTCCAAGGCAAAAACTCAAGAATTATAAAACAAAGACTTTCTGGGCTATTTCCAGGTGTCAGAGGCAACCTGGGAGATGTAGTTTGGATGTAGAAGTATTCAAATTGCTGCAACATGTTAATATTTCTAGGAAGAGAGACTAGTGAATTAACTATATTAATAAACCAAAGTCGCCCCAGAAAGGGTACGTTAGCTACATGCCACCTCCCACCACTGAGCACTGAAAGTGTGGCACTTTCTAGTTGTGTGGCCCTGGGTAAATCACTTGACCTCTCTGAGTCCCTGTTTCTCAACCAGAATGTGGGAATAAAAATGATCATTTCATAATCCTGCTGTGAAGATTCAATAGAACCATCTAAGGGTTTGTGTCTGGCACTTAGTGTGTCACCTCTTCCCTTCCTTATCCCCCACTCTGCTTCTCCTTCCTAGACCCCACCACAAAGAGTGAGCTATCCTATGCCAGGGAGAACAATTCTTGCTCTGGGCCCTCACAGGCTCAGTCAGACTCAAGAGAAATAAGGCTGTAGGAGGTACCAACACATTCCTGGATCCTGGGCTACCAAGGCTAGAAAGGATCACCTGACCCAACACCCTCACTTACCAGAAGGGAAAACAGAGGGAGGGGAAGAAAAGCAGGTCAAGGATGACCAGTCAAAGCTGGAGGGCCTGGGTTCAAATCATGTCTCAACACTGATGGATGCTGGGGACTTTACACTAGAGCCTAATCTGGTACCTCCTGACCCTATGCAAGGCAAAGCTGAATGTGTGTTTAGAATGCAGTGAGCTCAGCTCTACAGAGGAAGAACCTGTCAGGGATACAGTGGGAGAGGCCAACTCAGGACCTAGGCCTCCTGGCTGCTAACATAGGACCTATCACTTTTCCTAGTCACTCCTTCCTTTCTTGGAGACAGGGAGTCCCCAAGGTCAGGATAAGGGACCACGCAAAGGAGGGCTCTGGGTATGTATGAATAATGAGGTTTTGGCAGGGAGCAAAGGACTAACAGAGGCCTGGGACCGAGGTTCCTGGGACCACAGATGGTCCCTCTATCATGTCCTCAGTCCCAGAGGGGTAGGCCCAGAAGATAGGGCAGAAAGACTGGCAAGCAAGGGGTGCCTGTCCTTGGCAGGGAGAGCTCCACGCAAGGGACTCGGGTTACCGGAAATGGTAAATCTCTCTTCTGCCTGTCACCTCCAACCAGGAATGTCTGCTGCCTGGGGGAACATCCTGTCCACGTGTGCCTAAACAGCCCAGGGAGGCTGGGGACTTGGGCTCATTCTCTGCTCCCTGCCCCAGCCCTAAAGCCTTGAGCTTTAGGTCTCTAAGGAGCACCTGCTTTTCTGAGGCAGTAAGTCCTGCTATAACTGACCGATCCCAGGAGAGGTGGAGAAGGCTAAAAGGGAGATCTCTGGGATGGACACGACTCCTAAACTCAGTCCATTCAGTCCTGTCACAGGTGGATTCTGAGGGCTGGAGAGATGACTCAGTTAAGAAAATTGGCTTCTCTTTTCTTGCAGAGAACCAGGATTCGATTCCCAGCACCCACATGATGGCTAACAACTGTTCATAACTTCACTTACAGGGGATCTGACACCTTCTGCTTGCCTCTGGGGCCGTTGCAGACATGTGGTATGCAAATATATATGCAGGCAAAACACTTATACACATAAAGTAGAAATCAATCAATCAAAAAAAAAAAAAACCAAATGGATTCTGAGCCCCCAGTTTGTTAATCCAAAACAAAGGACAGGGTGAGTTCTGGGGTTGGACGAACCAGGAAGGCAGCAAGCAGCTCTGCCACTTGACAGGTAGAAGACAGTGAGGAAGTGACTGCAGCCCTTTCTACTCTGCACTTGGTACAGAAAGGACAAAAGTCCCTGGTGGGATCCCTGCTTAATTCTTAGCACTGAGTACAAACAGACAGGACCAGGCACAGGGCAGCAAGGAGAAACAGAAGGTGACTTTGGGTTCAGGGAGGCAGGATAGCAAGGGGA
Source organism: Eospalax fontanierii (assembly GCA_035773235.1). Lineage (NCBI taxonomy): Eukaryota > Metazoa > Chordata > Mammalia > Rodentia > Spalacidae > Eospalax > Eospalax fontanierii. Next base: position 15,430,267 of record CM069553.1, read on the forward strand.
AAATGTCGATGTTGAGGGCATTAAGAAGAAACATGGGCAGGGTGGGGGTGAGGGTGGTATGTAGGCATGGCTGGGTGAAGCTTGCTAACCATGCCTAAAAGGAATGCTGACAGTAGTGAAGGAATGGTCGGGTGCTCCTAAAGAGGAACAGCATGGAACAACAGCAGGTATATCTATCAGCCCTGAGGCAGGAGGATCCCAAGAATGTTCTGGAAACTGCTTGGAGGCATGTTATCTAAGTATCACAATTGCCCTGAGAGCTGGGTGTTCTTACCCTATTCCCTGGATGAAGAAGGTGAGGCTTCCCTAAGGGCACAGAGGGCCCAGGACCACACCTCCTCCTCAGTCATGTCCTTAGAGCTCTGGTGGGATCCAATGGGAGACAAGTCCAGAAGGCAATAGAGTCAGGGTTCTGATTCCAGAGCAGGCCAGCCCAGAGCTCTGACACATTTCCTCCCCTTGTCCTGCCTCATGGTCTTGTAGCTCATGGACCAGCACCTCTAAGGTCCTTTTACCTCTTAGGGGATGGAGGAGCCAAAAGAGAGGAGAAATGATGATGGGGCTGGACAATGACTGTGGCTTCTCTGGTACCCTAGATCTGACGCTCCTAGATGACAGGTGTGGGTATGGGGTAGAGACCCACTCAAACTGCCCGGGGTGGCCTTCAGCCTGGCTCTTAAGAGTGCACACCATGCCGATGCCTGCCAGAGCCTTGCCCTACTCGGCACTCAGGGCCCAGCCACAGGTGGAAGCCCTGCTCCTCAGTCATAGGACCCATCCCACACCTAGCTCCCCATGCTCCTGAGCAGGCAGAGGACCAAGAACAGTCTTTATCACCAGAGTGCCAGAGCCGACCGGGCCTCATGGGCACTGGGCCAGTACGAGGCCCAGCCAAGTATAAACAGCACACTTGGCGCCCAGATCCAGGCGCGTTGGAGCGGGCAAACTGCCCGCTGCCCCCGTCACAACAAACCACCCTGTTAAGGGGCCCAGGCAGCCAGCACCCCTGCCAGGAGTTTACAACACACTGGGAAAGGGGCTGTGGGAATCTCGGAGGCTAGTGACAGAGGGTCCAGATGGCCAATGGCTGAACACAGAGACCGGCAGCCAGGCCTAAGGGAGTGGTGGGAAGCAAGGGGTCTGGATGGAGCCAAGTCACGGATTTATTACCATTATAGGTGACACACACAGGGAAGGAGGGGACTTCACCCTGGCTACTTTGAAGGCAGCAGGATGGCCCAGCTTGGTGAGAAAGGTAATCTAGGGACCCTCCATGAGTAGCTTCAAACGGGGGAGAAAAGGTCACAGCTGTGAGCCCAGCAGCTCCTGACTGAGGACAGACAGCACTTCCCAGTACACACCAACACTGCCTGACAGTTCTCCACCAAGATGGCAGGGTCCTGCACCTGTGATAGCCAGTAAAAGACAACTACTACATTAGACTACTGAGGACTTGTCATGTGGCAAGTGTAACCCAGATGTTATTTACTTAAACATCTTGATTTTTAAAATTATTTCACTAAGTTTCAAGGTGTAAATAGTCATGTGTGGCTAGCAACTACCACAGTGGACAAGTGCCTACTGGGTTATCACCAAACCCTGGGCCAATCCTGAAGGTAGCACTGTCTCCATCCACAGAGGAGGAAACCAAAACTTGCCCTAAGGGGTCAAAGCTGCGCAGCTGGTAAGCCACAGAGCAGACAGGAGAGTGTGGGCCTGGTCCCTGCCACTGCTCCCCACCCAGGGTTATTGTCGGTACTGGGCAAGACTAACGGAAATTGTACATGCAAGAGATAAGGCCACCTCATTAATCAAGACATCAAGTCCCTTTGCTTTTGGTTCCAAGTTTGCCAGTTACATGAGTTATCACACACAGACCAGAAGTTCTGACAGCCATTTATAAAAGAGCTTTGATTTTCTACATGAAAGATATGGAATATTCCAGCTGGTTGTGGGTCCAAGTCTTTATGAGCATGGGGACTCTTCCCTGACAAGAACACAGGGCTGGGCTTCGCTTGCATCACCCTAGACCTGGACTCCATGTAAGTCACAGACTAGGATGGCACCTCCTCTGAGGAACACAGGGCCTCTGGGCCTTTACATGTAGTTCCTTCCTTGTGGGGTGTTGTGCACCCCCTATTCCAATCTACTTGTCACCCAAAGCCAGTTCAAGTTGTAACTTCTACTTTGAGACTCCATGACAAAGGCACCTTCCTCCCTCACACATCTGAGGACCTTAATTTCTACTTTGCAGCACCAGAGATTCGGTTCTAATTATAGTCATTTCAACTGCTCTCCCTGGGGACCAAAGTTCCTTGGGGACAGATGTTGGGTTGTTTTTTTATTCAACATATACATATATGTTATATATGTATACATATGATGAATATATAACACCTCTTTTCCATTACATCGTGTGTGTGTGCACATACATGCCATGGGCGAGGGAGAGAAGGGAGCCTGTGGAGTTCAGAAGACAACTTTCTCTCCTTCTACCATGCAGGTCCCAGGAATTTAATTCAGGCTTAGCAGCAATGACTCTTACCTGCTGAGTCAGCTCTCCAGCCTCCCAAAACATATATATCCAAAATATATACGTATACATATATATATAGTTTGTTTTGGAGCTTTTTTTTTTTTTAAAGTAAGACAGTGTCTTGCTATGTAACCCAGACTGACCTCAAACTCATGACAATCCTACCCTACTATGTCTGACTTTATGCACTGCTGGGGATTAGAACCCAGGGCTTCATGCACGCTAACTAACTAACTGAGCTACAGCCCCAGACCCCGCAGATAGAAATCAAGAAAAAAAAGAGTATAGGCTGGGCATGATGGCACACACCTGTGACCTCAGCATTTAAGGAGTAGAGGCAGGCATATATCTGTGAGTTCAAGGCCAGCCTGCTCTACATTGGGAGTACCACCCAGGGCTATATAGTGAGATGGTCTCAAAAGAACAAAGAAAAGAAAAAGGGCTGGGTGTGGTGGTACCTTTAGTCCCAGCACTCAGGAGGCAGAGGCAGGCAGATCTCTGTGAGACAGAGGCCAGCCTGGTCTGCACAGTGAGTCTCAGACCAGCTGGGGCTACAGCTGGGGCTCCAAAAGACAAAAAAAAAAAAAAAAAAAGAAGAAGAAAAAGAAAAGAAAAGAAAAAGAGAGTGCCGGTCATGTACTGAGTACCACGGAGCGCTCAGCTTCATTTAGTGTCCTGTGTAATCAGGGGTTCCGGAATAGGGGAAACAGGATGGTGCCCCCAGGACTACACACACAATGGCTGTGCCTCGAACACTGGTTGCTAGGTGAACTCAGTCCTGAAGGCAGCAGTGAGGGGAGTGGGGGAAGCTGACGGTGACTAGCTCCCCTCTCTGCTGCGCTCCTCCTCCATATGACCTACAAGGGAAGGTACTGTGGGCATCAGTGAGTCTCTTTCCTAGGACAGGAGTGTGCGTGGGAAGTGACTCTAGCAGACTTCTGTGTCTAGAGGTGCCACGCCTGAATGTGGAGAAAAGTGTGCCCATGGCCTCAGACGATGCTCAGGCCTTGGCTCTTTCAAGCCTGCCCTGGTCTTCAAGACCCTGTCCCTCTAACTCCCCATCCTCCAAACCCCAGGCCAGCCCAAAGAGGGGATGAAGAAGAGTGTGGTTGTCTTTTCTCTTGTGTCCTTTTTACAGCATCCAGTGAGGCTGATGGTAATTCCTACAGCACAGGTGCTTTTCAAGATGAAACAGGACAGTGAGAAAACTGGAATTTCTCTAAGCACTTTAGGAACCTATACTTGGATCTGGTGGGTCTAGACAGGGCCTGGGACTGCATTTGTTGAAGAGCTCCCAGGTGAAGTCCATCCAGAGGCTTCACAGACCACCCCTGAACTCATAAGGACAGGAAGGAATTAGACTATACTGTGCACAGAGCCAGTCCTCCATAAAGATCACTACATTTTCTCTTCTTTTGAGTCTACCCTCCTAAGAAGTTGGAGTTTTGTTTTGTTTTTTATTACCGTTGACAGTGAGCGCCAGCCCCCTGCCTGAGCACAGAAGGCTATAAAGAGGCAGAAGCAGGATTCAAGGCCAAGTCTGCCCATCCATCCTTCCCATCACGCCACCCAAGCTCCACCCACCTCAGGCAGCAGCCGCAAGCACAGAGCTGTGGACACAGGAGCCCTGCCCTCAATTCTACTTTTTGCTTGTCCAGCCAAAGGAGGCCCAGGGCCATCACTCCCATGCCTCAGCTGTGGTTTCTAGCAGCCTCCCCTCCATAGCCTTATACAGAGACCCAAACTGCAGTTGAATTTTCTGCAGTGACCTGCCTGAGCCATCCCTGCAGCCTTGGTGACCAGTCGCCTCACACATTCCTTCGGGAGCAACATTACCTAATTTAACCAGCACCCCTGTTCCCCAGGGCTCTCAAAATAACAGTTGTCAGAATGGGGAAATGCCCTAATGTCATTGGAATAAATAGTTCTCCCACCAAGGACCCAGTCTTGGAGTAAGCAGGCTAGAGGCCTGAGGTAGGCTCCAGCCCACTCCTAACTGCCCCCTCCCACCCCGCCACATGCAAGCTTTTTTTTTTCTTTTTTGAGACAGAGACTCACATATCCCAGGTTGGCCTCAAACATGCTACATAGCTAAGGACAATCTTGAACTCCTGATCCTCCTGCCTTCACCTCCCAAGTGCTGGGATTACAGGCGTGCACCACCATACCTGGTTTGTGCGCTGTTGGGGATAGACCTGGCTTTGCTTGTGTTTGGCAAGCTCTATTAACGAAGCCACATGCCCGGCTCCCACCTGTCTTCTTTACGCCGTGTCCTGTCAGTGTCTCCATTTCTTCTACCTCTAAACCCTCAGACGCATGCACACGAGTGGCTGTCACTCTGATGACCCAAGACTAGGATTCAACTTTCACTTTTTCCTAAGTACAAACCTTTAACAGTACTGGAATAATTGCCACCATCCCCCAGCTATCAATTATGGCGTAAACACTTCTGGCACCTGCAGAGAAGGGGTTAGCATCCCCTCCCTGGGGATAAGGAAGGGGACTTGACCAGTGTTACAAAGCCCAGTACTTACAGGTGGGGGTTAGAAACCAAGTCTCAAACCCCAAAGCCCTGGTCACATTACCCCTCACAAGGGCTCCCCCATTCTGCGTGGGCCTCAGGAAATGCATGCAGGGGCTTCGGTGCTACAAGGGGGTTTCCTCACATGGATTCGACACAGCAGGTCTGTAGTTCACATTTCACTGGATGCTATGGCCCTAACGGAGTTCCCAAACCCCTAGGAGTACAAGCTATGACTCACAGCCCCCTCCCCAACCCAGGGCCTCAGATCAGGACTGCCACATAAAAGAAGGGAACACCCAGGCCGCTGACATAGTGGTTAGGGAGCTGGGAGGGCGGGTTTCCCACCGCAGCCTGGGGTGATCATTAACCAGGGCAGAGCTGGGTAGGAAAATGAAGCAGACCTTTTAGCAGTCTGGGGCCTCCTCCTCTGGGGTGACCTGCAGCCCCATATCTAGGCCTGTGAGGCCTAGGGCACTGGGCTATTAGCTGACTAACTCAGGGTTACCTGCCATCCATCACCAGGGCAGGCCAGCCACCGGAAGGGCATTAGTCTCCTGTTTTGTTACAAAAATCTTTAGGTCCAGGAGAATTGACCTGGGGTTTGAGGCCTTCTCAAAACAGAAATACAAGATAAAGTTGAGGCTTTTGAGTTTACTTAGGACTCAGTATCAGGGACAATATTAAAGGGAGACAAGAAAATCACAAAGTAACAGTCCCTGTTGCTTATGAAATCTCTGTTCTGGTTATAGTGATTTATACAAACTCTAACCTTCTCCAAAATGCAACGAAGTACATATTACCATTTCTACCTGACAGATGAGGCTCGGAGAGATTAATCCCCAGCCCAAAAGCAGACAGCACCATGTTAGCACCGTGACATGGCCCTAAAGTACTATCTGAAGAACTGAATGAGCGAGGGTGTAACAGCCGGGGTGGGAGGGCTGTCAGTCACTGTCAGTGGGCCCCCACACCTTAGGTGCTAAGTACCGGTAGCTCCTGGGGTTTCTGGCATCTGCCAGGGCAAGAGGTGAACATGGACTGGAGAGAATGGAGGGGCCCTAAAGCAGTGGAAAGCGGTGGGAGACTGGCCCCCTGGAGTGCGGCAAGCTGAAGGTGGGACCTCCCCCTCCCCCAGGAGGCCAGGTCCTCCAGCCCAGAGAATTCCCTCCAACTGCTCAGGTGAAACGGAGGTGAGGCCCAGGCAGGCAGCAAGCTTTGATCTTATCACACATTCCTGCCCCAGTGTCCTGGTCCCCTCTCCAGACCAGGTCCAATTAACCCTTTCCTAGCACTGCCACATGTCAGCTCCAGGCCGGACCTCTGCCTCCCCTATTCCGGAGGGGCTATGGGAAAAGGAAGAGCCTGAGACTCCAATTCCCTCCTCCCTCCCTCCCTCTTTCTCTCTTCCCTCTTCTTTTTCTTTAGAAAAGGTCTCATGGAGCCCAGGATGTCCTTTAGCTGTTCTGTAGCTGAGGATGACCCTGAACTCCTTAATCTTCCCACTTCCACCTCCAGGTGCTGGGATTACAGACATGAGTTTCCTTGGTTTTGAAACAGGGTCTCTTCATGTAGTCCAGAATTGACCTAGACCCTGAGATTCTCCTGCCTCAGCCCCCAGAGTACTGGAGTTACAAGCATGCATCACCACACCTGGCCTTCCTCATTAAGTCAGCCTAGGACAGCAGAATCCCAACCTGAGCTTGAGTCACTGCCCATCATCCTAAACGGAAATGCCCTATGATTTTCCAAGTTCTGAGCTCAACTGAGACAGACTCACAGTGATTTCTCGCCTGCCCGGGTGATCCTGGGATGCCTCTTCCCATCAGCTCATTGCCAGGGGAGAGCGACACAGGCTAGCAAGCAAAGGGGAGCTGAAACTTGCTGGAGAGCTCCAGACCTCCTCCAGGCTGCCTCCCTTTGCTCCCTGCCCAGTGGACTGAGAGCTCCTTCATTCCTGTGCAGGCCTGGCGCAGTGGGGGCGCTCCGCGGATGCTGACAGAATGAGTGAATGAATTTTGAATTCCCCATTTTGAATCTGAAGAAGAATAATTCTGAGAAGTTTACTGCTTTTCCTGCTTCCCACATGCCACTGGACTCTTAGTCTAGTGCTCAGGGACCCACAGGCTGGGGACAGGGGGTACAGATCCCTGCAAGATTGACATACAGGAGGACAGGAAAAATTCAAGGTCTAAGGACACAGAGAACAGTCTGAGATCCCTTTCAGGGCTTGGCACTTAGGGACTGGTAGCATTAAAGGAGGATATGACAGAGGTAATGGAGGGAGGGTCCTTTGGGGGGCTATCCTGGGCCTAAGAGCATTCTACTACCAACTCTTGGGAGAGGTTCAAAGTCTCTTTCCTTGGCCTTGGCCAAGGACCAAAGAACAAGGAAGCAGCCCATTTAGGGAGCCGGAAAACAGAGGCACAGGGAAGAGGGCGGGGTGTGGGCTGTGGCTAAGTGGAGGCTAGGTCTCGACCTCTTGCCTACTGGTCTGGCTAGGTGTGGGGAGCGGGGCGGCTTGTGGTGGGTGCCATATCAGCTATCTTTAGGACTTCCTCCCATTCTTCTCTCAGCTCTAACTACTCTAGAAGCTGGCAATGGGGCCTTCCTGCTCCTGTACACCAGACACACTGGGGACAATGGAATCTCGGCTGAGGGGCTGAGAGTCCTACCTGGTGTTTCCTTTCTCCCAGCACATCCACACCCTCCCCACTTTTGGGGCCACTTCCTCTAGGAAGCCAGTCTCTGCCTCCTCTGACAACTATTGATCATCTCTGAACTGGGCTGTACTGAGGGCTCCAGGGTCCTGCCTCTCTCCAGCCTAAAGCTCCTGCACAGCTGGGACTCGGTTGCCAACTCCTTCCAGGAGGCTGTGATTCCAGCCTCAACATCTATCTTCCTATGACCCTGGCTCTGAGATCTGGGGCAGGTGGCTGTTTTCTGAGTTACTTCTCATTTGGGAAATAAACCTACACTCCCAACAAGGTGCCAGATGAGATGATTAGCACCATGCCTTCGTGAAGTGGGTCCTCCCACAATTTTAGGGAAATGACTGAATAAATTAATGAATGGACAGATGCCCAGGGTTGTTTGAATGAGTTTGGGACTCATCTGTAGATTCCACTTCCCCACTGGGCTGCTTATGTCTATATCTGGTCTATCACCCAATCCCTCAGTACTGAGGGGCTCACAAACTGGCTCAGAGCAGGCCCCACCCACCCCTTTCAACAAGCCCCATGGAGAGCTTGGGACCTGACTAAGAAGTGTGCAGGTTGTTCAGTTTCAGTGATTAGGGGAACTCTAGCACAGAGTTGAGATAAAAACCGAGAAGAAAAGGTATCTAAGGCTGAGAAGCAGGAGCCAGCTAGGCCTCTGTGGCAGATATGCACCTTGGTGGGATGATTTGCCAAGATGGGCCCAGGTCCATCTCCTCCAGGAAGCCCTCCAGGATTGTCTCCTCAAAAACAACAGTGCTGGACCCACTGAGGAAAGAATGACTATGGAGTCAGATAACGTACTCCCAAGGCACTACATATTGACTGGGTAGATGCTGGACCAACCAGTCATTCTCCTACCTTGTCTTAGTATGGTCGTCTGCAAAAATGGAGATTATGTCCACCTCCGCAGCCAGCTGGGAGGACTGTATATTTGAAATGGGGCTGCATGCCAGACTGGCTCACGAGATGATGACTTTAATCAGAAGGTCTGAGTGCTACTAAACACAGCCTGGTGACCTACGTGACTGGGGGCCTCAGGGCTGAGAGGGGACTGGTCTGTTCTCAGTCTGGGTCTCTGTTACTCTGGCCTGGGGTCACAGGGAGGTAGAACGCAGGAGAGGGAGGTGAGCTGTAAAGGTGACAAAGGCCACTGGGGCTGAGATTTATAAGGCCATAGTCTCAACAGATCCAGGCCAGCCAGGGTTCCAACAAGGGGCATGATCCCAGTTCCCAACTATTTGAAAACTGGAACCAACCGCCAAACAAGGAGAGAGATGAGTCAGAGGTGGGGAGGGGCCGGAGGAGGTGGGGGCTGGGCTGGCTCCTTCTTGGGAGAGGTGGGCCGGGAAGGGGCCAGAGGCAGCTGGGAATTCCCAGCCACGCCCTGGGAGAAGCATCTGTGGGGTCACTCGAGGCCACCTCTGAAGTCCTCCCCTGCCCAGCCCTGGCGGCCTCCCCTTCCCCAGCAAACAGCAGAGGAGGAAGCTGGGAAAGATGACAAGTGTTAAAAATGGAACACCTGGGCCTGCCCCATCCTGGTGGGCGAAGGGGGAGGGTGGTCTGTCTGCTCTACCCTTCATCCAATGACTCTCCCCCTTAGTCCCTCAGACTCAGAGCCCATGGGTGCCAGATTTAGAGCTCCACGGCGTTCCAGTCCTGGCAAACGGGGATGGGCCACAGCCCTGCCTGGAGTTCTGGGCAAAGTCTTGCCTCTTCCAAGCTTGGCCTGAAGAGGAGGGATAGTGCTGGGATGGGGTCCCAGGACTCCCCTCAATCGCTCCTCTCAAGATGTCTGAACATCCTTTCTGCACCCATGGGAGCAACTTGGCTACACCTCATGTTGCTCACAGCCTACGGACTGCACACAGCTGGGAAGGGGACGGATGCATCCAGAGGCCTTTCCTAGGCCACACCCTGGGGCATGCCCCCCCCTTTCCCCTCCAGGAAGGAGCAATCAGGGTGGAAGGGTGGACTCTGTCCCGCAGCTGTGCCCTCAGTGTGGGAAGGAGGGCAGTGACGGATCAGACATGGTTGTATCCGGGGCTCTAACCCTACAGAAGGAAAGCAAAAAAGGTCATTCCTTCATCAAGCTCGAGGCACTCCTACTTCCTGGTCCATCGGAAAGGTAGGACATGCCAGGTACTAGGAATCCTGTGTCGAATACCATGCTGATCTTGCCCTGGGTAGGAACAAGACTAACAGAACAGCCACTGACTATCAAACATCTACCACATTCCATGTTATCCCACAGCCAACCATGAGACAGGCATTGTCTATTTCAAAAGTGATCCGAGGTTCAGAGAGGTACAGGAACTTGCAAAAGGTCACAGAGCCAGTCAGGGATGAGCTACACAGACTTAAAGGTAGACTCCTCTGGGTTCATCCCTTTTCTCTACCACACACTTAAGGGAAGGAGTTTTCAGTCCAGTGTGGACACAAACAAGTAAAAGATAGTGGACTGGGCATCCCAGCTCATCCCACAACCCCTAGACAACAGCAGAGAACAGTGGCTGGGAAGGCAGCTCCTCTGTGTTCAGAGCTAGAGGATGCCCTTCCCAGCATAAGGCCATGAACTTATTCACTGGACCGGTGTCCACCAGCTATCTGCCCAGAACCAAGTAAATGGCAACAAAGCCATGTCTGCACCTTCACAGAGCTTCCATCAGAAACTCATTCCCCATGCACAAATACACAGGCTTGGCTGTGGGTCCTGAGGAGTTCCACAAGTGGACACAAGTGTCCCCACTCTGGCCCCAGGGTGACTGCAGAAGCCCCAGGCTGGGCAGGAAAAGATTCCTGGCTGGAGAAGCTCAGGGCCTACCTGCTCTGGCATGGATTCAGTCCTGCTGGCTTGTGCTGGCCCTCCACCACCTACCACACTTCGTCGTCCCCTCTGCAGCTCCCTGGAGCTGACCCTGGAGCCTTCCCAGTCTCCCTCCTTTCTGTCCCACTCTCATCCAACCCATCAGTCAGACCTGTGAGCCCAGCTTCCAAGATGCACTGGAGAGTCAAGCACTTCTTCCCCCTCAGTGGATCTGGCCCTAGCTCCACCACCTCTGGCCTGGGCCACAGCTTCCTTGCTTTTCCCCGTGACCCTCAGAGCAACTACAGCCATCCTCCTATTAAAATATCAGGACCTAAGGAAAAACAAAAACAAAAACAAAACACCAGGACCCTCCAAAATCCCAGATCCTTCCGCCAGCCAAGGCTGTGCCATCCCCTCTCCAGCCCTCCACCTGCACCTCACTACATACCCTCAAGCGCTCTATCTCACAGCCAGGCCAGGTACACTCTCACCTCCAGGCTTTGCAGCAGCTGTTCCTTCTGCCTGGAATACCATTTCAGGCATCTGCACCCTTGCGGCCTTCCTGGCTCCTGCGCACCGCCATCAGAGCGTTTCCTGACCCCACCTCTCCGCTAATGAGCCCCTTTCCAGCCTTGCTTTCTTCTCTGAGTGTGAATGACTGTCTGGCTCCCTTTACCGTACACAAGTTACAGAGCGGCAAGAACGTGACTCTTTTTGGTTTCTCTGCTGCAACCTCAACATCTAGAACAGGGTCAAGTACAGAGAAGATGCTTCATAAATATTTGTTAAATGAATTTTAAGTGTGATACACGCCTGTCGGCGGCTGTGGTTTAGAGTGTTTACCAGCACACACCACTGGCTCACTCGCTGGTCTGACCCACACTGCAAGCCTCTGTGTTCCAGGCACCCCCTAAAATCCAGAGAGGCAGAGAGCCCTCCTCCATGTCCCAGGGGAGTAGGGAACAAGCAACTGGGCCTAAGAACATCTCAGGATGCTCCATATGCCCTAGGGATGCTAGGTCATCTCCGCAGCCCTGGCACAGCCAGCACCACGGGAAGGAGGGGAACATGATTCTGGTGGTAAAGATTCGAAAGCCTCACATTCCCAGGCCTCAAAGAAGCACCTTGTTCTCGGGGCTTTCATGATGGTTCCCCCAGCCCAGTCACCCCCTGGCCAACCACGAACCACTCCCCTCTCAAGGCCACTATTGACAAGGGCCGACGCCACTAGGCAGGGTAGTGAGGCTGGCGGCTCCCCACGGAGCGAGTTCCACACATACTTCTGGGTTTCAGTCAGCCAGCTCCAGGCTTTGGGAGCAGGAGGGGGTGGCAAGGCCGGAGAGGCCAAGGCCTGGGCTGGGGCAGCAATCCAGCAGGTCAGGACCCCTCAGCATAGCTCCCCCTGCTCCTGGCAGGAACAAGAGAGAGGGAGAAGAAGGCCAGTAGGCTTGGCAGACCTTGGGATGCTGCTGGGGAGTGAGGCTCCACTCACCCCTCCTCTTCCAGCCTATCCCCCACAGCTGGAGCTGGACAGAAGAGGGGAGACAAGCCAGGGCTGGGAGCCTGCCCCTTCTGTCCCAAGTTCAGGAGGTCCAGAACTCAGAGGTCTGGCCTCCAAGTTGCCTCTGATTCATCTCTCATATCTTTAATCCTAAACAGCGTTGTCCAGCTCCAGCTCTCATCCCAAGGCCAGGCAGCCCTCAGGCCTCTGCTGACCCACCCTAATTTGGGGACCCCAGGGAGCAGCTGAGGAACCAGAAAAGGCTCCCTGTGGGGCAGCTGAGCTCCAGGCCACATGTTCCCCCAACATGAGTAAGAGACAGAGCAGAGGCCCTTTATATCCCACAGACCAGATAGGAGGCCTGCCATCCCCCACCCCCTCATTCAACTATCTGCAAGGCCTCAGGGATTAGCCAATGAGGAAATTAGTTAACAAACCTACCCATGTCTGGTCAACAGGCCAACTCCTGGCTTCTCCAGAAGACCCACAGACAGAGACACAGCCATCCTGAGTCTGTCACTGCTCTAGATTACCACTGCACTTGCCTAAGGTAGCCTCTGTGCTACATGGGGCAGCGGTCTTACTGAAACTGACATCAGTAACAAGTGTCTTCAAAATCTGACTGTGGGCCGGTGAAGTGGCTCAGTGGGTTAAGGCGCTGCTGACAAGCCTGAAACACCTAAGTTTGATCCCCAAGACCCATATGGAGAAGAAGAGAACCAACTCCTGAAAGCCTCTGATGTCTACACATGCTCCACGGCACATATGTACGTGTCCATACACACAGACTAAAGTAATTAATTAATTTAAAAAAATCCAACTATGACTGCAGGCACAGCCGATGGTGGGCAGAATATCAGGAGAGCTTTGCCCACCTTCCAACTTGGCTGTTTTTGGCAAGTCCCCTAACTCCTCGGAGCCTCAATTTCCTTTAGTTAGAGAGAGACCGGGGACTACACTAGTCTCTATGACTTAATTTATTCAAAGAATAATATATATATATATAGCAGTCTATGTATCAGATGCTAAAGGTATCAGTGAACACAAAGAGACGAGCGTGGTCACAGGCATGGGGCCTGCACAAGATTGGGCCTGTCAACAGGCAGTCATGGATGGAGGAGCAGATGCTGAAATTTGGCTATGGCAGATTCTGGAAGAGAGGGAAATCACTGTCTTTAGTTGTATACCCACTGCTGAGTCCACCAGGCTCCGACGGATAGCTCTAAACCCACGATCACACAGACAGGCCTGGTTAAATTCAGTGGGTCACCAAACAAAAGGAACAGACATGAATGTGAGAAGTAGATTTGTAAGGAAGGTAGTGATGTAGTAGACAAGAGGCAGGTGGGGAAAGGGAGAGGACAGGAAGTGATGGGGATGGGTATGTATTATCTCCCCATGTGAAACTGTCAAAGAACAAATTTAATTACTAATGAAAAAAGAACAAAGACAAATTCAAGCATGGTAAGAAATGAATAAAACAACAGAAGAGCAAAACAAACGAACCAAAAAACAGAGGAGAGGGTCAGTGAAATAGCTCAGCAGGTGAGAGTGCTTGCTGCCAAGCTGAAAACTTGAGTTTGATCCCCCGGACCCACATGATGGAAGGAGAGGACAGGCTCCCCAAAGCTGTCCTCTGACATGTGCACCCTACCCCCCCCACACTCACAGAACATAAATAAGTAAATAAAAGTAATTTTACAGGCTGGGAATGGGAGCACAGGCTTTTAATCCCGGCACTCAGGAGGCAGAGGCAGGCAGATCTCTGAGTTCAAAGTGAGTCTGGTCTATATAGCAAGTTCCAGGCCAGTCAGGGCTACACAGTGAGACCTTGTCCCAAATAAATAAATAAACACAGACACACACATGAACACACACACACACACACACAAATAAGGTCCTGCAATTATAGAACTTAAACTGGAAGAGGAGATAGATAAACAAGTAAAAAGATTCATTTAGACAGCGACTGAGGGATGGAATATACACTCAGCAGGGAATATACACATAAGAAGGCCTGGGTTGGTCTCAGCACTGTGGAACAGGGAGGGGGTAGAGTAGCCAGGACCTAAATTAAAGAAAGGGAGGTAGAGGATCATGCGGATTCAGGGACAAGTGTTTCAGGAAGAGGGAATAGCAGATACATACAAAGGCCCTGAGGTAGGAGTATATTTAGCATATCCAAGAAACAAAGACTTCACCAGGCATGGTGGCTGACACCTGTAATCCCAGCACTTAGATATGGGAGGCAGGAGAATCAGGAGTTAAAAGTCATTCCCCTGCTACATGGTGAGTTTGAGGCCAGCCTGGGATACATGCGACCCTGTCTCAAAAAATAACCAAAAAAAAAAGAGGGGGGATAGGGGGGATGGGGGAATGAAATGATCAAAATCCATTATATACATACATGAAATTGTCAAAAAACTTTTTTTTTTAATTTCAGAGAGAAAAACACCAGAGATAAAAACCAAAGGAAAGCAAAAACTTGGTATAGTTATAGAGTACAGGAGGAAAGCTGGCAGCAGGGAGTCCCGGCGAGTGTGGCCTTGTAAGTCACACGAAGCCAGAGGCGTGGGTCTAATTCTCAGTACAGAGAGGTGCTGAGCAGGGAACAGCAGAAGGTGAGGATTCAATGTGAAACTTCATGTTCCTCAGTCAGTGGACACAGAATACATAGGAACCACCCACAGTTTCTTGTCGTTACCTGGCCTGGCACCTGATGACCTCCCTCCCCATCACTGTCCTCACTGTGTTCCAAACCCTGAACCTAGTTACCTTCGACCATCTTTTTTTCAACTGTCTCCCAGGCAGGACCTCAAGTCCACAGATCCTAACTTGCCTGTGCTGAGCCTGGGAACAGGCCCAGGCCAAGCCAGGCAGGGCCCAGACAACTCCTCAGACAGCCGGAGCTCAGTCCAGGAGATGGGGGTTGGGGGGATCATATCCCTGCCATAAGCCTCTGCCCCCATTCTGAGGATGGTCCCACAGCCTAGCTTACTTTCTTAATTCTGTCCTGTCCCTGTGGGGGAACAGGGAGTGGGGGTCGGCACACAGGGTAGCCAGCTGTGTGGAGGGGAGGGCTGAGGTCATTCCAGGAAGGAGAAATTCCTCATCTCCCACCAGCAGCCTCCCCTTTAAGGAAATGCAAGGAATGGCAGGAAACAGGTATCTCAGCCACTTCCCTCCTCAGCCTGGAAAACACCCTCATTATCATCACAGCCCCTCAAGACTCCTGTCCCCGGTGGGGCTGGCCCCAAAAAAGGAAAAAACAAAGACTGGGTAGGGGGAGGATAAAAAAAAAAAAGAAGGGTCTGCAGGCCAGGGCAGGCCCTGAGTCAGCCAGCCCCAGCCCTGTCCCCATTCCTCAGAACCCAAATTACTCCCACTCATAATCACAGACCACTGATCCAGCCTCCAGTGAGGCTTGACCTCAAAGGCCCAGGTTAGCCTGCCCTTTCCCACTGGCTTCTGCCTAGCAGAGAGATCCAGGGCAGTGGGCAAGGGTTGCTGGGACAACTGGCTAGAAACTAATCTTACTAATGCACAGTCAACTTCTTCCCCCATCTCACAGATGTGGACACTAAGGCTGAGACTCAAACTGGGTCTGGAAGACTCTTGAGGCCAAGTTCTTTCCAGGCCCCCACCCTCAGCCTGCAGGAGCTGGGGGAGTGTATGGGCAGCGGGTGGCTATCAGTGAAGACTCCATGCGACTGCTGTGCAGTTTCATCCCAGCCCTACCAGTAGTTGTGTGTTAAGTATGTTCCCAATGAATGAGCTCTGGGGACTCTGGGTGACTGTCAATTAAGATTTTGGTGAATGAACCACTGAATGGGGCAATGGCAGTAGTCAGGGAATTTCGGTGGAATTCCTTGATCCCTCAGCAAACAATTCCACCCACCACTCCTGCCTGCCATTGTGCAGATCATGTGTGGGGGTGCCCCTCATCAGGGGGCAGAGGGAAGGTTAGGAAAGATAGCTGGACTGGGAGGACATTCCAGGTCTGGATCATTGCCTTGGGGAAGGAAAAGTCAGTGTTGAGAGCTGCAAGCTTGGAGGACTAGGAGTAAACTGCAGGGCCCTGCTATTAGTGTGAGAGGCCAGAGATTATGGAAGGTGGCTGCCCAGGTGGAAGGCAAGGAAGAGAGGTGTTGGGTGGGTGGGGCAGGAACAGTGAGGGGTCAGGCCTGGGTGGGGGGTTAAGGAGTGACTCAGGAGGGCAGAGGTGAGAAAGAGCCAGCAAGGCAAGGACAGAGAATCAGTCACTGGGTAAACACTGGCTTAGTTGGAAAAGTCACTCTCTTGGCTCTGAGAGCCAACCTGGGATGGGGACTAAGAGCACCTGGACCCCCGGGGCTTACCACCACAGACCCAGATGTGCTCCACCCTCATTTGCCACCCTGGGCTGGTCCACAGACTCGGCCCAGACCTCCTTGAGGTCATTCGGAACCTCTCCTGCCGAGTGCCTTCTAGGCCTCTTTGGGATTCCTGACCCAGGAGTTCCCTTCTCCATCATTATGGCCCGATGTGAGCTCAGAACAAGGGTTTGGGCTGTAGAGGCACACGGCCGCCCACTGTGGAGACCTGGGAAGAGGAATGCTGGGGAAACTCAGATGCTCTAGGGCCCACTCATAACAGGCGCTGCACCCGGCACTCATTCCATCCAGGCCCAACTGCCCCGAGGCTTCGCATTCTGAGTTCCCTTTACCCACGTGGGGAACGCCTGGGAGAGGTTAACTAGCTCACTTCAGGTCTCAAGGCAGGAGAGGGATAGATTCAGCTCCCGGCTTGGAGAACTCCAGGGTCCGCGGATGTTTCACGCAAACCTCGGTTTGGTTCCAAGTTTTATGTCTGCCTGGTTACAAGCTCCCCCAGGAAACAGCATGGTAATGTTCCAGCGAGGGTTGACAGAGTCCCCATCAACACTGAGTGCCTCTTCTGCCAAGTTAGGGGCAGAAACGGGGGTTACCCTTGCCCTGCCAAGTTCCCACCCTGATGGAAGTTTTCCGCCTGGCCCCCAAGAATGGCAGGCCGGGCCATGCTCTGAGCGACTCTGAGCCTCAACAACGTGGCCCAGCGACCCACGGGTTTCGTCACAGGGCCCTACCCTGACCCCACGCAGGGTCCCCTAGGCAGCACCATACCACAGGCTGGCGCCGGTCAGTGCCTACTCCGGGTCCTGCGCGGGCGCGGCCGTCCCGGGCCAGAGTCCCAGTCAAGCAGCCTCCCGCGTCCCCGCCAAGTTGGCGGGCGCCCCCGGCCCTCGGCCCTCCGCCACGCACACTCACCGCGAGCAGCCGTCCGTTCAGTAGCAGCGCCAGCAGCAGCGCGCCCGCCGCCCGCCGCCCCATGGCCCGGCCTCGCTTGCTGGCTCGCTCGGCGCCGCCCGCAGCCACCAGCTCGCTGTCCTGCCGAGTCCTCGGGACAGCGAGGCCCGCTCCCCGCGCCCCCGCCCTCCCGCGCACGCCCCGCCCCCGAGCCTCCAGCTCCGCCCCCGCAGCATGAGCCCCCGCCTCCGAAAAGTCAGATCCCGCCCCACCTTGAGCGCTAGGCCACGCCTCCATGGTCATGCCCCGCCCCTCCGCGGACGCCCCGCCCCGAGGTTTCTTGTCCTAGGTATGTAGGCCCCGCCCCAGGCCTCCAGCCACGCCCTCTTCGGGTCAGACCCCGCCCCAGGCCACTCCGTTCCGCCCTCTCAGCGCAGGCCTTGAGCTGGGCTCGCCAGAGCGGGCCTCGCAGCCCACTGCGCCTTTGTCTCGGCCCTCAACCCCCTCCGCGCGGGCCCAGGCCCGGCCGGCTCGCCTCCAGACGCGGCCTGGAGTGTGGGACGGGACCGGGATGGCCACCCGGCCGGGCACCGGGCCTGCGCGCGTGTCCCCTTGCAGCCCGCCAACTTGTTTATCGCTCATACTCCACGCTCTTCATGCAAGCAACGTTCGTGGGTCAACTGGTTCTGCTTCCCAGGCCCACACGCATGCAACTTTTACAGCCGCACGTCAGGCTCACTCCAACTTTTACAAAGACCCTTTCACATTCATAACTTTATATAAAACAGTGTGTGTGCTCTGCTGTGTTTCTGCCTCAACTCAGTTTAACTTCGTTAGCAAATCTAATTTCTTCTATAGAATGAAACTCAAGTTTCTCTGTGTTTGCTTTTAAGGTGCTGGGGTTGGACCCCAGGGCTTCATGCAAACTAGGCAAGTGCCCCCAGCTGTATGTCATTCACAGCCTATTATCACTAACACTCATCCAATACCCAAGAGCACCTTCACAGTTTTGATCCCAGCATTAGTATGTTAACAATCCTCAGGACTCCTGAGCTCGTGCTCCCATGGACAGGGCACAGGAGGCCACAGTGCACACAGCTGGAGGTCAGAGGGCGTTGTGGTTCTCTCCACCACGGGGATCCCAGGGATCCACTTCAGGTAGTTAAGCTCGTTGGCAAGTGCCTTTACCTGCTGAGTCATCTCAGCAGCCCCTGGACATGTTTTCACACACTGGCTTCTCACACTTTCTACATTCAGGCCCATGTTGTTTTTCACACATTCACCACCAGCATGTACATTTTTCTCACATATTTATCCCAGACCTTGAAGTGGGTGCTCGGTACTGAACCTGATTGTCCTATCCATATACTACTGACCACCTGAATCACCCACAGACCCACTTTGATTCACATAAAACTCATCCTCAGAGACATACCAGCTCCAACATTCAGGTGCAGACACAGACCCTGCTAGAGCCCAGATCACATATGCTCTGGGTAAAACATGGCTGGTGATTGCTGGAGTCCACAGGCAGTCACACCAGCCTTGAAGAGGTGAGGGAGTATCTCCCTCTATGTGCATTCAGGATTCTCCCTTTATCTGTAAACTTCCAGGTAACTCCAAACTGATGAGTAGAGGAAAAAGTTATGTGTGTGTGTGGTTTTGAGGGAAACGCTTTGAGAATGATGGAGAGGGGAAATACAAACCCAAGTTTCCATTGTTTCCTGTGAGTTGCTAGGTTCCAGAAACTCCTGGCTGGCTTTGTAGACAGGAGAGAGGTGGGCTGTGGACAGAAGGAAATGCCCTGCTCACTGGACGGCGCCAGGCCTGTCCGGAAAGCCTGTTCTCTGTGATAGGAGCCAGGCACTCAGGGGCCTGAGAAAACACTGGCATTCCATATAGACACCCCATCTTCAAAACTCGGCTCTTCTCTATCCTGTGGGCATATTTCTGGGGGACCAGCTTAGAGTGTGAGTTGCAGAAAGCACATCCAGAATGGGCCTGCCAACTCCCTGGCCCTAACCCAGGCTTCAGGCACAGCACCTAATAAGGTCTGCATCTGCTCCAGGCAGGGGGATGGGACTGACAGAGAAGGCATGCCCAGTCATGGCCCTCAGTGGCCCCTGTTCTGATGAAGGGCCTGAGGGACACAGTCCCTGCCTCATGTTCTCAGTCTGATAGAGAAGCCTGCTTCCACCAACTAGCTGTGTAGTTCTGAACAAATCATCCAGCTTCTAACATCGGTCTCATGCAGAAACTGAGGGCAATCCTGGCTTCTCATATACTGTGGTTGTAAGAACTAAGACAAACTAATTTTTCTTTAAAAATAGAAGCTTGTGGGGTGTGATGGTGTATGCTTTTGGTCTCAGCACTTTGGAGATAGAGACAGAAAGGTCTCTGTGAATTTGAGACTAGTCCGTTATACATAGCAAATTCCAGGCCAGCTAGAGCTACACAGAGAGACCCTGTCTCAAACCCCTTTCCGAAATGAATTAATTAAGAAGTTTCAGGGACTGAAGATGTAGTTTAGTTAATAGATCATATAAGAAGCCCTGCCTTTGACACCCAGAACCACGTAAACCAGGTATGGTGGTGCTTGTCTGCAATCCCAGAACTCAGGTGGCTGAAGCAGGAGGATTGTCACTTTCAAGGTTAGCCTGAGCTACCTGAGATTCTGTTTAAAAAGAAGGAGGCTGGGGAGGAGAAGGGGAAGCAATTTGAGGTACAGAGTAATCACTCTCTTGCGATTCCCTTTTTTCTCCTTTATTTAGTAAGTGGCCCAGACTGGCCTTGAACTCACAACCTTCCTGCCTCCTAAGTGCTAGGATTACAGGCATTTGCCACTGCCCACCCCTGCTGCTTCTAGTTTCTCTTTCTAGGTGTGCTCCTAACCTAATGAGGAAGAAACAAGAGCACCCCCTGGGAACTCTAGTCCAAGGGCTCATCTGATGGTGAGGTATAGCCCTCCACCCCAGGGTGACCAGCTCAGTGGGAGAGGACAGCCTGGCGCTGGGTGGGAGGGAACTCCCTGTCTCATGAGGAAGGCTGACTTCAGAGTTGGCAGGTAGCCAGCCTGGTGGCAGGATTTTTCCAAGGCCTTGCCTATGTGTAGAGGGGTCAGCACCCGTGACGAATCTCATGGCATGAGCTGCCTTAGTGTCTGTTCTTCACCTCGGGCCCTTTCAGCCTCACAGATCTGGCTTCTTGCATGATTTGCTCATAGGCACAGAGAAAGGGGAACAAACAACTCTTTGTAGATGTTTGGTCAAGACAAACCCAGACCTATAGGTCTCACTTCCTGAAAGAGCTCAGGGAAAGAGATGGGAAAACTGACTGGGCCTGAAGGGAGCCAGGCTAACAGCAGGAAAATAGGCCCATCCAACACACCCTCTGGAGAAGCCCCACCCACCTGGGGACAGTCATCCCCCTATTTATTCCAGGAAGTGATTTGGCTGGCTTGCTTGCTATATGCGGTCCTCGGTATCTTTAGTAAATGCTCTCAAGTTGCTCTGTCTGGGGCTGTTTCCTCATATGGCTTAGAAAGGGAACAGGGCAAAGCCCTCTTAGGCTTTTCTGAGCACCAGAGGTGCCTGTAACCACATGGTATGTATTCATGAGTGCTCAGAGTCCTTTTGTGATCTTTGGGGCAGAAACAGCTCACGTTGTCTCATCAAGGTTCCTTAGGGAATGAGAGACCATGAGAATCTGGAAAGGCAAGTACAACAGCCTGAGAAACAGGAGCTGGGGGCTTTTGGAACCAATAGCTACAATTTGTGACTTGTTTCTCCAAAACTGATAGACCAGGGGCTAGAGAGATGGCTCAGCAGTTAAGAGCACTGATTGCTCTTATTGAGGACCCAGGTTTAATTCCCACCTCCCACATGGCAGCTAACAATCATCAGTAGCTCCAGTTCCAGGGGATCCAGTGCCCTCTTCTGACCACCGTGGGCACTACATGACATGGGTGCACATACATGCAAGCAGACAGTACACTCATATACAAAAAAAAAAAAAACCATAGACCAGCTTTTCCTGGCTTCCAATTCTATTCCAAATCCTTTCTCTGCCTCCAAGCTTTCTCCCCCCCGCCCCCCTGCCACCTCCTCTCTTTCTCTCTCTGTATATGGTTGTTCTTAATTCATTCAGGACTGTACTGGACAGTTGGGAAGATTGTTTTCATCACAAATGTTTGCTTCCAAGTGAATGAATAGATGGACTCCATTTGCCCAAGGGGGTACTTTTTGATACCATGAGCAATGGCATTGTATGGGCTAGCTGCCGCACACTACATTCTTTGAATAATGAAAGTAATTACTGTGTCCAGAGGTTTCTACTGCTTGTGTGGGAAAACAAATACTGGTACAGGAAGGATCCATGCCTGGCTTGGTGTGGAACCAGAAACTAATATGAAAGACAGTTGGGATGGAGGAGGAGTTAACAGGGAGATAGCCCTGAAGAGGTGGACGAGAAGATGCCGCCCTGAGGCAGCAGTAAAAGTTTCCGCAGGCAGGAAGTGACCCGAGAAGACTGGTCAGGCCCGGTCCTGCCATCTCTTCAGTCTCTGTTTTCCTCCATGGGGTCCTTCTTATCCAGTGCTTTTGCCACCAGGCAGCTGTGCCAACAGAACCCTTCCCTAGCTTCTCACAGAGAACATGCCAGGCCCCTAACATACAGAGACATTAGCCCCATGCTTCTCCCTGATAACTGATAACTGAGATAGCCTGGGGGTGACATTATCATTATCATGAGGCCTCTGGAATGCAGGTAGCACACTGTTCTTGCTCTGTCACGTTCCCAGCTGTTGAAAATGCTTTATTAATTCTTTGAGATCTCATGCAATGTATTTGGATCATATTCATCCTCCCTCCTCCATCTCCTCCCAGATCCATCCCCAGCTCCATACTCACCCAATTTCCTGTCCTCTTTTTTTTATTTTTTTAAGCCTATAGAGTCCCATTTGTGTTGCCCAGATTCTTTTGGGTATGGCTCCAGCCCCTGGAGCATAGTCGACCTACCAGTGATCACATCCTTAAAAAGAACTGACTCTCACTCTCCCAATAGCTATCAGTTGCCCATAACTCCTCAGCGAGGGGTGGGGCTGCATGGTGACCTCCCACCACACTGGGATGTTGTCTGGCTTGGGCTTGCTTGCCCAGGTTTTATGCATGCTGTCACAACCACTGAGTTCATGTGTGCAGCTGTCCTGTTGTGCCCAGAAAACAGTGTTTCATTATAGTTATCCATCACCTCTGGTTCTTACAATCTTTCTGTCCCTCTCCCACAAGGATCCCTGAGCCTTGCAGAAAGGAGTGTGATATAGATGTCCCACTTGGGGCTAAGCACTCTCAGTCTCTTATTTTCTGACCAATTATGGGTCTCTGTCTTATTTACCATGCCCTGCACAAAGAAGTGTGGAGAACGTTAACTAACTCTAAAGGACTTCTGAAAAAGTCATATGAAAACCTACCACTATAGATGTTCCTAAAATATGTGTATACACATGTATGAAAAATAGTCTAAATGGGAGCTCAGAAGTTAAGAGCACCGGCTACTCTTAGAGGACTGAGGTTTGAGTCCCATCCACATAGCAGGTAACAACCATCCAAACTCTAATTCCAAGGGATCTGATGCCCTCTTCTGACCTCCATGGGCATTGCATGCATGAGTGCGCTTACACACATGCAAGCAAAACACTCATACACATAAAAAAAATTTTTTTTAAATAGTTTAGGGCTGGAGAGATGGCTCAGTGGGTAAGAACACTTGCTGTTCTCGCAAAGGATCCACGTTCAGCACTTAGGTGGCAGCTAACAACTGAAACTCCATTCTAGGGGACCTAGTGTTTTCTTCTGGCCCCTGTAGGTACTGCACATATATGGTTGTGGTACACTTACATACATGCAATCAAAGTAGTCATATACATAAAATAAAAATAAATACAAATTTTAAAATTATTTAAATGGAGTTACCCTGTAATGCAGGCAGGGAGAGGACAGTGCCCATACCAGGTACCACAAGCTCAGAAATAAAAAGCCCAGTGCCAGGAATAAGTAACCTGCTTTGGAGCTGCTGGCCAGTGGGGCCCCATAGACCCTCAAACATTAATGGCATTGATTACCCTCTGGATCTTGATGGTAAGATCCTATTACTGAAGACACCACAACCTTGAGTGGTAGAACATAAAGAAATCAAGCTGGTACTAGCCTCAGAGCTTCATCCCTACTGGCTAGCTTTCCTAGTTCTGGAAGGTGCTACGCATGCTACCAGAAGAGTTATCATCAGTCTTACCCAGCTGTGAACTCTGTAAACCACAATAATGACTGACCTGGCAAGACTCGCCCAGTGGTGCAAATGCTGGGAGAGTAACCAGTCGCCCTCTGCTTAGATCGAAGACCCACTCCACAACATGGAACCCATCCCTGCACCATTCTCAGGGTCAAGAACTCGCTCCCAGTTTTATCCCCTGTGAAGAACACAGTGTCTAGCACAAAGTTGGCATTAGGTCATTTTCACTCGGGCAAAGGAACACATGGCTTTGAGCCTGGCATGTGACATGAATGTTCCTTTTTTGGTGTGTTATTTTTCTTCTTTCCGATACTGGAAATCAAACCCAAGGCCTCATGCCTGCTAGACCAGTGCTGAGGCTTCCTCAGCCTTCTTTTTATTTTTATTGTTTAAGACAAAGTCTTACTAAGTTGCTCACGCTGGCCTTGAACTTGCTCTGTAGTTGCTACAAGTCTTGAATTTGCAATCCTCCTGCCTCAGAACCCAGAATAGCAGGAGCTACAGCATATAAATCCAGGCAAGGCTCTGGTTTGTGCTTCAGGCAGAGATCAACCCCCTTTTACCATTCAGTTATCCACCGATTCGTGTTTGATCCCTGCCATGGTCCTGGGAAGTAGGTAAATGTGTTTGTTGTTTGTTTTGTTTTTGAGACAGGGTCTTGCATAGCCTCAAGCTCAATGTGTAACTAAGTGTGACCTTGAATTCTTGATCCTGCTCCTCCACTTCCCAAGTGCTGTGAGTACAGGTGTGTGCCACCACACCTCATGTAGTCTTGTACTAAGGATCAAACCCTGGTCCTTGGGCACGCTACATAGCACTCTACCAAATGAGCCACATCCTTGGCCACAAGTGTATTTGATTATTCCTCTTTTCCAGATGAGGAGACTGAGGCCTAGAGGTGGTAGTGGCTTGCCTAGGGTATACAGTCAGTAAGATGTAGAGCCAAGATTTAGTCCATGTTTGGCTCCAGAATGTGCCTTCTCAGCCACACTCTGCTCTGCCTCCTCCTAGGTCAGTTTTCTGCTCTGCTCAGGCTAAGAGGCTTCTCCCAGCTCAGACAGTATGATTCCTGTGGACACAGCCTTGGACTTGGCTCCTCCACCCTTCCAATGTCTTCCTTCCACACACCTCTTTCGTATTGCACTTTAGTGAAAGTCCCAAACTTGGGGTAGAGTTACCACCTGTAACCTGTGAGTCTCCTGCCCGCCTAGATGCCCCCCAACGAAAAGGAGTTCTTTGGGCAAAGAAATTTTGGAAGCCTGTAATTTTAAAAATTTTAATTACATTTATTTTTTATCTTGTGTGTGTAAGTATGCGCATGTGATGGTGTATGTGTGGAGGTCAGAAGATAACCATGTGGGTCCTGGGGATAGAACTCAGGTGGTCAGGTTTGGTGACAGGCACCTTCACCCACTGAGCCCTTCCTTACAACTCCCCAGGAAGCCTGCACTACCCCATACTACGACCATCTCCAGGGACCTTGTCACAGGAAAGTGTCCACACAGGTCTCCAGTGAGTTGACCTGTTGAAATCATCTTTCCTCAACTTATTTGAGGACAGACCGCATTTGTTTTTACGGGCAAACCTATTAACATCCCACAGGAAGTGTGTTGCTCAGAACAGACTTTACAAACACTGCTCCGGAGCCTGGCTGCTGAGCTGACCATAAATGGTCTTTATAATTTCAATCTGTCACCGTGGTCCGCATCCCCCAAACCTCTTCAGCCAAGATGGAATTCTTATGGCTCCCATCCACCCCCTCGTATTCGACCCCCTCATAGACGACCTCTATGGGGGCCTGAGGTTAAAGCGCCAGAAATGTTCATGGCTCTCCACCATGCTGATATGGGCATTGTCCCTCATCACGTCTGTTGGTGAAGACGGATGATTCCGTGTCATTTTTTTCACTTAATGCTGTTTTCATAAACAGAGTTCTGTATGTGAGTAAAGATCAGATTTACTTAAAAACGGATCTATGGATGAGTGCCAATTCCTAGATTGCTGATTACCGGTCCGAGATAAGGAGCTATTCAAGTGTCAGTCGACCATGGTGCTGAGTGTGCTGTTTAACACAGACGATGTTTTTCTCCTAGCAATCCTTGATCTGGGTTTATGTTTTGTTCTAAGCTGGTGTTGCCTCGTGCTGTCTCTTCCAGTACTTGGGGACAGAGCCCATGGGCATTGACCTTGTTCATGTCTACCAATTCTCATAGCCTCACGTGAGCTCCTTATGGCAGACGGGAACCATTAGCAAGCTGTGAACCCGTAACTTTAGAAAGCACTCACACTGTCTTTGAGTGGAGCCGTTTTCCCTTTTCCTCATGCTCCCCTTCTTTTGAGACAGAAAATCATGTAGCCCAGGCTAGTTCAAACTCATTATTAAAGGAGGATGACATTGAACGTCTGATCCTCTTACCTCCTTCTCCCAAGAATTACAGGTATGTCCCACCATGTCCAGTTTATGGAGTGCTGGGGTTCAAACCTAGGGCTTTGTACATGTTTAGGTAAGCACTTTATCGACTGAACTACATCTCCAGTCCATGTATATAATATCTCTAACAGTTCCTAGATGTTATATCTCAGGAACACCCTATAGTTCATTAACTCTCTCCCACCGCTACACCTTTGCCCTGTCTACAGGTCTTGGTTAGTAACCAAGCATCCAGAGAACAGCTCTTTGCACACCTGTGTTTACACTTGGCTCCTCCATCTTTAAGGACCACAAATCCGAGGCCAGGGAGGTGCAGAGGCCTCTCCAGGGACACAAGTGGTAGGGAGCCTCCCCTGTGGGCCTCTTGACCCCTGGCCCCTTGTTCCTTCCTGCGGCCCTGCACTGTCCTTCCTATTGGACAGACTTTCCGTGTCTTTCTTAATTTTCTTTGCCAGGCTATGAGCTCTCTGCACTGTTCCTGTGTGTGTTGTCTTTTGGGGCCTGAGAGAAATCCTTTTGGAATGTCCTGTGCCTTCTCCCTCCAAGTTCCAGGCTTTGTTCAATTGTTCCCCAGAAATTCCTGCCTGGCTGGGAGGGGTGCAGGAGGCCCCTGAAGAGTTGGCCAAAACTGGTGAGGGGAACTTGAGCTCAGCACAGGGCAGGGGGCTTTTTGTTCCCCCTGCAGAGCTTAATTAGAAAGGAGGCAGCCTGGGGTGGCATTGGGGTGGGGCACTCACATGTGGGGACAGAGGGGGATAAAATGGGGCTAGAGAGCCACATGAGGGATGGGTGGGCCGAGTTAGGTTCAGAGATGAGGGAAGGTTGGGGTCGGGCGAGGGTCAGAATTAGGATGTGTGTCTGGTACACACACACTGGCAATTCAAAAAGCAGCATTTAGTTTTTAGACTCCTAAAAAAGTGATATCAAATTATCTGTTTGAAAAGGACAATTCAATTTTTAAAAAATATTTTATTTTTATTTTATGTGTATGAGTATGTTGCCTGCATGTATGTAAGTACACCCATACTGTGCAGTTCCCACGGAGGTCAGAAGAAGGCATTGGATTCCTCTGGAACTGTAATTACGGAAGTTGTTAGCTGACATGTAGGTGGCTGGGAATTGAACCTGGGTCCTCCATAACAGCATACAGTGCTCTTAGCGACTGATCCATCTCTCCAACCTCTTTCTTTTTCTTTAAAAACAGGGTCTCATGTAGCCCAGGCTGTCCTCAACCTACTTAGAGCTGAAATAATCTTTAACTCTGATCTTTTTGTCTCCATCTCCCAAGTGCTAAGATTATAGATGCACTCACTTTGGTGGTTTTGGGGGCTCGAGTCCAGGACTTCATGCATGTTAGGCAAGCATTCTACTGACTGAACTACATCTCTAATTCCAATAGTAGATTATGCCACATGATATAAAATAATGAGGACCACTGAATTGGGCAGCTAAGATGTCTGGTGGCCTCTGAGGAAATCTCCCCTTGTTTACCACTTACTGGAAAGCACCCGTTCCAGGGTTACCTTGTTTAGAACCTTGATATTGATGTTGAATGTGGTCGTACACATCTGTAATTCCAATATTCGAGAGACAGAGGCAGGAGGATGGAAACAAGGCCAGCTAAAGCTACATAGTAAAATCTTGTTTAAAAAAGAGAAAATGGGAGGCACTGGTTTGGGGGAGCAGTTCAAACCCTGCTCTAGTTAAACACCATATCCTTACTTTGTCTAATTCATTACATATTATGGAGGTCAAGTTTTACCTCTTTTTCTTAGAATCTATTCAATAGGACAAGGAAAGTGACTCAGCAGGTAGAGTCACTTGCCGCCAACCTGGCAACCCAAATTTAATTCCCAGAACCCACGTGGTAGGAGAAAATCGACTCCTGAAAGTTGTCCTCTGACTTCCACACATGTGCCCCTCCCCACAACTGCAAAGAATTTGGAAAAAAAAAACAACAAAAAAAACTTGATAACAGTCTGTCAGCACATGGAGAGCTTAGGGCTTGTTTCTAGCCGGGCACGCAGTGTGTGCCCCATCAATGGTGGCACATTTCTGCAGGTGTGAAGAACTCTTCTTGGCCACCTAGAGTCCACTCAGTACACAAGGAGACAACACAGCAGGTCACAGCATTGTTCTGCAACCAGTGTGCTGTTTCCTGTTTACACAGACTCTGCAGATTCCTGGTTTGAATTGTGCACTTGGAGGACCTCCTGTGGCCTCGGCAGGGCTACAAGGAGCAGGTGACTTTCTGGAACATGCTTATTGTCTCTGGACTTGGGCTCAGTAGCTCATGGAAGTGAGCCTCTATCCCAGGGAACAGTTTGAATCAAAGGCAGAGATCCTGTCCCTACATGATACAATCTAATTCTCAACCAATGGGCAGACCTCATCTGAGCACCTACTATGTACTGAATCCTAGGATAATGTGTGGTACACACTGAGCACACTCACTGGGTATATTTTTAGAGTGCCTGCTCCTTTCATGAAGTAATTGTGAAGATAAAGATTATGGCGCACCAAAGATCATGGACCACTTGCTTGTGCCCTCCGATGATGCCAAGCAGGCTTTGAAGACTGGCCATGTTCCGTGTACTTTAATCATTTACACCTGGTCCCTCTGTGCCTCCACGTCTGTAAAACGGCAACAGTACATTCTTTAAGTCTGTGCAATTAAACAGCTAGATGCAGCGAACTTTGTTAGCTTAGTGTTTCAGACGTCAGACTAAGTCTTTACCACCTCCTTTCCCACCACCTGGGAAGAGTGTGTGGGTGGAGCTGGGGTTTTGGTGCCTCCGTTCATGGTCCTTCTTTCCACTTTCAGCACATGCTTAAGTTAAGTGAAACTGAAGTCTGGTCCTGAGACATCTCAGAAACATACACACATACGTACATTGTTGTTTTGAAAGAGGTACTCATGTAGCCCAGACTGGCCTAGAATTCTTATCCTCCTGCCTCAGTCTCCCCAGTGCTATGATTATAGGTGTATATCACCACCTCTAGCTGCTTCTGTTTGTTTGAAAGGAGATGGGGATCTCTCTCAAGCCAGTGACTAGTTATTAGATGATTAATACTTAGAACTCATTTTTTTTTAAAAAAAAAGCTTAAAATCAGACATAGTGGTGTATGCCTATAATCCCAACAACTTGGGGAGGCTGAGGCAGGAGGATCAAGGCCACCTTCTAAATTGTCATGTAGTTTAGGGGTAAAGTGCTAGTCTAGCACAAGACTCTGAGTTTAATCTTTATACTGAAAAAAGATTAAAAGGAACTTTTGTTTGTTTGTTTTGAGACAGGCTCTCATTATGTATTTCTGGCTGTCCCAGAACTTGTTATAGACCAGGCTCGCCTCCATCTCACAGAGATCTGCCTGTCTTTGCCTCCCGAGTGCTGGGGTTAACGGTATGCACCACCTCACCTGGCCTGGAACTGATTTTTTTTAATCACCAAATCCCAAAGCCTGGAAAACTACACTCAGGAGGAAAGGCGTCCTTTCCTGGAAAGTGTGCTCAGGAGGAAAGGCGTCCTTTCCTCAGGATTTGTTTGTTATCTACTGTGTTTGACTTTCAGCCTAGATGAGAGTTAAGCTCTTAGCCCGTTCTTGAATTGACTCAAATGACTCATGACGGGTAGGGTTCATTGCCAATTTGAAGACCCATTTTAACTGTAGATGGGGCCATTCTCTGGGCAAAGGATCTTGGACATGCACAGAGGGCATGCCTTTAGTCCCAACACTAGGAAGGCAGACACAGGCAGATCTCTGTGAGATCCAGGAGAGCATGATCTACATAGTGAGTTCCAGGTCAGTTGTAGCTACAGAGAGATCCTGTCTCAAAAAAAAAAGCCTGGGTTGGGGAAGGTTTGGAGAATGGCTCAGTGGTTAAGAGCACTGACTGCTTTTGCAGAGGAGCCACGGTCAATTCCCAGCTCCCACATGGTGACTAACAACCATGTGTAACACCAGTTCCAGGGGATCCAATACCCTCTTCTGACCTCTGTGAGTATTGCATGATACTTACATACATGCAGACAGTACACTCATACACACAAAAAATATAAATAAATAAATAAATAAGAGAAAACAAGCTGGGCAGCATATTTATCCCTCTCTGCTTCCTGACCTTGGATGCAATGTGACCAGCTGCTTCAAGCTCCTACAGCCTAGACTTTCCTGCCATGATGAACTGAACCTTGAGCTATGAGCTAAAATAGAAACTAACCACAAATGAACTTGTTTAAAATTTGCTTTCATAATACCATGAAGAATATCTTCCTTTTGAAAAAGTCAGATCTTGCCTGACATATATTAACTGCTTAATCAATGCTGACTGGCATCATTAATAGTGTGAGTTATGAGCAACCATGAGCGAGACTCCATCAGGCTCCTGAGGGTAGCAGCTGTCACCATCACAGTGCACCTGTTGGGCACAAGGCCCAGGGGATCACCATTAATATAACATTTGGTCTACCGTGAGCCAGACTAGGCCACACACTAGTGACATCAGAGCCCTATACAAAGGCCTTGTACCCCAAGTGGACCATTTTGGAGGGAGAGCATATCCATAGAAGCCAGGGGTAGTCAGCTCTGATGCCTTGGAGCCAGATGAGCACAGACCCAGATCAAGAAGAGATGGCTTTAATAGCTGCACAGAGGGTTCCAGAATCAGGACCTATCTCTCATGCTAGACCAGAATGGATTCTAACAAACTGCGACCCCATGAATGTCCACCCGTGCAATGGGAACTGGTGGGTGGGGACTAAGTGGACATCTTCTCCTAAGGAGGAGAAGGACACAAGTGACAGAGAACTAAGTGTGTTCAGTGCTGATCTCTGGGCTCAAGGAGGATCTTTCTTGACCTTCAGACATGGAATCAAAATGGGAGTGAATTCATGAACTCAGTAGGCCAAGGCTTCTGTGGCCCCTTCCTTTCTTTCCTCTTGTTCTGGTGGTCCATGACGGGAAATACTTGAGCTTGTCATTTTCCCTTCCTACAGAGGCTGCAGCAGGCTACTGTTGCTTCCAAGTGCAAAGGAACCCTGGGGGTCCCCCCCAGTTCTGCATTATCTCAGGAAGTTCCATTCCACTCAGAGATGCCATAGACCCTTCAGTTTGCGAAGGGACAGGCTAGCGCCAGTGACAGGGACCGACTCTCAAGATTACAGCCACACAGAATGATGAGGCGGCAGTGACTGCTGGGAAGTCCTAAAAGGGGAGAGGGCTGGGGATTGCAGGAGTCAGAGTGCTTGTTTGGGTCACTCTCTGTTCTCAGCATGGGCGGCTCTTGGCCTGGCCTGGAACTGGAAGACACATTCAGAAACATGAGTCCAGAGGCCTTTAGATCAAGAAAGTTACACAACCGAGTTCCAGATGGAGAAAGCAAGCCTGGAGTGCGGAGCAAAGGATCCAAGACCTCAGAGCAGGCCAGAAGCAGAACTCAGCTCCGATCCAGGTCCCAGGGCCTCCTCGGTCAGTAGGACTGTGGGAGCAGCTAGGTGCCATGTGGGCCTGATTTCTCTGTACCATAATCAGCTAGGACTCTGAGTCCTTAGTTCTTAGCCCAAGGTCACATTTTCCCAGGCATTCAAAGTAAGAAATCAAGATAGGGGAGAAAGAGACTCCCTCATCCTAACCCCACCTCATCAAGCCCAGATGGACTCACTCTCTGCAGAGCACCCCAGCAGGGCCACCCTCTTTCCTGTGGGAAGGTCTGGTTGCCTGTTCAACACCTCCCACGCTAGCTGTCAGAAAGGTCTCTGTGCCTATCCTAGGCCTCAGCCATCACAGTCACAGAATTAAAATGACATGATTGTGACTGGAGAGATGGCTGAGGGGTTAAGAGCACTGGTTGCTCTCATGGAGACCCCAGCTTCATTCCCAGCACCCACATAGTGGCTAACAGCTGCCTGTAACTCCAGTTCCAGGGAATCTGACACTTTTCTCTGGCCCTCCACAGGCTTTGTATGCATGGCTGCACTTGCATACATGAAGGCAAAACACTCATACATATAAAATCGAAAAGAAAAGGGGGTGCTGGAGAGATGGCTCAGCAATTAAGAGCACTGGCTGCTCTTGCAGAAGACCTAGGTTCAGTTACCAGCACCCACATGGCAGCTAACAGTCACCTGTAACTCCAGTTCCAGGGGCTTTGACGCTCTCTTCTGGCCTCCATGGGCATTGCATGACATGGGTACTCATATATACATGCAGGCAAAATCCTCATACACATAAAATTTAAAATAAAATATTTAAAAGTAAAATAAAAATCAGATCCCAAAGACAGGCATGGTGGGATCCTGTTTGTTGGTATCTGTCATGCATCCCAGTTAATAGGGAGAACAAGCAAGAAGGATCCCTTTGCAGGGGGCTGGGTATGTGACTCATTTGGTGGAATGCTTGCCTAGCATGCATTAGACCCTGGGTTCGATTCCAAGCAACATAGGTACACACTCTAGGGGTGGAGTTAGGAGAAGTCAGGAATTCTAGGTCATCCTCAGGTACAGTTTGAGGATAGCCTGGGTTACATGAAAACCTGCCTTAAAAAAAAGGATTGCTTATATCAGAAGTTCCAGTCTTGGAAGCTAACACCCCACTTGGAAATTGACACCTCACTTTGAGAAAAAAATTGGACCCCTAGTTTGTCATGTGAAGGCAGCAGCTTTAGACCAGGCAGTCCTGTTTACTTGAAGTCTCCCCAGTCTCATCACCTGGCTCAACTCACCCATTTAACTCTTACCTGCTTGTTCCCATAGACTCTTTGAGTTTTTAACCCTCTATTAGAATGGCATCTCCTCCCCCAGAGCCTTGAAAGGAGCATTTTGCCACACACAATTTATTTTCCACACTGTGGCCGTGTGCCCACTGGACAAAACTGGCATCAATGTCACCACCAACCTGTGGGTTTGGAGATGGGTTCAGGAGCCCTCCAGCCTGAACGCATTGCTTCCCAGAATTTGGGCAGACGACCTAGGGAAAAGAGTCCGTTGCCAAACAGGGGGACTTCCGGCAACTTTATCTCTGGCCTCTGTGGCATCTCAGGGATGTAGTTCTGACTGTGCGGCCGGTGTTGGCAGCTCATGGCATTGGAGTTGTTCAGGCACTGCAACGTGTTGGTATTCCGGGCGGAAGGCACCAAGCTGGTGGTATTGGGAGCGTGGTCAGGCGTGGCCATGCTAGGACTGGGAGTAGAGTAGCTGCGGGGTGGAGTGTGGTCCAGCTGGTCCAGGCAGAGAGAGTTGGCCGCTCGTTCTAAGCAGGTGGCCGCCAGCTGGGGTAGACTCAGTGCTTTGGGGTAGTTGTTGCAGAAAGCATTCGTGGATCTGTCCAGGTAGTTGATGCCTTTGATGAGTTGGTCCAGGAAGGTGGGACTGGATGGACGTGAGGGTCGGTCGGTGCAGAGCAGGCATTGGGGGCCATTACGATGACAAGTGGGCTTCCTGGTCACCTTGGGGTCTCTCATCAGGTGACTTGTCTCTACACACCTGGAGTTGTAGGGCCGGCCCATGCAGATTCTTCCCAGGGGGAGTAGAGGGGGGACAGGGTCGAAGGATGGCTCTGAGTGGCCACTGGAGGTGCTGAACTCAGAGCCACTTGGGATACGGGTGTGCAGGCACCTGAAGTTGTTCGGGCCAGGGCACTGGGTCGAGCCTGGAGTTCGGGGTGGGAAAGATGTGCTGTTGGGATGGTTCAAGCGGTTGTACATGTTGGATCGACTTGCCTGTTGTCCAGACATTGTCTTGGCTGGGCTGATTAATTGTATGACTGAGGTGTGACAGTGTTTGGAGGTTGGTTACCTGGGCCTGGCAAAGAGAGAATGGGTCAGCCCTGGCTCCATCATGTCCATCTAATCTTCCCCTCCGAGGGTCTAATCTGCTCCCCTTCCCTCCTTTTTCCAGGCTCAAGACTTCTCCAGAAACAGAAGGGTAACAAAAGAGGAAGAAGCCAAGATCGGCAGAGTGGCCGAGACCTGATGGCGGCAGCTTAGGGGCCGGAGTCGAGGAACATAGAGCGACCTCTTCTTCGAGCCCACATTCTTAAATGCCCAGTCACCTGTGTAGCAGGGACCCCAGCAGACCACAGAAGAAGCCAAAGAACAGACTCGCTAACGGTGAAGGGTTAGAAGACAGGCCTTTGGTGCCACCAAACAATGTTACCCAGAGTGCTGACACATGACAAATATACCGAGCCTTCACACTGCACTCTGTGCTACAGTCTCTTTTCCTCTCTCTTTCTCTCATCTCTCTCTTTCTGTGTCTCTGTCTCTGTCTCCGACTTTCTCCCCTGCTCTTTGCGACCCCATGTCTTACATGGATCCCTTCATTATTCCCACTGCAAAATAAGGAAGTAGCATTCTATTCTTAGTTAACAGAAGGGTAAACTGAGGTCCAGAGAGATCATATATCTAGTCTATAATCACACAGCTGTTAAATAGTAAAAGCTATCTGGTGACCCCTGACAAATAATATCATGCTGTCAGGGTGACCTTGGCCACCTCCACAGACTTTTAAGGATAAATTCTCTCCATGCTTGCCTGGCCCTCCTGGATCAGAGCCCTGGTAAGGAGAAGATGAGCAGGGTTCCAGCTAATCCCTCTAACTCAGCTGATTTGATTTTAAGAACCCTGCAATGGAGCTCATGAGATCAGAAGCTGTCAAAAGTCAGTTGTGGTGGGCACATGCCTATACTCCCTGCACAAAAGAGACAGAGTTCAAGGGCAACCTCATGTACATAGTGAGTTCAAAGCCAACTTGGGCTACATGAGACTCAAAAAAAAAAAAAAAAAAAAAAAAAAAACCCAAAAAACAACCCTGTGAAATGATTTGGTTCTAACCTCCTGATAGTATGGGCCCTCCTCACTTACCCCAGGGGAGCAGTGTGGTTCACACAGGCTCACTCCACTAAGCCCCCTCCTGTCTCTGGGTCTGCCTGGGCCCCAATAACAGTAATATAGCCCATGAGGTTCCCCTTCGCCCCAACCAGCCCTCCACCCCTTCCAGAGGAAAGTTCTGGCATCTCCCCGACTACTGCCAGCTCCCACTGATTCCTAAGCTGTGCCCAGTGCCGACAGAGCAATATTTGAGCCCGCCCCACCCAGAAAACAGCTGCCAGTCCCTCTCCCAGCCCCGGCCCTTCAGCTGCCCTTGTCTTTTGGGTCTGAAGTGGGTAGAATGTCCAGTCTCTGGCTTCCTCCCTGCTTGGCCCAACCCTAACTCATCCCCTCCTCTAGAAAAACAAGAGGTGACTGAGGGCTGCCTCAGCACAAGCCCCCTTCCCTTCCCAGCCAGTCAGGCCACATCTGCCACAAGGCCAGCTCCCCTCTCACCCTGTCTCTTAGGAGGTAGGTGACATAGACCTCTCTGGCTCTCCTCTGGGATACCCGTATGCTGCCACTCCAGACTGCTGGCCATGTCATAGAATCATGGAACCCTAAGGCAGGGAGGGGCCTCCTGGGGTCATTCCGGCTGGCCCCAGCCTCAGGGCGGGACCCATTATGAGCCTGCCAGGACAGATGGGCCCTATTTTTGAGCTGAGGCTGGGATGGCTGTTTGCCAGTGTTCTTTGTTTTTCTCGTGTTTAATTGGAAGATTTATGCTAGCTCAAAAACAACTCCAGCTTGCTGCACTCAGCATTGGTCTCTTCTCTCAATGAGTCGGCAAACATTGATCCAGCCTCCTCCAAGGCCTGTCCCTTTGGGGACCCAAATCTGGGGCACTGAGAGCAGCCAGCAATTCTGTGTTGAGCACCTGCTGTGTGTTGGGCTTGGAACCCAGGAAACAAAGTGTGAAGTCTCTTCAAGAGGCAGGTCTCAGTACTCCTATCAGAAACCATGCCCCTGGGCCGGGGACCCCAGGAATCCTCCAGTAAGTGGGTGTTGAGTGAATGGCCCATACTTGTCCCTTAGCCTCATGGTATTTCCCAGGAATTATTTCTCTAGCCCATTCTCATTGCGAATGTTCAGGCTGGCAGCATAGCTCAATGGTAGAGCATGTGCCCTGCTCTTGCAAAGCTTTGAGTTTCAGACCCGATGTGGCAAAAAATAAAAAGGTCCAGTCATAGAATGTTTGCTCAGCATTTATGAGGCCTGAGTTTAATCAGTACTGAAAATAATCTCTCTCTCTCTCTCTCTCTCTCTCTCTCTCTCTATATATATATATATATATATATATATATATATATATATATATATATATATATTTAGTGATGTCCTCTGACTTCCACATGCACACAGGAGCCACCTACATCCTATACTGATATATATATATATATATATGTGTGTGTGTGTGTGTGTGTGTGTGTGTGTGTATATACTTTTTATTTTATTTTATTATTATCTTTGTTTTTTAAATTTTTAAGACAGGGTCTCGCTGTAACCCCAGCTATCCTGGAACTCACTAGGTAGACCAGGCTGGCCTCCATCTCACAGAGATCTGCCTGCCTCTGCTTCCCGAGTGTTGTATTTTTTATTTTTCGTGTATGAGTGTTTTGTCTGCATCTGGGTAAGTGCACCCGTATCATGCAATGCCTGCACAAGCCAGAAGAGGATATTGCATTCCATGAAACTGGAGTTACAGATGGTTGTTAGCTGCTATGTGGGTGCTGGAAATCAAATGCTGGTCCTCTTCAGGAGTAGCCAGCAAGCTCTTAACCACAGAGTCATCTCTCCAACCCCCAGTGTGTGTGTGTGTGTGTGTGTGTGTGCGCGCGCGTGTGTGTATTACAAATTCTCAAGCTTACTGCAAAAGTAGAAGATAATGTACTGTTATATGCTGTTTTTTTGTTTTTTTGGCACTTATTTTGTGTGTGGATGCCCACATGCCCCTTTGCTCATGTGGTGGTCAGAGGACAACCTAAGGAGTCAGTTCTCCCCTTTCACCATGTGGATTCTGGGAATCTAACTCAAGTCCATCAAGCTTGGTGGCAAGTGCTTTTACGCTCTGAGCCAGCTCACTAAGCCCCCATCTGCTCTTCATTCAAATCTACTAATTAAACATTTCTTCCACACTTATCACTTTATCCACACATACATACTTAGGGGACTAAGTTAGAGACAATAATATCTTTTATCACTGATGGTTTCAGGCAATATCTCTCCACACTGAGAAAACAGGGACATTTTCTAACCTATGTACAAGGCATTTAACATTGATAAAGTTATCCAATAGACAGTTCGACTGTGGAACTCTGACCTTGGAGCTTAGCAACCATTACCGTCTTAATCTGAACAATTGTGATCACACACAGGAGACCTTCAAGATCAGGCATGTTACTGTTCCCTCATAGAAGGGAGGGTTTGGGGAGGGTCGCTGGACTGTCACCTGAGATTCCAGCCACTCACTCAATAGACTGTGGTTCTGCCCCAGCCACACCTGGTCTCTGGGTTCAAGAACACAGAAAGGGGAGAGAGTTAACCGAAAGGGAGACTCCATCCACGCACCCATGGGAGCTTGTCACCCATGCTAGAGTGGGGTTTCCACTGATGTGACTGTGTTGGGGTCACCCATTCTCCTGCAAGTCGTCCCTTCTCCCCATGCTGCTGTAAATGAGCCCAATAAACTCTCTGGATCACCAATCTAAATAAGTGGAATTGTTTCTTTTAGTTCCTTCTTGGTACCTTATTTGGGATGAGTAGATGTTCAAGTCTTCCCAGTTAACACAAAAAAAGCCATATTCAAACTTCACAGTTGCCTCTCAAATGGTTGTTCTAACAATTGTTTGTCCAGCCCAGGATTTAATTCAGGATCCAGCATACATTTAGTCTTTCTCTTGTCTATTTAGTCTCCTTCAGTCTGGAAGTTTCTCAGCCTTTGTGTGTTCGTGTGTGTGTGTGTGTGTGTGTGTGTGTGTGTGTTTGCATGTGGAGGCCAGAGATAGCTGTCTGGTGTCTTCCTCTATCTCCCTTTATGAGGGCCTCTCACTGAACCTAGAACTCACTAAGTCAATAAGATGAGCTGGCTAGCGAACCCCAGGGATCCTCCCAGCACTGAGATTACCTGCACATATACTGCCCCCACACAGATTTTTATGTAGATATTGGAGGATTGGAACTCAGGTTCCCATGATTGTATGGCAAGTACTTTACCAACTGAGCCATCGCCTCACACCCTCTCACACTTTCTTCATCTTCGACAGCACTGATGGTTTGGATGAGTATAGGCAAGTTATTTGGCAGAATGCCCTCAAATTTGGGTTTAGTTGACGTCTCTTGATTACCAGATTCTAGATAGTCTGGTGTCCTTGGACCTCCTGAGTGTATAATGAAGGGCCTTCTACCCTAGGGTGGGGGTGGAGCAGCTGAGTGGGGCAAAGATATGAGAGATCCAGGGGCTCCCCTTAGATGGAGGGGGAGCAGCAATGGGAGCTCAGGGAATAAGGGGAGCCGTGTCTACCACTCCCTTTTGAGGGCTGAGCCAGAGCTGGGTGCAGCACCTGGCTGGGCCTCTGGGGCTGTTTGTCCTGATGGTACCCAGCATGGAGATCACTGGCCATTTCTGGACTGGGCACTAATGGAGCTGGGAATAACTCTTGGTTATTTCAGGAGGAATGTGCTATTTCTTCTTCTCGGAAAGGTTGTGTCTCGAGATCAGCCAAGTCTCTCTTTGATGTTTTCACTCTTGGGGACCTCAAGACAAGCTGGAAGTTCAGAGAGACTTTCAGAGCTAGAGGGAGGATTGAGAGACTAAAAACCGCCTTTTCTGATAGGAGAGAGGTGACTCTGTCCTAAGATCCTAACTCTAGGCTGGGCCCGTTGGGGTTTTGCTGATTCTGTCTGGGGAGCCACATATGAAGACACAAATCTGCCCTGTCTCTTGAGCTGAGGCCCATTCCCAAGAAGTTATATGGATAGAACCATGGCATTGTTCCCTCTTTTAATCCTCGTAGCCCCCCTCTATGGAGATACTTTTTTTCCATATGAGGTCATAGGCAGCTCAGAAAGGGCAAGAGACTTGCCAGAGCATGCCCAGCAGGGCAGAATTAGAACCTTACATTCTTGATCGAGAGACTGCAGGCTTAAGCAAGAAATGGGAAGATGGGTGGGTCACTCTCACTCAAGAGGATGCAGCTGCCTTGAGAGGGGTAGCCCTGTGAATGGGACAGGCTTGGGAAGGGCAGATGGCCAGTAGCTATAACCCTACTCCTCACTGAGTCCCCATGAGGGGGCTTCTCCCCACCCTGCCCCCAGCACAAAAAGTCCAAGGGCATTCACTCCTCTGGGTTTCTCCTGAATGACGGGACCAGGCCTTAGACCCAGGACCCTATCCATTAGCACATAGTCTACTCTCTAAGACCTTACCAGCTTCTCCTACCCCATTAGCACATAGCCTGTTCTCTAACCCCTCACCCCGGGAGGTCTGAGATGAGAGGAGGCTTGTCCCTTGTCCCTTTGCCTCATGACTCTTGGAAACATCATGTAGACGCAAGCCCAGTTTAGCAGCCACATGTGTGTGACAGCAGATCTGGGGACAGCTAGAGCCAGGAAACTTTTGATGCTCCCATCATGCCTAAAGGGCATCTTTGCCCAGCCTCTAGCTAGCAAGTACTGGCAGAGTGCCTCCCCTGAGTCCCTACCTGGCGGTAAACCAGCCTGCTCGCAGCGCTATAAATCTCCCTTGGTACATGAATCACACACCTACATTCTCCAGTACCCTCAGGAAAAAGGTCCCCCATTTCTCCTTGCCACTAAAATCGGCATTTTCCCCAAGCCATGTATGGCAGGTGCAGGCCAGGACAAATCTGAGCTGCGGAGGTCTCGGGTGGGTGGGGCTTGGCATGGACCCCAGCCAGCAACAGCTCCCTCCTGCCAAACTGCCACAGGGCTTTGGAGGCAGAGCTGCCAGGCTGGAAGGCACTGGGATCCTATGTCTCTGGAGCCTGACAGATTCCCTCTAGTGGGAAGATAGTCACACATAGGTTCATGTGCAATCTTCCTGAGAAAGACCAGAACCCAGAAGTATGGCAGCAAGAGCTGGCTAGTGCTGGGCTCAGGGATGGGATGATGAATGTCCCCAGACCTCAGTTTCCTGTTCTGTAAAATGGGACAGGGAGGGCACTCAACAAATGCAACTCACTGTAATAGCAAATGTTTATGACCTGCTCCAGGCTTAGTTCAGAATGCTCCACCAACGCACCAGCTGCTGCAGTGATGGCCTGGAGCCGGCTGGAGCCAGTTGTTCAATCAATATTCTGGAATTTGGTGGGCTGTTTTGTTTGCTTGCTTAAAAAAAAAAATGTCTCAGTATGTAGCTGAGGCTCAGTTTCTGATTCTCCTTTCTCTGCCTGCCAGAGTGCTAGGATTACAAGTATGCATATATCTCCATGCCAGGTTTGGTAGGCTGATATTAAAACTATGGGTAGTCTGAAGTCAGCCACAGTGGGAATCTTCACCCCAGGAACTAACACATGTGACAAATTAGTACTTTTGTTTGAGACCTGGTTGCCAGCATTGGAGGAGCAGGCCCTAAATGATTACTAACCTTTTGAACCTTCGTTTCCTTAGTCACAAAACCACAATAATAATGTTAAACACACGCACACACAGGATTATCCTATGTGTGTGAGTGCTTTGTCTGCTTATATGTAAGTGTACTCATGTCATTCAATAACCTTGGAGACCAGAAGAGGGCATCAGATCTCTTGGAATTGTACATGGTTGTTAGCTGTCATGTGGGTGCTGGGAACGGAACCTGGGTTCTCTGCAAGAGCAGTTGGTGCTTTTAACCATGGAGCCATCTCTCCAGCCCTGATTTTTGCAATTAAAAAAATATATTTGTATTTTTAGTGTATGAGTGTTTGCCTGCATGTATGTATGTGCGTCACATGCATTACCCAAGGAGACCAGAAGAGGGTGTCCAATCCAATGGAACTGGAGTTTACAGATGGTTGTTAGCTGCCATTTGGGTGTTGGGAACCTAACCTGGGTCCTCTGCAAGAGCAGCCTGTGTTCTTAACTGAGGAGCCATCTTTCCAGTCTTGAATTTAGTTCTTATTGTTGTTTTTAAATTTGTTTAAATTTATATATATATATTTTTTATTTCTATGAA
The DNA here is from genome assembly GCA_035773235.1 of Eospalax fontanierii. Classification (NCBI taxonomy): domain Eukaryota; kingdom Metazoa; phylum Chordata; class Mammalia; order Rodentia; family Spalacidae; genus Eospalax; species Eospalax fontanierii. The sequence continues at coordinate 15,471,366 of CM069553.1, forward strand.
TGTTTTGCCTTCGTGTATGTAAGGGCACCCATAAATGCAAGGCCTGTGGAAGCGAGGAGAGGGCATTGGATCCTCTGGCACTAGCATTAGAGATGGCTGTTACCACCACATAGGAGCAGAGACCTAAACCCAGGTCCTCTGCAAGAAGAGCCAGTGCGCATAACCACCGAGCCATCTCTCCAGCCTCTTTTTGTTTTGTTTTGTTTTGTTGTAACTCCATTGTTCAGTTCTCAGACTTTGTAGATGGCCACGTAGTATCAAGACATCAACATGCTTGAATGTTAACAGAATTCCGGCTCCAGTTTGCAACTAAAAAAACTGAAGGGCAGAGGTGCAGTAAGTGGTGGGAAGGAGCACGGCCCAGCTGTCTCTGCCTCTCATCTCTACTACCTTTACAAAGCAATGCGATCGCCATTCATGAGGTAGTCACTGAGTGGAGACACTACGCTACACTTTCAGCAGCTTACAGGTGTACCCCCAATGTCCTCTAGCACTCTGGGGCCACCTTTCCTTTAATAGTGAAAAAGAATAGCTCAAGGTTCCATCCCCTGCATGTGGGAAGTTTGTTCATAGTCTTCCACGGTATTTCTTTAAAAAAAATTAACTGGTTGGTACGTGCCTTAATCCTAGCACTCAGGAAACAAAGGCAGGAGCAGGAGCCGGAGCAGGGGCAGGGACAGAGGCAACAGATGGATCTCTGTGAGATTGAGGCCAGTTTGATCTACATAGTGAGTTCCAGGCCCACTTGGGCTATAGGGAGATCCTGGTCCCCTCCCCCAAAATTGATTAGGTTTGATTTGATTTGAGTGCTTGTGCTCACAGAGGCCAGAAAGAGGGCCATGGATCCCTTGGAGCTAAAATTCCAGGTGTTTGTGAGTCTCCACGCAGGTGCTGAAAACCATACTGCTCTGATCCTCTGAAAAGCAGCAGAGCTCCCAGCTGCTGAGCATCTCTCCAGCTCCCTCCTGTGGTATCCCTGACGAAGCTCAGGGCTCTGGGCTTTCCTCTCCCTCCAGATCCCTGCTTCAGTCCCTCCCAGTGTCCACGGTCTGTGGATGTCACGTTTTCTCAATGAAGCTGCACCTCCTACCTATCTGCCACTACTCCCTATATCCAGGCACCAAACCATCACAGACTAGCAGCTCATGGAGACACTCGCCAGAGGGGATGACAACACAGCTCGTGGATGAGGGCTCCCCTCCTTTTCCTCAGGCCCAGATCTCCCACCAGCAACCGCACTGGGCACCTCGCTTCATATAATTTCTCTCTTCTGCCCCATTCTGGTGCTCCCATCCCCTTACACACCCCCCTTACCTGCCCGTTGACAAAACCCAACATTTCCAGTTCTTTCTTGTACACAGAAAAGTGGCCACTGACTTCCCTGATTCTAGGCTGGGGTTGGTATAGGGATTCATCTTCCAAGGAAAGGAATTTTTACTTGCTGGGAACAACTTCTTGCTGTCATTCAAGAGGCATCTCAGCTGGCCAACATCCTTTCTGTTACTGTGTCTGGATGATAGATAGAATCCTTGAAATACTGTGTTATGGTAAGTCTGTTTTCCTCAGTAGATGAGCATCTACTTTGTGCCGGTTGTGTGGGTTGTAGGACCTGGGGGCAGTGACATTCCTTTCCTCAGTCTCCCCGATCTGTACACTGGGGTGATAAGAATGTCTGCCCTACAAGGCTGGCCCTGGAGGAATAGGGTCTCAGTGGATATCTGCATATGCTGGCTGTTGCCAACATTGACCTACAGAGGAGTTATAGCTCCAACTCTATCATTGCTGAGTGATCTGGGCCTCCGTTTACCCAACTGGAGGACAGGGTGAGACCAATGGTCTCTAAGACCCATTCCAGACTTATTCTTTTAAAAAGAATTTTAAGTTTTATTTTTTATGTGTATGAGTATTTTGCCTGCATGTATGTAAGTGTTCCATGTGAGTGCAATGCCTGCAGAGCCCAGAAGTGGGTCTTGGATCCTCTGGAACTGTAGTTATGGGCAGTTTTTAGCTGCCATGTGGGTACTGACCCTAGATCTTCTAGAAGAACAGATAGTGCTCTTAACCACTGAGCCATCTCTCCAGCTCCCAGGCTTACTCAAAAAAAAAAAAAAAAAAAAAAAAAAAGATTTACTAGGCATGATGGCCCATTGCTTTGATCCCAGCACTTGAGAGGTAGAGGCAGATAGGTCTCTGTGAGTTCCAGGGCAGCCTGGTCTACTCAGCAAGTTCCAGGCCAGTCAAGGCTATATAACGAGATCCTGTCTCAAAATTTTTTTATTACATTTGTTTCTTTTGTATGTGCCTGTGTATGTGGGGGGCATATGCCCTCCACAACACACATGTGGAGGCCAGAGGACAACTTGCAGGAGTCCATTCTCTACTTCCAACTACGTGGGTTCCAGGGATTGAACTCAGGCCATCAGGGCCAGGGCCTGTACCTGCTGAGCCATCTCCTCAGCCCTTATTTATTTATCTGTTTGTTTGTTTTTGAGACAAAATCTCTCATATCCCAAGTTAGCCTGGAACTCCTTATGTAGTCCTTTGACCTCCTGATCCTTTGGCCTCTACTTCCCAAGTGCTTAGATTACAGGTGTGTACCACCTTGCTTGGTTTATGTGATGCTCAGAATAGAACCCAGGGCTTTATGGAGGCTAGGAAAGCACTCTGCCAACTCAGTTACAGCTCCAGCCCCCAGGCCTGTTCTTCTTAATGGCACTCACAAATCTTTACCTTGTGCTCTGGGGACTCATCCTGAACCCGCCCGGTGGAACTCTTCAGCAACTCCCTCAAGCCCTTTATGATAACAAGCCCATAAGTACCAGCATTACTCTGAGTTCCAGCAAATGCTCAGACTTGACAGCCTCCAATTCACAGCTGGCGGCTCAGTACTGGCAGGTCAGGTCAGTACTGGCAGGGCTGATGTGAGTGAGGACTTGGGACTGGATCTGATGCTGGGACGGGAGTCTTGTGTGACTGAGGCTAGAGTAGTAATCTATGAGATGACAGACAGTCTAAGAAGTAAGTGGAGATGGAATTGTTACTGGGGAATTGGCCAGTGTCACAAAACACCTCATGTTTCTTTTTTTTTTTTTTTTTTAAGACAAGGTCTCATGTAGCTCAGGCTAACCTCAAACTCATTACACAGACATGAATGTCCTGGAACTCTTGATCCTCCTGCCTCTGCTTCCCACATGCTGGGATTACAGGTGTGTGCCACTATGCCCAATTTTATTCGATGCGAGGGATTGAACCCATGGCTTCATGCATGTTGGGAAAGTGCTCTACCAACTGAGCTGCATCTCCAGCAATAGATGGAGCCCAAGAGCCCTAGGTTGAGTCTGGGATTCCAGTTTCCAGCTCTGGTTAGGCCCTTGACCTTAAGCAAGGCACATTCTCCGGCCCACACAGGCCCTCTCTGGCGGCTCTACCAGGGCTATCATTCTATTGGACAGAGTCTCGGTTTGTTTTCTGTTGCTCTAACAGAATATCAAAGACTGGGTGGGTTATGACGAACAGAGGCTTATTTCTTACAGTTCTGTAGGCGAGAGAGGCCAAGGTCCAGCGGCCAGCATAGGGGAGGCTGTAGCACGAGAGGGTGGGAGGCACCCTGTGAGCACAGCGTGGGCGTGGAGAGAAAGCACCTGTAGATACCACCATCACAGGGCCCCACTCTTGTGGCCTCATCCAATCCTAATGACCTCCCAATGGCCTAATACCATCAACATATTAATCTGGGAATTTAGTTTCCAGTGCATGAACTTCCTGGTGGGGTGGGGTAGGGGGCATCTTCAATCACAGCAGAGAGTTTTTGCTTTCTTCAAACCATAAGTCTGTTGGGTGCTTATTTATCTCTGCTTCTCATCCTCCTGTTGCCAGCCACTGAGTAGGGGGCGCTGGGGGCGCAGAGAGCAGTTAGCTCCTCACCCTGTGTGGCAAGCACCCAGCAGAGACCCTGGAATTTAGGAAAGGCAGGAGGAAGGCAGAATGAATGATAGCCTGGTCATGTCCTGGGATGCCTCTGCCATGGATGGGCTTAGAGTCAGAAAATCTGGGATTTCAGCCCTACATCTTTCATCTGAGGCCCTGCCCAGATCTGGCTTCAGTTCTGACCTCTGACTCCACCTGGAGAGTGAGAGGGAATGCAGTTAAAAGCAAGTAACCTGTCTTGGGCTTGGCCTGGACCCAAGGTCCAAAGCCCACCTTCCTGGCCCAGTTTAACAGAACCCAGTCCCTCGGCCTACAGCAACTTAAGCATCCTCTTGGTCCCTGTAGCTATCACCACCAGTCGTTCTACAAACATCCATCAGCCTGCTCAGCCATGGAGGGCTGCTGGGTCAGGACACCTGGATTTGTTCCTAGCTCTGTTTCTCTAAGGCTGACTGTGTGGGAGCTTCCTGGCGGTGGGAAGTGGGAACTTCTCTCATCTCCTTCACCTCCCTGGGCTCCAGGTGCTTCATCCTGTTCCACACTCAGGGATTCAAAGAGCAAAGGTCTCATTTTAGTTCCCTTCCTGTTCCATATTCAAGGACTCAAAATAAGCAAACCTTTCAGATACAGTAGCTACTTGAAGCCCTCATCAGCTCCTCCCTCCCCCTCCCAGTGGCACCCTCTGGTCTCCGATGACCTCTGCTATGCATATTTAGTCTGTTCCCACCCTGCTGTACATGGTGTGGCACAGATTTGCATGTATTCAAATGCCATCAATGAGTATTGACATTATACTGGATGTGTTATTCTGTAATTTGCTTATCTCGACATATTGATACAGGTGTCTCCAATTGAACGATTTGAACCATTTAGTACTGCATTCGCCAAATATATTATGGCACACCCTTCTGCCAATACACATTTCAACTGCTTCGAATTATGTTGTTGCTGTCGTTTTCATTGATTTTCGAGACAGGGTCTCATGTAGCACAGGCTGTCTTCCAACTTTTTAATTTTTTATTGTGATAGGATCTCCCGGTAGCCCTAGCTGGCCTTAAACTCACTATACAGACCAGACTGGCCTCATTTTCACAGAGATCGGCCTGTGTCTACCTCCCAAGCTCTGGGATTAAAGGAGAGAGACACCATGCCCAGTTTTCATCCAACTTATTATGTAGCTGAGGATGAACTTGACCTTCTGGTCCTCTTGCCTCTACCTCACAAGTGCTGGGATTATGGGTCTGCCCCACCACACCTGGCTCCAATTATGTTTTGTTATTTCAAACAGCACTGAAATAAATAATAATGTACATGTCGAAAGTGGACACGATGGTGCCATGACTCACATGTGGAGGCCACCAGGTGAGTTCTGGGACTCAAACTCAGGCTTGGTGGCAGGTGCCACCAAGGAACCTGAGGAACCATCTCATTGGCCCCTCATGGGTTTTTTGTTGTTGTTGTTGTTTGTTTGTTTTTCGAGGTAGTATCTCAGGTAGCTGAGGCTTCAACTCCCTATATAGCTGAGGATGACCTTGAATTTCTGCCTCTTAAATGCCAGGATTACAAATGTTTACCACCATATCAAATTCAGTTTAACCTCCATGAGGAAATTCCAAGATTATTCAACTCCCTCAAACACCCAGAGATAAATACCGTTACAGAAACTCACTTGAAAAATCCTGGAGACTGCTGTGGCTCTTGGATTCCCTCTGCTGGTCATTCGGATATTACACCCAACTTGGAGAATCCCAGGTCAGGTGAGCAAAGAGGGATTGATCCCCTCAGGCCTGCAGCCTCTGCTAGTAAATTCATCTAAGAAACTTTCAAGAGTGGGGCTGTTGTTAAAAATGCTTAGCACCAGGTTGGTTGTGGTGGTGCATGCCTTTAGTTTCAGCACTCGAGGCAGAGGCAGAGGCAGAGGCAGAGGGATCTCTGTGAGACTGAGGCCAGCCTGGTTTACATAGTAAATTCCAGACCTGTATTAAAAAGCAAAACAAAAAGCTTGGCACCTAAGCCAAAGGGCAGAGTAAAACACAAAGAGATATACACCTGATGCTGGTCACAGTGGCCATGACTATCATCCCAGCACTCAGGAGACAGAGATAGAAAGACCTTGAGTTCAAGACTATCCTGGGCTACATAGTTATAGACTGATACTCTGTCCCCCAAACAAAACCAACCAACCGAACAAAAAAAGAACATAGCACTCCATGTGAAGGGCATGTGGGTATGGAGGTGTGGCCTTGTCACAGAGGGTGCCACACTGCTGTGTGTGTATATGTGTGTGTGTGTGTGTGTGTACACACGTGCTATGGTTGTTGGTGCACCTGGGGTGCAAGGCCCACAAAATGACTGTAAGCCTAGAATGCAGGTGGCAGGCATGTTTGTGCCCACCTAGTCTGGTTCCTTGGTCAGTCCCAGACTTTGTCTTTCTAAAATGCTCCCTCCTCCTCAGTCCATCTGCTGGTCAACTGCTTTCACCCTGTTTCCCTGGTGACCTCTGTTGAGTCTAGTCTGTCTATGATGATCTGCTTACTCCTCTTAAAACCATTTTCCAATCAGAAGCCATGTTCAAAAATCCCTTCTTTTTTTCTTTCTTTCTTTTTTTTCCCTCGAAACAAGCCTTCCTCAAACTCAATATGTTGCCAAGAATAACCCTAATTTGGGGGCTGGAGAGATGGTTCAGTGGTTAAGAGCACTGGTTGTTCTTGCAGAAGACGGTGGTTCGAATCCCAGCACCCACGTGGCTGCTAACAACTGTCTGTAATTCTAATTCCAGGGGATGTGATGCCCTCTTCTGTCCTCCTTGGGCATTGCACAACACAGGTTGTTGTTGTTATTATTATTATTTGGAGAGTTTTTTTTTTTTTTTTGAGCCAGGGTCTCGTGTATCCTGTATTGGTCTCATACTCGTTATGTAACTGAGGATGACCTTGAGCTCCCCATTCTTCTGAGTTCTGGGATTGCAGGCATGAGCTACCATACTTGGCTTCCTTTCTTTTTTGTCATTTTATTTTAATTTTATTATTATATTATTATTATATTGTTTGTGTGATGTATATATGTAGCCACGGTTCACATGCAGAGACCAGGGGACAACTTTGCGGAATTTGTTCTTTCCATTCACCTCTATCTGGGTTCTGGGGATTGAACTCCTGTTACCAGGGTTACATGGCAAGGGCTTAATCTGCTGAACAATGTCACAGACCTCCTTTCTTATCTTATGCTATTAAAGGTCTCTGTTATATATTTAACTAAATGTATATCAAATCGAAGCCATGTGGGTAACAGATGTCAGTACCCAGCGGGTTTCTAGGAAGGTTTAGCCGAAGTGGGGACAGGTTGAGGAGATGGACAGGGTGATGAAACCTCCTGATGCTCATAAGCATGGGGAGCCTATGCTATCCAAGGCCTGGGGAGACAAAGGAAGGAGGCAGCTTATGGAGCCCAGAGTTAGTAGTTATAGAAAGGAGAAGGACTCGGAACCAGATGCTTGGGCAGCCACAGGGGTGCAAGGAGAACCCCCCACCCCACATATGCACACACATGCACACACACATACACTTTGCACCCGCATATGCACACACATACACATTGCACCCACATATGCACACACATGCACACACACACGTACACATTGCTGTTCTTTCTTTCTGTGCTCCATTTCCTCCTGGCAGTTACTATTGACCATACCATCCCGAGAAAACAAGAATCCTGTCTCTCTCTCCCTCTCTTTCTCCTTCTCCCTCTCCCCATTCCTCTCTTCCCCTCCTTCCTTCTCTACAGGTAAGGTTGAACAATTGTCCAGCCCAGACTTGGTCTCTGTTCACATCCTGTAGGTTGGGAGGTCAACCAGTTGTCTTTGGTGCTCTCTATTGGTCAATCAGAGGGTACAGAAGGGCAGTTGGGAGCAGATGGAACACATGCTAGATTGTGTGGTTCACCCTTGCGCATACACACACACACACACACACACACACACACACACACACACACACACAGGTCCCCTAGGGCATGGGCTCTCTGCCGTCCTTCTTCACAGCCCCATCCTAAGTTATCAGGAGAGAGCAGGAACCAAGTACGTGCTCAGCAGGCATCTGTGGAGTGTGCACTTATCCTCAAAGAATCACGGGAAGGAGGGAACCTCACGCCTCTGTCTCCACCCCAAGCATGCTGGAGAGCCTCCTCCCTCCCCCACTAGGCCTCTGGAAAGCATGGCACCGACTGTGGAAAAAAGCTGTGCCCATTACCCGGCAACCCCTTCCAACTCCAGCCAAGACAAGGCGTTCCTTGGGACAGGGGCCACCTGTGCAAGTCCCGACTCTAAAAGTCACAGATGGGGTATTTGCATAATCGTGGGCACCCTTCCTCCTCCCTGAGGCTGGAATGCCCATCTGAGAGGACTGGGCTGGTAACTGGGAACTACAGGCAACCAGACATCAGGAGGTCCTGAGCATATCCCACTGAATGCGTGACTCACAGTGAACACCCCTTGGCAAATACTCTGAGAAGTCCTGCAGGAAGGAATCGTTTGAAGGTTGTGCTGCTTTTCAATTCCATCAGAACTTTTTACATTCTTTTTTAAATTAGTTTTCTTGAACAAAAGCTCTTTCTTCTTTAAAGACATATTTATGGACTAGAGAGATGGCTCAGCAGTTAAGAGCAGTGGCTGCTCTTGTAGAGGATCTGGGTTTGAGTCTCAGTACCTACATAGGAGCTAACAACCATCCGTAACTCCAGTTCTAGAGGATCCAACATCCTCTTCTGACCTCTGTGGGTATTGCATGACGTGGGTGCACTTACATACATGCTGACAATACAGTCTTACACATAAGATAAAAATAACAAATAAAATACTTAAAGACATATTCCTCTGCTGTGTGTGTGCATGTGTCGTAGTGAACATGTAGAAGTCAAAGGACAGCTTTTGGGAAATGACCCCCCTCTTCCACAATGTGAGTCCGGGGATCCAACTCAGGTCCTCAGATTTGGTAGCAGACGCCTGTGTGAGTTTGGCCCTCTCGACAGCCCACATTGGATCTTTGATCCTCTTCCTCCTTCTTCTTTTTTCATTTTTATGAGTGTGTGTGTGATGTGTATGTGCGTAGGCATGTTTATATGTGTATGGTCACACATACTAACCTAGGCCTAAATGTCTTATGGTGTGGGAAAACCCAAATTCATTTTTGCCTTCCTCTCTTTCCACCATCCCTTTATTTTCTTTTTCCTTTTTCTCTTTTCATGTGTGTACATGGATGTGTATGCATATTTTGCCTGTGTGTAGTGTAGGTGCGTGTGTATATGTGCACGTGCATGTGGAGGCCTGTGGTTGATGTTTGAAATCACACCTGGCTCAGTGAGGCAGGGTCTCTCAATCAAATGCAGAGCTCACCAATATAGTTAGTCTTCCTAGCCAGCTTGCTCTCTCCCATGTTTGCCTTCCGAGGTTGGAACTACAGGCCTCATCATGCATTTACATGGGTTCTTGGAATCCGAACTTGGGTCCTCATACTTGCATAGCAAGTGCTTTAACCACTGAGCAATCACCCCAGTCCTTTTTTTCTGAGACAGGGTCTCACTATGTAGCCCTGGCTGGCCAGGAATTCACTAGGTAGACCAGGTTGGCCTTAAACTTGCAGAGATCCTCCTGCCTCTGCCTCTCCAGTACTGAGATTAAAGGCGTGCACCACAGGCCCAGCCCCCAGCTTTGATTTTGCGGGGGGTTCCTCTCTGAGAGCTGATGCCCCAGCAGTGAACAAAGTAGGTTAAAGCCATGTTCTGTGGGGTTCAGTTCTTGTGGATTCGTTCATTGTAGAACGTCTCTTTCTATCTCTAGCCCCTGCACTTCAGAGCACTGTGCACACACTGGACAGACCTGTGCTGGGACTGGAGAGCCCTTTACATGTGTCTTATGAATGATGGGGTCCAGAGCACTTTCAGGAGAGGACAAGGAGGGCATTTGAAGGTCAGTTTCATTGATTCGTTTTCTGTCCTTTGTAAAATATTATTGAGTATCTGGTATACATGTCAGGTTCCTCTCTAGGTACTGGCAACTTGACGATAAATAAGGGGACATTCTGGCCCTCATGGGCTTCCTACTGAGTGAGAACAAGAAAAAAATGGATCTTCTAGGGGCTGGAGAGCTTGCTCAGTGGTTAAGAGCACTAGCTGCTCTTGCACAGGACCTGGGTTTGATTCCCAACACCTACATGGCAGCTAACAACCATCTGTAACTCCAGTTCCAGGGGATCCAACACCCTTTCTGTACTCCTCGGGCACTGCGTGACACAAGTGCACTTACCTACATGCAGGCAGAACACTCATACACATAAAATAAAAATAAAAGTAAAAAAAAAAAAAAAAGATCTTCTAGGTAATGGCTCCCCAACTTCCCTGCCCCCTCTCTGCATACCTGCTCCCCCGCCCGCTCCAGTCAGTCTCATGTAGCCCAGGCTGGTCTAGAGCTTGTTTTGTTGCCAAGGATGATTTTAAACTTCTGATCTTCCTGCCTCTGCCTCCTGAGTGCTGAGATTACAGGCGTGTACCACCAGGCCTGGGTTTTATATGGTGCTGGGGACTGGGCCCAGGGCTGCATGTATGCTAGGCAAGCATTCCATCCATTGAACTACATCCTCAGTTTGCTCTCACTCGTGTTCTCTCTCATTCTCTCTCTCTTTCCAGGGTCTTACTCTGTAACTTAAGCTGGCCTGGAATCCACTGCGACTAAATGTTGTAGCCTATGCTGGCCTTGAATTTGTGGCAATCCTCCTGCCTCAGCCTCCTCAGGACTGAGATTACAAACATGCATTACCAAATCTAGCCTCAAGACCTGTTTTTTACCGCCCCCCACTCTGTTTCTGCTTAGCCTGAGTTCTGCTCAGGAAATGGCTGGCTTTACTTAGGCTGAGACCTGGTGTCATGAATATCCCTCGGTCTTCCTTGACCCACAGCTAAACCAGGATCCCCAAAGGTTGCTTGGCAGCACAGTTCATGGTGTCTGTCCAAGGCTTTGAGGAGGATACTTTCTTGGCCCAAGTAGTGATGGACTGTTGACCTCACAGTGTTCTTCTCGTTAGGAACCCAGTGGCCCAGGGTGCCATATGCCTATCCCAAGAGCAACTCAGTTAAACACCATATAGATAAGGGGTGGGGAAGCTTCCTGTGTGAGCTTGGGGGAGAGTTCCAATCCCTTCTTTGTCCTTGAGATAACCCTATGTGACCAAGTAGAGACAAATGGGGACCTTGATTGAGTCCTAGCCTTTTTGAGACAGGGTCTTTTTGAGACAGGGTCTCCCTGTAGCCACAGTCGGCCTGGACCTCACTATGGAGACCAGGCTAGCCTCGATCTCACGGAGATCCACCTGCCTCTGCTTCCCAAGTGCTAGGATTAAAGCATGCGCCACCACACCAGGGGAGTACCAGCTTTTCCCCGTCCCATCTATCTGATAATCCAGTTTGGACTGGATGGACTGGGTCTGATAACCCAGGTTGGACCAGATGGACTGGTAGGCCCAGTTGGTTTCTGGCCCTCTACCACGGACCTGCCCCTTTCTCCCCAGTTGCTCCAGGGCTCTCCCTCTCTCTTGCTCAGCACAGGGTCTGGGGAACTGTTCTGAGAACCCAAGCTGATCAAATAAACATGTACAGGACCTCAGGAAGTGGGGTGGGGGAGGCACGGCTATTTTTATCCCATTTTGAAGGATTTTCCCAGCTGTTTCTGTTGTGTTCTTGAGCTGACCATGGGCCCAGGCTACTAGAGTGGCAGGCATCGAAACGGGTGTGCCAGATGGGAAGAGACCACTTCTTAAAGAAATCCCCACTGGTGATCCCACCCTATGGGTGACTTTCCGCCTTCAGGGGTCCACTTAGACCAAACAAGTGTTGTCTTGGCTTCCAGAGTATAGACACCAGAGGAAGGCTGCATGTCGAGCTGGACCATGCTCAGGAAACTTGGCAGGATTTAGCCCTGGTTGTGGAGGTGATGAGGTAGTCAGGAGTGCCTCTCAGGAAGGACTGGCTTACTTTATTCACAAATGTTATAGCATACCTACAGAATGCTGGCCTGGGATTTGGTGTGACTCTGTGGTAGTGTTGTTGGCTAACTGGCGGGGGGTGGGGGAGAAACTGGAGAGATAGCTCAGCAGATATATCTCTTGCCATGCCAACGGTGAAGACCAGAGTTTGTATCCCTAGCACCTACATAAAAGCCAGGCAGCCATGGCGGCCTGCCTGTAATCCCAGTCCTGGGAAAGCAGAGAAAGAGATCTAGACTAGCTGAATCATGTTCAGTGAGAGACCCTGCCTCCATAAATAAAGTGAAGTGTGGTCAAAGAAGACACCTGACATCAGTCAGCCTCCATAAGTAAAGTGAAGTGTGGTCAAAGAAGACACCTGACATCAGTCTCTGGCCGCTACGCACACGTGTACACACATGCATGAACATCCTACACATTATACCCACACATATGTGAACATGCATACACACAGATACTATGCACACAAAAGCAAAGAAAGGAAAAAGCTGGGGTGTAGCTCGGTTGGCAGAGCGCTTGCCTTGTGTATACAAAGCCCTGGGTTTGATCCCCAGAACCACATAAACTGGGTGTGGTGGTGCACTCCTGTAATCCCAGCCCTCAAGAGGTAGAGGCAGAGGATCACAACTTGACAGTCATCCTCATCTACGACGTAAGCTTGAGGCTAGCCCAGTTGCCAGTCAGCCCTAGGCTAGGAGGCTGTCCCTAGAAGCTGAGGAGGGCGACCTGAAGCTTTTCTACACTGGGTGTGCTGTGTCAGCCCCGGGCCCTGGGCTCAGTTCCTGAAGTCACCTGAGAACCTGCTTTCTCTGAAATCTACCCTTACTCATTCTGCCTAGATCTCCCACTGCTCCACCGCCCCAGGCCATGGACTCCCATATCAGTGCTCTGCTTAGATGACCAGGGTACCAAAATTTCTCCTCTCCTTCCTCCTCCTCGTCCTCATCCTCTTCCTCCTCCTTGTCCTCCTCCTCCTCCTCCTCTCTGCCCACCTCATCTCCTCCTCTTCCATCTTTTTCCTCCCGCCTTCCTCTCTTCCTCCTCTCCTGTTCTATGCTCGGGATGCAACCCAGGGACTTACTTACTCCTGCCAGGCAGGCCCTCCACCCCTGAACCCTCAGCCTCTTAAACATTTTTCTTCTGAGACGAGGACTTGCTATGCAGCCCCGACTGGCCTCCAACTCACAATCTTCCTGCCTCAACCTCTGGGTAGCTGGGATTGCAGGCTTGTGCCACTAAGTCTGACTCCATTTCTCCTCTAAGTTCCAGCTACCCAGGCCTCCTTTTCCTGAGCAAGCCAAGCCCAGGCCAACCCGCAGGCCCTTGCCCCCCTGTTCCCTCTACTGAGTGCTTGGCCTGCAGCACTTTTCATGGTTGCGTTCAGGTCTCAGTCACCTTAGCCGAAACACCACTTTCCTTGATGTCCCAGCTGAAGAAGTTCCTTCAACCACCCGTGTGTCGGTTTCCTCACAGCCCCTCCCCTCACTAGTAGTCACAGCTTTTTTAAACCTTTGCTGATTCATCTTTGTGTCTTCATGAGACAGGCTTTAGGGGGACTGGGCCCTGTCTGTGGCTAGAACCCTGAACGGTGCCTGAAATAGTAGAGAAAGTGTTCGAGGCTTTTATTGAGGTGGACACGGATATTCATTCCAGGTTTGAGACAAGAAATTTGAGACTCGGGGGTTAAACCCACGCCCAAACTTACAGAGCTTGGAGGTGACAGAGACAGGATTCCTAACCAGCTGTGGGGCCCCAGCCTCTCCTGGGGAGGCTGGCCTCTCTGATGTAAGCCCTTTCCCTACCTCCTTATCAGCTGGCTGTTCAGTGCCTCCTGCATAGTCACAGGTGGAAGGCAGCTTGAGGTTCTTCCCTTGGCTCCTGCTCCTCCATCAGCAGTGACTGGCACGTGGCCTTGGGCCATGGGAGAACTGGTGTTCTACCACCTGTTGTGGAAATGGGGCCCGATCTGACCCCCTCCACCTGCGTTCTGCACTATATTAAAGCCCAGGCTCCGAATCTCTTTCCTATCACCCCAAAGCTCACCATGCTGCGGTTGCTGAGTCCTCTCCTGTTTGTGGCCCTGGGTAAGCCTCAGATTGTACCCCTGCTGCATCAGCCTGAGGGCCTTGAAATCTGACCCTTATCCTGGGCCGGATAGGTGATACCACACATCCACTTCCATAAGAGGCCTCAGCTTCAACTGGGACATGATTGTGTGGACTTCTGCTTGGTTCTGGGGCAAGAGTGTGTGTGTGTGTGTGTGTGTGTGTGTGTGTGTGTGTGTGTGTGAGAACTGTGGATGAATCAGGTCAGAAAAAAGACTGGGAGTCCAAAGGGCTATGGTGAGACTCCTTAGGGGACAACTGTCAGCCGTCTGGTTCAGAGCTGGGCTTTGTTGTTCGACAGCTTGAGTTGGGACGTCCCTCTAACACTCCAGCTCTCCCCTCATCCTCTTGTTAGCTCCGTAGTCCTTGGCCCAGCCTTCTCCTGGTTTCTCTGTCGTATTACATTCCATCTGGGGGGTCCCCCTTCACAAAACTCTTCTTGGCTGACAGTAATGGTAACAGATGACATTTACTGAGAACTTACTATATGCCAGGCAGGAGGCAGAAGTTGTTTTGCTTTGTTTATATGTTTTAAAATTTTTATTTATTTATTATTTTTATGTGCGTGAGTGGATTGCCTACAGATAGGTAGGTGCACCTGTGTCATCTAGTACCCACGGAAATCAAAGGAGTGCACTGGATTCTCTAGAACTGGAATCAAAGACAATTGTTAGCTGTCATGTGGGCACTGGGAATCGAACCTGGGTTCTCTGCAAGAACAGCCATAACCACTGAGCCATCTCTCCAGCCCCTTATGTGTTTGTTTTGAGACAGGTTCCTTCTTGGTAGTTCAGGCTGCCCATCTTTGGACTCTTGGCAATCCTTCTGCCCTGGTATTAAGTATGAGCCACCAAGTCTGTTAGTTCTCACTTTTTAAAAAGTATTTTTAAATTTTTTATTATTTTTAAGTATGTGTCTGTGTATGTGTTTCTGTGTGTCTGTGTGTGGGTATGTGCATGTGAATGCAAATGCCTGCCAAGGGCAGAGGCATTGGAGCCCCTTGGAACTGGGTTACAGGTATGTGAACCCCCTGATATGGGTATTGGGTACAGAATTTAGGATCCTCTGGATGAGCATTATGTGCTCTTAACGCCTGAGAAATCTTTCCCATCCTCACTTTTGTTGTTTTGTATTGTTTTGCTTTTGTTTTTATTTGTTTGCTTGTTGTTTTTTGAGATGGGGAGGGTGTCTTACGATGTAGCCCAGGTTGGCCTTGAACTCATAGAAATCCAGCAGCCTCTACTTCTCAGGTGCTAAGATTAAAGACGTGCATGGACCACCACACTGGGTCAACTCTCATTTTCTGTTCATTTAATTTTATAAATTACCTTATTTATTGTGTGCTTATATATATGTGTCACATAGCCTGTGTCAGACCATGTGTGTGGAGGTCAGAGGATAACTTTTGGGAATCAATTCTCTTCTTCTACCACCTGGGTCCTGGGTATTGAACTCATGTTGTCAAGCTTGGAGGCAAGTCCCTTGACCTGCTGAGCCATCTCGACAGCCCTAATTTGTTCTTTGAGAAAGACTCTCACTCTGTAGCTCAGGCTAGCCTTAGAATTGTGCCTCAGCATCCCAAGTGCTGGAATTAGGTGTGAGCCGCTCACCCAGATTTTTGGCTCTCATTTTTCAGGGATCCCTAGGTACCAAACTCAGTCCTAAGTCCCAATTCTTGAACTGAATGAGGCTTTGAACATGTAGGACTCTGGGAAGTCTGGCTGTAATCTAAATGCTAGTTCATATGTGGATACCAAGGTGTAGAAAGAGAAAGGGGCTTGTCTGAGGTCACAAAGTCAGTCTCCTCTTTCCTTCTGAGGACACTCTAGCTGACGGGGCCTCTTCTGTCCCCTCTAGCCTCCGGCTGTGGCCAGCGTTTCTTCAACCCCTCCGGTCGTGTTGTCAATGGCGAGGATGCTGTTCCCTACAGCTGGCCTTGGCAGGTAAGGGCAAGTCCCATTATGGGCTCTGGACCCCAGACTGCATGGCAGTCAGCCTCGACCCCACTGCCACTTCCTCTCCAGTCCCCACTTCACCTTCAAAAGGCCCCCAGACCTTGAACAGAGACATTTCCTCTAACTTTGGACTGCTCAGCCTATAACCCTGGCTGAGACATCTATCCTTTGAAAGTGGAATCTGTGGAAATGGTGATGCTTATGGAGTTGGCCCGTAACAGCGGAATTTCAGGGGCTGTGGTTAAGGTGAAGATTTTGTTTCTAGACTCCTTGAATGCTCTTAAAGGGTCAGAGTCTGAGAGAGCTATAAATGGGTTAGGAACTTTATAGAAACCGTAGAGAGTGCACAGAGGTCTAGACACTCATGCTGCCCGCCGTCATCACTAGTTGCGCATGTTTAATATAAATTATAGCAGACATGGTGGCACGCTTGTGGTTCCAGCGCTCAGAGGGTGGAGGCAGGAGGATCAGGAGTGCAGGGTCAGCCTTGGCTGCAAATCAAGTTTGAGGCCAGCCAGGGCTACAATGAGACCCTAGCTCACAAAGCAAATCAAAATGAATATGAATTACAGTGTTAATAATCCAGTCCCTCAGTGGCCCCCTCATTTCCAGTGCTCAACAAACACAGGAGGCTGTGGCCACCATGCTGCAGAGTACAGAGAACTCCTCTATCATTTTAGATGGTGTGAACAGAGAGGGTCGCAATTTATTCTGCGAAGGACCAGGGCATAGATCCTGTAGTTTTTGCGGGCCATATGCGGGTAATAGCATGACTTAATGGGGCAATTGGAACAAAAAAGCATCACAGAGAACTCACAAGTGACGAATGTGAAGAGGAGCCAGAATCTTTATATACAAACCAGACCCGAGCAGATTAGGCCAGTGGGACATAATTGCCAATCTTTGGTTAAGGAGATTTTTTTTAAAGACAAGGTCTCATGTAGCCCACCCTGGCCTCAAAGTTGATATGTAGCTGAGGATGTGATCTTGAATTCCTAATCCTCTTGTCTCAACTTCTTGAGTGCTGGGATTGTAGGTGTATGCCACCACACCCCACTGATGCAGTGCCGGGGTGGACCCCAGTGCCTCATGCATGCTAGGCAAGCCCTCTGCCAACTGAGCTCCAGTCCCAGTTTTACCTCTACCCATTTTTTTTGAAACAGGATCTCGTGTAACTTTAGCTGGTCTCCAACTACTGATCCTTCTGCCTTTACCTTCCAAGCGATGGGATCACAGGTGTACACTACCATGCCCAGTTATAGAGGGAGCTTTTGAAAGTCAGCTGTGTAGGGAAGAGAAGCAGGCAGGGGCTCAAGGTGAGTCATGTTCTGGAGACCCAAGAGGCCCTGAAAGAGCTAAGGTTCAGGAGAATACAAGCCTTGATAGAACAGAGAGTCTTAAGAAGCAGAAGGTTTGGGGTATCCCCAAAGGGGCAGAGAATGTTGGGGCCCCCAGAAAGGTCATAAAGCCGGAAATAGAGAGGCTTTGGCAAATAATGTGATCCCAATGCAAAAGTGGTAGGACCCCCATGAGAAGTTGTACAGCTTGTGCACTGTGGATTTCAGAGGTTATCATAGCACCAAAGGGTGTGAATAGCACCTTTGAGGGTTGTGCAGTGCACAACCTACAAAACCATTGCTGGCAGTCTATGGTGTTGGGCCCAGGCTTCTCAGGCTCTCTCCTCTTTGGACACCAGGTCTCCCTTCAGTATGAGAAGGATGGGAGCTTCCGCCACACCTGTGGAGGTACCCTCATTGCCCCTGACTGGGTGATGACTGCAGGCCACTGCATCTCGTGAGTTCTTCCTCTTGTCCCTGTCCCTGTCCCACACACTGTCTCTGCATGAGACCCAGCAGCTTCGACACTAGCGGAAGAGGGAGGTTGCCACAGGCCCAAACTGACCTTATCTCCTCTGTAGGAGCTCCCTCACCTACCAGGTGGTGCTGGGGGAATATGACCGCAGTGTGGATGAGGGCCCCGAGCAGGTGATCCCCATCAATGCTGGAGACCTCTTCGTGCACCCCAAGTGGAACGACAACTGTGTGGCCTGTGGGTAAGTGAAGTCTAAGACCCCGAGCCACCCTGAGAGCCCACTCTCGGAACAGTGACAGCACAGCTGCTTGGGCCCAGATGGCATACTCTGCGCATTACTGCCAGCAGTTTTTTTGAGCCAGGGTCTCACTATGTAGCCCAGGTTGCCTTGAAACTCACTATGGAGCCCAGACCAGGCTCTATCTTCCCACAACCATCTAGCCTTAGCCTCCTGAGTGCTGGCATTTCAAGCATGAGCAGGAACCCCCAAACCTAGGGAGTCCCCATGCCACAGTCAGCATCCTGGACTCTGTTGCACCGTGGGCAGCAGGAGGAACACTGGGCTGAGTTCAGACTCTGGCACTAACTCTCTGGGTAGCCCAGGCCAGTCATTATCTTTCTCTGGGTGGTATTGTTGCTCGCTGTCAAGGGTGACCATGAGGCAGAGCTTGTCCCAGGTGGTCTGTAAAGGTCAAAGAGACCATCTTCGACCCTCACATGGGTACAGACTTGCATCTCTGCGTGGTCACAGGAGGATAAAGGATAAGAGTGAGGGGTAGGCTAGGCATGGTGGTACATACCTCTAATCCCAGCACTTGGGAGGCAGAAGCAGGTGGATCTCTGTGAGTTTGAGCCCAGTCTGGTACACATAGAGAGTTTACTATTCTAGGCCAGAGGTGGCTACATTATGAGACCCTGTCTCCAAAAATTCAAAAAAGAAATGCGGGTTCTTGTACATCAGCTTAGACCTACTGCCCGGAAACACTGGGGCTGGAGGACAACTGTGTCCCTGATCCCTCCAGGTGATGTTGATGCAGCTGGAACATGTGGCCCACAGGTGCAAAGGACAAGGGTCAGCTGGGATGATATGGCTGCAGGGCTCCTGATTGCTGCTCCACCTTCAGAATGGATTTGGGAAGGGCTGGGATACAGCTCAGGGGCAGAGCACTTGCCTGGCATGTACAAGACCCTGAGTTCAATCCCCGGCACCACAAAAATAGACAAACAAATAAAAGGATCTGGAGGCCAAAGAGCAGTGGTTTCCCTGGAGCTGAAAATCCAAGGCACAGAAGTCAGGAGGTGGGAACGGCTCCATGAACAGGTCTAGACTCTGTACAACTTGTTCCCTTTCCCTAGCAATGACATCGCCTTGGTCAAGCTCTCCAGAAGCGCTCAGCTGGGAGACACTGTCCAGCTGGCCTGCCTCCCCCCTGCTGGTGAGATCCTGCCCAACAACGCACCCTGCTTCATCAGCGGCTGGGGCCGTCTCTCCAGTACGTACTGAGTCCTCTAAGTGGCCACAGGGATACCAGGGCGGGGTGTCAGGGAGGACGATCCTAGCAAGAACTTCCTTTGTACTGTTCATAGATTCCTCTCCAGCTTTAGCCCTCTCCTGATTATGTTCAATAGAGTATTCTGGTGTGTCTACGGCACACTTAGTGTTGGGGATGCCACAGAACAGAAGGAGCAGGGCCATATAGTTCCCACCAGGCCCACAGAGCTGGTTGCCTTGAAGACCTCCACTCTGCAGCTCCCAAACCTGCACACCCAGGCATGCTCTCTGTCCCCACAGCTGGCGGGCCTCTCCCTGACAAGCTCCAGCAGGCCCTGCTGCCCGTGGTGGACTATGCACACTGCTCCAGGTGGGATTGGTGGGGATTCTCTGTGAAGAAGACCATGGTGTGTGCCGGTGGAGACGTCCAGTCTGGCTGCAACGTGAGTCAGCTCATACCTGCTGGGGTGGTGGTGTGCGGGGTCCTGAGGTCCTCTGCCATCTGCTCCCAGGTGAAGGAGGGATCTTGACAGTTTGCCTTATGTAGTCTCCATGGCCGATGGGGCAAGGAGGAAGTCAGTGTGTTCCAGGAGTAGCATCAGGAGCCTGGACTCTATGCTAGCTCCTACCAAGCTTAATAGAACAAGTCCCTGTCCTGTCCTCATCCCAGCTCAGTATGGTGACTGGCACCGTGGCTTTTCAAGTCACATCAGATGTGGTTCTTTTTGTTGTTTGCTTTGAGATCGGGTTTTGGGTATCCCAGGCTGACCTCAAACTTAACCATGTAGCTAAGAATGACCTTCAACTTCTAATCCTCTTGCCTTCGCCTTCCAAGTGTCGGGATTACTTCCATATCCAGTTTGTGTAGTGCTGGGAAACAAACCCTCGGATTCGTGCATGCTAAGCAAGCATTCTGTTCACTGAGCTATATCCTTAGCCCACAATCAGCTGTGGCTCTGAAGTGATCGTTTCTTTACACTTGTTTGTTTCTCTGTGTGTGGGCATGTGCTTTAGCACATATGCAGATGTACACATATAAGGTGTGTTTGTGTGTGTGTGTGTGTGTGTGTGTGTGTGTGTATGTGTAGATCAGAGGACACTTTGGGAGAGACAGTTCTCTCCTTTTGCCATGTGAGCTCTGGGAATCGAATTACGATCATTATGTTTGGCCGCAGTCACCTTTACACACTAAGCTATCTCACCAGCCCTTGAAGCATAATTAAACATTCAGAATACTCTCATTATATTCTGAATATGTCAGAATAACAAACTGTGGTGAGATAGGGGTGATGGCACACACCTGTAATCCTGGCCTGAAATCCTAGCATGTTGTAGGCCTAGGCAGGAAGATTGTTGGTTCAGGGCCAGCCTAGGCTGCATAGTGATACCCCATCTCAAACAATTTTTTTTAAATGGGGCTGAGGAGGTGGCTCAGCAGTTAAGAGCACTGGTTGCTCTTACAGAGGATTCAGGTTCGATTCCCAGCACCCACATGGCAGCTAACCCTAACTCCAGTTCCAGGGGAGTTTGGCACTCCTTTCTGACCTCTGTGAGGATTGCACGATATGGGTGCACTTACATGCAAGCCGGCAATATACTCATACACATAAAATAAAAAAAATTTAAAAAGAATAAACTGTGGTACTGATAACAGGAAGTAGCGTTTCTCCAATGCCTCCTTTGCTGGGTGCTGGGTTAACATCCTGTTTGCCTGTTTAATCCATGCAGTTTTCTAAATCAGAGAAATCAAATACTGTGGGGGTTTCTCCAAGTCCCTAAAGTTCAGAGTTAATTCCCCACTCACTCAAACATACCTCAGCCCTCCACCCCTACCTGTCCACTGTAGGGTGACTCTGGAGGACCCCTCAACTGTCCCACTGAGAATGGCACATGGCAGGTTCACGGCGTGACTAGCTTTGTTTCTGCCTTGGGCTGTAACACCCTGAAGAAGCCCACAGTGTTCACCCGGGTCTCAGCCTTCAATGACTGGATCGAGGAGGTAAGCCTTCAGAGACCTGGGGCCTGCAGAAGGTTTGAGGAAAGTCTCCAGACCTTGAGGGAGGGTCTGTGGCTCCTGAGAGCCAGGACAGGGCCCTTGAGGACATTTGGGAGGGCTTCAGGTTATTTCCTTTGAACCTCAACTTCCCCTCCTGAATCCAAAAGCTGTTAGGTGTCTCCATGGCCCACTTCCCATCAGAGAGATGTCAGACCACATCTCTGGTCTCCTGGTAGGGGCCAGATGAGAAAATAAACAGTAAAGAGAATGGTCATCAGATCAGTGATGGTGCTCTTGGGCTCGAGTGAGAATATAGGTGGTCCAAGAGGCTTCTGTGCTTCCAGTCAGCAGCACTGACTGTGGCTTGTGGGTTCCCTGTGCTCAGAACCTTAACTAAGAGTGTAATCCAGAACCCCATGAAGAACTACCACCCCTTCTATGTAGATGAGGAAACTAAGGCTCGGAGAGATCAAGTCCCTCCCCCAGGAGCACACAGAGAATGGGTAACAAGGCTAGGCCACTCCCACTTGAGCCCAGTTTCCTTCAGTTCCAGAACCTGAACTCACTAGCTAAACAATTCTGTCTCCCATCAATCCTCTGCTCTTTTTATTTTTTTCCAGATCATAGCAAATAACTAGAACCAAATCCTGCCTGGCATTGTCAACCCTGTATTCACCATAAAGAATAAAGACCTTTCAGAAATTCCCAAGCTGATTCTTTCTGCTTTCAGAGACTTACCTGATCCATTTGTGCAATCTTAGGGCTGCAATGCAGAGTCGAGGCCAGAGCCAGCCCTCTCAGATGATGATAGGAAAAGAGTGAGGCTGAGAGAGAAGGGAGATGCTATGGGATGACCAGCTATCCTAGGACATAGGGCTCTGGGTGTAGAAACTGAGGAAGCCCTGGGAAATCTAGATAGCTTGTCACCTTAGTGGTGACTTATAAAGCTGGGGTATGATCAGGTAGGTCACACACATGATTGATGGATTTTCAGTGCAAGTATAAAAGCATCATAATGACTCAGCAGTTAAGAGCATTGGCTGCTCTTACAGAGGACCCGGGTTTGATTCCCAGCACCCTCATGGCAGCTAACAACCATCCATTACTCTAGTTCCAAGGGATCTAATGTCTTCTTCTGACCTCTGAGGGCAGTGCACGACATGGGTGCACCTACATATATGTAGGCAACACACACACATACACACACACACATACAAAAGCATCATAAAATCTGCAGAAAAACCGACCCTGCAGAGAATCATGGGAGAGGAGGAAAGTGCATTTTTTCTTATCTATTGATGGGCCAGAGGAGAAAGGTCGTGGTCATTCATTCACTGAACAACCAACCATTCATTCCGTGTTTCAGAGTAGGGAGGATAACATGGTTCTCTGCCCCTGAACTGGCTTGTTATTTAAAGAGAAATAAGCATATCAGGTTCATCCATGACACTGATGAGCAGCCTGCCTTGTGGCAGGTTCACAGTTGGGCACACTCACAGAGGTGAGTCAGAGCTGTGGAGGGGGGAAATCTGGCAGTAATGGAGTGAGGAAGACACACACAGGGGCACACGCAGGGAAGAGTACACACAAAACTGCCACCCAGCAAGCCCTAGAAGTCTAGAGGATCCCCTACTGTGGAGACCAGGGCCACAGCAACACAGCACATGGAAACAGTGGGATGGCTGGTGCTTCCTCTGAACCCGGTGAGAGGACTGGTCCAGCAGGCAGGTCCAGCAGGTCCAGCTCTTAGTATTAACTCTGTACCCGTCTAAAAGTTCCAGTTCCTGTTGAAAAGGAAAAAGGCCAAAAGACACAATTTGGAGGCAGGCATGGTGGTACACACTTTTAATCCCAGCATCTGGGGGCAGAGGCAGGAGGATCCTTTGAGTTTATGGCTAGCCTGATCTACATAGAGTTCCAGGCTAGCCAGGAGTGGACTGGTCAGTAATAGTGAGACTCTGTCTCAGATTAAAAATAAATATGTATCTACAGAGCTAGGGAGAAGGCTCAGCCGGTAAGGTTCTTGTTGTGCAACATGAAGAACCCAGTTTGAATCTTCAGAAGCTGCATCACAGCTGGATGCAGTAGCACATGTATGAGTAGCACGTGTATGCAGTAGCACATGTATGCAGTAGCACCTGTATGAGTAGCACCTGTATGAGCAGCACATGCATGAGCAGCACATGTATGCAGTAGCACGTGCATGAGTAGCACATGGGTGCAGTAGCACATGTATGAGCAGTACACGTATGAGCAGTACATGTATGAGTAGCGCATGTGTGAGCAGCACATGTATGCAGTAGCACATGTATGAGCAGCACGTGCATGCGTGGCACATGTATGAGTAGCATGTGAATGCAGTAGCACATGTATGAGCAGCACATGCATGCGTGGCACATGTATGAGTAGCATGTGAATGCAGCAGCACACGTATGCAGCAGCACACGTATGCAGTAGCACATGTATGAGCAGCGCACGTATGAGTAGCACGTGTATGCAGTAGCACATGTATGCAGTAGCACGTGCACGAGTAGCACATGGATGCAGTAGCACATGTATGAGCAGTACATGTATGAGTAGCACGTGAATGCAGTAGCACACGTATGCACTAGCACACACGCAGTAGCACATGTATGAGTAGCACACGTATGAGTAGCACATGTATGCAGTAGCACATGTATGAGTAGCACGTGCATGAGTAGCACATGTATGAGTAGCACCTGTATGAGTAGCACCTGTATTTGTGACCCCAGCATGCCTCGATCGGATGATGGGAAAGGGAGACGGGAAATTTTCGGGAAAGTCATGGACCAAGTAGTCTGTTGTATATAGTGACAAACAAGAGACTGTCTCAAAACGAGGAGGGAAGCAGGACTGGCGACACACCTTTAATCCCAGCACTCAGGAGGCAGAGGCAGGTGGATCTCTGTGAGATCCAGGCCAGCCTGGTCTACATAGTGAGTTCCAGGCCATTCAGGATGACATAGTGAGACCCTGTCTCAAAAAACAAACAAACAGAAGTGAGAAAGAAAGGACATCCTCTGACCTCCACACTAGCGCCATGGCACACACACAATCACACTCATACAGAACACATACACATACACACTGCAGCTACAGTTAAGGCAATTAAGGAGGAGACCTTGTGGACTCTTCCCAGAGGTTATCGCCATGTGGGGATGGGGCGTGTCTACCACCTATCTCTGCTTCTCATTTGGGGCACATTCAAACCCTTGCCTGCCCCCGGAAATAGCTTTGCCTGCATCCTTTGCCTTGGCTGGCATCAAGCTTGGCCATACAGGGAAACCTGTCCAGCACTCATTCCCTCTGCCCTGGTGGCTGATTGCTATTGGTCAGCCTGGTCCAGGAGTGAGGGGACAGAGCAGAGCATCTGCCAAACCCGCATGGATACCTAGCACAACCAAGAAGTAAACTGAGTTGTCACAAGCCACTCGGGTGCTGGGTGTTGTTTGTCGTAACAGCGTGGACGTGAGTTATCCTGACTGACAATGTGAGCCTGGTGTTCCTTCTTTCCCTTTTGACAGTTAGGTTTTTTAGCACATGTATAAATATCCACAAACGATACATTGCATTGTTTTTTTTCTTCTTTTCTTTTCATGTGTGTGTGTGTGTGTTTATGCTGGATTCATGTTTATGCATGTGTGTGTAGGTACATGTTTGAGCATATGTGTGTGCACCTGTGTGCATACATGTGTGCATATGTGAGGCCAGAAGTCAGCCCTGAGTGCTGTTCCTCAGGCAGCATCGCCTTGTTTTTTGAGATATGATCCCTTACTAGGACCTGGGGCTCACTGGTTAAGCTAGGCTGGCTGAGGGATCTATTTCTGCCTTCCTAGCTCTGGGATTACAAACACACACCACCACACCAGCTTTTTACATGGGTACCAGGAATAAAACTCAGGTCTTCTTGCTTGCGCAGCAAGCACCTTACCAACTGAGTCACATTTCTCCAGGCTTGGTTTTAGAAAATACATGTATGGTTTGGGGTATAGTGTCACAGACCTGTAATCACAGCACTTGAGAGGCAAAGACAGGAGGATCAGGAATTTTAAGTCCAGCCTGGGCTACATAGCAAGACTCTACCTCAAAACCAAATAACAGGGGCTGGAGAAATGGCTCAGCAGGTAAGAGAGCACAGGCTGTTCTTGCAGAAGACCCAGGTTCAAATTCCAGCACCCACATGGTGGCTAACAACCATCTGTAATTCCAGTTCTAGAGGATCTGAACCCTCTTTTGTCCTTCGTGGTACTGCACAAAACGAGTGCCTTACATACACGCAAGCGTAACACGCATACGTGTAAAATAAAAACAAATTTAAAGAAACAACTAAAGATACAAAAAATGTTAACGATTAAGAGGAACATGCATTAAAAAAAAATTCTGTGCAAGGTTTCAAGCCATATGGATTGACATGCAACTTGCGTCTTTTCATTTGCCATCATGGTGAGTGCTGCACACTGTGTTACCGGCCTCTAGTTCACCGTTGCTGGTCTATGGTGCACCTATTATGTAATTGCACTAGTTATTTTTCCTCCCACTCATTGATGGATGTTTAGAGCAGAGCCAATGTTTCCTAGCCAGAGACAGAGCTTCCGTGGACATGGCTAGAGTTATCTCCAGGTGCCCGTGGATGAGAATACCCCCAGGGTAAATTCCAAGAACTGGAAGTGTCAACTTTGACAGTGACCAAATTCTTCTCCAAGATGACTGCGTCAGCATGCTTCTCCGTTCCCCCTTTCCTCCTCCCATCCACTGCCACACATCACACACAGCTCCACATTTTCCTTCTAAAGGCTCCCCTGGGATCTCAGCCTCCCTACCCCCACAGACTCCCTTCTAGCCTCTTACCCAAAACAAAACAAAACAGAGACAGGAAGTGGGCAGAGTGAAGCTGGGGACCAGGGGGAGGTGGGAGGAGGCGGAGGAAGCTCTGAACCCCGCCATCACTGATGAGTTACTGAGTCAGACCCAACGCCTGGAATCATGCAATAGCAGGTGTTCCCAAGGCTGACCCTTTCCCACCAGTGGATCACGGGAGCAGCCTTGGATAACATTCTCAAGCAGCTTCAGAATAAAGGGGTGCCTCGTGGTGCCTGAGCAGTGGTCCCAGGGACCTCAACCAGGCCTAGAGGGAGGCTGGGAACTGTAACGACCCTGTTCTTGGCACACACAGGCAGCAGGGTGGAGAAATCAGGCAGGAGACTGCCAGAGAACTGATTAACTCGCCCATCTTCCTGCTCTTCACTGTGCCCGTCTGAACAACTCCACTCTCTTAAAGTCTGAAGAGTTAATAACTTACCTTTTGAGTTGTAGAATGTCAACCATTTTATTGTTTGTTTATGCTTTCTAAACCATGAAAAGCTGACAATTTCCTTTTTGAAAAAATGCAACCTGGAGACCTTTGAGATGACTCAGTGGATAAAGGCACTTGCTGCCAAGCCTGACAACTTGAGTTCAAAGTTCAACTTGAGTCCAGGACCCACATGGTGGAAGGAGAGAACTGACTCCCCCAAGTTGTCCTCTGACCTCCACATGCACACACACACACACACACACACACACACGGGAAAGAAAAGGTGCAACATGAATACCTCTGTCCCTTTATTTTTTAATGTTCTATTATTATTTTTTATGTATGAGTGCTTTGCCTGCATGTATGCATATGTACCAGTGTCATGTAATGTCTGCAGAGGCCAGAAGAGGGCATGGGATCCCCCTGAACTGGAGTTAAGGATGACTGTGAGCTGCCAGGTGGGTTCTGGGAATTGAACTTGGGTTCTCTGCCAGAGCAGCCAGTGCTCTTAACTGCCGAACCACCTCTTCAGCCCCTGGACTTTTAAAAACACTCCCGCCTTGCCGCCTCTTCCACAGTGGCCGTTCTTTTGCTGGTTCTGGCCACTTCTTTTTCTTTGCATTTAGAACATTTGTCAACAGATTTAACAAACATAGGCCCAGCACCTATTGATGCTGTGTGTCACACATGGAGGACAGATGAAAATGGCTCACACTTGGCGGAACCCACATTCTGACCGCGACGTTGGCTGCCACCAACTAAGGCTTGTAACTTGGCCTGAAGTTTTGTTAGCAGAATTTTCAGGATACAAGCCTGCAGCTAGCCTCAGCCACTGGTCCCCAGTACAAGACACAAGTAACTAAGGACAGGAGAGGTGGCCCAGCAGTTAAGAGCACTGGCAGATCTTACAGGGGACCTGGGTTCAGTTCCCAGCACCCACATGGCAGCTAACAACTGTCCATAACTCCAGGTGATTCTATGCCCTCTTCTAATTTTTACGGGCTTTGCATGACACAGATACACCTACATACACGCAGGTAATACACTCACACACATAAAATAAAATTTTAAAAAAAGGGACAAGTAAGTAACAGTACAAAACACAGAAAGGAGGTTTATTTAATGTGGCCACACTGGGAAGAGGAACCAATAGAGGTGAGTGCCCCCGCCCCTCCCCCTTTGAGTCCTGACAGGAGTTTTAGGTGTAATACAGGGCAAGAGCTATGAATAACTAAGCAGGTCCTGGTCAAAGTGTGGTCCCCCATCTCAACTCCAGTCTTTCTGCAAGGTGGTCAGACAAACTGTCAGAACTGTGTGAAAGCTCTTCCTGCTAGACAAGTTCCATCTCTTTCTTCAAGCCTGAGGTTCCTGGGGAAATTCCAGTTCCTTGGGCATCAATGTTTCAATAGTCTGATCGACAAAGGGAAGGGCACAGAGTGTCTCTTAACAGTATCTTCTCTCCCGCCAGGATGGTTACACCAGACACCCACAGTGATGTGGGGCCCAGAGAGTTGAGGCCACAAGGTGTGAGAACATTGGAACCATCTCAGAGGTTCTTACATGTGGATGTTTGGGGCACCAAGGGCCTCCTGTCAAGGGTGACTCTGTCAAGCCTTTCTTTGGTGGGACTGAAACAGAGCTCAGTGGAAGAAGGCTTGTGGAGTCAGCAAGGTCCTGCATTCAATCCCTAGCCTCATCCAAGAGAGAAAGAAAAGGAAACAGAGAGAGAGAGAGAGAGATCCTTTAATAAAGACACACAGTTCTGAGAACCCTTGTTTTCCAAACTCGTTCAAAACTTTTGTGTTTGAAGTCACATCACCGAGAACATGCCCCCACCCTGTGTCTAGTGATTTGGAGCTAGATCCAACAGAGAAACAGCCTAGATTCCTGACCCAGGTGCAGAGCTTCAGAAAAAGTTGTGGTTTTTTTTTTTTTTAACAATGGCCTATATTTATCTTAACCCTGTGTCCAAGGAAACAGAATCATGAGTCCAATTTTTAGCTGGAACCAGATGTTAACTCTTTTCACACAGCTGGGCTTGCTGGGAAAGCTTACTGCTTTCCTTCATCTTCTCCTCAGTTCTACTGTTTCCCAAACCCTATAAGAACCCCATTTTTCCTGGGGAAAGACTCAGTAAAATTCTTTGTGAGCTGTTTCCATTGCTGCACTGGATAGCTAACCAGGACTTTGTTAAACTACAGCCGTGTCCCTGATGGCTCTAAAACTCAAGCCTTCTCTAGCCCTTACCTCACTCAGTGATTCAGCAAATGTTTATATAGCCTGTGCTCAAGTTTAATTGCTAGGGTCATAGCAGGGTCTGGTGGCACAGACCTGTGTGCCCAGATAGGCACCTGCCAGTATTCTGCATCAGACACTAGGGCAGAGGATGATGGCCCTAACGTAGTGGAACCCACAGTCCAGCTGTGGCAGGAGGATCACATATTCAAGAACAGCCTGGGAAACCTGGCCAAACCCTAAGTGGGTAAAGGTGCTTGCTACCAAGCTCGATGATCCGAATGTACTCTCTAGGACCCACATAGCAAAAGGACAGAAATGTCTCTCCCAAGTTGTCCTCTGACCTCCACATGAGCACTGTGGCACATGAGTGTACATGTACACACACAAATAAGTAAGTAAATAAATAAATGTAAGAAAGAGAGGAAGATGAGCCAAGAACAGCTCAGTGGTAAAGCACTTGCCTACCATGCATGAGGCCCTGAGTTCAACCCCAATAACAACAGTAGCACACACACACACACACACACACACACACACTATGGACATGTCAGTGATGGCACAGAGTGAACGAGATGGAAGAAAGAGGTGATTCTTAACTACAGGGATATTTCTGAGAAATGTGTCATTAAGTGATTTCTGTCTTTGCTCCACCATTCTAGACTATTCTATGCAGAATAAGATGTCTATTATGTCACTAGATGGCATTATTTTATTGGTCCACTGTAGTATATGTGGTCCATTAAAGACCAAAACCTCATTGTGTGACTGGTGGCTGTCTTCAGAATATAAAGGAACTGGATGGGCCATCCCAGGGCAGGTGGGGACAGGTGAAAGCTGCTTTGGCTATGCTACATCTGAGCTGGAACCTCTTTACTGAACAGGTTTCAGTAAAGAGAACCACATTCAAGGACCAAAGAGGTTTTGCAGAAACCTGAGGGTTTGCAGAACAAGACGACAGTCAGCTTGGAGAGGAATGAGTGAACAGGAGGGTGGGGAGAACCGGGCAGCTGAAGCCAAGCAGGGAATGTGAATTTCACCTTGTGGGGTACAGTCATCTCACCCAGAGCCCCAGCACACCTTCTTTTAAATAAAGTCTAAACCTATCAAATCGTAACTACTCTCTAATGTGAAATGCTGTCTCTTCCAATCCCAGACAGTTTTGTGAAGCATTTCAGAGACAGCTGGAAGCTCTGGATGGAGTTCATCCTCTCAATTTGCAGACAGGACAAACAAGACTCTTTGAAAGTGGACAGGTGGTTGCAGCAGGGCCTGGAGACGGGCCCTCTATTCTCCTAGGAGGAATAGGGCTAGAGAAAGTTCTTTCTTCTCTTTCTTTTTTCCTTTTCTTTTATATTTTAATCATTTAGTTTAGTTTAGTTTTTTGTTTTTTTTTTTTTAAAAAAAAAAACAAGGTCCTACTATGTAGCCCTGGGTAGCCTGGAGCTTGCTATGTAGACCACGTTGGCCTCAAACTCAGAGATTCACCTGCCTCTGTCTGGGATTAAAGGTGTGTGCTGCCATGACCTGTGATTTATTTATTTTTATTTTATGTATATGAGTGTTTTGTCTGCATGTATGTAAGTGTAATGCCTGGAGGCCAGAAAGGAGTGTCAGATCTCTGGAACAGGAGTTAAGGACAGTTGTTAGCCACGGTGTGGGTGCTGGAAATCAAGCCCAGGTCCTCTGCAAGAGCAGCTAGTGCTCTTAACTACTGAACCATCTCTCCAGTCCTTCCTTCCTTTCTAGCTAGGGTCTCATTATGTAGCCCAGGATAGCCTCAAATTCATGATCCTATTTTAGCCTTCTGAGCGCCGGCACCTGCCTCCCCGCCCCCGACTTGGATTACTCGTTCTAGAGTACCTAGTCACCTAGTTTACAGGCCAACAATGGCAGTGTGGACGAGGGCACGATTCCCTTTCCTAAGGACGTTGGCTGTAGAACATTAACCCAGCAAACCAGCTTCCTAATATTTCTTTGAATCTCTCAGCCCACCCCATTTGAATGGACCAAACTGGAAGAAGACAGGAATGAATCCACTGAATGGCACCCTGTAACAGCCAAGCCCCTTCCATTTCAGGGACGGCAAAGTAGGCGTACAGCTTTGGTTGACATCTCTGCGCACTCTTCTGAACCCATTAACCTGCATGCGCAATCTCAGATGGGATTGGTATGGCTGAAAAGTTTCAGTTCTCAGGAATCTGGAAACGTGTCTGGTGGCAACTGCACACCGGGCTCGGATGAAGCCTCCCGCGCACACTGGGTCCCTCTCTGAACCGACAGTGCAAACCCTCCATGCTCACTGTTGTCTGGGCCTGTCCAGTAGTCTGTGTCAGGTCATCCGGCGTGATTCCCCCTAGCGCGAACAGGTCCTTTCGGTTCCTGTCCAGAGGCCCCAGAGTGTGGGCGCTGACTCGGCTGCGGCTGGGCCCGGGGACTCTCAGTTCTCGCTCTTCGAGTCCTATTCAGCCACTGGGTCAATGCGGCAGAGGAAGACGAAGGCCTTCTCCCGGGCGGGGAGGCCGCTTGGGCGGAGCTGGAGCTGCTCAAGGTAGGGAGGGCGGAAGAGCAAGGGAGGACCAGCCAGAGTTAAAAACCATAGAGTCGCAGGGCCGCGCCAAGTTCTAGAGAGGCCCTACTAGCTCTCTGAGTCGCCCTATTAACTTCCGCTTCCGGTGTTAAGCCGGAAGTTCTGCTGCGGAGCGCTGGTTTCTCTTTTCCGGAGTCAGTTGCGGGCTGGAGGTGTCGTCTCGGCCCTCCAGGCTGCGCCGTGGCCCCGGCGGAGGTGGATGAGCGAGCGGCGCCGCGGCGACCGTCCTGGGTGCGGGGAGGCCCCGCCCTGGGAGCTGCGGCTGGCGTGGCCTGGACCTCGCTGGGGCCCGGATGTCCACTGCCGCGCGCCGCGCCGCGCCTGTGGTTTCCCACGGCCCGGGGCTCCGCTCCTCGCCGAGGCGTGGCGATTCCCTCGCTGAGTTGAGCCCTTGCACTGTCGTCTAGCTGTGATCCTAAGCAGTTCCCTCATCTCCAAGCCCCTACTGCATGTCAGAGAATGTGGATGACAGCCCAGCCAGAGGACCGAGAGTTAAAACCATAACCCTGTGCCCGGCGGAGTGGCCACGCCTGTAATCACAGTACTTGGGAGGCAGAGGCAGGAGGATTGCTGAAAGTTAGAAGCCAGAGTGGTCTACATAGCGAGTCTCCAGTTCAGCCCGGGATACTTAGCGAGAGCCTGTCTCAACACTCCCCTTACCCCCAAAGTAAGTCATAGCCCTGAGTTATCGGGGGATTGGGTAAGGGAAAGCTGGATGCTTGGCCCCTGAAACTCAGCAACTTAGGGTAGCACCTGTTGCTGTTAATGAAGACAGCTGAGGCTGCAGTTGTATCAAAAGTTGAACCTCAGGCCGAAAGGATCACGTCGAGAAGGGTGGGTTTGGATCAGTGAGTAAAGGCTCTTTCCACCAGGCCTGAGGACCTGAGTTCAATCCCTGGGCTCACACAGTAGGAGAGAACTGACTCCTGACTTTGTCCTCTACAAGTGCCGTCAATAAATAAAGTAACACCTAGCAGTACTCCTGAATTATACCGTGTTCCGCTTTTGCCTCTCTCATCATTGTAGGTTAATAACTTTGGGGATGAACCTACTCTGTTACATAAATTAAAGTCCAGATAGTAAGAACTGGCCTGCTCTAGGAAGAGCCATAAGCTACCAGGACTAGAATCAAGGCTCCAAGAAAATGGTCAGGGAAACTTGAGAGAAGCTTAGTAACTAGGGCTAAGAACTGATTGATGCAGGAGAGGTAGTGTATTAGTTACTTTTCTGTTGCTGTGATAAAACATTTTGACCAGGAACAACCTGAGGGAGGAGAGGGTTTGACGTACACTTCCAGGTCGCAGTTCATCATTGAGGTAAATCAGGGCAGGAACTCGGCAGGAACCTGGAGACAGACAGAAGCTGAAGCAGAAGCCATGGAGGAACACTGCTTACTGGCTTGCTCCTATGGCCTGTGTTCTGCATGCTTCTTTTCTTTGTTTGTTTGAGTTAGAGCCTCCCTGTGGCCCCAGCTGGCCTGGCACTCACTATGTAAGGTCACTATGTAGTTGACCTTAATCTCAGAGATCCACCTGCCTCTGCCTCCTGAGTGCTGGGATTAAAGGCATGCACCACCACACTTGGCACAGCCTGCTTTCTTTCTTTTTTTATTAAAGATTTATTTATTTATATTTATTTTTATGTGTGTAAATGTACCCGTGTCATGCCCATGGAGGTCAGAAGAAAGTGTTGGATACCCTGGAACTGGAGTTTTGGATGGTTGTTAATCACCATGTGTCCTCTGCAGGATCAGCCAGTGCTCTTAACCACTGAGCCCCAGCCTGTTTTCTTATACAACCTAGGCTCACCTGCTTTGGTGGGCCGGGCCTCTCCCATCACTCAACAACAAGAAAATGCCTCATAAACATGCCCATAGACTAGTCCAATAGAAGAAATTCCTTCCCTGAGGTTCTCTCTTCCCGAAGTCAACTATGACAGGCAGTCAGTGTTCTGGTGGTTACTGTTAAGTGTCCAGATTGACAGACTCTAGAATCATCTGGAAGGTGGGCCTGGAGCTTGTAGGTGAGGAATTATTTTTGACTGGGTTAATTGAGGTAGGAAGACCCACCCACTGTGGGTGGCACCAGTCTCTGGCTGGGATTTCAGATTGTGTATGTAGAGGTTGAACAGCAGCAGACATCATCTCTCTTTCTGACTGTGAGTGTGATGTGACCAGCTGCTTTGAGCGCCTGCAGTTTTGACGTACTGCCATGTAAACTCTTCTTTAGCTTGCTCTTGTCAGTATTTTATCCCAGCAACGGAAAGGAAACTATGACAGTGATTTCTTAATTTGTTTTTTTACGGTGTCATACAGCCTGGGCTGGCCTGTGTAGCAGAGGATGACCTTGATCCCCTAATCCTCCTGCCATAGCCTCAAAGTGCTGAGAGTACAGGTATGAGCAGTGATGGTGATTTTTTGACCTCCTGTCAGTTGTTGCCTAGGCAACAAGCTTGAGTGAGTCTCCGAGGGGAAGGGATTCTATTTTTATTATTTATTATTTAAAAATATTTTATGTATTGATTTTCTTTTTGTGTGATTTTCTTTTCTGTGGTTTTCTTTTTTGTGTGAGCGTATTGCCTGCATGTGTGTTAGTGTACCCGTGTTGTGCAATGCCTTGGAGGTCAGATGAGGTGTTAGAGTCCCCTGGAACTGGAGTTATGGATGGTTGTTAGCTGCCATGTAGGCACTGAGAATTGAACCCAGGTCCTCTGCAAGAGCAGCCCGTGCTCTTAACTGCCGAGCCATCTCTCCAGCTCCAGGGAGGAAGGGGTAGGGGTTGGGGGTGGGAGGGGATTTTAAATGTCAGCATTCCTACTGTATGGAGGAGGGAAGCAGTAGTCCACTGGGGCATGTTAGTGAGAGGATGATCTTTAAGAGCAGTATCCTTACCGATGCTGTACTTTAAAAAGATATTTATGTATGTATGTATGTATACATATCCCTTACATATATATATATGGGAGTGTAAGTGTGCAAGGTCCTTGTCTTCTACCTCGTGGATCCAAGTCCCTAAGGTAGAAGTTTTAACTTTTGCTATTCTTTCATCATGAAAGAGTTGGCAGGTGATTTTAAAAATGCCAGTAGAGTAGATGTAAGTGGAAAGAATGCTTCTCACTTTCGCACATTTTCATCAAGTGGCCTCAGGGAACTGGTTGGAGGGAGGGGATGGGGATGCAGCTCAGTAGAGTGCTTGCCTCGAATACTGGAAGCTCTGAGTCCGATCCACAGTGGAGGTGGGTGCAAAACAATCAGAAGTTCAAGGTCATTCATGGTTCTTATCCGGTTTGAAGCTAGCCATGGATACATGAGATCCTGTCTAAGAAAGAGATAAGTCGAAATAGGATTGGAGGAAAGAGACACTCATGTTTCTAATACCTTCAGCCATGGACTTCTTTTTGTTTTAAATTAATGTTAAATACAACATAACAGGGAAAAATGGATGTAAGCTGGCTATCAAGGTCAGTAATCTTAAGCCAGGCATGGTGGTGTGTGCTTGAAGTCCTAACTCTTGGGAGGCGGAGGAGGATGGGCAGGAATTCAAGGTTGTCTTTAGCTATATAGCAAGTTTGAGGCCAGCCTGGGATACTTGAGATCCTGGCTACAAACAAACAAAACCCAGCATTCTTCTTTCTTTCCTAACAAATCTCCATTTCTCATCTTGGTAAACCACTAATGCATTTTCTAAACTGTCTCTATTAATCCAGGAAGCAGAAAAACAAAAATAAGCTATTAGCTTTATTAAGAAACCTTGTTAAGTTTGGAGACCTGACAGAACCCAGGGCTGGAGCAGATCCATAAGATCAGGGTGGCTTAACTGCCTTTGCAGTCCGTTCCTGCTGCCCTTGACTTTTCTCTATGTCTAGGAATCTGAAATGCCTTTCCACACATAGAACTCCAGAATGGAGTTGGAGAAATAAGAGAAGTCCAGATGGTCAAATGAGGTCACTGCCCAAAGGACAAGGCAGCTAAGGAGCCAGAAGTCACTCAAGAGCCTCAATGAAGACCTTGAGACCAGGATACGATGCTGTTCCCCAGGCTCAGGAAGTTTTGCTATGGAACAGCTGGGCCTGGGAATGTCCTCTGATGTCTCCAGTAACTTGCTGAAGAGTGGCTAAGACCTGATAGTAAGAAGGAGGAGCAGATGGTGGAAATGCTGCTGCAGAGGCAGCCCCAGGCTGTTCTGGCAATGAGCTCAGAGGTCAGGTGGCTGGGATAGCAGCTCAGAGTCTGCATCACTGGTGAACACTAGCTGTTGTTTGCTCTCCTTTTGTAAGAGGTGAACAGCAGACTCCCTTTGACGCAGGAGTCCACTGTAGCCATGAGAAATCTGAATCTCCAGCTTCTTGGAGCTTGGCTTTGAGGTTGAGATAAACATCCACCAAAGCTGTGGATGAACCTCTCTTGGGTTGAGGAAGCTTTGTTTCCCAGGACTGTGAATGCTGGAGTCTTGTAAGGACAGTTGACCCGCAGCTTCGAGCTGTCCCAAGAAGCCTTTTTTTCTTTTGCTAGATGACTTCTTGGAGTTCATTATTCTTATTTAGGTGGTGTGAATGGAAACTTCTGGCATACCACCAGTAGCTCATTTGGAATGTTCTGGAACTATTAAATATTCATATTATTTCTCTCTCTCTCTCTCTCTCTCTCTCTCTCTGTGTGTGTGTGTGTGTGTGTGTGTGTGTGTGTGTTTGAGATGGTCTTGCTATGCAGCCCTGGCTGGCCTGGAACTCACTTTGTAGACTACGCTGGCCTCAAATTTGTAGGTATTGTCTTGCCTCTGCCTCCCAAGTAAAAATGTTTACCCCTTGATAAACAATAATATCCTACTGGGTATGGTGGCTCATGCCTGTAATCCTAGGGCTCTGGAGGCAGAAACAGGAGGCTCACTTCAAGCTCAAGGTCAGCCAGGGATACACATCAAAATCTGGTGTCTCAAACAAAACAAAGTGTCTTGTGGTCATGGACCCATTTAGTTCTTAGCAGTCAGCATTTGAGGAAAATGAGATAGTTTAGGAGTCGTGGCCTGGAAACAGGAGCCCTGGCCTTGGTGCCACCAGAGCTCAAGCTCTGTAGAGGAACAGGCCTGGCCTTTGTTTTCAAAACCAGGAGGAGTTAAGTTGGATAGACTGGAAAGGGGTAAAGCAGGGTCACCAGAGGTGAGCATGAGGAGGCAGAGCTGTGTCCTGCCTGCTCTTGCTGCGTTTCCCTTTGTTCTACTGTGTTCCTGTGGGGGAGCTCACCCTGAAGCTAGCTGACACTGCCCTGCCCTGCCCACCACGCAGGTCAGCCTTGCTCTTCTGCATGTGGAGACCTGAGCTCTGGCCAGCAGCTGACACAGCAGAGGCTGTGACCTTGGCAGGCTGGTGAACAGCAGCTGCTTCCCAGCATTCCCAGTCTGGAGGACCCTTTCTGCCCTGGTGGCCTCCATGGCTGTTGGGCACGCAGATCTGCTATCTCCAGCTTGGCACCACCTCAGGATGGGCCTTCAGTGTGGGGATGGAACTGGTAGTCATCCCGCTGCCTGTGCAGGACTCCTGTGCCTCCAGGACTGTTCAAGGCACTAGAATACGGATATAAAACTGTCTCAGTCTCTTCCTGTTGTTGGGACAAAATACTCTGATTTAAGCAACTTAGGGGGACAGTGAGATGGTTCCGTGGGTATAGGCACTTCTAGGCACTTGCTGACAAACCTAATGATCTGGACCCCACATGGTGGAGAGAAACAACTCCTTCAAGTTGTCCTCTGACTCTCACATAAGAACCATGGTCCAAGTGTGTACCTACATTACAAATACAGTAAATACCTGTACTTAAACTAAGGTTTTAAAAACTCTAAAACAATTTAAAAGAGAAAAGTTTAATTTTAGGTCACAGTTCAAAGGAGTCTATCCTGATGGGGAACTTGAAGCAGCTGGTCACGTGACACCCACAGGAGCCACAGACAGCAATGAGTGCTTGCTAATGTGCTATTGGCTTTCTCTGTTGACACAGCCCAGGATCCCAACCAGGGAATGTACCTGCCCAGTTACCATGGGTCTTCCCACAGCACTTAACCCCCAAAAGATAATCTCTCACTGACCTTCTCAGATGCCAACTTTAAGCTAGGTAATTCCTCATAGGTATACCCAGAGGGGTCCAGGAGGGTTCCAGGAGGCTTGCCTCCTAGTTGATTCTAGATCCTGTTAAGCTGACAATACTACGAACCACACAAACCCAGTTTTAAGGAAATATGCAGTTTTTAAAGACAGAAGAAACATTCAGATATTGTGTGAATTTTTTTTTCCTTTTCCTCCTCCCTCCCTTTTTTTAAAAAAAATTTTTTTTTTAATTTTTTATTTATTTTTTATTTTTGAGAGAGAGTCTCATGCAGCCCAGGCTGGCATTGAAATCATCAAGGAAGACCTTGTATCCCAAACCTCCTCCCTCCACTTCCCAAGAGCTTGGATTTCAGGCAAGGACTATTACATCTAGCACATTTATTTTTTATTTTATTTTATTTTTGGTCTTTTTGAGACAGTGTCTCCCCTGAAATCTCAGATGCCCTGGAACTCACTATTAGACCAGGCCAGCCTTGAACTCACAGAGATCTCCCTGTCTCTGCCTCCTGAGTGCTGGGATCAAAGGTGTGCGCCACCATGCCTGGTACATTTCTATTTTTAAACAAATCTTAAAAGCAGAAAAGACTGGGCATAGCCAAGTTGGGGGAGTGACGATGTAATCAACCTTCAGTAGATCACAGGAAGGCAGGCACGCCGTGGGCAGAGGTGTGGGGGCACCAGGGCAGTGGTGTCTGGGGATGGCACCTTTCATCAGCTCAAGATTTAGCATTTTAAAAAATTTTTTATTTTTATTTTATGTGCCGGAGTGTATTGCCTGCATGTACGTAAGTGCACCCACGTTGTGCAAAGCTTTCTGAGGCCAGAAAAGGACATTGAATCTCCTGGAACTGGAGTTACAGATGGTTGTTGGCCACCATGTATGTGCTGGGAACTGAGTCTAGATCTTCTGCAAGAACAGAACAGTCAGTGCTCCTAACGGCCGAGCCATCTCTCCAACCTGTTTTGTTTTTGATATAGGGTCTCACTATGCAGCCCTGGCTGGCCTGGAACTTGTTATGTAGCCAAGGATGACCTTGAATTTTTGATCCTTCTACTTCTACCTCCCAAGCACTAGGATTACAGGCATGTACCATCCTCTCTGGCTTTGATGTGATTCTGGAGGTCAAACCCAGGGCTTTGTGCATGCTAAGGACAAGCTGTGTCCTCGGCCTCCAGAGACTTTATGGCTAAGTTACTGAGAATTCTTTTCTTGCTCTTTTTATATTTTTATTTTAAAGACATTTAAAAATTTTAAAGAATTATTCTTATTTTGTGTGTTATGGGTGTTTTCCTGCATGAATGTGTGCATACCACATGTATCCAATGCCCATGGAGGCCAGAAGAGGGCATAACATCACCTAGAACTGGAGTTAACGATGGTTGTGAACTGCCATGTGGGTGCTGAGAATCAAGTCCAAGTCCTCAGTAAGTACTCTTAACTGCGGAGTCTTCAGTATATATAACATATATATATATATATATATATATATATATATATATATATTTTTTTTTTTTTTTCCCCAGACAGGGTCTTGCTCTGTAGTTCAAGCTGGGTTTGAACTCATGATCTTCCTGCCTCAGCTTTCCAGGTGTTGGGATTACTAGTGTAGATTTTCCAGCCTCAGCACTGTTGACATTTTTGAACTAAGGATTGGTTGGTGTGGAGGCATATGCATCTAATCCCAACTACTCAGGAAGCTCAGTCAAGAGGGCTGCAAGTTCAAGACCAGTTTAGGGGCAGGGCACACGCCTTTAATCCCAGCACTTGGAAGGCAGAAGCAGACAGGTTTCTGTGAGTTCAAGGCCAATCTGGTCAATATAGGGAGTTCCAGGCCAGCCAGGACTACTCAGTGAAACCCTGTTTCTAAAAAGAAGATGAGCTTGAGAGACTTAGTGAGGCCTCATTAAAAAAAAAAAAAAAAAATGGCAGACCCAAAGTGAGGAGTTGAATCCCCAGGGCAGAGAAAACAATAAGGTCACAAGTCTAGAGTCAAATCTCTGGAGCCCAACTGAGGTTTAGAGGGAATGGAGCTGGCCAGGACTCAGCCTCCATGTGGAAACTAGTTCTGCTTCCCAATAACCCTGTGGTACCAGCTCTCTGCAAAGAAGTGAGTTCACAAGCAGGATTCCTTGCTTCACCCTAACCCAGGAAATGGAAGAGTTACACTTTGCAGTTTCCTCAGATTCAGGGCATTCCCTACACGCTACTGCTCCCAGCACTGAGACTGGCCCTGGGCGGTATTACCAAAGTTCTTACCTGTGTCTGTCATGTCATTTAGTTATTTTTGAAGACATGTTTTCACCTAGTTGGCTTGGATTTCAGTATGTAGATCAGGCTGGCCTTGAACTCACGCAGATCTGTCTGTCTCTGCCTCCCGAGTGCTGGGATTAAAGGCAAGGTGTGGGCCACCACCCCTAGCTGCCATGTCATTTTTTGAGACAGGTTCTCAGGTAGCCCAGACTAGCCTCAAACTCACTATATGACATTGAACTTCTGATTCTCCTGGCTTCTCCCCCTCAAGCACTAGGATTACAACTTGTGCCACCACAATCAGTTTAGGTGGTACCGGGGATGGAACCCAGGGCCTTGAGCATGCTGGGCGAGCACTCTACCACCTGAACTACAGCCCTGCCCTCACTGCATTTTTTCAGTCAGTCTGGACCTCAAGTCTAAAGAACCCTAAAAACTTGTAGCCTTGCAAGTGACAAGGAAGAGAACAATCTAGAAGAAATACTTGATCCATTTTATTTCTAAAACTTCTCATGTTCCTGACACAGCTTCCCACTGGGTAACTTCAGGTGAAAACCAGGGTTGGGACCACAGGTAATCTGACCATCCTGGCAATTGGCTGATGCCCTGGAAAAAAATCTGTTGGGCAACTCTTTCCTGGGCAGTGAGTGGGTGCAGGCCTCAGCTGTCAGAAAGAAGGCAGCCAGCTCCAGGGGTTGTGGAGACTGGGATGCGGGGGGCGGGGTGTTCCCGGGATGGGGTTCCCCATGATGGGGCTGGGGAATTTGAGTGCAGCAGGCCTTCCTCTCAGGAGCATCACATGTGGTCGGTTTTTACTGGCAGCTCAGCACAGGCACTTGACAATGATTCCTCTATTTCAGTACATAGTCTCTTTCTACCCACTGCTGTGGTGGACGCTTCCCTCCCCCAGGCTTTGCAGCCCACTCCTATACATTCTTTCTTCTTTTTCTAATAGCTGGAATTTCACTATGATGCCCTTACTGACCTCAAACTCCCAAGCTCAAGTGCTCTTCCTGCCCAGGCCTCCTGCATAGCTGGGACTACAGCTTATGCTACTAGACATGAAGACTTTTTTCTTTGTCTTTTTTAAAAATCTGTGTGTGTTTGTGTGTGAGTGTGGGGGCAAGTGTGCCATAGTGTGTGTGTGGGGGTCAGAGGACAACCTTGCTGTCAGTCTCTGCCCTCCATCTTATTTGAAGCAGGTCCCTATTGTTCTCTGCTGCAAATGTCAGGCTAGTTGACTGAGGAACTGCCAGTGATTCTCCTGTCTCCTAACTCCCATCTCACCATAGCATTGTTAGCATTATAGGCATGCATTACTGTGTCCTGCTTTATATACGTTCTGGGGATCCAAACTCAGGCCTTCATGATTGCTCATCCCGCACTTTACCCACTCAGCCGTCTTCCCAGCCCACATTAAAAATTTTAATGTATTTCTTATATTTTATTATTTCTATTCTTAAATTATTTTATTTATTATTTTCATGTTATATGTATGAGTGTATTATCTGCATATATGATGCCCTTACTGACCTCAAACTCCTAAGCTCAAGTGCTCTTCCTGCCCAGGCCTCCTGCATAGCTGGGACTACAGCTTATGCTACTAGACATGAAGACTTCTTTCTTTTTCTTTTTTTAAAATCTGTGTGTGAGTGTAGGGTCAAGTGTGCCATGGTGTGTGTGTGGTGGGGGGGGTCAGAGGACAACCTTGCTGTCAGTCACTACACATATGTAAATGCACCTGTTTTGTGTAATGCCCATAGAGGTCAAAAGAGGGCACTGGATCCCCTGGTTCTCATATACTATACTATAATATAGACTGGGCTCAAACTTGTGATCCTCCAGCCTCAGCTACCCAAGTGCTGAGATTACAGGTCTGTACCACCATGCCTAGCTTCCTCCTTTTTCTCCTTCCTTCCTCCCTTGCATGGTGATTGAATCCAGGACCTCTTCCATGCTAGGCAAGAGTGTGCTACTTAATCACATCCCAATCTCTCATTCTTTACAGTACAGAGTAGTGGCCATCTGTGGGAAGACAGTTTTGATTTCTGCCCTTAGCCTATCTGAAGTCCCTCTGTGTGCTCTTTTAACAGCTTAGCCTTGTTTCTTTCTCAGTCCCTGTCCCTTCAGCAAATGAGTGTTATGTGCTCAGTAGACCACATACCACGGTTGTTCTGGATAGGGCTCTGCATTTGCAAACAGTGGCCTGGTTTATTCCCTCCATGAGGAGGGGAAGCTCTCCATCCCTGGTGTCTAGGACAGTGCCTGCACATGGTGGGAGACACATGGTTCCCCCGGGCTCTATGGTGTTTCCTTCGAGGGAGCACAGATAACTTCAGTTTAGAGGGGACCATGAACTCTTGTGCTGGGGAAAAAGCAAGGAGCCAGACTGCTGCTTCCTATAGAGGGGCCAGAGACAGGGGTGGAAACCAGGAAGGAGGAGCAGGGACTGGGGTGGGCTTCAGTCGGTGGCTACTGCTTTTCTCTTTGCACCTGACCTTGCAAGGTGTCAGGTGATGTAACGGCCGGGCCCCAGCTCAGTTTGAAAACTGCAGGGCTCTTTGGTGCTTGGCAACAACCCTGACTGCCCAGCACAGAAGCTGGGTGTGTCTGCTGGGCAGGAAGCCACTAACTCAGCCCCAACAGCCAGGGCCTCTCCTCCACTTCCTCTAGGCCCAAACTCCACCCCCCCAGTCAACCAGTACTTAGTGCTTAGGGCCTCACGCTGTAGCCCAGGCTGATCTGGAACTCAGTATAACAATCCAGGCTGCCCTCCAACTCATGGCAACCCTCCTGCCTCAGGGTCCCAAGTCTGGGATGAGCCATCATACCCACTTGGGGCCCAAGTGGGACGTCTCTAGCCAGGATCACTTCCACCACTTTCAGAGGGTGTCAGGCGCCTCCTCTCTGAGCTTCAGTTCCTCCATCTGTCTGGTCCCTGTCTCCTTGTCAGATGAGCAACATAGCACAGCACCCGAGGCCAGAAAAACCTCAGTAAGTGCTTAGGGGAAAACTCAGTAATTCTTTCTCAGCTGACCTTTGCATCTTGTTCTAGAGCCTCTCTCAAGCCAGGGGCAACCCCTCGTTCTTACCCTTGGGTTTGCTCTCGTTATTTTTATTGTTGTTTTCTTTTTTCTGTAACTTTTCATTTCTGCATTCTACCCATGGGATTCTGATCTCACCTGCCTACTGTTCCCCTTCTCTTTCTTCTTAAAGGCTTAATCTTCCTCATGGAGGACTTCCAGCTGGGCCTGTTAACCCACCTCTCAAGAGGTAGAGGCAGGAGGATCAGGAGTTCAAGGTTATTCTTGCCTAAGAAGGGAGTTGAGGCTAGCCTGGGCTATATAAGACCTTAAGTCTCCCCCGCTCCCCAACACACACACCAAAAAAAGTGGGACTGGAGAGATTGCTCAGTGCTTAAGGACACTGGCTACTCTTTCAGAGAACCCAGGTTCAGTTTCCAGCACCTACATGGCAGCTAACAGTGCAAAAGGATCTAACGCTCTCTTTTGACCTCCATGTGTGTTGAATACATAAATACACTTATCTACCAGCGGGCAGCACTCATACAAATAAAAATAAATAGTTTGGCATGATGGTGCAAGCCTTTAATTAGAGCATTTGGAAGAAAAAGGTAGGAGGATCTCTGTGAGATAGAGGTCAGCCTGATCTCCATATCAAGTTCCAGGCCAGCTGGGGCTACAGGGAGACCCTGTCTCAAAAAAAGAAACAATAAATGGACTGAAGACATCCCTCAGTGGTTAAGCGCACCGGCTGCTCTTGCAGAGGACCTGGGTTTGATTCCCAGCACCCACATGGGGACTAACAACCATCTGTCAGTCCAGTTCCAGGGAATCTGACGCCCTCTTCTAACCTCCTTGGGCACTGCATGATACCGGCGCACCTACCTATCTGCAGGCAATACACTCATGCACATAAAATAAAAATAATAAATAAAAAATTTTATGTCTTAAAAAAGATCAATGAATAAATAAGCAAATAAATAAAAATTTAAAACTTTGTTTAAAGTGCCCAAATCTTTATTGAATGATTCAATGAATCTGTAGTTAGTAGATCTGCTCATCTACTTTTCAGATTAAAAACAGAAATTGACCTGGGGACAGTGGTGTGTGCTTTTGTCTCAGCTATTCCAGAGCCAGAGCATCCTGTGAGCCCAGGCAGTTGTGGTCAGCCTGGGCAACATAGTGAGACTCTGTCTCAAACCCAGAATGTTTCTAGTACCACAGAAACAGAAGCCTTCCTTCTTCCTTCTCCCACCAGTGATGCCCTGAAGGATAATTCCTCTGTGATGTCTGTTGCCTGAGGGTTGTGTTTCTGTTTCTAAACCAAATGGGATCATTTTTGTGTGTGGTTCTTTGTGCTCAGAATTATGTCGTTGAAATCCATCCTCTCCTATTTGCTATGTCTTGAAACCAGGACATGGCAGCTCTTTCTGCCAGGACACAGCATGCCCTCTCCTGGCCCACACAGGCCAGGCCCCAGCTCCGCCACCTCCCCCTTCCTCATCTGCATGTTTAGTTATCCTTGTTGATTCACTGTATGGTTTTGGATTCACCATGTAGACAAGGGTGACTCGAACTTGCAACCCTCCTACCTTAAGTCTCCTGAGTACCTGGGATTACAAGCATGTGCCACGATGCCTCACTCCTCCTGTCTGATTTTTGTGGATTAGTTTCTGTATTTCAGAATTCTTGTGAGTTTCAACTGAGCTAATACACATTACATACACATTACATTCTCAGAGCACCGGAAGTTAGTGAATGAGAGCCCCGCCCATTGTGAACCCTCTGATCGTCTTCCTTTTCTAAATCCTTGTCCATCTCCCTGTCTTCTCACTCCTTTAAAGAATTGCCTGTCTCACTAATAATTCCCCAAGTAGAAACCGTGTCTCCATTTCACTGTATTTCTTCAACAGATATTTGTGTAGTGTATACTATACTCTTTTTTCTTTTTTCATTTTTAAAAATTAAG
Organism: Eospalax fontanierii; assembly: GCA_035773235.1. Lineage (NCBI taxonomy): Eukaryota > Metazoa > Chordata > Mammalia > Rodentia > Spalacidae > Eospalax > Eospalax fontanierii. Next base: position 15,516,164 of record CM069553.1, read on the forward strand.
TCCAGTGGGATGGAAAGATGTGCCCAGCAGTTAGGAGCACTGGCTGCTCTTGATTCCTGGCACCCACATGGCACCTAACAACCGTCTGTAATTCCAGTGGGATCTGACACCCACTTCTGACTTCCGAGGATACTGCATGACACGGGTGTACTTACAAACACGCAGGCAATACACTCATGAACATAAAATTTAAAAGAAATAAAAAAAATAAAATATTTTAAAACTTAAGCTTATCATGGTGATGGACAACTTTAATCCCAACATTTGGGAGACAGCGGCAGACAGATCTCTGTGAGATCAAGACCAGCTTGGTCTACATAGCAAAATCCCAGGCTAGCTGGGGCTACAGGAAGACCCTATTTAAAAACAAACAAACAAACAAAATAAATAACAAAACTAATATAAAAATCAAGAGGGAAATTTAGCTTACAAAGTAACAGGTTTCCATAGAAATTTTAAAAAAAGATTTATTTATTCTTATCTTTTCTGTGATTGAGTGTTTTGACTGCATGGATGGATGTGTATCACATGCCTGCCTGGGGCTTGTGGAGCCCAGAAGAAGGCGCTGAACCTCCTGGAGCTGGAGTTACAGGTGGTCGTGAGCTGCCCGTGTGCTGGGAACCAAACCCAGGTCCTCTAGATCAGCCAGTGCTTTTAACCACTGAGCCACCTCTCCAGATTTTGTTTTGGTCGATTCTCCGTCCCACATCCCTGCTCTTCCTCCTGTCCCTGCTCCCTTCTTTCTCATTTTACCCTTCCACAGCCTAGTCTGTGTGTGGAGACAGAAGGAGTGACCTTTCTTCCCACTGTGCGGGGCCTGGAATGGAATTCTAGTTCCAGTTTGGTGAGAGATGCCTTTACTGTCTCGCCTGCTCTCCACCCCTCTTTCCTAGTAGTTTCTCCTTTGATTTTGTTCTGTTGTCTTTCCTACTCTCTCCCTTAAAGTCTATTTTTTTTTCCCCTGTCTCATGGTTTCCTTTCTAGTTTCCCAGCCTTTACCCATATTTACGCCCACATGGATACACATAACAATTAGAGGCTAAGATTTGCATATGAGAGCAAGCATATGATATTTGTCTTCCTGAGCCTGAGTTACCTCGCTTATTAAAATGTTTTTCAGTTACATTCATTTTCCTGCAAATTTGATAACTTTGTTTTTTTTTTCTTTATGGCTGAATAATATTCCATTGTTTACACATGCTACCTTTCCATTATTCACTCGTCTGCTGGTGGATATCCTTTGATGGACATCTAGGCTGCTTCCATTTACTTGCTATTCTGAAAAGAGCAGCCATATGTACAGAGGAGTACATACTGTACTATTCCAGCACTGAACTGAGGGTGGGATAGAAAGTCCTTTCCTTGAATAGGTTTTTTTTTTTTTTTTTTTTTTTTGAGATAGGGTTTCCCTTAGCCCCAGCTGACCTGGATCTCAATACATCGACCAAGCCAGCCTCGATCTCACAGAGATCAGCCTGCCTCTGCCTTCCAAGTACTGGGATTAAAGGCATGTACCACCATGCCTCTCCTTAAACAATCCTTTTAATGGGAGGAAAAAGATCACAAGAAAAGCAAAAGAACTAAGATCATTGCAGGTAGTGCTAAGCCCAGTGAATGAAATGAAACCATGTGGGGTGACAGAGGGGTTGGGGTGCCATCTAAGCAGGGACAGGAGAGGAGGCCTTCCAACAAAGACCTTCAGGTGGATGGCCAGAATGAGTGGGAGAACAAGTGCAAAGGCCCTGAGGCAGGCAGTGTATACTGTCTGTGAGAGGAACAGTGAAGAAAGCAGGCTGCTGGGGCTCAGGGAGCAAGACGAGATGAGGCTTGTGAGACAAACAAAACCTTACAGGTTATGGGTTCAGGTTCTTTCCAAGAGCCACAAGGAACCAAAGAAGGTGTTAAGCGTGGAGATCCCGGTTTGCTTCTATCAGTGGTGCTGAGAACAAGAGACACTACTGAATTGGTCACAACACAACCGTGACAGACTGGCCCACAAGAGCAACTCTCAGCTTGCTGTCATGTTGAAAACCTGATCATTGTGTGAGGTCTTACTGTTTAGTGAGGACACATGAGGACAGAGAAGCTCAGCTATTTCTAGACGTTTTTTTCCTCTCCCTTGCCCATCCTGTCTAGCTTACTTCCCTCAGAGATATGCTGTAGAGATGAAACAGGCAAGCCTGGGCCAGTGAGAGGAAAAGCAATCCGGGAACAGGTTGGGTGAGTTCTCTTTTTTAAAAATATTTTATTATTTTTATTTATTTTATGTGTATTAGTGTACTGCTTGCTTGTGTGTAAGTGCACCTGTGTCATGCAATGCCTTTGGAGTCAGAAGAAGGCATCGGATTCCCCTAGAAATGGAGTTACAGATGGTTGTGAGCTGCCATGTGGGTGCAGGGAATCAAACCTGGGTCTTCTGCAAGAGCAGCCAGAGCTCTCAAATGCTGAGCCATCTCTCCAGCCCCTATAATTATTGTTTAACCATGGTCTCATGTAGCTCAGGCTGGCTTCAGAGTTGCTATGTGACCAAGGATGACCCTGAATTCCTGCTCTTCCTAACTCCATCTCCTAGTGCTAAAATTATAAATGTGTACCAGCACATCTGGCTTTAAAAATTTTATATTTATGGGGCTGAGAGATAGCTCAGCAGTTACAAACACTGGCTGTTCTTGAAGAAGACCCCAATTCAAATCCCAGCACTCACATGGTGGCTAACAACTGTTTGTAACTCCAGTTCCAGGGGACCCAACACCCTCTTCTGTCCTCTGCCAGCCTACATGACTTACACACATGCAGGCATAAGACTCATACACATAAATTTTTAATTACATTATTTGTTTGTGTCTGTCTGTCTGTCTGTCTGCATATATGGACAGACATGGGGACAACTAACTTGTCAGTTGATGCTCTTTCACCCAGTGGGTCCCAGAGATTGAACTCAAATTGTCAGTCTTGACAGCAAGCACCTTTACCCATAGAGCCATTGCATGCTCTCTCCTACCTACCCCACTTCTTAAGGGTTTCGTTAGTTTATTAAATCATACTGGTATTCTTTTGGGAACAAACATACAGACAAGTAGGCTACAGTGAGGAAATCTTACTTTTTGTGAGTTAAGAAGTCACAGGACAATTCCAGATACTTTTTTTCAGTGATGTTTCTTATCATTGTTCTGAAGCTACAGGTGGCACTCAGCCCCCCCCCCCCCGAACTGCCACAAATGAAGCAAATCCCTATTTGAATCCTTTCAGTAACATACCTGTTCAGGAAACATTGTTTGCAATGTTTCACATGAGTGTCAAACTTTATCTCCAAACTCTATTTCCCACCTATGGATCCCTCAGTCCTCGGGCAACCAGCTTCTTCAGCACAGTTTCTGACCATGTCCTTTTGATTCCCCACTGTCTGCAATCCAGAAACTTCAATTTAGTTTGATCATGTTCCTGTTCAGGTCCAGAGGCCACGTCTGACAGCACTGACCTCTTAGTATTTAACTTGTTTGCTTTGTCTCAAGATAGGGTCTTACTATGTAGCCCTGGCAGGCCTAGAGCTCTCTATGTAGTATAGAGACTGGCCTCAGACTCACAGGATCTGCTTGCCTCTGTCTCTTGAGTGCTGGGATTAAAAGGTGTGTGCCACCACATCTGGCCTATAAATTTTTAAAAATGTATTTTATTTTTATCTTCTGTGTATGAGTGTTATGCCTGCATGTGTGTAAGTGCACCCAGTGCCATGTAAGTGCCATGCGGTGCTGGCGAGGACAGAAGAGGGCGTTGGATCCCCTGGAACTGGAGTTACAGACAAATGTTAGCCACCATATGGGTGCTGGGATTTGAACCCAGGTCTTCTGAAAGAACAGCCAGTGTTCTTAACCACTGAGCCATCTCTCCAGGCCCCCTGGCCTATAACTTAAAAACAACAACAACAACAACTATTATCAAAAATTTTGTCGATATACTTTTATTTTGTATGAATGTTATGTCTGCACGCATATAGGTGCACCCAAATTGTACAATGCCCGAGGAGATCTAAAAAAGGGCATCGAATTCCCCGAACTGGAATTAAGTTAGCTGCCATGTGAGTGGCTAGGAACTCAACCCAGGTCATCTGCAAAACCAGCCAGTGCTCTTAACTTCTGAGTCATCTCTCCAGCCCCAATATAACTTTTTGAAAAAAATGGAACAGGTTTTGCCATGTAGCCTAGGCCAGGCTAGAACTTATGGCAATCTTCCTGCCTCCACTTCCCAAGTATAGGATTGTAAGTGTATGCCACTATTCCTGACTAAGAGATACTTTATTTTAATTTAATGTAATTTTTGGCAATGAACTTTATGAAATATTATACATGAGAAATCACATAAAAGAAATGTACAAATACAATAGAGAATTAGGAAGCAAATATCTATGCCCCCATCTTCAGGCTGTGAGCATCAGGGGGCTGCATCCCTCGACTTTTGCAGGTTATAAGCCCCTGAGATGCCACCTGTAATTGGGTTTTTATGATAATGGTTTTGTTTTCTCTGTAGTTTCACCACCTGTGAATCACAGAGAGCATCTTCAGTTAGAGTTCACTCAGGTGAACCCCAAGAGCACAGACCACAGTCTTCTCTTTCATGCAAGGTCTAGTTCTTCCTGCCCCACAGCAGACCTGGGGACAGGTGGGGTGTAAGGTCTTGAAGTTTCTCTCACTCAGCCTGTGTTTAGCATTGAAGGCCTCTGCACGCAGACAGAATCTTCCTCTGGCCTTCCTCTGAGATCCCACTGCAGGCAGCAGCAGCTTGGGGAGTCCTGGTACAGAAGCCGAGGGCCGATCCAATGACTCCCAAAGTTCTCTGGGGGTTTGGAAGAGACAAGGATGGCTGTTGGCAGAGATAAGTGGAGCTGGCCGTGTGGAAGGGATACTGTTATGTTCATTTATGTGTCACTTGGCAAACTGTGCATGCGTGTGTGCATGTGTGTATGTAGGTGTGTGTTTGTGTGTTGGTATGAAGATCAAACCTGTTTGTTAGCCAAATGTTCTACCTCTTAGCTAGACCCTAAACCCATTTATTAACTTTTTTCTTTGGAGACAAGGTTTCATGTAGCCCAGGCTGAACTTGAACTTAAAAACTTTTTAAATTATATTTATTTATTACGTGTGTGTGTGTGCGTGTGTGTGTGTGTGTGTGTGAGTGTGGAGGTCAGAGGATAACATGGAGTTGTTTCTTTCCATCTACTACTATGTAGGTTTCAGGGATCAAATTCAGGTCATCAGGCTTGACAGTAAGTGCCTTTATCCACTAAGCCCTCTCACCAGCGCCGAACACAAGACTCTCAATGAAATCACTCCAGCACCTCTGTCCCTTGTCTGCAATCCTAGGCACACCCACCTCTCTGTAGATAATCTCACATCTCTATCTCCCTCAGGTCCTATACCCGTCCCACCCTCAAATGTCTAGAAGTTCAGAAGTGCCATCAGCGCCTCAAAGTCACCCTCTGGTTCTTTCCTGCTCCTGTGTCTGCAGCACCTTCATCCACAATTGGCTTCTCTGCCCCTCTTTATCTTGCAGCATGGTGGATCCTGTGCCTATATAATCTGCATTATTTCTAGAAGCTTCCTTTCTAGAAGCTTGGGAGAACATGTCTTAGTTTTCTGTTTTTGTTTATAAAGCCAAGAAGGACCTTGAACTTCTGATCTCCCTGACTCCATCTTTCTAGACCTGTGTTTACTGTCATTGGGCCACTTTATCCAGTCAGTTTGGTTTTTTTTGTTTTGGATTTTTAAGATAAGTCTCATGTAGCCCAGGCTGGTCCAAGCTCTCTATGTAGCCATGGATAACTTTAAACTCTTGATCCTCCTGCCTCTACTTCCTAGGTGCCGTGCTGGGATTACAAGAATGAACTACCAACAAGACCAGAAAGACCCTCACAAACACTTCTAACACAATCTTTGACCAACTCTCTGGGCATGAGTCAAGTTTACGTACAAAATTAACCATCACACCTTCTACCACATAGCTCATGCCACAACTGGACTGAGTTAATTAGCATCATGCCCGCTGTGGTTTCTGGCCCTTCTGCTCCTGTTCATGCTGTGACCTTTTGCCTGAAACACGCTTTCTGCTTATCCATCCTGTCTCTCTTTCCCACCATAGATAACACCTTAAAATTTTTGTTTTGTTTTATTTTTACATTTACTTATTTCTTGTATGCATGTGTCACAGTGCCAGTATGGAAGTCAAATGCCAACTTTTTGAGAGTTGGTGCTCTGATATATGAAATATATCATGTGGGTTTCAGATATTGAACTCAGAACTCAGGCTTGGTAGCAAGCCCCTTTAATACCATGTTACTGGCCCTCTTTTTCTGTTTTTTTTTTTTTGAGACAAAGTCTCACTGACTTCAAACATATCACTCAAGTTAGCCTCAAACTCCTCATCTTAATTCCTCAGCCCCCAAGTGGATCACAAGTGTGCATCAGCTCACCTGGCTTGGACACAGCTCCGGTCAACACCAACCTGTGTACATTCCCATCTCTCTGTTTCGATAGATTCCACAGTTCTCTTAGCTGTCTGCAAAACTCCTATTTTTGTTATCTTCGAAGGACTAGCCTGAGCTTAGTATTTCTATAATGCCTTGTATTTAAAGTATACTGTGAGGCTGTCAAGATGGCTTAATTGTCAAAGCCCTTGCTGCCCAAGCCTGACAACCTGAGTTCAATCCCTAGAACCCACATAAATGTGGAAGGAGAGAAGTGATTTATTAAAGTGTCTTCTAACCTCTTCTTGTTGGCCAACACACAGGGTTGGCCAGGGTCTCTTACTGGTCTGGAGCTTGCTGACTGATGAGGCAAGGCTAGCTCAACAGCAAGCCCCAGTGATCCCTGTCTCTCTTTCCACAGTCCTGGAATTGCAAGCACTTGCCACCATACTCAACTTTCCTATAAGTACTGGGGATCTGGAGATGGAGTTTGGGGCCTTCTGTTGGCAAAGCAAGCACTTTGCTGACTGTGCCCTCTCCCCAGACTGAGAGAAATAATTCCTAACTCAGAGGGTAGCTATATTAAATCAGTCACTTGTTCAGGTGACCTTAGCAGTGAACTGTATGTTAGTACCACGCATACAGCAAACACTCTAAAATGTAGGTATTCATGTGTAATTAGAAAGTACCGAGGTCGTGGGGATGAGCCCTGTGATGGCATTAGTGTCCTTTAAGATGAGGAGAGAGCCAAGCTAGTAGCTTGCTCTGTCTCATCATGAGATGCAGTCCATCCTATTAGGATACAGCAAAAACATCCTCCCCAGATGGAAGTACCATGCTTTTAGGCTTTCCAGCGTCCCAAAGTACAAGTCAAAACCACCTATATTCTGTGTAAAAAAACAAATCCATGGCTGGGTATATATGCCTGTTATCTCAGCATCGGAGAAGCTAAGGCAGAAGGGTCAGAGATTTGAGGTCTGCTTGGGCTCCAAACCAAGACACTGTAAAAAGAAGGGGAAAAAAAAGAGAGTGGTGATGGCCGGGTGTGTGGTGGCAAGATGGCTCAGTGGGTTAAGACGCTTGTCAAAAAGCAGGACCTGAGTTCCATCCCCAGGACCCAAACGGTAGAAGGAAAGAAAAACTGGAAGTTGTTCTTTGACTTCCACATGCATGCCACCTGCCCCTCCACAAATAAATAAATAAATAATACATAAATAAATAGTAAATACAATAATAACAAATTTTAAAAGGAGGGGCTGGAGAGATGGCCCAACAGTTAAGAGCCCTGGGTGCTCTTGCAGAGAACCTGGGCTCAGTTTCCAGCATCCACATGGTGGCTAACAACCACCCATAATTCTAGTTCCAGGAGATCCAACACCCACTTCTGGCCTCCGTAGGCATTGCATATACATAGTGCATTTACATACCTGCAGACAAAACACTCATACACATAAAAATAAGTAAAAATATTAAAAGGGAAAAATATCAAATGAAACTGTAAGGCAATATAAGTACTATATTAAATATATTGGAATTAGGTGTCTTTCTTGGTCAAATAGTAGGCATGGAGGATAACCTTGAACTGTAATCCTCCTGCTTCTAACTCCAAGTTACCTCCTGGATGCAGTGTCATGCTGTTAAGTGAACTTTTTTTTCTTTTGAGACGGGGTCTCCCAGTAACCCCAATTGGTCTGGAACTTGTTATATAGACCAGACCAGGCTGGAGCCTTGATCTCATAGAGCTCCATCTGCCTCTATCTCCTGAGTGCTAGGATAAAATAATTTTTTTGAGATAGAATGTTATGTATCCCAGGATGGACTTGAGCTCTCTATGCAGTCAAGGAGACCTCGAACTACTGATCCTCCTGCTTCTGAGGCTTGTCCATAATCACCAAGCCACCAAGACAACTCAGGTGTCTTTCATCTTGCTTTTTAAATTTTATGTATGTATGCATGTATGAATATCTGTATGCATGCATGTATGTATATGTGTGTAGAGTTCAGAGGACAACTTGCACTATGTTTGGTTGATTTACACAGTGCTGGGGATCAAGTCCAGTGTTTTGTGCATGCTAGACAAAGCACTCTACCAACTGAGCTGTATTTCCAGCTCATAAATGAACTATTATTATGATAAGCTCTCCATCTGGGCATGGTGGCACATGCCTTTAGTACAAGCACCTCGGAGGTGGAGGCAGGAGGATCTCTGTGACATTGAGGGCAACCTGATTTACACAGCAAGTTCCAGGCCAGCCAGGGCTACATAGTGAGGCCCTGTCACAAAACAAAAAAGCAAAGCAAAACAAAATGAAAGATAAGCTCTCCAATTTTGGAAAGCATCAGAGAATATTCTCCTGTAACTTGCACACTAGCAGGGAAGACAGCTAAGAAATGGGTGCTGTGAAGAATGGATGATCTGGAAAGATAGCAGGCATTGAGAGAGGAGAGCCAACCAAAGGTCCAGGAAAGAGGAGTCTGATAGAGTAGGTTCAGGGCCTTCTTGTGGGGGAAAAGTTGTTAACTCTAGGCAAAACTCAGAGCAATATTTAACTCTCACTCCAGGTCATGGCCTCTCTCTGAGAAGCAAAAAAGGCCCAGGTGTGGGTACATACGGGCACTTGGTAGGTGGAGGAGGAGGATTAGGAGTTTAATGTTATCCTTGGCTACATGAGTGAGTTCAAGGCCAGGCTGGGCTACATGAAACCACATCTCAAAAAAAAAAAAATTTAAAGATAATACTTATAATACATTGATTCCCAAAGTTACAAGGATCAAAAGTGATTGCACTTTGCACACCTCAGTTCAGTTTTTATTTCTGATCTTCTAGAGACAGGGTCTCCCTGCAGCCCCAGCTGGCCTGCTATACTCTACGTAAACCAGACTGGTCTTGAACTCACAGAGATCCACTTGTCTCTGCCTCTCGAGTGCTGGGATTAAAGGCATGTGTCACCATGTTCTGCTCCAGTTCGTGGTTTTATTACAAATAAAAACACTGTTAACAGGGGCTGGAGAGATGGCTCAGCGGTTAAGAGCACTGGCTGTCCTTGCCCAGCACTCATATGGCGGCTAACAACCCTCCATAACTCCAGTTCCAGGGAACGGGAACCTAACACCCTTTTCTGGCTTCCGCTGGTATTGCACGACTCGAGTGCACTAGTATGTAAGGCATAAATGTAATACTCATGCACATAAAATAAAAACAAACATACTAACAAAACGCCATTAACAGGTGCAGCACGCCCAAACTCCAGCTTGGGTTTGAGAGGAGCGCCGATCTGCGCGTGCGCCCAAGGTGGGCGGGACCCTAACTCATCTCCGGGCCGCCTCAACCCTTTTTCCTTCTTCGGCCCTCCCACTTCCGCGGGCACCCAACCGTGCGTCTCCTGCGTGCTGACGTCAAATGCGTGCCCCTGTCCGGCAGCTGAGGAGGCCCCGCGCAGTGCTGCCAACGCCCCGGCAGAGAAGCTGAGGTGAGTGCGGGGCCCGAGCCTCCCCGCGGGAGCGGCTCCCGCAGCGCCTGGTCCTGGCCGCGCGGTCTTCGGCCTCCCTCGGTCCTCGTGGACACTCTAGGTCGGGGATTCCCGGGGCCTGCGGAGCGCGAGCGAGCGGGGGACGGAGGGCGTGAGGGAGCGCCGGGATCGCTTGTGCCCGCGGCCCGGGGTCTGGAGGAGAATCGCGTTTGGGTCTCGGCGGCGGGGCTGTGCGGCCGGGGCGGGCGGGGAGCGGCGCGGCCGGCGGCGGCGGGGGCGGCGGAAGGCGCGGCCCGGCCGAGCTGTCAGCGGGGCGGCGGGAGGAAGGGGTCACACCCATTCTAGCCGGCTCCCCTCCCCCTCGGGCCGCCGGGCGGGCTGCAGGGCCGCGGGGCCGCGGGGCGGCGGCGTGGCGTGGCGGGGTGGCGGGGCGCCTGGTGCGGGGCCGGGCGAGGCTGGGCTCTGGGGCCGGCGCTGCCTCTGCTCGGCGGCCTCGACTTCCTGCTTCCCCGGCCGCTGCCGACATTTTGCGGCGGGCGGGGGAGGGGAGCGGAACTGCGGTCTTGGGGCTCGGCCGGGACGAGGCGACCTCGCCCCGCTCACACGGCATCCCCTCGCCCGCGCATCTCCGTATCCCTGCGTCCCCGCATCCCTGTGGTCCTCACCGAGCCTCGTGGTCCTCCCTGGCCCCCATCTTCGGGTCCGGCCTCCCAGCCTGATCTTTAGCTTTTCCAGCTCGGGCTGCTTTAGTTGCAACGCGTTTCGGGGACTCCCTTAGCCGTGCGGAGCCTCGTTTTCTAGGAGGAAATTTTCTTTGTTCTTGCACCCCCCTTTTCCTCCCTTCTCCTCCCTTCTTTAAGAGAAATGCAGTGTGGACGATTACGTCATCGCAGTTTAAGGGGTGAGAGTTTTAACTCCTACAAGTCAAGGACTCTCTAAATTAAGACAGCTTTAGTGGGTCACGACTCCTACTTGCTAGCCCTTCGAATTCAGATAGGAGTTCATGGCCGTCTCAAATGCATCTGAAATACGGGAAGGTTTAAACTCTCAGGCTTCCTTTTTTTTTTTTGGGCCAGGGACTAAAGCGAAGACAGCACTATCTGCAGCCGTAACTTTACAGGTCCCCTTGACTGTACTGGGTGAACTTAGCTGTGGGAGCAATTCTTTCCTACAGTGTTTTCTCTGATGTAAAGGTCTTGCCCAAATTCATTGTGTGGTGGTAAGGTTGTGTTGAAGAGAGTATTTTCACACCCAGTTTGCCTTTGCTAGAATTGCACCTTAAAGTTACTTTAGTTTTGCCATTAGAGTTTTTTTTTTTTTGAGACAGGATCTGCATTTTAGCTCTTGTCATGCCTTGAACTTGAAGCTATAACTTCCTAACCCTGTGATGAGAGGACCACACCTGGTCGAGTTTTAGATTTTTAACCCAAGAAACTTGAGTAATATTTTCAGACTTCTTGGATCACTAAGTTTATGTCCTGTGACTGACGATACAGTGCAGGAGTGTAGAATAATAATTAACATTGTAAAGTAAATGAGACCCAGTTGTGTAGTGCATCCTTACAAGGGTGGCTCATTTTTAAACAAGAATTTTTTCCGTTGTTGCTCATTTGTATAGACAGCAGGATTGCTTAAGAAACTCTTAGATGGAGTGGTAGATTTCAGCAAATCAACTTTCTGTAGTTTATAGATGTGGAGCTTGAATTTTCTGAAATAAATTTGTTAGCCTTAATACGATATTTTAGGAATGTAGAATTGGAGCACTTATCTAATATGTTTTTAGTTTTCTAAATTGAAACGTTTTTATGTGCACCAATTTGTGCTTGCTTTAAAAAATATATATAACTAGTTTGGGCCAGAGAGATGGTTCATCGGTTAAAAGTGCTTACCAGGCAGGCCTGACTACCTTAGTTGGGCCCTTGGAACCTGGAGTGGAAGGAAAGAACACTTCTCAAAATTGTACTCAGATCTCCACACTAGCACTGTGGCACAGGTGTGCCCATACTCAAAACACACATAATAGTAATAAATAAAATGAAAATTAGGAATGTAGTTTGAATTTATAAGTTTTAGATTGAGACAGGAACCTTTTTTTGTTTTTGAGACAGGGTCTTACTGCAGTCTCTGCTGGCCTGGAACTTTCTATGTAGACCAGACTGGCCTTGATCTCACAGAGTTCTGCCTTTGGAGTTCTGGGTTTAAAGGCGCACACCACCATGCCCAGAATTTTTATGCACTTCCTACTTCTCTTCCCACCCCCCCATACGTGCCCCTCCCATCTTCATGTCCTCTTTTTCTTTTTAATTGCAGAGTCCAGTTAGTGCCAGTCCACTTGTAATCTTAGATCTATAAGAGAAGCAGTTCTAGTTATTTTTATAATGTGTACACTAATAACATTTTTTGATCTAGGAGCTGTTAAATTTGGAAAATTTACAAGTATACTTAGTCTTGGGGCTGGAGATAAGGTTCACCAAGTAACAGCACTGGCTATTCTTGCAGAAGCCCCTGGTTTGGTTCCCAGCACCCACATGGTAGCTAACAGCTATGGGTAACTCCAGATGAGGGGATCTGATGCCCTCCTCTCACAACCCAGGGCATTGCACATACATGGTGCACTTACATATGTTCAGGCAAAATACTCATACAGATAAAACTAAATTTAAAGTATACTTTGTTTAGAAGGAAGTAGTGATAGGCCTCGGAAGCCCAAGTCAAATTTTACTTTGAATTCTAGGAATATAATTTAAATACATTTCTCTTGTTTTAGGGTCTTTTGAAAAATTGTTTTTCAAGGAACTCAGTCCCTTATAGACTGCAAGATTTCTCATGGAGGGGATGGAACAGTTAATATTGGGTGCACTGTCTCCCTTAAACAGCTCTATGTATCCCTGTGTGTAAGAAGGCTGTGTTCTAGGATTCTGTATTGTCTTCCCAAAGTATTTGCTGTCAGTTTCCTTGGTTAGAATATAAGTTCTATGAGCCAGGTCTGCATACTTGTAGTCAGGTTTTTTTTTTTTTTTTGGCCATATCTCACTATATAGCACTGACTTTCTTGGAACTGACTATGTAGACCAGGCTGGCCTTGAACTCACAGAGATCCATGGACTTCTGCCTCCTGGGTGGTGGGATTAAAGGTATGTACTACCACACCTAGCCCTTGGCAGGTTTTAGTAAATATTTGTTTACTGAATGAATTTGGTGATGTCTGAGGATTAACATTCTGGTTTTCTGCATATCTTCTAGTCTGTTTCCTGAAATAACTTTTGTGCATGGTCAGCCATATCCAAATATGGACCCATTGAAATTTTTACTGATCTCTTCTTGCTTGACTTTACCCATCTGTTCAGTGAGTGTCCTCTGCAGCTGCACTATCCGGAAAACTTGCCATCAATTAGAAAATCATCTGGTGACTATTCTCTTATTCTCCTAAAGCGTATTCAGACTTTTTATCTGTTTCCTCATCTTCCCGTATTTCTTTGTTTGCAAGTAGTAGCTTATTCTTGTCCCTTCTTTCCCTCTGCGTGTCAGATTGCCTGGTCACATGATGTTTTGCCCCTTCTGAGTTTCTACTTTTAGTTGCTCATCTCCTCAGTCCAAAGTATTTTTACTGAAGCGATTTGTTAGTGACATTTCGGCTTTGTTTGCCACTGGTGTTGTAAGTCTAGGATATCTCATCTCTTTACTAGTCCCCCTGAGACACTCGTCTCAAACTGTTTATTCCATGAAGGGAAACCAAGTGTTTTGCCTCTAAGATGGTGTCACTCCTTGCAGTGTGGAAAAACTTAAAAAGATTTTTATCCCCCAAGGTGGGGTTCTTATCACACCCCTGTAATCCTAGCACTTGGGAACTGGAGACAGGAGGATCTTGAAGCAGTTGAAGGCCAGCCTCAGTGACAGTGAGTTTTAGACCAGTCTGAATTACCTGAGACCATGTCTCGAAAACCAAAAATTGTTTTTAATTTTTAAAAATTAGAGTCTTGGGCTAGGTGTGGTGGCTCATGCCTTTAATTCTGGCAAAGGCAGGTAAATCTCTGTGAGATAGAGCCCAGTCTGGTCTACATAGTGAGTTTCAGGAGAGCTGCATCTACAGGGAGACCCTGTATCAAAAAAACAAAGCAATAACAAATAGGTTGGCCTTGAACTTGCCATCCTCTTACCTAAATTCTCCTGAGTAGCTATGATTACAGGCCTGAGCCACCAGACTTACTTAGAATTAAAAAAAATTAATATCTGAAATTAATTGTTATGTTAAAGTATTGGTTCCGTGTTACTTGAAGTGAACTCCTGACTTAGGCTGTGTTGCTTGCTGTTTTTCTTTAACACATTCTGTTTTCACACATCATTTTCTCAAAGGCTATTTATTTCCATCTGCCATTTTAATTCTGTGTCTTCTCAAGATACTGCTACTTACAATGATTAAAAGCATATGATTCTGGAACCAGACTGCCTGAGTTGAAATCTTCACGCTGTCATTTATTAGCCATATGCAATCTGAGGTCATTCTTTGTGACTTCAGTTTATCCCTTGAAAAATGTGTCCAGCAAGCCAAGCAGGTAGCTTAGGCCTGGAATCTCAACTCTTAAAAGGTTGAGGTAAGGAGATCAAGAGTAGAAGGGCATCAACCTTGAGTTTGAGACCTGGGCTACATGAGACCGTATCAAACAAAAAACAAAAGGACTGTAGAGATGGGTTAGCAGTTAAGAGCACTGACTGCTTTTCTAGAGGATTTGGGTTCAGTTCCCAGCACCATATGGCCACTTACAACTGTCCAGATTTCTAGTTCCAGGAGATTCAACACCCTCTTCCAGCCTCTGAGGGTACCAGACATTTACATGGTTCACATACATGGAAGGAAAACATTGATACACATAAAATAAAATAAAAAATTCTTAATACATTTAAATCTTAAAAAAAAACCCCAAAACAATAAAACCAGCCAAAAATAGGGCTAGTGCCCATCTCACAGTATTGAAGACTATCAGTTAACATGGGGAGTGCTTACCACTAGTCACTGACATGGAATGCTGCACAGGTGTTTGTTCTCTTGGCCCCACCCCTTCACCTTTGAGAAGCTGCTCACTTCACACCTAAACATTTTTATAATCCTCTCTCCCACAGACTGATCTCATGAATCCTAAGAAATTCTAAGTGGAGGTTGTTATCAATTTTTATCTTTACCTCTGTCACAGAAGCAAAGGTATACTCCTAGGAGCATCTGTCCTGTAGCCCTTAGGCTGCACGCATGACCCAGGATAGTTACTAATGTGGTCTAACAAAACCGTAAACATACTTAAAGTATTATGAGGTGTGTGTTTGTGATTAGTGTGTTGTGTGATGACGTGTGTGGGTAGTCGCCTGCCGCAGCTTGTATGGAAACTATTCCCCTTCACCTTCATATGGGTTCATCAGGTTTGCGGGAAAAGTGCTTTTATCTGCTGAGTCATCTTGTCAGCCTTTTAAAAACTATTTTTAAGACAGGGTCTCATGGATTTCAGGCAGGCCTGGAACTCAGTATGTAGCCAAGGATGACTTTGAACTTCTGGTTTTCCTGCTCTGTCTCCCAAGTGCTAGGACTAGCGGCATGCACCCGTACACCAGGTTTACGGTAGGGTTACGTAAACCTGATGTTGGAGATCAAATCTAGGGATTCAGGTGTGTTAGACAACTGAATTGAATCACTAGTCCATGGGCCCATCTTTTTTTTTTTTTTTACATTATTTCTTGTGTGGATGTGTGTATGGGCATGCATACAAAGGTCAGGGAATGACATGTGGAGTTGTTTCTACTTCCACCACGTGGGTTCTGAGGCTAGCACCGTTACCCAGAGTCATCTCCCTGACCCTTAATGCCACTGTTTTAGTAAGGAACATTACTGTTCTCAGATTTTGGTATCAAAGGATCCTGGAACCAGTCTTCAACAGATAACAAGAATGAATGTAATTATCCTTTGAAAATGATAACCCAGTGGCTTTAAACATTTGTGTTAACTTAGAGTTGTGGACTTAGGAGCTAGGAATAGGATTTTTCTCTTTCAGAATAGTATCAGTTTTTTTTTTTTTTTTTTTTTCTCTCCCCAGGCCAGTCTGCTTGTTATTAAAGGGGTTTTTTATAAGAATTCAGATATTTCCACCAGGACATGAGCAGATAATCATTAATAGTATACAGCGACTTTCAAATTCTCTTATGGATTACTACACTCAGGAAGCCACTATAAGATTCAGTGACGTCTTCCTTTGATGATCACTCTAAATTCTCCTGGAATTTAGAGTGAGGGCTGGTCTTATTAGCATGTTGTTTAACAACTTTTCATAAGCCAACCCTGACATTGAGGAAGTGAAATGACAGAATTCTCAATCTGAAGATCCATAAAAGGTGTTACCATAGAATCTGAGAGATGCTCAGTGGGTAAGAGTACTTGCTACTCTTTCACAGGGCTGGATTTGGTTCCTAACACCCACATTGGACAGCTTACAGCCACCTGTGACTCCAGTTCCACGGGATCCAACTCCCTCTTTGACTTCCTAGCCCACACCCTATGTGCATACACACACACATACATACACAAATACAAATGTTGGAAAAGGGGCTTGAGAGATTGCTCAACATTTAACAGGACTGGCTGCTCTTCCAGAAGACCTAGGTTTGGTTCCCCAGTACCCACATGGCAGCTAACAGCTGTCCATAACTCCAGTTCCAGGGCATCCAACATCCCGTTCTGGCTCTGAGGGCTTTGGATGACACAGGTACACTTATATACATGCAAGCAAAACCTTCATACACATAAAATAAAAATAAATAAATTAAAAATCTTCAAGAAAGAAACTGTTCTCTTTTCAGGATCACCATCTTAATGATGTCATGGTAAAGTTCAGATTGCCTGACACTAGCAATACCAATTTTAGGGGGGGGGGGGTCAGCTCTGAGCATATATCTAGTTTAAAAGGGAGTTGAAGAATTGGGGAGATGGCTCAGTGGTTTAAATGCTTTCTGTGTAGATGTAAGGAATGCCAGTGAGCATGGTGGCCAGTCTGTTGTTCTAGAAGGCAGAGACAACCCCTAGAGCAAGCAGGCTGGCAAGACTAACTGTAATTGAGAGCTCTGGGTTTGATTGAGAGACCCTGTTTCAATGAGTAAGGTGGAAGACGGTTCCCAGTATGAACCTTTCATGCATCCTCACGTGTGCTGACACATATGCAAAGTGTGCATACATATGTACACATCATACACAGGAAAATACAAAAAGAGAAAAGGGAGTTGTCTTATGTTGATGGTAGAGAGGGAGGAAGGCAGAAATAAATTTGGGTTTTCTCACACCACAAGGCATTTGTGCCAGACTGGTGTATGTATCCACATCAGGGAATCCCTCCTGAAAACCAATAAGATTCTTAGAACTAGCAGGGAATAGTGCTTCCTCACTCCAATCCTTTTTGAGACATTCTGTTAGTGATGCATACTCCTACCTCACAAAGCAGTATTCTGTGTGCTAGCAATGTAGCTTAAAAAATATTTTAAAAACTCTGCATTTCCTACAGTTTGGTAAAATAAATGCGCAGTTATCATCATGTGTGCGTGCTTTCCTTGCTGGCTCTAGCGCCTTCAGCTTTTTGTGTTTGGTTTGTCATTTCAAATTTCTGAAGTTTTTTTCTCATTCCACCCCAAAGGGTGCCCTCTCCCCTTTTGTAGAGGCTGTTAGGCTCTGACATTGGAAGAGCATGTTTAGCAGGCAACCGTGTGGGTCTTAGGTTGCTGTTCACCTTTATAGCTTGGCTTTATCACCTCTAATATCCCCTTCAGCCTTTTTTTTTTTTTTTGACTGTGGCAGCATTCCCGGCATGTAGGTGCTGAGTACTGGATGCAGGAGTATGGACTTTGGTCTGTTTGGGGTTGTTTTGCTGAGGCTTCCAATTTCCTTTTGATTCTTTATCCATATAGCAATAGATTAGGAACCTAGAGGAGTATGTTAAAGGTTTTTTTTTCTGAGTCTAAAGAACAAATATTTTTGATTTGCTGAGTATCTAAACCATACTGTCTTACTAATTAATTCATTACTTAACCACTCTTTGAGTGCTTGCTTTGTGACAGTCATTGTTCTGAGTGTTGGGGGTTTATCAGAGAATAAAACAAACAAATTCTGTAATAAAATTCACAGAGTAATATGTGAGTGGGAGATAAATTGGAGGAGATGGGGGAGGAAGATAAAGTAGAGCTGGAGGCAGGCAGGGTAGAGCGCTTTAGTGTCTGGTAAGACTTGGGTTGCATTGTGGAATAGGATAGTCAGAATTGTCACTCCAGAAATGAACTGTGAGTAGGGGGTTGAAGGGGATTTGGGGGAGCCAGCTAGGCAGGAACATTCTAGCAGAGGGGAACAATTGACCATGTTTGATTAGTGGCAGTATGGTTATACTTTTTAAAAAATAAAGGCTTTAAAGGTAGATGCTAAACAATTGTTTTTCATAATAGATTTGGAGTACGCTTAGGGGAGCTTACTTTCCAAAATAGGATGTGTAATTGCCAAAGAAAACAAGTGATTGTCAAGTTGAAGTTTGCCTATGTGGTTTTGCTCTTGTTTCCAAGTGTTCTTGAAAAAGAAATTTTGTTGCCAGTACTTTTTTTAGGGTTGGGGGTGAGGGGTTGTTGAGACATAGTCTCACTATGTAGCCGTGGCTGGCCTGGAACTTGTTATGTAGACCAGATTGACTTTAAATTCACGGAATCTGCCTGCCTCAGAGCCTCCCAAGTGCTAGGATTAAAGGCATGTGCCACTTCATGGCTCAGCTTCATACTGGTTTTAGTTTTAGGGTCTTTGCAATTCTTTTAAAAGAAAATAGCATTTTGTGTTTTATTTAGTGCATGCATATATGTGTGTGTGGAGGTCAGAGGACAGGCAGAGAGAGCTGGTTCTCTCCTATCATGTGGGTTCTGCCTCTGCCTTATATCCTTGGCAAAACACCTGAACCATCTGCAGTCAGGCCAGTTGTACTTCATTGATTGCATTGATTCAGGCTTTGGCACAAATGTTAAAGCATCTCTTCTTGTTTATGGAATTTCTTTTTTGCTGGAGTTGGGGATTGAACCCAGAACTTAGTATATGCTAGGCAGGTGCTCTCCCATTACTAGCCCCTGAAGAAAGGTTTTTTGAAACATGTTTGATTCTTAGAAGTTTGTTAGAAGTTTGTTCTAGAGCTGTTGAGATGGCCTAGTGGGTAAAGGAAAGCACTTGCTGTCAAGCCTTTATTATTATTTTTTTTAATGTGCTGCTGGGGACTGAATTTGGGTTTTATTTTATTTATTTACTGTGGTTTTTGAGACAGGGTCATCCTGTAGTTCTGACTGGCCTGGAATTCCCTCTTTAGACCAGGCTAACCTCGTTCTCACAGAGGTCCATCTGCCTCTGTGTCCTAAGTGCTGGAATTAAAGGTGTGTGCTACCTCGTTTAGCCTTTATTTTGTTTTTTTGAGATGGTGCCTCACTATGTAGCCTGGTCTAGAACTTACTATGTAGATCAGGCTGGCCTATGAGATCTGCCTGCCTTTGTCTCCTGACTCCTGGGATTAAAGGTATGTGCCACCACACTGGGCTCAACAGTTAATTTTTAACTGTTTGGTTACCATGTTGATATTCTTCATAATTGTTTAAAATATGTTTAGCATTTAATCTTGTGGTACTTATTATTAAAGATAAGGTATCCTGTAAAATAGCCTTGAACCCCTCCTCCTCTTGTCTCCATCCTGAGGCTGAGTGTGCCACCATGCCTGGTTTATCCCTGTTAGAGATGGAGCCTTGATTAAAATAATTTCCTTCCTTTTGGATAAATGATCTGAAATAAAATTGCTGACACAAGTGAGATGAACTTTTTTTTATGGCTCTTAAAATATATGTGCAGGATGCTGGGGTTATAGGAATGTACCACCGTACTGGGCTTGTATATTGCTTTTAAATTCTTTATATATTAGAAATCTTCATACTAGCCCTGTAGTATTTTGCTAGGACTGGCATGATAGTATCACAGACTGGGTGACTTTAACACATTTTGTTTACTGGTTCTGGGGCCTAGTACTCTGAGATGAAGGTGTTGATGTGGTTGATTTCTTCTGAGGGTCCCAGTTTATCTGTGAACAACTTGAGTATGATTACATAGTACTCCCTCTGTGTGTGCTAACTCTCCTTTCCCTTCCTCTTCTCCCTCTCCGTCCTGTGTGTGGGGGTGGCGGGCAGAGGTCACCACTAGGTGTCTTCTGCTGCTTCCTCTTATTTGAGACAAGGGATCCTCATTGGAGCTCACTAGTTGACTAGATTGTATGGCTACCAAGTCTTTCTTCTCCACATTTTCCTGTCTTCACTGGGAATAGAGGTGCATACTGCAGTGCCTGACTTTATGAGAATGCTATGGATCTCAACTCAGGGCTTCATGCTTGAGCAACAATTACTTTACAAACTGGACCATTTTAAAAAAAGTTTAAAATATTTTTGATTTTATTTTTATGTGTATTGTTTTGCTTGAATGCATGCAAGTGCACATGTGTGCAATGCCTGTGGAGACCAGAAGAGGGCTTATAATCCCCTGGGACTGGAGTTAGTATGATTCTTAGTTGCCATGTGAGTGCTCGGAACCAAACCTGGGTCCTCTGCAAGAACAAACTGATTCTCTTAACTCCAGAGCCATCTCTCCAGCCCTCTCTCCTGTCATTTATTTATTTATTTTAAAATATTTTTATTTTTAATTTTATTTTATATGTATGAGTGTATTGTCTGCATGTTTGTAAGTGTATCCATATCCTGCAATGCCTGCAGAGGTCAGAAGAGGGTGTGGGCCTTGAATTACAGGCAGTTGATAGTTCCCATATGGGTGTTGGGAACTGAACCTGGATCTTCTTCAAGAAGCAGTCAGTGTTCTTAACCCCTGAGCCATCTCTCCAGTCCTGCCTCCTCTCATTTTTAAGGCAAGGTCTCTGTAGCCCTGGTTGATCTGATAATTAACTGTTGTCCAGACTGGCCTTGAACATGCAGTGATTCTCCTGCCTCAGCTTCCCAAGTGCTGAGATTATGGATCCCATGCACCACCATGCCCATTTTGGGGTGGGAGGGTATTGGGTCTCACAGCTAGGCTTTGTTCTACACTGAGTTGTGGCCTCAGTTCCTAATCTTCTGTTATAAATATACTAGTCATATTGGGTTAGGGCCCATCCATTTGACCTCATTTTCCCTTAATTATCTCTTTAAAGGCTGGGTTGGTCACTGAGCAAATTCTGAAGTAATGGAGGCTGAGACCTGAGCCCAGGAATTTTGGGAGGACAGTTCTTCCCATAGCAGGCAGTATAGCTCATTGTTTTTAAACACTTGCATAGTGTTTCTTTGTACTATAATGTTTCTTATGAGCTTTCTGTTGGTGGATGTATGGATAGGCTGCTGTGAATATCCTCCTAGGATTCTTGGAGATGGAATTGCCAGCACCAAGAATACACAAAATTTGGTTACTGACTGACCTACGCATGGGACACAGGAGGCTGTGCTGTGTCCTATGTGCTCCTGTACACACACACACACACACACACACACACACACACACACACACAGAGAGAGAGAGAGAGAGAGAGAGAGAGAAAGTGTTTGTGCATATGTAAACCCACATAAACATTCAGTTACCCCCACACAGAGATCATGTGGGCAGAGGATCCTAGCATAGACTTTTCCCATACTGGTCAAATGCTGTATACTGAACTACATCTTCAGCCTGTTGGCAGATGTTCTTTTCTTAAAACTATATTTAGATGTCCTACTATAACTTTAAAAAAAAGTTTATGTGTATGAGTGAATTGCCTGCATATATGTAAGTGTACCTGTGTTGTGCAACACCTCTGTTGTGCCACACCTGTGTTGTGCAACACCTGCAGAGGTCAGAAGAGGGCATTGAATTCTGCTGGAACTGGAATTACAGATGGTTGTCTGTCAGCCACCATGTGGTGCTGGGAATTGAACCTGGGTTTTCTTGAAGAGCAGCCAGTGAGTGCTCTGAATGGCTGAGCCATCTCTCAAGAAGTCCAATACCTTTTTTATTTTTGGTTGATTGATTTTATGTGTATGAGTATTTTGCCTGCTTGTGAAGTGTGCCACATGTATGCAGCCTCCACTGATGCCAAAGTTCTTAGCTTGTGGGAACCAAATCTGCATCTTCTGAAAGAGCAGCCAGTGGCAGTTGAAGCCATCTCTTCAGCCCCAGGTATCCTACCCCTAACTTAAGCAAAGGTTATATAAGCTTCACTCTCAAAGGTGGGTGGATTTGACAGGAGGGAGAAATAGTCTTGATTTTATTCTGTCTAATCCTGTGACCAGGCTTGCTTGTCATTCTTTTGGATTGGTAAGGAAGACTTTTCAAATTGTGTAATTCTTCTCTGGCTTCCTATAAGTGTCTCTTTCCTGTATCCTAAACAAAAGGTTTAGGATTAGATGTATTTTAAGTGAAGTCATCGTTTAGTGTAGTGTGTTTGGTTAGTGTGATCATCCTTTCCTCACATGACTTGCCAGTTAAATTCTGATGGCTTACCGCGTAGGTTAGTGACCCAATCCCACAAGACTGCCCTTAAGGTAGTAGCTGTAAATGGGGAGCCTAGACTATTCACACTTCTTCCCATTTCACTGAATTTGATGATTACTGTGGTTTAATCTTTAACACCACAAAATTTTTTTTCAAATATCCTGATTATATATTCTGGTTTTGATTCCCTTTTTGATTGGCTAAGGGTAATTGGACACCTCAAATGTTAAGAACTTAGAAGATAAGAGCCTTGATATTAGGGGGCTGGGAAGATGGTTCCGTAGTTAAGAGCAAGTACTGCTCTTGCAGAGGACATAAGTTTGGTCCTAGGACCCATGTCACGTGACTCACAACTGCCTGTAATTTCCACTTCATGGAATCTGACGCCCTCTTCTGGCCTCTGAGCACACACACATTTAAAAAAAAAAAAACTGGTGTGGCTTTCGGGTAAAGGCTAAATACTGTTTTTGTATTTTTGAGACAAGTCTTCCTGAACCCAAGCTGTCCTGGAACTCACTATATAGACTAGGCTGGCCTTGATCTCACAGAGATCTATCTGTCTGTCTCTGCTTCCCGAGTTCTGGGATTAAAACTGTTGCCATCATGCCCAAATTAAGCATTGCCTTCTAGAAATTTGATTTTATTACATTTACTTAATTTATTGTGTGTCAGGGCTTGAGGGATGTGCATGTGTGGAGGTCAGAGAACAATTTTTTTATACTTGGTTCTCTCCTTCACCATATGAGACCCAAGATTGAACTCAGGTCATCTGGCTTGGTGGTAAAGGTCTTTGCCTGCTTGCTGAGTCATCTGGCTTGCCCATGCTTTTGCATTTTTATGTTCACATGTATCATCTTAGTCAGTTTACCCTCTGAAGAAAGTATGTGCTGTGTCTTCATATGAAGAGAAGGGAAAGATGAGCCACAGGAAGTTTTAAGTTTCATAAGCACACACAGATTGTGATAAAAGCAGTCTGACTCTAGAACCCAGGCTCTTAACCAAGGAGCCGCAGCCAGTTTCCAAAAATTGCTGAGTTGTGAAGTTGAGGAACCCAAGAAATAGGAGTTGTATAGATAAACAGAAAGGGGAAAAGTAAAGGACTTAATAATTGCTCTTTAAAAATTTTTATAAAATTAAAAAAAAGTTTATTTTAATTTTATGTGCATGAGTGTTTTGCCTACAAGTATTTAATTACACCTGTGTCACGCAGTGCCCTTGGAGGTCAGAAAAGGTCATCAGATTCCTTGGAACTAGAGTTAAGGATGATTGTTATCTGCCTTGTGGGTGTTGGGACTTGAACTCAGGTCCTCTGCAAAAGCAACTAATACTTTTAACCACTGCTCCATCTCTTCAGCCCCTTAATTGTCCTCTTTTTGCCTCCTCCTCCATTTAAATTCAGTAGTTGGCAGAGTAAAGAAACAGGAAGCAAACTACACTGTTTCTTACTTCCTCTTTATTTTTGCCTCTTTTTCTATGGTGCTAGCAACTATCAAAGTTATAGAGTTACTACTGTATTTGTGGTGATACTTGTTTTTATTATGTAGTGTCGCTTCTAGTATGGTGATGTCTAAGAGTAGAGACTTGAGACATAGGTAATTTGTTTTTGAATTCCATTTGAATCTCCTTGCCCTGGTTAGTTAAATTAACTTCACTGAGCCTCATCTTGACTTGATAGAGTGTATGCCTTATATAGTTTCTGGGAGAATGAAGTGTGTATGTGTAATGTGTTTAGGACAATACTTGGTACCTAGTAAATACTGTGTGCTTATTATGACTATTATTTGAGACTAGTTTTAGGTTGAATCAGTAACTGATTTAGGCTGGGGATCAGAATTTTTACTATATGCTATATATATATATATATGAATTGTTTTTTGTTTGTTTTGAGACAAGGTCTCCTGTATCTCAGACTGGCCTTAAACTTGATATGTAGCTGAGGCAAGGTTTTGAACTTCTGATTCTCCTGCCTCCACTTCTCAAGAGCTGGGATTATAGGCACCTTGCCTAGTTTTATGTGGTACTGGGGCTCAAACCCAGGGACTCAGGCTTGCTAGGCAAAAATTCTACCAACTGAGCTATATCCCTAACCTTGAATGTTTCTTTGGTATATATAGTGGAAAAGAAATGAAAGGAACTTGAGTAAAGAAGTAAATACAGGGGCTGGAGAGGGCTCAGCAGTTTAGAGCATTTGCTGCTCTTGCAGAGGACTCTGGTTTGGTTCCCAGTACCCATTATCTGTAGCAACCACATGGTATACATATATAGATAGTCAAAATATTCATAAAATAAAAATAAATCTAAAAAATTGGTACTGAGGATTGAACCCTGGGGGTTGTGTATGCTGAGTAAGCACTGTACCCCTCAGCTGTTTTACCAGACCTAATTCAAATTAAGCTTTTTATTTTGTTCACTGCAACACAGTTTATGCAGTTTTAGTCATTGAACCCAGGGCTTCATGATTGCTAGGTAAGCATGCTATCAACTGAGCTATAATTTCTAGCCTTTTTTTTTTTTTTTTTTTTTTTAAGATTTACTGTTTTAATTATGTGTGTGTACGTGTGTGTGTGTGTGTGTGTGTGTGTGTGTGTGTCTGTTTGGGGTATGTGCATGTGTCCATGGTGGATACAGGAAGACATCAGATCCATGGAGCTGGAATTACAGACCATTATGAACTGCCTCATACGGGTCCTGGAAACTGAATTGGGGTTCTCTGTAAGAACACTACATGCTCTTAACTTCTGAGCCCTCTCTCCATCCTGCCAGCCAGTTTCTTTCTTTTAAAAAATGTATTAGTAAAATCCTTCCAAGTTTTAAATGCTGTTGTATGTTTTTCTTTTTGCTTGTGCACATGAATATTTGTGATTGTGTGTGTTGGAGGTTGCAGGACAAACTTGGATTTCATTCCTCAGGTGCCATCTACCTTTTTTATTTTGAAACAGGGTCTCTCACTGGCCTGGAATTTGCCAAATAGGCTTGGCTGGCTGGTTGGTTGGTTAGCCCTAGGGATCAGACTTTCTTTTTCCCAAGCTCTGGGATTACAAGTGTGCACTAATATGCCCAGTCAAGTGTGCACAACCATGCCCAAATGTGCTCAATTAAAATCTTTTCTTTTATTATTATTTTTGAAACAGGGTCTTTGCAGCCCTACTTGGCCTGAAACTTGCTATGGAGACCAGGCTGACCTCAGTCTCACAAAGTTCTGCCTGCCCCTGCCTCCTGAGCCCTGGGATTAAAGGTGTGTACCACCATGCACAGATTTAAAAAATTATTTGCATTTATTAATTCATTCATTTTGTTTGTGTGCATATCTGTCTGCTCATTGATGCACATATGGAGGCCAGAGAACAACTTTTGGGGAGTTTGGTTCTCTTCCACCATGTGGATCCTGGGGATTGAATTTTAGGTTATCAGGCTTGGTGGCAAGTACCTTAACCCATTGAGCCATCTTACTGGCTCCCAGCTTTCTTTTTAAATGTGGATTCTGGGCATCGAACTAAGGTCCTTATGCTTGGAGGCAAGAATTATATTAAGACTTTTTGTTTTTGGCTTTTTTGAGACAGTATCTTACCTATGTAGTCCTGACAGGTCTGGAATTTACTATGTTGCCCAGACTGGCTTCAAATTTAAGATTGTTATATCTCAGATTCCCAGGTGCTGAGATTATAGGTGTATGTCACCATGTTTGACTCAGATAGTTTTTATGAGAGTGTATATTTCTTGTAACTATTCCTAACAAAATTTTATATTTCATTAGGTGAGTTTTGCATCCATTTATCAACTGAAATGTCAGTCTGTGCTAAATGTTTAAAAAGTACAGTAGTGCCAGGTATGGTGGCGGAAGCCTTTTTTCAGGAGGGATCTCTCTGAGATTGAGGCCAGCCTGATCTACATAGTGAGTTCCAGGCCAGCTGGGACTTCAGGGAGACCCTGTCTCAACCTTCTACCTTCTCCCAAAATGATACAGTGGTATGTGGTGTTGTAGGCTTATACAAAGGTATTAATGGGCATTTATAAATTGTTATGATTAAATGTAAAGGTATGTATATATACACACACATGTGTGTTTGCACTTACTTAAATTTTGTGTGTGCCTGTGTGTGTGTGCGCACACGTGCGCATGCCTGTACATTCCATGGTGCACATGTGGACGTCAGAGGACAGTTTGTGGGAGTCCGTTCTCTTTTTCTGCCATGTGGGTTCTGTGGATTGAACTCAGGTCATCAGACTTGGCGATAGGTGCCTTATCAAAGCCATATTATCAGTCTAGGGGACTCTTACTTTCATGTTTAATAAGGTGGCAACTAACCAGCAAAGATTATAATCCCTTCAAGGATTACACAGGTTGGGATTGATTTGTTTGTTTCTCTCAGGAAAACCATTAATGTATTCATTGAATTTAAGATAGTGGGGAGAATCTAAGGACTGGGGGAGATAACTCAGTCAACAAACAACATAAAGACATGAATTCAGTTTCCAGAACCCACAAAAAAATTGGAACTTACTGGCTGGTTTGCCAGGTCTACTTGGTGAGCTCCAGTCAATGAGAGACTCTGTCTCCAAACGCATCATGCATGGTGCGTGAAGAATGACACCTGAGATTTTCTTCTGGCTTCTACACACATTGTGTACAAGTGCATGTGTACTTGCACACATATGAGCATGCACATTCACATACACATAGATTCCATCTATCTTAATTTCATAGATGTCAGAATTTGGAGGGGAGATGTACCTCAAAGTTGATGAAATAGAGTGAGTTTCCCACATTTGTAATGGTTAGCTTTTTAGACTGGAAGACCACAGTAGGAGAAGCTAAAGTAGTTATATATCATTTGTATAGTGTGGGGACCACTTGTGCTGTGATGTATATTGGAGGTCAGAGGACACTCTTGGGTATCGATCCTTGCCTTCTGCCTTGCTTGAGACAGGGTCTCTCTTCTTCACTGCTGCACAAGGCAGTAGCCTATCACCTTCCAGTGGTTCTCCTGTTTCCTCCTCTCACCTCCTGGTAGTGGTGCACTGGGAGTACAGGCTCTTGTGTTACTGCATCCAACTTTATGTGGTTTCTGGGGGATCTGTGTTCAGTTTGTTAGTCTTGTGCAGCAAGTGCTTTGCCACTGAGCTGTCTTCCTAGCCCAAGTAATTATATTTTTTATAAGTCAGTATGATTTATATGATTGGTGTTTTATTGTAAAAAAGTAGGTTTAAACTTTTGAGGCCATGAATATTAAACAGTAAATACGTTAACTGGTGCCACAGTAGCTGCTGAGACCAGAAATGACTCTGATCATTGTCCTGTTGTTTGAGTTGTTCCATATTCTGGAGTGGTGATTGTCCAGTGTTGGGTAAATAAATTATTCTTTCTTTCTTTTTTTTTTTTTTTTTTTGAGACAGGGTTTCACTATTGCCCTGGTTGGCTTGGAACTGGCTTTGTAGACCAGGCTGTCCCCAAACTCAGAGAAGTCCATTTACTGCCTCTAAGAGCTGGGATTAAAGACATGTGCCACCATGCTATCTAAATGAGCCATCCTTAGTGGCTCATTCATCAGTGCTCATTGTGTTGCGGTTGATCTTGCATACATGTATGTGCACATGAATAAGACCACAGACTAATACATGAGACTTGCTTTCATATCGCTTCTTCTCTTTCACTGTGAAAAGAAAGACACTTAAAAAGTATATACACCGCTCTCTGCTCCAGTGGGGACTGAAAGGTAAAACAGGCAGGGATCAGAAACTTAGAAAATGGACTTGTTCTTGTTAGATGAAGCCATCATTTCCCCCTTTTAGTTTTTCAGCAATAGTAATAGGGCTAGTTTTGTTTCTCCATGGCTGAAACTGTTCCTGTTATGGGGGAAAATACACGTAAAAGCAGAAATCAATACAATAAATGTCTTTAATTTCTTTGTAGGACATCTAATTTGAAATATTTAAAGTGGATACAGAACTGTTTCCGAAATGCAGACAATTAAGTGTGTTGTTGTGGGCGATGGTGCTGTTGGTAAAACATGTCTCCTGATCTCCTACACAACAAACAAATTCCCATCTGAATATGTACCAACTGTAAGTATCAAGACTTCTTTGGCAGTACAATAGGCTGTCATTTGTTGTCTTTGGAAGACTACCTCTGTGCATTGAAATTTTTCTGTTGTCTGCTTTTGTTACGTTTTTTTAAATTTAAATTTTATTACCTTTATGTGCTTTTTGTTTTGTGTGCGTGTGTGCGTGTGTGTGTGCATGCGCGTGTGTGCAGGTCAGCTTGCAGGAGTTGCTGCTTTCTTTCTACCATGAAGGTTCTGGGATGATTGACCTTAGTCATCAGTTATGGTGGCAAGCACGTTTACCTGCTCAGCCATTTCACCAGCCCATTGTTTGCTGTTTCTATAGATGTTGACTTCCCTTGGGTAAATTACATACATTTTAAGCAGCTGAAAAGCCAGTTAAAAGTCAGAAGGGGTGATACAAATGTTTACAAGAAACACTAGTAGGCAAAACTCCAGTAGTCCGCATTTTTAAAGAGTAGTAGTATCAGTTTGGAGAAGTCTTACCTCCGTCTTAGAAAGAAGTGATGTTCATGACATCTGGGCCAGTGATTCATCTATGCTTAGAGGTCTCCTGAGGTGCAAAGAGGGAGGGTTTACAACTTCAGAAAAGTTGTGTGTGTCTCCACCTCTAATGTTGAGCTGCTCTCTTGGCAGGAATGAATCTTTATTTTACACTGATGGAGAGGGGCAGAGAAGACCTGTTATGAGCATTCAGTCTTCAGTGAAGTCTTGGGAAGTTTCCCTATAATTGCTTTTTAAAATCAATTTCTTAGAAGGGAAGAGGGAGGATAGGAATAATTAAAAGATTATTAGAGGACACTCACTTGAAAACACATTTGGTGATATGCGTTTGTTCCAAGTTGCTTGATTGAGCTGGTAGTATAATTACATTAAATGCACATGCTCATTCAATGCCGAGAGGGGAGTAATTTTAGGGATTGTAAGAGTCTGAAGTACTCTTAGTGTGGGAATGATTTGTTTGGGAATTGAGAAGAAAGAATTTGAGTTTTGAGAGGTTCATCTTCAGAGACAGGAGCATTACCAGGTTAAAGTCTTGATAACCACATTTATTGGGAAGTGATAGCTTCTGTAATGTACAAGTGATGAGTTAGGCATAAAGGTACATGAAGGAGTAAGACAGGGTTCTTTGAGGGGCAACGCTTTGAAGATGTAATGTGATATTAAAATGTTCTATTTGGGGACAGCATAAGTGGAAGAAGTTTAGAAGCTGCAAGGGAGTCTAGGAGTCACTGATGTGAGTCTTATCTCAAAAGTAAAGTGAAGACTGTCATTGGATTTTTTGTATTTTAGTTGTTTACTTGTGAACATGATTTCTGAGTCTGTTTCATGACTTATTTGAAGGACTTTGGAGTTTTATATGTGTGCATGTCTTGAAAAAAGGCAGAGTCAGGAAGATTAGAGGGGTAGAGCTTTAAATGGGTCTATATGGGTAAATAAACTGAAGTAAATGGTATAACTTTAAGTGGGTATGGCTTTGGTGGCATATTTTTGCCCACACCAGTATGGACTGAGTTTTACCCTTTATAGGAAAAGAGGAATTCAGACCCCAATAATTGTTCATACCATCTTACAGAAGAGAGAACACCACTTTGGAAGAGAGAATTTATGCCTAACATTTGGGGAT
The DNA here is from genome assembly GCA_035773235.1 of Eospalax fontanierii. Taxonomy (NCBI): domain Eukaryota; kingdom Metazoa; phylum Chordata; class Mammalia; order Rodentia; family Spalacidae; genus Eospalax; species Eospalax fontanierii. The sequence continues at coordinate 15,546,312 of CM069553.1, forward strand.
GAGACATATATTTAAGTAAACTAGTAAAGGTTGATTCTGGGGTGGACTATAAGTTTTCTGATGTTTCTTGAAAATTGTTATTTCCCTGAAACAGGATTTCACTATGTTGCAAATGTTGTTCTCAAACTTCTAGTCCTAAGGACTCTCCTGCCTTAGCCTCCCAAGTAGCTGGGATGGATGCCAGTCAGTGCATCTGGCACTTCTCTGTTTTTTTTTTTTTTCTCTTTTTGAGACAGGGTCTCCCATATAATAAACTGGCCTCTGCCTTGCTATGCATGAACCCCACCCTACTTCCACCTCCCAAGCCCTGAGATTTCAGACATGTGCCCACTGCACCTTATTTTGTGTGGTGCGGGTCTCGAACCCAGGACTTTGTGAATGTTAGGCAAGCATTCCACCAACTTGGCTGTACCTCCAACCCAGTTTTTCTGGTTCTTAATTCAGTCTTATATATGAATAGTCCAGTAAAAGAGTAGTTTTAATTTTATTATATTTATTTTTGTGTATGTTTGCATGTGTGTTTGAGCACATGTACAGGCACATCAAGTGCCCATATGGAGGTAAGAGGACAGCTTGCCGGACTTGACTTTCTCCTTCTACTGCTTGGATCCTGAGCTCAGACTCAGGTTGTCAGACTTGGTTGCAAGAACTTTTACCCTTGAACCATCTTTCCTACCTATTAGGAAAACAACAACATATGTTTATTTATTTAGTGCGCGCGCAAAATGCGTGCGTGTGTGTGTGTGTGTGTGTGTGTACACAGAGGACAACTTGAGAGAGTCTTTCTCTCCATTTGTCTTGTGGATCCTGGGATATTGAACTCTGGTCATTAGGCTTGCTGCCTTGACCTACTAAGCTATATCTCTGGCCCAAGAGTTATTTATATTTAAAGTTTTCTTAAATTTATGTGTATATATATTTCTCTCTGTGTGTCTGAACATGTATGTGCAGGTGCGTATGAAGCTAGAAGAGGGCATCAGATTCCCTGGAACTGAGTTACAAGGTGGTTGTTAAGGTACCTAATATGGGTGTTGGGAACTGAACTCTGGTCCTGTGCAAGAGCAACAAGCTCTTTTAAAACCATTGAGCCATTCTGAATGCTAATTTGGGGCCTCCTTTCATTCTACTTTTTAAAAAACTTGATTATTACTGTGTGTGTGGAATTCGGAGAACAACATTTGAGTTGGTTCTTCACCTTTCATAGGTTTTGGTGACTGATCTTGAGTCACTTGTGTGGCAGGTGCTTTTACCCACTGAGCCTTTTTTTGTTTCGTTTTTGAGATGGGGGTCTCACTGTAGCCCCAGCTGACTTGGAACTCACAATGTAGATCAGGCTGGCCTCAATTTCACAGAAATTCACCTGTCTCTAGAATTCAGAGCATGGGTACATTACCACATCTGACTGCTATTGTTGCTGCTGTTTTTTTTTTTTTTTTGAGGCAGGTTCTCACTGTGTGATTCTAGCTGGCCTGAAACTTGCTAAGTAGAGTAGGCCAGTTGGAACCTGTAGAGATTCCCTTGCCTCTCCTCTAAGTGCTGAGTTCAAAGGTATGTAGCACCAGGCCCAGAACCTCTTTTTTTATTTAAAATTTAAAATTCATTTTTATTATTTTTTTAATGTTTATGTGTTTGTGTGGTGTGTATATGTGTGTACAGATGCCAATGGAGACTTGAAGAGGGTGTTGGATCCCCTGGACCTGGAGTTACAGATGATTGTTAGTATCATGTGAGTGCTGGGAACCAAATCCAGGTCCTCTGCAAGAGCAGCCAGTACTCTTAACTGCTGAGCCATCTTTCAGGCCTTAAGCCTCATTTTTTAAGTGTGGCTTACACAACCTATTTGACTTGAGCTTGAGCATATTTATTCCAGGTTTTTTTGTGATGGTCTTGTTAACAAGAACCGAGTTCTTCTGCTGTTATTTTCCTTGTACCATTGCTTCCTTTTAGACCATGAACCAGAAAATTTGAGTGTGGCAGGTTAAACAGGTCTGCTCTTCAAATGAAGTGTATTTCACTCAGTTGGAAAGCATTGGCTTTCTTTCTTTTAATAAGTCATTTAAAAGTTAAATTTTTATTATAAAGAACAGAAATACAGTTAAATGTAAAAGCATTGATTTTTGTTTCTAAAATAATGGGTGAGTCCATGAATTAGTGTTAGACTTTTCCCATATAACATTATTTTCCATTTTCACAATTAATTTAATGTAATCAGTATTAGACTATATATTTTTTAATTAAAAAAGTATTTTATTTATTAGTTTATGTATGAGTGTATTACCTGTATGTGTGTAAGTGCAATGCCTGTGGAGTCAGAAGAGGGCATTGGATCCCCTGAAAACTGGAGTTATGGACCATTGTTAGCTGTCATGTGGGTGTAGGGAATCGAACCTGGGTCATCTGCGAGAACAGGTGGTGGGTGCTCTTAACTGCTGAGCCATCTCTTCAGCTCTTCTCTTTTTTTCCTCTTTTGGTCTTTTTTTGAGATAGGATCTCACTGTAGTCCCAGCTGGCCTGGCCTGGCACTCACCGTGTAGATCAGGCTGGCCTGGAATTCATAGAGATCCATCTGCCTCTGCCTCTTGAGTGCTGGGATTAAAGGTGTGTGCCACCAGGCCCAGCAGTCTCCAGCTCTTCTATACTGAGTTTTTAAGGGATTTGATCAAATTACAAATAAAGCATCTAGTTAAAGATGTTGTCTTGGTCTTATGATTTCTATCCAACAGCATTACTTTATTATTTCTTTTTGTGGTGCTGGAGCACAGATCCAGGGTCTCATAAGTACTCTGCCCCTAGCAATGTCCCAGCCGAGTGTGACTTATTTATGAGACTCAATAAATGATCCATTAGTTTTTTCTTAGACATTTTCCTTAAGTGCATTATTTCTCTCAGTAGGGCTTGTTTGCAGCAAGCCTTCTTATTGGGGAGCCTGAAAGGGAGAAAAAAAGATTGTCATGGATCTATATCATATGTCTAGGAGATTTTAGTTTTAGTTTTAGTTTTTTTGAGACAGGGTCTGTGACCCCAGCTGCCCTGGAACTCCCTATGTAGATCAGGCTAGCCTTGATTTCATAGATAGATACCTGCATCTGTCTCTTGAATGCTGGTATTAATGTCCTGTGTCGGGTAGTTTACGTTTTTTTTTCTTAAAGAGATTCCTTATTTTTTAAAGTATTTTGTTTTATTTTATGTGTAAGAGTGTTTTGCCTGCATTTAAGTGTACCATGTGTGTGCAATGCCCAAGGAGGCCAGAAGAGGACATTGGATCCCCTAGAACTGGAGTTACAGACATGGTTAGCCACCATGTGTGTGCTAGGAACCAAAACCCAGACCCCTGAAAGAGCAACAAGTGTGCTTTAACTGCTGAGCCATCTCTATAGCCCCAGGGATTTAAAAATTTTAATTATATGTGTGTGTGTTATCTGTGTGTGTCTGTGCAAATGTGTGGGCATTGTCCATGGAGTCCAGAAGAACTTGTTAGATCCCTGGAAACTGGAGTTATAGACTGTTGTGAACTTCTTGACATTGAGGCTGGGAACTGAATTTGGGTCATCTGCATGAGCAGTATAAGCTCTTAACTGCTGAACAGTATCTCTTTGATTGATTTAAAATTTTTTTATTTATTTTGTTTTGGGACAGGGTCTCTTTGTAGCCCCAGCTGGGCAAGAACTCCCTTTGTAGACTAAGCTGACCTTGAACTTACAGACATCTACCTGCCTCTGCCTCCTGAGTGCTGAGATTAAAGACATGTGCCACCATACCCAGCTGTTTTTTTTTTTAAGCTGACATATTTTCATTTAATCAAGTGTCTTACCCAGAAGCCACTAAGTAACATCTAGTTGTCAGAAAGAATGAGCATCCAGTTTTCTTTACTGATAAGTCCCCATTGCAGAGGTGTTGAAGGACCACTTCGTAGCCAGAAGGCTTCGTTTTCTGACAGTGCCAAAGTGTTTGTGACTCTGGGTAGACTTCTGGGTAGAACATCCGAGGGTATATTCTGTCTATTCCAAGGACCATTCAACTCATGCAAGGACTTAGTTGGCAGGATTGCCTCTCTACGGAAGATGATAAGGTGAATAAGTGGCTTAGGTGTTGTCTCATCTCACCCACTAACAATTTTGCATTTTTGTTTGTTTTGTTTTGTTTTTAGGTTTTTGACAACTATGCAGTCACAGTTATGATTGGTGGAGAACCATATACTCTTGGACTTTTTGATACTGCAGGTGAAAACTTATGTCTCTTACAATGTTTTGATCTGTAACTGTAACAGTTGCTGGTGGGTGTCTTTTTTGGACACTGAGAAATTAGTATGTTAGCAGATCACTTACCTTCAGTTAATAGTTAGCAGGATTGAATACAGTGATGGTTGACCTGGGATGGCTAAGAGGAGCTTGGAATACTCTGGGTGGTGGTATGATAGGAGGCATAATAGATTTGGAGAAAATTATGACAGATAAGCTCTCATGGATGATGTATGGAGTTTGCAGAAAATTGGCGATTCTTTTGAAGTTTGGACAGAGACCAAGGGAAATGAGTTCAGAGAAAAAATGTCTGCTGGTTATTTCCCTACAGTCCCCCTTTTTAAAAGTCTTAAGAATTGGGGCCTGGGAATGTAGCTTAGTGGGTAGAGTGCTTGATTAGCAATTATGAAGTCCTGGGTTCAATCATCAGCACCACCGCATAACTGGGTTTGTCTATAATCCCATCAATCACTGTTAAAGGCCGGAGAATCAGAAGTTCAAGGTCATACGTAGCAAGTTCAAGGCAAGAATAAACTGCAAAAATGCACTGACCTGAAATAAAGTAATCTCAGTTTCCTAAATATGATCCAGGTTGTAAGCTTTGTTTGGCTTTGATGGATGCTTCATTTGAACGTTTATGTAGTATTTCGTTTCTATAATATGTATGATCTTCACACAGAGAACTTGTTAATTTATTCTACACATGAATATATTTTGAGAATTTAAAGTACTGACATTTCATTGTCAGCTCTCTGACAACAATTGCAAGATTTAAGTTCCCAAATGTGCCCAGTTCCCCAGTGTTGTTTTCTACCTGGTTTTACCAGTGGGTGCATGTCTTCATTTCTGTTTGCTATCTCGTCAGTTTAACAGCTCAGTTAGTCAAAAAAGTATCTCAAAAGGACTTGCTGTCCTTTTAAATGTAGGCATTCTAAACTTTTTATGACTCACTTTCTCCCTGCCAGTTAACAAACTGCTCTCATGGCTGTACTGTTCTGCCACAGTGAGGACCTGTGGATTTGATTGGAAGGGTGAAATAAATACTCAATCAGAAAAAATTTTAATGAATTAGAAATTACAAGAGTAATTTCTTCGGGCAGTAATACAATGAGTGGCTTGCAATCTGATATAAGATGGAGTTTTTCCTGTGTGTTTAAAGAAAATTATTAATTTTTACTTATATGAATGTTTTACCCACATGCATGTAAGTGTACCAATGGAACCAGAAGAGGGTGTTGGATCCCCTGGAACTGGAGTTAGGATGGTTGTTAGATGGCATGTGGGTGCTGGGGCTCAAACCCAGGGCCCTCTGCAAAAGGCTACTATGATGCTATGAACTGCTTCTATGTTTTAGCTTTTTGGTGGGCAGGGGAGGGGGCAGGTCTTTTTGTAGCCCCAGCTGGCCTAGAGTTCACTATGTAGACCAGACTGGCCTCTGTTTTACAGATCTACCTGCCTCTGCCTCTCAAGTACTGGGATTAGAGTCATACCCACTATTCCCTGCTGGTACTTTGGTGTTTTATACACCCTCCAAATCATTACTAGGTCTGATGCTCTGAAGTTTTTCCCAACTGTTTTCCAAATTTTCAGTGTTAGATCTTAAATTTAGGCATTAAAATAATAATTTTTAAAATTTATTTTTATATGTATGAGTGTTTTGCCTTCCTATGTGTATGTGTAAGTGTACCTGTGTCATGCAATGCCTGAGGAGACCAGAAGAGGGTATTAGATCCTCTGGCACTGGAATTAAAAGGACAGTTATTAGCCATCATTCAGTCCTGGGAACTGAACCCAGTCCTCTACAAGAGCAGCCAGTGCTTTTAACTGTTGAGCCGTCTCTGGCCCTGCATTTAGGCCTTTGATCCATTTTTGAACTATTTTATGTGATGCTAAGTAAGAGCTCCAACTTCATCCTTTTACAGGTGGGTATCCAACTTGTTTTTTACTATTGGATGGTCTTGACATCCTTGTTGAAATTATTTGATCACACACACACTTATTCATACACACACACACACACACACACACACACACTGAGTTCTAGGTTTACTTTTCCTTTGATCTGTTTGTCTTTATGTCAGTGTCACATTGTTTTGCTTGTATTTAAGAATTTTTGAAATCAAGAAATATGGGCCCTCTAGTTTTTTCTTCCTTTTCAAGATTGTTTTGGGTTGAAATTTCATCATACCCCCCTTTTTTAAACCTCAAAATTCTTTGGAATTTTGACAGTGATTGCATTGAGGGTGCAGGTTGGGATGGGTAGTATTGACATCCTACTAGTAATTTTTTTCTTGCCATCTTAAGTCTTACAGTTCATGAACATGGGTTGTGTTTCTATTTATTTCAGCAGTGTTTGTAATTTTCATGGGATGAACTTTTTACCTCTGTTGGTTAGTTCCTAAGTTTTTTATTTTATTTTTTACTTTTGATTATCCATTAGTTCTTGGCAAATTCATTTCTCCTAGGCTTTTACAGTTTCAGACTGGGCTTATGTGCACAGATTTGCTAAAAGATGAACTTACTTTGGTAGTCATTATGGAAACATTTTGTTAAGCATTTTTGTGAAATTTTATTTTGTTGGATGACTTCACTGTGATTGTTATATAGCCAAATCTGGGCATGAATTTTGCTTTTTAAGCCACATTTGTAGCAATAGTTTATTGTCGTTACATTATTGTTGAGCTACTGGTAGAGATAGCTTAAAGCCTACAAAGTAGAAATAAAAGCAAATAATAATTCCAAAGTCCTTGCTGTTTTTTGAGTTACTGATTTATGTAAATAGAAGCAACTGAGAGTGTGCTCTCTGGATAGTACATTACTCAGCTCTGTATTTGGTTAGATGAATTGCTTTGCTGCTAATGATCAGTATGCTGTTAAACTACACGCTTAAAATGCTGACAGCTGTGATTTATTTATCTTATTGTTTTTTCTAAATTTTATTTTATTTATTTTTTTGTCTTTTTGAGACAGGGTCTCTCTGTAGCCCCAGCTTGCCTGGAATTTGCTATATAGACCAAGCTGGCTTTGAACTAACAGAGATCTTACTGCCTCTGCTGGAATTAAAGGCATGGACCACCATACCTAGCCTAAAATTTTATTTTATATAATTGTTTGTCTGCACATAGGAAGTGCATCATGTCCATGCAGTTCCCAGAGAGGCCAGAAGAAGGCATTGGATCTCCTGGAAATGAGTTACAGACAGTTGTTAGCTGCTGTGTGGATCTTGGGAACTGAACCTGAGTCCTCTGTAAGAGCAGCCAGTGCTCCTAACTCCTAAGCTACCTCTTCAGTCTCCTTTGTTTTTGTGTTTTTTTTTTTTTAGATTAGAATCTTGCTATACAGTCCTGATTGGCCTGGAACTTGCCTTGTAGACTATCCTGATCTCAAATGTGTGAGCTCCTGCCTCTGCCTATGGATTGTTGAGATTATAGGCATGGGCCATCATACCATTTTTTTTTTTCCTTTTAGTCACATGTATGTATATATGTATATGTGTGTTGTGTGCACATGTGTGCTGCAGTATGCATGTGGAGGTGGAGATTAGAGGACAATTGGTGGTAGTTGGTTCTCTCCTTTGGCCATTTGGGTACTGGAGATAAAACTCAGATTGATGGAATTGGTGATAATCACCTTCACTCACTGACCATTTCATTTCACCGGTCCCATCATGTCCATCTTTGACCAGTATTTTTAGCCCAGACTGGCTTCAACATCAAAATCCTCCTCCCTCTGTCTCCTGAATGTTGGGATTATAGGCTTGTGCTACCATGCCTGGTTTTATTTTCTGTGGGGATTGAACCTGGGGCTCTATACATGTGTGCTAGGTTAGGTAATCCCTTTTCCAACTGAGGTATGTCCTCAGCCCCTTGACCTGTGATTTTTATATTTTTATTTAGACCTGTGGTAGATGCCATGAGAGTACCAAATTCCAGTTGCTGATCTCCCTTATTTTTTCTTTAGGGCAAGAGGATTATGACCGACTACGACCACTGAGTTATCCACAAACAGATGTATTTCTAGTGTGTTTTTCAGTGGTTTCTCCATCCTCATTTGAAAATGTGAAAGAAAAGGTAACTTAGTCACTCTTCTCTTGAAAAGTACACAAATTCTATTTCTCTGTTGTAATTTTAGATGCTTGTGTTTTAACAAAGGCATATTTAAAATACCTTTTTCTCTAGTGGGTGCCTGAGATAACTCACCACTGTCCAAAGACTCCTTTCTTGCTTGTTGGGACCCAAATTGATCTCAGAGATGATCCCTCTACTATTGAGAAACTTGCCAAGAACAAACAGAAGCCTATCACTCCAGAGACTGCTGAAAAGCTGGCCCGTGATCTGAAGGCTGTCAAATATGTGGAGTGTTCTGCCCTCACACAGGTAAGGGCTCTCTAGAACCTATTTTTTATGTGGTTAAGTAATTCCTGGAGAATTGGAATACAGAGGCTCTTTTTCTTTTCCTCTTATTTTTCCCTTTAAAAACATTAAAAAATGTTTATGTACGTGTATGTCTGTATGTTTATGTGAATGTATGCCATGTTACTCTAGGTGCCTGAAGAGGCTCCTGCAGCTGGAGTTATAGGTAGTTGTGAGCTGCCTGACATGGGTGCTGGGAACTGAACTCTGGTCTTGGAAGAACAGAAAGTGCTCTTAACCTCTGAGCCATTTCTCCAGCTCCCCTCTTTCTTTTTCTTTTTGAGATGTCTTGCTATGTAGCTCAAGCTGGCTCAGTACTGTATATGCCAGGCTAGTCTCGAACTTGTTGCAATCTTCCTTCCTTAGCTTCCTGAGTGCTGGGATTGCCGTAGTGCAGTGTCATAACTGACTTGACAGAGGTTGTTTTTAGCAGGTGTCAGCAGCACTCAGAGGTGCCCAGGAAGTATATGCCTGACTTCAGTCTGTATTGTCAGAGGTCTGTGTTTATGGAGAGCATTGAGAGTCTCAAAAGGCCTTATGTTGTTAACCTTCGTATTGTAGTTCTGCTTAATGTTTTGCAGTGGTCAAGATGGTACTAAAGAAACCTTCCAAGTGAGATTTAGATAAATGCAGACTTGACTTAAAAGGATTTTTTTTTTTCCTTTGACACTTAAATTTTCATCTGGGGGGTAGGTGGGGCTGAGTGAGGTCGGGAAGAGAAAGAAAGATGTTTTACTTGCCAATTCTGAAAAAATGCCACACAGTTTCTGGGGTAATCAATTCAGTTGGCAGAGAATTAGTCACAATATTTGAGGCTTTCTGGTCAAAGAAACTACTGTATTGATTACTTTTGCCACAGTCCTCATTGGTAACTTTGTGTGTGCTCTCTGTTCCTATATTTTGAGGGTCTTCCTTTCTCACATGGACTGTTCTTTCCTTCTGGCCATTTCTGAGTGATTTGATTGGAACTCTTGTAGTTTGATGGGAAACGCAGACTCTCAGGACAGGGAGCAGTGAGTGAGAGCTGTAACAAGCCTGTATGATTTAACCTTTAGCTTCATAGCATTGTGTCTTAGTGTCTTTTCCTATTGCTGTGATAAAATACCCTGACAAAAGCAGCTTTTGTTGCATTCCTGGAGGCCACCTCGAGATGATTCTAGATTTTGTCGTTGAAAGTTAACATTAACTGTCATATACTGCCAGTTCTTTTGAGTGTGGTTCTAGGAACAAAAGAAAGAATTATGGAAATAATTAGTATAGAACTTTTGGTCTAATGGTGCTGTCACTGAAGTTTGAACAATGAGCAGAATGCCTGGTTAAAGTGGAGGTTTCTAACCTATTAAATCCAATTGTAGTTGGATTTCAGGCCTTTTCAGGTTATTGTTCATTTAAAATTTTATTTTTTAATTGTTCATTTAAAATTATTTTTATACTATTGGATTGATATGTATCATACATAATTAGATTTTTTCCGTAGGTATTTAGTATATGTAGGACCCACTGCATACTTTAAGCTTCCAGAAATGTTTTGTTTGGTTGCTTTTTTAAAGATAAACCTTTTTATGCTTAGGAGCTGGAGAAATGGCCCAGTGGTTAAGAGCACTGACTGCTCTTGCAGAGGAAACTCGTTTGATTCCAAGCACCCACATGATGGCTAACAACCATCTATAACTCTAGTTCCAGGGGCCCCAACGCCCTCTTCAGACCTCCACGGGCATTGCACAACATGGGTGCACTCACATACATGCACATACACTCATACACATAAAATAATAAAAAATAATAAATAAAACATTAAAAAAAATCCTTAACTAGATTTCCACAGGATAATTTCAAGGCCTGATTTCCTAATTCTACATTCCTCAGCCTAGTTTCAGCAATAATTTCATTGCAGAAGCAAATCTTTACAAGTTCACAACAAATTGACATCTCTCATTCTGCACAGACTTGAGACAATAAGGCCAGATGTTCTTCTCTGCAGTGCTCTAGCACCATCTCTTGAAAAGTGTGTCAGACTGTTTCTAGTGAGGGAGGCCTGAGGGTATGTGTGGAACTGGACACCAGTGTATCCCATATGGGCTGCTTGGAGAAACAGGCAAGTAACCTGTGTGGATCCAATTTTAGGTCACTGGTGAATCTTGTCTTTTAGACTGTGGATGCCTCATACAAGATTTTTAGTGTAGATAGGTTTATCTAGCGAACCGCTTAGAACTATAAGTGTAAAAGGTTGTTATTATATAGGAGGAACTTTTATTCCAGATTTTTAGAAGTCATAGAAGTGGAAAATGGGAAATTGTGGTTATGTGTAGGAACTCAGATTTGTCACATTCTGTTTTTAGATTCTCCTAAAAATAAACCCTGTATAAGTAAAGTAGTGGTAATGTCAAGATTAGCTTTGTTTCATAAGGTATTTGTTGAACTGTGAGAAAAGAAACAAGCCTCCCACCACCCCCTCACTTTTTTTTTTTTTTTTTTTTTTTTGAGATAGGGGATCACTGTAGCCCAGATTGGTCTTGAACTCATGATTCTCCTGCCTCTGCCTCCTATATGCTAGAATTAATCCACCTTGCCTGGCTAGTATTTTATCTTCACATGGGATATACTGTACTTTCTAATGGTTCTCTTCCCATTTTTCCTTATTAAGTGTATTTCCCTTTCTTCTTATTATATTTTCCTTTGAGAGTTAATCCTAGATGTATAGACAGAGTACAGAGGACCTTAACTTTTGTTTATTTCTACTGTGAAAATGATGGAGAAAGATGAAACTTTTCAGTCCATTTTCCTGATACTGCCTCATTTATTTGTATCAAATGGACCATGTGGTTGTCATTCCTGTGGGGCTGAGCAAGAGGAGGGGATAGCTGAGTTCTGGGACTTGTGGGACATTTTTATCTGAGATCCAACAGACCCAAAGAACATGTGAAACCATTGTGGGTGGTAAACTGTTGGCCTCTGGTGGAGGTGAGTCTTTCCAGGCTCAAAGTACCACCACTACTGAGTCACAGTGCCCTTGGAGTCCTGGCGGAGGTGTAAGTGCATTTCTACATCTTAGTCCCTATGAATGTGAAAGTATTCTTTGTTTTCATTTCATGTCATATGCTGATACCTATGCAGACATCTGAAAGCATTTGACTGCTTGCTAACACTCATTCTAAAACTCCATTCTTTGTTTTCTTATGACTTGGGTAGTGGTGAATTGTTCCAGTAACATCACTGAATAACTGAAGTGCATGCTGTTTCTAGAGTCCATTCCTTACTTCTTGTAATTGCTGCTACTGTTGCCTAGAAAACACTCCTAAATGCCTGAACTTTTTTATTTTGGAAAACTGATACACTAAATCCTGATTAATCTCATCCAGATAGGTCACTGAACCTAGAAATATGCAAGCATACCTGTTAGTCCACTGTTTGTGTCCTTCAGTTATTCATGGGCTGAATTCACAAAAGTCTGGAAATCTAACAGATTTGTTTTGAAAATATGTATGTCATTATCATCAGTAGTAATATTTACTGGGGGATTCTATAAGACTTAATTATTCTGACACACCTATCTTGTGTTTATATAGCTTTTTCCCCCCTTTCCCTCTTCTCATTATATTTGCAACAAAATGTAATAGTAGCTTTTGGTATGTGATACTTACTATTAGAAGTCAACATACTGTATTTTTTTCATACCAATTGGTTTTCTTTTTTGCCTAGTTAACTTCTTTTGAGAGGAATTGTTTGGTCAGTTAGCTACTCTTCCAGTATTAGGTTTAAGAACTAGCATTCTGTTATATCTCCTTTTCTTTAAGCACATTGCTTCTGTGAATTCAGCTCCTTTAATCCTGACTGCTAATGTGTCTGCTGGTCTTTCTAATCCTCTAACCTGGCTGCTGTTCTCTCTCCTCCCCTCTGTCTTATAGAGAGGTCTGAAGAATGTGTTTGATGAGGCTATCCTAGCTGCCCTCGAGCCTCCGGAAACTCAACCCAAAAGGAAGTGCTGTATATTCTAAACTGTTTTCTCCTTCCCCTCTTTGCTGCTGCTTCCTGTCCCACTACTGTAGAAAGGTCATTTAAAACAAAGGAATAAAACCATCCTGTTTGAAAGCCTCTGCGTCTTTTTACTCACCACCTTATAGCAACCTCTGTATTTGTTTTTGATCAAGAATGCAACATCTTAGTATATTTTTTTGTCGTCAGTAGTCAAGTTAGAGATAACCTTCTGCTACTTGAGTTGCCTGATGCTCAGTTTTTTTGGTTTGAATTATTGTTGCAAAAGGAAATATAGTCTGGCATTAAGAATGATGTCCTCTTGGAGAAAATAAGGGTTTAACACTGCTAGATCTTAGTTCTAGATGGAGAAAGTTATTGCTGAACATCATTTTACTCCTACCAATTGTTAATTGTAATTGCATGACAAACTATGAAACAGGCTGACTTGCTAATAGAGTGTAATGGGGAAGGGAGGATTCTTTTATGGTTTTCCTTTGTGCAGTGAAACTTTGTGTTGCTATTGTTTTGGCTGTTTGTGCTGTAGGTGGAGTATTTGTCATTCTGGGGTGGGGAAGATATTCATGTATCTGCTACTGCATTATGAGTTCATTTGTTATGCATTATCTCTTAAGGCTAGCATCCATTTTAAGAGTTGACTTAAGGTTTGCTGATGTTGAAATGTAAAACTACCATCTTTATATTTTCCTGCTTCTGATTTTATTGTTGTGAGGGAAACATACAATTGTGGTTACCTTAAAAATTTTGAAATTAAAAATATACAATTGTTTGTATACATGCCTGATGAAGCTTTATTCAGTTGCACTGACTGGCGCTAACTTCACTTTTGTATCAGGTACACACTTCCTTGTTTCCGTGAATCCCCTTGGCTCTGTCTAACTAACTAGTGGGTTAAAGGGAGTTCAAAGTGAATATTTTTGCAGCTGCCTTACTTAGTGCTTTCTTTGTCTGTGCCTTCCACATAACACGGATGCCGTGGACTGTCCTCTGTCCTGTTTTACATCTCACTGTTTCATTTGAGTGCAGAGCTGCTTCCCTTGTTTCTATGTAAAGGTTACAGCAACACATATAAAACTCTTATCAGTGAGCAGATGACACATTCGTGTTTGCTTCTTGTGACGTACATTGGTCTGCAGAAGGCTATCTCAAAGGACCACTGTCTCACTCATGACTACCCGCTACCTGCTCTCTCCCATGCCTGATGAGAAAAAACTTATTGAAGCAAGATTATTCGGTTGAGTTTCAGAGTTATAAATGTTTCTTTCTTTGCCCACTCTCTTGGGGTTTGACTGTTTTCAACTTGAACTCCAGCTCTGTTAATATTGAAAATCAGATTGCCCATTTCTTCTTTCTACCCCTTTTCAGAAAGGCCTAAAGAATGTGTTTGATGAAGCAATATTGGCCGCCCTGGAACCTCCAGAACCGAAGAAGAGCCGCAGGTGTGTGCTGCTATGAACGCCTGTCCAGAGCCTTTCTGCAAGCTGGTGTTGTCATCATACTAAAAGCAATGTTTAAGTCAAACTAAGATTAAAATTAAAATTTGTTTCTGCAATAATGACAGATGCCCTGCACCTACCCACATGCTCTTGTGTGAGACAAGGCCCGTTGGTATGGCCCCTGCCCTCCCAGTACTAGTTAATTTTGAATAATTCTGTATTGTCTGAAAAGTGATGAGTACTAGTTTTTGTTTTCTTGTTTCCAAAAAAAAAAAAAGAGAGAGAGAGAGAGAGAGAGAGAGTTTTGTTTTAAAGCAAGGCATGCTTATTGAGGACTCTATAACAGACTAATTCCGATTGCTAAAGCTGCTCCCTGGTTCCATCTTAGAGAGTAATCTGGGACATCCTAGTGATTTCCCCGCTTCTCTCTCTCTCTTTTTTTTTTTGTGAGAGAGAAGTGTGGGGGAGGCTTGTATTTTAGTCTTGTTTTAAGTTTGTTAACCAGTGGACAGCTCTTGGGGGAAGAGGACAGTTTGTTTCCACATTCCACTTCCTAGATCTAGTTTAGAAAATGTTCCCCACCTGGTGCTCTTAGGAAGGAGTATAGACATGCCTCATTCAATAACATACTCCTTTTTGAAAGTTGCCTTTTCTCTCCACCCTTGAGTGGATCCATCTTTGATGAAACCCATGAAGGTGGGTGGAAGCTGTCCTGCCCCTCCTCTTTCTTGGATGCACTCTGTATGTGACTGTGACTTTCAAGGATATTTGTTTGCCATTTGTTGATTTTTTTTTTTGTTTGTTTTGTTTTTGTTTTTTGTTTTTTTTAGAGGGAGGGTATAATTTCTAACTTCTTTCACTGATAATGAAAAAAAGTATTGCACCTTTAAAAAAAAATACACCAAATGGATTGTGTTCCTAATTTAAAAGTTTTATTTTGTCCCTGTCATTTTCTTATATGCTTAGCATAGATTTGCAACACTCTGTGTGGTGTTCCTAGAACCCAGCTGAAGACCTGGCATGTGGGTTCCTTCGAGGGTGGTACTAGAAGACAGCTCCCTGTGGATTGCCATGCTCTTTCGGGTGACAGGTGACAGGCCTGCTTCATTAAGAAGCTAGGGACATGTGAGGTGGGGAGTACCCACATGGGCACCAGCCAGGGTTAGCTCCCTTCTCCTGCCATGTGTGTAGGAACCCTGAGCACCTGGCTGAAGCTCTTGTTTAATAAAAATCATGGCAAGAGTCTTAGGACTCTTTATAAGTGTTACTGGGATTTTATCAGATTATTTTGTTTGCAGGTTCCAATTTTTAAAAATGTTTAGGTAATCTCCACCTTCCCCAAGTCCCAATTCCTGTAGATTCATTAGTGTTGAACTGTTGCTTTCTCATGTCTCAGTTCTTTGTATATGCATTCTTTTCAGATGTATTAAACAAACAAAACCCTTCACAAGCCAGCCTGAAGGTTGTTATTTTCCCTCCGCCTCTTACTTTTCAGGTATTTACAAATGAGAACGTGACTCTTATATAACATCAATCGCTAACAGATTTTGGCATTAGATTCTAAAACTTTATTATTTTTGTTTGTTTTCTGACAATGAGCTTGAGGTGTTTCTTTCCAGATGTTCAGATTTGTTCTCCTGTTACGCAATAGCCAAGAACTCTTCCCTTGTTTACTGAGTAGCTCAGAACAGTTCTTAGTGTGGAAAAGTTTGAAGATTTGAACTCGGGGCCTTGGGTGGAAATGTTAGCACATTTCTATAGATTAGTTGGAAAGCAGACAGGGTCCCCTAACCTGCCTTCATTGGTGGCTCTCAAATTTGATTACTTATAAGAGTGCAGCTTGAGTGGTGGAATTTAAAATAAGTTAGTTCTCCAGGTATTTCTAAAATGCAGCCTCGTTTGAGAACCACTGCTCCTAGGTATTTGTCCCAGACTTCAACTCTTGTATTACAAATTTTGTTTTGTTCCTTTGGTTCATTTAGGTGGCAAGAATGAGGTTTATCTCTCTAAACAGACCGTAAGGGCACTAGACTAATTTGTACGAGAAGCTTAGAACATTAATCCAGTTCAGGCTGATTCAGTCTAGTCTTTGTTCTATAGGGACTCAAGTATGGCATAATTCTATAATAAGTTAAAACTCAGCAGGGTGCATGGGAAGGGACTGGAAAGAGGCAGAATGAAACTTTACTTGTTTTTTGTTTTTAAAGACAGAGTCTCTTTAGATTTAGCTGGCCTAGAACTCACAAAGATCCAACTGCCTCTGCTTCCTGAGTGCTAGAATTAAAGGTGTATGGTACCACGCCTGACTACTAGTTTTTTGTTGTTGTTGGTAAGTTTTTTCTTTTTCATTGTTTGTGCATGAGCATGCTATGGCATATATAAGTGGAGGCCAGAGGTCAACCCGTAGGAGTCGGTTTTCTCCTACAATGTGGATTCCCAGGATGGCACTCAGGTCATCATGCTTGGTGACAAATGTCTTTACCAACTGAGCCATCTCACTGGCCCCAGTACATCTTACTACTTTTTGACCATTCTAGGGAGAGGTACTTGGGACACACCATGATATCATGGAGAGCAGAGATGTGTGTGTATCCCAATATCTTAACACATGGCATGTGGGTCCTTGCCTTGTTGCTCTGTCGCTGTCTTAGAGCAGTGCTTAAGTCAGCGTTTAGTTCTAAAAATAGTCGTTGGATAGGCACATGATTTTAAGAATGAGGAAGTTAAAGCAGGTGATAAGATTGTGCTGGCAAATTATATACACATTAGAAAAACAAGAATGATAGGTGATTGAATAATCTTACTCTATTTAAATACATTTCATTTTGACTATCGAATGTTAGGAGAACATGGGCAGCAAATGGATGAAAGTGACATGACTTTCTATTTAAGCGTTGTTTTCTTTGACTCAGCGAACTTGTTTATAGCCTTGGCTTAGTAGGTGAGTGATATTGCTTAGTGAGTGTAGGTGGCTTAGATTCATGGAGTGTTCAACCTTTTGACATTGCAGTATGACTTCATCATCTACAAATGTGTTGAAGTCATAGCTATCATGGGAGACACAATACCAGACTTACGTTGTAGCAGAATTTACAAAATTCAGTCTGATAGAACATTAATACAGCACTGTATTCTAAAACACATTTTATTGGGACCGGGGATGAAGTTCAGTTGAGAAAGTGCTTGCTTAGCACTTCATCCCCAACACCAGAGGTGGAGGCAGGAGGATGAGATGTTCAAAGTCATCTGTACCTGCACAATGAGTTCCAGGCTAGCCTTTCTACATGAGATAGTGTCTCAAAACAAAAACAAAACTCAGTATACAGTAGTCCTAGTCAAGAAGGATTGAATCAGGAGTGGTGATACATGCCTGTCATCCCACCACTTGGGAGGTAGAGGTGGGAGGATCAGAAGTTCAAGATTGTCCTTGGACACGTAGCAAGTTTGATGCCAGCCTGAGCTACATGAGGCTTTGCCTCACTCCCTACTCACCCCCCCCCCCCCAATAAAAGTATTGAAACCTTTGTCCTTGCTGGCTGTAGCTTTTCCATTATTTGTTAGAAGTCTGTTATGTAACTGTGGAAAGAGATAGCATCTCACTTGGAAATAGTAATTCCATTAACTTCAGAAATGACTGATTAGACTGTGATGGACGGATCATACAAGGAAAGGGCTTTCGGCCACATACTTGCTGTAGCTCCCATTGTTCTCTGTAAGTCTTACTCCATGCTCACCAATTTCAGAGCATGGTGATTTAATTACATTGAAAAGCTGTACATGTCACTGACCAGGTTCTTTTTTCCATGGCTGTTTAAGAACTTGTGTCTGAGCTATTCTTTAAAGCTTCATTTTAGTAGCTATGACTTTGCTATTGCTGAGCTCTAAGCCATGAGGACGGGAGATGACTGTTTATTTCCTTGCTTCTGGGGTTGTTCCACATGCCTTCAGCTTCAGACTGCTCAGCTGGGCCATGTATTTCTCATTCTAGAGCCTGGCTCTAGAAAGCAGGGGTTACCTAAGAGTGGACTTGTCATGTGTAGCCTGGGGTGGGGTGGGGGACCCAGGGTAGAATACATTGAAATTTTCTTATTCTGTTGCTTGGACGATGCCAAAAAGCTAAGGTAGCTGAAAGTACCTTCACTCTTTCTCAGTGGTCATTTGATAAAGTTAGTAAGTGATATTTTCAAAGCACTTACTATACTGAAGAATGTAGCAGGGAATCAAGTGGCTAACTCCTCACTAATTGAAATTCTACTTGGAATTTTCTTTCCCTTGTGATTTTGACAGCTGCCTTTTCCTGAATTACCTTGTCTTCTCATTGTACTTTGAACTGTTTCTGACTCAAAGGCTTGCCTGAGTATGTGCATATTGTGACACATTTATTTCCCATTACTTACTGTGTTCCGTGTCAGGCACTGGAGACGTTGGAGAGTGTGGTGTATGTGTAAGTAGGCAGAGAGAGGTAAGGATTTCCATATAAATACCCTACAGGGGGCTTAATCCGAGTGTTCCCTGTGCATTGCTGCAGTGCCCACAGCTGGACCTCCCGATTGGAATATGGGCTGGCCACTGTCAGCCTTCACTGGACTTTGTGCTAATTAGAAAAACACTGAAGGACATTTTATGTATGACAGTATACTAGTAATACTCTGATTTTCTTCATAAAGAACAAGGCATTTGACTGCTATTTGCTAGACTTGTCACAATACACACACAGCTCTACTTTGCAGTGCAAATACTGCTTTCGATGTGGCATTTGTAGTTGATGTTCACCATTGTGTCTAGGTGGTTGTTACTCTCCCTCCCACTCAGGTAGTGGAATTCAAAACAGGACAAGAAGGACAACTGAGTGGAGAACAATTTTGTAGTCTTTGCATTTTTGTAATCACAGAATTGAGGCTGGTTCATGTGATCCCTTAAATTTGTATGTGTTGAGGAAAATGAGAACATTTGGATGACTTTGACTGCATGGCTGAGGAGTGGCAGAACTGGGCCCCAGTTTCCAATTTCCCCTTCATAGTGCTTCCCCACCACCTCACTGGCTGTGGGTTTCCATCATAGGCCTCTGCTTATCTCCTCGGTGCTGAGCACTGCCTTCCAGCTTGGCTTTCTTTTCCTTGAATCTTACCATACTGTCATGTTGCTTCGGCTAGTTTGGATGTTAGGGCTAGCTCTTGACAGAACTGTTAAACCTCTCTGAAGTTAGGCGCTTGCCTGTTAGAGGTATATACGATGACCTATCAGAGTCCTAATGATGCATAACAATGAAATAAGTACCTAATAAAGGAGTGTGGTGAAAGTTTAAAATAACTTTGCAGATTTGGGGGATGGAGTGATGATGACTCGGGTTCACACAGAGACCAGTGCCCTCTTTTGCCTTCCTTGGGCACTACGTGCACTGATGCACTTACACATGTGGGCAAACGCATGTTAAAAAACAAAACCAAACGAAAAACCCTTTGCAGATTAATGAAACCAGGAAGTAAGGAAACCTGAGGTAAGTGTGGTATCATCACTGAATCCATTTTTAGAGAGACTTCAAGATAAAGTAGAGCATAGTGCTGTCTTAGCCATTGAAACAGTGTTCGAAGCAGCTCCAGCTGCCCTGAGGAGTCCTGTCAAGCGAGCAGTGCTCTCTGAGTTGTGGACACCTTACCACAATTTCTGAGCTCTATAGGAATCACTGAACCTTAGTTTCTGGGTAGAGACCAGGAGCCTTCAGGGCCAACAAACATCCTTTCACTGTGATAAAGGTTGTGGTGTTACTCCTAATAAGGCACCCTTTGAAGGCAGCTTTTTCTGCTTTTCTGTCGGTGTTGTCTATAAAGTGTGTATTTGATTATTGTTAGGGATGATTAATCTCTATGTGTGAGCAGGACTTGGGGGTCAGTCAGCTTTTTTTGAGGGGGGTGTATAGAGAGCAAGGTCTCACTATGAAAGCTAGGCTGGCCTTGAACATAGATTCTCCTTCCTCCTCCTCAGTAGTACTAGGATTAGAGATGCAAGCCACCATTCTTAGGCAAGCTAGGAAGCTTTCAGAAGCTTCTTAGAACTTCATTTGGAGAGTATGGCATACCTTGGTGATAGAACCCTTACTCTTAAGTTAAAAATATTGATGGGACAGAAGAAGTTTAACCGTTTTTTAAGATTTTAAAAATATATTTTTGTTTTTTGTGTATAAGTATTGCCTGCATGTATGTGTAAGTGCACCTGGTCATGCAGGGCCTGAGGAGGCTAGAAGAGGGCTTTGGATCCCCTGGAACTGGAGCTACAGATGTTAGCTGTCAGGCGAGTGCTGGACACTGAACCTAGGTCCTCTGCAGTGTGCTTAACCACTGAGCCATCTCTCCAACCCCTAAAGTTTATTTTTTTTAGTTGTGTGTGCTCACGTGTGTTCTGTGTGCATAGGTGCATGTATGTGCTCATGAGTAAGGGTATCTGTGGAGGCCAGAGGTGTCGACTTCTCCAGGAGCTGGAGTTAGAGGCACTTGGGATCTGCCTGATGTGCTTGTGGGGACTTCTTAACCACGGAGCCATCTCTCAGTGATGGCTCTTTTCTTTAAAAAGAAAAATAATGCCCAGGACCACTTCAGTCAATTTTTGGAGGTAGAGTCTGGGCATCACTTACATTTTTATACAGATTATTTTGGGCGATAATCTTTAAAGCTCACTACTTATTTTATGTGTGCAGTAAGTTTGAGAATATGACCGTAGATCTCTGAAGGTTTCTTTTGTATCTGACGTGAATTTTAGAGTAGTCGTGGACTATGGTTCTTTTTACTGCTTTATCTTCGAGGAATGAGGTTTTCCAAATTCATAGTCTCATTCACATCTTGATTGTCTCAATGGAAAGCATGGGCTATGGGGCTGTGGGGCTGGGGAACTACCTCAGTGATGGTATGCTTGCCTAGTATGTGAGAGGTCCTAAGTCCAACTTCTAGGACCACCAAACTGGCACAAAGACAGTTTAGTCCAAAGTAAATGAATTACTTATGGAGCCATTTGAGAGGTCGGTTTGTGAACTACCAAGAACAACTAAGATTTTCAAGCCAAAGCTAGAATGTGGACTGCTGATATCTTTTGCTAATAACCTCAAGACCAGTATGGCACTGTTACTGGAGGTTTCAAGTGAAAATCCAGACTCTACTGTGCTAGTCTTAGTACACAACCCTAGTATACCAGCTAGAGATGAGAAACAGAGGATTTAATCCACAAGGCCATAAGGCCACAGTGATAAGTTCTGAAAAGCAGTGAGGTGACTGACTCCAAGCCCATTTTGGGGGGTAATGACATGAGCTTTAGGTTTAGAGAAAGATTTGGGGGTGGCAAGAGGTATGTATACTTAAGCTGTTATGGTTAGAGTGTGGTCTGTTTGATTGCTGTGTCAGTTCCAGTTCTGCAAGGTGGTTTGAAGTTGTTATTGCTTGAGGGGGTTCATTTGATTCCCATGAGGTGATGACTCCTGTCCAGGGATCATCTTTTTGGGATACTAGGCTGTTCCTGGAATCCAAGTTAACTGCTGCAGGTTTAGGATAGTGACTGAAGATTTTCAGGTTCTTTATGGGGTCCTGGTGCAAGACATTGTAAAAGCTGCTGGTAAGGTGCTCTTATCTTGGCACCTTTAGCCTCAAGGGAGGATGAGATAGGTATCACTGGTTTTTAGGCACTCCTTAAGTGATTAACAAGCCTACGTTCAGAGTTAAGCTCTATTGTGACCCAGTATAAAAGAAATGTCCAAAAGGCAAACCAGGCCTCTATCCTTCAGTGACCTTGGAGGCTCCAGGGGAATAAGTGCTTTTTAGCAGTGTCTGAGATCGAGAACCTGGTAGAAGTGTGGTGTGCAAGTTTCCTTGGAAATGGATGTCCTTCCTCAGGGGTATTTTAGTTCATCCACAGAGGATATTGGTATGCAATATCAAAGTCCAAATTGTTTAAGTTAGTGCTAGAATGAGTGAATGAAGCTGCTCCAATAGGGTAAGTTGGACTTCTGGGAAATGAAGTCTCTTGCTAATTTAAGATTTACTGCATTCCTTTGCTGAAGATGACCTTGTCTCCTATTGTTTGTCACACCCTAAGGTCCTGTGAGGTAGAGCTAATGCCTTCTCTATTCTCTTGAACCCTGAGAGGCCTCTGCTCTCACTACTGAGGGTCACAAAAGAAATGGACCGTGTTTTCTGGTGAATAATAGCTCTGTTGATTGAGAATTAATATGTATCACCTTGAAGTTTACCACAACCCTGAGCTGTTGATACTGTGGAAATCATTGTGTAGCAAGGAACTTGGATTCAGAATTGCTTATGTCTCCAGCTAGTGATTGAGCTTTCCAGTTTTGGAATCTGTGGGTTTAAGTAGTACTGTGTAGAAGTAAAATGCATGTGACAAATCATAAAGCTGGAAGTTGTAGTTGGAGCATCTCAGGGTGGCCAGGGCCAGCGAATACTGGAAAAAGCTTCAAGTACAGGCAGATAAACGGGGGAGCAGCATTTTGGAGAAAGTATTTTAGGATTAGCACTAGAGAAAGGTGCCCTTTTCTTGTGAACAGCTTAGAGTATCCTCAAAGGGCTGAGGATGTGACTCAGTGGAGGGTACTTGCCTAGCCTGCCAGAGCTCTGGTGGATTCTTGACACTGGGGGGAAAGCTTTCCAGTTTCAGGGTGTCTTGAGGTGCTTTTAGGTGTGGTGGTCCACACTTGTAGTCCCAGCACTTAGGAGGTGGAGGCAAGAGGGTCGAGATTTGAAGGCAGCCTTGGCTGCGTGTAACTCTGTCTTTAACACCCCCTCCCATTTTTTTTTCTTCAGTATTTTTTTCTCTACTCATAAGTCCTTTTGTGAATTGACTCAGACCTCAGAACAGTCGTGTTTTTTCACATGTGGAAACCAGGTATGTTACAATTAGTTAAACTTGAAATGAGTGAGAGACCTAGGATTTGGGCAGTCTGCTGTTCTTGTTTGCATTATAGCAGCCCTGGGAATTTGCAGAGTGGGTTTTGCTTGGTGAGCAGGCTGAGCCTAGTTGAGTACCCAAGGTTGGGGGATGGGGAACCAGCCCTAAAACCTGCCTCCCTTCTTTCATTGACTTGTCCTAAACTTAGGGTGACAATCTGGCTCTAAGCTGCATCTTCTTTCTGGGCAGTCAGGGGCCTGAGACTCTCCTGAGTTTTGTTAGCAAACTCACTGATGTGAATTTACTTGACTAGCAGCCCTGAGGAGAGGAGGGGTGGCTGGTGTCATTGGTCAGATGCTAAGACTAAAATTGAACTCTGTGGCATTGTGGTGCTGTGCATGCAACTTAGGCTTAGCATTTGGCTCTGCCACTAACTTGATCTCTGTCTTTAGACAAGTACTTTAAACACTTTCCTGTGTGCAACGGAAATTGTGCTTTGCCCAAGAGTGGAGAATTATATGTAAAGCACTTGCACAGTAGTTGGTACCGGCTGTAAAGGGGAGGGGAGTTAGTACTCATCACTTCCAGTGTCACCGTCAAACCAGGGCCAGGCCCTTGACTTCTCAATGAGTGAGAGGCCCTCAGTCCACTGCTAAGGGAGGGATCAGGCCTCCCCGTTGCATCTCACCTCTAAACAGTTCAGATGGTGCAGGTGTGCCCAGAACTCTGGGCCCCTCTACAGCTCTGGTGCCAGTATTGGTCCTTTGTGAAGCCCCGAGCACCACTGGTCGACGGGGAGGGAGTTAGGGCTTGCTTCTGGAGCACTCTTGAAAACCCGTTGTTCTTTTTCACTTGAGGCTGCTGCTGTAGATGTTGGGGCGTTTGATCCATCCCTTGGCACTTCTAAAGAGTGGATGGTACCTGCAGATTCTTCCCTGACCTTGCCAGAATGACTTCACTGCTAGAAGCTTAGTTTGCACTTACCTTCTCTATTGCTATAAAAACTTTGTCATGGATGCCAGCTTTTATTCCAAGAGCACTGTTTTCTTAGCCCCTAGGGGCCTTGAGCACTGGTAAATAAGTGACTGACTTGAGTCCTGTTTTGATTTTTCACATGCAGCAGTGTTTGGTGTTCTGTCTTCATTTCTCTCATGGTAATAGTACTTGGAGAAGCTCTGGCGGGGTGGAGACCCAGGTTGTTGGGGCTGCCTGATTTATGTCACTTTTTTAGAAAACAAAATCTTACATGGAACTCCATTACAGAGGCAAAGGTGTCATGAGACGGCCAGAGTGGTTCATCTAGGCTCATCAGTTTTGCTCCCCAGTGTTGCCTCTTTGCCCCAGAGAATAGGGGCTCTGTGCCCCTAGGAGGCGAGTAGGGTGCTTTCGAGAGATTTGAATACCATTGGAGCAGGATCAACTCTCTAGCTCTTACAGAATATTTTGCTAGCTATGGACAGATAGTTAACTTATGTGGCTGAAGATGACTTTGAACTTGTAATGTTCCTGTTTCCTTTCCCAAGCAGGCTTGTTGTACTTAGTTTATGTTGTGCTGAGAATCACACCCAAGGCCTGGTGCATGCCAGGCAAGTGCTGCACCTAAGCTGAACTATATCCCTAGACCCTGTTGTGGTTTTTGTTTGTTTTTTTGAGACAAGGTCTTACATGTAACGCTGGCTGGCCTGGAACTCACAGAGGAGACCTGTCTGCCTCCTGAGTGCTGAGATCAAAGGTGTGCGCCACCATGGCGGGCCTTTCCCTGTTGCCTTTTTAAAACTACTATTTACAACTGCAGTTTTTTGGGAGAGACCTGAGCTCTTCTTCGGTCCTTCAGTTTGTGAGGGGAGAAGGGAAGACACTTGCTCCAAGTCAAGTCATGTTCATTTAGTGTCACACATTCCTGGACCAGGTACATGACAGTAGGTTCTTGTGTGGGAGGTCTTTGCTAGTGAGGAATAATAGAACTTAGACTTTAACACCTGCCTGGAAATTAGGAACTCTGCAGGCACAGGGGGGCTGTGGGTCGAGTAGATTCTGTCCAGGTCCTTGAAAGACTGAAAATGAGGGAAAAATCTGTAAGTTGGGACTGTTAGGTGTGACTCCCTAGAGCAGAAGTCCTGAGCTGGGCTTGGAGGGGAGGCCATGATCCTAATGTTTTACTCTGTGGGCCTGGCTTGGAGCCTTCGGATATTATCCCCGCTGATACACGATGCTTCTGCAACAGCGGCAGGAGCTTGTTTCTAGCCATTTTATAGGAAACAGATCTTCAGGAAAGGTAGAGATCATAGGGGAAGTAAACAGTAATCTGACAGTGTTCTGACCCTTCAAAAATACAAAGTAGTTCTAAGATGCATACACAACTTGGGTCACAATAAGCATGTCCCTCACCCCCCAGTGGCCTCTAAGGAATCAGCTGGTGAGAGAGTGTAGGCCTTTACTTCCGCCCTAGTTTTTCTTCTGGAATCTGTAGGTATGTGGGTGTTCATCTGGGGTAGTCCTGCAGGTAGATAGATGACTGTGTAGACATGGAGGGAGACCATGAAACAGTATACAGGTAGCCTTGATAGGACCGATTTTAACAGCAGTTAGAGTCCATTGAGGTTGAGTGATTTGTGCTGGGAGTGACAGGGCTAGGTGGTTCTCAGCTAATCTGACCACTGGGATTTCCCAACCCTTTCTTTTGGGTGCAATGGGTGTCACAAGTGTATTGAGGTGTGATTTGGGCACCATACTGTTCATTTATTGGAAGCATACAAGTCCGTGCTTTTTAGTTTATTCATAGAGTTGTAAAATTATCACTGATCCTTTTTAGGACATTCCTTCTACTGCAGAATGAAGAAGCCTGGAGCCCTAGAGCTAGCCCTCTCGAAGCACTTTCCCTGCTGGTCTGTTTCTGTAGCTGTACATTTCCCCATTCTGAATATTTTATGTAATAGGATCATATATACTATGTAGCCTTTGTGTGGGCTTAGTTCACTTAGCACCTTTTCGAAGGCCATCCATACTGTAGTGTGTTACTGCTTTATTCCTTGCTCCCCTCCCCCAATGAATGCTAGGCAAGCTCGCCTCTGCCACTGAGCTACGCTTCTCCCTCCCCCTTGTTCTTTGCATTGGTTTGTTGACACTTTGTTTCCACCTTTTGGTTACAATTAGTAATGCGCTAGTGACTCCAAACACATTTTTGAGTGGCCTTTCCATTTCAGATGGGGAAATTGAGTCAGATGATGTGTGTTGAGCCAGAGGAGGATGATACCATCTGCTCTACCTGGCCAGAGGGAACTTGCAGCATGTAGGAACTCAGGGAAATTGAAACTTCTTGTTGTTCAGAGGCTGCTTTCTGTTCAGAACTATTGCACGACGAAGTCTTTGACATCCTGTTTCTGCTGACCTTTTGCAGCCTGGGGTAGCTTCTGTAAGTTGAAATAGGGTATCTGCCTACCTTGCTGTGTTTTGAAGATGTGTAGTAATGAAGGTCAGATGTCCAGCACTTTCCCTGTCTAAATAGCACTGTGGATCCAAGAAAATGACCTTGAAGTAGACTGTAGTCATGCAGAGCGGCCACTAGGTGGCAGAGAAACAGCAAGAAAAGCCTGGCAGGTTGTTGTGGGACATAACGAGGTTTCTTGAGTTTGTTTCCTCATTGCTGCTGAGAGGAGAATTCATACTCCAGAATTGCTGTTGGAAGAACCTGGTTCCCCTTCTTGTCACTTAAACCTGCAGCCTCACTATGACTTCTGAGAAGCCCAGCTTTCCTCAAAACCAAGGATCTTCTTTCCCATTCTTGAGTAATTGTTGCTAATTCCCTGGATCCCAGTCTCCTTGATATCATCAAATCGCCTTTCGGGTAGCCCTCAGCCAAGATCATTTCTTTTAATTGGGTCACGATCAGGTCTTGGTGCAGACTGTTTCTGGGGAGTCAAGACAAGTAGTGAAGACAGCATTTTTTGCATTGTCTCATTGAATTTGGACAATCAGGGATTAATGAAATGGGTTCACAGGAATTGGCTTATTTCAGGACTAGAGAGAAGTTTGGGTTGGTTGGAATGTCTGCAAACAGAGAACTCTTGGGAACATGCATTCGGACCTGTAGACCACATGGCCTCTGCGTTCTTTTGTGGTTCAGAGCCAGGATGGCCAGAGTGGGGAAGTAAGAATTGTTTAGCATTTTCTTGGGCCACTCAGATTTGGTTTATCTTAGCAACCTTTTGCTCCCAAGGAAGGCAGTTATATACCTAATAGAGTAGTGACTCCTTAGTTTGCAAGGCCTGTAGGTAGATGATAGAAAAAGCAGGGAATTGGTAGGATCTGCAGCTGTAATTAGCCTTATGAGATCTGTGATCTTGTAAATAATGACTGAATTAGGGGATGCTAAACCTTTAGCCCTGAGGCTCTATTCTCAAGTGAGAGGGTCTTGGGCAGACCTGAAGCTTAGATTGATAGATAGACCTTGGCCCTTTCTGTGCCTCAGCAGGTCTGGCCCTGGAATGCACCAGGAACCAGTTGGCTCTGGGCTTGTACTGTTTGATGTTACTATGTCTGCTGTCTTAGCACGAATTTGAACCTCTCCTTAGCATTTTCGTTTGTTCATTGACTGTGCTAGGGATTGTACCAGGATTTTATGTATGTTGAGCCAGCATGATGTTGAACTTAAGCTCAGATGTTTGATGAGAAGAAAAACATGGAGAAGGGGCTATCCGAAATGTAAAGAAAGCAGCAGGGATAAAGCACTCTTGGGTCTCTTGAAAATGCTGCCATGTTTTCCTGTTCATCTTTGTAGACACCCACAAAGGGTATTTGTTTTTCAAATGAGAAAGTTAGCTAAGAGTTGAGCTTTTCAAGATTTCTCAGGTTGAATCAGGGCAGTTAGGTTCTGCACCCGGTACTCATGAGTGGTGTTGCCTCTCTAGCCACTGGCTTCTGGGGTTAAGAAGGTTAAGTCCTGTCTTCCAGTTCACAAGGTGGGCCAGGTTCATCCTTAGCTCCTTTCATGTGTTCCCTTTGTGAAGCCGCTTGCTCTGGTGAGCCGATGCTGTCATCGCTTAGTCAGACTGAAGTGGAAGTGACTCGTGGGCACGCAGGTGGCAGCCGCGGCTTTGGCTTCTGGATTCGGGAACTTTCCCCCTTCAGGAAGCTTCCCCTCCACCTTTAGGGCTGAGAAATTGGATGCTAAGAAAAGAGGAGTGCTGAAAACAAAAAGCAAAAGCAGCTTCAGAGCTGCTTCAGGAGTCCTAGCTTCAGAGCAAAATAGATCAAGGTGCCTCTATGCCACCTGTAGGCGTGCGACTTTGGAAAAGCCTGTTCACCTCAAAACCATTGCTTCTTCATCTCTAAAAGTTAGTTCCTGTGTTGTCAGGCAGGTGAGAGCTAGAGGTGTACGGAGAACAGTGAGGCACGCTGGGGTGTGGCCTGAGGGTTCACCACCTAGTTCTCCATCTTCTGTGTGCTGCTAAAGGCTGGTGGGCCCTCGAGCACCTCCTGCTCTGCTGAGCTGGGAACAGGAGTCCAGCCCAGGCCTGACTCTTGGGAAGCTCACCCTAGGGGCTATAGAATCTGATGAAACTGTACTTTCCCAGGAGAAGGGGGAGGGTGTCTCTAAACTTGCTGGCTGCTGAGCCTTGGGACAAAGGGGAGACGAGCTGCAGGGCTGAGACAGTCATGTCTTTATTATCTCAGATGTCTCAGCCTGTCCCCCGCATGGAGATATATGGCAGGGAAGGCTAGCTCCATGGCCTCGGCGTGATTCCAGGTCCTAGGAATGTCTGGCTGTTTTATAGCAAACAGGATCACGCACAACAGCCTAGCATCCAGGCATCTCCACCCCAGCGAGCTCATTCTCCCTGCCAGCTTGTAAAACAGTGGGACCTACAGCAGTGACACAGGCCCCATGGCTCATGGGGTCCCAGAAGCTTGGCACAGGACAGCAGTCCCGGGTACTGGTGAACCCATCTGAAGCTGTAGGCACAAGGCCAGCAGTGCAAGACTTGGCTGTACACAGGGACCACCTTTAAGGCAAGACAGCCCCTGCCAACCCAGTTCTCACTTGCAAGCTATAGGCTGCCCCAGTTCTAGCCTGTCTCTCTCCTTTTTGGCCCCTCGGGGAGCAGCTCCAGGGAGCCTCTGAGAAGGCTTGTTTACAGATGCACTTGGCACAGGATGAGGAGACCAGCCGAGATGAGTCCTTGAGTTCCAGTGTCCAGCTGCTCCCAGGTGCTGGGAGCCTTCCATTCTGGGCCTCAAAGAAATAAGCCCATAGTATTGTCTTTGGCTGGGGCTTCAGGAACTTAGAGATGAGGAGGCCAGGAGACAGTGTGGGTCAGATAGCTGTCCAGGGTGTCATTTGTAACAAAACCATGTGGGCTGGCCCTCCATGGAGGCCTTATTCAGGAGCCAGTAGTCATAGACCAGGCTAAGACGAAGGCTCTCCTGGGGCCTTGGAGGGGAATTAGGGGGCCCTGGGTTTTAGGGAGAGTGGCGAGTAGATTCTTTGTTCCGAAGGAGGGTCCAGATTAGCAGCCATCTGGTTGTTGCGTTGTAGAGCTGTAGTGGACCCACTCTCCTGCCTGTCGGTTGGCTCTGTCTTGCCCTTTCTCCTGCTTCACATGTCCCCCGCATCATGCCTCAGTTTATCTGAGCTTTATTTAATGCTTCCCCCATGAAATTGAAGCTCCATATCTTGCTCTGAAGATTACGTGTACAGTTTTGAGATGAGGGGGGATATGAACGTATAAGCAGTTGTGTGTGTGTGCATGTGGACGTGTGTGTGACACATACCATGAACCTCGGAGAGCACAGATCTGACAGGGCCCAACTCAAGTCTGGGGAGTCCACCCAAAGCATCTGAGGTACAAGATTTTCAGAACAATCTCTCAGGTTCATGGCCATGGCCATGTCTAATAGCCAGTACCATGGCATGGCCAGGCGATGTGCTAGTGCTTTACAGGCTTTATCTTTACATGGGCAGTCTTTCTCCAGTTTATCTCCGAGCACTCAGGTAGATAGATGGCTTACCAATAACGTACACAGTTAGGAAGTACTGGAATTGGGGTTATTTGACTCTGGAGCTCTTTCCCAGAAGACACCTCTGGTCAGGGGACGAGGGGGCAGGTACAGTAGAGTAGGTGATGAGCAGAAAGGGTGCACAGTGCACAACATCCGTCTAAAAGCCACTGTCGATTATTTCTAATTACATATATTTTGAAATGTGAGAATGAGCAGGGCTGAGGTTTTGTCTTTTAGGCAGGAGCCACGAGGTTCAGGTCGAGAACTCCTCGCTTATAAAGCCATGTCTCTGCTGGATAAGGTATGTGACTTTTGAGGCGTGTTGGACCAGAGTCATTCCCAGTCCCTCCCCATGGTGGCACCTTTTCCCTAGACTGAGGCCTTCCATGGCTGAAAGTGAGCATCTGAGCAGCTCATGTGGTACATTAAACACATCCTGCATCCTGAGAGGAGATTCGGGTCTATGTAGGAGCGCACCGTCAAGTATCTCGGCTCTACAACCTCTGGCTGAGTGGGAGGAGGAGTGCGGGCTCAGGCAGAAGGCGGTAGGAGGGTTGTTCACCGGACACCCACCTGCATTATGGTTCAGTTCTCATAGGAACCCTCTGAGGTGGTACAGATGGGGCTGAGACTTGTCACCTGGCCAGGGTGGGGCTAAAAGAGGTGCACACCCAGATCTGTGCAGTTTCAGCTCTCAGCTCTCACGTTTGTTCTTCTGAAGAGCGAGTCTGAGGCTCCCTTCTCCTGTCCCCTTCTGATTTGAATGACTGGAACTATCCCTGTTCTCAGCTGCTTTCTGGGTCAACCTGACTTTACGGCAGCCCTACATCCTTTTGGATACTTAATGATGAACCAGAGGGCAGCTTCTCACCTGTCCTGGAAGTGATCACCATTAACCATCCCTGAAGCTTCTCAAGTGGCTCCAGATGCTGTCTAAGAAGGGGTTGGGGGGGAAGAAATCCAGCCTGCAGGAGGTGCTGGGAGAAGTGAGGAGGGATGAAAAGACTGAAGGAGAAGGAAGACCCAGCAGCTCCTAGTGCCTGGTAAACCTGTGTGCCAGGAACCTGCCATGCCACCACATACTTGACTCTTAAGAAGAGAACCATACAGCATGTCTCAGGAGTCCTCACTTGGTCTTCTCACAGCTGGTAAGGTGGAGGGTGAGAACAGGAAGGCAGAGGCTTTAGATTAGACCCTAACTCTGCGAGGCCCTCATCTGTTTTCCACATGGGAGCTACAGGTTACTGACTTACTTCAGGATCCACAAGCTGCTGACCGCAGAGCTGTGAGCAGACAGCATGTCTCTGGCTCTGGTTAGGTGCGAGTTAAAGTCAGCCCTGCTGAGGAATCTGCTTATTTCTGTGTGCTTACACTGTTTGTTTTTCTTCAGTTTCCCAGAAAAGGATCTTTTTGAAAACTACCTCCTTGTTTGGTTGATCCGAAAGAAGGATTCCACTCCTTACCTATACCTTGATCCAGGCTATATGTTCTAGAGTCAGGTGTGTGGAGTGACCTAAGAGGAGTTGTCAGTCTGCATGTGCTGTGGGCAGGAACCTGACAGGCCATCTGGCAGGCTTGGAGCAGGGCCTGAGGTCTGCCACACCATCTGGGGCAGGGGGTGGGGAGGACTGCTGTTTACTACTACGGCTTTGTCAGCCCTACCAGTGTAACTCTGGCCTCCACCCTCTGCTCTGAGGAGAAGGCTAGTAGAGCAACCCTAGGCTCCCAAGCAGAGACAAAGTTCTCCTCTGCCGAGCCATGTTGCAGAGAAAAGGTGGGCTCAGGGCTTGGTGGACTCAAGGCCCTGTGGCCCCCTGACTAGGAAGCATCAAAAAATAGGTGTAGGCCATTGGCAGATAGAGAAATTAGAAAGTCTGGTGAGACTGGGATGGGGCTCTTGTGACATCGCAACCTGATCAGAAACCTGAAGCCCTGGACTCTGTCCTTAAGCAAGTTTCTCCTCTTCTGTGGAACTCAGTTTTCAGCCTAAAGTGCAGATAAATCATACACTTGCCTCTGAGCTGGCTTGTCTGACAGGAAATATTTATGATCAGCTGTTTGTTTGTGCTGTGACAGATAATGGTGATTTGAGTGTGGGCCTGATCCACAGTGGACGAGGAGCTCTGAAATGGTGGTATAAAGCACTGATGATTAGCTCAGTGACCTGAGGGGACCTGGCCCACTTAGAGGCATGGCTGTTAGTTTTCCTAAGAGACACTCCAAGGAGGCTATCATTATGCAAAGTCCCTTGTCTTACTGGAGCCCTGGGGTTGAAGGTAAGGGCATTAAAGAGGGGATTCCTGGGTAGATAAGGAACCACACTGAGGGTAGAGGGCTTGGCCAGAAAGAAGATATCCCCAGGCTTAGTAGGACTGATTGGAGGTGACATGTCTGGAATCGAGAAGTGGGGTTTCTCAAAAGGGCTTGTTCATCTCAGTGACTGCTGAGCTGAGCCGATTAAGCTGGTAGAATAGCTACTCCCTGGTGCAGGCCAGTTTGTGACAGTCTTCCTGGGCACTGTTCCTCCATTTGCCAACCTGTAGGTCTCTGCTTGTTTCTTCTTGTGGGTCCCCCTTTGCCTTTTGTCTTGGGAACCTTGACCTCACCAGGTCAGGAGGATACTGATGGGGCTAGGTTTTGACTGTGCTCCAGGGTCCAATCTGTCCTTGCTAGACAGTGAGCCTTTTGAAGGCAGGGGTCCAGTCTGAATTGCCTCTTGGTTTCTAAGTTCAGCATGGAGCCTACATCCTTGAGCCAGGCCAGAAGGTCCAGTTCCTACTGGTCTCAGCTGTTGGGTTAGCCAAGATGGCACAGGCCTTCTCCATCACAGGTGGCATGGGTGGAGATGTGGAGGAGCGTGCTGAATCAGAATGCATGGCTCCTTGTGTCTAGCTTCCTCTTCCCTGCTGGCCCAAGGCTTGGGAACAGTGGCTGCCTTTCTGGGGCAGCTAGGGCGCCTGGCCAGAGCATGCTCTGCCGGTACTGCCAGCCCTTCAGCAAGGCCCGGGTCTGCTTTTAACCTAGAGAAGGCCCTGGGTTACTAATGTTGTTCTTGGCGGACCACCGGCCCCCTCAGCAAACAGGGAGGCGAGTGTACACCCGGCCTGGGCCTGTTTGTGTTGGCCCTGCCAGGCGGGGGATTAGCTCAGCTGGGCTGCTAATTGCCTCCGAAGTGCCGGCCGGGATGCTGACAAGGGCTGGGCCTCTAAGTCTCCTCCCTAAGCCGGCACTATGCCAGCCTTGGGGTCCTGGCCCAGAAGGCCCCCTTCACTCTCTCCCCTGTCAACGCCTGCTTGGCCTAGACCCTTGAGATGTGGGCAGAGGGTCATCAGTATTGACTCAGGAAGAAATGGGGGGAGATGCCTCTGAAATCATCACCTGAATGAGGCCAGGCCAGACCGTGCTTCGTGTCCTTCTCCCACGTTCTTAGATACCCCCACCTCTGAGTCTCTTTCTCCTCTTACCAGGAAGCTGCTGGGCTCCTCACTTCAGCCCCTGCCCACAGGACCCTCAGCACCTCACACTTCCGTCTGTTCCTCATGAGCCCTCCAACCCTCTGTTCCCTCACTCAGTTTCTAGCCGCTTAGTCCCATCAGTCCCAGCTCCTGTCTGCCTTCACTAGCCCCGAGGTCTTGCTCTGTGCAGCAGAGTTGACCGTGCCTGCCTGTGGTGTTTCCATACTTGTGTGGAGGGCTTATTCTCACAGCATTTCCATATTCTCCCAGAGACCTTGAGGCCTGAGTTCCTCTGTTCAGGATACGACCTAGCCTTGGCTGAAAGCCTTCCACTCTCAGGGCCCACTGCATGCCCACCCTGCAGCTCTGACACTCCCACCTCCACCTCTGACCATGCTCCTTTTCTGCTTGACCATTGCGGGTGTGTGTGTTTGTGTACGTGTGTGTACGTGTGTGTGTGTCCAGCCCCCCTCCCCAGCTGCTGCTTGAGCAGCTTTGCAGGCTGCCCTGATATCCTGGTCATCAGATTCTCTGTCCCCCAGTGGTCTCTGCTCTGGGAGTTTGGCATGCTTCTGACCTCTATCTGGGATGGGGACAGGGGATTATCATTTGTTCAGCTTCATATTCTACTATCTTACTTAACATCTCTAAGAAATAGATTTTGTTATTTAGCCTCACATGAAGTGTGGTTGACAGGAAGCCCCATATTACAGATGAGAAAATGAGCTCCAAAAAGGACAGTAGTGAGTTGTCTTTAAGGTTCCATCTGGTGAAGAACTGGTAGCACAGGGATTCAGACAAACCCAGTCAGAGGTCACAGCCTGCAGCCTTTCTAGTGCTAGGAAGTACTTCCTTTCCTAGGAAGCGGCTGCATGGGTACCTCCCCCTTGGCTCCACCATCCTGGGTCTTCCACATCACTAGCCATCCTTCTTGCCTTTGATACTGATCTGAGGATGAATTGACCTTTTCAGCCTCTGACCTCATCTTGCCGGTTCTTCACACAGGCACATGTTCCCGGCTATCCTGAAAACACTCCTGCAGTCCCTAATGGCAGCAGGTGTTTGGAAAGCCAAGCACACAACCTGACCTCAAGCTACTGTGCATCAGTGTCAGCAGGGATAGGCCCTGGAAAGAAGGAGAACTTCACCAGCTAGAATGGAGGAGGAGAGTCCTGGAGGCCCTTGGGGTTTCCACCATTGAAGGGAACCTCGGCTAAGGGTTTTTCTTGGGTTATTAGCTCTCCATGGCTCTATTCTGACGTGTTATATTGCTAGAATTTCCCTATAGCCACAGGCCTTGGGTTCCTTTGTTCCAAGATAGGAATCCAGTTCTGTTCCATTGTCCTATGTTCTGCATCAACATTTGCCTCACTAGCCCCCAATCCCCACACCAGCACTTGAAAGCTGTGAGCAACTCACTTAGGGCAAAGTTTAAATAGTCATGGCTCAGTGAAGTGTAGCTCGAACCTCCGTGTTGATGGTATGATTTCAGACAGCAGGTCCTTGTGGGCCTCAAACCAGTTTTCCAGATGAAACAAGGCCAGGGGGTAGGATTTTCCCATATCTAGAATTTTCTTCAATAAAAGCACCTTATAAATACTAATTTAGCAAATAGTAATTGTGTTATCCATGTCCTCTCTTTCTATTAAAAAAAAAATCACAGCTACAATTGCCAGATAAAGAAATAATCATTTTATCGTGCATCAGACTATGCCATGGGGATGTCACAATGCCAAGGAGCCTCGTATAAAAACTGGAGGGTAGGGTGGGACAGCAGAGTGGGTAGCAGCATTCAGAGCTGGGGTTTACCCAGCTCTGGCCTCAAGAGGAAACCACTTTTGTCTTGTGACAAGAACGGTGGAGAGTGGTTCAGGTAGGGTGTGGACTTTCCGGCCAGCGTCCGGGGCCCTGGGTGACCGAGTGTGATGAGCTTGGTCAGCTCTTCGTATTTGAGATAGACTGGAACCGGGCAAATCTGAAGCTCGTTTTCCCTGTGGCTGTGGATCCCTTTGGTTTTGGCAGTGGTTCCTAGCCCATGGTCTGAATCACTTGGTCACAGCCTGCAGAATCCCAGGAGGATCAGCTTTAAGGAGCTCAGGCACCCACCTTTCTGGAACAGTGTCCATTGAATCAGAAAGCAGCCTGGACTCATGGCTCCCATGGCTTAACTGTCTCTGGAAGGGGCAGCTCCATTGCTTCCTTTGTCTGGGTCTGACCGTGCTGTAGAGAGGCAGTAGTTTCCCTGGTGCTGTGCAGGCAGCTGAACTAAGTCCTCCAGAGAAGTGGGCCCGCCTGGGCAGCTGCGGGGGCCCTTGATCATCCACATCAGAACCAGCTTGCCCAAGATTATTCTTGCATTTGAATGTGTCTCCAGCATCTCACTTGGTTTTGGCTTCCTCCTTGGATGGACCATGAGCAGAGAGCTTGGCTGGGGGCCAAGGGTGTTGACCCTCTTTATGAGTGAGCCAATGCCAGGAGGGACAAACCACAGGTCCAGAGTCGTTTGTACAGGCCTGAGCCCATATTCAGAATCCTGGACTTTGTATTCACACAACCCAGCCAAGAGCTTGGGCTTTCAGAGCCCCAAAGGTGATCCTAGAGCTCAAGGTCTCAAACCTGGAGCCCCAATATGGGAACAGCTTAGAGACCGGCTGACAGGTTCTGAGGATTAGGAACCCAACTGAGAAGCAGTTGTGTCTGTGTGTGTTCTGTTCGCAGAAAGTTGTTCTTGACAGTTTGGCTGGTGTACATGGTCAGGCACTGGCTGCAGATGTCTCTGGGGAACTCTTTTGCAGTACTCAATAGTACCTAAGGCCTCAGGGCTATGAGGACTTGGGGATGGACGTACCTCAGCTTCTGAGACGTTCCTGGCCAGGCTTCCAGCTCTTCCCCTCTTCTTTTAGCCTACTCTCTAACCCTGTGCAGCCATGTGGGCTCCAGGCCAGCCTGTGGTCTCTGACTCCTGCTTCCTCCCTGTACCCTTTATTCTAGCCAGAGCCCCTTCCCATTGCTCAGTCTCAAGGAGACCCGCAGTATCTCTGCCTTTGGGTATAGGGGCCAAGGAGGAGCCTCTGCCTAGCTCTCAAGGGGCTGATGGGCATGGCTGTCTCTTGTGATGAGGATGTGTGCTTTGATGTTTGTTCCCAAGATTGATGTAATCAAGGGAGATACCCCAGGACAGAGCCTAGGGCACAGTGTTTGCTCAATAGACTTTGTTAAGTGAGTGAGATACCTGGGGTGGGATCTCTTTGCACAGCCCTTTCCTGTCTCTCTGTGTGACATTTCCAGGCTCAGCCTCACAGAGGACAACACTGTGAAGAGTGACTCACATGTGGGTGTGACTTGCTAGGATCTGATCCAGGGTGGCAACCCAACCCTGCCTAGGAGAGGCTGAGGATTAGGGGCAGTTTCCCCTTTCAAGGGGGAGACTGAGGCAGGCTGACCTGTGGGTGGGGCTGAGCCTTCTTGCCCTCACCTCACCTGTGTTCCTGCCTGGAAGGTGCCACGGAAATTGAACATAGCTGCTCATGTGAGGGCCGAAAGGAGCCCTTTGCCTTTGACCTGGTGTCTGTTCATTCTCTTTCTAGGGAGTTTAAGAGTCATGGTTTCCAGACTCATATTGCCAGGGTTCCCTGTGTCTGTGTGGAGTGAAGCGAGGCCAGCATCTTTACTTCAGGTGACACGAATTCAAGATGGCACCTGTTGTCCCTGCCATAAAGCTACCTGTTTCCCTGGATGGTGGGGGTCCATAGTCACTCCTTGTTACCCATCTTTGAATCTGCACATAGAAAAATGGACACTGATAAGAGCTGAGAGGTCAGCAGTGGTCACATGTGGACAGCCAGAGGCATGAACAGAGTCCCTTTGGTCAGTGGCAGCCACAAAGGCTCAGGCTTGGGAAGGCCTGGTTGGTGCCCCTAGGGTGGCCTGCCTATTTTCGGCAATAAATAACATGAAGACCCAAAAACCAAACCAAAACAAAAAAAGTACAACCAGCATCTCTTGGGGTAGGTGGCGGGAGACTGTTTAGATTATCGGCCTTCCCTGGCCACGTGGGTGGTTGCTGGGCACAGCCGGGCGGTCACCGGCACGTGTGCAGCTCCGCAAGCCGCTGGCACTGGCGGCACTTGACGAAGCAGCACCAGTGGAACTTGCAGCTGCAGCGCTCGGCCAGCTCCACCTGCGCCGTGTGGAAGCCGCGGCCACAGCACAGCAGCTCGCAGCCATCGATGGCCTTAGACGTCTTGTTACACGTGCGGCCCCGTGTGCCCAGCACGCCGCTGCGTATGTCCTGCTCACAGAAGTCTGGGCTGGGCTCCAGGTACACCAGGTCCTCATCTGTGTGTGGCTTGAACTGTGCGTTACGTGGCACCAGGGCCCTCGAGGAGCCTACGCGGCGTGGTTCCACCTCAGTAGCACCGTCAAACTTCTCCTTCAGCGCGTGGCCCACCTGGCGGAAGGGTGGCACTGCTCGCCAGCACGTCTTTACTTCGCAGGAGCCTGACACCCCGTGGCACTTGCACTCCACCCGCATGTGTGTCAGGATGGCCTGTTGGGGAACAGGGAGAGGAGTGATCAGGGACAGTGATGGAGACTGGGGAGAGGTCCCCGGGGACCGACAGGGACAAGTGGAGGGGGCACGCCATATCAGGGTTGTTTGAAGAATCAGAAAGGTTCACTGTTGTGCTTCCTCTGAACTAAGCACCTGCTGGATGCCGTGCTGGGCTGGCAAGCAGAACTGGGCACAGGCAGATAAAGTGCTGTCCCTGCACTTTGGGTACCTGGAGTTACCGGAGGATACAGTGAAGGCCAACGTCTTAGGAAACAATGACAGGTGACCTGAAGGGGATGCACAAACACCTCTGGCAGAATCTCCACGGGGACCTTGGAAGGAGGCATCGGGAAGGTGGGTGGTGTCACAGGTAAGCATGTGATCTTTGGGTGGTCAGAGGGTTCAAATTCCAGCTCTTCTGTTTGTCATAGAAGCTGTGACAGGGCTGGAGGCATGCATGTGAATGGACAAAGCCACTCACTGCTATATAACACCTGCTCTCCCCGCCCCATCCTCAGAGGTGTCTAGTGAGAACATGAACTTTTTTGAGTTTGCTGTGTGGGTAAGGCTGTTTTAGGGACTTGCCCATGCTGTCCTACCCCAGGGCCAGTGGGGTTGGCACCACACTACCTTCCTGCCGGCCTCGTTGTTGTGAAGGTTCATGAGGGCCCGGCTAGAGGAGGCCCCTTTGCTTCTCTCCCGCACATCCACAAAGGACTGTGAGAAGGCCACACCGTAGGCGATGTTGTCCGAGCATCCTGACCACTGGAAGCCTGGCGTGCGAGGGCATAGAGAGGGCCGAGGTCAGGTGAGTGTGGGCCTGGGGCCAGGCCTCTGCCCTCCCGCTGACCACCTGTTCTTACATGCTTACCCTGTGGGCTGACCCCATGCACTGTCCGGTCACAGCCACATTTTTCCAGCTCTCCACTGCTGCACGCCCTTGTCACTGCAAAGGCTACACCTGCTGAAGAAATGGCATACACGAAGGCCGCCTCCCGAGTCCCTGTAGGAGGGAGAGGGAGGGCTCTGAGTCTGTCTCTTCTTTGCAGAAAGGGAGAGGTATATGGAGCCTGCTGAGTGCTAGAGGTCAAGACTGGTGGAAATCCTGCAGGTGAGGCACAGAGCAGGCCTTGGTTCAGGTCACACCATTAGCTGAACCTCTACTGTGCCCCAGGCACCTTCATGTGGGGACCAGTGCTTCCTCTCAGTAGCCCTGTGAGGCAAGAAGTATGACCATCCCCATTTTACAGAGGTTTGGTGGCTTGTCAGAGGCACGTGGCTGAGCCAGCAGACAGCCTAGCTTCAGGGCCTATACGCTCAGCGCCTGGCGAACACTCAT
This sequence comes from Eospalax fontanierii, assembly GCA_035773235.1. Classification (NCBI taxonomy): domain Eukaryota; kingdom Metazoa; phylum Chordata; class Mammalia; order Rodentia; family Spalacidae; genus Eospalax; species Eospalax fontanierii. Next base: position 15,585,619 of record CM069553.1, read on the forward strand.
CACAGCCTTTCCAGAAGGTGGGCGATGGTCACGTAATTTCAAGCAAGCTGGGAGGTGAACCGAACCCAGAGCTGGGAAGTCGCCATGCCGTTCCTCTTGTTCCTCTGGCTTTCCTGTTTTCCATCTGACCACTGGGCTTTAAGGAGGTTCCCCTTGTGACCTTGCCCTAGCCTTTCTCTGAGGCTGAACCCCTAGTTCACAATATCTCCAACTTCCTTAAGACTTGAGCAAATTGTAGTAACAGTAGCTCCTACCACTGAGCCCTTCCCGCTGGCTAAGGGAGCCTGTTGCACACAAGCACCCGTTAGCTCCATCCGTCCCCAGTGTATATACATCGTTGACCTGCAGGTTCTGGGAAGGGAAGATTTGGTCTGGGTCATGCAGCCCGGAGGTGACAGCGGGACTGTAGCACAGGTCTGCCTGTTTCTCCTCTGCGATGCTTTCTGTCCTCCTGCCCAAGGCTGCTCAGCAATTCTATTTTGGTGCCGGCCCTCCTCCTCTGCCTGAATGGATGTTTTTATCCTCCTAGGAACTGTGCCTGGGGGTGTAGCTGTTGTGGAGACTGTTTCTGGGGGTGAGCTGGGACAGTGTGAGCAAAGTGCGCGTGCTGGCTGGGTGTGTGACCAGACAGCGGGCTCTGCTCCTCTCCCAGGCCCTCTGAGGGCCTCTGTGTGCCGTGACTGTCCTTCTTGTCTCTTGCTGCGGGGTCTGTGTCCACAAGAGTGGTGGGGGCAGGCTTTGGCCCCGTGGTTGGCAATTACCTCTGCGACACCCAGGCCTGTGCTCCCGGCTGCCCCAGAGAGCAGTCACCATGGTCAGAGGGGAACAATCACCTCCTCTGTGCCCGCCTGTGGACAGCCCAGACTCTGGAGTGGGAGGCAGCTCAGCCCCCAACACTCAGGACGCCCTGTTCTTGGTGTAGTCCTTAAGTTAGGAGTACCACCCACCACCCTTTCCACTGCCCACTCTCTGCTTGGCCATTTTGGGCTTGCATTGAGGGGCTTGGCTGGAGCAATGAAGCCTCGACAGCCTGGGGTGGAATCTTCTCCAAGTTAATTGAGGTTAATAGCAGGCTCATGTTGGTTGGTTTTATGCTGTGGCCGCCCAAAGAGAGACGACTTCAGTTTCTGGTATTTCTGGTATTTCCAGGCCTGAACCAGCACAAATCTTTGCCCCAAAGACCAAGGGGGAGGGAAGTGACAGGAGATAGGGCTGGTAGGACTGGTGGGCAGCCTCAGCTCTCCGCCCTGCCTGATCCTTTCTCCTCTGCTTCTCTTGTTGCTCAGGCAGCCCTAGCCCAACCCGGGCTGTCCTTCACCTCTACGCGAGTGCTAATGGTTCTTGGGGTATAGACCTTCCTGTGGGGGTGTTCAGGGAGACCATTGTTTTATTCTCTAAAACATTCATCTCCCAGGACTCCAAGACCCCACTGTCCTGGCCTTGGGGGTCTAAGGCCACCATAACGTCTTTAGCTTGTGAGTGGCCCTGAAGGACTTGGCTCTGGAAGACAGGTATAAACAAAAGCTACAGCTTCCAGACAGCCCACTGTGTGCAGGCACTGTCTGAGCACCTATGCATAGTAGCTTAGTTGCCTTCAAAACACCCAAGAAGATCCTTGTCCTCATTTTACACAAGGAAAGTAAGGCACGGAATTGCAGCAGTGTGTCCACACAATTGCAGCCAGGACGAGATGGAGCCACAGAGACCTCAAGCATTGGAAATACATATGTAGTCCATCTCTCGCTGTGTATGAAGCCAAAAGGGTCTCTGTGGGTCAGCCTAGATCTTACTTGCTGCAGGGTTAGCCCAGCTGTCTTGGTACAGGAGGCCCTGGAGGATATGTGCTAACTAGCCTTCTTCCACGGAGCCTGAGTTCCAGCCATCTGGCTCCAGTAGTGTGGTCCTTGAGACTCCTTACTGCTTTCCAGGTACTCAGGCTGGAGCCTTTGAAGCCTTGATCTCAGGAGGAGGACCGGGCAGGGCCTGCTTTCCTCAGAGGCTGCTCAGACACAGAATGACACTGTGGGGGCCTAGCAGCACAGTGGTGGGTGTCCCTGGAGAGGTGGGAGGTACTTCCTTCACCCTGACCACGTTCTAACTGCAGGAGGGAAGCGTCTTCGCTGTCTCCTGTCCGAGTCAGGAGAAGACAGAGCTCTCGACTGCCCGCCGCTGCCCTGCGGCCGTCTTCGTTCACCCTGCAATCTCTCCTTCCCACACTCAGCTCCTTCCTGCTGGTCTTCCCAGAGAACTCTGTTCCTTTGCTCCGCAGAATCTGAGTCCTACGTGTCCCTTGGGTTCAGCATCAATGCCATTTTTCTGTCTGGGGTTGGGGTTCAGAACAGTCTTGCAGTTCCAATAGCATTTATTTTTGAGGAATTTTATTTATTTTATTTCCATGTGCATGACCATGGGCTCATGACAATTTAAAAAATGAGTTGTCTGCTGCCCTGTTGGGTTGAAGAAAACCTAAGGCCCAGTGTGTTGCCTGGATCCTTTGGCAGCAAATGGCAGCCTGGGAACTGGAACGGAAGCCTGCGTGACTTGAGGCTTGGGCATGGTGACATCTTTCCACATGGTGGAAGGGAAGCTGATCAAGCAGGAAGGAGCATTCAAAGAGGATCAGCTGAGGCTAAGTTGATGGGCAAGGAGACCCAAGACCTGGTGAATCTCTGGACACCAGGTGATTTGTTCTGATGGAGGCCAGGGAATGGACACAGCTCCATGGTTTCGCTGTACTCTCATGGAACTCTCGGCAGGTGGGTCCTGGGTGTGTCCCAGGAAGGGTTTCCAGGAAGGAGGATTGCAGGTCATACAGAGGGCATAGACCCTGACCAAGCTCTTGTAGTTGGCTGGACCAGCTTCTGGACCATTTGCATCCTCAGCCTCCCTGGCCTTCTAAGCTACAACTTGGGGATAACATAAGCTCACAGGTGTCATGAGGATGATCTGAGGTGATAGGCCTTCAGTGAACAATGCTCTTCACTGGGTATGGCCTGGACCCAAAGGGAGAATCTATTCTGTCCTCTTCTGTGCTCGAGGCACCACCCCAGCCAGGCTGCTCACTGTGCAGATGCCTTCCCAGTCCCCCTTCCTGAGAGCTGGGGACAAGAGTCCTGCTAGGCTGGCAGTCACTGATGAAGAGGACAGCCATCTGAGGATGGATTGTCCTCAGATCAGGCTTATGAAGAACTCCCTGCCCAGGTCACTGAATCTTGGCAAACAGCCCTAAGAGTCAGTCATGTGACAGGTAAGAACTCTGAAGAATGAAGTCACCTGCTCCAGCCTGCTTGTCTTTGCTTTCCTGAAGCCTGTGGGCCTCCCACAGCCAGTCCTTTGCTCTCTGGCCTCTGAGGGATGAGCCCCATTCCCCCTGGCTCAGTGGAGACTATTGAAGAGTGTTCCAAGAGGAATTTTACTAGCGAAGAAAACCAGATACAAAACAGAGGAAGGTGGGCGTATGGGAAAAACTTAAGACTCATCCCCCAGACATGGCTGGTGTCTGCCTGCTATAACCGGCCTGTTCTCATGGTGCCTTGACTTAGCTCCAAAGGGACAGGATGCTCCCCCAGGCCACTCTGACTTTAGTCCAGAGCGGCGTCTACTAGGTCTAGTAGGATTCTTGTGTCCTCCAGAACTTGCTGAGGGGCAGGTCCTTCGCTCTGTCTACAGGTGAGGAAGCCATTGCCGTGCTGAGACCTGAGGCCCTCACTCCTTCCCCATCGACTGTGCCTTCCCTTTCCTTGTCCCTTCAGTCCCACTGATCATCCTCCGTGCAAGGAAGTGTGCCAGGAAACAGGTACATGAGCCATCTCCATTGCCTGGGAAGAGCTCAGGGTGTGGTGACAGAGGGTTGGGCGGGGAGTCCTCACACTTTGGTGTGGGAGTGTAAAGAAACCGTGTAGGCACAGATGGCTTCCACAAAAAAGTGTGCATGTCTACGTAAATAACTGTAAGACAGCTATGCTAAAATGTATACAGTTGGTGAATCTAATAATGCACATCTAGGAATTATACTATTTTTGCAAACTTTTTCGTTCCATAAGAACGAAATACCAAAAGAAAAAGTTAGAAAAATAGTCCCCCACTGAAGAACAGCACCTGATGGGGCATGGTGATTCAGGCCTTTAACCCCAGCACTTGAGGGATAGAGACTAAATGATCAGGACCAGCCTGGGCTACATAGCAGGTTCAAGGAGCAACAGCCTGCTTTAGTAAGATATTTCCAAAGAAACAAATCCCACAGAGGTGAAGACCGTAGAAGACTAGAGGCAACAGGAAGGAAGGGATGGATGGAGACTGCTTAGCCGCGTGAGAAAGGATTGGGTATTTGGGGAAGAGGGCACAGCATGTGCAAAGGCACAGGGGTATGACCGCTTGGCATAGGAAGTCCCGAGGATCCATCTGCCAGTTCACTAAAGCACTGTTGTTGAATGCCTACTGTGTTCAGAGGGTTTCCTGAATGCCATATCTATAGTCAGGCTGGCTCTGGGGCCTCACTAACACAGCTCTGAGCCCTGGGCAGCTGTACCATCACCCCGTGCCATTCTTCATCTACCCGACTGTTCACTGGGTGTCTGCCTCTTTCGGAGAGCAGCTCAGCTCAGCAATGCCAAGTGTGCTCATGCTGTGAGCCCCTGCCAGCTCCCAGGAGAATGGCTTCCAAATTTCTATCACAGTTGGTTTCCAACAGCATTCAAATGGTCTGCCACGAGCCCAGCAGCCGCGGCCATCCAGGCCCACAGGTGCCAAGACAAAGGTTGGCCCGGGCAACTCCTTCCTGCTGCCTGAGCAAGTCAAAGGGTCCTGTCGACTTGGTGGCTCTGAAGTGTCAGTTTTGTGCTCAGGAGGCAGAACAAGGCAGCTGGCTTACAGCACTCCTTGAGGGCAGGGTCTTGACCTGGTGCCTCGAGAAACCTTCCAGTTCTGTAGAACCCTCTCTGGGCCTGGCTTACCTCTGTTTGGCGTAATGCCTTCTCACGTTTCTGGTCTCAGCAACCTTGGGAAAGTCTTCCCTGAGCACCCCAGTCCTGGCCAGGAGAGACATCCAACTTCCTGTCCTGTCCTTCCTGGTGTTCATTGCCAGCTGAGTGCAGACCCTGCCCAGACACACGATCTGGCCCAGCAGCTTTCTAGCTCTGTGACCCACGGGCAGTTACTTAACTGCTTTGCGCCTCCAAATCTGCACTTGCAACATGGAAGCCTGTCTCAAAGGGCCGATGAGTTAACGTTTTCTTACAGCACTTGAAGCAGTGCCTGGCCCACGGTCAGTGCCGCAGGTGTGTGGGCTGCTCCTGAAGGGCTGTGGTGGACTGTCTGCCCCCTGCTGCAGGCGGTGATCCCAGAGGACAGGAGCAGGCCCCACTGGAAGTATTCTATGGGTTTGTCAAGTGGGCAAGTCCACGATGGGCTCTAGGACCCAAGGCTGGGTGCGAAGATGGGCTTGGGAGCCCCGGGTTGCAGCCTGCCTCTCCTTACCTGAGGAGCCCAGGGGCAGCAGTCTTGTTCCCACCCCAAACCATTTTCCTCTGGAAAATGAGGAACATTCTAGCTCATATCCCTCCCATATCAGCTGCACTGTGGGGTGTCTTGTGAGCACAAAGCAGCAGTGAGGTGGTCCTAGGCTCCGTCTGGGTCTCCCTACCCACTGGCCCTTGTGGTGTCATTCCCCGGCCTCCCGAGGCAGCACGTTGGCCTGTACCTGCTGCACACACCCCTCACCTTGAGTCACCACCTTGCCAAAGACAGGCAGGGAGTCAAGCGTGGAGCAGTTCCAGCGCCGGTTCCGGAACTGGTACTGACACTCCTCGATGGCCAGCTGGGCGCCGCGGCGCACCGAGTCCATCACCTCTAGGTTCCGCTTGCACATCTGCACTTGCCTCTGGATCAGGCCCTTGAGCTTCTCACACGTCTCCTCCTCGGAGATGCTGCCCACTGAGGACAGCTTGGCCAGGTACCTGAGGAGAAGGGGCGGGACATGATACAGAGCCTGCTGGCCCCCTCCCACACCCAGGGCTCGAGGGACCGAGTCTTCCCCAGATCTAGGGACAAATCTGTCTTTCCCAGCTCTAGGACTGGGGATTTGTGTGTGAGATCTGACATGGGGCCTGAGGCATGAGGGGAAGACCTTGTCATGTTTACTGAATGAATGAACAGTCACCAAATTGGAGAGTACACAGAAAGTCTTATTAACGGACAGAAAGTCTTTATGACAATGATAAGAACGAAGTTTTATGGAACCCAGTTAAGACTAGGCTAAGTATGTTATTTCATTTAATCTTCTCCTCAGATCAGTGATCACTCAGTTTTTACATTTATCTATTTATTATTTAGTTGGCGTATGTTTTCATGGGTGTGTGTCATGGCACACATATGGAGGTCAGAGGACATCCTGCAGGAGTCAGTTCTCTCCTTCCACCATGTGAGTTCCAGGGATTGGACTCACATGTCAGGTTGGTGACAAGTGCCTTTACTTTGCCAGGCCTAAGCCCCCATTTTGTGTGTGTTCGTGCACATGTGTGTGCATACATGTGAGACCAGAGGCCCACCTTCGGTGTTGTTCCTAAGGAGCCAACCACTTTTGTTTATTTTTTTGAGATAGGGTCTTTCAGTGACTCACTGATTAGGCGAGTGTAGTGAGCCCCAGGGAACCACTAGTGTCTGTCTCTCGAGTGCTAAATTACAAGTGTGCAGTACTGTGACTTAATTTTACATGGGTGCTGGGAATCAATTCAGGTTCTCATGCCTGTACAGTGAGCATTTTACTGACTGAGTTATTGACCAACCCTCTCCCCCGCTTTTTTTTGAGGCAAGGTCTCATGTACTGGCTTTGAACTCACTATGCAGCCAAGGACACACTTGCCCATCTGATCCTTCTGCCCCCACCCTCCCCAGTGCTAGAAGTACAGTCATGCACCACCATGGTGCTGGGGCCTGGTGCATGCTAGGCCAACACTGTACTAACAGCCATGACTTCTACAGGATCCCTCATTTTGAAGAGAAGTAGATTGCCTTGTGTGCCAATGTTGTTCAGTTAGTAAGGGGTAGATCAGAACTTGAGTGTGGTTTTGTGGTAGCTTATATGTAACTCAAAAGATTGGCATCGACAGTGTGGGCAGAAGCTTTTGGGAGCCAGGCTCGCTCAGCCAATGCATGCTGTGCAAGGTTTGGCTGGTGGACTTTTTGACCCTTGGAGATGTACAAGCTCGTCAAAGACACATGAGTTAGGCTAGGGATGGTTCTTAAATCTGAATGTTTGTCTGAAACATCTGTGGAGGTTTTGGAAAGCACACCTGGGCCCCACCTCAGGTAGCCTGGTGTGTATCTGAGCTTTGAGCAGTCGTCTGGTGCAGCTGGGAGGCCACTAGCCTGGAGAACAGTTTTAGTTTCTGTGATGTTTTCTGTTCTCATTGTGATCTTGGCCCCTAGAGAAGATTCCTTCAGCTACTGGCTATGAGGTTGAGCCTGACTTTCCTTATCCACAATGGACTCATGGCTGCTACTCCAAAGGGCTGCTCTGAGGAATGACCATGGCTGGGTATGCCCATGCCCCTGGCTCCCCTGGGCACCTCTCAGGAGCTGACCCTGCTAGACCCAGTACGCCAATGGAGGTGAGTGGTCTCAGGGCCAGGCAGATCAACCTAATCTGGTACTCCCTACATTTCTAGTCTTCCAGGAACCCTTCCAGCCCTTCCCTGCCCTCTGTACCTGGACTTTTTACATGGGTCCTGGGGATCGAACTCAGGTTCTCATGCCTGTACACCAAACGTTATACTGATTTAACTATCTCCCTAGGTCCTGTAGGGTGTACACAGACCAGGAGCATCCAAACCAGTCCAGGCAGCAGCTAGAGCCTCTTGGTGGGGAGACAGAGAAAATAGTGAGAGACAGATTGGTACACACAAAACTGGGGTGTCTGGCTTCAGCCCTGTTTTCATCCCTGCCTCTCCTGCTGAGGGAAGGGGTCTCCTTCAGAGCCAGTCCCACCTGTCACTCTTGGCCTGCAGGGGGCGCCAAGAGCCCAACTACTGGCGGTGGGCCAGGTCCATGTTCCTGAGGCCACTGTGCCCTTCGTAGAGGGGACAAGGAGTTCTGCCTAATTTTGGCTACTTTTCTGCTCCGAGTCAGGCTGGGACGATCAGATAAGGGTAGGAGCCCCATTCCCTCTGAGAAATGGGGGCACAGAACTAGCCTGTCCTCTAGACCTCTTCCCTCCCTGTCTCCCTAAGTGGGTCAGGTCTGGCTAGATTGGGCCCTGGCCTTTGGTGGAGGGAGGCATTTAGGGGCCGGGAGACCTGGCTGAACCACTGACCCACTGTGACCGGGGGTAAGTTGCCTCTCACTTGGAGCTGTCTCTTTACGGGTACAATGAGCTGGTAAGTCTGCAGCCTTTCCCACTATCCGAGTTGGAGTTCTCCTATCGGCACAAAGGTGCCTGCTGGTCCCATGCCACTAAACAGGGGAGAGCTGGACTCGAGGAACCAAGCATTCCTCCCTCAGGCTCTGGTCGCAATGGGGAGGTGGTTGGAGTGACAGTGGCAGGGGCACGGCCCAGCTGCCATAGCTGTGAGTCACTGGGACAGCATCCAGAAGACAAGCAGCACCCATGCCCACCTCTCAGCCTTGTCTCCACCTGACGACAGCTGCCCCTCCCACATGTGCCACATGTGGGAGGCCTGGCTCGTCTCTGCTCCTGCTCTCTGAGACCCTAGGGGTCGTCTAGGGGCTGGGGAAGAGAGGGGTCAGGTGCCAGAGCTGAGGAAGAGCTGGGCATGGGCTGGAGAGGGTTGGTGCTGCAGGCCTCACTGGCCTTGGCCTATAGTCATTCCGCTTGCTTGGCCTGGAGTCTGGCTAGTGCCTGGCCTCATTTTACAGATGGGCAAGGCAAACTGAGGCCTGCAGAGGTGAAGCAATTTGTCCAAAGTTCCAAAGCTAGTGAACAGCAAGCAGCTCTAGGCTCTCAACCCTCCCCTCACTCTGCCCCACTGGACAGCTAAAGGACTGAGCCCCCAGGCAGCATCTCAACCAACCTCGCACAGGGCATGGTATACAGAAGGTGTCCAGTAAATGCTTGCAGCAGTCCCAACAGTGGCCCTCCCCACTTGTAGAGTGTTCAAGAAGGAGGGACCAGGAATAGGAATGGAAGGTGGGCCTGCCAAGGTTCCCAGGGCCTCTGTGGGTACCCAGTGCCCGACAGTGGCTCAACCTTTCCCCCAGAGACATGTGCCATTCACTGACCCGGGGGGCCAGGTTAGGCCCAAATGTCGACTGCACAGCCATTTTCTGGGAGAGACAGAGCCAGGGCCTGATGGGTATCCACTGCCCCTGGGTCTGCTGTCTGAGCCGGAACATCCCAACCTCTCTCGACCTGGTTGTGTGGCTCCTCTTTAGGCTTCTTCCTGCCGTTGCTGAGTATAGGCTTAGCAATTTGCCACCTGCTGCCCCGGCCACCCAGAACTCCAGCTACCGCCGAGCCATCGATCAGGTTACCCCCACCAGCCCAGGCTGCCCCTGCTGCAGCCGCTGGCCAGCTCGTGCCCAGTCTTCTCAAATGGGGCCTTCAGGTCCTGCAGGCTCCTCCCAGGAGGCCCTCCCCGCGGTGCCTGCAGCCCGTGAGGAGGCCCGAGGGCCCTGGCCCTGCCAGGGAGATCAGATCCTCTCGGCCACCTGCTGTTTTCATTAGAAACTAAAATTAGCTGGGCTTGTCCCAAGCTTTTCCAGGTTTGCTTGCTTTTTTAAACAAAATACACAAATTTGTAGAGGGGAACCTACACTTCAGTGGCTCTTTATGGGGCGCTCCCTGTGCGTCTAGAGAAACTGGGGGAGGGAAAGAGCCGTAATGGTGGGGAGCCAAGCAGGTCAGTGGCACTGGTCCTGGCCCTACAGTGTCCAGGTGGGGGCTGGGACACCAGCCCAGGCCTCTCTGTCCCCTCCCTTTGGCCTCCCTGCCTGCCCGGGCCACATTTAGAGCCTCCTCAGGAGCGGTTGTGCCCGCCACACCAGGGACGAAGGAGGCCAAACTGGCAGGAGGGGGCGCCGGAAGGAAACCGGGTATCCGCAGAAGGCTGCCTTCAGGGACACAGCTGGGAGGAAGCAAGAGGACTACAGACTTCACTGTAGACAGTTGTACTGGGGGAGCTCGGCAGGGTATGCAGTGCCCCACGACCCTTGTCACACCCCCAGTCATTAGATCACCTGCTGTTTCTTTAAGCACAGTCTGAGTAGCTGCTGTCCCGTTCTCCACTGTGACCTAGTCCCTGAGACCCTTGTCCTGTCTCCAAGTAGGCAGCGTAGCGGGGCAAGTACTTGGGGGACAAATAGGTTGGGTCAGATTCCCATCCCTGGGCCACTTGAGGCAATTAGTGAACATCTAGAGCCTTGACCGTCTCATCTGTACAATGGAAGACCAGTTAGTCTCACTTCAGGAGATGGAAATAAATTAAACATGCCCCAGGCCACAGCAATGGCAAGTTTCCAATCTTCTCTGTGGTTCTTCCTATCCTCATCCTAAGCCCTCCAGGTCCCTCACACTGCCCCCTCTTCTAGGCCGACTGGACCTTGTGGGATTCTACACGTGTGTCTTCTTAGCTCTCACAGAGCTGCACATCCTCCCCAGGGAACGATAGGTCACTGCAGTACAATTCCAACTGTAGATTTTGGAGAAAATCTCCAGGTAGGTTTGCAAAGTTTGAGAACAGGTCATCAGTGCTTCTGGCCCATCTGGCTGGCTGGTCCAAGATCAGGGGTGAGGGATGGTGAGGAGGGAGGTTGCCATAGGGAGATCAAGAGCTGGCGACTTGTGTCCGAACTCTGGTGTGCCAAGGGGACATGGAACTGTTTGGAGAAGCAAATGACCAGAAGCACGGCCCTTATCTCACCTGTCACCTGTGCCATCTGTCCTTGTCAAATGCCTTAACATAGTCATGTCACCACAGAACAAGGCTGGCTGACTGGGCATCCCTTCCTTCCCCTTTGGAGCACTGATGTTCCAGAGACCTGTTCAAGCCAGTCAGTGGGGCTCAGTACTTGACTGTAGGGCATTTTGGCTCCCTTGGGGATGGCTGCTTAGGTTCCAAAGATGGCCTGGGGCTTGGAGGGCAGGACCATTTGATGTCATCAGACACTACTTGAATAAGGTAGCCTGATTCTCTGGATGAATCTTTCCAGATCCTGGTTGCAAGGGCATTATGGTGCTGTTAGGTGTGTGGGAAGGTGAAGTCCCTGTGGTTATGTGGCTGTTGTCCAGGGCTCCCTGGGCTTGTGGTCTCTGTACCCATTGAAATCACCAGAAGCAGGTGGAAATTGTCTGGAAATCCTGGAGGACAGCTGTGAGGAGTGGTTAGTATTAAGATACCGGTGGTGGTCTGTGGCGTGGTGGTCTGTGGCGTGGTGGTCTGTGGGGTGGTGGTCTGTGGGGTGGTGGTCTGTGGCGTGGTGGTCTGTGGGGTGGTGGTCTGTGGCATGGTGGTCTGTGGGGTGGTGGTCTGTGGGGTGGTGGTCTGTGGCGTGGTGGTCTGTGGGGTGGTGGTCTGTGGCGTGGTGGTCTGTGGGGTGGCGGTCTGTGGCGTGGTGGTCTGTGGGGTGGTGGGCCACCCCTGTCTTGCTTTCTTCCCAGCCTTAGCTGGCCTCTAGTTAGGGCTTTCAATGCCAAGAGCATGTCTACTGGACTCCATGTGCACTTCTTCAGTTGGAGAGAAATGCCGGCCTTCTTGGAGCCCACGCCCCCTCGTGTACCTTTTGGCTGTCTCTTCTGCTTTCTGTCTCCTGGGATCTCTAACTTTTTACTCCTTATCCTTAGAAGCCTCAGCCTTCCTTTCTTTTAAATATTTACTTATCGATCGGTTGATTGCAGTACTGGGTGTTGAAGCCACAGCCTCTTGCATGCTTGGCAAGGACTCTTAACACTGCTGTTCCCAACCTCCTGCTCCCATTTTTGAGAGACAGTTTCATATAGCCTAGGTTGGTCTTGAACTCACTATGTAGCTGAGGCTGGCCTTGAACTGCTTCTACCTCTTGAGTGAGCATTTTATCCCTGAGAGCTCCAGGAATATTTCCTTTCTATGAGGGGAGAGCCCCCTCCCTCTCATTTTCTATCTTCTAACAGAGCTGACTCCGGGGCCAAGAGGAAGCCACTCAGTCCTGAACCTGACCGGGATGTAAAGATTTTTCTCCCCTCTCTGTGGCAGGTGTCCATCTGGGGTGAGTGGCTGACCTCACCTTGTCCTCTCATTTGGCAGCAGAAGGCTTTCAATCCTCCTTAGATCTCTAGAGATCCTTCTGTACCATGTGGTTACTGATCCATTGAAACAGACTTGCCAGTCAGCTGAGGGAACCTGGGGATGGGGAGGGATGAGAAAGCCATCTGGTGGCTGCAGGTTACCAGGGAGCTCTTTGGCCTTAGCCCAGTCTCAGGGGAGCCGGTGGCTAAATCTCTACCTCTGTCCAGCAGTGCAGGGTGAGCAAACCTCAGTTCCTCCTTGCCCGAGTTGCTCATCTCCTCCTGCACAGAGTGTGGGCTGCAGGCCTTTCATCTGCAGCAGGACAGGTTCTGGGAAGAAGGCAAGAGACCTGGGGTGGTGTTCCAGATCTACAAGTCTGAGGCCCTCAGGGCCTCAGAGTCTAGCACAGTGCCCAAAATGTTCAAAGGAGCAAGCTCAGCATTCCCCTACATGGAGGCTCAGGGTCTCTGAGAACTCCCCAGTTGTGATGACTGTCATTCATCCTTGAAGCTTGAGGTGCCGTGGCAGGGGCACCTGTGACGGTGGGAGCAGACACTCTGCTCTCTGCAGCTTTGGGGAGAAGCTCCTAGGACATCTTCCTGGGACATCCTCCTGGGACATCTTCCTGGGACATTTTCCTGGGACATCTTCCTGGGACATCCTCCTGGGACATCTTCCTGGGACATCTTCCTGGGACATCCTCCGGGACATCTTCCTGGGACATCCTCCTGGGACATCCTCCTGGGACTGCAGGGCTGGTGCCGTGGGTTGAGTCCCAGGGCAGAGGACCCTCTGGGGCATCATTAATCCCCTGCTGAGAATGGGCCCCTCCAAGGTTGCCTGTGAGCTGTTGAGAGGTTCCTTCCCTCCAGAAAACAAGGGCGAGGATGCTTCCCTCACCCGCACTCCCTTCCTCTCCATGAAGACGGGGTTCCTTCCCAGAGCTGCAGGGGTTCTGACTCTGAGGGGAACTGCTAAAACATAGTTCGGTTTCCAGTTTGCCAGAAGCTGGGGGAGGAGGAGAGGGGCTACAAGAGAAGGTGGCTGGAAGGGTCATGGCAGGGAGCGGACTTTTCCCGGGGCTGGCTGAATCACAGAAGATGTAGCTCAGGACTCAGAGATAAAACCTGGCAACTCCTGTGGAAATCCGGGAAGCAACGGGCTGCAGCCTTCCAGCTGTGCCTACAAAGCAGACCAGGAGCAGCTCTTGGGGACTAGCTAGAGTCGAGGGATGACCGGAGGGCCTGTGGTGGGTGCCGGCTGTCACCCCTGCCAGTGGCTCCCTGATCGATCTGCCTGCTTGGCTCAGCCTGGGCCCTTCCTCCCCAGGAAAGAACAAGAGGTGGAGGCTTGGTGCAAAGGCTTAGCTTTCCCAGCGCACCCACAGGGCCTGAGTTGGGCGAGTTTCAACAGGTTTGGGGAGCACTGTCTTGTCAGATGCTTGTTGAGTTGCTCAATTGCTAATCCAGGGTTGAGGGAAGAAAGTCAAACCATAGCAGACAGCTGGGTCCTGGCTGCCGCCTGAGCAAACCCCTCCCTCAGGCAGAGCCTGGTCCCCCGCACCCCCCACCATGTGGAGGGTGGGAAAAATTCAAACTGGCTGGGAGGGTCTGCCCTAGCTAAGGAGGGAGGGCTGGGCCTGCATTACCATAGGACTTTTAGTATCACCTGAGCCTGGGGGACAGGTTTCCTTCCTACCCCAGGCCTTTGAAGGTGGCCACTACTTGACAAAGTCCAACTCTCCATGGAGACTGAGCCCCTTTCACTGATCCATCGGTGCCTGAGTACCCATGACGTGGCAGATACATGCCAGGCACTGTAGGGGACAATCAGGTGTGTGTGCCATAGTCTTGACCTCCTGAGCTGCTGAAGCCACATAGCTATGTTAGACATCACAGAAAGTGGTTATAGTTACATAGATGAAAACAGTAAGACTTGGACATATGGGAACAAGTCAAGCTCAAGTCCTGCTTCCTTGGGGAAGTCACTTTCTCTGGGCCTCTGAAGTGTGGCTGGAACCCACACATCTCTGCTCTGGTTGGGAAAGGTGCGGAGGCAGGATAGTACTAGTCTAAGTGCTTTGAAACTGTTGTTCCTCAAGGGCCTGGGGTGCTTTGTTACCGTGAGACATTCAATGTTTGCAGACATTTGGTGGTCAGCTGTTGGGGTGGACTGTGTGCTACCAGTAGCCAGTGGATAGAGGCATGACAATCTGCCAAACATCCTAGGACGCAAAAGAAAGACCTGTGACAAAACAAAGCAGCATGATACCAGGGAGAGGAAAGGTCCCAGTGTGAACTGTAAAGTACTTAGTGTGTGTTAGTGACTGTGACTCACTGCACAGAGCCAGGGAGAGGCTCCAAGGACATGGGCCTTTACTCTTTAGAGGGGGAGGGAGAGACGGATGAGACATTCCTGGGGAAGACGGGCCACTTCTTTATATGTGGAGCCGGCTCTGCCCATGTCTGGACTGTTGAGTCATGCCTCACTTTGCCTGTGGCCTGGGGAGGCATACATCTCCACTGGGCAAACAGGCATGTGGGAGCGTGGTGCCAGGATGTGCACCTGTGGGGACTTGGAACCTGTAAATGGCACTGAAGTATGTTTCCAGTAACAAGCAGTCAGGCCAACAGGATCCCAGTGAGCCGGGATGGATCTCCTCATCCCACGAGGCTCCTGTGGCACCTTGTTGAAGAAAGGCAGGTGGCAGCCTGGGCTCCTATGCATGTAAAACTATAGGACTGGGACACGATAGTTGGGGATAAATGGGGCTTGAGAGCACCCTGAAGGCCCATTCTCTTCATCACAATCCGTATAGACAGAGACACAGCTCTGCAGCTCAATGACAGCAGCTGCCTGGGTTACCATCTCTGTCAGTGTGCCTGGCCCTGTGCCCTGCATGCCGCATGCAAGGGCTTGCTCCTCCTGAGCACCACTGTGAGCCGTCTGTACCTGTGGGCTCTATTTTACAGATGAATATCAAGGCAGCGGCAGGGCTGGGATGGAAGCCTGGACTCTCTGTCCCAGAGCCACAGCTCTGAGCCACTCTGCTGACCTGTCTTTGAGTACAGCAAGGATTCCCCTTCCTCACTGGGCATCTTCCAAGGTGCCTGCTTGGCATGGCACTCTCTGCTCTTCTCCAGGAAACCCACAACGGTGGAACCTCAGCTTGTGTATCCCCACACTTTCCCTAGTACTTCCCTTTAGGGCTCAGAACAAGTTGCTGAGGCCGGTAGTCCAGCCCAAGTTTCCAGACCCCAGGTGTAGCCTCCAGAGGACCAAGTCAGGCCTTAGACAAGGGCCTGCACATCTGCCTGTCCCTCCCTTGCTGGTGGAGCTGCTGCAAGCTGTCAGCTTGCTTTGGGAGCAGACAGGAGTCTAATCAACAGCATCTACCCTCCCTAGGCTTGTTCAGCCTCAGGCTGTTGAACTCTCCCAGCCCCAGGCTCTGTCTTGCCCAGCAGCTACAGGCAGAAGTGGATACCTGGCCTCACCACCAGGCTAGTGTCCTGAGCTATCAGACAGCATGGCTCTGCAACCACCTCTCAACCCACCCAGGACAGAAGTCTGCCTCCAGGTATGGGGACACCCAGGCCTTGTGCCCTTAGCATGTGCTGCCAGCTATCATTTTGGGGCCAGACCTTCAGTTTGGCTCACCCACTAGCCCCCCCTTAAAAAAATTATTTTATGTGTGTGTGTGTGTGTGCCACGGAATGTATTGGAGGTCAGAGAACAACTTGTAGGAATGGGTTCTTTCCTTCTACCCAGTGTTCCCTAGGGATGGAACTCAGGTGGTCAGGGCTTGGCAGCAAGAGTCTTTATTGCTGAGCCATCTCGATGGCCCTTGGCTCACCCTTGAAAGGACACAGTGCCATCATCGTGCCTGAATGGACAGCTGCCAGCCTGAAGCTGTTTGTTGTCAAGGCTGATTTGGGTCAGACAGCCCTATCATTTACAAGCTAAATAGCTCTGGAGAGTTACTTCCGTGACCCTCAGTTTTTTCATCTGTAAAATGGGGTCCCAACGTAGTAAGAATTCAGAGAGTGCGGTAGGTATTATGAACATTAATAAGTCAGGTTTTTCCAGCTTTTAGGCCAAGTCCCCAAGGTTCCAACTGGAGCTGAGCTGACAGGACATTATCCTGTCCACTCCCATTTTATCTTCTACTATGTCCTTCTACCTATACCCAAGCTACGGGCGGCTACGCTGTGGCACCTGCTTCTTCCAGGCCTGGTCTAGGCTCTGGCTGAGGATGGAGGTGTTTAAGTACAAGACAGTGATGCAGTTTGGGGGAGGGGTACTGTGCCTGGGGTCTCTTTCCCTTCAGAATCTTTCTGGTTTGGTTTCCTGGGAAACCCCTTCCTCCTCTCTCTTTGGGCTGAGTAGAGAGACCCTCTGGCTTGAAGCCCTGGTGGGACAGGAGTGAACTGGGCTGTCAGAGCCCGGCTTGCATGGCAATCAGAGCTATTGCAGTCGCAGAGAACAGGTTTGCCAACCTCTTTGCACCTCCAGGCCGCCCTCCTCACCCACCCCCCATGGTGCAGGCTCAAGGCTCCAGAACTGAGCTGCTGGAATTCCCCTCTTTGCAAGACCTAAGGCTGGGGCTGCCTCCCTAGCTGGGGACTGGCGGTGTGGACATGGCTGGAGGTGTGTGGTAATTCCACCTGGGCCCTACTGGGTCAACTTCAGGACAGCCTCAGGTAAGGAAAGAACACTGCAAGTCTGAGCCCCTGGGTTCAGTCTTCTGCTCTGAGTTTGGCAAGTAGCCTCCCCTCCCTGGGCCTCAGTTTCCTCATCTGTAGAGATAGCAAATGGGCCAGGTGCTCCTGAAGGCCCTCTGTCACAGATCTCTCTCTGTGTTTGCTGCAGGCCTGGCTCACGTATCCAATCTCCACTTTTATTTTCTCAGATTTTTTGGTAGAGCTTGGTGCCAGGCAGGTCAGACCCAGTTCTTGTTCCCCCTGATGCTCAAACCTGTTTTATAGACAATAGTCTCTGTGCTTATGCATTTAAGAGGCAGCTCCAGAGACCCTCAAGCTCCTCTGAGCCCAAAGCAGCTCCCCTTTTCAGCTCTGCAACACAGGCCTGGCCTGCGGGGGGCCGAGGGGGAGGTGGCTGTGCCCTGGTTTCTGTCCACTCTGCCACTGCTCCTGAAGTGTTAATCAAATTAAGACTCCAAGAAAAACAAAAGCTCCACAGCCACTTTGGGCCTCTGAGTCGCTAGCTCGCGGAACAGCTGGGAGAATTCCACATCACCTCAGCTCCCCAAGCCCTGGGTGGCTCTGACCCCAACGAACACACTCCTTCCAGCCTGCAGGGCCCTGGCTGGCCACAATGACCTCATACAACAGCCATCAGACACTCGGGGCAATTTCATGGGAGATATTTGTTCTTTGGTCTTGATGCAGAGAGAATTTTTTCCTTTCCCACTGTCTCCATGGAAACCCCAGCGACACTGTTGGCTATCCCCTCTTCCCACCTCATGCTTTTCAGATCAATACTGGAGCTCTGGCTCCCCACTGGCTCCCCACAGCGGATGGGGGCAGAGCTCTGGGCCCCGAGAAGTTGGGGCCAGGGTTAAGCCTGGGCCATGGGGTAGTGTCACCGAGGGACGAAGCGGCAGAGGTATTGTTCCTTTCTAGCTCATGACCTTAGCCCTCCTTCCCTGAGATCCTGCCCGGCTCAACCCACTCAAGGAGAAACGACGGACAGGTCACCAGCTGTTACCACACCCTTGCTCCTTAGGCCAGACCCTAGAGGTGGGTGGGGGCCGTCCTCCTCTTTTTTAAGAGTTGGGCGAAGTTTCTTCCTGCCCCAAGGAACGCCGAGGTCCGGCCAGAGTCGGCCGCGGGCTCTCAGAGGCTCGGTGTCCCGGTCCTTTCCTTCCGTGCCTGGCTCCCGCCCCCCAGGCAGAAGCAGGTCCCTGCACGCCTCCAGCCCAGCCCGCAGCTCTGCGCGGGGAGCTCGCGCCCAGACTTCTCAGGATGAACCTGCTATTATGTCCCGGAGCCCTTCCCTGGAACCGGCTGCCTCCGCGACCTGTCAGCCCGGGTGGGTTGAGCCGGCACTCCTCCCGAGCCGCCGCCCCGCGCTCGCACCCCCGCGCGCCCTCGGCCACCCCGGGCCGCCTCCGCGTGCGGGCACGCCAGTCCCGCCCGCAGACCCGGCAGCGGGGACCCGGGACCTCCCGACGCAAGCCGCGGCAGCAGAGCGGGCGCACGGCGAGCCCCGGGTCCCGCGGCCGAGACACCTGCCGGGCGGCCCCCGGGCCCGCTGCCCCGCGCCGCCTGGCACTGGCCGCCAACCCGGCCGCCCCGCCCCGCCCGCACGCCCGGCCCGGCCGGGTCCCGGTCGGACTCACAGCCAGTTGCTCGCGGCGGCCGAGAAGACGGCGAAGACCAGCAGGCGCAGCGATCGCAGGCACGAGCGGGGGCTCATGGTGCCGCGGGCGCCCGGCCCCGGGCGGCGGCCGCGGGGCTCCCGTCGGGGCAGCAGGTGGGCGCCCCGCCGACGGGCTGGGGCGCGGGGCCGGGGCGCGCGGCGGGGCTCAGCCTCCGTGCTCGCCGGCCGCCCTGCCCGCTGCTGCGCCCGCTGCCCGGCGCGGACCCGACTGTCAGCGCCGCCCCGGAGCCGGGATGCGGCGGCGGCGGCGGCGGCGGAGGCGGGCGGGCGGGCGGCGGGGCGGGCCGGGGGCGGGCCGAGGATGGGGTTACCTGGGCGGGCCCAGCGGCCCGGGACACCCCCCGGAGGCGGGCCCGAGCCCGCGGGACTGGGCTTCTCCCGGGGGCCTGCCCGGCCGGGCGCCCGGGCGTGCTCGGAGCCCCAGCCGGCCGCAGGCACGCCTGACCGCGCCGCCCGGTTGGGCCGAGCCGGAGGCGCGGCGACCCAGCTGCCGGGCCCCCGCCCGGGCCGTGGGGACGGCGGGCACAGCTCCCCCAGCCCGCCGCCGCGGGCACTGCAGGCCGCCCTCGCCGCGCCCCGCGGCCCCCCGCCGGCGCCTGGGAGCCGGGATCCCCGGCCGACCCAGGCGCGGCCCCGGAGCGCGGCTGCGGCTCGCGCGCACTCAGGCTGCGGCTGTCCCCGCCGGGCCCCTCCTGGCCTGCGGGCCCGCTTGCCTAGCGGCCCAGCCCCTCCCGGGCGCTCAGCTCCCTCCAGCCTCCCGGGAGCTAGACAGGGCCTCCCAACTTCGGGCAGCTTGGGACCCGGGCCTGAGACTCCGGGCCTCCGAAACCTGGCTTCTGGCTAGCCGGGGTTCTGGTAGCGAGCCCCGGAGTTAGCCCCTCGCCTTTCTGAGCCTCAGGCGCTGCCCTGGGGAGTAGACCCTCCACCTAAGGATTTCTCAGAATGCGCCACCCTGCATGGAGCCCGGGAAGGAGCCCGGGAAGGTCTCTTTTCAGCCACCGATTCCTGGTTTGTGCTCGGGCTTCTGTGCGCTTCTTTTATTCTCCTCCCACAGCAGGCAGATTCAGCCCCTAGCTCGGTGCCTGGCACAGAGTGGGTGCCCGCCACGTTTGTGGAGTGAATGGTCGAGTGGAGTCGCTGCACGAACCTGTATGCAGACGCTCAGTTCCCCAGTAATAGTTACCTGCTGTGACCCGGCCACACCCTCCCCAGTGCCCTGATTTAGTCCAGACGCCTCTTGTACTGCTTAGGACAGTATACCCAGAGCCAGGGGAACCTTTTCTCTAAATGGGGAACCAAGAGCTCAGGGCCCCGTCCCACTAGGAGCTGGGGGCAGAGCTGGGGGCCTCTGTGCTTTGGGGCCCCCGTGATCTCACTTTTTTCTGTGTGTGAGTTCCGCTACCTTAAGAATGGTAATATTTGACTCTGGAGCTGCCTGGGTTAACACAGGCTAGGTAAGCATTTGGCACGGAGAGTGGGCAGAAGGTGGCAGGGCTCTGTGGAGCTCGGCAAAAGTGCAAATGTAAGTTCATGTACCATATGTCTAAATATTTGCAGGTGATTAATCAAGCTAACAAAATGAGGAATAAAATATGTTCTAGTCTTCTGCTTTGACAAACACGCTTTTCATAACAACAGCTAAGCTTGCTTTGAGTGTGGATTTCTCAGACTGCACCACCCTGCATGGAGCAAGCACCCCGTCGCAGGGAGAGGGGCCCCGTGCCTGGCTCTGGGTCCCACTTTTCCCTACCTCTGCCTCTGTCCTGCCCTCCTGGGACTCTTGAGCACACATGCAAGCGTCTCAGCCTGCATAGACAAGCTCTGTTTCCCTTGCCCTGCCCCAGCCCCCAGCCTTCCACCCACCCGAAAGCTGACCCTTGGCTACCCCTCGGTTTTAGGCATTAGGGGTGCAGCCTATCCTCTCAGGGTCGGTCCGTGAGAGGGATTCATCCCTCCTGGACGTAGGCCAGGGTCACCCCTGCATGGAAGCCCAGGAACCTAGATACCCAGAGTAAGACCCAGGAAAGAATACAGGCTCCTGGTGGGCATATCCACTTGGCCCCATGATCTCTCCCTGTGACAAGGAGTCACCTGGAGATGGGCCAGAATGTGGGGTCTTCAAGGTAGGACTGCTGTCATCTGGGAGTGAGGGTGGTGTTGAATTACTGAAATATTTTGAATTGACCTGTTCACTTCCTGGAGGCCTAGTGTGGCGTGACTGAAAATAATAAATAAATAAATAAATAAATGATTTAAACAACAGTAGGCAATCAGAGTGGCTATTATAATTCCTTTCCAAATCAGGACACTTATTTTCTTGATTGTTCTTTTGGCATTCTATGCTTCATCTTTAAAATTATTTTTTCATTTATATATTTAAGACATTTTATTTGGGGGGGGGCGCTGCAGTGATGGCTGAGTGTTTAAGAGCATTTGCTGCTCTTCCAGAGGACCAGAGTTCAGTTCCCTGCACCTGTGTTAGGCAGCTTCCCACAGCTTGTAACTCCAGGTCCAGGGAATCTGACGCCTGACCTCTTTGGGCACACCTCGCCCCCGCCCCACCACATTTGCATGCTCACGCACACGTAAATAAAAATACATCTTAATAAGTAAATAGTGTTTATTTTATTTTTAACTATGTGGCTTTGTGTGTGTATATGCTCATGGAGGCACTCATGTCATGAGTACTGGTACGTATTGGTGTACCTTGGAGGTCCAAGGACAACTTGCAATAGCCGGTTCTCTTGTTTCACCATGTAGATTCCAGGATCAAACTAAGCTTGTCAGGCTTGGCAGCAAGCCCTTTACCAAGGAAACATCTCACTTGTCCCCAAAATCAGAATATATTTTTTTAAGGGTGTTAGGGGACCCTAGCCAGAAGAGTTGCTGGGAGATCAGGCATAAACCAGGACTGTGCCAGGTTGCCTAAGATGTATTATTCTGAGCTACCCAGCCCTTTGTGCCCAGCACTATTCTGAGGTCTCTGTGTGCACTTTTCTTATCTAAGCCTTGCAACACCCAGATCTAGTAGCCACGGTCATTTCCCCACTTTACAGATGAGGAAGCGGGAGGAAAAAGTGATTTGACCAAGGAAAGTGGAGGTCCTGGGACTTAGGAATCTGGGCTTAAGCCCAGGATTCTGAGCATCTGCATCCATCAAGTGGGGGTGACATTCCCTGGCTCCCGCTCCCGTCCTCCTGAGTGGTGGAAGAGACACCCCCCCACAGCAGTGGGGGTCAGTGAACCCCGAGAGCTGAAAAGAGTTTCCCTGAAAGAGGAGGGTGCTGGGGCCCAGCCAGGGAGGCTCACCCTGATCTGTGATAAGGGAGAGGAGGGCCTCGTCTGAGTCAGTGGAAAGTCTTAATGGGAAAATCTCTTGGAGGAAGTGTGTTCTTCTAACTTTTAAGACCAGTTCAACCGTAAAGACATAAACACAAACTAGTTAAAGAGTTCAATTACCAGTCGCTCTTTACTAGCAGTGGCAGCCGGTCCCAAGGGCTTTGTCGTCTCTGCGAACTTTTTGTTTGTTTGGTGGGACTGGGGAGGGAACTCAGGGCCTTACACATGCTGGGCAAGTGCTCTTCCACTGAGCTACAGTCCCAACCCCCAGTAGCTTTTTGTGTGTGTTTGCATGTATGAATGGGCATGTATGTGGAGGCCAGAAGACAACCACAACTGTCCTTCCTCAGGAAAACTGTCCACTTTATTTCCGAGATAGGTTCGCTTGTTGTCTTGGAGCTTGGACCCTTAGGCTAGGCTGGCTGGCTAGTTAAGTCCCAGGGATCCACCACTCTCTGCCTCCTCAGCGCTGGGATTACAGGCATGTACCACCATGCCTGACTTTTTTATGGAGTTTTGGGACTCAAACTTGGATTCTTGCGTTTGCAAAGCAATAATTTTACTGACGGGAGAGATGGGGCGAAATGGGTTGTCACGTCACAGGACCAGCAAGCAGCACAGCCAGGGATTAGATGCAGCTTTGCTGTGTTGGTCCACATGTGAAGATTAGCATCTCGGTCCTCAAGGGGAAGGCTGGTGTGTGTGTGGAGGGGAGGGGTTGGTTCTAGGCTTTTTGGAAGTCAACATAAACCTTTGAGGCCTGCTGTGGTGCCAGTCCACTGTGTGGCCTCTCTCTTTGCCCAGAGTCTTGCACACCTTACACATAGCAGGACACGATTCCCCTTCCACGCAACTTTGATTTACTTATTTATTTGTATTATTATTTGTGGCCCTGGGGCTTGAACCTAGGGCCTTGTGTGTGCAATACAAGTCTATTGCTGAACTATAGCTCTGGCCCTTTTTTGTTTTAAATTTTGAAACAGTGGGTCTCATTCAGTTACTTAGGTTGGCCTTGAACTTGCCATCTCCCTGCCTCAGCCTTCCAAGTAGCTCAACCTTCCCAGTGAGATTGTGGACCCATGCCACCAGACCCAGAGGAGGGACTCATTTTTAGAGTCAGTTCTTTTTCACCTCGGTATTATGGAAGTTCACTGAGGAAATGCGGTCAGATTTTAGCTTTCAATTTCATTGTTTAATTTTATGCTTTTTTTTTTTTTCAGTGCTTGGGGATGGAGCCCAGGGTCTCAAAAATCCTAGACAAGTGCTCTGCCCCTGAGCTCCACATCCTACCCTCAGCCAGATGTTTGTGGGTATGTGCACCTCTGTGCACTGGTATGTGCGCAGGTCAGAGGTCAGGTGTCTTCCCCCATTGCTCTCCAACTCATTTTAAAATATTTTATTTATTTATTTATGTATATATTTATTGTATATTTTTATTTTATGTGTATCAGTGTATCACTGCATGTGTGTAAGTGTATCTGTGCCACGCAATGCCTGCGGAGGTCAGAAGAGGGCGTTGGATCCCCTGGAACTGGAGTTACAGATGGTTGTTAGCCACCATGAAGGTGCTGGAAGTTGAACCTTGGGTCCCCTGCAAGAACAACCCTTAACTGCTGGGCCATCTCTCCAGCCCTTCTACCTTGTATTTTGAACTGGGAGCTCATTTTGGCTACGCGCTCACTAGCCAGCTCCACCTCTTTTTCCCTCCCTAGCACTGAGATTACAAACATGTTATATGACCTCTGGCTTTTATGTGGGTGCTGGGGATTGGAACTCAGGTCCTCACGTTTGTGTGGCAGGCACTTTACCAACTGAGCTCTGTTGGCCAGGGCTTAATCAGAAAGAATCATGAGCTGGAGTCTGCATTATCTTTAACTTCTGGGGAACGGTTCCAAAACCATGTGGTTTGACCCGACTCAGCCCAATCTTAGAGGCACCAGATAATGGAGCGAGCGTCTGCAGAGCTGGCACCTGGGATTTTTAGTCTAATTTCAAGAATTTATGAAGTGGGGAAAGTGGAGGGCCTGGGCTCGGGGCGAGGACACTCTCATGTCTGTGCATGCATTTCCAAGACGGCAGGAAGAGAGCCTCTTTCTTTCTTTTTTCCTGAAGCCTCGCTGCCAGGGTGGGGCTGGGTGGAGCTGCACAGCCATCCAGGCAAAGCTGGTTACCCTGGGACCTGGACCAGAAAGGGAGACCTGGTCACCAGGTCCGCCCCAGTTAGTTGTCCTGGGCAAGTCCCTGCTTCTCTCCTGGCCTGGCATTTGCTCCCTCATCACCTTCAATGATCCTAGAGGTGCCACAAACCAGAGTGGCAAGTCCTTGGGGAGACCTGCATTTGGTGGCAGTCCCACCTCTCTGAGCCCATTTCCTCATCTGTTCAAGAGATTGGAAGTGCTGCGGTGGAGTTCAGTGAACCGTATGGGTACAGATTCTGGAGTACAGGGTCTGACTTGAGAAGGGACCGTGAGTGCCTCTTCCCGTTCCACAGGCACACCAGAGGTCACCCATACCTAGTCTTAGAGGGATTCTGCTTGGCTTCCTCAGGACTTTTAAATACCCTAGGATTTGGAGCCGGACAGATAGCTCAGCAGTTAAGATTGCTGGCTGCTCTTGCAGAGAAATGGGGTTCAGTTCTCAGCACCTATGTGGTAGCTAACAACTGTCTATAACTCCAGTTCCAGGAGATCCAGTGCCCTCTTCTGACCTC
This sequence comes from Eospalax fontanierii, assembly GCA_035773235.1. Taxonomy (NCBI): domain Eukaryota; kingdom Metazoa; phylum Chordata; class Mammalia; order Rodentia; family Spalacidae; genus Eospalax; species Eospalax fontanierii. The sequence continues at coordinate 15,610,285 of CM069553.1, forward strand.
CGTGGGCACTGCATGACACCAGTGTGCTTACATACGTGCAGGCAAAGCACTCATACACCTAAAATAAAAATAAATAATTAAATATATGGGTTTGCCGATGGCCTTTCCAGAGAGTTGTCCCAGGAGGAGCGGGAGCCTCTCAACTTCTCATGCAGAGCTGACACATTTGGCAATCTGGGACCCACATTTTTGAGAGAAGAGGAGCAATGTTACATAGGGATCCCGCTTTTTTTAAGTGCTAGGAGAGGGGATTAAACCTAGGACCTTGCACATGTTGGGCAAGTATTTTACAACCAAGCTCCACTCCAGCCCAGGAACCATACTTTAGAGGATCACTGCTGTCCCTGCCGCCCTTGAAGAGCTCTCTGGGGAGGAAGGAAGCCTCTGTTCCACACGAAACAGTGTGCTAGTGCTCAGGATAGGAGCTGAGCCGACTCTCCATTCCACCCTTGGCAGAAGCTGTCAGTATCCCATATTGCTAATCAGGAAACTGAGGCTTGGAGTGTTGAGGGAGTTGCTCAATGTCATGCTATCAGCAGGTGGAACCACAGAATGTCCAATCAGATCCCAGGTCGCCGTTTCTTTTGGGGGGCTGTACTGGTTAGTTTTTGTCCACTTAATGCACACCTATACATACTTGTGAAAAGAGAACTGCAATTGAGGAATCTCCTCCATAGACAGGTCTGTGGCCGTGTCTGTTGTGCATTTTCTCAACTGCTAATTAGTGTCGGTGGGCCCAGCCCACTGTGGGCCTGGGCTATATAAGAAAGCCAGCTGAGCAAGCCAGGGGGAGAAAGCCTGTAGCAGTGTTCTTGTATGGCCTCTGCTTCAGTTCCTGCCTCCAGGTTCCTGCCTACCCTTCCTCAGAGATGAACTGATACGCTGTAAACTGAAATAAACTCTGCCCAAGTTGGCTTTGGTTGTTGGTGTTTTTAAAGTTCATTTTATTTTTAATTATGTGTATGTGTTCACGTATGTTCACATGAGTGCAGCTGCCTGTAGAGGCCAGTAAAGGGCATCAGATCCCCTGAAGCTGGAGTCACAAATGGTTGTATGCTGCCCAGCATGGGTGCTGGGAACCCAACTTGCAGGGAAACGTTGAGTGTTCTGGAGCAGTGGTAAGTACTCTTAACCACTGAGCCATCTTTCCACCAGCCCCTTGCTCAGTGTTTTTTTTTTTTTTTTTTTTTTTAAATCACAGAAGCAGAAAGCAAACTAGAACGGACTGTCTTCCCACTTTCTACTTGGCAAAGGGTCATGTGACCAGGGAGAATCCATGGTTATGACCCATTGAAGACCAGAAGGCGGATTTAGGCCTGTGATCACAAGTGTCTGTGATTCCTCTCTCCTCTCAGAACACAGTAAGAAGTGGGTTCCTTAGAGGGTCGGGGGTCAATGGAGACAACTAGAACGCTTAGACTCAGTGTTTCTCTCCTCTGTACATATAAGATGGTTGTGATTTAAAATTTCTTATTATGAAAATATTCAAATGTACACAATAGCAGAGAGTGCTTATAAATCCATGTACTCACCGCCCAGATTCAACCACCACCAGTATTTTATTCTACTTGGTTTCTTTATTTTTTTTTAAATTTTATTTTGAGTCAGAGTTTCACTCTATAGCCTAGGTTGTCCTAGGACTCACTATGTAGCCCAGTCTGGCTTCCAGTTCACAGCCATCCTCCTGCCTCTATGTAGCCTAGACTGTCTCCAGCTCAGAGCAGTCCTCCTTCCTGAGCCTCGTAAGTATTGGGATTACAAATGTGTGTCTTCATGTCCAACTGCTTCCTCTAGTATTTTTTAAAAAGATTTATTTTATTTTTAGGTGTGTGTGTGTGTGTGTGAGAGAGAGAGAGAGAGAGAGAGAGAGAGAGAGAGAGAGAGAGAGAGAGACTGTGTAGTGCTTGTAGGGGCCAAAGGCTCTGGATAGCTCTCGAACTGGAATTATAGGTAGTTGTAAGCTGCTCATGGGTGCTGGGAACTGAACTCAGGTCTTCTGCAAGAACAATATATGCTATTAATCTCTAAGCCATCAGTCCAGCCTATCCTCTAGTTTTTGAAACCTTGGCTTGGGTTTCAGATGACTCTTGCAGAGGACTTGAGTTTCTAGCACCTACATGAGGCTGTTCATGCAAGTACCTGCACTCAGGTGTACATGCCCACACACAGACACACATATACAAGCACCTGCATTCAGGTGCACACGCCCACACGTAGATACACATACACAGGTACCTGCACTCAGGTACACATGCCCCCACACAGACACACACAATCACAAGCACCTGCACTCAAGTGCACACACCCACACACAGACACACATACACACATACACAAGCTCCTGCACTCAGGTGCACACCCAGCTCACACAGACACACAGACACATAATTGAAAATATTAAGAATAAGTCTTTAAAAAAACCCTAGCTGGGTTATTTCACAAGACCTGCCAAACCTCCTGAAATCTCAGCTGTTCACTTCTAGAACCAGAGGCTGCCAGAAAGAACCAGCTGATTCCGACCGCTCAGACCTGATTGTGCTGGGCTCTCCCCAACTCTGAGTTCAGTGACATCGTGGGGATAGTTTGAAATCATGATGGGAATTTCATTTATACCATGAAAATGGGCAGACACTACAAACCAAGGCCCCTCCACTCCAGACTCTGTACATGCCCATGGAAACACAAGGCATGCCTAGCCCAGCACACTAATCAAATTCTCTAGTAGTAGCATCTTTTTAAAGATACCAGTCTCCTTGGTACTCAAGACAAGATCCACCCATAACATTAATATTTGCTTGGTATGTGTCTTTTTTTTTTCTGGACTTGGTCTCATTTCATAACCTAGCCTGACTTTGAACTTGGATCCTCCTCCACCCTACATGGGCTTGCCATGTGTCATGGTTGGCTTCAGTTGTGGACTTGACATATCTGGGAAGAGGGAACCTCAGTTGGGGATTTTCCTCATCCCCAGGCACGTCTGCGAGGCTTTATTGATTGCTGAATGATGTGGGAGGGCCCAGCCCGCCACAGCTCCGCTGCTGGGCAAGTGGGTTGTGTAAGAAGGAAACCTGAGCCAGCCAGGAAAGCAAGCAAGCAAGCCGTGCTTCTCTGTGGTCTGTGCTTCAGTTCCTACCTCCAGGTTCCTGCTTTGAGTTACTACTCTGACTTCCCTCGGCAATGAACTGTGACCTGGGAGATGGAAGATAAAACCCTTTCCTCTCCAAGTTGGTTTTGGCTAGTGTTTTATCACAGCAACAGAAAACCAACTAGAACACCATGTGTCTTCATTCTTCCTAATCTAGAGCAGCGTCTCTTTCTCCACCATGACTGTTTTTATGCCCTGCAGTCTTCTGGTTGATCTGAGGGTCTGTTCTACATGCCTGTTTGTGCTGCTGGCCAGCACCCCCTTCTTTCCTGTGCCCCCTGTGTCTCCTCTAAACTCTGGGGGGGGGGCGGGGATCCAGCTTCATACTCAGATTCATAGATGGTGCTGGGTTGCATAATTAATTTTCAAAATATTTGTTTATTTTGAGATAGGATTTCATGGAGCTCAGGCTGGCCTCCAACTCTCTATGTAGCCAAGGATGGCCTTGAACTTCTGACCCTCCTGCCTCTATCTCTTGAGTCTGGGGATTACAGGTATGTGCCACCACACGGAGTTTATGTGATTTGGGCTGTAGGGTTCTGTGCATGCTAAGGTAAGCAAGAGACCCGTAGATGGAGCTGTATCCCTAACTCTGATTTTCAAAGTTCTTAGCTGATTTTGTGATAAATGAGATATGAACTCATTAGCAAGCATGTTTAAATTTAAGGTTTTTGTGTTTGATTCATTATATGGCTCAAGTACACCCATTATGAAATCTTTTGCCGTTTAAGAAGGAAACAATTCAATAATAGCTTCAGGAAGTTCCTGAAACTGACCAGGCCATTAGGTTCCTCCCTCCCCAAGCATATATAAGCCCTAAGGCTTGCAGAGAGACACTCTCAGACCAGCAAGCTGCCTGGACGAGATGCTCTTCAACGTGTGGAACAGCCTGCAGGTGGTGCAGCGAGCCCCAGGCTTCCTGTCCTCCTGAGTTGTTGCCATGCTGGCATGGGCTTTGGTGATACTCCTGTCTGTGTGTCATTTCTGTTCCTATAAACAACCCCAATAAACTCATCGGTTCACCAAGTTGGACTTTGGGGGTCCCCTTACTTCGGTCTGTCATGGGTCCCCTCTCTAGGATGAGCAGCCATCTGTTCATGTCTCCCCAGGAAGAGTGTCACACAACATAATCAAAGAGTATTTGTCAGTAGCCACTGCTCAGAAGAAACACCAGCTGAGGCCTTTCAGAGCTCAGGGTAGGGGGCGTTTGCCCTTGACTGTGGTCTCCCTATACCCTGACTGTCAGGTGGGGGCGTGTCTTTCCCCTGTCTTAGCCTCAGGCTGTAGTTCTGATCCCCCATCCTTGTCTACTAAGCTGGACTCAGTCCTGGATGCCAATCCCCGTGGGCTCCATCTCTTTGCCGGGGTTCCCAGTCAGCTGGTGGTCCATCTCTTTGCCGGGGTTCCCGGTCAGCTGGTGGTTCATCTCTTTCTTCCCGGTCAGCTGGTGGTCCATCTCTTTGCCGGGGTTCCCAGTCAGCTGGTGGTTCTCTCTTGCTTCTAGAAAGAAACAGACCTGTGTGAGGAGGTGAACCTTCTGCTGACACTCTGAAGACAGTTTGAATGAGCCTCAGGTGCTGCTCTTCTGACAGCTGTGTTCAGCAGGACCCCCAACCCTCAAGAGGAAATGATTCAGGGGGGCCAGTAACCTGTTAAACCTGCCTTTCCACACGGCGGAACATGAAGACTGCTCATGGCCCAGAAGGGAACTTGGGGATGGGCGGTATCAACTCGGCCTCTTCCTCAAAGGTAATTCACCTTTCCTTTAGGGAAAGAGATCAGGGGAACCTGGAGGAGTTAGGTGGCCTGTAGTGACCTTAAAGGAGGACACACAGCCTGGGTAGCCAGACACCTGCAATCCCAGAGTCTACAGAAGAGGTCTCACTTGTAGAGGAGTTGCTCTGCCACATTCATGTAACAGGAAATGTTAAGTGGCAGCAAAGAATTGCCATAGACTCGCCAAGCTGCTCTTAGACATTGATTCTTCTTCCCTCCCTCCGTCCCTCTCTCCTTCCCTTCCACCCTTCCTTTCCTGTGTAATTGTTCATGTGGGTATGTGCACATGTCTGTGGGTGTACATGGAGATTTCAAGTGTCTTCCCCAATTGCTCTGCACTATTTTTTTGAGACAGGGTCTCTCACTGAACTCACTGAATTGAGTTGACCAATGAATTTTGGGAGATGTGCCTATCTTCGTCCTCTCAGTACTGGGGTGCAGGTAGGTGCTGCAGCCGTCTTTACTGGGTGCTGGGAAACGAGGGCAGGCCCTTATGCTTGCATGATGGTACTTTGTTGACTGAGCCTCTCCTGCAGGTTTTTGACTTGTTTTTCTTAGAACCTTAAAGAAAATGAACCGCTAAGGTGTTTCATAGAGGACTTAACTTCTTAGTCACTTCCAAGCAGGATGGATGGCGGCTGTCTGTAATGCTTCTGGCTGAAAGCTGACCTTTTGGACAAGAGATGGTGTTCTCATGTGCAGAAGCCCAAGAGCTCCAGCCTGTTCCTCGAGGGCTGTGTGGTTGGCAGTTGTGGGTTCTGCCTGCCATCTCTCCTTAGTCCTTTGTGTGCGCTGTTTCCTATACTGGGAACTTTGCTTAACATGCTCAGCCCCCCAGAGACACAAGCACAAGCTTGCAACATTCCTGTATCAGTCTTTTGATGGCTGGGACTGGTGGGGGGCGGGTCCCTTGTGGCTAGGATCTTTCTTCTTTTTTTATCCTTAATTCCTTCCTTCCTTCAAAAAATTTTTGAGTCAGGGTCTCCCTGTAGCCCCAACTGACCTGGAATTCACTATGTAGACCAAGCTGGCCTCAATCTCACAGAGATCTGCCTGCCTCTGCCTCCCAAGTGCTGAGATTAAAGGCGTGTACCACCATTCCTGGAATTTTCTTTTTCAAACACACGTTTATTTATTTTGATTTTAAAACATGTATTAATTAATTGATTTACACATGTACCATGGTGCAAGTACGGAGGTCGGAGGGGTTGATTCTTCCCTTCTACCATGTGGACCTCAAGGATCAAATGTGGGTGGGCAGGCATGGCAGCAGGTTTCCCTAGTGAGCCATCTATGCAGCCTAGGACCTGGGTTTTAAATGGGAATAGATATATACCCGGTAAGTGTTGGTTCCTATTTCATCCTTGTGTCTTATAAAGACCTCAGAAGAAATAAATGACCGTATGAGTGTTGGGTCTGAAGAACTTGCAGCTCAAGGGATCACACGCTGAGTTGGAACTGTGATTCTAGAATGACTAAAGTACCCCTGGGATCGGCATGGGGGGAATGGATTGGTGGCCCTCTCCTATGCTAGAAGAAGGAACACCTTTTGTGGGATGAGGCTGACCAGCCTGTGTCTGCAGGACCCAGAGCAGGGTCGAGGAACCCATGGAGAGTGGCAACTTCATCTTACTCTGGCTGCGATAGCTGAACGTCCCTTGGCTTTTAAGGTAGAAAGTGGGCTGGCCTAGACACCTGCGTCCTTGTGTAGTCGGGGGAACTTCTGGAGAAGGTGATGTTTGCATTTACGACTAAAGGATTGGGAAGGTTAGCTTGGCAAATGTGGAGAGGACAAGGTTTCTAGACTGAAGGAACAGCACATGCAAAGATCTGCTGGTGAGGTGGCGCAGCGGGTCTCGGGGGATGGAAGGGGATGAGGGCAGAAGGCAAACGAGGAAGAGGGAGATCACATGATGGAGCTGAAAGAGGGCAGGGGCCAGAGTGAACCAAGAAGAGGAGGTTCCACCGTCGCTCCAGGAAGCCCTGTAAGCCCCTGTGTACGTGTGCATGCATGCACGTGTGCAGCCAGGACCATGCACACAGATGCCTCGCCGGCGTCCCCACAGATTCAGACGCCCTGGCACTAGGGTGTCAGAAACTGTCCGGGAAGGCGCAGCTGCTGCTAAATCAAGGCCAGAGGCAGCCGAGGGGCCAGGCTGGGTTTTGTGGCTCTGAAGTGGGGGCAGGGGCTGAAGGGGGCTCTCTTGGAGGGATCTCAGGCCAGAAGGAGCATGACTGATTTGGGGGAAGTTTATTTTGGAAGCTAGGATGATGCAAAATTAAGTGGGGAGGAAAAAATAGATGAGGCGGCTGTGAGGATCTGTCTGTGGCTGGCGGGCTGCGAGCGGCCAGCAGACCGGCCTGGTGGGGTGAACAGATGGGGGAGTTTTTCTGCACGGCCTTCCTTAACTCACTGGCTCTGCCGGGCTTCCCTGGTACCGTGAGCATGGAGATCAAGGTGTGGATACCGGGCACTCTTCCGGTGTGGAGGGTGGCTATCCTGCAGCCCTCCTTTCTGTCCCGGGGTGGTGGGGGGCAGAGGCGAGGTCCTCGTTGGGGCAGAGATGTCCCTTTGCTGCTATGGGGTTCTGGCTCTTAGGCCAGCCCTGTTTCCTTGACGAGCCAGTTCCCATGCCTGTGAGACTGATGATGACATGGGGCCAGGGAAGTGTCACTTGGGCAAAGCGCCGGGTGCCCATGGACACTTAGGACAAGCTGTTGTGTGATCAGATCTCTTAGGTGCTGTGCGACCTGGAGTGTTCTCTCATCCCAAATGTGAGGAGAACCATTGTAGGGGTGCTGAACTGGAATTGGGACATGGCTCAGGCCTGCAAGGGGAGTGCCATTGGGGGCACATTAAGCCTGGCTAGGCCCTCCCCAACCCTCTGCAGCCTGCAGGATCTCGACATGAGAGCACTGAGGGGTGACGGGAGCAGCTATGCTGCTGCTAGCCTCTGGTGGCCCAGGGCCTCTGCAGACTGAGGGTTCTAAGCTCATTAGTTCTTTCCTTTCTTCTTCCTTATTTCCTTCATATTCTCATGAATTTATCCACTCATCCATCCACACACTTACCCATTCATCTGTCCATCCACCCATTTATCCATCCACCGATCCACACATTCATCCATCCATCTTCCACTCATCTAACTATCCTCACATCCATCCATCCATCCATCCATCTTCACATTCATCCTCACATTCATCCATCCATCTTCCACTCATCTATCCATCCTCACATCCATCCATCCATCCATCCATCCTCACATCCATCCATCCATCCATCCATCCACTCTCACATCCATCCATCCATCCATCCATCTTCACATTCATCCTCACATTCATCCATCCATCTTCCACTCATCTATCCATCCTTACATCCATCCATCCATCCATCCTCACATCCATCCATCCATCCATCCACTCTCACATCTATCCATCCTCACATCCATCCATCCTCACATCCATCTATCCATCCATCCATCAGTCCTCACATTCATCCTCACATTCATCCATCCATCTTCCACTCATCTATCCATCCTCACATCCATCCATCCATCCATCCACTCTCACATCCATCCATCCTCACATCCATCCATCCTCACATCCATCCATCCATCCTCACATTCATCCTCACATCCATCCATCCATCCATCCATCCATCCATCAGTCCTCACATTCATCCTCACATCCATCCATCCATTCATCCATCTATCCAGCCTCACACTCATCCGTCCACCCATCCCTTCACCCACCTGATCATCCACCTATTCATCCAAGGATTCAATTCAGGTTGAACTGACCCTCTCCTTGTGCTTCTTCAGAGCCCATCCTCTTCTCTCTGCATGAATTCCTCAACCCTCCCTTCTTAAAGAAACCTTCCCAAGAGCCCACAGACTTCTCAGTGTGTCTGGTGGGTAGAGTGGCCCACTGGTCTTCATCACCAAGACTGGTTTGTAAATGTGAGACTGAACCTCAGACTGGAGGGAGGACTGGGCTTTTCCTGAGGAGCAGAACATCATGGGAATTTGCCAGTAGCAGCCCTGGGAAGCAGATTACCCTCAGCAGGCCTCATATTCATTTTGGGTTGGACCATCCTAGAAATGCTCTCTGGATTGTGGAGCCAGTCTCTGGAGCCAGTCTTGGCCCCTCCAGAGCTCAGAGCATCTTTGGTGCCCACTCTGACCATGGGGTTTGCTTTGGAAGGAAAAAGACAGAAACCTAGAATGGGGAGGTGGGGCCTTATGGAGGTCCTTGGTCCTCTGCTGCCCCCTCCAGCTTTTCCCTATCATGGGCGTCTAGGGGTCAGAGCATGGGCATGACAGGCAGACTGAGTGAGACATTTACTATTTCTGTGTGATCTCTGGCAGGAGCCTCCCTAGGCCTCCATTTGCATATCTGTAAAATGGGGATTTCCTCAGCTGAAGGGACTGTGCTGAGGTGAGATGGGGTAGGGAAGGAGCATGGAGGATCTGTTCTGTGTGTGGAGCACTCTGCCAGTATGTGGAGGACCTAGCCTGTGTGGCACACCCTGACCTCATGTGGAAGATTGTGCCTGTGTGGAACATCTGGCTCATATGTAGAGGACTAGCTTTTGTGTAGAGACTTGGCCTGTGCATGGAGTGCCCACCTGATGTGTGGAGCACCTGGCCCATATATGGAGACAAACCCCATGGGAACACTAGCTTCATGTGGAGGTGCAGGTTTATGTATGATGTATCACCCTGGCTGTGTGTGAAGGGCTCCGGCTGTGTGTTGAGAACCTGTTCCATGTTGGAGCATCTGGCTGCTACTATGGATGTTCAGCTAAAATTCTTAGGGGCTGAGGGCTGGAGTGGTTGAGATCACAATATGAATAAACGGGGCAGTTTCCAGTCAGGCCCGGCCCGCTCAGTCGCAGCATTCTTCCTGTGCGGGCAGCGCTCCAGCCTCTGTGGCTTCCACTGCCAACCCCGGGGGTCCTGTATGACAGTCTCCATAGCTTTGGGAAAGCCTCTCCCTGAGCCAACAGCTCTGGCTGCCACCTGGTTTGAGTGTGGTCTGAAGTCTGCTCACAGGAAACTGATTCCTGGGGACCCGAGGGCCAAAGGAAGGAGGCGGATGAGGAACAGTGGGCTGCAGGTGGCAGTGGCTCCAGAGGGCCTGTAGGCCACGTTCCAGTGCCTCTAAGGTGTCCCCAGAGTCCTTTTCTTGCTGCCACGTTTTGCTCGGACCCCACACTCTCCCTGGGATCAGGAGTGCAGCAGCCCCAGGTCTTGGCTCCTGTTATCACCCGTTCCTCACAGGCGAGGTAACTGAGGCCTGAGGGTCAGAAGGGAACTGTGTCCAAGTAGCAGGGCCAGAACCAAGGGTCAGAACGCCCTCCTGGGCTCTTCCTCTAGCAGAGGCTGGGAAGGTTATACTTCCTACCTCTTTACCCATGAATCTGAACTCAGAACTGTCCAGGAAATGTCCTCATTCTCAGACCCCACTCTGTGTTAGGGACTGGGCTAGTTAGCTTTCACTGGCAACTCAACACAATCCAGAATCACCAAGGAAGGAAGTCTGAGTTCTCAAGGAGGAATGATCTAGATCAGGTTGGCCTGTGGGCATGTCTGTGGGGGGTTGTCTTGATTGTTAACTGACCAGAAGACATCCTGGAATCTGGGTGGGGCCGTGAACTGTGAAAAGGTGAAGAAGCCAGCTGAATGTGGGCAGGGGCAGGTGGGCTGCAGTGTGCAGTCACTTCTCTCTGGATGTGACCCTTCAAGTTCCTGTCTTGCCTTCCTCATGGGGATGGCCTGTGGGACTGTAAGCCAGATAAATCAGTCCCTTCCTCCCGTTTGTTGCTTCTGGTCACAGCAACAGAAGAGGGATTAGAAGAGGTTCTGAGAACATGACTGCTTCCAGGGCCGAGGAGCAGCAGGATGCCTCTCCCTCCTGTTCTTCTGGGGAACGCTCAGGTACAGTGGCTCATGGCCAGGTGGAGTACAGAGGCAGGAGACACTCCTGGCTCCCCTAGTTCTGCTTCAGGCCCACTTGTGGGATACTGGCTGATGCCTTGTGTCAGGCTGGCTACCTCAGAGCCTGTTTCTGTGCCTTCCTGTTGTGGTTTGACTTTGCAGAAATTCTCGGCCTTGAACTCATCACCAGCTTGGCCCCATGTGATGCTTGAAGTTTGTTCAGCCGTTTTGGGCTCCTGGTGGCTGGGAGCTTGGCCTTAAGCAAAGTTCCAGCTGACCACTCATTTCCAGACAGACTCCGGGGTGGACAGGCCTGTTTACATGTGACTGTTCCATCTCCTCTTCCCTTCATGTTTCTCTAGTAAAGAGTTTTCTCTGGTGGAGGAGCCTGGACCTCTCTCCACTCTAGTCCCCACTCTTCCCAGTTGTGCAGAGCAGGGCCCCTAAAAGTGCCACTGAATGGTTAGACTTGCAACTGACACAGAGTAGGTGCTCAATAAAAGGATGGGCTGGAGAGATAGCTTAGCGGTCAAGAACACTGGCTGCTTTTGCAGAGGACCTGGGTTCAATTCCCAGCACTCACATAGTGGCTAACAACAATCCATAACTCCAGTTCCAGGGGATCCAACACCCTCTTATGAACTCTATGGGCATTGCACCACATGGTGCACTTACACACATGCAGGCAATACACCCATATACATAAAATAAAAGTAAGTAAATAATTTTAAAAAGATGTTGAGTGAGTTCAGGAATAGGATGTGTCCCCTTTCACAGTGACTCTCTAACTTTAAGGAGCCCTGGAATGCCTGTAAGTTCTTATTAGGAATGCTAGGGGAGAGGGGCAGGCAGTTCTGGCCCAGAGAATCTGACTGGGTGGGTCTGAGGTAGGCAGGGATCTGCAGCTGGGCTGGGGCTGGCTTCTAAGAAACAGTGCTGACCACAGGGATCCTGCTTCACAGGGTCCCAGAGCACGGCAGGACCAGGGCCTGGCTGTCAGTGTGACGGGGGTTGGGGTGGGGTGGCGGGGATGGCTCAGAGACAGTCTCTGGCATCAAGAGGGGTCTTAGAGACCTTGATTTGGGGCATGAGAGTGCAGCCCCCATCCCCTTCCCAGCCTGGTGAAGCAGCTCTATTCCCGCAGGTATTGGAGCAGGACCACCCTCCTGAAATTCTCTGTTCGAGGCCTGTTCTCTCTGCTGGACTGTGTATGTTCTGAGAGTGGGGAACACACACTCTGCATCTGCTCTAGATCTGGGCAGTCTAGGCCCTCAAATTGTGTACTCCCACAGGGTACAGAACTTAGGGGAAATGCCCACCAGAGCTGCTGGTAGACCCTGTCCTAGGCCCCACTGGCCTCATCCTGGACCCACTCTCCTGAGGTGGGCTTTGCTGCGGGGTGGAGCACTATTGGACTGCCTTGAAGCAGTGCTGGAGGCGGGCCAGGGCATGGTCATGCAGGATGGGGTCCATGCGCCGAACTCTCCCTGGGCAGGGGAAGAGGAGCCAAGCCGTAGCCGGGGGCTTCATGTTGCTTTTGTCTTGATTCTGGGAGCCTGGCCCTGGCTCCATCTCTCCTTGCTTCCGCCTGAGCCTCCAGCCCACATGTTGGAAAGTAAGCCCGGCCAGGTCTGGAGGAAGCCAGCTGTGTTACTTCCCTGCTGCCGTGTCTCAACCCAGTGATGCTGCTAAGACAAAATTGCTGGGGCTGGGTTTATATAAGGAACAGAAACGTCTGGGGTCTGTCGATGCAATGTTTGTGGCATCTTCACAGGGTAAAGGGCATGAAGGAACAGAGACTGCTCCTCCTGTGAAGCAGCAGAGCAAAGCCACTCTTTAGGCCCTTTAATAACATCCAGGATCCATTTGTAAGTGTGGAGGCCCTTGAATGAACCCCGATCAAGGCCGTTTTTTAGACCGTTGCCTGGGACTGTAGGGTTTCCAATGTGGGCCATCTTGGGGGTAGGCAACACTGGTTCCCCACAGCACTACGTAAACTCCCTGTCTTAGAGGTCTTCCTAGCATCTGGAGCTTAGGTCACATTTTCCCATCCTCAGACTCTTAGAGTGAAAATGTGATGCACCCAAGGCCACACAGTTGGTCAGACACTGTACTGTTCTGACCCTAAAGCCTAGGTACCCAGGTTGGTGGCTCATTTCTCAACAGATAGCCTGTGAGGTGCACCTACTGATGAAGGCCAGTTCCAGAGTGATGGATGCAGCCATGGTGGGGGAGGCTTGTCCCTGGGTGAGGACAGGTTGCACAGGAGGACTGTGACCACCAGGACAGCAATGGTATCAAGGTACGGCTTGGAGCTTGTTAAGTGTCATAACTACCTTCCCAGTGCCTCACCAAATAAACTCAATTCAGGGTAACAGGGTGCTGGTTATGCCTGTACAGCGTCGGCACAAACCCTCTGGCACCCGTCCAAGCAGGTGGCTGCCCCCAGAGAGAGACACAGTTCTGGGTGAAGCAAGTTCTTCCATCTCAGTGCTTCAGCTCTCCAGGCCTCAGTTGCTCCATAGATAGTAGGTAGATAAGTAATGCCTCCCCAGACTGAAGCAACCTGCCTGAGGTCACACAGCTGCAAGAGGCCAAAGTGGGGTTTGGTTCCATGTCTCTCTAAGCCAGAGCCCAAGGGCTTGATCTCTGCCTAGATGTCTCCTCTTGTCTTGGCCAGAATATGGGCAAGGAACTGGAGAAATGAGTTAGACTGTGGCTGTGCTTAGTGCCCAGCCTGGTCCAAAGGTGAGTGTGCGGCCATGGGATGCCGGGTGAACAGGAGTGGCTGGAGGGGTCAGAAACCCGGTCTGACAGATGCCAACCCTGGCAGGAAACACCTGTGCTTGTCCGGCCAGTCTGCGGGCAGAGGGTGGCTGTGTGAGGCAGCCGTACCACCGACCGGAGATGGTTTCTAAGGGCAGAGGGTAAACAGTCACCTTGGTGACTCGGGTGTGCCCTGGGGGTAATGGGTCTTTTCTGGAATATTCCAGGAAGAAAGGAAGGAAACTGAAGGCCTCAGGTTCCAAGAACGGGTGGAGACAGGAGCGGTGGCCTGGGGAAGGGCCTGCTGTTCCAGAAGCTTCCTGCCTTTGGGAGAAATAGGGTCACCGCCTTCCAGGAAGAAGGTCCTGGAAAAGGGTCTTCTCTGGTCCAGCTGGTGGCATACTGAGTGATGGGAGAGAGGAAGGGCACTGAGCTGTGTGTGTGTGTATGTGTGTGTTGTGTGTATGTGTGTGCATGTGTGTGTGTATGTGTGTGTATATGTACGTGTGTATGTGTGTGTTGTGTGTGTTGTGTGTATGTGTGTGTATGTGCGTGTGCGTGTGCGTGTGTGTGTGTGTGTGTACAGGCCAGGGGAAACCTCTAGTGTTCCTCAGGTGCCATCCACTTTTAGTTTTCTGGAATAGGGTCTCTAACTGGCCTGGAACTTGTCAAGTAGGCTAAACAGGATGGTCACTGAGCCCCAGAAAACCTGGCTTTTCATTAAAAACACGTTTTATTATTTTTATTTTATGTATGTGAGTATATTGCCTGCATGTATGTAAGTGTACCCATGTCATGCAATGGAGGTTAGAAGAGGGTGTTGGATTCCCTTGTTACTGGAGTTATGGACAGTTGTTAGCCGCCATGTGGATGCTGGGAATTGAACCCAGGTCCTCTGCAAGACGGCTCTTAACCCCTAAGCCATCTCTCTAGCACCTGGCTTTCCATTTTTGACAGGGTCTCATGTAGCCCAGGCTGGCCTTGAACTTGCTGTGTGCCAGGAATAACCTCAAATTCCTGATCCCCCTTCACCTCCCGAGTGCTGGGATCATAGGGGCACACCACCATGTCACTGGTTTACACGGTGCTAGGGATGGAACCCAGGGACTGTCCATGCTAGGTAAGCACTCTACCAATTGAGCTATACCCCAAGCCCACACTTGGCTTTTTTACATGGGTCCTGGGGATCAAACTCAGGTCCTCAGGCTTGCAAGGCAAACACTTTACTGACTGAGCCATCTCCCTAGCTCCAGCATGGAGCTTGTTAGCAATCCCTGCTCTTGGCTGGCCACACTGTGGGCCTTTTACTTCAGCTGTGCATCAACAACTGGGAATCACCACAGATTGGGCCACAGCCTCTGGGCACAGCAGTGAGGAGCCTGAGCGAGCTGCTGCCTTCACGAGCTTGAGTCCCAGAAGGTCAAATGGGTCCCTTCCATCTTTTGCCTGCAAGAGGAATGGAACTTAAGCAAAAGTGAAACAGGATAAAATAGAGCAGGGGCAGGGCATGTGCTGGGAAGGCTTTCAGGCGTGGCTGGCTCTAGGTGAGAGACCAGTCGAGTGGTTTCAGTCTCAGCTCTGCCCTTTGTCTCTGGCTCTGCTTTCTCTGGGTTTCCTTTTCATCTGGTCCCGCTCCAGATGGTGGAAATGATGGCTGCCCCAACCCATGTCACTACAGCTATCACTCACCTACCAACACGTGTATGTCCAGTCTTCATCCTGACTCACCTCTGGGACTTTGCAAAGGGCTTAAGGAAGAATGCCACTGTCCTGGGGAAGAGGCAAGCCTGTTTTCTTGACAGGGAAGACAGATACTTTGTGGTGGGGTGAGATCACTAACTGGGGGATCTGGTCTGGCATGTAAAGCAAGGAAGAGCTCACATGGCCTTTGAGCAGAGATACTGGCTTAGGACAGGAGCACACCAAGCAGGGGAGCAAAGCAGCTCCAGGCTGGGCACAGAGGGCTGGGGGTGGGCAGGTAACAGATGAATGGTAAGGTGGTTGGCAGTTCAGCTCACATGGGCATCTCTGTGGAGTCAGCAGGACAAAGGCTAGAGTTTCCTTGATGGTAATAGGGAGCCACTGAGGACTTTAGCTAGAGAATGGTGTTGTAGAATACTTGTGCTACTAAGAATGGGGTGAAGGGCCAGGCAGGCTCCAGAAGAGCAGTGTTGGCACCCAGGTGAGAGATGGCTTGAGTGAGGGAGGTGAACTGAGAGACAGAGAGAGGTGGGTGACTCTGAAGTACAATTTGGAGATTAAATGAATAGGACCTGAAAAACGTTTGGGAGTCGGTTCTCTTCTTCTACCACGTGGATTCTGGGGCATTGAACTCAGTTCATCAGGTTTGGCCGCACACTCCTTTACCTGCTAAGCCTTCTCAATGCCCCCCCTACTTTTATTAAAAATTTTTTTATATTGAGAAAGGGTCTAAGTTGCCCAGGCTGGCCTTGAACTCACATTAAAGGCTGATTCTCATTTAGCAGTCCTGGAAATGAGCTCAGAGACAAAGGTGCCTCTCCTCAGCTCACATAACACATGAGGGTCTGAGTCTGGGTTCAAACTCAAGTCTGGTTGTCTCTAAAACACTTGCTCTTCAACCCTGCCACTCTCTCTGTGTCTTTTCTCCATGAAAACTTTGAGAAATGAGTGACAGGTTTGGTGGGGCCAGGGGAGCCGGTTCCTTGTCCTCAGCAAATTGTGAAGGTTCCAGAAAGTCCATGGCTAGGAACCCAGGTAAGCCAACTGGTGGGAGAGAAGTCTCAAGGTGAAACGCTCAAGAAGACACCACTGTGAGCTGCTCTGAGGGCAGAGCATGTGCATTTGGGTATGTGTGCATGTGTATATGTGTGCACATGCATGTATGTGGTATATGTATATGATGTGTGCATGCGTGTGTGTGCATGTGTGTGTGTGTTCATGCTCCAGGGCTTATAACAGTCTCTCCTTACAATCAAGGTCCCTGGAGTGAGGCCTGCAGGTGGGGTCCTGGCTTCTTGGCTTCTAGGTGTCAGCACCTTCCCAAACTCCCTGGTTCTGGGGCACCTGCAGAGCCCACTCACAGGATGACTGCCACGGTGCGATGCCCTGAGGAGGGGCCATAACCTGCCATTATTATAACTCTCCCATGCCAACCTAGGGTTGGAGAGACTTCCACATTTCCTGCTGGGGACTCTGAGCCAGGAATTCCTGGGTGGGGCACATCCTAGAAGCAAATGGTTGACATTGCACCATCCTGGGCATCTTCAATCTGAGTGTCCTCTGCTTGCCATATCCCAGGAAACCCTCCCCCTGCCTGCTGCACTCTACTGCATACCTCCCTTCTCTGGGCATGGGGCCCAGGCACCCCTGGGCTGGGCATGGTGGCCTCCTGGGTAATCAAGCCTTCCTGGATGCCTCTTCAGTCCCCAGAGGGTGAGGCTGGGTGGAGCTGCCAGCTGCGTGACCTGGAGTTACTCAACCTCGCCTTGCCTCTGATCACTCGGGGATCCCCACAGAGATAAGAGAGCTGGGATCCATCTCCCTGGAGCTTGTCAGGACTCAGTGAGAGGGCACATACAACTCATGGGACCTCACCACTAAGACAACTGAGGTAGGAAGACCCACCATGGGCTGGGGTCCTAGACTGAGTGAAAATGAGAAAGCAAGCCAGGCACCAACATCCATTAAGTTGCTTTTGTCGAGTGTTTTGTTACAGTGATGGAACGAGGTGGGGGTCACACAGGCCTGAGTTCAAATCTGCCTCCAGGGCTACAAGTCATTTCTTCTCTCATAACCTGTGTCCTTATCTCTGAAATAGGATTAACAGGCTACCTCCTGAGATCTGGCTTATAATCACAGAATCACGTGACTCGGGCATGTGCCATCCTCAGTACAGAACATGATAGGAGCCAGTAATGCTCATGTCTGTGGCTGCCTGTGCAGTGGGCCCATGTGAGTGGCGTGGCTGGTGTCTGTCCCCCACCACCTCCTGGGTAGATCTGCTTTATGTTTAGGGACCAAAGGACAACTCCCATGTGTCTACCAAAGAACAAGCAGGAGAGAGTCAAGTGACTTTGGCCCTCGGCTTGGTGACTGGTTTAGGATTGAGCACAAGATCCATAGGGTTGAACCCCGGGCCTGGCACATGACAGAGGAACTCTGAATCACCCCAAGATGGAACCCGAGGACCTTTTCTGGGAATTTCAGGGCAAAGATGCTTCTTCAAGGTTGCTAACTTTGTCTTGAGAATTTCTGGCAGAAGTCTTTACTGCAAGGACAGCCAGTCTTGATAATGGCAAGGGAGAGACAGAAAGGAGGCCCCTGCTGGTGCTGTTAAGCTGCTGGATCAAGCCTTTCCTGAAGGATTTTTCAATAACATAAGCCAATAAATCATCTTCATTGTTTAAAGCTGTCTGAATGGGCTTTTCTGTTCCCTGTGACCAAAATCATTGTGACAGGTACAGCCCATACATTTCTGCGCAGTGGGCTAGCTGCCACTTCCTTTCCGTGGGTGGGGTGACATCGGCTCAGGCCACATTTCCTCCATGAGCACATGGACTGTGAGAACCAGCTGACGCTGCTGCCTGTCGGAAACCAGACCACCCAGGAGCCTTGGGATTATGGAAACATAAAGAAAACCAGAGCATGGAAAAAGCCAAGTGAATGCTTCCAGAATAACCAAAAAAAAAAAAAAAACCAAACCATGGTGGCAACTCTCATAGCAAAATGACTGACCCCACACTCAGGGTGGGGAGGCTTTGGATGGAGGACAGTGTGTGCCCATGGGAGCCACCTGAGTGTTCAGCAAGGAATGCCTGGGTCTCCGCTCCCAGCACCCATGCTGGCAGCCAGGCCTCTCATTTCCTGGAACCATCTCAGGGGTCTCTCAGCTCAAGGTGGGCTAGACATGGGTTCCTTCATCGGATTTCATGGCCATCTCCCAAGCGGGACCCACACTCTTCTTCCAGTCAGGAACACCATGATCCTCTGCTTCTCACGTCTGGTGTCCTTGGCTCCCAGGCCTGGTGCTCCAACCTCTGTGGGTCCCGAGAGACCTCCGCAGCCTTCCCACGTAGGTCCTTTTGCTGAAATTAGCAAAGATCATTTCTGCTGCCTGTGTCCCAGGAACGGCAGTGAAACACCTGCCGAGGGGCTACCATGAGGGGCTCAGCCTGTCATTCACAGAGAAGCCCTGTCAAGTATAAACTGGCTATTTCCCACGAGGCTCTGGCTATGTGCCATCAAGCTCATTTGTGGGAAGGCCAACTAGAGGGACTGTGAGAGGCCCTCACCTATCAGAGTGCTTCAAGCTCTGTCTGTAAGCCCTCCAATACACACACATACACACACACACTGACACAGACACACCCCCATAGACACAGACATACATACATATACACACACATAGACATGCAGACACACTAACACATATCACTGATAGACACACAGACATGCACACTGAAACACACCCCCTCATAGACACACACACACACTGACATACACACATATACACAGACACTGAAACAGACAGTCCCCCAGATACACACACAGAGACAGACACACACACTCCATACACACTCTAAAATGTTGAATAAAACATGAAACAGTTTAAGCCATTCTTGAATGCATATGA
Organism: Eospalax fontanierii; assembly: GCA_035773235.1. NCBI lineage: Eukaryota > Metazoa > Chordata > Mammalia > Rodentia > Spalacidae > Eospalax > Eospalax fontanierii. The sequence continues at coordinate 15,629,525 of CM069553.1, forward strand.
ATTAAGAAGTCTCATCAGGCAGTTTTCCATGTGACCTTCAGTGACCCCCATCTAGCCAGAAGTTCACAGGGAAAAGTTCTACGTTGGAGAGTATGTGCTAGGCAGAAGCATGTCCTGAAGGACCAGGGTGGTTATCTGTCCTTATCTTCCAGCACGCTGTCCCCTTCTCCAGACCTTGCCCAGATAGTAGAGTTAGTCCCCTCCTGGAGGCCTGTGGTTCCATCTACCAATCAAGGCACTGGATTTCCCTGGGCTCTGTGACTGCTTAGGGATGGAGACATGGCCCACCGAAGCCAATGAGAGGCCAGGGGAATGTCTGGCTGGCTCAATCCTGGCTTCCTCTGTACAGACCTTGCAGGCAGCAACTTAGTCTGGTTTGAACAGTGACTCAAGGAAGCTTCCGGTGAGGTTTCCTTAGATGTTGGCCTGGGACCAACAATGGCTGTTGATAAAGTGCTTGTCTCTCAGGCATGAGGACCTGAGTTCAAGCCCTGTACACACATAAAAGTCAAGCATAGCTGTGCTTGTAATTCCAGCACTAGAGAGATGAAGACAGGTGGATGCCTGCGGCTCAGTGGCCAGCTAGACTAGTCCAGTCAGTGAGTGTGTGTACCTGTAATCCCCGAACTGGGGTGAGGGTGGGGGTGAGGGGAATGGAGACAGGCGGGCCCTGGAGGGGAGGGGGTGCTTGCTGGACAGCCCGCCTAACTGAACAGGTGAGGTTCAGTGAGAGACCCTGTCTCAACAAATATGGTCAAGAATTGATTGAGGAAGACATCCTTAATGTCAACCTCTGGACTCTACACCTACCCGTGTGTACATGCAACACACACACGCGCACACGCACACACACGCACACACACGCACACGCACACACACACACACACACACACACTCCCAGTGCAATGAGGTTCTACTGACTCCCCACTGGATCTCTCTGTTTCTTTTCTAGCCAGCTTACCAGGTCCCCTCTTGAGGATGCTTACCTTATTGGTTAGCAAATGTTTTCATAGCTATATAGGTGATGCTAATTGGACTCTGAGGTAAGTCCTGCCTGAGGACCAGTGGTCTAACATGGCTACTGGAACCCTGTAAGCATGTGTCATTCTGAATCTATTGATTTTTTAAAATTTATGTGTACTAGTGTTACGCCTGCATGTGTGTAAGTGCACCCGTGTTGCGCAGTGCCCGAGGAGGACAGAAGAAGGTGTCAGATCCCCTAGAACTGGAGTTATGGATGGTTGTTAGCCGCCATGTCGGTGCTGAGATTCGAACCGGGTCTTCTGCAAGAACAGCTAGTGCTTTTAACCACTGAGCCATCTCTCCAGCCCCATCTGTTGATTTTTTAAAAAAGAAAATCCAGAAACTAGTATTTTTTTTTTCCTATGATTTTTCTTTGTATTTAAATGTTGGCTCAACTTTTAAAACCAGTAAATTTAAGGAGTTTTTCCCATGTACTGTTCTGGGTCCCTAATCTCCACAGTGACCTCAAGAGTGTGACTCTGAGGAGACAGGCACAGAGAAGCTGAGTGACTTGTCCAAGGCCATACAGCTGGTTAAAGTCGAATGCATTATGGGAAGGGACATGCATAACAGAAAAAAAATTGTATGATTTAATCTGTTAGTCAAGACAGAGATCTATCCTAGCTACTCCCCAGCCCAGCAACCAAATCCTTCTCCCGAACCCCATAAAAGGAAGCATCAAACCGTTATTGGGGCCTTTGAATGTCTTCACTCACATGATCACTGTTAGTTTTGACCTGTTCTATTCTTCTGCTCTAAATAAAATTGCATTGCTACTTTGCAATCTGTGTGAGCCCTCATTTCGAGTCCTTGAGAAAGATGCCAAGAACCCAGAAACACCCATGACTATAGGAAACCTCAACCCACCCAGATCAGACCCCACCTATTTGTAATTCCTGCCCACCCAGAGAGCCCACTCTAGCTTCGAGGATGCTGCTGGGGGCATTCTGGGTAATGGGCAAGAGAAAATCTATCCTCCTGCCTGGCGTGATGGAAGGAAGGGCAGGGGGCTATTTTCTGTGGGTGGGCCTACTATGTGCATGGAACTGCGCTCAATGCCTTTGCGTGGATTTTTATAATTAGTTCATTTTTATGTGTATGAGTGTTTTACTTGTATGTGTGTAAGTACACCTCACATGTACAATGCCCATGGAGGCCAGAAGAGGGCGTCAGATCCCCTAGAACTGAAGTTATGGATGGTTGTTGTCTGCCATATGGGTGCTGGAAACCAAACCCTGGTCCTCCACAAGAGCAACCAATGCTCTTAATTGCTAGATGTCTGTCTCTCCAGTCCTGTGATTTAAAAAAATAAAATAAAAAATATTTTGTTGAACAACTAGGCGTGGTGCTGCACACCTTTAATCCCAGCACTCAGGAGGTAGAGGTAGGCAGATCTCTGTAAGATCAGGGCCAGCCTGGTCTACAGAGTGTGTTCCAGGCCAGCTGGGGCTGCCTCAAGAAACTATCTATATATTGTTTTTGGCGTTTTTTGAGACAGAGTCTTACCACATAGCCCAGGCTGGGCTCATCTCATGTCAGTCATTGCAGGTGCTGGGATGACTGGCATGTGCCACCATGGTCAGCTACATCACATGTTTCTCATTGTCCCTGGGGCCAGTGGTGTTATCTTCACAGTACAGAAACTGTGGAAACTCAGGTGAAATTTAAGAAGCAGGTAACCCAGTCACAGTTTCTGGGCTTGTAGATGGAGTGCGGGTTTGAGCCCAGGTTGCCTCCTGGTCCTTCATTTGGTTCGGTATGTCCCGCAGTCTCTCTCAGAGCCCATCCAAACCCCATTCCTTTTGTACCCCAAGCCTTTCTATCTGCCTAAACCAGTCAGGGCTGTGTGGCTATGGTGGGCATTTCCTGGTTGGCAGACAGACCCGACCAGGAGATGGTGACGGGGAGAGAGAGATGGCTCAGCAGTTAAGATCGTTTGCTACTTTTGCACTGGATTCAAGTTCAGTTCCCAGCACTCATGTGAGATGGTTTATAGAGGTCTGGAACTCCAGCTCCAGGGAATCTGACATCTTCTAACCTCCTTGGGTACCTGCCCCTCACATAAATGAAAAAGAAAGGGGACGGGGAGAGACATAACATAAGGGGACACACAGAAGGAGTTGAGCAGTGATGGCCAGTTCACCTCTGCACCATACACTGAATCTGTGGTTCCTAGGCAGGCAGCCTTGCCATTGAGTTAAAAATCAGAAAAAGCTGGGTGTGGTGGCGCAGGCCAGCAGCTCCAGCACTTAGGAGGCTGAGGTTAAAGGATCTTGGGTTTGAGGCTAGCTTTGGGCTACACAGAGAGACCTTGTCTCAAGAAAAGAGGAATGAAGAAAAAATAAAAGAAAACAACAACAACAGCTGAACATGTGCCTCAGTGGTAGAGTTGTTGCTTAGAATGGGTGAGGCCCTGGGTTTGACCCCAGCACTGCCGAGAATACATAAAATGTTGTGTGTGTTTTTCTCTAACTGAAGTGTGAGGATCATTTCACCCCCTCACTGTTAACTCTATGAAATGAGCCTGAAGTTGACACTCTGCCGAGTGCTCCCCTTCCTTCCATTGGTAGCCCGGCCAGGTGGCACCAGGACCTGGGGGTTCTTGTGGCCTGGCACTGGTGTGTTGGGATAACTCAGGGTCCTGATGAAGGACTTGCCAAGCAGAGGCTCTGAACTCTAGAGTTGGGTAGGTTTCTAACGAGCAGCCTGGGCTCAAGCACAGCATTGCTCTGGAGCTCTAGCTGGGGCTGAATCCTGGGCTCTAGAGGGATCCTGGAAGCTGAGGCACTTTAGTGAGTGGCTGACCCTTGGTTTAACTTTCTGGGTTCTTCCTAGTTGTCAAAGTTGGCTTCCGTTGTCACCTGACACATCTGGGAAGAGGGAGCCTCAGTGGGGGAATTTCCTCTGTCGGACTGGCCTGTGGGCACGTCTGTGAGGCATTTCTTGATGGTTGAGTGGAGTGGGAGGGCCCAGCCCACTGTGGGTGGTATCACCCCTAGGCAGGTATCCTGGATCGTATAAGAGCACAGACCAGAGGAGCCAGTCAGTAAGCAGCATTCCTCTGTGGTCTGTGATTTACGCCCTACCTCCAGATTTCTGTGCATCGTCAATTAATGATGGACTGTCACTTGGGAGTGTAAGATGCAATAAACCCCTTTTCTTTCCAAGTTGGTTTTTGTCAGTGTTTTATGGCAGCGACAGAGAGCAAACTAAAACACCACTCAAGTCCCAATTAGCCTCCCACCTCTCTGCCCTTGTGGCCTCTTGCCATGAGCCACCATGAACTGTATCACACTTTCAGTCTGCTGGGGCCACCTGCTGCCTGCCAGAGTGGCCCTCCATGAGGAGTGAGGTAACCTGTGAGAGCGCCCAGAGGCCGGACCAACCACAGCCTACGCTGAAGAGCTTCCTGGCCCCCGTCGTCCCTCTGTGAGGGTACATTGCTTTCCCCGGTTTAGAAGCAGCAGCACAGACTACCAGGACAAGTCTCAATGTGGAGGGCTGCCGGCAGCACTCACGGCCACTGCGGAGGCCTGTGGTTGGGTTTGGATTAGTCTCTGTCCCAGTCAAGGGGTCATCACAAGCTCTGGGGATGCTGTGACAGCCCGGGCCTTCCTCCTCTTACCAGGGGGTTGGTTCTGGCTTCCACCTGCCTTCTACCTCATGGGCTCTAAAATACCCCTTGAGCACAGGAAGGCCCAGTCAGCACTCCAGGGAGCCGTTCTCCATCCAGGCACCGGACAGAGCTCTGAAGCCGCAGCCGGAGGGGGATGGAAGTCAGGCCTAACGGGGGAGAGTGCAGGTGTGTGGCTGAGAAACCGTGTCCTGGTCTGATGCCCCTGAGATCCGCTGGCCCTGTCCCTGGGGGCTGCCCAAGTGAGCAGCTTGAGAAGCAGATGGCCCCTGTGTAGAGACACTGCCCAGAGAGCTCTGGAGTCCTGGGAGTGGCCGAGTGAGAGCTTCCCCCTAGGTGGGTGCCATGGGCAGAGTGGCAGCCTCACTGGAGGGTCCCTAGTGTATGAGTGGAACCACACGGATGGCTCATGCTGGGGCTCAAAGGGAGGGAGGCTGGGGCCATGCCTATCCTTCCCTCACACAAATGGCGCTGAGACCCTGGGGGTGGAGGAGTGGAAGAGCGTGGGTTTTGACCTCGAGGCTCTGCACTAGCCAGCTGCCCCCCTTTCCCCCCCTTTCAGTTGCCTGTCCTTGTGTGTAAACGGGAAGGATCCTACCTGCTGCTGTGATTATTATGAAGATTAAACAAAAGTCATGTCAAAGGTCCAAGCAGAGGCTGTGGGAACACCTGCTCTCATTGTTACAAAGAATCAGAGGCCTGCTATTGAGCCTGCAGGTTAATCCCTGTGGGGTCAGCCTTAGCCAGGCCTGGTGGTGTGAGTCTGCATGCCTAACTACTCTGTGGCTGAGGCAGGAGGATCCCTTGACACAAGAAGTTCAAAGTCAGCCTGGACAAACACACTGTCATCTGGCCTCAAAAGAAAAATAATCTGGCTCTGGCTGGAGTTGCAGTGCTGAGCCAAAGGAGTCTGGTATGGACTGAACTTCCTTTTTGGGTGTCAGTTTGTTTCTCTCTGAAATGGGGAAAATGATCGCCTGACTCAGCGTACATGCTGAGTATTGGGTAACAGGCCTAGCATCATCCTCTTACCTTACTGGCTGCCAGTGCTAGGCATGGACAAGCAGATCTGGTGGAGCCAAGGAGCCTAGTCCTGGCCAGAGGTCTGGCTCTGCCCAGGTGTGCTCTGAATGACTAAGCTGTCTTCTATGGGATCCTGACCTTGAAGTCACCATTGGACTCTTATCGTTAAGTGGTGACTGATGGCCCCACCTCTGGCACTAAGGTGCCACAGTGTGAAGGGAAATCCCTCTGAAAAGTCCTGTGGCTGCTTCAGTGTAGGCAGAAGCAGCTGTGGTCTGGCCGCGGGGGCCCGTGACAGGGCGCTGCCCTTGCCGTGGGGAAGACCCCCTGAGAGGCCCTTGCTTATAGGAGGCAGATACTCTACCTCAAACCTGGGGTGTCCTGAGTGAGAAGGTCACAAAGTGAAGGCCGGGCTATGGCTCTGTGTGCAGAGGAGCAGGGATGTGACAGTTGAAAGGCAAGGTTTGGGGACTGAGCAGAAGATATGAACAGGGGACCGTCACGAGGGGTTTGGGAGCTGATGCAGAGAGGGCCAGGGACATTCTGGATGGTAAGTGACAGCTTGACATGGCTCCTCTAGCCTGAGAAGACTGTGGACATACTCTTGAGTCTGAGGGACGCTGGGCGGCGAGGAGTCAGAACACAGGAAGGGTTGTTGGATGGTGGGATCACTGGAGGAACTAGCTTCAGAGGAGGTGGGACCTTGGCTTTCTCAGGAGGTCTCAGAAACACTGGGCTGTTGGATTGGGAGAGATATTTCAGTAGGTAAAGTGCTAGCCTTGCAAGACATGAGTTCGAGCCCTGGAATCCATGCCCAGGGTGGCGGTATGCACCTGTAATCCCAGGGCAGGGGATGCAGGGAGGTGGAGATGGAGATTTCTAGGGCTTGCTGGCCAGCCTAGCCTGCGTTGTGAGTTCCAGGCCAGTGAGAGACTCTGTCTCAAAATGCCAAGATGGACTCCACCTGAGGATCAGCACCTGAGGTTGTCCTCTGACTTCCAAGAACAGAGAGAGAGAGAGAAAGAGAAGAGAGAGAGAGAGAGAGAGAGAGAGAGAGAGAGAGAGAGAGAGAGACACAGAGAGAGAGACTTCCTGTGGAATGGACCACGTATTATCATTAGTAATTGAAACCAAGGGCATGGTGAACCCAGAGAGCACGAGACAGCGGGGTTCTGACTAGCAATTGGTATCATTTGATTGGCAGGAGGAAGAGATGCTCCTTGGGGGATGGGTTGGGGAGGGAGTGGTACGATCCAGGGCTTCTTGTTAAGCACTATGAGACTGAAGTTGGCGCCTTGCCAGGTGGTGCTGAGGAGGACAGTGAGGCTGGGTCGTGAAGGACATTATGAGCTAGGTCAGAATTCAGTTGCTTCCACAGGTAATGGAGAGCCATGGGAGACTTGAGAGCAGGAGAGGGAGGGCTGAGCAAGTCCGGGGAAGATGGCTCCCAAAGCTGGTGGCCAGTGGACTGGAGCTGCTGAGACTAAGGCAGGGAGGTGGAAAAGTGGGCAAAGCAGTGGGTGTCCTGGTTCCTGGCAGAGATCAGCTCAGGTGAGCTCAGAGCACCGAGGATGGTTGCGAGCAGCCTCGTAGTAAAGCCAGCACCTGGGTGTTGGGCCTGGGGGCAGTGGCTAATCCTTCCTCAGTGTCACTTATCCCTCACGACTTTCCTTGACTCAGCCTTGCCCACCCTGAGGACCCAAAGCTGACCTCGGCGAACCTGGGAAGTGCTGGGTTTCTGAGGTGACTCAGGAGGGCGTCTCATAGTGTAAGAGTCTTTGTGCACAGTCTCTAAATCTTCATGGTCACAGCCAAGTTCAGCTACCACACCAGCTCACCCTCTTTTTTCAGATGGGGAAATTGAGGCCTAGGGAGGGTGGGGGCACACTTGTGTGTAGAATGTGTGGCCAAGGCCAAGTGGGGGAATGTACGGGCTAACGAAGGCCTATCTCTTCCTCTTCCTTCTCTGCTCTTCCTGCCCAGACACCATCCTTCTGTCACCTTGAGAGAAAGTGCTCACTTTAGTGCTTTGAGGCAGGGTCTCTCGCTGGCCTGGAACTCACAAAACAGGCTAGGCTGGCCAGCGGGTGAACCCCAGAGAACTCCCTGTCTCCACCTGCTTTGAGATTACAAGTGTGTACTGCCATACTAGGTTTTTTCTTTTTCTTTTTTTTTTACTTCTGTAGATTCTGGGACTCCAACTCAGGTCCTAATTCTGGCAAGGCCGGCACTTTAGCAACTGACCTGTCTCCCAGCTGCTTGGGCCTCCTACATCCCTGCTCTTTCTGGGCACACTTGCTTCAAGCTCTGCCATATTCTGTCAGGCGGGGGACTTCATTTCTGCTGTCCCCACTGTCCTCGACACCTGCCATATCCCATGAGGATCTCGGTGACGCTAGGGGCCTCGTGGGTTCCGGTCTAGCATCCAGCTGCTTGTTTCTTCCCGAACCTTCATCTCTAATGACCTCATACCCTTCACCGCTCACGGCCACTCTGGGTTAAGCATTCCAGGACTGCTGCTCTGGACTCTAATACTGAGCACGGTTCCTGAACTGTCCCCTCACCACTGCCTCCAGGTTCTATCTGGGGCCTTGCTCCTGCAAAGCCCCATTTTCCCACCTCTCTCCTTGCTTTGCTTTATGATGACTTATAAATTAAGAAGTAGAGCTGGTATTTATCAAGAGATCTTTAAATTTTCATTCATTTGTTATTTTTATTTATTTATTTATTTATTGGTCTTTGTGAGACAGAGTCTCCCTGTAGCCCCAGCTGGTCTGGAACTTACTATGTAGACCAGGCTGGCTTTGAACACAGAAATATGCCTGCCTGTGCCTCCGAGTGCTGGGATTAAAGGCATATGCCACCAGGCCTGATTTTTATTTATTATTATTTTTATTTCATGTGTATGAATATATTGCCTGCATGTATATAAGTGTACTCATGTCATGCAATACCTGAGGAGGTCAGAAGAGGGCATCTGGTTCCCTGGAACTGGAGTTACAGATGGTTGTTAGCTGCCATGTGGGTACTGGGAATCAAAACCTGATCCTCTGCAAAGCAGCCAGTGGTCTTAACCTCTGAGCCATCTCTTCAGTTCCTATTTGTTTATTTTTAAATTTTTTTATGTGTGTTTTGCCTGTGTGTATGTAATTGCATTACATGTGTGCAATGCCCACAGAGGCCAGAAGAGGGCGTCAGATCCCCTGAAACTGGGGTTACAGATGGTGGTTAGCTGTCACGTGGGTGCTGGGAATCAAATCCTCTACAAGAGCAGCCAGTGCTCTGAACCCTGGTGCCATCTCTCCAGGCCCTCAGCGGGCTTTCTCATCCCTACACAGTCCAGGGCCCATGAAATGGTGCCACCCCATTCAGGTTAAGTTCCCACACCTCAGTAAAGACAATCCCCCAAAGACATGCCTCCCGGCCAACCTGATCTAGATAATTCTTTGGCTGAGGGTCTTGTCCCAGGTGATTCTAGACTATGTCAAGTTGACAATAAAAGTTAACCACCACGGCTAACCACCGTAGCATCTAATTGGGCGGTTCCACTTCTGAGCACATAACTCAAAGTCCCTCAAAGTCAAGGACCCAGATGTTTGCAATCCTCTGCACTTGCTGTTGATGTAGCCATGAAAAGGGAGCCAGATCTATCGCTGTGGTCTTGGGGTGTTGAGCTGTGCCCAGCAGCCCTTCCACCTGATGTCCCCCAGCAGATGCAAGCCAGTAGCTGACATGCTCTGTGGTTGGAACTCAGGACCAAGGGAAGGAGAGATTAGCCATGAGGAAGTGCGTATGGGAGAAAAATGATTAACAATGTAGAGGATCAGAGAGGGAAGGATGGTTGTCCAAAGCCACACAGCGAGGACTTAGGTACAGCAACAGGGCAATAGGAAAGGAAGGAAAGACAGAAGGAAGGAGAGACAGAGGGAAGGAGAGAAGGTTGGTTACAGGGAGGAAGGGAAGGGAAGAAGGAGAAAAAGCTGCCTTTGCTGTCTAGGGGCTCCGCGGGCACCGACCGAGAACCCTCCAGCCTCTGCAGGTGGGGTGCTCCACTTGCGTTCCCGTCTAGGGAAGCTCAGGGGGCAGCTCGCTTGTTCAGACCACACACTTGGTTAGTGGGGAGCCAGCATTTGAACCAAGGCCCAATGCCAAAAGCTGTTCTCAGTCACCCTGCTCCTCCTCACCAGCCTCTGGGTGTGTCTTGTGCGAAGTTTCAAATGGACCAGTGGTCACTGGGGAGCGCCGAGAGCAAGCCAGCGCAGATGGCCAGGCTGTTCCAGGTGCCTGGTGTCAGTATGTGTGTGCCATCCAGGTGTGAAAGCCGCCTTTAGCAGGAGGTGCGGTGTGGGAGGTCAGGAGACGAGCGTCCCCAAGACCTCGGTTTCACCAGATAAGACGCTGATGGGTCCCTGGGGAGGATCATAACGCCACCTCCCCGGCCTGACCCCTTATGAGGGTCCGGAGGCCAGCTTTGCCGGAGGAGCTGTTTGGCTTCCTCCCTTTCCCCTAAGGTGTGAGCCACCCGGGGACATGGGGCTTGCTGTCATGGCAACCCTGTGTTACCAAATGACGTAATTGGAGTTCCAAACTTGTGAAATCAGATACAACATCACAAACACAGCCTGGGGGTCGGCATGGCAACCACAGGGTACAGGGACAGGGACAGGCAGGCACTCAGCCTACAGCAGGGCCTGGGCTGGGCCACCCGGGTGGGCACCAGGGGGACCCTGTACTGTGGGCCTGTCCTAGTCTCTCAGTCCTTCCATCCTCCCTCCTCTCCTTATTCTGGGGAGCAGTGTGCCCTGTGGGGTAAGGAAGTCAGTTCTGGCTCCCCTCTGCCCCACACCAGCTGTGCCCTCACCTGTCAAATGGACTTGGCCAGCAGCCGAGCTGGGCTGGTGACTTCCCGGCTGCACCCCTTTCTGCCTTCCACAGGCAGGAGTGACAGAGGCCTGAGACCTGGACACCATGACCCTCGGGCCCTGATGATGGCTTCACCTGAAAGACAGGTTGCAAGTGTGGTGGTCTCCTCCATCTCAGTCCTATGATTCTGAGGCGGCCCAGGATCTGACCTTAAAACAGGTCAGACCTTGCGGCTCAGCAAGCAGCCCTGAACTAGATGGTCCCTGAGTCTCATCTGCCTGACTCTGATTGGCCCACAGGTCTATGAGCCTGGCTCTAATTGACCTTTGAGACTCAAGTGCTTGCCCCAGATTGGCCCTCAGGACTCAGGTACCTGACTTTGCTTGGCTACCTCCCGGCCTTTGATTTTATAAGCAATCCTGCCCCCAGGCAGGTTGTTTTCCTTCCGCTTCCACTTGCCTCCATTCCCTCAGTCAGAGAAGCTTCCCAGTCCTGGCAGGATCCTCATCTGCCTCATCCCAGCGGAAATCTAGGGTTGCTCTGTGTGGTGGGGGCAGGGCTTAGGCAGAGATGACCAGGACACATCGGGGACATGTGGCAAGCCAGGCACCGGACTGGGTGCTGTGCAGAGTTACTCAGCTGTGGTGCTGGGAGCCGGATCCCTCCAGCACCAAGGTCAGGTAGGGCTATGATGTCCTGGAAAAGGCCTCCAAAACAGGCCAAGGGTCTATGCTGTAGATTCTAGCCCAAGTCTCTGCTCTCAGCTAGGGTTCAGGGAGGACCTGAGCCCCACTCAATACTTCTATAACTTTTAAGATGGGGAAATCCCTAATCCCTTTCCACTGGAAGTGGAGGAAATTGAGACTCAGAGAGGTGATGAGTCACAGGAGAGAGAGCTTGAAACCCAAGTGGGGTTTGAACCGCCTTGGACTGCGTGCTCTCAGTCCACCGTGCTCAGTTCTCCTCACCCCTCCTTCTGTCACCCTTTTAGTCACTAAAGGTCTAGATGCTCTGCATAGCGTTGCCAAGGTTACCCCAGAACCTTAAGCACAGAACCCAGTGCTGCTGATGAGAGAGAGACAGACAGAGAGAGAGAGAGAGACAGAATGAGAGTGCAGGTGTTCATGGAGGGCTTTAGATCCCCTGGAGCTAGAGTTACTGGTGGTTGTGACATGCCCGATCTGGATGCTGGGAACTTTAGTCCTCTGCAAGAGCAGCAAATGCTCTTAACCACTGAGTTATCTCTTTGACCCCAGAACACAATGGTTTTGACCTTGATTTTGGCACTGGCTTGTCACTCCCTGCAGCCCCCTCACCCTGGATCTTACTTTCTTCATCTCTAAATGTAAAGGATTTATTTATTGATCGACAAGGTCTTGGTTTGTAGCTCGATTCTGGGTTTCCAGCTGTGTACTACCACAAAGATTTTTTTTTTTCTTAGTGAGACAGGGTCTTATGTAGCCCAGGCTGGCCTTGAACTCACCAAGGATGATCTTGAACTTCTGATCCTCCTGCCTCTACTTCCTGAGTGCTGAGGATTACAGGTTTGCCCCACCTCACCTGCTTTAAGTGTTGCTGAAACTGAACCCAGGGCTTTAAGCATGCTAGGCAAGCATTCTACCAGCTGAGCCACATTCCCAGCCCTAGATTTAAGGATTTCTTAAAAACCTAAAATGCTGGTTGAGCACCCGCCATACTCTGGCGCAGCACTGAGCGGGGTTGTATACGTGGCAGTCCCTGTGGCACAGTGGACTCTCCCCACTTTCCTATTTTTCCTGGTGGCTACAAGCTACGCTGTATTCTCCACAGTCTAGTCTGCTTCCGTGACTTTCTAGCAGCTGCAGCTTCCAGACATCTCAGCTCTCAGTTTAGCACAATCCACGATGAGCTGCAGCCTGGGATGTACACAGGGCTATCTGGATCCCGCTATCTGCCTGACTGTTCCTCTGGACTCCAGGCATCCTGTCCTGACACAGATCGTAAGAGTTGCCAGAGCACTGCCAGAATTTCTCCTCCTCCTCTGGGACCGCTCAGCACTGCAGGTGGACTACCTAACCCCTATGCATTCTTTTCTGCCCAGCCCCACACTCTCCAGCAAGCCCTCCAGGGACTGGCTGTATTGTTACTTTGTTGTGGTGGTGAAACACCTTGACCAAGGCAACTTGCAGAAAGAAAGGTTTATTAAGCTTACAGTTCCAGAGGGATGAGAGTCCAACATGATGGAGGAGGCATGACAGGAGGCAGCCTGGAACAGAGGGTAGAGAGTTCCCATCTTCAAATAGGTACAGGAAACAGAGAGAGTGAAGCTGGAATGGGTCGTGGCTATGAACTCTCAACTCCCTACCTCCCCAATGATGAGCTTCCTCCAGCATGGCCACACCTCTTACCTCACCTCTGCAAACAGCACCACCAAATGACCAAGTGTTCAAATACACACAGCCTATGTTTCCTCATTTGCAAAACGAGGACATAGTAATCTGCATCTTAAAGAGTTGGTGATGAGGTAATGTGAGTGATTCTCATCAGCACCCAGCACCAGGCTGTTGCAGCAGGCGGGAGGGTGTGATGCTCAGTATTAATCCTCAACTTGATATGTATGTATGAGTATATTGCCTTCATGTGTATAAGGGCACCCATGTCATGCAGTGCTCACAGAGGTCAGATGAGGGCATTGAATTCCCTGGAACTGGAGTTACAGACAGTTGTTAGCTGTCATGTGGGTACTGGGAATCGAACTCGGGTGCTCTGCAAGGACAGCCAGTGCTTTTAACTGTTAAGCTATCTCTCCAGTCCCATGTCTGACATTTTTAGTGTGGGTTCTGGGGATCAAATTCAAGCTTGTGTGGCCAGTACTTTACTGACTGAACTATCTCATCACCCACAGGAATCACCTCATTTTAAATCTCATTTTGGTCACTTGTAACAAATGAGTCCTGGGTGATGACAGTCAAGGCAGGATTATGGTAAGTCTGTGTTGTTCTAGATGGTTGGTTCTTGCCAGTAGAAGAAATACAATGTTGTAGTTTGAATGTGAAATGTTCCCATAGGTGCATGTGTTTGAACACTGGGTCCTTGGTACTCCTTTTTAGGAGACAGAACCTAGCTGGCATATGTGCTGGGCTTATGGGTTACACAGCCCCAGTTCTGGCCTGAGCTCTCTGTTCCCTGTTATTTTTTGTTTGTTTGTGTTTGTCTTTTTGAGAGAGTGTCTCCCTGTAGCCCAAGCTGTTCTGGAACTTACTAGGTAGAGTAGGCTGGCCTGGATATCACAGAGATCCACCTGCCTCTGCCTCCTGAGTGCTGGGATTAAAGGTGTGTGCCACCACGCCTGGCCTCTGCTCCCTGACTGTTGACCTGGTATAACCAGCCACCTCATGCTCCCGTGCCGCAGCTTGAACCCGTTGCCTTACTGTCCCCTGTCATGATGGAGTCTGTTGTCTCAAACCATGAGCAAATTAACTGTCCTCCGCTTTTGGTGAACAGTTGCTCCACACCCTTCTGACACTGTTCCTTACTATTACATGCTGAAACAACATTCCACTGTGGCTTTAATGTGGCCATTACTAACTCCTTTGTGAAGTAATTATCCATTTTTTATGCCCAGTTTTCTCACTGGTCTGTAGAGTCCTATACATATTCCATACATAAGTCCATCAGAAACACATAATGCAAATGTTGTCTCCCTTCTTTTAGTTCATTTCTCTGCTTGCTTTAGTGACATCTTTTTTAATTTTTAAATTTCATTCATTATTCTTATTTTATGTGTAGGAGTGTATTGCCTGCATGTGTGTAAGTGCCCCATGTTGTGCAGTACCTGCAGAGGTCAAAAGGTGTCAGAGCCCGTGGAATGGAGTTTCCGATGGTCGTTAGCTGCCATGTGGGTACTAGGACTCTAACCTGGGTCTTTTGCAAGAACAATCAGTATTCTTAACCACTGAGCCATTCTCCAGCCCCCTCTTTTAATGAGTGGAACTTCTAAGGCTCTTTGTGTCCAAAGATGTTTCCCCTTATCGTTAATGCTTTTTCTTCTCTGTTTCAGAAACCTTTGCTAGTCTGGAGGTCATGAGGATCTTCTTCTGTGTTAGAAGCTTTGCTGTTTGATCTTGCCTGTTAGATCTACGAGTTATCTAGAATGATTTTGTGTGTGGTGTGGGAGGCAGGGGTCAGCTGTGTTCCTCTGGTGGGTACTTAGTTGACCCACTGATTACAAATCATCTTTTCCCCACGACACTGAACTGTCATTTGCATCCTGCATCAACCATGACATTGTAGGTCTTTTAGCAGTGAGGGGACAGTGACACAGCTTTATGTGGTCACCCTGAAGTCTGAGGAATTCTCTTGATCTTTTAAGAACTTCATGTCAGGCCAAACCAGGGTTTGTGGCTTTGACACACATGAGAATTTCAGAACTAGCCAATTTAAAGCAGAGTTAGAGCTTTTATTAAAGGTATTTTGATATAGACGTAAAGTACAAGTGTTTGGAGAAAGATGGATAGAAAAAAGACATACGTAAGTACGTAAGTATGTATGGGGTTCCCAGGGGTCATGGGAAGTAAGACCTGCCCAGTGTGGGCATGGGTCCCTCAAGGGGCAGTTGAAAGCTAATGCCATTTTGGTGACTCTTGAGTTATATCTCCAAAGGTTGCTAAGAAACTTTTCCCCCTCTTTGTCTCTTGATAAGTGAGATTATGGTGTGGTTCTGGAGATGCCTGGAAAGAATTATAATCTGATAACGGAAAGTCAGGAACCACTAGCGTTGCACAAGGGTTTTAGTGCGTGTCCTTTCCCTGTAACTCGGGTTTCTGGTAGATTCCTAGCACACTACAGTTTAAAGCTGGGAAGGGAGAAGGGCCCAAACAACTGTTAACTGTGCTGGAATTCTTGCCTCTTTCCTCGAGAGAGGCTTCAGCTGGATTCCAGGGTGAGGAATCTCTTGCTTCTACTTCCCCACGATCTTTTCTTTTTCTGTCTTGCCTCCGGGCTGCGCCTGGGCTTTCCAGACTGTTGGTCTGTTCTGTGGGTCTGCTTTCCTTGCACCAACTCAAGCTGTCTCAGCTGCTGCGGCTTCATGATGGTCTTCATATCTGGAAGAGGAGGTTTCTTATCTGTGTGTCTGTAAATTTGACTTCGCTATTCTGTTTTGTTTTTTTTTTTTCATTTCTAAACAAATTTTAGAATTATCTTGTCAACATACACACACCCTCGGGGTGTGCTAGTATACCCAGATCACAGTACAACTGCAGACCCACAACCCATAGCTATGTATGTGCATGCATGAACCCCGCCTCACCCATGCACAGATACATGGCTGGGATTTTAAAATTAAAACTTCATTGAATTGATATCTTTATGTTATTGAATCTTCTGATCCAGCTTATGTTTTGTTTAAAAATGAAGGTGCTGTTTACATTTCATTTATAGACGTTATGAGGGAGAAAAGTTGGAAGTGCTGGTATGTGGGACACATCCTCTTCTGAGGTCTTTGAAAGCACAGCCTGGGATGCATAACCAGTTCCAGACTAGCCTGGGCTACACAGTAAAAGCCTGTTTAGGGTCCCTGGCTAATCCCTTGGTGGAGTTTGTCAGTTGTCCTCGGACTTTTCGGTCATCCTATGTTAGTGTCATGGTGACCTTCAGGGCCACTCTCTCCTGCCCACAGTTGGTCCCCAAGCACGGTCGCAGTAGTTCCCCAGTGGTAGATGTCACTCTTCACCAGCTGAACCCTTGGTCCTGGGTGTGCTGGATGCAGCAGTAGTGGCATGAGCCCGTGTTCATTCTGTGTTTCTGGTCTGTTTGGTGCCATGGAAATGGGACAAAGGTCTGATCCCCACTCCGCGCTGCCCTTCTGTTCTGCTTATCAGCCTGCCTCTCAGAGCAGAAGTGATTGGACAGAGATAGACTTCTGCAGACAGTTCTGGGGTCTCCTGCACCTGCAAGGTGAGGACCAGTGAGCAGGATGTGCCAGGCAATGATGTCATGCACAGCAGACTCCCTGGGGGAATGGCAGGTCCTGTTTTGCTAATCAGGAGAACGATGGCGCTATGTAGGGACTCAAGTGTCGGTGTGTCTTTCCTAAGGACCAGCAAGCTCTAGGTTCCACACCTGGAGCCACTTTGGCTACCTGTCCACCAGTCAGAGCTTAATCCTGTTCCTGGCAGCCACGTGACCTTGACCAGTGCAACTGACTTCCATAAATTTTCACTTTCTCTTCTAGAAAACAGGGCATATAAAATATCCTCCTAAACCGAGGCCCATAATAATTTCTGTAAAATAGGAATACTGCTTCATCCAGACAGGGCTTTGCATTCAAATTATAGACCAGGCTAGGAGTGGTGGTGCATACCTTTAATCCCAGCACTAGACAGGAAGAGGCAGGCAAATCTCTGTGAGATCCAGGCCAGCCTGGTCTACATAGCACGTTCCAAGTCTGCCAGGGATTCAGGGAGACCCTATCTCCACAAAATTAATTAACAGACTTTAGTTTTGGAAAAAGATTAGGTTTACAGGAAAATTGAACAGCAGTGAGTTCTAATACACCTCCCAACACACACACATACACACACACACACACACACACACACACACATACTACACACACTACAGACTTCCTCCCTTTTTTGAGATAGGATCTGTGTAGCCCAGGTTGGCCTCAAACTTGCTGTGTAACTGAGGATGACCTTAAGTTTCTCACTCTCCTGCCTCTATCTCTTGAGTGCTGGGGTTACAGGTGTGCACCCCCATTCTCAGTTTTACGTGGTACTGGAATTTGAACCCAGGGCTTTGAGTCTGCTAAGCAAATAACTCTACAACAATATATTAGTTTTTGAATCGATTCCACTGGTGATGTATTACTGTTCATTCACAATGATTATTATTCATTAACTGCTTGCATTGATGAGGATTGACCAACATATGTGTCCTCTGTCCTCTAGTCCAGTTGTTTCATGGCTCAAAACACCATGTCTTCTCTTCGCTCTCATCCCCATCCCCACCCTCATCCCATCTTCCACCAGCAAACCACAAGAACCCCATGTCAGCCACTGATCCCCCTCCCCATGCAGGGAATGTGCCCATGGCTAGAGCATGCTGGGAAGGGCTCTGTACTGAGCTACACCCCCACCGGCAACACAGATCTTTTCACTGTCTTCATCTTTTCCAGAATTGGGTAGAGTTGGAATCACACAGTGCAGCCTTGTTAGATGGGCTTCTTTCACTAACCCCTATGCACTTCCAGCTTTTCAAGCCTGTAGAGCAGCTTGATTCTCGTTTGCCTTTTTAAGACGGGGTGTCTCTGTGAAGTCCAGCTGGCCTTGGACTCTCTGTCCTCCTGCCTCAGACCCCTGAGTGCTGGGATGATGGGTGGGTGCCACCATATCCTACTTTCTGGTTTCTTTTTCTAGCTGAATGAATGGTAATGTCATGTGTGAAAGCACTACTGTTGATCTATGAGCCTCTGGACGGGTGTCTTGATTGTCTTCAGTGTGGAGAGACTTTTAGTTTCAGCCAGAGTTCTATATGAGAGAAGCAATTGAGAACAGATGATCAGATGGTCCTGATTGGAGTCCCAGCTCTGTCACTTGCAACCTGTATGCCATTGGGCAAGTGACAGAATCCTTTTATACCTCAGTTATTTCAAGTCTACAATAGTAACAGCCCTACTCAATGGTCATGTGCATTCTATGTTCAAAGTGCACAGAGACAGGTCTGCTTAGCACTTGAGGGCCATTTCCATCTTGTCTCCAGCTGATTGTACAGGGGGCTGAGTATATTCATGAGGCCCTGTTTGGGGTCATAGATCACAACGGTGGGTCATTCGACCATGAGGGGTACCCTAGGGACTGCCCAGGACAGGCAGGGCTTGCTCTGGTCACCAGGAGGTATGCAAACAGGGGCTAGAGGTAGGATTTTCCAGAAGTTTCTGGATAGGTGAAAAGTCAGGGAGGTTAGGCTGGGTGAGAGAGGCTGGAGACTAAGGTTCTGGGAAGGTGACTCGGGATATGGTCTCGGTCAGCTCTGATGTCCTCACCCAGCTTTTGTGAGAGCTCTCCTGCTCCTATCTGTATTATATTTTGAGACTCCAGAGACTATTTTGGGGGGTGTATGTGATGGCTAATCATCGTTGTCAAACGTGAGCGGATTTAGAAACACCTAGGAGATGGAGAGGCCTGCCTCTAGGTATGCCTGAGAGGGAAAGACTCACTCAGAGTGGGGGTGGCATCATCCCATATCCCTGAGGCCAGATGGAGTTAAAGAGGGGGAGGAGGAAGGCAGCAGACTTTGGGGGTGCAGGCATTTGCCTTGTCTCTGCTTCCTGGCCTGCAGTCGCCCTGCCAGGATGAAGTGAGTCCTCTGAAACCCGAGCAAAACAGGCATTTTTTTCCAGCAATGAGAACAGGATCCTGTCACCAGGAGCCATTCAGATCCATTGCTTTATTTTTTGACCAAAGAGGAAGCTGGGGCTTGAAGAGTAGAAGTTTCTTATTGAAATCAGAGTCAGAGGGAAAAACTGGTCCCAGAGCTGGAGCCCCAGTCATCTGCCTTTGCCCACAGCTGCCACCCCCAGTCTTTGGTGGACGGGAGCCACTCCTCAGCTCCTTCCCCGTTTGAGGACATGGGCCTTGGCCTTACTTGGGCTCAGCTCCCCACCAACTTGGGCCTGACTCATCTGGACTGTGGGAGGCTACAGTGTCCCCATGGTGATAAGAGGAGCCTGTGCCACCCGTTGAAGTTGAACTCATCTGTGCATTCATCCAATCAGGGACTGTTTATTGAGTTCCCACTCTGCAGGACATAGTGCTATGTTCTAGTGACAAGGTGCTGTGTGACTTAGACAAATTTCTGGTCTCATGCATCTTATAGTTTGTAGGGAAGGTAAACAAATAGTTAATTCTATCTGAGTCTTGGCTTCATCAGGGTAGATAAACTGTTATAACAAACAATGCTTCAATTTCAGGGTCTTAATACAGCGTGGGATTTCTTTAGCTACTCTCCTCCCAGGGACCCAGGCTACTGTCATTTACACTCATCCAGGCCATGTCCCGGGACCCAGGCTAACTGGCATTGTGTGGCTTCCCCTTCCTGTGGGTTCTCCATTCAGTTGGAAGGAGACAAAACATACAAGATCCTGAGGGAGGTCAAAGCCAGGACCTGGAATGGTCTCTATCACTTCTACTTTTTCTCCATTGGCCAGAACTTAGAAGCACAACCCTGCTGATTCCAAAGAAGCCTGGGAGATGTAGTTCAGCCATGTGCCCAGGAAGACAAGGCAATGGGCTTGTTGAACACATGGAAGTCTGTGCAGCAGTGTGACTGCAGCAATGATAGGGGTCGGCTGGGGGTTGGAATACACTTCCCAGCATCCTTTGAAGTCAGCAGGGCCATGTTTTGAGTTCAGGCCATGATTGGTTGGTTTTGTGGCTTTGAGGCCTATGCTGAGAGCATGTCAGGCAGTATTTCTGAAAGCTTAGTGGAGTAGAGACAGAGGATGGAAAGGATTTGACCAGGGGGAGATGAGAGGGAGGTTTCTTGTATAGAGCAAGGCTGAATATGGCACATTTGGAGAACTGACTAGAGCTGAGCATGGGTCTGGGGTGGAATGGCAGTGATCTGAGACTGGATCAATAGCAGAACTCAGTCATGAAGGGTTTTGGGGTACCTGGTCAGAACATGGGAGCTGGGAAAGGGGAGAGAGATTTAGAATGATAGCTCCTGTTTCTGAGGAGGGATGGATCACAGGCTGGGAAGCCACTGTTGAAGTGTCCCTAGGAAGGCCGGGTTGGGAGTGGGTAGCACCTTTCAGAAGTGAGGCCACTCGGGAAATCTTTAGGTCTCTGGGGGTGTGGCTTTGAAGAAGATCGAGGGATTGAGTCCCTTCTTTCTCTTTCTCTCTTTTTTCTTGGTCAGGAAATAAGTGGCTCAGCTCCACCATGAGCTCCTGCCATGATGTACTGTGCTGACTCACTATTGGCCCAAAAGCTATGGCATCAACCAATCATGGCCTGAACTCAGAAGCTTGACCCTGCTGCTGACTCCAAAGGAGGCTGGGAAATGTAGTTCTGCTGTAGGGCTAGGAAGAAACTCCAGGGGCCTTTTCCTTTTAAGGAATGAATGATTAATTATGTATTTGTGTGTGTGTGTGTGTGCAGGCTAGTGTGTGCCAAGTGTGAATGTGGAAGTCAGAGAACTTGGCTAACAACTGTCCATAACTCCAGTTCCAGGGGATCTGACACTTTTTTCAGACTCTGGGGGCATTGCATGACCCGGGTTAAATTAGGTCATCGGACTTGCATGGCTAATGCTTTTAATACTGAGTTATCTTCCAAGCTCAACCTTTTCTCTTTTATAAGTTGATTATCTTGGGTATTTTGTGATAGTGATGGAAAATTAAGTGGCATAGAAATCGTTGGGGAGTTCAGATGTGGGGGGCAGGGCAATCACTGTGGTACAGAAAGGAGGGAACACTGTATAGAAAGAAGACTGCATAGGACCTGACCCATTAGATAAAGGGGTGCTGAAGACACAGGGACACAGACGAGGTCGTTGGCTGGTTTATCTAGAAGAGTTAGCCATACCTGGCCTATGATCTATTTGTAAATAGCATTTATTGAGAAGCAGGCACATCCATTTGTCGATGTTTATCCATGGCTGGTCCTGCTTGGTGATGACCACTGAGTGTCTCCTGCCCTTTTAGACACGTGTGATGACCCTTGAGCCAGTCAGTGGCTCATTTCAATGCAGGTCTTCTAAAAATTAGTGAAATGGTTGAGGGATAGTTCTGTTGGTAAAGTGCTTGCTATGCTAGCATGAGGACCAAGCTTCCACATAATAAGCCACGTGTGGAGGCACGCACTTGTGGCCTCAGCCCTGGGGAGGTGGAGACAGGAGGATCCCTAGACTTGCTGGTCAGCCTAGCCTGATTGGTGACTTTCCGGTCCCCAGTGAGAGACCTGTCTGAAAATATAAGGCAGATGGTTCTTGAGGAATGACACCATAGGCTGACCTCTGACCTCTGCAGGCACTCACATAGGTGTGCACATCTACACACAGGTGTACATGCCCACACACGCAATGAACACATGCACTTACATATACAGCGGGGATACAGTGTCATGACAGCCACTACTGCCTTCCAATCATTTTATTTTATTTTATTTTTGCTTTTTTTTTCTTTTGAGACAGCATCTCCTTACAGCTACAGCTGGCTTGGAACTTGCTATGTAGACGAGGCTGGTCGAGATCTCACAGTGATCTACCTGCCTCTGCCTCCCCAGTGCTGGGATTAAAAGTGTGTACCCCTGGCCCAGCTCTTCCTATCATTTTTATTCCTTTGTTTTCTAGACCCTGGCCTTCTGTGACAGCCAGCTTGCCCACCTGAGTCTAGATGACCACTAGGTGAGATATATCTGGTAGCCATGGGCAGTGGCCTCTGGGGAAGGTGACTGCCTACCCTCATGGGGACACAGACTGCCAGGGGACCCACTGCACATCTGGCTGCAGCTGGCCCAGATGTGGCTCCAGCCTCAGCCAAGGTGGCTTTTGGGACTTGGCCGTCAGGCCTACGGGTGTTCTGGGAGCCATCACATCAACGTGAAACCATTCTCAGACATGGTGTCATTTACTCCAAATGACAGTCCCTGGAGCTCAGCTTCGCCACTGAGGCTTGGAGAAGAGATCAGTCACAAAGAGGGAAGCGGCAGGCGGGCTCCTGCGCATCTGAGCAGAGGATGGTGACATCCCACTCCTTTCTGCTCTGAAGACCTCGAGAGACGTTGTCCTCAGCCAGCACCCTCGGACTTCCTCTGCATGGGTCGCAAGCAGGGTTCCACATGTGAACAGGACAGTGTGGGAATGTGGCTGCAGCAGTAATGAGTTTATTCCCGAGGTCGGCAATATAAATAGTAGAAAAATGTATTTCCTGTTCCAAGCCAAATAAGCAAGTGGCAGGCAGTTGGCCAGGGGCCACTGGCAGGATTGCGGCCATGCGTGTGCCTTGCCTTTGAACATGGGCAGGGGCGGGAGGGAAAGAATGTCCGGCACAGCCTCATCTTGTTTCGAATGGCAGACTTCTTGGGAAGTGCCAGGTGTTCACCCAGGTGGGTGCCTGCTGGGATCATGGCCAGCAGAGGTGGGTGAGATTATTGAGACCTGGGGTGCCCACTGGCTGGCTGGCCCATTGGTGGGCACCCTGGCTCCTGGCACAGTTTTTAGCTTGTGGTTGGTGACCAGGAGGTGCTATTTAACAGGAAATGAATGGGAGGGTGCGGGCCTCTCAGTGGAAGGGACTGGAGTCACATCAGCCATCATCAGCCATTGATGGGCAGAGCCACAGAATGTGTCGTGGGGTTGGTTGAAGACATTGGAAGTCTGGCCCTTGGGATAATCTGAGTGACACTAACATAGCAGATGGCTGGGTTTGCCTTGTACAAACCACACTCACTCTGGGTGGAGTTCTTTCAGGTATGTGGAGACTTTTTCTATAAAGTGTGGGTCTGTTTTCTTCTACCTACTTTTCCTTCCTTCCTTCCTTCCTTCCTTCCTTCCTTCCTTCCTTCCTTCCTTCCTTCCCTTTCTCTATCTTTTCTCTCCCTTTCCTTTTCTTTCTTCAACAGGGTTTCATGAGCCTAGGTTGGCCTCAAACTCACTATGTAGCCAAGAATGACTTTGAACTTCTTTTTTTTTTTTTTCTTCTTAAAAGGTCTCCCTGTAGTTCCAGCTGATGCTCTGGAACTCGCTAAGTAGATCAGGTTGGCCTTGAACTCAGAGAGATCTGCCTGTCTGCCTCCCGAGTCCTGGGATTAAGGACTCGCCTCCAGGCCCAGCTGTGCTCTGTTTTTGGGTGTGGTCTGGGGGATGGCGCTCAGGGGTTCATGTGTGCCTGGTGAGCACTTGACCGACCGAGCCACACCCCGGCCCTCCCCTCGTTTGCAGAGGGACGGCACGCTGCTAAGAAGGGAGGGCCACCTCATGCCCTGTGGGCCCCACCTGACCCCTGCTCTCACCGCCACTCTGCCTGGCCTCCTCCTCCTCCTCCTTCTGATGGTAGCTGAGTGGTCTCTTCAGCTGAAGCTTCCCTACCCACCCACACCGTCCCCTCCTCCTCAGCCTCCCCACAAGGCCTCCAACACCCAAGTGGGCCCTTGTTTACTGGTCTGCATGCTCAAGGGCAGGGCCTGGCTCTGATTCTCTGTTCTATCTCTAGAGCAGAACATGAATGTCCCATGACACAGAAAGGATAGATCTTATACTCCCAGCCATAACTTCTTCCCAGTCTTAAATTGAATAAAGCCCACAGTGAGGCTTCTTTCTTTGTTATGAATATAACTCACCAAGCTGTTTTATAAAGAGCATTCAACCTCCACAGGGCAAGAGAACCCTTGATTCTCTTGTTTCAAAACAATTTTTTTTGGTCCAGTGCACTAAAAGCACAGAGAGGATGAGCAACTCACCTCAGCTCACACAGCAAGACTGGAGTGCGGGGAGAAGCTGGGTGGAGCACTGAGGAAATCACTCAGCGCGGCAGCCAGTGATTCAGAGAACTTGGCAGAGGATGGGGTGAGGACTAAACAGAGCCTTGGAGAACCCCTCCGGTGACTCCTGGATCTCCTGACAGGTCCCTTCTCCTGCCTGAGCATGTGCCTCTGAACCTCCCTGCTTGTGAGCAGAATCAGACACTTGTCACTTGAGCCAAAGATATGAATCTGGACCAAAGACACTCTTACAGCTTATGGGCTAGATGGGGCCCACAGTCCAAGGCTCCTTACCCACCTCTCACCTTCAATAGCCTGTAGGCTTCCTTCCTCCTCAGCCTCTTCTAGATTTCCACCCGGTACTTGCAGCGGCTTCCCACAGTCCATATGAGGGAACTTGGACTGCGTCCTTTTCTGCAGCCTTCTCCCAGCATGCACACGGCATTCTGTCTTGGGCAGAGAATCCACAGATCTTTGGGCCCGGTCACCTCGTTTTGGTGAAAGTTGTGGGAGAATATCAATTTGTGGTTTCTCTTTCCATGATGAAAACACAGAGCTTTCTGTGCACTGGGTGGGGGTGGGGGGGTGGGGGGGTCTGCCCTTTACTCGTCTCCCCTCCCTCCCCTCCCTCCTCCACGCGTTACTGTCCGGGTCACCCCATGTGGGGCTGAGGGCCGAGATGCTGCAAATTATGGTGAGGCTCCTGCAAGGGGGCCTGTATGGGGACACTGTACACAGTGACCACAGGCGCTGCTGGCTGTGGTCCTCCCGCCCTCGCCTGTCCAGGATGAGTGTGGATTTTGTTAGGGGGCAGCTTCCCAGAGCTGTATGTGGGGGGCCTCCTGAGTCCCCTTCCTCTCCTGAGAGAGAAAAACGGCACACCCAGAGTACGTGGCTCTGAGCCAATGGGGCTGGTCCATTGGTATTAGAGCTGTGGAGCGGTCCTAGAGCCATGTCTGCTGCTCAAGACCTGGATTTCCTCCCATCCCCTACCCTGGGCCCTTTGCTGTGCCAAGGTGACCTCACTTCCAGGCTTCGGGCAAGCATTGTACCAAGCCACAACCAAGGAGTGACACAGACATGACCCCCACCACCGTCACCTGGCATCTCCTGACCTGGGAGGACTTGGCTTGAAGGACAGGCACAGGCAGCTGTTGGACTGTGTTCTCAGCTGGAGCCAGGACACAGCTGGTTGGCATGAGCCTGCCGACTGGGCTGCTGGATTTGGGGCCTTTGGATCCTCAGCTCTCTTGAGCACCCGGGAGCCCAGGACACGGATCTCACAGTGTGAATAGGCTGCGGTCTCCCAGTCACTCACCCTATCTGGGGTCGTCTGGGTCTTCCTGGAGTCTGGACACCGTGGCCAGGAACCAGAAGGATCTCAAGTGCAGGGCTGAGATGCTGTAAGTGGCTGGGCTACCTGAGGTGGCTCTAGGCACAGGAAGAGAGGCTGGTATGTAAGGGCGGAGGCAGCGAAGCGCCATCCTCATACTCCGGAGTGCTGACTGGCTGTGGCTCTTGTCACAGTTTAATTTAAGCCTCAGAGAGGAAGTTTGAGTAACGTTCCTTCTCTGGAGGACACTGAGGCCCAGACGTGTTGTGGCTTTTTTGCAGGCATCCTGTCCAGTGTCCCTCCAAGCTACCCTGCATGCAGACATGCCCTGCATCCCACCTACCTCCTCCCAGCTCCCTGAGCTTCCCCAGGCTGGTGAAGAATTGAAAATCCTATTAGGTTTAAATTAATGGGCTTTTCTTGTGGGGCAGTGGGCTGGAACGGAGGCCAGGGCTGCACGCCTTGGCGGGCGGAGGGCATGGGCTGTGTGGCGGGCCAGCCTTTCCAGGGCCTTCTGCCTCCCTGAAGAGGCTTCTCTCCCAGGCTGAGTGGTCTTTTATCTGAGAAGGGGCAGAGGCGCTTTGAACCTTGGAATTAAAACCTGCTGGGGCTTGAGACAAAGCATACTCCTCCTTCCCTAGCCAATGGCATCGGACCGTGGGAGAGCCTGGATCCTGGTGGTCCCCTCAGGCCCCTCAGTCAGAGGGAGTGATGCGTTGTGGAGCTGGCATGGGGGGAGGGAGTTCTAGAGACTTCTATCCCTTCATTTGGTTGGGAATGGGGAGTGTTGAGACAGGACAGGGTCCCACTGTGTAGTTCAGGCTAGCTTTAAACTTGTGGATCGTCCAATATCAGCAGGGATGGCAGGTATGTGTCCCCAGACTCGGCTAGGAAGCTTCATCTTCATCATCCCATGGTCAAGAAAACAGTGCCCAAGGACACTGAGTTAGAGTCCAGGCTGGGACCAGAGGTGGGGCTCTCAGTGCCTGGGCCGGGGCTCTGCAGCTGCGAGGACGGTTTATTGAGCTTCGTTCCATGCTAGGCTGTTGCTAAGGTTTTTTATTTTGTTGTTTGTTTGTTTTGAGACAAGGTCTCATTTAGTCCAAAGTGGCCTCAAACTTCCAGTCTTCTGCCTCCACCTCTTCAGTGGCTAAGTTATGCGTGGCAGACGTGTTCTCCACGTCCTCCCGCCGCTGAGCTTTTACACAACTGGCTATAAGGTTGTACATTCTTTTCACAAAAATTCTTGTAGTTATTTGTGTGTATGTGTGTGCTTGTGAGCTGTATCATGTGTGTATAGTTCAGAGAAAACTTGTAGGCATCAGTTCTCTCCTTCCACCACATGAATTCTTGGTGCCAAGCCCCTTTATCCACTGAGCCATCTTGCCAGCCCTGAAGTTGTACTTTCTTTGTATGCACACCTTTAGAGGACTCTTGAGGACTCATTACACAGAAGCTGAAGCTGGAGCAACTTACAGAAGCCACTGGTGGTGACCAGCAGGACTGGGTAGAGCCCAGGCTGCTTGAGGGTAGAGAGTCTGCTGTATCATGCCAGGCATCTACAGATCCTCCAAGGGGGAGCACGGAGCTCAGCCTACTGCACACTGACCTCTGGGGTCTGGAGGTCCTATGGGCAAGTTCGACTCCCCAAGCAGAATAGATTTCTGGGGGATCTGCTTTGTCTCCTGGCTCCTGCCATCCTGTGTCTACTGTGCTCACGTAAGCAGCAGGGATGGACAGGGAGGCCTGGCAGGCGCTGTTTCCATCTCCGGCCCTACTCTGGCCTGGCTCACACACAGTGCCTGGCAAAGTTCTGATGAGACTGGGTTTGTGCATTCTGGGTGGGTATCAGGTCCTCAGTGGGCATGGAAAGGAAGCAGCGAGGACTGGAGGGGGGAGCCACAAGCTCAGCCGAGGCAGAGGGAAGGCGAGACAACCCACTGATGGGGACAGGAGGGGACAGCCATACAGAGGAGACCTGGCCTGTAGAGAGGCCAGAGTCGGGGAGCTGGAGGGGGACGACCCATACACCAAGCTTTTCTGTAAGACCTAGGTGCGGACAGGAAACAGCAAGGCTTGCTGACGGGAAGTGGAGGGAAGCGGAGATCAGGGCTACTCACCAGGTAGCAGGGTGCTACAGCAGAGGCCCAGGGGTGCCCTGCAGGTGGACAGGTAGGAGGGAGGAGTGCAGGCCAGAGGCAGGAGCCTGGGTTTCAAGGTCTCTGGTTTCCTTGTCCCATCTCTCCGGCCATAATGGCAGGGAGGGTGACCTAAGGTCCGTTTGTGCCCTTAGAGATCTAATGCTAGGCTGAACAGAAAATACTGGTACTAGGAGGCCCAGAATCTTGGGGGACCATTGGATAGGCTGATTTCTTTTTGTTAATGGCATTGGGTGGGTGTGGTGTATGCATGTGTGTGTGTGTGCAACACTCATGCGCGAGTGAGAGTTGGGTGACTCATTGGGGATTTTCCTCAATAGCTTTCCTGCACACCTTAGTTTTGAAGACAGTGTTTCTAACTGACCGGGAGCCGGCAGGTTCCACTAGGCTGGCTGGTCCGCAGGACCCTGGGATCTGCCTGTCTCTGTCTCCTCGGTGCTGGGATTGCTCTGCTTTCACCTGGTGTGCTGGTTAGTTTTTATTTTCTTGATTGCTAATTAACGTAAGAAGGCCCAGCCCATGGTGGATGGTGCGCAGGTGACTCTGGGTTTACAAGAACAGTAACTGAGCCACCCAGGGAAACAAGTCAGCAGCATTTTTCTGTGGTTTCTACCTCATTTTCTGCCCTCAGCTTCCCGCCCTGCCCTTCCTCAGTGATGGGCTGGGACCAGTAAGCCAAATAAACCTCTTCTTCCTCCAGTTGCTTTTGGTCAGTGTTTTAGCACAGCGACAGAGAAGCAAATTAGAACACGTGTGTTCTGGGGATCCGAACCCGGGTCCTCATACCTACGTAGCAGATACTTTACCCACTGGGCCATCTCCCCAGCCCTGGATCCCACGCTTTCTCATCATGTGCCCTGACAGCTCACTGGGATTATGCCCTTGTTCTGATGCTGGACCCACCTCTTTTCTATCACCGTTACTGCCAAGTTCCAAACTGCTCCTTTCTCTCCTGGGCTGGGACAAGTCCCCCAGCTGCTGCCTGAATCCAGCTACCTCCCCCAGCCCAATACGCACACTGAGCCAGACAGGACGCCCCAAAGCACAACGTTACGCCATCAACCTTCCTGTCTAATACCATCCATGATTCCCCAGCACCTGCGGGGTGAGTTTTTGTGCTATGTGGCCCTGTCCAGTCCTCAGGCCCCAAACATACTCCACCTGGACCTTTGCTTTGGCCATATAGCTGTCCATTGTTCTTGTTACACAGTGTCCCCTGGGAACCTCTGGCCACACTTCAATATGGAGTTTTACTCTTTCTCCCTGGACCCCATTCTTTCTAGAATGGCACTCAGCAGCCTGCTGTGATGCCATTGGAGACATTTTCTGTTTAGACAGTGAGCTCAGGGTAGAGACATGGGTCAGTTACCATGTGTGTGTAAAACCTGAATCAAGGCTTTGAGCAACCCCTGCTCCAGAGGAAGGGTTTGGATGACTGAAGATGAGCAGGCTGAGGGCTGGCACCAGCAGGGATGTTGGTTTGATTTGGAGACAAGTCCTAGGGCACTGGGAAGGGTGAGGCAGGCGCTCAGCTTTCTCCTGTGAAGGTTATTTTGATCATGACAAATAAGCCCCTTTGGAAAATGTGACCAGCTTCTGATAGCCTGTCTCCCCACGCCCTCCTGCCAGCCACCACCATTAATAAAGAGTAATTAGGGGCAGGATTAGAGAGCTTATCAATAACAGGTGGGGCCCCTCTGCCTGCTCCAGTGACAGGGATGACCTCACACTGCTCCCTCCCTCCTGAGATGAGGGATGAGAACCCTTCAGTTTCTTCTCACCATCCCAGGTGAGGTCCCCAAGAATCCATGGGACATTGGCACCCCAATACATTGCAGGGCTTATACTGTCCTCTCAGGCCTAGAAAGAGGGTTAGCAGAGAGAGGCTGGAGGGAAGGTCCCTTCCAGGCCTTGGGGCCTGTTCTGTCCCTGTTCCTTGGGACAGCGATGCTCTGCAGTGGGCCCTGTAGAAACCAACCTGGGGTCTCAATGCACAGGGACTCAGAGAGGTGAGCTTCCAGGGTACTTTCTGGCAGATGAGCTAGGAGAAAGAAAGGAAGGTCAAATGACAAGGCCACAGCACAACGAAGCTCATTCGTCCCATCTGAATGTATATGTGGGAGAAAGAGCCACCTCTGTAGTTGGTCCATCCCCAGATTGGACCAGCTATCCTGCTTCAGCCTCCCACTGCTGGGATTACAGGGGTCTACCACCATGCCCAGCCCATTTCTGAGACTGAAACAAATCCTCATGCTTGTGTAGTAAGCACTTTACTGACTGAGCCATCTCTGCAGCCTCCCAAATCTGTCTTTTTATACTTGTTGAATTCTGTATTTTGTATGTATGGTATCTGTGAAAACTTGAATTAATTGGGGCTGGAGATGGCTCAGTGGTTACAAGAACTGACTGCTCTTGAGAGCACCTGGGTTTGATTCTCAGCACTCACATGGTGGCTGACAATCATCTGTAACTCCAGTTCCAGGGGGATCTGACACCCTCTTCTGACCTCCACAGGCATTGCACAACATGGGTGCACTCACACACATATAGGCAATACACTCAGGTACATAAAATAAAAAAAGATGACAAAAATTGAATTAATTAAAATATTATATATTTTCCTTATTTTTTTTGAGATAGGGTCTCACTCTAGTCCAGTTTGGACTCAAACTTGCTATGTAGATAAGGCTGGCCTTGAACTCTTGATCTTCCTGCCTCCACTTCTCAAGTGCCAGGATTACTGGTATGTACCTCCATACCCACCTTCTCATTAAGAAATCTGAAGATGAGCAGGAGGGCTGGAGAGATGGCTCAGTGGTTAAAGTGTTTGTCATGCAAGCATGAGGACCAGAGTTCAGATCCCCAGAACCCACATACATGACGGTAGCACTCGTGTAATTCTCATGAAAGGTGGAGACAGGATCCCCGGAGAAAGCTGAGTAGCCAGACCAGCCATGATAGTAAACTCTGTTCAATTGAGAGACTCTGCCTCAATGATTAAGGTAGAGAGTGATCAAGGAGGACACTCAGTGTCAACCTTGGGCCTACACACACAGGTGCACACACACACGCTGCATATGAACGTGCATGCATGTATGCATGCACACCTACACACTTAGACCCTGAGTGGCACATTAGAACTTTAGCTGGGTAGGATGGTGCTGGGGAATACTGTTTAAATTTACTATTGTCAGAGAAATACAATTAAAACAGGTTTTTTGTTTGTTTGTTTGTTTTGGTTCATTTGTTTGGCAAAAATGAAATGGAGTTTTTTGTTTGTTTGTTTTTTGAGATAAGGTCTCTCTATAGTCTCAGCTGGCCTGGAGCTCGCTATGTGTACAGACTAGGCTGGCCTCAGTCTCACAGAACACTGCCTGCTTCTGCCTCCCGAGTGCTGGGGTTATGAAACTGATTCTTAACCCTCAGCGCCTTTTAGATTAGAACCCGAGGATGACAGGACTCCTCATAGGCTTCCAGGTGGGTATGTTACTGGCCCAGCCATCTCTGTAACCTCAAGTTCTGCTTTTGAAGGACTCCTGTAGCTCTGTGCTCGCACAAACCTGTAATCCTAGCACTCTAGAAACTGTGGCAGGAGGATAGAGGGTTCCAGGCCATCCTGGGCTACACCATCTCAAAAAAAAAAAATCACTGGGAACCTTCTTCCCTCAGAGTTCTGCCCACAACATTTCCATTGTAATGGAGCCGGATATATGTTGATTAAATATGTATGAGTTCCATTTCCAGAAACTTCCACATGATCCTCGCTCGATTCTCACTAGACTATGGAGGAGTTTGGCCCACTGTTACCATTCTGTTTACACTGTTTACAGGTGAGAACATGGGGCTCACTGTGCAGCTCCCTCCTGGTGTCCCAGCCTAGACCGGTGGGGCTGAACTGGAACTCTGATCTGTCTGGTTCTGAAGCCTGGATGATCACCAGTACTCTGGTGTGTCACATGTGTGCACGTGTAGGCTACAGTCACACAAGGAGGTGACCTCACACGTACGCAGACACAGCATCTGTACAGCTACACACCTTCTTCCACTCGGAAGCATCCATGCTCAGACACACACACTCCCTGCGCCTGCCTGGCTCCTGGGGCTGGAGTTAATGGCCAGGCACGGAGAGCCCACGCAGCCAGCCGGGCAGAGATGAAAAGCGGCAGTGTGCGGGCCACCGCACTGAGGGTCCGGTTACCCGTGGGCATGACTTCCTCCCAGGTGATGGATGGCTGGTACTGCCTTGTGGGTCAGCTCCCAAAGCCCTCTACCCCTCTGTTAAAAACATACCTCGAGGCCACTTGGCAGCCAGAGAGGAGACTACCAGGGACAGGGGACCCTGTGGCCTCTTGGTGCCTCTATGTGCCGGCTGCCTGGGACCCTTGTTTTCAGAGGACTCCAGCCGCTGTGTCCCGCTGTGCTGTGGGTCACACAGCTCAGCTGGTAGAACTGGACAGTAGGCTGGTCACAGGAGGCCAGAGGACCCGAGCCTGTGATAGGGCCCTTGAAAATAGAGAAGGTTCTGGAATCTACCTTCTTATTCCAGTTCTTATCTGGGCACCTGGTGTCAGATCCTCTTGATTTAAATTCAGACTTGATTTATGACAAGTGGCCTCTGATCCCTCTGCAAGATGGCCTTTCTTGTAGATCTTGCCTTCCAGAGTCTCCTTCTCTGGCTTGGGTGGCCCCACACTCCCATGTCCCCCGCCCCTCCAGCCCAGCTTCTCCATGTTCTGGCCTTTCTTTTGGCTGACTCATGAGCTCGGGCTCCAGAGCTGGTTCAGCAGGGTCAGGACACTGAGTTCTCACATACTAGCCATGAGACCCTGGGCAAGTGGTTTCACTTAGGGAATCCTCCACCCTGTCCCTTCATTTCTGCAGCCTTCCTCAAGCTGCACAGGGCCGCACAATTAATACTGAAAATCCTTTGACTAGCGTCTGGTGTGCAGAAGCCAGTGACTGGGCTGATCTTGATTATGATCAAGAATTCAGGACATTGGGGCTGTGCTAGCTCTGCCCACACTGCCCGGTCAGCCACACCCTATCCCCTAACTCCTAAATGGGTTGCTCACCAAAGGTCCCTCTGGGGGTCCAGGGCATCGGTGAATGGGTTCTGACTGAGCCTCCTCCTCCTGCTCCCTATCCCATAATACTAAGGACCTCTAGAGATGTCTTCCCAGCATATCTCTCTCTCTCTCTCTCTCTCTCTCTCTTTTTTCTCTCTCTCTCTCTCCCTATGCATGTTTTATCCTATACAGGATCTCATGTAGTCCAAGGTGGCCTTGAACTCACTATGTAGCCAAGGATGATCTTCAACCCCCGATCCTCCTGCCTCCACTTTCCAAGTGCTGGGATAACAGGCACGCACCATCATGCCTGACACACCCATCTCTCCCTTTATCCACCTCTTTCCATGCCTGGTCCACTGCTTGGACCAGGTCATTGTCCTCTCCTGCCTGGACAGCGCAGCCTCTTCCTAATGAGCTTCCGCCTCCAGATTCTCCTTTGGTCCAATCCCCGCTTCACAGACCTGCTAGACTGACACTTGGTCACCTTCATAGCCCCAGTCCACTGCTGATCCTTCTAACAGACTTCTCTAGTTCCTGACACTCTGTGGGGCCTCTGCCAAGCAGGCCTGGCCTATCTCCATCAGATTCCCTCTCCTTCCTTACCAAGTGATCATGCAGCTTATCCCCAACGTATGCACGTGCTTTCTGTGAGACTCTCCCTGCTTCATCTGTATGCACATCCCCATCAGACTGGAAGTTGTCAAAGGCTTTTCT
This sequence comes from Eospalax fontanierii, assembly GCA_035773235.1. Taxonomy (NCBI): domain Eukaryota; kingdom Metazoa; phylum Chordata; class Mammalia; order Rodentia; family Spalacidae; genus Eospalax; species Eospalax fontanierii. The sequence continues at coordinate 15,662,809 of CM069553.1, forward strand.
GTCCCGGTCTTCTGGGACTCCCACAGTGGAGGTGACCTTCCAGGCCGAGTTATTACACAAGGCTGAGCTCTCCACTTTCCAGATGGGTGGCCTCTCTGATCCTCAGTCTTACTGTCTATGACTGGGCTGATCTGAGACGGAGACTAGTACGAAGAATGGCAGGAGTTAAAGCCACGATGTGAGGCCGGGCACAGGCCATAGCAGGGGCGATAAAGTCGTCAATGATTGTCTGTACCCCAAACTTCCTGTTGGAGGTCATCTTCTGGCTCACATATGGGAAAGGTCTCTTCTTGGCTTCTCCCTGGAGCCCTGGGAGCCAGGGAGGATTACCTGAGGTATACAGAAGGGTAAACTGAGGCTGGAACACCCGCTATGTCCTCTCATGCTCTCTCAGGCTGGAGTCTGTTTTCCAAGGCCAGTGTCCACTGTAGAAAACAGCCTCTGATTCTCTGTCCCTTGGGATCAGCCTTAACAAAAGTACTTGGTATTGCACATTTTATGTTCCCCTTACACATATTCAATCCACACTACAAAACTCCGGGCTGATGACGTCATGTTCTGTATTTTACAGCGTGTACTGAGACCCAGAAGGGTTAGACCACTTGTCTGAGGACACACAGACCCGCAGGACGGCAGGATCAGTGACTGTGCTTTCTCCATTCCTGGCTGGCCTTTGCCCCATCTCCACTGGCCTTCTTGGCCCAGTGTCCCTGTAGCCCTGGGTTATGAATCCCACCACATCTGGGTTTGACATGCTCAGGGCCAAGAGGCTCACAGCTATGCCTGTGCCTGTGAAGCCATTCAGCAAATGATGAAAAATTTTAGAGAATTTAATGAATAGTCCCAGGCCTTGAAGTGGGTCATATGTGGTGATGACAGCTCTGGGGTCCTTCAGGACCCCCAAGTCTGCCTCTGCCATGTTCTCTGAACTATGCTGTAACCCTGTGTGCCGTACCACATCATTGGGGATGATTCTGGGGTGCGCACATAAACATTCATGTACAGGAAAATCGGCACTGGTAGGATCTGGTTGGATCGAGGACGGACTGGGCCCTCAGTGGTGAGCTGGCACACGTTAACAACAGGCTTTCTGCATGAGATGCCTGGCTTTGCGTTTATAATTCTAAGGAGTGCAGAGACACATTCCCACTGTCGAATGTCCAGCCTTCGGCGGGATGCTGTGAGCATGGAGTTGGAGACGACGTGATCGCGCTGCCTTCCGTCGTCTGACCCAGGAGCCAGCAGAGTGAGTGGTCACCTGGTTATCCGAATGCACAGTGCAGGATGTGTGGGACGTCACTCCCAGGACCCGCTGCCACCTTCCAACCTTGTGCCCACTCACCGTGCTTGGTTCCCCATCACTGGGAGGTCCCTCGGAGGCACACTGGGAGCATCTTGCACACAGTGTGGGCACACAGACATTGCACAGACCCTTAATGAGTGACACACACAGTTTCTCCTGCAGACACCTTCTCCATGGGTCTGCACACCCCAGGTGGGGGTCTCCTGGTTCTGTGTGTCCTTAGAGAAGTAGTCTAACCTCTCTGGGTCTCAGCGCACTCACTATAACGAGGAGATTGTGACTTCTCCAGTCCAGGGGTTTGTGGTATGATTGAATATGTGTAAGGAGAACATAAAATCCAAGGGCTCTTGTGAAGGCACCCTATGCAAAGCAGTTGTGTCCTGAGAGAGACTGGGTCCCAAGGGACAGAGAATCAGAGACTGTCTTTTAGACAGGACATCTTCTATTGTTTACTCTCATCTGACATAGCTAAACATGTACAAACACACATATATCATGGCACACATACACACGGCACATACGCATGCTCACAGGGTCTTAAAGTCACTGGTGTACCTGTCCTAGTCCACATAAACAAGAGCAGGCATGGTGGGGACTCTGTGCATACTGGAACCCATCTTCACGCATGCACACCCGCTCTATGGGTTCCTGGGCAGCCTGTCCTTCCTCTGTTCCCGCATCCTCTGCACCCCCCCCAACGCCACAGCCAGGGAAGCTGCAGGGCCAGAGGGTGTGGTGCCGGGCAGCGGAGGAATTCCAGGCAGGCCCCTTCTGCTCCTGGCCAGCGCTAAGTGCCTTCACACTGAAAAGAGCCATCCAGAGAGGCTTTTCCGGCTAGAGATTAATGTCACTGAAAAATGTGGGTCCCGGGCGATTAATGCAGCCTTCTTTGCCACACATTATGTGAGTGCACTAAAGCGAGAGGCGGCTCATTTTTGGCATGTTTTTAACCTGCTTGGCTCAGAGTGAAAGAAGAAAAGAAGACGAGCCTGGGAATCTGAGGGTGGGGGCCTCTTGGGCACTGGGAGCTCCAGAGCCTAGGTAAGGTAAGGTTGGGTCCAGGTTCTTGGGGGTGAGGTCCCCAGAAAAGTCACTGTAAGACCTGGGGGGAGACAACGATCCTCCCCCCAGCCCCAGGCTGAGGCTATGACTTCAGGGTATGTTAGGGCTTGGACCATGCAGATCAGGAAGCTCTGGGCTGTGATCCTGGCTCCAAGAGTGGCCATGTGTACGTGACTCCACCTTCTGGGCCTCCCCTCATTCACCTGTTGAATGGCAGCCATTCAGTGTTTCCTTATGAGTGTGCATCAGACACTGACAAGGATGGTGCCTGCAGTGCACGTGTGTGGGTGAGAGGTAAACTGAGGCAAGTAAACCTGGGTTCACATCCTATTATGTGACTGTAACCAACTGTGATCTCTTAGAGCCTTGGTGTCTTTGCTGAAAGATGGGGTTCAGGGATGCCCTGTCTTGTTTGCTGGTGGGTCCACATGTGTCTGGTGGGCCTCATGGCTTGGCAGCAATGCTAGCTGGGCCTATGAGTAGACAGAGGGGCTCAACTTGGAGCACTGGCCACTCCAGCCTGGTGGCAGCTGCGATGAGGCTGGTTAAGATCCTATGGTCAGTCTGGGCAGGCATCTGGGTGACAAGGGTTGGGGACAGAGGAGGAACACACCCTTATGAGGGTGGCAGGGAGAAGAGTCCGTGGTGATGTCCCCGAGTTCTCTGAAGATGGGGATGAGCCAGACAGCTGGGATCTGTGTCCCGCGAGGAAGGAGTGTAACATCTGACCTTCATCCATCTCACTCAGTCACCATGAAGGTTTAATCTCACTGCTGGGGACACTGAAGCACAGTGCGGGCCAGCTGCCCCGCTCAGTTCACACAGCCAGGCAGGAGTCTCATCCCAGTTCCTCTGGTGTGAACAGCCCCGTGAACGGGCACCAACTACCAACATTTGAGATGAACCAGGAAGCACTGAGGAATGTGCCCCTCGCTTTGAACAACACAAAGCAGATCAGGTTATTTCTTGGCTCTCAATGAATCTACGGCCACCCCCTGCCCCTCCCCGATGGCCTGAGCACCCGTCCTGACACCAGAGGGGCTGAGCCCTCCCTCTAGCTCTGTGGTAATTCAAGTGCCCAGAGAGGCTGCCCGATGGGATCCCGACACCCCTCCCTGGATTTCCTGAGCACCCAGCCTAGGTGGTGGGTGACTCTCACTGTTCTAGCGCTTGGTGGGACAATGGCTGTTACTGTGGAAGGCTCTGGAACGTTGCAGGCAGAGCCCTGTCTCCACCTTTGCTGCAGGTGGGCCAAGTGGCATAGGGCACGTGTTTCTCGGGGTTTTCTGGTGCTGTGGGCCAGGCTGCTGTCCCAACAGGACACAAGAGGACACTGGGCCCTGCATACCCCAGGGTCTCGGTTTCTTAGTGAGGGTGACCTGAATGGTCAGGGCTGGCAGGCTGAGCATCTCGGCCACACCCTGCAGGAAGTGGTCTGTCAGGAAGCCAGCCTGCTTTACTTGGTCTCTCTGGAGTCCTGGGCTGCATGTCACTCTAAGGGACCTGGGATGGGTGATGGGGTGGGGCTTCTCTGGTAGAGCCAGCGAGGGTGCTGAGGCTGCCCCCACATACACAGGCGCCCTCAGGGCTTCCGAGGTGCCATGGAAACAGGAGCAAGATTGTAGCAACAGAGGTCACTTCCTCTCGGGTCTCACTCAGAGTCACTGGAGCACAGTGGTGGCTGTGGAGGTAAGCAGGGGCATCTTGTGGAACTTTGTGCACTTAAGCATGGCCCCTGGGCTTGGTGGTTTGCCGCCCTGCTCATGAATGAATGGCCTGAATACTTCTGGAGGGGCCAGCAGACCGACTCATCCCTCGTCCTGGAAAAGCCATCTGCTAGGTCACAAGGCTGCTCAGGCTGTGCTTCAGGGGGCCTCCTGCTCACCCACAGGATAGTGCAGGGATAGGATCTTAGGAGAAGATTGCCCAACCCTAGCCAGACAGTCAATAGGTGCATCTATGTCTGCTATCACACCTGTAGCCCAAGGAGGGAGAGCCACCCTAGAGATGCTCAGCCAAGTGGTCTCTGGGATCCAGAACATAGAGATAAACTGAGTTGTGAAGTTTGGGATCATTTGTTAGGCAGCCACAGATAACCACTACACTCATTTGGAGGCAACTGCTCAAGTGTCCATCAACAGTATGGTGCCAGGATGGAATATTATACAGCAAAGAGAAGGAACGGATTTTTCCCCACAAGCAAAACATGATGGAATTTCACAAATGAGTTGACTGAAGGAAGTTGAACAAATGAACATGGATTATGTGGCTGTGTTAGTGTGCACACGTGGCCTGGCCCAGCAGAGGCATCCATGGTGAAGAAGTCAGGACAGAAGTCATTCTTGGACAGTTCTCAGGAGTGACAGAGTGGGTTGTGTCGTTTGTGAAACTGGTAAGCAGTACATTTATTTTGTACACGAGACCTTCGTAGCAAGTGAAAGGAGTGGTTACCGGACATGCGGGGCCACCCGGGTAGGCGGTAACTCCGGGCTGGCTAAGGCATCTGCTGGCGAGGAGCCTGTTGGTCTGGAGGGCTCTGAGGGGCAGTAGAGGGTCAGAAGTAGAAAAGCACAGGCTGGGGGAGGCCATGGCGAACCCCCCAGACCCATGGCTTTGCCTGCAGTCTCCCCTTCCTGACCTTCAGGTCTCACAGTGCAAAGTTGGGTCTGGGGTCAGCTGAGAGCTTCTCCAAGGCTGTGGCCGGAGTGCGGAAACCTGGCCCCACTTTGTGCTACGGAGATTTGCCCTAGGCCCAGCCCTGCCCTGCAGCCTGTCTAATGCCCACGCATGGGGTGAGCCTTTCCGGGTTCTGACTTTGGTTTGAAAGCCCCTCCCTCCAGCAGGCCCTTTATTTCCTGGGCTCGCCTGGGAACCTGTCAGCACCCAGCCCCACCCGCAGTCCTTTCTCTTTTCATTATATTCAAAGACTTTTATTTTATCAAAACATTGTAATTACACTTGTTTATATGTGGGTACGGAGAGGCCGAGTATGTGGAGGTCGGAGAACTGCTTTCAAGCCAGTTCTTTCTTTCTGTCATGTGGCTCCTGGTGTTTGGACTCAGGTAGACTCGGCCACAAGCACCTTTATCTGCTGTTTTACATTACAAAAAAAAGTTCTTTATTTATTTACTTATTTATCTCTGTGTGTGTGCATATGTGTAGATCAGGGGACAATCTGTGGGAACTGGCTGTCTTCTACAGCCAGTTGGGAGTAATTACCTTTACTGAACCCTCTGGGCCCTTGCAGTTCCTCCTTTAATCTTATTGTTCATCATCTTCAGCCTCCAGACCCCTTATCGTCTTACCTCTCCCAAATCAGGCCCTTCCTTAGGGCCTTTGCACAGACTCTCCGCTTGGAGACTTCCTCCATTGATTCTTACCCAGCCTCAGTTGGGAGGGCTCAGCTCGATGTCAAGCCTCCTCATCAAGATTGTTTCTCGGGGACCCTGTGGTCCACTCCACTGTACCTTCTTGTGCCTTTCCTTGACCCTAATGGAATGTGAGTTATTAAGGAAAGGGGTCCTCGTGTGCTGGGCTCCTGACTCCCCCTCTTAGAGTGACACCTAGCTCTTCAGCATGCATGACTGAGAAGGGGCAGTCTCGGGAGAGACGGTGTCCCCAACACTTACGCAGCCCGGGGAGCCAGGATGGTCACCACTTGTTCAGGCACAGAGACTAAAGGGATGAGGGCTCAATATGACCAAAGCCGCACAGCCCGCGACAGCAATTCGCCACATTCAGGAACATGGCAGGAGCTAGGCACAGGCTGGCCTTGAGTTTTGATCCCCGTCATACGCGAGTATTCCGCCCTCAGACGTGCATTCCTTTCGCTAAGACGTTCCGTCCCAGGAGCGCCTTCCCACTCTCCCTTTCTCTCCGTGAAGCCCGAATGATTTTCGATGGGCATGAGAGGCATGTCAGAGGCTGTGTTCCGACCTGCCCATTGTACATGTGCAGATACCAAGGCCTAGGGAGCAGGAATAGTATCCTCCAAGTCACCCGGTAAGTGCCCGCTTGTGCTCACTGGCCCAGTCAGCATGAACTTGAGCATTGTAGACCCGGGTGGTGTGGTTTGCTTTTTGGTCATTTACATGGCTTCCAGCAAGAACGTTGCTCTTCCCATTTTACAGGTTGGGAAAATGAGGCCCAGAGAGATAAAACATCTTTTCCTAGGTCACACAGCAAGGATAAGAGACAGCATTGGAATTTGAACTTAGTTCTAGAACCTCCATGACTTTTTCTAGAACTCTCACCAGAAGGTTTTTTAATGCCCCTTCCCAGGGGTCTTTGGGCTAGTCCATAAGGACATAGACGGAGGGGTCAGGGCTGACACGGAGCAGGCCCATAGCATGTGTGTGTGTTTATACACCCCGTGGTTGCAGATTGTGGGGCACAGAGGCCCCCATGGCAGAACTTACTGCTTTGGCATCAGGGCAGGCTGCAGTCTCTCTGTCCCACTGCAGCAGCTGGGGGGCCAGGTGCTGACTAATTCTATACAAATGGGTGAATATTCAGAAGAATGTTGTCTTGTAAGAAAGTAAATATTTAAATACTCAAGGCCTGGCCCTCGCCGCCCCCACACGCAGTCCTGCCACCTGCCAGATGCTGGCAAAACTTTGGGGAGGTGTCTCGGGGCTGCATACCTGGCGGTCCCTCAGGAGACCTGCGGCCTCTGAAGAGGGGTGAAGCTACTCCTGGGACAGGATCCAGAGGGGACTGTGTGAAGGGATGGGGGCAGAAGAAGTGTGCGCACGTGCGTGGTCTATGTGTGTGTTCATACCTGTGCAGATATGTGTGCAGATGCTTATGGAAGCCAGAGGTCAATGTCAGGTGTCTTCTGTTATGCTCACATTAGTTTGTCCGTGGGTGTGTCTGTGTAAGCACATACATGCCTTAGTACACGCGGGGAGTCGGAGGACAGCTTGCAGGAGTAGTTTTTCTCCTTCAACCATGTGGGGTCTGGGGACCAAATTCAGGTTGTCAGGCTTGGTGGCAAGTGCCTTTATCCTCTAAACTATCTCCATCGCCCAACAACTTTTTCTTTTTTTGAGACAGGCTCTCACTGAACCTGGAACACACCAATTTACCTAGACTGGCTGGGCAGCAAGCCCCAGTGATCCTCCTGTTCTGCCTCCCACTGCTGGATTATAGACATGTGCCGTAATCCCCAGCTTTCTACGTGGTACTGGGATGAAACTCAGGTCCTCACGTGTGTTTGGCAGGCACTTTACTGACAGCAGCCATCTGCTGCCTGTCTGACCTAACTGTCCTGGGCCTGGCCTCACTGAGCATTTCCTCCCCACTATCATCATGTTACTGACCATGGATAAGTGGTCATTTAAGTTGGGTCCTCAAGGCTGATCCTGAGTCAGGACTTGAATGTCTAATGGAGCAGGAGGTCTCAGGAAGTGAGGTGGGAGCAAAGTCAACTGGAGTGGACACCATGACTTGGAGTTATCTCTCCATGGCGAGGAACCTGGAGGTTCTGACCTTTAACTCCCATCTGTGGTTAGATGGAGACTGTTCTAGACACTTGACTGGCCCTGTTCTGTGGTTAGGAGGTGGAGCCATGAACACTGATACTGAGAAGCCAGTGTGAGTGTGAGTGGGGCACTGACATCTGCCACCACACAAATGTCCAGAAGTTGGATTTTCAGAATCTAAAACTACCCACTCATTCGCCCACTCACCAGCTACACATCCTCTCATCTAGCCACCACCTACCCTCCAACTACCTATCCTCCCTCCCCATTCACCTACCCTCCATCATCTACCCCACTCATCCATCCATCCTTCCATCCTCCCTTCCATCCATCCATCCATCCTCCCATCCATCCGTCCATCCATCCATCATCCATCCATTCTCCCATCCTTCCATCCATCCATCCTTCCATCCTCCCATCCATCCATCCTATTCATCCTCACATCCACCCTCCCATCCACCCTTCCTTCCATCCTCCCATCCATCCATCCTATTCATCCTCACATCCACCCTCCCATCCACCCTTCCTTCCATCCTCCCATCCATCCATCCATCCATCCATCCATCTGTCTTACTTCCCATCTATTCATCTGCCTTTTTCTCTCCTAAGTCCTAGATCCAGAGGTCCAGAGACACCTGCCCAGACTTATTTGTCACCCCCTTTCTTTGAAAGGGCCATACTTTGGTGGCTGCTGGAAGTGACCAGACAGAATGTGAATGGGCAGGCAGTTTCTGTAGCCAGAAACCTCTGTTTTCCCACCCCAGGATGTCTGGACTCATGGTTCTCCAAAGCCTTAGAGCCTCCCAGAGATAGCTAGCTCCACTCTCATTCCAGAACGTCCCTCCAAAGGCACACAGTCCTCATCCATGGGAAGCTGCTTGCAGCCTTGGTGCTCCTGCTGGCTGCAGAGGGACTGACAAAGGTTTCGCCTGTCCTGCTCCGGAGCCAGTGAAGACTCTGCTTCTGCCTATGGGACACGGGCTTGGCAGAACACACCTCACTGGGTCTGTGTTGAGCAGCCTTGGAAGCAGGGCTGGAGCTCAGGCTCCCTTTTTGCCGTTCTAGTGCCTGGAGCTGTTACCTGTTTAGACAAAGGCTGTCCTGGGCTCATATCTTACAGAGGAAGGGGACAGAAAGCCACCAAGGAGCCCTGGGTGTCAGCCCTCTGCGTGTGGTCTCCCCGCGCCCTGTGTCAGTGCTAGAGGGAAGCATTCCTGCCCCACTGTGCACTTGAGGAAACTAAGGCTTGAGGAGGAGCCTGACCAGAAGCCACACACTGATGGCGGTCACTGCAGGAATGACTTTGTCTCCACTTTAACTGGGGTCCTGTGGTCTTTTCCTGCTGCAGCAGTACAGCAGTCCTGTGCCTCGGTCTCACTGACTGCCGACTTCTTCCTTAATCACTACCATCTTCATCTCAGCCACTTCCAGTGTCATCTTCACTACTGTCACCACCACCACCACCACCACCATCACCAGCCATCACGTTACTATCATCACCACCACCACCATCACATCACCACCACCATCATCATCACCATCACCACCATCACATCACCACCACCATCATCATCACCATCATCATCACCATCACCACAACCATCACCGTCACCACCACAGCCACCACCACCACCATCATCACCAGCCATCACGTTACTATCATCACCATCACGTTACTATCATCACCATCACCACCACCATCACATCATCACCACCATCACCACCACCACCATCACCACCATCACAAACACCAACACCATCACCACCACCATCACATCACCACCACCACCATCATCACCATCACCACCACCATCACATCACCACCACCACCATCATCACCATCACCACCACCATCACCGTCACCACCACAGCCACCACCACCACCATCATCACCACCATCATCATCACCATCATTGCTATTGGCCCGACCCAGGCAGGCTGAATAGTCCCCGAGGGGCTCAGTTCTAGAGTCCTGGCCAGACGCACGTGACAGAGAATACTAGGATACAGGCGATAGCTGAAGGCCACTGTGGCCTTGGAGAGGCCTGGAGACTTGTCCTCATCCTTTTTCTTCCCTGCCATGTGACCCTCACCTTTACTCAGTGTCCTCATTGTTTGTGGGAGATGCACATGCTTTTCCCAAGGGAGGGAGGAAGGGGTAGGTGGACCAAAAGGTACCCAGCACTCCAGAGTATGCTGGGCTCAGGCTGTCCATGGCCAAAGTCACACCATGTATATTCAAAGGCCTAGAGGAGCTAGTTACAAGCCAGATTCTGGCTAAGGACTGAACCCAGGACTGTACATTCAGGGCAAACACTCTTCCACTAAGCCACACTCTGTCCCTAAGTCAGCATCTCTTCCAGGCCAAGGGAGACTAATGCAATTGGTCTGGTAGCCTTCAGAGTCCAGGGCATAGATGACTTTCTCTGAATAACACCTTTCAAATTGCAACATATATGTGTGACCTTGGACAGGGTCTGGAGTGGTTCAAGGCCCTAAGGCCTTAGGAAACAGGGTATTGGGAGGGATTGTGGAGAGGAGGATCTATCTTAGAGATGTAGAGGGGTCTCTGTAAGCCTCTGGGGGTGGTGGTACCTTTGGAATCCTGCTCCTCCATCCTTTCATAACTTCTGGGGCTGTCTTACTTACTCAGCTCAACACCTGTCCCCCAAAGGCTGGTGGGGGCATGCCTGGGTCACCTGTGGGTTTTGAAAGGATGGTTTAGAGTCTTAGGAAGGCTGGGGGAGTGACCCTTTCAGGCCCATGTCCCCATAGAGGGACAGGGAGTTCCTCAGCTCCAGCTCTAGCATCAGCCCAGGAGGCCTCTCCTGCCATTTCATGCCATGGGGGCAAACAAAGGCCCAAAGAGAGGAGACTGGTACCTGCCTAAATTGCTTGGGACCTGCCCAAGTCACTAATACTTCAGTTCTAGGCGCCAAGGCTGGGTCAGTGTTGGCTACTTGAGGGTCACGGGGACCCAAATCTTGTCTCAAATCTGGAGGAACGGTAGAAGGTGCTGGCTTCAGGAGCACGTAGACTCTTCTTTCTACAGCGTCCCCTGCCTCCTGCTAGCGCGGCTGCCTGCTGTCTTTGGACTTGGTGCAGAAGACAGAAACGGGGTGCATCTCATCCCTGAGGAGCCTAGAGGGCCAAATTGTGGGGCAGCTTGATGGCCAGTCATCAATCACTGGACCATGTGCTCCTGAGAACATCCCCAAGTTTCAGGCTGATTTCCTCTCTGTTCAATGTAGCTATAGTTAGTTCCTAAAGCCAAGTGAGGAGAAAGGTGTCAGGGTGGGAGAGGGCAGCAGAGTGTGTGTGTGTGACGGGGACAGCTGGGTCCAGATGTGCACTAGGGGTGGTCTGCTATTCATCTTGCCACTGTACCACCACCCTGACACTATCTGTGTGTTTCACCGCGATGGGTGCAGGGGTTACAGAAGGAGAAACTAAGGCTCAAGGTGGGGGTTGCTCTGCTGGGGGCTAGCTGGGTTTCCACGCTCCCTGCCTGCCTCAGAAGAGCCAGGGTGTTGACCAGGCAGCTGTGGCCCCGGGAGCCCTGCCCTTCAGGGAGTTTCTGGATCCATAACAGAGGAGTTAGGGTGTCATCTGGGACGGCCACCAAGGCCAAGGGCCTGGCCAGGGTCTCCGGGTCCAGGCCCCTCCCCCAGTCTCTCCCCAGAGGCCGCTGCACTGCCCGGGACTGCCCGGCCCTCTTCCCTTATAGCTTGCATTCCTCTGGAGTGTCTCCGGAGCTCTGAACATGGTCCTCCCTGCAGCCCTCTCTCAGCTCTCAGCAGGGATTTGGGGCACCCCTTGCTCCCTAGCCGCACCCAGCTTCAGCCAGCTCCCCAGTCTTTCCCAGGGCCTCCCCAGCTAACTGTACCCAACTGACCAAGTCAGGGCAGTATGGAACCCAGACGAATGGAGGCCTGGAGCTGGGACCATAGGAATAAGGGGACTTGAAAACAGTTGTGGGTAACTGGCATGTTCCAGGGATATCTAGAGATCACCACTGGTCTCTGAGGAAGGCAACGCCCCACCAGGAAGGCCACCATCCAGACTTTGCTAAACCTCAGTTTCCCCATCTGTGAAATGGACTCCCAAATTTATGTTGGATTAGGGAGAAACTGATGTCAGCACAGAGGACTAAGTGGATGATATGTCTAGATCTTCAGAGAGGAAAGAGATGCTGGGAAAAAACTTCTAGGCAAGTGGGATGGCTGTGCCAAGGCTAAGAAGTGTGACACCATGTGAAGGGGACACCAGCCACTGCTACACAGGCTTTCCAAGGCTGACACTTGAATTCCCATGCATTTGCAAGGTCCATGTTCGGCACAGGCAACATTAACGTCTAAATGCTATATACTTCTAACTCCCAAACCATAGCATATGCAAAGGTGACGGCTTGTCCCTCTGTTTCCTTCCTGTTATCTGTCCCGTCAAGGCTGTTTGCTCTGTTCTGACTGAGAGCACTGTCGCATGGGAAGGTGACACTCCCACCCCATGGATGGGATCATCCACTCCCAACATCCTATTCACTGACAATGTACTTGGCTCAGTGCGGGTCCCTGTGAGACACTGCTCTGTCCACACTCCCACACAGGAACCCCTGGGAAAGACTGCTAGGCCTTAGCAAGTCCTCAGATGAGCCAGGCACCTTGCTGCCGGACAACACATGCTTGTCACTCTTCCTTACCTGCTTTCTTCCTAGGAGGTCAGCATTGCCGTGATCCCCACTTTACAGTCTTGTGGCTATTCCAAGTCCTGACTTTTCCTAGTCTTCTCCCCACAAGGAAGGCTGGTCTTGACCTTCAGAAAGATGGAGATTAAAGGTGACCCAGAGGTGGCTTAAAATTTGGCCTCAGCCCTGCGTCTATCTTTCAGCTGACCAAGGACTCGGACAATATGGAGATTTTCCAAAGGTGTCACCTGCCTGCCCACAGTGGTTCTCAGGGGTACAGATCTGGGCTTCAGTGGGAAGATACTTCCACAGCTGTCTGCCGGACTGTAACTCTCCAGCTGCTGTACGTGTCTTACACCCCTTCTGTCATGACCCAGAGGCCATGGTCATACTTCGCCAAACACAGGATCTCGGAGGAGCAGAGCTGATCCTCCAGGCACAGGGATCCAGAGGCATCCAGACTTTAGAGAGCCCGACTGCGTGTGGCAGATGCTCTGCTCTGAGGTTAATGAGGAGGGCCCTGAGTTTACTTAGACCTGGGAGCAACGACCGTGGCTTTGGAGACCCATTTGGAGCACAGGTCCAGGGACAGTTCTCCTCTGTCTTGGGATGAGGAACCTTGGGGTGAGACCAGGATGAGGTGCATGGAGAGGAAAAGCCCCTGCGGAGGTCCTGTGTCCCCTTAGCCAAGGCTCTGTCTCTCGGATCACAGCTGTAGGAGCGGGCGCTTCATCATCTGGAATCACTCATCACTAACCAAGGCTCATCTCTGGGCTCTTTAAGTAGGTACCCTGTGGGTGTGGTGTCAGTGGGCAGTCAGGCTCAGAGAGGTGGCAGGGCCATGGTCGCACAGCTCAGAGTAACTAGCCCTCCAAGTGACATGGATGGCCCCAAACTTGAGAGACCTGGAGTCCTGGCCTTGCTGAAGGATCCGGGTGGGTGTTGCTCTCTTTGGGCATCCATCGCCCCGAAGCTGGCAATAGACTTCTGTGTGCACCTGCTCATCCGAACAGCCACACAGACACACCTGGAAAAAGGCATGTCCTTCTCTGACTCCGGATAGCAACTGCTTTGCTCCTTCACCCGTTACCTCCCCAGAAGATCTCCAGGGGAGCAAAGTAAACAAGAACAAGGACAGGAGATAAAAGGCTGTTGAACAGACCGGGGTTCCTAGAATGTCTTTGTGGTTCCAAGTAACTGCTCAGTTTAGCCCTTGAGTTTCCTAGTAGCCAAGGTAAAAAGGGAAGTGGGCTATTGAATCCTCCTTCAGAGATGGATTATGTCAAGGACCACACAAAATCTGATATATTAAGACAATTCAAACATCATGAGATCCAGGTTAAGATGGGGGTGGGGTGACACTTAGGAACAGTGTCTGATATCACTGCTAACTCTGCCACGGTGCCAATGGTGTTTCTGGTGTGGTTCCCTTCATTCCTCACTCCAGAGGAAAACTCGGGAAGCTCCAAAGCTTTGTCCAAGATGTTCCTCTTTGCTGGAGCCCTCGGCTCTCCTGTGTCCCCTCGCTAGGCCTTCCCGGCTTCTCCAGCCTGGGGCCCCTCCCTGAGTCTCTGGGATTCTGTCACTACAATGGGTTAAAATCATACCCTTCACTAGGTCCCCAACGGACAGGGTGGGGACCCAGTTGTGGGACCCTCAGCACTTGGTCTGGTTCTGGCATAGAGTTCATGCCCAGAAGGGTCTGCTGAGTGACTACACTGATAATGATTCCACAACCTGCCTTCCAAGCTCCCTGTCCCCGTGAGCACATACCTGAGGTTCTGGGCGTCACCTCTTGGAATCTCTGGTCTCCTCATGTCTGCCCTTGCCCACCCAGGAGGATGGATTCCAACATCCAGGTGTCTCTGATCCTCCCCGAGCTGCTGAGACAAGGAGAGGGTAGGACCTTGGAAGTTTCTGAGCCTTGGCTGGAGGGGTGGAGTCAGGGCCTGAGTAAGTGCCCGAAGAGCTTCCCACCACCTTCCCACCACCTTCTGCCCCGCAATTGCTCACTTGCTCACTCAGTCGTGACACATCAGGGTAAACTGAGGCTCTGACAGTCGTCACAATCTGTAAGAGGCAGCAGGCCGCCTGCAGGATCCAGTCTGAGTACTGAATGCTTGAAGGCTGTGGGGGTCAAGAGGAAGAGAAAATCCAACGAAGGGTGTGGCTAGCCACCAGGAGGGAGGCCACCGCGCCCTTGCCACACGCTTCCGTCCCACTGACACCTGGCCCTGGTCCAGCGTCATCCACTGTGGTCCCTCTGGTCCATATGGTCCTGACACACGGGGCTTTATGTTCACACCTGTACCCCACTCTCCCAATTCTCCCCTCAAGGACAGACAGGATGGAGCAGGCACCCCTCCCCTGCCCAACTGGCATGCCTTTCTGGCCTGTCTCTGGCATGCACACATTTCCACTCTTGCCACGCCCACCTCCCTCCCCCAGGCCATGCTGCTGAACAGCCCTGTTCCTGCTAGAGCCACCTGCCCCCCACCCCTCACACCTGCCCACCTCCCCTGGTACCCTGGGTGACCCCCATCCACTGGGCAGGTGCTCCCAGATGCCCAGACACGCCTTAAGGGTGGGGGATGCAGGCCTGGCCTGGGGTGATGGACCAGGAAGTACTAGGTGTCTCCTGAGTCTGGCTTCCCATCCCTGTGGGGACATGCCTGGGGCTGGTGCCAGCCTGGTGGCTTCTCCTTCCATCCCTAGCAAATGGGAGGGCAGCCAGTGTTAGGCCGAGGACAGCAGCCTCGTGTTCCTGGAGTGCTGGAGGCCGAGGGGCAGCCACCTGGGCAGACCTGGGCCAGTCAGCTCTCTGACTGCAAGCTCCAGCTCCTCTGCATGCTCTGCCAGACAACTGCATGCTGCAGCCTTCCCTTCTGTGCAATGGGCAGATGATAGCCTTCTAGGCAGCTTGGTGGGACTGTAAGAAGGCACTCGAGGTCCAGGGTGGACTTGCATGGACTCCCCTGGGATGCCTGGTTCCCTCCCGCCTACCTGATGTGCTTTCAAACAACTGGATGAAGCTGTAACTCACAGACCCTGCCATCTAGGTAGCTTTAGCAAGTGTTTACAGCGCACCGCTCAGTGGGTTTTGGTGTATTTCACAGTTCAGCCCTCACTGCAACCGCAGAATGTTAAAATCGCCACAAAGAAAGATTCAGCTTTCCTTAGTGGCCACGGCCCTTCCTTCCGCATTCATGTCCTTTCTCACAGATCCCGCTGCTCTGGACATTGTGTGTGAAGGGGGCGATAGGTGACATAGTCTGACTGCCTGACTTCTTCCCTTTGTACTGTGTTTTCAAGACCCATTCCTGCCACATGGGGGTCCTCCCTCCTTTTCATGACTGAGTGCTATTCCAGTATGGACCAAGCACTTTTTGCTATGATGGGGCTGGACTGTTTCCATGTGTGTGAATACTGGATTCATTTAGCTTGTGACCTTCCCTGACACTTCAAGGCAGGGAAGAAGACTGGGGGACTTGGAAGACAAACAGGACTAAGATCTGAGGCTGGAGTTCCTGACACCGAAGAGGGAGCTGGTCAGTCTGGAGGAGGGGCACACCACGGAGTCTTTCACCTGTCACCGCGGGGCACTTCCTCCTCTTCCTTCTAGTCCTCTCCCACATTCTTTAGAATGACAGTCACAGTGTTGTTGATACCAACACTTCTGCACTCAAAGGGCCAGTTGCCCAAGAAAGAAACAACAGGAAACCAGTAACATGGGTGTTATGGGCATCTCTAGTTTATAGATGGGGAAACGGTGCGGTGGGGGTGGGGAATCTTAACCGGGGCAGGGTCAGAGGCGACAGTGACGGGATGGGACTGACTTGGGGTGGGGTGGGAACAGGGAGACGATCTGAGAAAAACCCAGAGTCAGAGGCAGGAGAAGGAGCCCAGCGTCCTCAGGCCCTGGACAATGCAGGTTTGCAAACCAGGGACGCCTCTGCTGGACGTGTCCTCTGGGGACAACAGAGGTCTCCCCCGACCACAGGGACATCTTTGGATGTCACGGTGAGCGTGAGTGACAGAACACACTGTGGAAGTTCTGGAAGAGGCAGAGCTGACCTATGACAGCAGAGCTGATCCTTGATGGTCAGGGCTGGAGCCTGAGAGCCTGAGACGAGGTTCTAGAGTGGTGGAGAACTCAGGCGAGGACCTAGGGCTTCACCCTGACCCAGAGATGTAGGGTTCGACTGTGTCCAGCCTGAACCTCACAGAGAAAGGAGAAGTCAGTGGCTGAACTGGTCAAATGGAAACAGGTGGGAAGGCTAGAGCCTGGGTGGGCATGGCCTCTGTGCCCTTGGCTACCAGAGTTGCCCCAGGACCCTGGCGGTGCCCCTTGGCTTAGGTGGCCCAGGAAGAAGCCCCAGCTCAGTCAGAAACACGGGAAGCTTCCAGCCAGCCTCTCCCAAGGGGCACCCACCTGCCTCTCAGATTACCGCCCCGACGGGAGGGGTGCTGCAGAGGGGTGCGGGCGATCCCCCTGCAAATCCTGAGTTAATGAATCCCAGGAATCTGCAGCCAGGGAACAGCCCCTTCTTTGGGGTTTGGTGAGAAGGATGGGGAGATTAGGGCCTGGCAGCAGGGGTGCCTCCTCCCGGGGGGCTCAGTTTTCACCCCAGGAGAAATCTGAACTGGTCCTGGTCCCCTGCTCTCTCTTCCCCTTCGCAACAATCCCCTGTTCTTACAAGAGGCATTATCTCCCTAATCCCTGGCTGGCTCCTGGGGTGCAGGGGTGCTGGGACCCTCACAGATCACCCCTCCCGGCTGTCCTTTGTCCTGGTGCTTCTCAGTCCTTCTGGTCAAGGTGGCTGGGCCATGGGAGAAGGTAGATCACGACGGGGTCTCCCATTCGAGGCCTGAGCGGCACCCCCAACACCACACTCACTTTCCCCGTATGTGCACTCTGGTGGGTTCTTGGGGTTGGCTGATGTGCACAGAATGGGAAGCCACTGTCATTTGCTTAGTTCTGAAGGTCACCAGTCTAGGGCCAATCAGATAGGGACCCCAGGATGTCCTGGTAGGAGGTATGGGTCGGACCTGTGCCTTTGAATCTAAATGCCACCACTCCCTGGCCCAGGGACCTTGGGCAGGTTCCTGAGAAGAGGGTTTCCCCTAGAAAGGAGGCTGCAGAGATCAACTGGGGCAGATTTCCTTCAGTGAAGGCTCGGGAAACGGCAGTGTTATGGACACCGCTCAGGATCGGCCCTACCTCCTCTGCCCCCAGTGATGCCCTTGGCTAGGCAGGGGACCTATCCCTTAGTCACGTCACCTCTGATAAGTTTCTACGGGCTCCTCTGAGCACAAACTGTCTGTGATAGCCTCTAGGAGTTACTAGATAACCGGATAGATGAGACTATAAGTGCTGGTCACAGCATTCAGCTAGATGAAACACAGTGAGTCCCAGCTGAGGTCTCAGAGCTGGGAGAGCACCCTAGGGTAATACCGAGGGACTTGGACAACCTTGGGGTGCTCTTCAGACGGCCCAGTTAGGAAGGTGGGGAAGACATACATGGGACTTTGCAAGGACAGCCTGGCTGGGGACCAGCAATAGGCCAGCAGAGGGCCCGGCATTGATCTCGATGCAGACTCACGGTCAGACCTTAGCCTGTAGACCTAGAAGACGCCAGGAGTTCCCAGTGGGTTCTTAACTGCAGCCACAGGAGGATCTCAGCCACAGCCTCAGAGGTCTGACATCCATATCTTCTGAAGACTGGCTCATCTTCAGGCCCCTCTTGGGTGACAGACTCAACGTCATGACAAACTAGACTCCCCGAAGAGAAGAGAACGTCGGGTGGGTGGGCACTGTTGGGGATATCTCCCTGTCTGGGCCTCTGCATCTGGACCTTCATGATTCTAGCTTTTTATTGTCCCTCTGCGCTCAACCCCTGCTCTGGAGTGTGGAGTCTGGGAGGGAGTGTCTCTCTGGGCCTTGGTTTCCTCTCTGAGGATAGGGGGCAGACCTCTCTCAGCTGGGATGGTGAGACCCCAGGGTGCAAGGAAAGGAGGGATGGAAGGCAGTGACTGGAGGGGTGGGGTAGGCGTGGCCCGGCCCAGGGCACACAAAGGGGCATGTGTCCTCTGTGGGCAGCGAGGGGCGGGCCAGGCGTCGCACTCAGGATAGGGATTTGGTCCCAGAGCTTTATTATGTTTCCTTTTTAATTACAATGTCCTGGCTCCCACAAGGACAGCTTTTGTAGGGCAGCTTAGGAGAGGGAGGGAGGTCGGGCTGGCCGCTGGCTGGAGGGGCACAACGCCTCGGGCAATGCTCACACCCCCAGGGAGGCGAGGTGTGGGACCGGGGAGAGCAGACAGCCGCAGGGTGGGGACAGGAGCTGAGTTTGACCCAACAGACACCTCCCTGCTCCATTTCTGTGCCGCGCTCCTGAGTTGGACACCTGCGGTGCTAGATGTCTGAACACCATCTGCTTGGAGTAGCTTGTGGGGACCACGTGAAGGAGCTGTGCTCCCCAGACTGCCTCTGTTTTCTGGGATCTTCATCCCGTTCGTCCCCTCATTCTTCATTCACAAACTCCCATGGCACAGGCTCTGTGGCAGACAGCACTGTGGGGTCTCTGCATGGCAGCCAGCACGCAGGCCCAGGCCATGTTCTAGGGACAGAGGGCTCATCGGCTTAGGCACCGATCTCATGTTTCCACACAGCCAGGCTCAGCACAGTGGGCTCTTGGGAAGCGTATGTATGAATGTGCATGTGTGTTTGTGTGTATGGTAGGTGCATGTGTATGTATGTGTTTGTAGTATATAGGTGCGATATGTTTGTGTGTATGTGGTATGTGCTACATGTGTATATGTGTTTGTATGTATATATGTATATGCTATGTTTGTGTGTGGTATGCATACTTGTGTGTGGTATGTATGTGTATAATGTGTTGTATGTGTGATGTGTTTGTGTGTATGTGTCATATGTCTATGTGTGTTGTGTATCTCTATGTTCTATGGGCAAGCTGAGGCTCAGACAGGGCAAGTGGCTTTCCCAGGGCCACACAGCAGTTGTGGGGCAGTGCAGGTTCCCCCAGCTCTTCAGTCAGGACCCTTCCAGTATTTCTGATAATGTCACCCACAGGCCCTTCTCGGTCCCAGACACTGTTCCCGTTGCTGCTGTCCTCCAGCCTCTGAAAAGGCCGTGTCCTCCAGAGAGAGGCTGACTTAAGGCAGGCCCGAGTGCTGACAGGTGAGGGGACAGCGGGAGGGGACGCGCTTGCTGGCCCGCCTGGCGCCCCATCTGGATGGCCGGGCTGCAACTTGATCTGAAGGCGTGAGAGCTGGGCTATTTCAGGGGTGACATGGAGGCCCAGGCACCTTGGCAGGGGGCGAGAGTGCCTCTTGTCCTTGCTGCAGCTTGGGGCATAGGCTCTGACCCACAGGCCATTCTGGAGGGCTGAGGTAGGGAGAGATGGGGTGTCCCTTCTTAGACTCAGTGGGCAGGCTGGGAGGGTGGGGTCAGGGTCCCACAGGAAGTCACAGATGTGGACTGAGGGACCACACACTGGAGTTCTTGTCCTAGCCCCGTCACCATCTTGCTGTGTGATCTCGGACAAGTCATTCTCTCTCTTGGTCTCAGTTTCCTTGTTTGCTGCTTTTGTGGACCTCAGGCCCCACCGATTTCAGGACTTTCAGCATTTTAGGCAAAAAGAAAAAAAAAAGTCCTTAGAACAGAGTTTGAGGACAGAAGTCACCATTCAAGCTCTGAGATGTCTAAGTTTTAAGGACTCTGAGTTGACAGGGCTGGGTTATTACTACCTCCAGGGTTGTCTAGCTGACATAGTTCAGCAGAGCCCAGACTCTGGAGTAGGATCCTTTAGGTTGGGGAAGACAATGAGGTCAACAGGGGCCAGGAGGGTCCGCAGTAGGCACTGTGGGCACAGGTGCTCTCCCAGGCTTGGCCTGAGGGCACTGAGTCTTGGCCAGGAAAGCAACCGATTCTTTGTGCCCTGGCCTCTCTGACAGACTCCACCCTCTGCTGTCAGACTGCTGTGCGTACAGCAAGAGAGTGAGTGTATGCAGAAGCCTGTGAGGACAGCGACCTCCTGGTAACCTCCAGGGTGGTCCGATACTTCCTCTCTGTGGCCCAGGCCCTGGGAAATGGCTACTTCGGCATACTTTCTTCCCTGAGTATTGCTTAACTGGACTGGTTCCAGCTTGGTTGGGGCTGGGGCTGGTAAGAGATGCTCCCAGGCCATTCGTACCACTCGGGCCCTGATGCCATGAAAAAATAACTTAGCCCTTTGGAGCTCTGCTGCTCTGTCTGGGTCCTTCTAGATTATAGGAGACAAACAGAAGATGGTGCTTTGTAATCCCAATGGCCATGGGAATACAGAGATGGGGACACCTAGTTTGTGGGGATACATTTATGTGGAGGGAAGAGCCTCCCAGACAGGTATCCTGAACTGGAGATCCTAAACTTCCCTGAGGCAGCCAGGTCACAGTTTTGCACTGTTCCCTGCACCCTGAGTTTTAAAAGAAGGTTCATAGTCTGTGGTTAGTAGGAAGCTGGATCTAGGGAACTGAAGGTTTGAGTCCCACTCCCAGGGCTGGGGGGAGAGGCTGACAGCTGAGAGGTAGCTCTCAGGTGATGCTAAGACTCAGGAGATGGAAGTTGATGTGATCCCCATGATGTCTTGGGGATGCTGTTTCAGGGTTGGTAGGTGGGTGTCTGAGGGTCCTCTCAGTATCTATGTTATGGGATGTACCCCATCCCAGTTATCTGTAGGTGTCCTTATCTTACCTATTTTGCTTCACAAAAGGTTAGAGGCCACAATAATAATCACTCATAAATAAAAAGAATAAGCTGGGTGTGATGGTTCACACCTGTAATCCCAGCACCTGGCAGACTGAGGCAGAAAGATTATCATGAGTTCAGAGCCAATCTGGGATAGATACTGAACCATTATCTTAAACAGGAGGGGGATGAAGAGGAGGAGGAGGAAGAGGAAAGGAATATAGAAACTCAGAAGTTTCTGGGGCTAGGGATGCAGTTCACTTGGTCAAAGGTTTACCTAGCATGAGTGAAGTCCTAGATTTGATATCCAGCACCTTATAAAACTGGGCGTAGTGGCTCATACCTGTAATCCCAACACAGGAGCATCAGAAGTTCAAGGTCATCCTCAGCGACACAGCGGTTTTGACACAGCAGCTGGCCTAGGCTACTGTGTTTCAAACAAAACAAAAATCAGATATTTCTATAGTTTATCTATAGTTTAACTACAGAAATCAGATATTTCTATAGTTTAATAACCGCTTGGTACAGTTCTCAACACTCTAACAGAACCTTTTGAGCCACTTAGATTAGGCTTCCTGACACTGGAAAATGCTTAGAGGACGAGCAAATCTGTCCACTTCTGTGAGACTCAGCTCCCATGTCTAGGGACCGGGGACAGTGCCTCCTGCCTTGTTGCTGTGCGGATGCAAGGGACCCAAGGTCTTTGAGGGGTCTGACTGGCATTTGGCATGGTGACAATGTCCCAACCAAAGGCAGGCTTCTGAGACGAGGTGTGGGAAGGCAGCTGGGCTCGGATTCCTGAGTGGACTTGGGGAGCTGAAGGAAGTGTGGGTGGCCTTGAAGAGGGGGGGGAGGTGACGCAGGGCAGGGTGGGGGAGAGGTGACGCAGGGGGACTGGGCTCATGGTCTCACCTAAAACCAGTGCACAGGAGTGAAGGGGAGAGTGTGGGAGCAATAATAAGCAATCTCCTAAACTCTGGGGTTGTGGGGGAGGACTCGGGTGACTTCCACTTCGTAGCCATGGAACCGAGGTCGACTGCGCCTTCTCCATAGGTTATATTCACTACAGAGAAGAGAGGGCTAAGTAGATCCCCCTAGAAGAGTGTTAACTGGTGGTCTGATGAGGTTCTTTCTCATGCAAAAATTGGACCCAAAATACATAATTAAAAAAAAGTCTAAAAATAATCATTCGAGAATGAAGGAAATGTATGCAGGAAACACAGGACACGCTGGTTGCGGCCCGGCCAGCATGCTGCAGAACTGGGGGCTGAGGGTCCCTCAGCTGCACACAGAGCCTGATTGCTTCTCCCCCCGCAGCTGGGCAGGGCCTCCTGCTCAGGGTCGCAGCCAGCCCAGCAGCCCCCTCCTTGGTCTTTATTGACTCTTTAATGGGCTCTTGGAGACCTGGCACCTGCCTCTTTTTCTATTCTAATAAAAGGCGATTGCCCTGGGGTTGTGGGGGACAGCCTGGCGTGTGGGGGGCTCTGGCTCTTGGCCATGCTGGGCGACACATTCCTGGGACCTGACTTCGTGTCTCCTCAGTGCTTTGGGGCCCTGCAGCTGTGGTCACATTCCTTGTCTATCCGGGTGCTCTTCCTTCAGCTGGAGCTGGGGCTCAGGGCCCGGGTCCATCTTGGGCTGTGGAGACTGAGGCCAAAGGGTATACAGGTGTCTCAGTGGCACGCTGCAGAGCATGGAATGGAGTGTCTAGGCCAGTGGCTGTCATCCAGGTGGGATTTACCTCCCAGGTGGTATGTGGTAGTCTGGAAGCAGTTGGTTGCAGTTTACAATGTGCATGTCTTGTTATTCTCCTGGTGTTTAGAGAGGAGAGGCCAGGGGCATGGCCAAACTGTCTAAGCGAGCAGAGGACAGTCGCCACAAAGGAGAGCTATCAATAGTCTGGTAACTGGGAAAGCCTGGCTCAGTGCCCTGGGGCCTAGGGCTGTCACAGGGGCTCTGGGTCCTCGGCTATATGCTCTCCTTGTGCCTCTTGCTGTGGTAGGCCCAGAACAGGACACTGCATGCTCTGAGCTGTCCAATGTTGGGTTCTGGTACTCAGAGAACCCTCCAGTCTGGGATGGGAGACAGGCCAGGATCTGGCTGCATCTCCGTCAGCAAAGAAACTTTGAGAGGATCAGGCAGGACGCTGAAAGCTCATTCAGAGGACAAGTCTGTGGTGATAGGATAGAGCACTAGGCTGGGAGTCTGCAGGCCCAACTTTGACAACTGGAGTCTGACTAGACAGTGTTTTTCCTTGGGCCTTGGTGCTGGGTGAAGGCTCTGTCTATCTCTGAAGGCTCTGGAGGCTGACAGGCTGACCTTCTGGACTGTATTCAGTGTGCTATAGAGTCTGTGAGCCAACATGGGGATGGCCAGCTCCTCCAGCCCCAGCCTGTATCCTGTTTTTATGAGGAATTTTCTCTGGCACTCACCCATGTTCCTTCCCTCAGACATTGCCGGTGACTCCATCTGAAGAGTGGGCTTGTGCCTTAGACACTGTCTGGCCCTTAGATCTAAACTATTTTTCTATTTGGCCCTAAAAGACAAGCTTGTGAACCCTGGCACCAGTGGATTGATTTTGGGCTGGAGTCACTTGGCTGTCGGCAGAGGGGCATTCGTTACGGCGTATGCATGTTGGGGACGGTGGGAGGTACTTCGGGAAGAGTGTGTTTGTATGGACGTTCTTGCTAGTTCATAAGTCAGTGTCAACTTCAATTTCTTGTGTTTCTGTTTCCCAGTGTGACACGAAAATGACTGTACCTGTCTGGCAGCGCAGAGAGGCCCAGCGTGGTGCAGGGTAAGGAGAGAAAGTCTCGTGCCCTGGCCAAGCTGGCGGTGCTGGGTTATTTATGGGTTTCTGCCGGGAGGGGGCTGTGGGCCTCACTCAGGCTGGGACTGACCTGAAGTCTTACACTTACAGGAAATTGGAGCCCTCAGAAGCAGGTGCGCTGGTGATCCCAGCACTCGGGTGGCTGAGAGGGCGGTGTAGCAGAGGTAAGTGGAAGGGAAGCGGGCTGGCCAGGCTCAGAGCTGGAAGCCAGAGCTCAGCTGCACCCTCCCTAGGCACCATGGTCTTTATTCGTACTTATTAACCCTCACTACATGCCTACTACGTGAGGCACAATCATGGCCCCATTTTGCAGAAAGAGAAACTGAGGCCTAGAAGATGCGCTCCTGTGTCTGTGAACATAGACCAGTGTCAGTCTGGATTAGAATCCAGAAAAGGCTGTGTAATACCAACCTCTGTTCGCCAGTGAGGTCTCTGGAGATATTCTAGAATGTTCTGTGGGATTTAATGTTTACCTGATGAGGGGGTCAGTGGACAGGTAGCTTCTTGCCCACAGCAGGCAGTGACAGGTGCATGGCTTTGTGGGCAAGATCTTGGTTTAGAGTGGAGGGTCCTGCCAGGGTCTCTGGGCCAGGTGTCAGCAGTCAAAGGTGGGGCAGTGATCTGGAAGGATGGGTGTGGCCTGAGGCCTGGGGTTTCAGGGGCCCATTGTCACCTGTTTGTGGTGAGGATGGAGAGGGCTGCGTGACTGACATGCCTTTGACAACAGATATGAGCCATAGCGCAGGTGTGTGAGAAGGCAGTGTAGGCGGGATTTCTAAACAGAATATACGGAGAGTTGCTTGAAGAGGCTTAAAAAGCCTCCTGTCGTAGAGACCTGTATGTCAAAGGATGCTAAGTTGCCAACAGGGCTTTCACAGCAAATGACACAACTTTAGGGGACAAGTACCAGAGCATACCAAATTCAGAAAAATATCATCTTTTTATTTATTATTACTATTATTTAAATTTTTAAAAATTTGCCGGGTATGATGGTGCACTCCTTTAATCCCCGCACTCAGGAGGCAGAGGCAGGTAGATCTCTGTGAGTCCAAGGCCAGCCTGGTCTACATAGAGTCCAGCTGAGACTAGAGAGACTCTGCCTCAAAAAAAAAAAGACCAAAGAAAATTTGCATTTATTCATTTTGTGTGTGAGTGTGCGTGTGTTTGTGTGATACGTGCGTGCCATGGCATACATGTGGGAGTCAGAGGCAACTTGCAGGAGTCCGTTATCCCCTACTGTGCCGGTCCCAGGAGACTGGACTCAGATGTCAGCCTTGGCCAGCCACCTTTCTGGCCTTAATGTTATTATTTGGCTTAAAATTATTCATTTATTTATTTATCCATTCATTCAGAGAGAGAGAGAGAAGGCCTGTTTGTGCCACACGTGTGGCCTGAGGAAAACTTTGTGGAGTTGGCTCTCTCCCGCTTCGGTAAGGTAGGGTCTTTCTCACCTCTATTCTTCTTCACATTCCAGGCTAGCTGGCCTGGAAGTTTCTGGGTTCTCCTGTCTCCTCCCATCTCGTTGTAGGAGTGCTGGGACTGCAGATGTGCACCCCACATCTGACTTTTTAGATGGGTTCTGGGAATCGAACGATAGTCGTCAGGCTTGCCCGGCCAGTACCTCTGCCTGCCGGACCCCTGATTCCTGCCCCTCCTTATCCTTTTATTCATTGATTCCTGGTGGGGACGTGTTTCCCTGAGGAGAGGAGGGCAGCAGTGTAGCAGACTGGCTCAGTGAGTGTTTATTGAATGACTAAAAGAGACCACGTGTGTGTTCGGAGCATTGCATGTTCTGTTCGAGCATGTGCATCCACGGGAGCGTGTGAGTATACGTTATATCTGTGTGGAAAGTGTGTGTGTGTCTCTGGCATTCTGGTTCTGGGGAGTCTCTCCCTCCCTGTAGCCCGCTCCCTGTCCCCATCCTACCCAGAGGCAGATGGGCAGGACATACATCGGCATTTTGGTGGGGGTAGGCTGTGGTGTGGAATTCATGGCTCCTTCCTTTGCCCCGCCTCCCTTCCACGTTCCCCTAACATACTGGTAACCCAATCCAAGAAAAGCTCTGCATTCTGCAGAGAGGCTGGCACAGTGTGTGTGTGTATGTGTGTGTGTGTGTGTGTGTGTGTGTGTGAGACACCCACTGTGGCTCAGACCCTCTGCTTCTACACAGGGCAAACCTTAGACCTGGAGCGTCTAAGCAGATGAGTGGGACCAGGTTGGAGTGGGAATTCAGCAATCCTTACTCAGGAGTTTCCATCTAGCTGACAGCTGTGGGTGCTTGTTGTAGATGAGCCCTGGGCCAGGACCGGGGAGGGTGGTGAGTGGACCAGATGACTGCTGGCCGGAGCTGGTTCCAGAGAAGTAGAAAGTGGGGGAGGTCTTGTGTGAGGGAGAGAGGAATAGAAAGAAGATGGTGCAGGATCTGGGATCCTGAGGGGCAGCGTGGGGGCAATACTCCTGAGTGATAGGGAGGCGGTGCGTATTTAGAGGCGTTGGCTTCTGGGGGTGGGGATGATGGAGGGCCGCTGGGCCCCAGGCCATCAAGAGGGCTGGTGCCATCTGGGTAGGGGAGCTGGGGCTGGCAGTCTGGGGAGAAGGAAGAGACACCAGACTGGTTTCCTTCTGGCTCAGCCCTTTCCTAACAACCCCCCACCCCACTGTTGTCCAGGAGAGTGTGTCCATGCAGATGGACAAGTCAAAGCCACCCAAAGGGGGGATGGGGCTGGGTAGAGGTCAAAAACATGGACTTAGTGTAGCCTGACTGTTGAGAATCCAGTGCTGACCACTGTGTCGCTGACTTAACTTCCTTGCATCCCAATTTCTCACCGACAGGGACATCAATGGACCACTCTCATCTATCATGAGGCCCATGGATGAAGATCGAATGCCCTGCCTGCTGGGATACCCTGAGCTATTTGAGCAAGCCTGTCACCCCAGGTTGGGTTCCTCTCACCCAATAAGGAGCACCTGGTAACTTCCAGAATCTTCAGCTAACAGCGGGAAGGATGGCTTTAGGGTGATAGTGGGGTTGGGATGTCAGGTGACCCCTTAGTCTCTGTGCCCTAGATAAGTCCCAGCCAGTCTGATCCTCTTCTTCTTCCTCCTCCTCCTCCTCTTCCTCCTCCTCCTCCTCCTCCTCCTCCTCCTCCTCCTCCTCCTCCTCCTCCTCCTTCTCCTCCTCCTCCTCCTCCTCCTTCTCCTCCTCCTCCTCCTCTTCCTCCTCCTCCTCCTTCTCCTTCTTTGTATGTGTGTGTGTGTGTCTGTGTGTGTGTGTGTGTGTCTGTGTGTGTCTACAAATGTGCTTACGCCAGGACTCTTGCACGTGCGGGTGCATGTGGAGGCCAGAGGTTGACATCAGGTCAGAATGCCTTCCTCAGTCACTTCTCCAACTTATTATTTTACTTTTCTTTCTCTTTTGCATGTGTGTATATGTGTGGGTGCAATGCCTGCGCATGTGCGTGTGGAGGCCGGAGGTTGGCCTTTTTCTTGATCACTCTCATTTAGCTAGGAACTTGCTCTGAGATTCCCATCTATCTTCACCTTCTGAGTGCTAGAATTACAGGTGGGATATCATGCCCACTGGGTGCTGGGAAGCTGAAAATTCCAGCCATCCTGTTTGCAGGACAAGTGCTTTG
Source organism: Eospalax fontanierii (assembly GCA_035773235.1). Lineage (NCBI taxonomy): Eukaryota > Metazoa > Chordata > Mammalia > Rodentia > Spalacidae > Eospalax > Eospalax fontanierii. Next base: position 15,690,555 of record CM069553.1, read on the forward strand.
TCCCCGGCACCATCTCCCCGTCCCATTTCATCTTAGTTCCTGAGACAGGGTCTCTCACTGGACAGAGCTTGCTGTTTCAGCTCTGCTGACCAGGGATCCCTCCGGTCTCTACCCCTCAGCATGAGGGTTACAGAACGCACTGCCATGTGCTTGGCTTTTAAGAGGGTTCTGGGGATCTGAACTCAGGACCTCATGCTTGTATAGCAAGCACTTTCCCACTGAACCCATCTCCCCAGCTCTGAATCTGCCTTTCCAAACCCATGGACTGGGCAATGCCTTAGCTTCGAGGAGCACCTCCCTACCTAAGCCCCTAGGGAGGTGGGGAGAGTTCCCAGACAGGGAAGCCCCCGCCTGAACTCTCCTGGCCTGGAAAGACAGAGCTGGGATTTGAACTCAGGCCGGACTCACTTCCTGTCCTTCCCCAGAGATTTCCTGGCACCGACTTACCCTTTAGCCGACACCTGGGTTTGTGAGTGGGGAGTGGGAGATGATGAAGATATTCCCTGGGGAGCAGAGATCGGGAACGGGGAGCCCAAGAGAGCAGAGAGGTGGGGAGGAAGTCTGTGCTTTTTAAATTTTGTCTCATGTTCTTGTTTTTGTTTGTTTGTTTCCTTGTTGTTCTGAGGCAGGATCTCACATATCCCAAGCTGTCCTTAAACTCACTATGACCTTGAACTCCTGATCTTCCTCCGCCTCACCTTCCCAATGCCTGAATTACAGGCCTATGTCTCTGTCCCCTCTGGCTTAGGGACCTGTGCTGTGTATGTGATCGAGGTAGAACCTGGTACCTTTTGACTAGGGGTTATCCCCGCTACTTTACCTTGCAGGCTCTGGAGTGCTAACTGCTTCCTGGCTGTCCAGTGAGCAGGTGAGCATCATCCCACACCCTAGAACAGAGCAAGTCTGTGATTTCCTTTGAGTGAGTCTGCTCCCATTGATACTCTGAGAACCCCCTTTCCTCAGACTGTCCCCAGCTGCCCTTCCCTCTGCTGGCTCCATCCCTCCTCTGATGGAGGAATGGTACTTTTAAGTTCGCGATGGGAGGAAAACCCCAGAATCATTTCAACAAATACAGACTCAAGGTTTCAGTGTTAAACAAATAGGATCTGCTGGTAGGGAGGCTTTGCTGTTGTCTAGACAATCTGGTTTGCTTGTACCACAGCTTGCCTAGGCTCTGGGGTCTTCTGGGCTCACCTTGGATCCTGGCCCAGCAGCTGCCAAAGCTTCCACCAAGAGAGGCAACGGGAAGGTGCCTCTTTCATTCAGTCAGGAAGTTCTTCCCACGTCCGACCACCTCCTCTACCACTTTCAATCCACATCATAGGGTTCCTTGCAGCCGACCACAGCCACCCCCCAGACACTTCCAATATTTAAACACGCTGGCTGCTCTGGTGAACAAGGACAGAAGAGGGGAACCAGCCAGGATGCCACCAAAATAGTCTAGCCAGGAGAGATGGGGCCTGGACCAGAGTGGCAGCCATGCAGGTGGGGAGAACAGCTGGGTGTCAATTTTCCTGTTCTAGCCCTGGCCCATGTGGGCAGCACCCTAGGATTCCTCAGTTGACCTGTGGTTCTTGAACTTGGCCCCCCATCCCTGTGAGGTTGCCCGTCTGTGATTCTTTTTTTTTTTTTTTTGCGGTGAGGGGGGCGGTGTTGGCCATTATGGAGCTGTGTTCTCTGGTCACCAGGAGAGACCTCATCCCCAAGCCATCTTTCCTCATCCCCTTCCGCAAGAGGTCTCTCAAGAGACTAACAACAGTGTCAGGAACTGGAATCCTTCCTGCTCGGGATGTATACTGCCTCTGGAGTCTTCTGTCCACTTGAGAAGTTGGGGTGTGCTTAGCCCCATGTTTCTAGAAGGACATTCACCAAGGTCTAGAGATGAGGTCCCCATGAGCAGGGCAGAGCCGGGATGGGAACCCAGGCCACACTGCTCCCAGCCCTGGCCTCATCTTCTTAAGTCTGTGCCCTCCCTCTATGCTGGGCCGAGCCAGACTGGGGTTCCAAAAACCTTCGTCTTTCTCATCCACAGATAAATATTTGTTTCTTCCAGTGTAAATACCCCTCCGTGTTTAATGAGGCGATCCCAGGCCATTTCCTGCCACGGCTCAGTGACTGGAAATCTCTCTCACCCTGGGAGGAACAGGCCTAGGCAGAGGGAAGGCAGCTAATGAGGGACTTGGGTCATCTCTGCAAATCTGACTATTTACAGACAAGGAAACTGCAGCTCAGAGAGGGTAACTAACCCACCGAAGGTCACACAGCCAGAATTCAAACCCAGGCTGTTCAGCTGTCACCTCCGGGCTCTGCTGTCTTTCACTGAAGCCTCCAGTGGTTCCTGGACACTCTATCCAGGGTCCAGGGCCCTTGGCTCTCTCAGCAGCTGTGCTGACAGCAGGCAGGTGAGCCATACATCCTGCCCACCCCCCCCGGCCTGGCATCTACAGTCAATGTGGCACTCACAGCCCCCGGGTACAGGCCCCCTCCTGCCATCTCACTTAAAGTGATACTTTCATGAATTATGCTTTTATGTTATTACACGTGGAGCTGTAAAAGCAGTGTTCAGTGAGGCTGAGGTAAGGCGCCCCTGACTTTGCAATTTCCTGGTCTGGCGTGGCTCTGCTCCGTGCAGTGAATTTTTCATTAATGTGTGCAGGTGACGCCATGGGGGCAGCCACGGGCAAGGTATGCTCCCACGTCACTCAGCCCCCTTCTAGACCCCACTGGCCTGGCTGGGGATGTCGCAGGGGCTCGTGCCAGCAGCCAATAGAGACGTCCTTGCTTATAGCTTCTGGATCAGGCTGCACTCTGGATTCAAACAGCAACCAGAAGCAGCCCTCTGTGTCTGAAGGAAAGGGCGCCTCCTGGTGAAACACCTGCTTTTGCCTGAACCCTGAGCATGAGGCTAGCACATGTTCATGGCCTCTTTACACCCTGAAGATGCTGCGTGCTCCCCATTGTGATCCCAATTGACGGGGAGGAGGGCAGTGGCTCCTCTTATGGGCCTTGAACCTGGCTAGTCTGAGGTTCACATCTGAGCTCGTAACTGCCAGTGTGACCTTGTTTCTATCTGCGGGCCTATACTCTTCTTCAACTGTGGGCCCTTCCTGTGAGCGCACACTGACTGAATACCTTAGAGTCTTATGGGGAAGAAAGTCTTCTAGATTCCAAACCTCCTGAATTTAGAACTGTTTGTGTTCCCAGCTGGGCAATGGGGTCTAAAAGTGGAGCATGGTGGCCCGGGATTGTGATCCCAGCTACTGGGGAGGCTGAGGCAGAAGGATCAGAAGTTCAAGGCCAACTTGGGCCTCAGAGTGAGTTCAAAATCAGCCTGGACAACTTAAGGAAAACTTGCCTCAACAAGCAGGATAAAGAGGGATAAGGGTGTAGTTGAGTGGCAGAGTGCTTGACTAGCACCTGCGAGCTCGAGGTTCAAGTCTCAGCATCACAGTACACATAAAAAATTCAAATCAGCACATTGAGGCTCTGTGTTCTAGAAGGTTCCAGAATGAACAAAGCAGAAACAAGGCTGGAACTCTGAGTGGGTTGCAGGACCGCTTGTGTGAGTCACCTGTAAAGTGGGGACTGGGATCTGCATGGGGCCTCAGAGGAGAACAACTCCACCTCCCTCCCGTGTGCAGGCCTCACTGAACTCTTGCCCGGTTTCTCCGGGAAATCGTCCTGGGAGCCACAGACAAAACCAAAGCTGAAATAAACACTTGGGTCCAAACAGCCCACACTTCTGGGTGAGTGGTCTCCCAGGCTGCTGGCTTCCACACTAGGCCCAGCGCAGACATGGAGTGGAGCTGTGGGGTGGTGAAGGGCCTCTCGCCCAGCATCGGCCAGATTAGCTGAGGACTGGAGGCCAGCAGATGTCCCCCTTCTGGACTCCATGACTCATGGCCTCCCTGGTGGAGTAAGGGATCCAGCCGGCCTAAGCCGGCCTGGCTGGTGGGGGTCCAGGGCAGAGTTCAGGATAAACAAGGAGGGAGGTCAGGCTGAGGCTGACGCTGAGGCTGAGGCTGAGGACAGGACATCTCAACGCTGCAAAAGGCCCCATTATCCTAGGATGGGAAGAACTGCCTGCAGACAGGAGAGGGCTGTGCTGAGAGGTGGGCAGATAGGTGATCTGTAAAGGTAGGAGGGTCCCAGTCAGCAGCTGGTAGACTTGGACAGAGGCCAGGCCAGAGCCTTCCATCTCTCAGCTCTCCCAGAGGGACAGGGAGACACTGTCTGGAAGGGGCTGGTTAAAATATAAACTTTGATTTTGCAGGTCAAGTGCTGTTAACCACTCAAGGAGTTGTAGCTTGAAAACTGCCCTGAGGATTCTCACACAAATGCTGAATGCCAGTAAAACTTTATTTGCAAGCACAGGTAGGGGGCCAAGCTTAGAGAGCTTATGGTGTGGGCTTGTGGCATGCACTTGAACTGGCTGGTGGTGCTGCCTCCTGACCGAGCCATCTCTGTTTCCCCTCCCTCTTGGCCATCTGTTCATTCCGTCTCCTGTCTGTCCCTTCCGCCCCTCCCACTTTGTTTCTTCCATTGTTCCAACAGATCTCTGATTGTGTTCTTGCTGCCCTCCCTTACTGCCTTGTGGATTCGTCTCGTTGCTTGCCTCTTCACACACCGGTTTGTTCATCTGTCAGCTAAAATATGGCTGTGCAAAAAGCTGGGATGTTTTGTGTGGTTTGATTCTGACAGATTTCCGGGATGAAGAGTCTGAGCAGATCTTTGCTTACGAATGAAGCCCGGTCTTGGTAATGGACCAGAGCCTCTCCTGTGCAGTCCAGGCTCTGCACTGGGGATGCCCTCAGGCAGCCCAAGGACCTTCTGAAACCTGGACTGTGAGGGGTGGGTCATTTCAGGCCCACGGAAGAGCAGCAAGCGCAGGTGGAGGTGGAGAGTGTTCCGGAAACAGAATGTCCGTCTGGCTGGAGCATCGCATGGGTGCCTCTGGGTGTGTTGAGAAGTGGGGCTGGGTCCTGACAGGAGCCTGGGCTTCATGCTAGAGCAGCCCTTGCTCAAAGCAGGGCAACGCACAGGGGATGTGGTCAGGTTCCGACTCCAGAGGCATCAGGCATCACTGCAGGGAATGCGTGGCTTAGATGTGGGTGGGGCTTGAAGGGTGGCTGGGTGGGGCATCTTCAGTAGCTGGGGGGTGGGTGGGCAGAGGCATCTCCTTCCTACCACAGACTGCCTCAGAGGGCACGGGGAGGCAGTGGCTTCCAGAAGCTTTTGGAAGTCCAGGCTGTCTGTACAGAGACAGGATGTGGGAAAAGATGTCCCGCCCTGCACCCTTCCTTTCTTTCCTGATCGTCCTATCTGAGACTCACCCCGCCTCACCTTTTCCTGCTTCCGGGGCCTCTGGCTGGCAGAACTGTGGGTCTCCACGGAGCCACTTCCAGGACGAACACCCCCCTCCCCCACACAACCAATCTGCTGTACCACCCAGGGGAGCCTCTACCCGCCCTATCCTCAGTTTCCCCACTCAGATTCCATTTCTACCTCACAGGGCCCTAAGAGGACCAGCAACTACCTAACCCTTGTTGGTCATTATCAAGGATGGACACACACCAGCGAGAGAATGCCATCACCATGGTTACTAGTGACTGAAATAACAATGGACTGATAGGGGAGACCATGCTGGTCGTCGCCTGGGATGGACTGTGGGAATTCATAACGAGGCATGCGGGCTGGTTATCAATTCAGCTAAATAGCTGAATCGCCATGTAACTCCTGCTAGTCACTCACTCAAGGGCTGTCTTAGTTAAGAAACCTCCAAGCACTTCTGACTTCCGACCTCAGGGATGAGAGCAAGGTCTGTCTGTCAGGCCCCCCCTGCCGTGGTTCCCACTTGGCAGAAGAGGAGTCTGAGACTCAAAGAGGTGGAGCCCTGTGCTCCAGGTCACACAGCAGCTGGGCCAGGGCGGGGTGAAGGCAGAGTGCCCTGAGGGTGACCACTGAACTCTCCTTCCTCACCCCAGTCTCAGGCCTTGAACTTCAAGTCCCTCAGCCACTCCCTGGCCACTTCATCTGTTCCCACGCTCCCTGGCCTGCCCTTCCTGTCCCACTTGACTCCTGATGTCCCAAGTCTGGAAAGTTCCTGGGGCTTGGGAGAGATAAGGAGTGTCTTGCCCAGGCGGTGGGCAGTGCCTGCTCGGGACCCCTTTGATCAGAGGCCAAATGGTGGTGCTGGCACAGTTGCTTACCAGGGCAGATGACCGTGACGAGGAGCAGCCTGGGAGGACCACCTGGATGGCTACCTCTCCCTGCCACTACAGTGATGTCTATCCCCGCAAACAGGAAGTTGTCCTGCTCTGGTGGTGGGACCCGCAGGCATGGCAGAAAGCCAGTCCTTTTATCTTCCAGGGGAAGTGTGCTGAGGATGGACCAGACTTGGGCCACTGGTCCCTGCTTCCCTGGAGAAAGAGTAAAGCACAGCAAGGAAAATTCCCAAACTGCCCTGATGCCCAAGTCCCGACTGAGGGTAGATAGTGGGAAGAACTTCCCTAGGGCGTTCTGGCCCTCCAGCCCAAAGGGCTGGGCAGACCCCTTTCTTAGGGTGCTTCCCAGCTGGATTCTTCCGTTGTCTCAAAAAGGTAACTGCTTTAGGTCAAGGTACTACTCAGAGCCCCCTGACCTGCTGATGGAACCCTAAGAGATGATGGTCCTGGTCCTTCTTGTTGGCCTGTTGACCAGGTACATGAGAGAGTTACCATTTGCTTGTCTGCAAAAATGGGGTCCCAGAACTGCGTGAGAGACCCAGGAGATAATATAGGGAACTTGCAAGATCAAAAACATCAGCTTTGAGCCCCACCTCTAAACCCCAGCCCTGGAGAGAGCCCTAGCACCCCATCTCCAGCAGCCAGGAAGTACTGGGACTGAGGACCCAGTAAGCTTGTGGGAATGCCCCCCTGAGGTGTCAGACTCTGAGGGGAACCCCTGATGCTCACTGCATCCTCCCAGCTGCTGGAGGATCAGGATATAGTGTCCCCATGTTCACAGATAAGGGAAGTGAAGCTACCGTGCTTCACTGAGCGCTCTCTCTCTCTCTCTCTCTCTCTCTCTTGCTCTTGCCTTCTGGTGTATTCATACACACTGAGCGTGCATGCTCATGTGTACACACAGAGGCTGGAGGAGGATGTTGGGTGTCCTGCTCTGTCACTCTCTGACTTCTTCCCTTAAGACAGGGTCTCTCACTGGACCTGGAGCTCGGCTGGTGGTCAGCCAGTGATCCTGCACAGAGCTGGGGCTACAGGCATTTGTGTCCATGCCTAGCTGATTATGTGGGTGCTGGGGATTAGAACTCGGGTCCTACTTGTACAACAAGTGCTGTTACCCACTGAGTAAGCTCACCAGCTCCCTTCACTGACTGAGTCCTTTTGTTCTGGGTCAACAGCATTCCCTGGGCATCCTGGGAGCTCCAGCATGTTCTGCAGGAGACCTCAGGGAGTCAGAGAGATGGCTACCTCAGTGGCCATAGGAAGCAGCCGCATGGGCGTGTCCGGGCTGCATTAGCTGCCTGACCCTGGCCTGCCACAGCCTTGCTTGTCTGTCCAGACAGGCTAGAGTGGCCAGAGCATGAAAATCCACCCTCATCCTCCAGTCCTCCCTGCTATCAATCAGCACACAGTTGACATTCTGATGTCCTAGATAGAGGCCAGGGCAGGCTCTGCCGTGAGCCAGCAAAAGATATGAAAATGCTACGCCACGCTTGGGGGAGGACAAAGTGTTTGTGTGTGTGTGCGTGTGTGTGTGTGTGTGGTATGTGAGTGATGTGGGTGATGTGTGTATGTGTATTTGTGATGCAGGCGATGTGTACATATATGTGATATGAGTCATGTGTGATGTGTGTGAAGTGTGTATACATGTGCAGTGTGTGTGATGCGTGTGATGTGTGATGTATGTGAAGTGTATGCATGATGTGGGTAAAGTGTGTATGTGTGTCTGTGTATGTGAGATGTGGGTGGTGTGTGCATGATATGGGTGAAGTGTGTGTGTGATATGTGATATGGGTGGTGTGTATATGTGATATGTGATGTATATATATGATGTGTACATATGCAATATGTGTGGTATATATCATTTGATGTGTGTGTATGTGTGATAAGATGCATGTGGTGTATGTGTGTGATGTGTGTGGTGTATGTGATGTGTGCATGTAATATGTATGGTTTGTATGATGCATGTATGTGATGTGTGTGGTGTGTGATGTGTATTGGTATATGTGTGTATGGTGTGATGTGTGCATGTGTGGTGTAATGCGTGTGAGAGATGTGTGCTGTGTGATATGTGATGTACATGGTGTGGTGTGTGTGTCTTGGTTTTCCCAGTCCTTGGCCTGGCAAGGTGAGAGCTCATCTCTCCGTTCCCTCTCTCTAAGACCTATGGGGGCTCACCTGGCAGGAAGGGCTGAGGTTGGAGAGCTGCTTCCAGGCATTAAGGCGGGGCCCTGCTGAGACAGGGGACAGGATGACAGGCACGAAGAGACTATCTGGGCTGCTGTGGCCAGGCGTGTGGGCAAAGCAAGGGCAAAGCCCTGGGGTGGGATTGTGCTTAAGGTGTTCTTAGGATAGCAGAGAGGCTCCACGGCTGGAGAGGAAGGGGTGCTGTAAAGGGGGGTGTGCTGGAGGAGGGGTGCGGTGAGGAGGGGGTGCTAGAGGGCAGAGGATGCGGGAGGAGGGGAGAGAACCCAACAGGGCCTCTGAGGAGTTGTTGGGAGTTTCAGGTTTTGAGGTTTTCTTCAGTGGGGGTAGGCATGGCAGGACTTCTGGCTGGCTCATCAGGGAGTAAATGGGAGGTGGCGAGGCCAGAGAGGAGGCTGCTCCTGCCCAAGTCTGTTAAGAATAGCTGGTGGCTTGGTGAGCGGAGAACAGGAGGCACAGGCACTGGGAGCCTCGCTTCAGACCTGCTGGGAATGACATCACTGCTGAGCATCTGAGGAGGCTTCAGGGAAGGCTCGAAGCCAGGAGGAACCTTTGCTCAGGCTCACGGCTTCCCAGGCGCTCTCCAATATGGCTGCAGTACTGAAGCAAAGGATCCTGTGTCCAGGCTGGTGTCTGCCCCATCATTGCAGGAGAGCCATGAGGTGCAGAAAGCAAGCAGAGTGCTGCTCGGGCGACAGAGGGTGTGTGAGTATCCGTGATGGCTAATCTTACTGTCAATTTTGACATGCCTGGGGAGAGGGAAGCTCTATTGAGGAACTTCCTTTATCAGAGCAGTATGGGGCATTCTCTTGATTGTTAACTGATGGTGACACCCCTGGGCAAGGGGTCCTAGGTTGTACAAGAATGGTAGCTTGGTTTCCCTCAGTGATGGACTGTAACCTGCAAGCCAAACAGATCCATTCCTCCCCCAAGTTGCTTTGGGTTATGGTGTTTATCAAAGCAACAGAAAACCAGATTAGTACAGTGTGAGCCTCAGACAGACAGGTTTGTATCTTAGTGTGATCTTGGGGGAATCCTACACAGTTCTAAACCAGATATCCAAGTATGTGGGGGGCGTAGCAATGTCTCCAGATAGGGTGCTTGCAAGGGTGGAATGAGATGGTGCATATTCAGAACAGACTTGGGGGCCAGGCGCACCTGAGATGTGGAGGAGCCCTGTGGGTGTTTCATTATCTCCTGCCTGTGGGCTGAGGACAGTGGTCTCTAGCATGAGCCTGCTGCTTCTAGAGTCTGTAAAGGAGGAAGTAGACAGGGAGAGGCTTGGGGACTTGCCTGAGGCCATGCAATAAGTGAAGGCAGGATTGGAGGAGACCATACAGAGCTTCAGGAGCCAAGCTCTGCAGTGACCCTTCTACCCAGGGGTCTCTACCAGGGGACAAGGGGTCAAGTCTGACCTCATGGTGCCTCCTGGTTTCTTCTGGCAGTCTCCTGGCACTCATTTTAATCTGATTTCACTAGTACAACAAGGTTAACTTCCAGGGAGGTGTGGCCCCAGGCACACCATTCCTCTGAGGTGGCCTCAGTGTGGGCAAGCATGTCAGAGTGGTTAAAACGAATATCCCACCACAGCAGAGTGGCCCTTGCAAGGTGGGGTGTGTGCACACAGAACTTGCATGCATGTGCACAGGTGCACAGGCACATTGCCAGGGTAGGAGGAGAGGCGGGGCCCCTGTGGTTGGAACCCGAGACTGGTGGAAGACCCCAACTGACACTCCTTCCCCGCAGCCCCCAGGCTGGGGCTAGAGGGAACGTGGCTCGGTGGGGATCGCCTGGGATCTATGACCCGCATCCGAGCAGCTCTGGGAAGCTCCCTGGTGCATGACAGGCTGAGGGGGAGGCTCCTGTCCTATTTTCCAGGGCTTCCTCTCTTGCTGCCGTCCTTGCTTCCCTGAGAACCACTTCTGCCACACCTGGGCTTCTTGGCAGGGTGCCCTGCTGGCCTGCGCTGCGGGGCTGGCAGCACAGCGCCCACTGCAGCAAGCCTCTTTCACCGTGTGTGGCTTTGTTGTCGCCTGTCTCCCTGTCCATGTCATTGAACCCCTGGCTCTCCCGTCCCAGGGCTGTGAGGACTTTCTGTCCTGGTTAGGCAGGGTCTGGAGCCCTTGCTAGAGCCAGCCTACTGGTCTCCTAGGCTCAGTTCCTGCTTCTCTAGACTCTTCCTGTTTTTTTTTTAAAAATTTATTTACTTATTTTTATTTTATGTATATGAGTGTTGTGCCTGCATGTATGTAAGTGCACCTGTATTGTACAGTGCCCGTGGAGGTCAGAAGAAGGCATTGGATCCCCTGGAACTGGAGTTGTGGATGGTTGTTAGGGGCCATGGGGATGCTGGGATTCCAACCCAGGTCTTCTGCAAGAGTAGCCAGTGCTCTTAACAACTGAGCCATCTGGCCTCTCTTTCTTCCTTTTTTGTTTTCCTAAAAAAAAATTATGCCAGGCATAGTAGTGCATTCCTTTAATCCCAGCACTCATGAGGCAGAGGCAGGTGATCTCTGAGTTCAAGGCTAGCCTGGTCTACATAGTGAGTTACAGGCCAGCTGGGGTCACAGGGAGACCCTGTCTCAAAAAGACCAAGAACAAAAACAAAAACAAACAAATGAACAAAAAATCAAATTATTTGTGGGGCTGGAGAAATGGCTTAGTGATTAAGAGTACTCTGTGCTCTTGCAGAGTACTAGGGGTTCGATTCCCAGCACCTACATAGCAACTAGCAACCCTCTGTGACTCCAGTCCCAGGGAAATTCAATACCTTCTTCTGACCTCTGTGAGTATTGTATGACATGGGTGGACTTACACATATGTGGGCAATACAGTCACACATAAAATAAAAAAGAAGTTTTTAAAAAAGACAAAAGCAATTGTGTGTGTGTGTGTGTGCGTGTGTGTGCAAGTATATGCCACAGTCTACATGCAGAGATCTGCGGACAGCTTGTGGGAGTTGATTTTTTCCTTCTGCCGTGTGGGTTCAAGGATCAAACTCAGGTTGTTCTGTTTGACCACAAGCTTCTTTACCCCATGACCCATTTCACTGACCTGATCTGTCCTCCAACCTCTCTGCTTGACAGCCCTGAGCCTGGCCCAGGAGCTTTAAGGACCAGTGCCCTACTGGTATCTAATTTTTCTGCTTCCAAGAGGGCAGTAGCCTCTGGGCCTGGCCTGCAGGGTGCCACCCAAGGGTGGGTGTGGAGTGCAAGGAAGTCCTGGTGGAATTGGACTAGAATCCCAGATAGGGCTGTGAGTAACTGCATTGCTGGGCTGTGAGAGATCTCTGTGAAGGTCCCGGGAGGAAGCTAGGCCATGCCACACAGGACATGCTGTCCAGGCATGTCTTCCAGGGGTCCTCTAGGGCACAGCAGGGAAAGCAAGCCTCCGGGCTCCTTCAGGCCCAGATGGCTTCAGGAGCAGCTCCAACATGTCCTGGTCTGGGCAGGGGGCCTGGGAACATGGCCAAGGACTCGGGAGGCAGAGTCTGCAGACTTGGGCAAGGTGGGACATGTCTTCCTTAAAATAGGTTCTGTTTCCACTTTTCAAAGTCAACTAGGAGGGTAGGTGTGGAGGCAAAAGAAGAGAGGCTCCGAACAGGGGAGCTTCTGGGCCAGGGATGGCTGGAACCCAGAGTCCCCTGAACGGGACGGTGGTGGGGGAGATAGGCAGAGAGGCCTGTGACACACTGCTCAGGCCTGAGTGGGGCAGGAAGGGAGAGAGTGTGAGGTGACAGGGGCAAGGGCCTGCAGGGCACCCCATCTGTTTTCCTTCAGTCCAGGGGCTCCGGAGGCCAGCACCCCCTGAGGGGTCCTGCTCTTTCTTTGATTACTTCTCAACAGAGGCACCTACCTCCAGGTCAGGATTCTTGTCTGCTCTGCTCAGTGATGTCCCCAGCACTTGGCACCCGATGAATGGGAGGTTCACCATACAGTTGTAATGAATGAGGGACCATGACAGCCTGAAGGACCCCCTGCCCCAGGACTGAATGCTGTTGAGCGAGGGACTGACTGGCCCTGCCCGTGGAATCTGGTGGTCATCACTTCAGAAAACACGGACTAAACATTTACCAGTGTGTGAGAGGTGTCACGTCACCTGCCCCATCTCACCCCCAATTGGTTGGAAGTGGGGGCGGGACATTTGTCCGTGAGGAATACGGTGGTAGGATGGGCGGAAGGGAAGAGAGGCGAGGAGTCGGCAAAGAAAGCAGGACCCCTCAGAGGGTGCGGACCCCGGAGCCCCTGGATGAAGGAAAACCTGACATTCCTGCTCATCTTCCCCTCCCAGACCCCTCCTCAGACCCATTCTCTCTCCTGCACCACCTCAGAGCTGTAATGATAAAGGCTGGGACAATCCACTCAGCCAGGCCTGCAGGCTGTCTATGTAGCATGATATAGAAGTGGGCTTCAGGGTCCGGGAGCTATGGGCCCTAAGTCCCTTCTGCAGCTTCTCAGAGGGCGGGAATGGTACCCTACTCCCCTGTAATACTGCTCACCCCCTTTGAGGCCATGGCTAGGTAGAGGGCTGGCTGTAGACGCAACCCTTGTAAGAGAATCAATCTCAATCCTCACTCTTCACATGTGAACCCCAGAAACGTGCTGGGAGTTGGATGACAGGAGAAGCAGAGCTTCTGTCAGTGGTTGAGGAGGGGCCCGCCTCCCGCTGCTCATCAAAGCAATGAGTGGCAAACTAAACCCTGTGTATCACTCTGATGACACGGGAGAGTCCTGAGCCAGAGCACACATCCTGGAGCCCAGCAAGCGTCACCAGGAGCATGCAGGTTGATGGGATCACAGGCTCAGACCCACAGGCCTCAGGGGCTGCTCTCATGGGTTGAGAAAGGGAGGAGGACTGGCTGCACAGATGTGAGTGTGAGGACTGTGCAGACAGCGTGGAGCTGTGCCTGCACATCTGGGATGGGGGCAAGCATTGATCAGAACAGGAGAGATGAGCCAGGCCATGCACAGAAACCCAGATGAGAGCCTCTGAGTGTCTCAAATCACTCTCAGGCAGGAGAGGAAAGGAACACTTTGGGAATATGTGAAAGGAGAGAGGGCTCTTATCCACAAGTCTGGTGAAGTCTGTTATCAGATGAGAGGCAAGATTTCCAGCACATTGGCTTAAGGCCTTTGGCTCTTCCTGGCTATAGACCTACAGTTTTCTAGGAATCTTACAAAACACTCCATTTAGAGTAAAAGACATGTGCTAACTCCCTTGCACAATCTTAGTGGCTCCTGGTTTTATCCTGCCAGATTAGAGGCTGTCCAAGACACCTCCAGAGCCACACTATAATCTGACTTATAAAAAAAAAGTTAAATAAAAGAAAAAGGAACAGTTTCTTAGTAACCCTTTGAGATGTAAATTGAGAGACACTTAAATCATTTAAGAGTTAATTGGGACTCTCCCTTGAGAAGCCCAACCCTACACTTGGGTTATGTCTTCCCTTTAAAAAAAGGTTTATTTTTATTTATGCCTCTGCGTCTGTGTGAGCGTATGACATGTGTGGGTGTGGGTGGCCTCTGAAGAGGCCGGAGAGGGTGCTGGGTCCTCTGAAACTGGAGTTACAGGTGCTTATGAGCTGCCCAATGTGGGTGCTGGGAACCAAACTCAGGTCCTCTGCAACAGGAGTATATGCTCTTAACTGCTGAGCCATCTCTCCAGTCCCTTGGGTTATGTCTTACTCTTTTCCTGAGTCTCTTTTTCTCTTAACCCTTGTGCTTAAAGTCTATGTTTAAAATGTTTTAATAGGCTGTGTGTCTCCTTTCGGAGGACCAGATCCAGGCTTTCACATGTGCTTGGTTCTTTCCCTGAAAACTTTCCTATTTTTAATAAACTCCAACTCTGTTTCACACTGGCTCATCTTGAGCATCTTTTCTGCATCACGATCAAGGATTCTGTTGAGTCTGGGCTCCTAAAGGATGAAGGAAAGTCCTCAGGTTGGTGTTGGAACCCGCGGAGCTGTGTCTCCATCCCCGCGGCTGCTGACAACATCAGCTCTCTGCCTGCTTCCTCATCTGTCAAATCAGATTCAGAACCTCTACCTCACATCACCTCAGAGTATGAGTGTGCAATGGAGAGTACCTAGCCACTGATTTTTAAGACATGTGGTTTGAATAAATTGCTCGTTTTAAATTGAAGTGGTAAAATGAAATAGTATGACCTTGAGACACTGGGCAGAGAAGTAGGTACTGGTTCCTGTAGGTGTGATTTTGTTCCTATAAGAAAGAGCCGTGAAATATCTGGGGGGATGCAATCATGTCCCAAGACGAACCCTCCCCAAAGGGAAAAGGGGACCCTACTGGGTACACTCTTAAATCTTTTAGACCAGCACCACCATTCACTTTGCAGTCAGGTCAGAGGAGGAGTCCTCTTTGCAGAAAGCAGTCTCCCAGAAGGAGGGCTGCAATGATAGGAAAAACATTGGGCACCAAGGTGCATGGAGACAGAGCTTGATCTGCATTGAAACCCTCGGTGGAACAGCTCCTGGCTGAGCAGAAGGAAAGATCTCCAGGGACACAGCTGGGGGTGGAAGAGAGGCTGCCTGATGCCTGGACCTGACCATGAGAGACTCCAACTAGGCTCTTCATCTTCAAGTGGACACAAAAGGAGCCCTTCTTACTCCATCTGTTTTTTATTTTAGCAAGAGTCTCACTACGTTGGCCAAGTCTTGCTGTGTCAGCCTAAACTCCTGAGCTCAAATGATTCTCCTGTGTCAGCCTCCCAAATAACTGGAACTGTGCGCACATCACTGTGCTGACACAAAACTGCTTCTATTAGTTCCCCCACTGACTGCGAGATTTTCCTCCCAAGAGGATTTTGGGCATCACTGACTTCTCTGGAGCTTTCAACCATATGATTCATTCATCAATGCACCCACCCATGCACCCATGTGTCCACCCATGGATCCGCTCATATATCCATGTATGAATGCATGCATATATCCATCCATCCATCCATCCTTCCATCGATCGATCCATCCATCCATCATTCCATAGATCCATCCATCCATCCTTCCATCCATCCATCCATCCATCCTTCCTTCCATCTTTCCATCCACCCATCCATCCACCCATCCATCCATCCTTCCATCGATCAATCGATCCATCCATCCTTCCATCTTTCCATCCTTCCATCCATCCATTCATCCATCCATCCTTCCTCCCATCCATCCATCCTTCCATCTTTCCATCCTTCCATCCATCCATCCATCCATCCATCCATCCATCTTTCCATCAATCAATCGATCCATCCATCCTTCCATCTTTCCATCCTTCCATCCATCCATCCATCCATCCTTCCATCCATCCACCCATCCATCCATTCTTCCATCGATCAATCGATCCATCCATCCTTCCATCTTTCCATCCTTCCATCCATCCATCCATCCTTCCATCCATCCATCCATCCACCCATCCATCCACCCATCCATCCATCCACCCATCCATCCATCCATCATCTATCCAGCCATCCAACCATCCCTGCATCTATCCACCCACATACTCTTCTCTACCCAGGCAGTGCTATTCAACTTTCCTGATGTCTGTTTATTACTTACTCCCTCACCTGTTTATTTGCTCACTCATTCACTAGCCATTCAATGAGTTACTCACCCATTCATTTATTCTCACTCAGGGGCTCATTCATTCTTCCACTCATTCACCTGCTCGTTCACTCACCTATTCCTTTATTAACTCATTCATTTACTCAGTCTCGTTAGTCAAGATCAACAAAGAGAAGAACATAGATGAATAAAACTAGAATAAATTGCCCAAAGTTATGAGGAAAGCCAACCAGGGGCTGACGCGGCAAGCCACAAGTTCTCACCTTTGGCTTACACACTCGCCAAACCTCTTTGAGGAGGTGACTGTCCAGCGCCATGGATTAAGAGAGGAGGAGGAACTCGGAGTGGAAGGAAGAACCCTGCGGGACAGAGCTTGGGCGTTTGAAAAGCAGTGTTCATCACTGGGTGGAGGGCAGAGATGGGGAGGCCAGCAGACCTGCAAGGGACAAGCTATGTGAGGATCACGTAGTCTACTCTCCTTTCACCCCTGGGGACACCCCAAGGGTCCTGGGAAGGGCATGGCAGATCCATGAGTTACCTCTGCCCCGACACCCTGGGCCTGCCAGAGGACACTGCGGGGACCTATATGAGGTGAGATGTGCCGGGACTACGTCCACACTGTCCTTGCCAGATGTTATGTCAAGCCAGCTAGGCAGCTTAATGGGGCAGGGCTGTGACTGTGGCCGTGGGATAGGAGAGGGTGAGAACTCGCTGAGTCCCGGGAAAAGGCGCCATCGGGAAATTGAGCAAGAAAGCCCGCCTCAAACCCACAACCAAAATATTTCATAAACACCCCGCCTTTTTGTCAAGCAAAGGATACACATAGCCTTTCAACTTGTAACCTGGCCAAGAACAATTTGTGGCAGGAAAGCTTGAGCATTTGTCAAAATAAAATAAAAATGTAAAAAAAAAAAAAAGAAAAAAAAATCCAGAGCGCTTGAGTGTACATTTGGGTGAAAGCAAGCCAAGGGAAAGTTATTTAAGTGGTAAAACGCCTCCGTGCTTCCCTCCTGCCCCCGTGCCGGCCGCCTGGCCCCTCCCCAAGTGCTGAAATCCAGATTGTTGACCTATTTGTTTGGTTAATCTCCCACCAGGGCTGAGGGCTGCAGGCCGGGTTTCTCCTTGCTCACACAGGGATCAGTCGCCAAGAGCCCCCTCCCCACACCCAACTCAGGGCCAGGGATCCTGCACCTGATCCCTGCAGGCTGGCAGAGCTCGCGCTTTCCCTGATAGACTGCGGCTTTTGTGCACCAGGAGACCCCAGCTCCTAAAGAGCACCCAAGTTGACCCCTCAGCATCCCTCGCAGTCATGAAGGTGTGACCTGGGAGCTGAGACTTCATGGGAATGTTGGGCTGGGACTGGGTCTGCTGTGGTGACTGAGGATAGCAGCGGCAACGTCAGGAAGGTTTGGGTTTGAATTTCAGTGTGTCCAGGGTCAGATGTGTAATGAAATCTATGTACCTCAGGCTCTCATTTGCAAAACGGGGATGATGCTAAGTCCGGTGGCATCGGAGGGGGGACTGAAGAGGCTAACAGGCGAGGGAACAGGTCGCCTCGGGGGTCTTGTTCCCTGCGATGGGCCGTAAACAGCTCCACTCGATGGCTCTGCTCACCTCAGGAGAAGGAAGTGAGTTCAAAGAGAAAAATCCCAGCTCAGTGTCAGGCCGGTGGCTGTTAGCTCCATTGGTGCTATGTGACTCACCCAGGCTTTTCTCTGTCAGATTTTCTGTGGTATAGTGGTGCTGGGGCTGCAACCTAAGGCCTTGCTCATGCTGGGCAAGCCCTCTACCACTGAGTTACATCCCCAGACAAAATTTCACTAAACATATTGAGTATGGGGCTAGAGAGATAGCTCAGCGGCTAAGAACACCGTCTGTTCTTGACAGCTGTCCATAACTCCAGTTCCAGGGGATCCAACACCCTCTTCCGTTCCTCAAGGGTACTGGACGACATGGGTGCATTAACACACCTATAAGCAATATGCTCTCATACACATAAAAATTACCAAAAAAATTGTGTGTGGTGGGGAAGGCCAGAAAGATGGCTCAGTGGGTAAAAGTAGTTTGCACCTGCCTGACCAGCAGAGTGGGGTCTCCAAAGCCAGATACAGGGGCTGGTGGGGTGGCGTAGCAGTAAAAGCATTTACTGCCCAGCCTAGGGATCTGAATCTACCTGATTGAAGGTGAGCGCTGACCCCTGCAAGTTGTCCTTTGACATCCCCACCCCCACGACAAATAAATAAACACAAATGTTGCAAACAGCTGGCTGCAGTGCTGTGCATCTATGTCAGAGACGAGGCAGAGGCAGGAGAGGCTCTTGGGTGAGCTGGCCTTGAGTACAAACACACAGGGCAGAAACCAGACAGATCCAGCCTCGGCAAGGCGGAAATCGAGAACTGACTCCTTAGAGTTATTCTTCCACTTCCACGCATGGCACCACAGCAGGCATGCACCCACAGACGTGCATACATCTCACACGCACACACACACACATACACAAAATGTATGCGCGTGCATGTGCATGCAGGTTCAGAGGCCAGAGGTCCTCTAACATTCTCTACCTAATTTTTCAAGGCAGGCATGAAGCTCGACCCACCTGTTTGGCAAAGGGGAAAGATGGACAGTGAGCCCCAGGGTCCATCCTGTCTCTGTCCCACAATGGGTGCGTGCCATTGTGCCTGGCTTTGTAAATGGGTACTGGGGATCGAACACAGGACCTCATGCTTGCACAGCAAATAATTTATTCTCCGAGCCATCTCCACAGCCCTGAGACTTCATTTTGACTTAACAGAGATGGAAGGAAGGTATTTCAGGGCACTGTTGGCCCATTTCTGCAAATGAGCTCCCTGCACGTGCGTCGTACCTTTCCCCATGGCCCTGATGCTCCTGTCTTGCAGGTGAAGTAACCAAGCTCAGCAAGTTCGTGGCTGTGATGGTTAGTTGTAATTGTCAACTGGACAGGATCTAGAATCACCTGGGAAGAGTGGCCCATTGACAGATAGTCTAGCTCAGGCTGGCTTGTGGGGCTGTCTGGAGAGATCGTCTTCATCATGTAAGGCCTGCCCACTGTGGGTGGTGCCATTCCCTGGGCTCGGGACTGAATGAAAAGCAGCACACCAAGCTCCGTGTACACCCCCCACTGTCTGCTCCCAGCGCTGTGTGACCAGCTCTCCCAAGCTCCCGCCTCTGTGGCTTTCCTGTCATGATGGACTGCACCCTTGAACTGTGAGCTGAGATAAGCCCTTCCTCCCTTAAGTGCTTTCGGCAGGGTGTTTGATCATCTCAGCAGGAAAAGTATCTAAGATGATGACATAGTTGGTAAGCTCACCTTTTTTCCTGGATAGACGGAGCCAGAAAGCCTAGGTGTCTGATACCAGGTCAGAAGGTTTCTTTGATGGCTGAGCCTTACATGGGCTGGACCAGACTCGGGGAACGGACAGGTGACCACAGCACTGGAACCACAGCTGACGGTGACAATTTTGTGAGCAGGTGCCTTGTGAAACCCTTTCTATACTTTCCCGCTGTAGGCTCACCTACAACCCCACAGACAGATGAGGAAACTGAGGCAAACAGGGAAAATTGTGCCATTCACTCCTGAGCTTCTGGAAGCATTTTCCTCCAACGACTCCGTGCTGCCAGCAGAGAACTGGGTGCATGGTCTTGGCATGTGCAGACACGTGATGCCCAGACACCCTATTCTATTTGGGGTCTCTGGTCCTCACCCTTCCCCAGAGGGATCAGACCATGAGAGCCAAAGGCCAGACACAAGCCTGACTCACCTGTGCACACAGGAAAATAGTTTCATAGGGTTTGGGGGTTGAGATCTGTATAAGGTAAAAGAACTTCCAACCTGGTGGTCCCTGGAGGTCCAGAGAGCTTCCTGGCTGGGATGGAAGAGGAGAAAGGGGTGACACTACTTCAACAGAGGGGGAGGAGGTTGGCGGGGTCCAGAAGTGACAGACTACCCCCTCTGACCCAGTGCTGTCCTGCATTCTGCTGCAACTCCGGCTCCCTGCTTCCCCCACTCTCCCGACCCTGCCTGCCTCGCCAGCCCCTTCCAGACCCCTTGAGACTGACGTTCAGCCCGTAGCTGGGACCTGGTCCACCCTCTGAGGACTCAGATGAGCCCCTTTCTCTCCAGGTACCAGGCATCTACCTGGGTGACAGGAGCCTCCGATGACACTTGAGGTGATACAGGCCAGGGACCGGGACACAAATCAGAGGCGTTGTTATCGTTATTCTTACTACATGGGATAACTGGTTGGACAACATTTTTCTCCATCTACCCCTGGGCTCTGCAGAAACTGGCTTCCACCTGGGCCAGGAATGGCTCAGGACACAAACCAGGACAGCTCTGCCCCGCCTCGGCTCCACCTGGCAGCTGGGTCTTTGAGACCCTACAACTTGCTTTGTCCGGGGCAGCTCTTGGCCTTGCCGGGGTGAAGGAAGTGGTGAGTCCAGGCTGAGTCAGCCCTTGGCAGCCCTCCCGCCGGGTGGCTAAGCCAGCAGCTTCACCCTGCAGTGGGCTCCGGTTTCTGCCTTCACCTCCTTTTGCATTTCCAAACCGTGAGGAGCTGGTTCATCCCAGTCTTGCCGTGGTGACCATCATTAGCTGGAGGTGGGGCTCCCAGTAGGGACAGATGTTGTGGGGTGCTTGAGGTTTCAGGGAAAGAGGAAGGTTCCCTCAAAGCCTGGAGCCCAAGGGTGGTGTTGGCGCAGAGCTGGGGAGACAAGTGTGCACAGCGCCACCTAGGTCCTGACCGGGGCAGAGCAGCCCATCTTCCATCTGTAAAAAAGCGTCTTGCTCCTTGCAGAGGGGCCAAGAGCCTGCAGTGGGACATTACCTGTGAAGAGCCTTGCCTAAACTCTGGTGCACAGGGTGTTTTTAGTGGCCCGTGGATCTCTGTCTCTCTTCTTTTACAAAAAGTCATAGGATGCTAGAGGCCTGGGGAAGAAACCCACAGCCTGGAAGAGTCAGGAGTTTTTGGAAGAAAGACAGGGCATTAGAGTAGGGTTTTGAGGTGTGTGTAAGAGTTTCCCAGGACTCCATGAAGACAAGAAACAATCTGCTATGGGATTATGGTCTGTTAGGAAGCTCGGGAGATATTCTTTGGTGGGTGGTCAGCATTCTTGGCAGGAGAGGAGCAGAAATGGGTAGTATGATGTTACAGGTAGAAGAGATGGTGATGTCTTCTCCACCTGCCTTGCCACCAGGCTTTGAAAAGCTGGTGGCTCCTGGAGGACAGTGTGCACCCCAAGAACAGTCTGCTGGTTTGCCTACCTTGCTTTCTGTTTAAAGCTCAAGAGAAAGATTGGAGGGTACCCCTGGCAGGAGGGTTAGAATCCTGGTCTTTGGAGTGGGGGCTGACTCTCTGCTCTTCTCAGGGAATCAAGCACAAACTAAAATACTTTATCCGGCCTGCCTGCACCCTTCCCTTGGACTCTGTTCATGTCTGAGACCTGGGAGAGCTTCAGAATGCTTCCAGGAGGAATGACGACCCAAACAGAGGTCGCCATTGCCTGGGTGGTGCCTGAGACGTGCTTCTTCCTGGCTCCCCTCTCAGCCTCTGAACAGAACCGTGATGTTGGCTCAGCTGGGTCTAACTCTCTGGAGACAGAGTTTCTTCCCAGGGGAGCTGGGGCAAGACAGGAAAGTGGGGATATCCTGCAGTTCTTCCAGCCACCGCGTGTGAATGTTGACTGATCCAGCTCACAGTCAGTGCCAAGGCAACACTGAGCCTTTCCCCGTCCATTACTGTTCCACAGCTCTCTCACAGTGGCCCACGCTGCAGATGAGAAAACCTCCCAACTCAGAGGCTGATCACTTGATTCTGACTCGCAAGGGGCAAGACTGAGATCTGAACCCAGGTTAACTGGGTTCTGACATTGGTAACTGCCTGGCTGGGAAACCCTACAGAGCCCATGCCGGGTTGATGCTGGAAGAGCACGCTGTCTGCCTCACATACCATTGCTACCCCATCAGACATACACTGTGGTGGTCTGGCCCTGCAATTCCAGCACTTGGGAGGTGGAGGCAGGAGGATCACAAATTCAAGGGCCAGCCTGGATTAAATAGAGAGTTCTAGGCCGGCCTGGAGGTATATAGCCAGCAATAATTTAAAAAAAAAAAACCACAAAGTAAACTAAAGCAAAAATTGGACCCATCTCATACCTATTGAAATGCATCAACAAGGGAACCCTGGAGCTGAGGGCACTGGAAAGTGTGCAGCCATTGCAGAATCCAGATCAAAGATTACACTACTCTGTGACCTGCCAATTCTATTTTTAGAATTGAAAGCAAGATCTTAAAGAGAACCATGTACAGCCCCATTTAGCCTGATCCCCAATCACCAAAAAGGAGAAGCAACCAAGGCATCCATTGGCAGGTGAATGGGTAAGCAAAATGTGGTATGTCCATTAAAAAGAATATTACTCAGCCTTTAAAAAGGAAAATTTGACACATACTACAATAGAGGTGAGACCTAAGAGCACAGTGTTAAGTGAAGCAAATCCATCACGAAAACAAACATGGAGTGACTCCATATGCATGAGGTACCTAGAGAGTTAGGTCCCAGAATAGAAGGCAGGGAGGATTAGGGGGCAGAAGGATGGGGAGTTATGTTCTGAGTTCAGTTTCTCTTATGGAAAGTGAGAAAGTTCTGAAGATGATATGAGAACTCCTTAATGACATTGGACTGTGCACCTAAAAATGCATCTGATGGTAAACTTGATGTCAGGTGTTTTTCCACAATTAAAAAAATACATCTGGTCACCTTTCCTTCTTGGTCAAGAGTTTGGATATTTTGCTAAAAACAACTGGAATCTACAGGCGGTACATAGAAGACCAATGACCTACATAGTTCGGCGTGAGCATTCAGGGGCTGTGTGGAGAAGGGATGTTTGTGGGCAGCCAATGGTCTGAGAGAGAGAAGGTGACAAGGACCAGGACACAGCAGAGAAGTGAATGCCCCGGAGGGAAGGAGAACGCATGGAGGACAGACAGATTGCAAAAAGAAAGTGTCACTCAAGGGCATCAGAGGAGGACTCCCCAGCATGAGGATTCTGAGTTCCCCATGGGGCAGCTCAGCACAGCTGGATTGATGGCCACAGGGTTGGGGACCAGAGGTGTGCACAGACAGTCTGACCATCATGTCTCCAGGCTGGACCAGGCAGCTGAAGGCTTGGCAGCCCCCTCTAGTCTGTATTCTCTCTGGGAACCAGTCCAGGCAGATGATCCCTCTCCCCACGACTCGGTCAGGAGTGAGCACACTGGGGTTCTGAGTGGCTCTCCCCCCGGGAACCCCTGTGTCATCAGAGAACAGGTCAGAGGAGGATGTCGTTTGCCATGACCGCTGTTACCATTTGGGTGTCTCGGTGTACCTGAGTGATTGGAAGGGAAAATTTCCCCTCAGTCGCACAGCTGGGGAAACTGAGGCTGATTCTTACTGGGGAGTCATCCTTGGCTTCAAAACTTGGGGAGGAACTGAAGTGGGGGAGTAAGGGAGGGACCAAGCTGAGGGGAGCGGGCTGAGCCATGTGGGGTGAGGCAGGTGGTCACAGTGAGGAGGAGGGCAGACTGATATCCCCAAGGGCGGGGAGGCCACGTCCCTCTGTCTCCAAGCACAGGACAGAAGTTCCTGAACTTCCTTCCTGGGTGCCCCTGAGACCCCCACAGGGCCATATCCTTGAATGCTGCTCCAGCCACAAAGAGAATTTAGAGTCTGCGAAGTGGACCCGGGGGAGCTGGAATCAGGGCTCCACGCCACGAGGACTCACCACTCACATCTGCTGTCCTCCCCTCCACTTCGGGCTGGTCTCATTCTCTCCCTTCTGTGGTGTAGGGAACGTGGCCACCATCAACTCAGCTTGCCAACCTTGGCAACCCCAGTCCAAAGCAAGAGAACTGCCTTCTCTGCTTCTCCCAGACAGGTTCTGAGGGAGGGTTGACCTTGTTCGAGTGATGTGACCCCTTCTGGAACTATCACTGCTGTCAGGGAAGCAGAAGACTGAAACTGATCAAGTCTGGGGCTGTGGACAGGAATGGAGGTTCTGTGATTGACTTCTGGGGGAAGAGGAAGTCTCCAAAGGGGCCTATACGGGACAAAGGTGGGTATGCGGGATGCTGGATATGACAGAGCAGGTGCTGCCTTCCCAGCCACCAGCACTGCTGTCACCAGCCAGTGTTTCCTAGGTGCCAGGAGGGGACAGGACCTATGAGTCCATCTCTCCATCTGTCTCTCCACCTATCCAGTCATCCATCTATCCATCCACCGATCTGCCTGTGTATCCCCGAACCATCCACCCTCCCACCTATCGATCACCATCTACCCATCCACCTATACATCTATTTATTTGATTCATCTACCATATATCCATCTGCTGTCCATCCGTCTATCCATCCACTTATTCACCATCCATCCATCCATCCATCCATCCATCCATCCATCCATCAGTCTGTTCATTTGATTCATCCCCTCATGCCCCCATCACCCGTCCATCCATCTACATACCCAGCACTTCCACTGCCCCCAACTCTGCACCAGGCCTTGAGCCAGAGACACAATGTGGAGACTAGTGCTTGGGGTTTCACAGATGAGAACCCAAGTCCTAGTTTGGTCTTGAGGAAGAACCTTCAAGCAGCCATGCTGTCTTCTTAGGATTCAGATACTGATACGGAAGGACAGGGTTCTCAGAGCACAGCCAGCTATCCAGATGGTCAAGGAGGGCTCCCTGGAGGAAGGGGAAGCTTAGTGGAGACCTATAGAAGAGTACAAGGTGGCCAAGGTGACCACCAACAAGTCGTTTCAGGAGTTTCTTTCCTGCGGGTCTCATGGTAACATGGGAAGCAGGACTCGAACTATTTGTCTCTCACTAAGCCAGGCTAGGGGCTCAGAAGAACAGATGCCACAGGTCCCAGGCCTGTCACTTACTGTCCACAGTGCCAGCCTAGGAGGTGGTCCTCACAGCGCCCCATAGTGCCCCTGCACTGCCCTCGTCCCAGGGGAATTCTCTTGCTTGGAGTCCCCTGGTCAGAATAGACAGAGCTATGGGGAACCAGCCAGGAAGAGGAGTGGGCAGGATGATGTTCAGACAGGAAATGAGGTCAGAGATGGGGCTTAGGGTCTGCTTTGGACACAGGCAAGTCCCTGTCCCAAGCCTCTGTTGGTACCTGCATTTGGATGGGAGGGACGCAAAGGCCTGGACAAGGTGCCAAGCCAGTTCTGCCACCTTAACCTGGGTGGCCACAGCTTTGGGGACCGTGGGGTGCTGTGGATATGATGTTGTCCTGGGTGCTTGGCTTTCTGCCGTTCCGTCTGCGGCTGTGAGTCATCTTTAAGGCAGTGGTGACCGCTCCGTGCCCCTGGCTCCCCCGGGCCCTATGACCCTGGGCAGCTCTCAGGGCCGGGTCGTCCCAGGCGGGCCCAGCACTGGAAATTGCGATACTGGCCCAGTACAGGCAAAGGAAGTGGTGGGGAGAGCCGCTGAGTGATGAGCCCCCAGCCAGGCTCCCCCTTGTGGGTCACCCGCTATCCAGGGCTAGCCCCTTCCTGCACTTTCTCCTCCTACACATTCCCCAGCCAGGAGCAGAGCGGAGCTGCTGGGGACCAGAGGCTCCAGGCCCTCTCGGATCTTGCCTCTCTCTAGCCGGTGGCTTTTGTGCGGTTCAAATGGGAAACTTTGTCCCCACCCCATGCTGCTGTCTCCCTTCCCAGAGGGGGAAACTGAGGCTCAGGAAGCTCCTTGGCCAGGATTTGGACTCAGTTCCATGGGATCCCAGGCTAGTGCTCAGCTGGCTCCTTGGGAGTAAGTCTTGATAATAGTGTGACTAATAAACAACTCAGCTAGCAAAGCCTCAATCCTGTGGTCATTACAGCTGCATCCAGGGCCCAAGTTATCGAGCTGGCTACAGATGGGGCTCAGAGGAGAGGAGGCTGCAGGGTTACACCCAGCACAGAGGAGCCGAGCTGAAGTGAGCACCCCACCCCCACAGGCTACGTGGGAGAAGAGCCTGTCTTGCCCTGGGGCTGTCCCCACTCCAACCCCACTGGGTCTGTGCTCCCTAGTGGCAGTCCAGCCCTCAGCCTTTGCCTCAGTGGGCGTTCATCCCCCTCCCAATTCATCTTCTAAAAGGACGGACTTCAGGGTACATTCTATGGTCCAACCCCAGCCAGGTCGGGGAGGGGGTGCCTCCTTCCTGGATGGACGAGGTGGGTGCAGGGCACACGGACTCTCACTGCACCCTGCCCTGCGTGGTTTTTATACCTTTGGCTGGCCCTGTAGGGCATCACTAATCAGTCAATATCCTTGATTTAGTCATCACCAATTAACCTGTGGATGTACTTGATCTAGGGTGGTTGTTGAGGGGTTCCTGGTTCATCACAAGGCCTGAGCTGAGGAATCACAGGGACGTTCCATTCAAAATGCAGTGCACACCATTTGTGAGATGCCTGAGACATGGTAAAAATTATACTACAGACAATGACCACGTGTGTGCACATATGTACCTATGTGCTTGTGTGGGCTAAGCTGATGTTGATATCTTTGCTTTATCTACCATGAGGTTCAAGGTTGAAGCTGGGACACACGCCAGCTTCTCTAATCCAGCTTCCTTTTCTCGTCCCTCAGTTCCAGATCAGAATCATTTATTGAGCACCTACTATATGGCAGGCAAGATACCAGCCTGTTTTAACTTTCTCATCTCCTTTGTACCAGGTAGGAACTGACCTTCTGAACAGGAAGACGCTGCCTCATGGATCCTATGGATTAGTAATGTCTGCTCTAGGCCCAAGAAGTGTGCTGATATGTGGCTTCGTGTCTGACTCCAGTTATGCAACATTTAACATTGTATGTGTTTAGGCTTTCTATTTAACCATGGATCATTTCGTCAGTTACCTTTAAACCATTAGAGCAAGACTTTGTATAAATAAATAAATAAAAGTAACTCATTATAAATAAATATTGGGTGATTTGACGTTGGTTATCTTCTGTCAGTAAAAACCTATAGAGGTTATTAAGGAGGCTGAGTCAGGTTCAAGGGCTGGACCACCATTAGCCTAGAGAGCACTTTTGTATGAGTGAGGGAAGATCACGGCTTGGAGCTGAGGCAGCTTGTGTTTCAGCACTCTCCATCTCCTTGCTCTGAGAGCTCTTGTTTAGTAGACAACCTGAGCAACCACACATGTGCTCGGTGCCCTGCAAGCTGCACAGTTACATCCTCCACTCTGAATCCAGTGCTCACTTTACCTCATGCAGTACACAAACCAACCACCTCCTAGAACTTGGGCAGCTATTCCGGTTCCAGGGTAACTGGCATTTGATTTGAGGCGACATGAGGGGGAGAAGGAAGAACGGCACTAACAACTCAGCCTGTGTTTGTGCCACAAGTGGGCCAGATTCCTGCTGGTGCTGTTGGCTGCAGCCAGATTCCGGTGTGAGTCCCAGGCTGTGAATAATCTCAGTGAAGGGGCCCTTTGGGACCTGCTGGATTCTGCCCAGGCTGGGGCCTTGGCCGCTGGAGATTCGGGGCGAGGCCGGCTTGGCACTCATCCCACTCACCTTCCGTTGGGACTAGAGGGGCTTGGCCTTGTGCACACGGCTGTCACTTGGGCCTCACATAGGATGCTTGAAAAACATCTTCTGAAAGCAGAGAACGTGTGAGCCGTCAAGAGGGAGGGTGTGGATGGAGAGCGGTCCTCGGAGGCGGGAGATTTACTGCGTTCATTTGGCCAGGCCGGAGGACATCAGGAGGCCCAGGGTGAAATGCCTTCCGGAGGTCAGCTTGCTATTTCGGTGTTCAAAGTCACTGTCAGAACGGCAGCACCACTGGGGCTAGTTCTACCTACCACTCTGCCTCTGATTAGTGAAGAAGCAGAGGCCTGGGATGGGGACCATTTGCTGAAACCTGTCAGACTGGGTCTCTAGACATTGCATCAGAGGCTGAGCATGGGTCCTGGGCCACTCGGCCTCTTTCTCTGGACCATTGCTTTTTACCTGTCTTTATGACTGTTCAAGATTTATTTTTTATTTTATGTGTACGTGTGTGCCTGAGTGTATGTATATGTACCATGTGCCTGTGGAGACCAGAAGAGGGCATTAGATCCCCAGGAACTGGAGTTACAGGTGCTTGTGAGGTGGGTGCTGGGAATTGAACTTAGGTCCTCTACAAGAGCTGTCAGTACTCTTAACCACCAAGCTATCTCTCCAGCACCATGTGTGGCTGCCTTTTACACATCAGGAAACTGAGGCTCAGAGAGCCTGGCTCCCTTGCTAAAGGTTACACAGCCCCATAAGTAAGAGGAGACAAAATGTCAGAGTTGAAGTGAGACAGATTTGGGGATACTGTCAGGGTGTGAACTAGGACTTCCATTTCCTTGCTTCTAAAGCTGGACTAAGGACTCCTGTTCTGCCAGAACTCCTGGCACTATATTAACCGTATTCAGGTCAGCCAGGCTGACCCTGTTAAACATGCTTAGCAGTTACAGCCAACATTGGAGGGCATGGCTTCCAGCATTTGATTTCTGCATCCTTTGAGGCAAGAAGCCCTGCCTTTCATGGGCCACCGAGGTGGTGGTGATGGGAGCAGATGCTAAGGCCTCCTCTCCTTCTGCTGAAATAAGCGGGGCCACAGAAGCCCCACCCAGCACTGCCCTAGCCCCTCTGACCTGGACTCTGCTGTGTCTTTGCATTGTGGTGGGACTGAAGGTGATGGCAGACACCGCTGGGAAATGTGGCCGCTGCTGTTGGTCTTGTGGTTGCATCTCTACCTGGATCCTCCATTTCCTTCTTGTCACCAAGCACATGTTGGTTTAGTCACACAGGGGACAGTGTGCTGGAACGCAGCTCTGTGCCAGGGCAGCCTGTGGGTGTATTAGTTATTCCTCTGTTGCTATGATAAAACCCCATGAATGGCACAACTTATAGAAGAGTTTATTTGCCTTACCGCTCCGGACGGATGGGAGTCCATTGTGGTGGGGAGGCAGCTGGAGCAGAAAGTGAGGGTTCACGTCTTCACACACAGGAAGCAGAAACTGGAAATGGGTCAGGGCTGCAAGTCTTAAGGCCCGCCTCCTAAACCTTCACAAACACTGCTACCAATTGGGACCAAGTGTTCAAACAGATGAGCCTATGGGGGACATTCTCGTTCAAACCACCACAGTGGTTTTCCCATTGTCCTTACAGCAGTGTGAGGACCCACCTTCGTTCGTGCTGCCCGAGGCTCAGCTCCAGAGTCAGGCAGGTACAACCTGTTGTTCCACACTGGCCACATGGTAGCTGTGCAGCAGGCCCAGAATGACACTGTCCACAAGGAGGGGCCAGCCCAAACCAGGGTGGAGCTTCAGGACTGGGAGTTGTTCTGTGGAGGACCTTGCTAGAGAGGGACACCAGAGCCACAGGGCACAATGGGGCAGATCGCCCTCCCTCTCTTTCTCTCTTTGGTTTTCATGACAGGGTCTCTCTGTAACCACAGCTGGTCTGGAACTATGTATATAGACTAGGCTGGCCTTGATCTCACAGAGATCCGCCTACCTCTGCCTCCCGAGTGCTGGGATTAAAGGCCTGTGCCACCACATTCAGCTTTTTCTTTCTCTTTTTTGAGACAAGGACTCATGTCAGTTGGGACAGGCCTGTTGGTATCCGCAGGACTTTTGCACTGATGTAACTCCAACTTTAGCACAGTCTGGGGGCTGACACCACATCTGTTCCATGAAGAGCATAGGAAACTGTGGCCGAGTGATGATCTCGTCCTGTCCCAAGTGTTTGTCCTCTGGTAGACTGCTCCAAATTACTGCACACTCGGGAAACAGAGTTCATACCAGGCCTAGCAGTCAAAGGCTTGTTATTGGGGACAAGAGGCAAAGCCCTGGGTCCAGACCTTCAAGGACTCTGGTCACAGGGATGACATGATATGTAAAATCTCCTGGCCTGGGTCTGTAGCAGAGACTGGACAGTGTGGACACCAAACAGAAAAACGAAAGTAGTATGCCTGCCAACCTACCTGGAGGAAGGGGGAGAAGATGGACACAGGAAAGTATGGCCAGCAGAGAGAGGGACACTATCCTTAACCCATGAAGACAGAGTGTAAGCGTGCTGTGTGGATGTGGAGGGATAAATAGAAGAACTGGCCTTTTGAACTGAAGATCTTTTGCTTCAATATTCTTGTTCCAGCTCACCCTTACCAGCTATGCCATCCCAGGCCAGCTAGCATGCTCAGCCTCAGTTTCCTCATCAGGGAAAATCAACCAGCCAGGATGAAGGATGATCACTGATGCTAGAGAAGTTTCTTCACTGCTGTCCTAGTTAGCTTTCTATGGCTGTGATTAACACCATGACCAAAAGCGACTTGGGGAGGAGAGGCTCAATTTGACTGACAGGTGACGGTCCATCATCATCCAGGAAAGTCCGCACAGGAATTCAGGGCAAGGAACCCAGAGTCAGGAAGTAAACAGTACTGGCTCGCTTCCCTTGGTTTACTCAGGTACCTTTCTTTTTAAAAATTTTATTTATTAGTTTTTATTTCATGTGTATGAGTGTATGGCCTGCCTGGATGTAAGTGCACCCGTGTCGTGCAATGCCTGCAGAGGTCAGAAGATGGCATAAGACGGTATCAAATTTCCCTGGAACTGGAGTTACAGATGATTGTTAGCTACCATGTGGGTGCTGGGAATTGAACTCCGGTTGTCTGTAAAAACAGCCAGTGCTCTAAACCACTGACCATCTCTCCAGCCCCAGCTGCCTTTCTTATACAGCCCAGGTCCACCTGCCTAGGAATGGCACCGCCCACAGTGGGCTGGACCCTCCTTCATCAATTAGCAATCCAGAAAACATCCCACAGACAAGGCTATAGGACAGTCAGGTGGAGAAAATACCTCAACTGAGCTTCCCTGTTCCCAGAGGTGTCTAAGTTTGTGTCAGGGTGACAGAAACTAATGGTGCATCTTCACTGTCAGCCTGACTGGATTTGGAATCACCCAGGAAGCCTGCCTAAGGGTGCTTCTGGAGAAAATTAACTGGGGAGGCAAGGCTCAGCCTGTGCGTGGAACACACCATCTAATATGCTGAATAAAAAAGTGAAAAAGGAGGACGCGAGCTGAGCACCAGCACTCGTCTCTCTTGTTTCCTGACTGTGGATGTCTCGTGACCAACTGCCTCATGTCCCCGCCACCATGATGCGCAGTCCCTGCAACTGTGAGCCGAATCACCCTCCCTCCTAAGTTGCTTTTGTCAAGTGTTTTTGTCACCACCACAAGAAAAGTCACTAATTTGTCACCCATGACATGCTATAAAATGGGCCGAGGCACTGACTGCTCAATCCATAATTATCAGGGACAACAGAGGTGTGAGACCCGAGGGGACAGGATACCCCTGGGAAATTTGGCAGAGAAACAAATTGAAGCAAGAGCATGTTCTGTAGAACGTCCCCAAGTCAGGCTCTGAATTCATGTCCTTTGTCAAATCCTTAGGACGCTAGAGTCTCTCGTAGCACAGGCTGGTCTCGAACAACCTACGTAGCTTGGGATGACCTTAAATTCCTGGTCCTCCTGCCTCCACCTCCCAAGTGCTGGAATTATAGGCATGGACCACCATGTCCTATTTACAGGGGCTGAGGATGGATCTCAGGGCATCGTGCATGCTAGGGGAGCATTCTACCCACTGAGCTGTGTCTCTGGCCCCTTTATGACACTTGCAAGGCAGAATGGTTATTGTCACAATCATTTCATGCATGAGGACCTGGTAGTTTGAATATGAACTGTCCCCACAGGGCTCATGTGCTGAGTGCTCGGTCCTCAAGCTGGTGGCACTGTTTTGAGATGTGCTGGAAGCTCGGAGTGTAGGCCCAGCTGCAAGCTGGGAGTCACTGGGGAGGACGGTCCCTGGGATTGTGCCTTGTTCCAGCATTTCTCTGTCTTTCCCTGTCTCTGTCTCTCTGTGTCTCCCTCTGTTTCTGTCTTTGTCTTTCCATCTCTCTCTTTAATCTCTCTCTGTCTCTCTCTCCATCCTTCTCCATATCTCTCTGTTTCTCTTTCTCTTTCTCCATGTTTATCTCTCTGACTCTGTCTTTATCTCTGTCTCTCTAATGTTGTCTCCGTCTGTCTCTATCTCTGTCTCTCTTCGTCTCTATTTTTCTGATGCTGTCTCCTTATCTCTACCTGTCTATCTCCATGACTTTCTGTTACTCTCTCTCTCTCTCTCTCTCTGCCCGTCTCTGTGTTTTTCCATCTCTGTCTCTGACTCTCTCTGCTCTCCTGCTCTCCCCTTCTCTGCTTCCTGTCTGCTTCACTGTGAGCAGCTCCTCCTCACACTCCCACCCCCTCAGGCTCACAGCAGTGTAGCTAGTGACTTCAGACTGAGCCCTCTTAAGTCCAGGAGCCAAAATGAGCCCTTCCACTCCCTTTTAAGAAGTGTTTCATTAGCGTGTCTTAACTATACATACTAACAAGTTCTGCTATGACATTTTCATACATGTATATACTATGTGTTATCATGTCCCCCCTCCTGCTTCTGAGCTAGGCCCCCTTTTCCTCTCTCTCTTCCTCTCTGTCTCTATCTCTGTCTCCCTTTGTGTGTTTTAGACACACACACACACATACACACACACACATACACACACACACACACATGCATGCACTCAGAGTTTCATCAGATTGTTTACAGGATCATAGCTGAAGGGACGTTTAAATTGTACCAGTGTCTTGTTGGAGCAATGACACTGACCCAAGGAAAAGGAGGCCCAGAGACACTACTGGCTCAGGGTCCCACAGCTGGCAAGAAGCTTGCTCTTTAATAACCAAAGATCGAGATTCCCAACACTTCAAGTGGGTTTTCTGAGGGAGGCTGGACTGAGGTGAAGAGCGTCTGCTTTGTATCTCAGTCTCTGACTCCTGAGTCTTTGTTGTCCCATGCAGGAATGACTTGGCTTAAGCACAAACACAAGCAATAAAAGAAGTTGCCTGTGGAGTCAGAGGTGGCTCCTGGCCTTGTGGTACCATGTACTGGCGTCTGTGGCCTAGAACAGAGTACTTACCTCTCCGAGTGTCTGTTAGCCCTGGCATCAGTGGGCATGGCGGAGGAGAGCAACCTCGAGTGGGGAGGACGGTTGGACTTGGGTCTTAAAGGACGCATAGATGTATGCCAGGAAGAAGGCCAGTTCAGGCTAAACGGATGTGGAAGCTTGGCATTACGTGGGGTGTGGGGCACAGACTTCCAGAGGCCTGGAGGCAGAGAAGGAAGCAGAGGACAGTCGTAGGGAGTGCCCTGTCATAGAAGGCCTTGCTCAGTTTATCGAGAAAGCCACGGAGGCCTTGAGGAAGACCAAGTTGTCTGGTTGTTCCATGGAGAATCGGCTGGAGAGGGACCCAGGAGCTGTCACAGCTGATCGTGTGACAGGGCCAGAAGAGAGAAAGGGGTCCTGGCGGCAGCCTCCCAGCCAGCCTCGGGTTCCTAGCTCCAGTCCCATCCCCTCTGGTGGCCGAGCTGACCTCTGCCCTGGCTCCAGGCTGCGCTCCAGGCCGTGCTGGCTGCAGGAGAGGTCGGCTCAGCCCACAAATGAAGGAGAAATATTTGCTCAGCTGTGAAGCCCAGCTCGGGCCTGTCTTTCCACACTATGGGAGGACGTTGGTCTTGGGTAAGTCTGGAGTTGGCCCCTCTTTCTGTCCCTTCTCCTCCCTGGACGCCCCACTCTGAGTTAGTGACCCTGACCCCTGTTCCCTTTTCTCTTCCATCAAACACACCCAATTCTTTCATCTTTTCCCCATGTGACAGGGACTGACCTTAATTTTATTCTTAGAAAAATGTCCAAACTCAGCAGCCATTGACTTACATACAAAGATTCCACCAGGCTTTGGAGCCAGGTCTTTGATGTGAGGCAGCCTGACCTGGGCCACTGCTGTGCTGTGTGACCTTGGACAGGTCACTGCACCTCTCTGAACCTCACTGGGCTTTTTCATAACCCTGCTCTCAAATGTCTGTCAAGATTTAATGAGCAAGGATTTACAAGGCACATGGGACAGCCTGGCACACCCCGGTTACTCAGGTGTCAATGGTAGTCTGTCTGCAGAGCCCAGGGGAACCTCTGTGGCTTCCTTTGATGCTATGACACAAGGTGGCTGTGTTTTCATCTACAGCCGAGTCTTGCTGTTCAACCCCATGGTCCTCACCGCCTACCTGCAAGCCTGTGTCATTTCTGTACCTTTGAAGGAGGCGGGTCCTGTGATTTGAATGTCGCCAACTGACACCCCAGGGGGTGGGACCAAGCCTCTGTGAGAGAATGCAGCTTTCTTCCTGCTCAGAATTTCTCTCCCTTACTACCTGGGGCAGCGTCCCCAGTTCCAGAGGGAGAGGTCCACTTGGGGGTGAGGAACGGAGGAGAGCCTCGGACGCCCCGCTCCGCTGCCTGAGACGGGGCCTGCTGAGACCCGGGTAGCATCATTTTATCTTTCATCTTCTGTTACTGGTGCAGAGCTGACCTTGCAAGTTCCTGGGTTCTGGGCCCGTGACATCATTTGCTGTATTTGGTCTTAGTCCCTAGCTGGTGACTCGGAGCTTTGTAGACTTGGAATGTCTCTGAAGTTCTGAGTGTCTCCGGATACTAACGAGACGAGAGGTGGCTGGGGATCCTCCCCTCATAGCTTCCTGTTAAGGACTGGGTGTCAGAACACCAGGGAACCCCAGTCTCAGCCCAGAAGTCAGTGAGGGATGGGCTGAGCTGAGCTGTTCCCAGTGGCAAATCCAGTCACATGTGTGTGGCTTCTGACCTGGAGCGCCCAGAGGAGAGCCCAGGAGATTGGCAGGGGCACCGGGGGCTAGGGGAGTGGACGCTGTGTGCTGCCCTGGTGACTTTCCTGATGCCCCAACCCTGCACTGTGTCCTTTATAGGAAGCTAGTAATAGTAAGTGATGCTCCTCTGAGTTCTGTGAGCGGTTGTAGAATGTTCTAGAACTCCGGGAGGGGGTCCCAGGAGTTCTACTCAGTTGTGGTTGTTCATCGTGTGGGAGTCTGGGGACCCTGTCATGGGATGGAACGGCAGATGCCAGGACAGAGTTGCTGGAACCCAACTATTGGTCTCCCATGCACTCGGCTGAAGAATCAGCCACTGGCACAGAAACCCACCCACTGGGCTCAGTATGTCTCACCCTGCGGACGGCTCTGCTCTGACAGCCCTAGGAGGATGAGAACTGGAGCCTCCCCAGGAGATCCCTCAGACAATCCTGGCCCTGCCTGCTGGCATGAAGGCCTCTGGGACCAGAGACCTAGGGACATGGCGTGGACAGTCCATGGCGGCCGTTTGATTGGGTGAAGCCATAGGGACAGCGTGGAGTGCTGCAATGGGATGAAAAGCTGGGCGCTCATCAGATGCACTGAGGGACCCAGCAGGGTTCCCTGACTTCCGTTCCTTCCTTCTGGGCACAGGGCAGGAGCCTTTCTAGAATGGGGTCTCATGACCTAAAGCACATGAGACCCTTCAGGGACCTTTTTAAGGCCAACTGCTATGCAGAAAGCCAACGACGGATTTGGGTTCCATGACTGCTTTGGGAGAAGTGGGTTCTACTTCTAGGTTAGTCCCCTGGGAAGAGGAATTCATTTCTACAGCTCGCATGGGGAGAAGGAAGGATGAGGCAGGAGGTCAGAGGGAAACCTGACCTCCGGGCTTTCATTTGCGGGGATCATTTTTCTGAGCCCCAACAGCAGCTGGCTGGCGGCCCTGGAGGGAAACCTTTCTGTTTGGGTTTGGAGGCAGGCGTGGGCAACTCCAGATGATTCTACCTCAGCCTCTGGCATGCTGGGGATCACAGGCACTGGCAGAACAGGAGGCACCACAGGACTCATCTCTGTTCCCTGTTTGTGTCGCGCTACAGATTCCACAGGTTTGGCACAGAAGTTACTGCGCAATATGTTGTTGTATTGAATGATGCTGCACAGGAGTCTGTTCTCTCCCAGGAAGATGTCAGGGACTAGCCCCTCCCCACTCCCCAGCTGACTCCTTACTGTCCAAGGAGGAGCCAGGTTGTGAAGCTGGAAACCGCAGGTCACCTTCCTCAGCAGGTGGCCTCACCAAAACCCAGAGAGACTGCTGGAATTTGAAATGATGCCCACATCTTCCAAGTGCAGGGTCTGCAGCGGCCCCAGGCCCCGCCCAGGAGGAAGAAGCAAGGACGGGAGGCAGGGAGGGCTTCCGGCTGTGCGTATTTCGGGCTATGTTGAAAGGGCTGATTTAAAGGCACCAGGAAGTGCTCCCAGGCTGGAAACCGAGTGGGAGGACTACTGGGGCCCTGCATAGCTGCTCTGTGCCACTGTCTCGAACAACCACCAATTCAGGCTCTTCAATGCCCCACTCAGAGCTCCTCTCACCGGAAGAGCATCTGAAGGTCATCTAGTCCCTCCCTTCATCCCTACAGACCCCACCAAACAGTCCCTGACCTTATCCACTACCTCACCATGTCTTTTGGCTACAAGAGATTTTTTTTTTAAGCCTCCAAAGTAAGTAGAAGAAAAATAAAGGGAAATTTCACTGGTTTAGTTCACTCCAAAGACCAGGGAGTTTGGCTTCAGGTATGGCTGGATCCAGCAGTTCTAACCGTGTTTTCAAAGCTGAGTCTCTGAATATCCCTCAGCTTTTCTTCCTCCCTGGCAGCTGTGTTCTCAGTACCATAAAGAGGCAAGGTGTCTTGCAGCAGCCTTAAGTCCTCCTTCCGTCCCTCAGAAGATGTTGGCGTGAGTAGTCTCCACTGACCAGGCTTAGATACACACTGTCCTCCTGGAAGAGTCAACTCTGCCTCTATCTCAGAGAGCCTACTCCTGTCTAGCCCTTGAGCCTAGACGCCGGGCAGCTAAAAGACAAATCTCCACAGACTGCGATCTGTGCTCTCAGCTTACTCCCCTCCAGGGATGGAGAACCCACCAGCATGGGGCAGCCTGTAACTTCGTCCTTCCTATGCCTCAGTGTCATCTGAACCTTGACCTGTAACCCTTATTCAACTCTTCTTCCTGTGTCTCCAGCACTTAGGACCAGGGCCCACTCAGTGGTGCTCAATAAATGCTTATCAAAGATCAAAGCTGTCAGTCTAGAATTCTGCACCCCCAAATTCCATAAGAGGTATCAGGTGTGTGGTGGGCACATCTCAAGGACCCTTGTGACCTACACACATTCTTATATGTAAAGAAACTGAAGTTCAGAGAGGCTAAGAATTCCTATTCAGCAAGGGCATCTAGCAACAAGGTGGCTGAGCCAGGACTTGAACCCAGGACTTTCTGTCTTTACCTTTAAGGTGGGCGTGGGAGAAGGAAGGAGGAGCCAGGGAAGAGAAGGGAGGGAGGGCAAGGAATAGAGAGAGAGGACGGGGGGCGGGAGGAATTTTGAAGTCCCAAAATTCTTGTCTCTCATGGTTATTCTAAACTGGTTTTTCAGCTACAGACTCCTTAAAGAATCTGATTAGTTAGTGCATTTTAGTGGAGCAACTCACTAAAGCACCGCATAGGGCGGATTTTAACAGCGCAAATGTCATCACTCTAGTAACATTATAGTATACATTAACATGCATAGTAACGTTAACGTTACTATACCTCCATTCTATATGTTAAAAAAACCTACAGAGGGGCCGAGGAGAGGGTTCACTCGTAGTGTGTGCTGTACAAGCGCGCAGACCTGAGTTCGGTTCCCAACACTCACTGAAAAGAGCCGGTGTGGCAGTGTCTGTAATCCCAGCATGGAGGCGGAGGAGGAGGATCCCCGGGACTCCGCGGCCAAGCAGTAGACACACATTAGTGAGCGTCAGGATCCGCGAGACCCTGTCTCAGGAACTCAGGTAGAGGGGGACTGAGGTGGAAACCCAGTGTGACTTCTGACCTCCACATGCACGTGCATTTTCAGGCACAAGTGCACACACCATAAACACACGTGCATACCACACATACTACACATAGCACACCCCCCCACACTACACATAGCACACACACACCACACACTACACATCGTACACCACACACACATCATATACCACGCACACATACACATCACACACCATACATATTACCCATTACCACACATACCATGTATATATACACTACACATATCACACCACACACGTCATATAACCACACATACAACACACACTACACCTATGACACATTGCCATGCACATTATATATACACACACACCATACACACCACATACTGCACACATCAAACACACCACACACACCATGCATATATACCACATATACCATACACGTCACACACCATGCATACCATATACACACACACACTAAACACTATACCTACCACACAGAGCACACACACACACCACATACCACATACAGTGGGTAAAACATTTGCTTTGCAATCCAATTCTTGTATCCAATGTAAACGTGGAAGGAGAGAACTGATTCCGCGTGGAACATGGGTGAATCACACAAGAGAAGAGAATGAGACACAGAACTCTGAGATTAAAAAATACAGTATTCTTACTATATAAGTCTCTTTAAAAGATCACTGTTTTGTCAGGCATGGTGGCACACACCTGTATTCCCAGCACTAGAGATGCTGAGGCAGGAGGATCATGAGTTTGAGGCCAACCTAAGCTACATAACAAGATGCTGTCTCAAAAAAACAATAGAATAATAAAATAACTTTTAAAATGAAGTTGGCTGACGACTTATGCCTATTAGAAGATCTACTATCAAAATGTTGAACACGGGCCTGGGAGATGGCTGCATTGATAAGGAGCCTACCACTAAGCCTGATGATCTCAGCTCAGTCATCAGGACCATCAGGACCCATATGGTGGAAGGATTTCACAGGCTGACCTGTGAAGTCAATGTGACCCCACCAAGATGTAGTCAAAGCAGCTCAACAAAAGGCTAGCCTGGGGAACACTGCCTGATTCAAGGCTCTCTTTGGTCAGTCTTGTACCTTGTTTTCAGAGTCAGCGTCTCTCACTGAACCCAGAACTCACTGATTCAGCTAGACTGGCTGGCCAGGGAGCCCCAGAGATCCTCCTGTCTCTGCCTCCCGAGAGCTGGCATTATAGAAGTGAGCTGCATGCTTGGCATTTTGCGTGGGTGCTGGGGATCTGAACTCAGATCTTCCTGTTTATGCAGTAAACCTTTTACACACATATTCTGTGCCCTCACCCCGAGCCCTCTCTATCCAAGACTTTTAAAGTCATAGTAATTGACATTACATTAAAGATAGACAAAGAGATCAAAGAAATAAAAAGGAAACATAGGACCAAACCCACAGATGCAGACAGAGATGCAGGAGCAATTCAGTGAAGGGTCTTGTCTTTATTGAACGGAGTGGAACAACTGCATATTTGCACGCAAATGAGTCAATGCAAAGAGAGGGAGGGAAGGAGGAAGTGAAGGAGGGAGGGAGGAGAGAAATCAGAAGGAAGGAAGGAGAGTGGAAGGAGTGGAGGGATGGAGGGAGGTGGGAGAGACAGAGGAAGGGATCAAAGGAAAGAAAGAAGAAGAAACTCCTACACGCTTGGATACAATATTTTAAATGTTTACTCCAAGTGACCGATCCCAGACCTGCCTTGCATTAGTCAAGTGTCTCCTAGATACGCCACCAAAGGCACAATTCATAAAAGAAAAAACAAATTAAACTCCATCATTCAAATTCTCTACTATCTAAAAGATAGTAAGAGAATGCAAACATAAGACACCCGAGGAAGAAATTCCTTCAAACTGTGTATCTGCAAAGGTCTGAGATCCGGAAGGCGCAGGGATCTCAACCCCACAAGTAAGAAAGTATATGAACCCGTTTTGAAAGTGAGCAGGAGATCTGAGCAGTTATTCCTCCAAAGCAGATATGCGGATGGCTGCCAGTCAAGTGAAACGCTATTCAATATGACCAGTCACGGAAAATGCGGAGTTAACACTGTCAGTCTGAAATCTCCAAGCCTGACTTCAAGGGTGGGTGCTGGTGAGAGAAGGGGGCCGGCGGGCCTCCCGCATGCTGATGGTGGGAATGTAAAATGGGTTTGCTTTTGGTAGGTTTTATTTGTTTTAAAGCTATTGTACCTAGGGAAGAAACACTTTTTAAAAATTATTACTTGTATTTATGATGGCTGAGTGGGCCCACATGCCACAGTTCACATCTGGAGGTCAGAGGACAGCGTGTGCAGTCTGCTCCCTCTTTCTGTCTTTATGTTACCTGGGGTCTCGAGACCCAACTCAGGTGGTCAGGCTTGCCTGCAAAGAGCTTTACTCTCCGAGCTGTCTCACTGACCCACTGCTGTTTTATGAGACAAGGTCTTGCTGGGCTGTTGTGGCTGGTTTCGAACCCCTGATCTCAAATGATCTTCTAGTCACACCCTCTCTAGTGCTGGGATGTTCTGTGTGCACCACCATGCTCTTGTTTGCATTCCCAGGGCTGGGAGGTAAGGACAGGTGGATCTCTGGGGCTGGGCAGCCAGTTTAGCCTAATTGGTGATCTCCAGGTCCATCAGAGACTGTCTCAAAGGAAGTGGATGACATTTCTGAGGATGACACTCAGGGTTGTTCTACGACCTCCGCATGTAAGCACATACACGCACATGCACACATATATAACATACATACATTGTCATATGTGAAAAAAAGATCAACAAAATAGTTAAAAATTCCTGACTCAAACTTTTGAAGGGGACTGATGCGTAGGGAGACAAATTTTATTGCATAATTCAAATATTGAATATTTCAGACAATGAAAGGACTATGAAGGAAAAGAAAGCCCAGTTGGGGCCGGGTGTGATGGGGGAGGGGCTATAATCTTAAGCAGAGTGGTTAGCGTGACACTGGAGGACAGTGTGTCATTTTGGAAGAAACCGAAGGACAATGAAGAAGCCGGGCACACGAGTGTCACAGAGAGGTCTGAATAGACTAAAGGGTGCGTGCAAAGGTCCTGAGGTGGAAACATGCTGGTTAGCCCAGGAATGGTGCGTTCAGTGCATCTCAGCAGATGATGTCAGGTCCAGGGCAGCTCAAGTTCAGCTATGAGAAGGACTTTAGCTTTGACAGACAAGCAGTACAGCCCTGGGATAAGACAGGAGCAGCCGTCTCTGTATATCTGCCTCGTGACTCTCACCTCTGAATTTGGGAGGCCCAGGAGCCGGTCTATGCTACTGCTCAGAGGGACAGCATCTGACGGAGATGGGGACAGGCTTGCTGGAAGGGGACATTTGAGCTGAGCCTGGAAGATGATTAACACACGGGATCTGGGGTGGTG
Organism: Eospalax fontanierii; assembly: GCA_035773235.1. Classification (NCBI taxonomy): domain Eukaryota; kingdom Metazoa; phylum Chordata; class Mammalia; order Rodentia; family Spalacidae; genus Eospalax; species Eospalax fontanierii. The sequence goes on from CM069553.1 coordinate 15,731,752, forward strand.
AGTGGTGACTATGTGTCAGGTGGGAGATCTGGCTTTTCTGAGTCCTCTCAGGTGGCAGGCATCATATTAAGAGCTCCCCCGATGAGTGACTCTCCATCTAAGCCTTATAACAGCCCCGTGAAGCACGTAGCATATTGTCAACCCTTCTGGCAAAGGATGGCCCAGAATGTGAGCAGTTTAACAGCTTACCAGAAGTCACACAGTTTATATGGGAGCTAGGATTTAAACCAGGATCTCTGTCTTTGTCCCTGTCTCTATCGCTCTATCTCTGTCTCTCTGTCTCTGTGTGTGTGTGTGTGCGCATACATATATGTATGCGGGTGCACATGTATGCACATGGAGGCCAGACACTGAATGTGTACCTCAACCACTCTCATCCTTATTTTGTGAGGTCTTTCACCAAACCTGGAGCTTGCTGACAGGCTAACCAGCGTGTCCCAGGAACCCCCCGTCTACACCCCTGCACAAACAGACCACCATGTCTGTCTGTCTTACTGGGGTGCTGGGGATCTGAACTCAGGTCCTCATGACTGTGGTGAGCACTTTACCCATTGAGCCTCCTTTCCCTCCATCTTTGTGCCTTAGCTATTGGGGACCCATTCACAGCCTGTGAGGAGGAAACCAAAGGTGCCACCTTCGTCCCCTCCCTTTCTGCCCATGGGTGGAATCACACTCCAAAATGGGAGGAGGGGGACTTGTGCAGGATGGCCATTGCAGCCTCATCCTGCTTCATGATCCCCCCGGGACTGGCTGTCATCTCATCCGGAAATGAGGCTGTCCCCTGCCTGGTCATGCCAACCCTGAGCTGCACAAAGTCCCCTGACTGGTCGGGCTGCTGGGGACTCCTGGGGAGTCCACAGCTTCCCCTCTATAAGAGACTCTTGCTGGTATGACCTGCCTGGTCAGGGATGAGACCTGGGAAGTGGCCAGTGCTGGTGACCTGGGCGGGTCCCCTGGTGGCTGTAATTGCTGGGCACCCAAGCCCAGGCCGGGCCCTCCAACAAAGACATTTATAGCCAGCCAGGCTGGGCAGCATTTAAGTGGTTTTCTCTCTGGAGTGTCCCTTTAATAAGCCAGAGGCGCCCTCCAATTACAGCAGGTTCTGGAGCAGCTGCAGTCCTCTGCAGAGGTCAGGGGAAGGTCATTCTTCTCACTGACCTTGAGGTCTGGACTTCTAAAGAGTAGGCTCATCTGTTAGGGCTAGTCGGGTCCTGGAGGTCACCTGAGTCAACCAGCTGTGAGCAGGAGTCCCCGCTGGCACAGTTCTAAGTCGTCTCTGCTTGCAGCCTTGTAGGACAGAGAGGTCACTACCTGCTAAGGCAAGTACTCGAGGGATGGACAGTTCTCTACACTCTCCTTTCTTGGGGACTTTGGGATTAATTCCCAGCTGTGACACCCACGTCAATCTCAGGCCCTGAGCAAAGGCTGTCAACTCTGAACGTTAGCTTCTCCTGTCAGAAAGCATTTGTTCATTCAACAGATACTTTGCCATTGGCTGAGCTTCCAGAAGGTAGGCTCTGAGGTGAGGATTTGAATGAGGTAGTTGGGAAGGTGACTAGGGGACAGCCACAGGGATGACGAGCTCAAGGAAGCCATGGGGAATTGAACTGTGTGTCCCAGAAAATAGGAATTCAAGGACTGATGGGATAGCTCTGGTGCAGTACTTGCCCAGTATGACAAAGCCCTGTGTTCTATCTCCCAGCACTACAAAAATAGATAGAAGATAGATAGATAGATAGATAGATAGATAGATAGATAGATAGATTAGATAGATTCAAGTCCTAACTCCTAGTACCTGTGACTGTGACCTTATTTGGAAAGAATGTCTCTGAAAGAGTGGTCAAACCAAAGTAAGTCACACAGGCCAGAGTGAGCCCTAATATAGCGATTAGTGTCCTATAAGAAGGGGGCATTGGGGTACAGTGTATGGAAGGAAGGTGGCCTCATGATGACACAGACAAACATAAGGACAACATGTGACAAGAGATGCAGAGATTGGATCTATGCTAATACAAGCCAAAGATGCCGACCAGAAGCAGAGGCCTGCAGAGGGGCAGGAATGGGCCGACCGTCTGTATCCTTGGGAGGACCAACCCTGCCGCTGTCTTGACTTCCCATGGGCTCTGAGAGTGTTCTCGAGTATTATCTGGAGCTTCTTGGTTGGTGGAGTTTAGGTGTGGCAGCCCTAGGAGCTACAGTGGGCAATCAGGCAGTGTGGGTGTCCAGCAGGCACTGCAGTGGGGGGACAGGCTGGGTCCTTGTGGGGAGCTTGGTGCTAAGTGCTCCCTGTTCCAGCCTTGCCTGTCTTCATCTGAGGGGTGCTCCTGATTCCTACTCTGTTAGCCCGGACAGTGTGCACGCAGAGCAGGCTCAGAGGACCAGCACGTCTCCAGAAAGAAGCCTACAGGTGTTGGCTGTGGAAACACCTACCTGTTCCTGGGTGCTGAGGAGACGTGAGCGGCTCAACGGTGTCCGCTGGGTCGTTAGTGAGCGAGCACCTCCCAAAGCAGAGGAGGCGCAGAGCAGTATGTGGTCAGCCAGGGCTGGCTGGTAGGAATGCGGGGGTGGCGCTCATTTAACTCTGAGGGGCAGATCACATCTCTCTGAGGAAGCAGCAGGTGGCTGGGAATCGGAAGGCTGAGAAAAGCCACAGATCGGACAGCTGATGGAACAGCATTTCACAGAAAGGAAATGCCAGTGCAAGGCCTGGAGAGCCCAGGGGATGGACGGCTGTGAGGAGAAATGGCGCTCTGGACCTGCTCAGACTGGTGCAAGGGAAACTGGGGAGATGGGAATTGGTTGCTTATTCTCAGCACTGCCCTTTAGCTGCCCAGAGCGGCTAGTCCACTCCCTGATCCTCAGGGAACTCTGGTACAGAGTACAGGGGTTGGGGGGTGGGATCTGGCTCCTATCCCTGTCCCACATAGGGCCTTGACCTTGCTTCCCTGTGCTGTAAAATGACCGTAAGAATGATGTGCACTTCATGAGCCCATGTAGTGTGTTACCCTAAGAGGTGATGCTCACAGACTCTCCTGGCAGAGCCATCAGCAGATCCCTTCAAGGTAAAGCTGATGTATCTTTAACTTTAAAAAACAATTAAATTGGTATATTTTAAAGTTCTGTGCATGTGAGTTTATTGCCTGCACATATGTAAGAGCCTCTGTACTGTGCAGTGCCTGCGGAGGTCGGAAGAGGGCGTCTGATCCCCTGGAACTGGAGTTATAGACAGTTGTTAGCCACCATGTGGGTGATGGGATATAAACCCAGATCTTTTACAAAAAAAAAAAGCCAGTGCCCTTAAATTTGTTTTAATGCATGTGTGTGAATTGTCTGTATGTGTGCAAGTGCGTTTGTGGGCCCCTGTATGTGGAAGCTGGAGGACCATCTCTGGTGTCATCTTCAGGAACATCTCCTTTGAGGCAGAGTCTTTCATTGGCCTGCAGCTCACTAATTAGACTAGGCTGGCTGGCCAGTGAGCGCCATGGATCTGTCTGTCTGTGCCTCCCCACTTCTGGCATTTTTATGGGTTCTGGGAGGTTGAACATAGGTCCTCATGCTCACAAGGCAAGCGCTTTACCTACCGAGCCATCCCTCGCAGCCCTCTGGTATATCTTCATGCATCTTTAATTCGAAAGTTCCGGCAAAGCAGACTGGGAGGTTGCAAACTCCAGAAGGAAGAGTGCCGGGGCCTCAGACAAATAAGGAAAGAAAGAATCACCAAGGGTCAGCGTGCGTGGTAGGAAGCTGATAGAGAACGCTGGAGCCGGGGTCCCTAGCCCTTACTTTCTTGGTACCACCTGTCCAGACCTACAGAAGGCTTAGCCATCACATCCTTTCTCCCTTTCAGTTCTTACAAAAGTGTGGGATGGCAGAGCTCCTAATCTCGAAGTTTTTAATTATTTTATTTATTTTTATTTCATGTGTATGAGTGTTTTGTCTGCATGTATGTTCATGTACCTGTGTGTGCACTGTTTGTAGAAGGCAGAAGAGAGCATTTGAATAGAGCTGGAGCAGCTAGGTGTGAGCTGTCATATGGTGCTGGGCACTGAAACGGGGTCCTCTGCAACAGTAGCCAGTGCTCTTGATCACTGAGCCATCTCTCCAGCCCCGAATTCCAAAGTTTTTATTATGAAATTCACACATACGGAAACATGTTTCAAGCTTAAATGTTTTCATGTCATTTAGGAGTGTGTCAAGCGTGGAAAGACAGTTAATATGTTTTCTCCTACAGTCTGGGGCTGGGCATGCCAAACTTTTCTGTACATGGCAGAGAAGCATAGTGTCTTGTTTTATTTCTCTTTATGTTTGTTTGTTTGTTTTTGACCACTTTGGGGACATATCTGCTCTTCTCAACATACCACGGACACTTCCCCTTGCAGGGGTCTCAAGGGAAATGGAGCCACCCTATCACGGTGGCCTGGCTGGAGAGTGCCGGTCTTTGCTGAGGTCATTCACTAGTGGAAGAGCAGAGCAGGAATTCTGGGGTCTGGGTCTGTGTGACTTCAGGACATGGCCTCTTTGCCTAGCTAAAGCTCTGTCCCAGATCTCTCTTCCTCATCTCAGCAGCAGGTGGGAAGAGAGACTGACTTCCAAAGCAGCACATAGAGGGGCCGAGGGCGGGAAGAGGAGGAGTGATTGTGGCCTCAGAACCCTGTGCAGAGGGTCAAGGCCTGGCTGGCCAGTGGACCACAGCCTTCTGTAGGTCTGGACAGATGGTACCAAGACAGTAAGGGCTAGGGACCCCGGCTCCAGCGTTCTCTATCAGCTTCCCACCAGGCATACTGGCCTTGGTGATTCCTTCTGTCCTCATTTGTCTGAGAAGATTGGAGGCTGATTTCTCTGTGGCGAGGCCAGCTGGCAGGCAGTCTCCCCCCGCGCCCCAATCCTCCCTACATGGCTCTGCTGGTGAGGTGGACCCTGCCTCCCACCTGATGCCCTTAGGCACAAGTCTGCCCCTACCCAGGATACTGAGATCCTGAAGCACCCCAGCAAGCGGTCATGCAACTGTGGCTTGAATAACTCCAGAGATGGGCAGCTTATTTCCTTTTAAGGAGGTTGGTTTTCCCTGGAGAGCTGGTGAGGGGGGCAAGCAGGTGTGGGGACGGAGGGAGATGGCATCTGCCTATAAAGTCTGTTCCAGTTGAGTGTGAGGTGTGAGAGGGTTCAGTTGGCCTCAGTTTCCCAGCTGTGTTTATGAAATTGCCTGTCACAAGTCGACATTAGCTCAGTGGGTTGTGACCAGGATTTTTATAAAGGAGTGAACAGAATAGAATGGAAAGCCCTGTGCTTTCACTTGGTTAAAGATAACCATCCTGAAAGTCATTGCCAGTATGTGGTCATGCTGAGCTCCAAGGGTGGCAGACCCAGAGGAGGCAGGGTTTCCAGCAGCACTGAGGGTAGCTGGGAGAGATTTCCAGATACAGGCATCTCTTCCTGACTATCCCATCCCAGTACCAAGCCTAGGCAGGAGCCCCAGAGGTGGTGGGAACAGGGAGACCCCCTCATCTCTCCCGGGTGAATCCCTTGGGCTCTGAGAGTCCCATAAATCGTCTGCTGGGAGTCAAGAGTATAGAACTTCCTGATTTATACCCCGCCAGGACCGCCCCCTCAGCCTCCTTGCTGACTCTGTGGGGCCAAGGCCTGGCAGGCTGGGGGCTCTAGACAGCCCTGCGGTTGCCGTGGTGACCGGTTCAGGCTGGGCCATTCTGCTCCATCCCTCCCTCAGACCTTCTCCCCCCGCTTGCTTTCAAGACTTTCCAGTGTCACCACTGGACATCCCGTCCGTAAGGCCAGTGCTTCCACTTCCTGAGGGTTTCATGTTCAGGTGGCCATGGACTCATCACAGGAAGTGCAGGCTCAGGACATGCACAGGGCGAGTAAGGGGCTGGTGGAAGGCCTGACTTCAGTGTCCTCTGTGGGATTTTAATGTTCTGCTTCCAGATGGACAAGCCATGAGACCAGCCCGGTGAGTGTGTTCTAGGCCACACTGAGCTTAGGGTAAGAGCCTAGGTCACCTGCCTCCTCCCAGCCTGGCATCAAAGGAGCTTCCTCCAGCCTCACAAACCACAGGAGGTGCTCTACTTGCCCAGGGCTTACTCAATCCTTGGAGGAGGGGCTTGTCCTTCCTGCCTCTCTTTATAATAGTCTCACCGTGGGGATCTCGCCACTGTTCATCTCTGTGCTTGGAATGCTGGCCTCTGACAAGGGCCCTGGAGATGTGATCTCTTACTGTCTCTTGCAGGATAGTATTTCCTCTCCACGCCCCCAAAATGGAATGTCTTGGGGACAATAAGACAAAATTTTTTCATGAGCTCATAGTCTACCAGGATGGCGGGTCTTTGTTGATGAGATACTGGCTGAACTGGGAAACTCCTCCCGTGGGGGCTCATTCACATGGCCAAGGCTGGGGCTGCCCTCCATGAGCACTTCTCCATGAAGCAGCTTGAGGTTCCTCCTGTCATGGTGGCTGCGTTCCCACAGTGGGCATCCCCAGAGAAGGAAGCCTGGTAGGGACCTTGTCTATACTTCTACTGCAGTCTGCAGGTCAGCTTGCCACAAAAGCTGCATCCAGAGAGAGGGCATGGATATGATGAACTGGTTTCTTACATCCCTTTGTTGACAGTGCTTCCCAAGTTCCAATGCCCCTGACCCAACCTAGAAGACAGGAGCTCCAAAGACCGGAATTCATGTCTGTGTGAAGGAACAATCCTTTGACATCCCCTGAAACTGCAGCCCAGGGGCCCACAGTTCAGGCTGACGTGGGGGTGTGTGTGGAAGGAGCCTCCCTCCCCTCACTGCAGCGTCTGAGACTTGGGTTTGGACCCTGACTCTGACCCCAGGCATCTGGGTGACCTTGGGCAAGTCACAAACATCTCTGTGGGTGTCAGCAAAAGCTAATAAAACCAGACCTCAGTTTTTCAACTTGTGTTATCCAACTTCTGCCTATGACTTGCTTTAATTAAGATAAGAGTGCAGAGCGATGTTTGGGCTTGCTGCTGGCCCTTTGATGTGCGGCCTTCGGTTGTTGTTTTTGATGTCCAGGGCAGGGGAACTGGACTGGGCTTCTCAGCCCTCCTGGCTGGCTGCCTGCCTTCTGCTGTTGGGTCTTGTTAAAAGCACTTATGATCTAATAAAGAGAATTGATGAGACTCCCTCCATGAAAGAAAAACACTTTCATTCCCCATGTTCTCTGGAATTCTTGCAGTACCATGGAGAGCCATTATTGAGCACCAACTGAGCTCTGGGCTGAGTTTTATCTAAGCATGCACACACACACACACACACACACACACACACACACACACACCCTCTGTGAGTGGGCTACTGCCATGGTCCCCATTCTCCACATGAGGAAACGGAGGCACTAAGAAACTATAGGATTTGCCTATGGTCATTGTCCTTAGAAAGACCAGGATATGAACCCAACCATCAGGCAGTGTGGTCTGCCAGGAGCTGTTGGTGATTCCAGCTTGGATGTGACACTATAGGGAACTTGGGAGAGGCCTGTGGCACAGGAAGCCAGCCAGTCTAACCTCTGAACTTGCTCAGCATCCAACCTCAGAGAGAGACAACCGGCTGAAAGGGGCTATCTCAAGGCATCCATTTTCCAGGTGAGCAGACAAGCTTAGAGAGGTTGTGTGAGGGACTGGACAGGAAGGGGAGGAAGCAGCTGGTAGCTCTCGGACCCTGCAGGCCTTTGCCTGGCTCACTGTCCAAGGTTAATCAAGACCAGATGTCACTTGTGAACCTGTCTCACCATCAGCTGTTGTCTAGAGTGACCCTGGCATCTTGCTACCCAGGGAGATGGGCGAGGGTGGAGCTGGGCCTCCCTGTGGGAGGGGTCATGAGGGATACAGTGTCCTGCACTCTCTGTTTGGAGGAAGGGCCGTAGGGGTCCCCTGCCCTGTTACCTGCATAGTGGCTGTGGCTGCTCCTGGGAGTCCAGGCAGCTCAGAATGTCCCAGCTCTCTTCAGCTGTGAGGCAGAAATCCTGTCAGCTCTGGCTGGTCCTAGAAGGAAGCACAGCTTTGGGAGAGGAAAGGAGGGTCGGTCGTGAGGTCATTTTCATGCCAGTCTAGAAGCTTCCATTTCCTTCTCTGACCCTTTCTGGTTTAAGAAACATGGTTTCTGGTTATAAGAAACATGGTTACTACACCATCCACCCTCTGGACAAGGAGGCTGGTTCACTGTAAATGGAAGTCCAGCTGCAGACACCTGCTGTGGCGTGAAGGATGTAGTTGGTCCTGAGAGCTTGATTCTACCCAGGACAAGCCAGTCTGCAGGAGTCTGTAGGTCACGCCGATGTTCACACCCAGACCAGGTCCTATGCCTTCTCCTTTCCCAAAGGCCCTCCCCAGCCCAACTGGAAGGCCAGGTACTTCCAACACCTTCCAGGTGGCTCTAGGCTCATCTTCTCTACCCCTCCACATGGCCATAGAGATCTCCTTTGCAGTGGGGTCACCCTGAGCTTCCAGGTGCGCCTCTGCCACGAGGTTCACAGTGAGGTAGTTAAGGGGTTGGAATTGTCACTTGGGTCCCTGCTTTGTCATAGTTTCCATGACAAAGGTAAGTAGGCCTTTCCCAACTTCCCCTTCTCTATCAGGCTCTGTACCAGGTAAGCAGGAGACAACCTTACCCATGTCTTTGGTGACCTCTTCCTGGACTTGCAGTGTCTAGTCCCTCCTGCCCCTTGTGAGTGCCCACTGGCGCAGACCTGCCAGGATCCCCATCAGCCAGATCCTCGGTTCCTGCATGGCTTCTACCAACACAGCTGCAGGTTGGGGCAGCAGCTAGGCTGGACCAGGAGCAGGCCAGGCTCCCTGTGCTGTGTGCCCTTGGGCAGGTCTCCGCCCTTTCTGAGCCTCTTTCCCTGTCTGTGGGTTGGCTCATTCCTCAGGCCTGACATTTGGGAGACTGGTGTCTTCTCCATGTCTCACACAGCCTGGGGCCCAGGCCCCTCTTCAATCCACCCCAGACCTCCAGAGCAGCCTGCAGCCGGTTATAGTGCGTGGCTATCTTCATTGTTTGCATAGCGCTCATTTCCTCTCTGCTAAGAAAACAAGTTTTGTAAATCTGATTTCTCTGGAAAGTGGTAAGTTAAAGGATAGGAAAGGGTTTGGGTTCTGTGAAGTGGGGATTAAAGCGCGGCCTGACCTCTGGGATTGCTTTTGAGAGGAAGCAGGGCCTGATCCTGAATTCCAGCCCAGGAGCCCCACCCACCTCTCACAAGTCTAGTCCAGCATCCACAGGCAGCTGAGGCCTGGAGAAGATGAGAGCTTTTCTCGGGGTCCCTTGGATGAGAGAGACACCCACTTCTCTAGAACCTACTGTAGCTCCCTCCTGAGGACAAGACAAGGTTCTACACATTCTGTCTGCCTGGAGTACTGGGGACTGAGCCCAGGGCTTTGCGCGTTCTAGGCCATGCACTCTACCGCTTAGCAACATCCTGGCCCTTTTGTTTTTAATTTTGAGACAGGGTCTCACCAACTTGGCAACTTATGATCCTGCCTAAGCCTCTGAAGCAGCTGAGATGACAGTCTTGTGACATAAGACCCAGGATCTTTTTTCCTATCGTCCTTCCTTCCTGCATGCCTTTCTTTTGTGTGTGTGTATGTGACTGTGGTGTATGTAAATGTGAGTGCAAACATGCAGGGAGACAAGAAGAGAATTTTAGCTGTCCAACCCTCTTTCTGCCTTATTCCCATGAGACAGGGTCTTGCACTGAAACAGGAACTAGATCGACAGCCAGCAAACCCCAGTGATTCTCCTGTCTCCACACAGGGATGGGGTCACAGTCTCACATATGACCACACCCAGCTTTTTACATGGGTGCTGGGGATTTGAACTCTAGCCCTTAGGCTTCTGCAACAAGTGCTCTTAGCTACTGAGGCATCTCCCCAGCCTCTCTTGGAGGCTTTCTTAAAAGTGACTTGCTTGGTGTTAGAGTGGACAGATCTTGCCTTTGATCCCACCAGAGCTCTGCAGTTATGACAAGGAGTTACAGTGACCCGGACCCACAAAGAGCAGATGCTGCAGAAAGAATTGTCTGTGTGATCCCATTGGTGCCTAGTAAACAAAACCAAAGCAAATCCTTGTGTCGGTTGGTATGCACTCAGTACTAGCCTAACATTTGTGAGCACTAATTCTCTCAGTCCTCATATGGACCATGTGTCGAGGTGCTTCAGGAACCCCATTTTGCAGATGAGCAAGCTGAGATTTGGAGGTGGTTCAAGTGCAAGCTCCAAGCCTGTGCAGGCTGCAGGCTAATGCAGGATCCAAGCCTGAGTAGTGCAACTCCAGGCTTGAATAGCTCCAGGCCTGTGAGGGCTGCAAGCCTGCATTCTTAGGCCCTTCCCCAGACTACCAGTGTGTTTGTCGTGCTTCTCCTTGTGGGTGCACTGAACCCAAGCCAGAGAAAAGTCAGCTTGCGTTCCTCTGTAGAGCAGGGCTACAGGGGAGTGTGGGGAGACAACTGTCATTCCCTCTCCTGTGGTGTGTTTGGTTATCACATAATATAGGAGAGAAGATGAAGGTCTAGAATTTAAGACATCCTGGCCTCCTGGAGCTGGCCAGGATCACCACGGAAGTGGATGACTAACGGATTATTTGAGGTTTGATATCACCCCTGAAGACAGCAACCTTCAACCCTTTAGAAGCTCGAGCCCTTCTTCACACTGCTTGGCAGGGGAGCCTTGGCCAGCCTGTCCAAAGCTGCCTGTCGGTAGAGGCATAGGGAAGATGGCCCCATGAATGTGAACCGCATGCTGATGAGCCCATGAGCCACTGTGACTCTCAGTCACAGTCATGCTAGACAGCAAGGCAGATCAGTGCTTGGCTGGTTGGGAAAAGGACAGGCAGCCTCGTGTAAGATCAGCTGCTCCCAGAACTCCTGTGTCCAGTTGGCGGCGGGGGTGGGGGGGGGCATATACATTTTCTCAAAAACAAACTGCCAAGGTCACAAGTAGAATACTTTGTAGGAGACCAAAGGCCTAAACCATCTGGCCTTGTCCAAGGTCACCCAGCTGGTCCAGAGCTCCTGACCCTGGAGCCACATCCGAACTGCATGTTTCTTAGGGCAATCATGGGGGTGCCTGCCTATACCTAGAAGCTAGTCAGGATGTAGGGTCTGGTTTATAGTCCTGTTCTGGCTGCAAGTGAGTCTTTATCCTTCCCATGCTGGGTTGGATTTCCCAGCCTTCTTCCAGTCCATACCAGTCTACACCAACCCCAAGTCCTCGCCTTCTTAGTATGTCCTCTGAAAAGGGTCCTCAAGGAGTGCTCAGCTTGACAGTAGGGAGGGAGGGTACTACTCTAGGGCCTGGACCCTTCCTATGAGCTACGTGGATTTATGGGAGAGCACTCCTGAACTTCCATTCTATGTCCCCACCTCAGCTCTGGGTTGGAAAACAACAGCCATGATGAAAGAGGATGCTTGAAGATGAAAGAGAGGAAGCTGGCCTCCCAAGGCCCACTGGCCCTGGGCCATATGCCTGCTCTGGTCCAGGACAAGGCAGAGCTGCAGAGTCTGAGGACACTGAGAGCAGGATCCTACCCACCCATTGGTTGGGGGCTCCAGGCGTCCTGAGCGAAGTCTTAGATGAAGTAACGGGAAACAGGGAGGGCTGAGTGGATCCTTGAGCCTGCAGGAGGGACGCTGCAGGCCTAAAGTCAGCTGGGATGATAACATAGGCCTCACCGCCCTCCAGCAGTCTCCAGCCAGGCTCCTCTGTGCCTGTTCTGCCCAGGCTGCAAGACTGCCTTTCTGCCCCCTGAAAGTCTGTTGACTCTTGCCATACCCCAAGGCTTTTGCACTGGCTATTTTATTTGTGCTTCTCTCTCCGAGCACCCCCAGGTCTCCTCATCCTTCAGGCTTCTGATGAAGTGTCTCCTCCTCAGAGCAGCTGCTGGCTACAGCCAGGTCCTCTCTGGACTTTGTTTTCCTGAAGATTTGGCATGACTTATCATCATTGTTTCCAAGACAAAAACAGGGCGTTTGGATTATGTTGATTCAAGTGATTCATTTAATCAATTAGAATAATTATACTTTATAAATTATTTAATGACTTCACAAAGTCCTTGTAAGCTCCATGGGTAAGATGGCAGCTCCCTGCTTCCTTCCCGGCAGGAATCTGCTTCCCTGACAGCAGAAGTATTATCCTGGGTAGCCCAATCTGACCCTCATAGTAATCCCACCAGGCAAGTGCAAGGGTTGTCCCCCCTCCTCCAAAGGAGCAGACAGAGGCAAAGAGAAATGAGTCTTCCCAGCCATATAACCTTGACACCAGACTGTGGCAGTGAGCCTGGCCGGTAGTCCAGGGGCTCATTCGTTGTGTCCTGAGCAGGTTGGGAAGAGGATGAGAGGAGCTAGAAGTGGCTGCTCCAGTGGGAGCCACTGCAGAATGTGACGTGGCAGGAGGATGGTATGACCCTCTCTTCTGTCCCATCCCCCTCCACTCATTCTGCAGTATTTCTGAGCCAGAGAATGGGCTGTCTTGGGCTACAGGGACAAGACTGGTGGGTGGGCAGTGGACAGTGCACTTGGGGTGGGAGGCTGGAGTTCTGCCTCAGAGCAGGCACTTAAGTCCCCTTTGTGTCCATTGGCTGAGATGCGTCTTCTAGAGTGACACACCCTGAGGGATTGGCAGAGCAAAGGCAGCGGCTTCTGCCCAGCTGTTCACCAGACTCACATCCCGTGGCCCCTGCCTGGGCTCAGGAGACTTAAAGCGTGCTTCAAACCAGCTGATGGAGTTAGGGGAGGAGGAAGCCATCCCCTAAAGAGATGGAGTTGCTTGGACTACCCCCTGGGGGCTCATGTGGCTTATGGGGGCAGACTTACTTCACAGTCTGTGTGGTAGGGTGTGAGAGGACAGGGGCTCAGACACGTGTTGGGGGTTCTTTGTCCTCTTTCCCTCATTTTTGTATATGCTAAAAAAGAAAGGAAGACAGAAAGGAAGGAAATTGCAGTTTTTAACTCAAGTTATGTTGTGTATCTAGGAACATGCGTGAGCAAAGCCTGGGAGGGCCCACTCAAAACTGCCAACAATAGCTACCGATTACAATCTTCCTTTTCTGTTTTGAGTAAAGATCTCACGTAGCCCAGGATGGCCTCAAACTCCCTATGTAGCAGAGGATGACCTTGAACTCCTGATCCCCACACCTCTACCTCCAGACTGCTGTGATGACAGGTATGTGCCCCATTTATGTTGATCTTTTTTCTTATGTTTTTAATTTTTGCAATAAGGAAAATAAAAATAGAAACACAAATATTAAGAAAAAAACAAGTCAAGTGTGACGGCACGCACCTTTAATATCAGCACTTGGAAAGCAGAAGCGGGTGGATCTCTTTGAGTTTGATGGAGGCCAGCCTGGTCCACTTGCAAGTTCCAAGTTCCAGGCCAGTTGGGGCTACGGGGTGAGATCCTATCTCAAAAAAAAAAAAAAGAATGCCTTGAGTTCCAGACCCCACATGAACCACTCAGAAGCTCCACTGAACTTCATTCCTCTCCCCGGCAAAATGGGGTGCCATGGGGTATAACAAAATGAGCTGGTACTGAGGATGCACTCCATATGGGTGCGTGCAAGTACACTTGGACACGGACTGGAAGCTGCATGCGTGGGGCGGTCCTGACAGCCGCCCTGGTGGGTGAGAGGCAAGAGTCCATCCCCGTCCAAGATAAACACAGGAAGCAAGGATCCCACAGTGCAGGGCGAGGTTGGGAGCCATCCATAAACTCCAGGCGGAGATGGGGCTGGTGCGGGCCCTGCAGAAGGGAGGGAGGGTGTGGGAGTCTGAGCAGGGGCCTGACTCTGACATCCACTGTCTTGGGTTCAAATGTGAAAAGTTGAACTGGTGACTAGGCTTGGGGGCTGCCTTGGCTCCGTCTGCCTGTCTGTGGGTCTGTCTGGGATGATCCTCCCACCTCCACCAACCTCTTACTCCCCAGCCTTGGGCTCAGCAAGGCCCCCACACTCAGTGAAGCCAGAGCCTGGCTCAGCAAGTGTTGGCCGAGGCATGAGAAGATGGAAAGAACTGGTCACAGCCGACCAAGGATGGTCCAGTCCAGCTCCGGTCTGCGTACATCTGCAGGCATCTCAAATCTTGGTCCGGCTCATATCTCTGAGAGATTACATCATGGGCAACTGCCAGGTCCAGGCTTTGCCTGAAACCCACTGGTTCCCAGTGGGAGAGGAAGGATGAGTCTCTGCCAGGTCAGGGACCTGGGGGCGGGGTTCACAAGGCCACCACTCAGTGGGCTCTGGAGAACTTGTGGATGAATAAGCACTCATTTGTGGCAGGTAGTTTATACCCGCCTTGAGTTCTTTTCCAGGGCCCTCTTTAGTTACAATGTTAGTGACTTACTCTGCTGCTGGATGTTTACTTAGGTACTTCATGGAGCCACTCCATTTCCAGATTACTGCCCCTGTCAACAGGGGACCAGTGCATTGAGAGGCTGGGGTGTCGGGAACCATTTGCCTGCCTTGAACTATGCCCTAGTTTAGGGCTAAGCAGAAGTCAGTCTCTGAAGTGCTGTAGGAGCAGGATGCTTTGCTATACAAATACTTTATGGCTCCTGAATGGAAGTCTGCTTGGGCCCAAGGCTGAGGACCATTGTAAGAAGACTGCGGGTCGCTTGAATGGTTCTGCCTGTGTAAATGCACGTTTGTTTTTGCTTGGAGCTCTTGACTTGTTTTGCTCCTCATGCAGCTGTAAAGGTATAAATACACTGAGCAAAATAAAGTCTGGGCCTCAGTATTGACTGACAGCCCTCCCGAATCTATCTTTTCTCTCTCTCTTTATTTCTCAGTCCTCCCCACTTCAGGTACGGTTCGATTTCAGCTGGTGGGCTCCGGCACTGGGTACAGATAGAACCTTCCAGGGAGCATCCTGTTTGGAAACTTCCCTGACCCATTGGTGGGGGACTGTCCTATCTGATTATCACCACCACCTACTGCATGCTGTCATAAGAGCTGACCCCAGAGCTGGGCCCTTCGTGGCCCCAGAGCATGGCCCGTCCATCCCACATGCAATGGCACCAACTGCACACATTTCTGTCCCTCCTTGTACTGGCTGCTCTGGCACGCAGGATCGCCTCAGCTTTCAGTAACGTCACTGGGCACCTCTCCTAGGCATCTCTTCTGGGCTCCTCAGAGCTACCCTTCCACTTACTCTTCTCAGCAGTTTGGGAGCTGCAGACTGTGACCATTATGCCAGGATGAGCCCCAGAGGCCACATAAAGCATGAGAGGCAGAGTCCAGCCCAGCTACAGGCTCCGCATCTAACGTTGGACATCCAGAGCCAACTCTTGGTCCTGCCAAGGCTGCCAGGTCTCCTGTGGCAATGATGAGGCTGTCCAGGGTCTGTGCTCCTAGCACCTCTGATCTCATCGCGTTCACCCTCTACTGGCTTAACCTGGAATCCCAAACCCACGTCTTCCAACTCTCTGTGGGGAACAGCATCCCTTGGCCAGCAACTCCTCAGCCAGCTCTTCTCAGTACCTTGTCCACATCACCTTCTACCCTACGGCTCTTTTTTCAAACTCTCAAGTGACCTGTCCTTTTCTACCTTAGGGATCTCACTGCTGCTTTTTTTCTCCTTGAAAAGTGTCTTCATTGAATAGCCGGATGGTTGAGTGCCCAGATAGGTGTACAAGTGAGTGGCTGGATGGACGAGAGCAAAGAGATGGGTGACGGATAGAAAGGCAGGTGGTAAATGAACAGGCAACAGCTGGGTGGATGAATGGGGTGATGGAGAGAGTGGGTGTGCAGAGGAATGAGAAGGCATGGGTGTCGGATGGATAGACAAATGGGAACTGGGTATGTGGATGAATGGATCACTGACTACTCTTGCAGAGGACCTGGGTTTGGTTCTCAGCACTCACATGATGGCTAACAGCAGTCCCTAACTCCAGTTCCAGGGTATTGGATGCCCTCTTCTGTCCTCTACAGGCATTGCACAACATAGGCTCATTTGCATGCATGCAGGCAAAACAGTCATCCACATAAAATATGGGAAGGAATGGCTGGGTGGAAAGATGTAGTAGATGGTTGGAGAGTGGGTAAGATTGAAGAAGTTTAGGGTGGAATGGAGGAAGCAGGGAGGAGAAGGATGGAGAAAGAATGGACAGATGGATGTCATGGGTGTGCGCAATGCATGATGCGTCAGAGGGATGTGGATGAGGTGGTTAGGTGGATGGATGGATGACAGCTTCGTTTGCGAGAGTTGGTCTTCCCTGTCCCATTCCTAGTACCCCTGTGACCTGGAGCTCCTTTTTACCCCCCACTCCAGCTTTCTCTCCCCAACCAGGATCAGGGAAAGACTTAGAGATGACAGTGGCTCTTCCCTTCAGCCCCAGTCTTGATTCTCTCCAGCATGTCCTGATGTCTCTCTAGAGAACACCACAGCATCCCTAGATGAGTCTCTTGGAGACAGACTGGATTCTGTCCTCCATGCAAACACCTCCCTGGTGACAGTGGCTTCCGCCTTGGGTTTGGGATGTTTCATCCCTTCCGTTGTCTTGAAACAAAACAAACCTAAAAAGAATTCTCTCCAAAATAATGCTCTTTTTAAATTTAATTAAGTTATATTTTCATGTCTAGATCTTAAACTTTAAAAGACTAAGAGCATATCTTAAAGAGTTACAAATAGATGGGAGACCCACCTCCTACCAACATGGTTGGCAGTACAGACTCATCTGCTAAGCAGGCGCGAACACCAGAGGAAAACCAGAGCAATCAGGTCCTCAGTGCAAACACTGAAGGGGCAGAAATGCAGGAAGCAGGCTGTTGAATTAATTGGATTTCAGAGGTCATGCCAGACACATTTTCTCTCCTTCCCTCTTGACTCCTTGTCCCAACAGAGAACCCCATACTTCTGAACCCCTGCTTGGGGCCTTTCTTCCTGTGTTTACATGTATGTGGAGGGGAGATTACTAGCACCCACTTAATACTCCACCGATCCCTGCCCTGGGTATCAACACTTTACCTGTCTTTCACAAACACCGTGATTGCCAGATGCAGAAACTGAGGTTCAACGAGCCAGGGTAACAGATCTAGGATCAAAACCTACTTTCAGGCTTGTTGATCGTCTATCTCTTAGGAAAACAGAGGAAGAGACTGCGGTTCAGAGGGGCCCCAACCACACAGCCAGCAAGGGAGGAACGGGCTTCGTCTGCACTAACACTGTGGGAGTACCCCATGTGTAGGATGACCAGCGGGTGCCAGGACCTTGGGTGTGGTGGATGGAAAGGGAGGTAAGAAAGACTTCCCAGGAAGGACTCCTTGGAGGAAGTCCTTGATAATACAGAGGCTCTGACAGGACCTGTGTCCCCCTCAGATCCCACAGAAAAAGGAAGTACACTTCTCTCCCCGTGTGTGTGTGTGTGTGTGTGTGTGTGTGTGTGTGTGTGCGCGCGTGTAGAAAGAAAGAGAGACTAAGAGGATAAGCCTCTGACCGCCAACTTTGAGAAATACCCTACTCCCTAGCCGGGCCAAGGGGGCAGTTGTGGCCAGCAGCCTCCCATCAAGTCTGGACGGGAGTTGTCACCGTGCAGAGCTCACAGAGGTGGGCGACCCTGTCTGGGTTACAGGAACCATCCATCTCAATGAAAGATCACCCAGACGCCTTCCTTCCTCCTCCTTCTCTGACCTCCATCAGACATCAGGTCTTTAGACCCGCGGACCACCACTGGCTCCTGGACTGAGTGTCTCATGCCCACTCTGCCCCTGTCAGTCTATGCCCCTCTCCCAGGGGCTTCCCTGCCTGAGGTCTGAGCTTCCCCCATCCCCATCCTCACACCCACTGAACTCACAGAGCACCACAATCGCCATCACTGACGCCCGTGGACACAAGACCTGCCCTAAGAAAGCCCTTGTCCTCATTACTTTCTATCGCCATTACAAAACACTAACCAAAACCAATTCGAGGAGGAAAGGGTTCATTTGACCTTACAGCTTATAGTTCATCATGGGGTGGGAGGAGCCAGGGCAAGAAGCTCAGGGCAGGAACCTGGAGGCAGAAACTGAAGCACAGACTTGGGAGGAATGCTGCGCACTGGCTTGCTCCTTCGGCC
This sequence comes from Eospalax fontanierii, assembly GCA_035773235.1. NCBI lineage: Eukaryota > Metazoa > Chordata > Mammalia > Rodentia > Spalacidae > Eospalax > Eospalax fontanierii. Next base: position 15,749,820 of record CM069553.1, read on the forward strand.
TGTCTTCATCCATTTCATCATTTCTGTTTAAAAGTTATTTTATTATTTTTATTCTATGTGTATGAGTGTACTGCCTGCATGTATGTAAGTGCACCTGTATCCACAATGTCGTTGGAGGTCAGAAGAGGGCATAGCGGGCATCTGATCCCCTGGAACTGGAGTTAAGGACAGTTATTAGTCTCCATGTGGGTGCCAGGAATGGAACCCAGGTCCTATGCAAGAGCATCCAGTGCTCTTAACCTCCGAGCCATGTGACTAACTAACCTCCAGCTTGCTTTCTTAATACAACCCAGAACCACATGCCTAGGGGGTGACCCTGCCCACAGTGGGCTGGGCCCTCCCTCATCATTCAACAATGAAGAAAATGCCTCACAGACATTCCCACCGGCCAGTCCAATGGAGTCAGTGCTTCAGTGGAGGCTCCCTCTTCCCGGGTCTGTCAAGTTGACAGCTGAAGCTGACCAGCAGCCCTTGGCCATGGTTCTCTCCTCCACCAGTGGTATCCCTGGAAAGAAGGAGGGGCAGTGGGGAGTTTGCGGCAGCTGTGATCATCAGGCTGCGGACCCTGGAGCTACTAATCTTGCCACAGGAAGTGAAGAGTAGTGAGACAGCCACAGAGGACAGTCCAGGCTGCCCTGGAAGGAGATGTCAGTGTTTCTGGGTAGGTCAGGGAGAATGCCCATGAGCAGCATCCAGCAGGTGACAGTGGTCAGGAGTGGCCTAGAAGGGCTGGAAATTTCTTCAGGTCCTTTTATTCAGAGTGCCCCCTGGTCCCTGTACGTGTGACCTCCTTCCCAGCCCCTACGGCCTCTGCAGACCACACCCAGTGTGCTTTCCCCTCCCAGTGTGCTTTCTGAGCATATCCTCCCTGCCTGCCAGGATCGCAGACCAGGAACCAAGGGGCACTGGAGGGCAAGCATCGTGGCTCCACTTCCTGATGCCTCTCACCCCCATCCTCCTACCTCTGTCTCAGCTTGTATTCAGAACAGTCAAGAAAGCACAGTCCATGGCCATAAAGATTCATTTAATGGTGGCTGAGCTCTGGGCTGGGTGGCTCTGGCTCTCTCTTTTCCCTGTCTGTGATGTAGGGGAGGAGAATGGGAACATTGCTTTCCACCCTGATAGTCTTCCAGTGGCATCTGTCCTTTTATAAGATATATTATTTATGTGTATGTGTGTGGATCTGTGTGAGTATATGCTATGGAGGTCAGGAGCTGGAGTTACAGGTAGCTGTAAACGGCCCAACATAGGTGCTGGGAACAAAACTGTCATCCTCTGCAAGAGCACAGTGTGCTCATAAATGCTGAGCCACCTCCCCAGCTCCACATGTGTCTTAACCTTGGAATCCCTTGTATGTGGGTGTGACGCTCCAGGGGTAGGTGAGCATGGGTTCGAATCTCAGCTCCCTGCTGCCCCCTTGGGAATACTTGGAACAGTCCCTGCCTTCCTCATGGTCCCTCTGTAAATCTGTAACTCTCCATGTGTGTTTATGGCACAGCACCAGCCTGTAGGAATTTCAGGCCAGGTTTCATATCCCAGGCATTTCCCCCAGGGAGGCCCTGAGCCTGAGCCCACTGGGAGATGTGAATGTCCATGACCCCTCTGAGCAACATCAGTTTAGCCCTGGGCTCAGGGGATGAGCACTGGCCAGCCCACCACCCCCAGCTCTATCCCAGGTGCCTAAGTCTAGCCTGGGTACCTCCCTGTCCTTTCTGTTGCGTGGCCTCCTTGATGGGCTCCATTCAGATGGGGAGTGTCAGGGGAGAGAACCCTTTGTGTGACTCACCCCGCTCCCAGAAGACCCCTCAGTATTAAGTATCTTGGGGGTCAGCTGCCCCCTGCTGGAGTCCTTGCACTGAAGGCCAGGCATACTCATGAGTTCTAACACCCCTGTGTACTCAGGACACCTTGTCCAGTGTCCTGGAGCCCAGATTCTTGCTCATGGGTTATGACGATTGATACCTCTGTTCTATGTCCTACCAAGGGTGGAGAATGCCCTGTACCTTGGCCTCCCCATCTAGGAGCTAGCCAGCACCCTCTCTATACCTCAGGGTGGCAGGCTGGGCTAGAGTGAGGGGACTCTGAGGCCAGGCCAGGCAGAACTGAGGGAGGACGGGCTGAGGTTTCCGGTAGACATGGAAAGAGTGCTTTTCTTTTTAATATTTTATTTATTAGTTTTATTTTGTGTGTGTGTGTGTGTGTGTGTGTGTGTGTGTGTGTGTGTACTGCCTGCATGTGTGTAAGTGTACCCGAGTCATTCAGTGCCCTTGGAGCTCAGAAGAGGGCGTCCAGTGCCCTGGAGCTGGAGTTACGAATGGTTGTTAGCCACCATGTGGGTGCTGGGAACTGAACTCGGGTCCTCTATAAGAGCAGGCAGTGCTCTTAACTGCTGAGCCATCTCTCAGCCCCCAAAGTGCTTTTATTTGAGGTCTCCTTTCCCAAGCCTATGGGCAGGTGTGAAGATGGAAGAGAGCTGTGTTCAACAGCCTGGCAGGGGGTAAAGCAGGCAGAGGTCCTCAACCACCAGACTGCAGGCACTCCCACGCCACCCCACACTTCGCCTTACCCTCCCCGCCGAGTCTGAGTCCTCCACTCTGAGATGAGCCCCTGCAGCAAGCCACTGCGACCCTGTCCAAATTCCTAGCCATAGATTAATGACTACGTATCTGTTGCCTCTCCTTTAAACTCACAGTCACCCTTAAAGCCGGGCAGCATTCATTCCAACTCACAGATGAGGAAACTGAGGCTCAAGCTGTGGAGAATCTGTTTCTCCACTTGGTAAGGGAGCAGGCCTCAGCCCAGGCCTCAGCTCTTGACCATGAGCCTGGCTGGGTGTGTTAGGTTCCGTTGTCCTCTTTGAACCCAATGGGCAGGTCCTGTGTAGTGTGTGCATGTATGTGTATCTCTATGTGCATGTGTTTGTCTAAATGTGTATGTCCATGTGTGTCTGTTTCTGCGTGGTGTGTGTCTGTGTGTTTATGTATGTCTGTGTGTCTGTGTTTCTGTGTGTGTGTATCTCTGTATATGTGTCTGTGTTGTTTCTGTGTATCTTTATGTATCTCTGTGCATGTAGGTGTGTTTCTCTATGTGTCTCTGTGTGTATCTGTATGTGTCTCTATGTGTCTGTGAGTCTCTTTATATATCTCTCTCTATATATGTGTGTGTGCTTGTGTGTCTCTGTGTGTATCTCTGTGTATGTATGTATCTGTGTGTGTGTCTGTGTGTGCATCTGTCTGTGTATGTGTATGTATGCACATCTCTGTGTGTATGTATCTGGGCGTATATCTGTCTGTGTATCTCTGTGTGTCTCTGTGTGCATGTCTCTATGTGCTTATATTTTTCTGTATGTATATCTGTGTGTCTGTGTTCATGTGTATCTGTGTCTGTGTGTGTGTATCTCTGTATATCTGTCTGCATGTATCCATGTGTATATCTGCATGTCTGGAATGGAGTAGGCTGGGAACTGGTGCGCTGAATCTGGGTAGGAAAGAAACACTTTTCCCTTAAGTCTCACGTGACAGCCTCAGCCTCCAGCCTTGCCTCTTGAAAGGGCCAGTGTCATCAGGGTACCTAGGACCATGGAGGGCTTGGACCCAGGAGACCTAAGGTGTGTGGATGGACCCTTGTGCTTTGCTCCTGACCTTGTATCTGATAGCAGACACGTGCAGTGTGCACCAGGTGTTACCTGTCTCGGTCAATCTTCCCACCACCCTGGAGACGGTCACTATCATTCTCCCACAGTGAGCCTGTGAGAGCTGGAAAACCCAAAGTCCACACTGGGAAGCGGAAGTCCCTGGATCTCAGCACCCGGGTTCCAGAGCCCAGCCACCGACTCCACTGTCAGGCCTGGGGAGCACATCAGAGCTCTATCACATGCCAGCTGTGTGATCTTGGGCCTGCTGCTTGACCTCTTTGAACTTCAAACTGTGGTTGCTGTGGGTCCATGAAGCAACCGGCAGAAAGAACACAGTCTGTGCTGGCACGCGGGAGGGCCAGTGGCTGCAGGGCCCTTTGCCATCCACTCCTGCATGCCCCCAGTCTATACTGTGATGTTTCCAGTGCAGCCATAGCTTTTGGAACAAGGGGAGCCACTTCCTCACAGTCTCTAAGCATGTCTCCACCTTGGCTGGTGCTCCAAATGCCACCACAAAGACAAAGTGTTCCTGCCAGCCTCCCACAGGGTACCCTCGGGGTGCGGACAGGTACAGGTACCACACAGGTGCCTGTCAGCTCACTGTCCTCCTCCCATCCAGTCCAGAACGGAGTGCCTGAGGGAAGAGGTTCCCAGGAAGTGGGTGACAACCGGGCACCTTCAGTAGCCCCACCTTCCTGCTCAGTCGATGGCCACCTTGGACCAGACTCAGGCCTCGATGTCGTCTTAGCAAGCCAGGATTAGCATCCTGGATGTTTGAAAACAGGAGCATCACTTTCCCCTTCGTGCTGAGGATAACACTGTACAGTTTCTGTGTGCTTTGTCCTTCTTGTCTCCTGTGTTCAGTATCACAACCCACTTCCCAGATGAGAAACCAAGGCCCAGAAAGAAGCAGCTGACCCAGGCACAGTCACAGAGGCCAGGCCAGAGCCAGGTTTGGGGGTTTGGGGCTTGCTTGGGTCCTGGTGGGCTCCTGAGACCACCCGCCTCTGCTGCCCAGGCTCTGGCCCCTGGGCCAGTCTGGGAATGTTGTAGAGGAGGCTGCTGCCCGTGTCAAGACCATGCGTAAGTGTTTTATTGTTTGCCGGCAGAGGTGTGAATGAAGTAACGGGCCTTCTCCGGCACTCCATCCGTCTCCGGCTGACAGGCGCGCTCGGAGCCCGGGGCCGCTCTGTATAAACGCTGTCACCCTGCCATCCCGAGCAGGCAGCTTCCTCCGGGAAACTGTAATCCGGTCCTCCAGCACCCGCAGCTGGCCCTGTCCACAGCTCGTAAATCACTGCTGCCTTCCCGGAAAGCCAAGGGAGACAAAGAGGGTGACGGGGACAGACAGGGCTGGTGAGGAAGGGTCGAGGACCTCGGCTGGATGGGTACAGAGAAAGGGACAGTGGAATGAAGCAGACAGACAGACTGGGGAGAAAGAAAGCCGAGAGAAAGGAAGGAAGGGGCCAGAGGGGCTGAGGGGCGGGTGGGCAGGTGTTCAAGAAAGGAAGCCAAGCAGAAGACTGAGAAGCTCAAGATGACATGGCAGAGCTCAAGGCAGAAGAGGTGAAGGGGAGGCAGGGAGGCCGTAGAAGATAAGGGGAAGCGGGAGGAAAGGCAGGGTGACCAGAGACAGAGGGAGCAACAAGACAAAGAACCAGGCCAGCACAGGCACAGACCCCCTGTTAGCTGGAGCTGATGTCAGGGCAGGAGCCCCTCCTAATCCTGACAGGGCCCTCCCAGTGTCCAAACCCTCAGCCCCACTAGAACCCCACCAGAGTTCCCAGGCGTGAGTGGAGAGAGAAGTGGAGGTAGAAGGCCATAGTCTCCTGCCCCCACCTCCACAGGCCTCCACCCGAGACCCAAGTTCACCACAGGATTCCTTGTGGAGGACAAAACACTGGCCATGGGAACCCCTGAGCTTGGCAGGCACCAGTGTGATGTACACATGCTCTTATACACCCATGTGTGTGCACACACAGCCCACATGCACACCTGCAGGGAGCTTCAGGGGTGAATGTGGAGCTGACGCCACCTCAAAAGACCAACAGATACAGTGGAGCCTTCCAGAGCTAGTGGGGCAAGCTGGGTAGAGATCAGCTTAATGGAGTTCTTCTGTGGCTTAAATCATGAAAATTGATGTGTGTGAGCATGGCGTGGGAGACAGATGTCAGGTGTCTCTCCACCTTAGTTTTTGAGACAAGATCTCTCACTTAACCTGGAGCTCACTGACTCAGCTAGGCTGACTGGCCCATGGACCCCAGAGATCCTGCTGTCTCTGCCTCCCTAGTGCTGAGATTACAGGCAGACACTCCCGTGTCTGGCTTTCAATGTGGCTACTGGAGATTGACCTCAGACTCTCATGCCTGCATGGGAGGCACTGTACTGAATGAACCATCTCCCGAGCCCCTGATTTTTAAAATCTCTTTAAGGGCTGGAGAGATGGTTCAGTGGTTAAAGGCACCTGCTGCTTTTGCAGTCCTGGGTTCAATTCCCAGCACCCGCATGGTGGCTAACAACAATCTGTAACTCCAGCTCCAGGGGATCCAACACCCTCTTCTAACCTCCGTGGGCATTGCACAACATGGGCGTGCTTACATAATGCAGGCATAACACTCATGCACATGAATAAGTACTCTCTTTCTTACAAAGTCCTACCATTCTTGACTTTCGGTCTGAATGGGAGACAGTCAACATAGAATGCAAACAGACACGGTGCACCTTGTGAGTGCTACAGAGAAACATTCATAGAACAAAAGCTTTACCAGTTTATAAATGGGGCTTCAGCAAGACCTGACTCAGAGGGGTATCCTTGAGTGTAGACTTGAAGATGTGAGGGAACAAAGCACTGCAGGCAGCAGGAATCGCACATGCAGAGGCCCTGGGGCCAGACTGTGCTTGAAGAATAGGAAGAAACGCTGTGTCTGGAGCAGAGGGAGCAAGGGGAATGGGGCCAGAGAAGTGGGAGATTCGCCTCTGCGGGATCTTGTCAGGACCATTTCAGGATTGTGACTGCTAATGCGAATGACAGAAGCCTTTAAAGAGGAGGTGGCCTGACAGGACATGTTTTCAAAGTCTTTCAGAGGATGGGCCAAAGTAGTGGGGCAGAAACTGAGTCCCATGGGAGGCAGTAGAATGCATTCAGTGAATCATCCAGGTCTGAACTCCACCGTGAATGCAGAGGTCTGAGAGCTGAGATCAGTGCAGCCAAGGGGAGGGAGAAAAGGTGAGCGAGAAGCAGCAGGGCCTCCACAGCAAGGCCAAGTGAGGAAGACGGGAGTGTGACAGGGCATCACTGCGGCTAGCATAAGCCCTCTGCTTCTAAACTCAGAGTGACAATCCGGGAAAACTGGCTGGGGAGACTTATTTATTTATTTATCTTCTCTCTCTCTCTCTCTCTCTCTCTCTCTTTCTCTATGTGTATGTGTGTGTTCATGTTGCATGCCTGTGAGTATGCAGGTGTCTATGCCCATGTGTAAGCATGTGGAAACCTGAGTAGGAGACCTAGTGTATTTCTCTATTGTTCCCCAACTTACTGCTTTGACACAGGGTCTCTCATTGACTCAAAGCTCATAGTTCTGACTAGACTGATTAATCAGCAAGTCTGTCTCACCCTGCAATGCTGGGGTCACAGGAGTGTACAGCTATGAGCAGCTCTTTGTGGACATGCTGGGGATTTGAACTCAGAGTCTCGTGCTTTCAGAGCAAGTGATTTTACCCACTGAGCCATTTCCCCACGCTCAAGGCTACTCAAACTGGCAAGAGCTGCTTTGGAACCCCATGGCAGGGGAAAACTTGGCTGGGACTGGGGTTCAAAAAAAATTGAGGAGGTGCAGAGCAGACAAGCCAATGGATTGTTCTTTGGGGGAATTCTGATAAAGTAAGAGACAAGAGAGAAGGGGACATGCCGGAGACTGAGGCAGGAGGATAGTCAGTTCAAGGTCAGATTGAGCTAGATATCAAGACCATGTCTCAAATGCATGAATGAATGAATGAATGAATGAAAGCATCTCCTTCCCTGTAAAAACTAAAGTCAAGGAGCTGAAAGATGGCTCAGTGGTTAAGAACACTGGCTGCTCTTCTTGAGGACTCAGGTTCAGTTCCCAGCAACTACATGGCAGTTAACAACTGTCTCTAACTTCAGTTCTAGGGGACCTGATGCCCTCTTCTGGCCTCTCTGGGCATCACACACACATGGTACACACACACACATACAGGCAAAACACATACCATAATAAAAATAAAATTTAAAAATCTTTTTAAAAAAGGAACTAAAGTCAACATCCAGATGCTTGGCTGCAGAAATTGTTGGCTGGCACTGGAACCTGGATCAAGCCTATGAACACAGTTACATAATGGACACATGGGCCTGTGAGCACATTCACACCATGGGCTCACGGGGCTACAGACATAGTCACGTGACTGATCTGTTGCAGTACCGACCCTTTCTACTTCTTTCTAATCTAAACTTTCTGATCTAAAGTCCCTAGGAAAGAAGGGCTCCACTTGGCGACAGTTAGCCTGCAGAGGGAACCGGGGACACCCGCCACACAAGCTCCTCTCAAGACTGGAAACAATGTCATGGCCATTCCAGCTATGTTCCACAGATTCAGGAGGGGAGGGACGAGTGGCGTGCAGTCTCTCGGAGTTCAGGGTGGCAGGTTAGAGTGCCACACCCCAGCTTTCCCTGCACAGCCCCAGAGACCCAGCACAGCCAATGACTCCCTTGGGATCTGAAAGCCGTTTTACTGTGTCTTTCTTTCCTCTTTCTCTGTGTATGTGTGTTCACATTGGTGTGTCCATGTTCGTGTGTGTGCGGGTGTGGACACAGGTGTACAGATGCATGCAGATGTGCGCACTTCTGGAGCTGAGAGATCAACTCTAACTGCCAGTCTTACGCTGTTCACTTTTCTTCTGAGACAGAAGGTAGGCCCGGCTCGCTGTTCAGGGAGCCCCAGGGAGCCGCCTGTTTCTACTCCCCATGTTGGGAGGGGAATGTCACTATGCATGGCTTTTTTTTTTTTCTAACGTGGACTCTGGGGGATTGAACTCCAGTCCTCATGCTTCCAAGGCCAGTACTTTACCAACTGAGCCATCACCCTAGCTCCATTTCACTGTTTCTTGGGTGGATGAACTGTGCGTGGGAGAGAATCGTTGGCACTGAGCATCATGGAGTCCTTATGTGGTGCTTCTTGGTTAGTCTGGACTTTGGATGAGGAGAACCCAAGGGGTTCTTAGCCTATGTGCTGCAGAACCCTTGGAGTCCACCGAAGAAAAGCCAGAAAGTAGAAAGAGGTTTGCTTGAAGGGAAAATAAAAACTGCTTTAAAGAAAAAGCCAGAGTAGCCTCTCTGTCACTGTGACAGCAGAGGCTTCGAGAGGGCACCTCGCCATGTCACATCAAGGGGCGGACCGCAGAGGAGGGACCTAAAGCCAACCATTTGTCCTCCAACACGGAAGGGAGAGAAGACCATGCTGCACCCTGGAGGGTCAGAGATAGCCAGTGCCAGCCTGTCTTCAGGGGCTGCTGGCCAGGCAAGGACGAGGCTCTTGTCAACCCCCGCATGGCTCTGCTGAGGGGGACTCTGAGCTTAGGTTCTGGTCCAAGAGCCTCAGAGAAAGGAAAATAGCCTGTGAGTCAGTGCAGTGTTTCCAAGAACAATAGTGCTCTTTCAACAAACATTTATTCAACCAGCAAACTACTGGACTTTCAACAAACCCTGGTCCCTTCAGAAAATATTTGTTTGCTCAGTACTGTTGACTCAGCTCCCACCCTGTGTACAGGGGTTGCTGACATGGTGTTAGGGACTGAACACCACGTGGCTGGCAGCCAGGCCTGTCCTTTGCAAAGGACTAAGGTGACAGAACTCCAGTTGCCCCCTGTCATTGACCCTAGTCCCTCATTTTCAAGGGGGACACTCCCAAACTCCTCCTTTATTGACAAAGTCCTTCCCAGTATCAGCTGGACATTCATGTCCTTGACCACCCTGAACAGACTCCGATGTCTAGAAAAGAAGTCTGCGAGAATTATGGGAAATCTCTCCAAGTGGCCCAACTCCTAAGGTGGCATTTCCACTTCTAGGAATTTAATCTAAGGAGTTCATCATGGGCAGAGATGAAGTTGAGCCTTGAGGGCTGTTCAGAAGTAGAAAGCAACTGGACTCTTTGCTTGGACAGGAAGCTCCTTGGCTAATGCCAAGACACGAGGTGGACGGCAGGGGAGGAGAGAGCCCTGGAACATCAGGGGGATGATTCCAAGGTACTAAGGGTGAAAGCTGGCAAAACAGTTTTCACGGGATGATTTTGGTTTTAAAGAAACATATCTACATACACAGAAATGTCTGACTTAATATACTAAGAAACATGAAAATTGGATTTCTCAACAGAAGTGTTCCAAAGAATTTGGAAATTTTTATTTTCCTTCTTTAAAAAAAAAATTACACGATGGGGCTGGAAAGATGGCTCAGCAGTTAAGAGCACTGACTCCTCTTGCAGAGGACCCAGATTCTTTTCCTGCACCCACATGGCAGCTAACAACCATCCATAACTCCAGTTCCAGGGGATCAGATGCCCTCTTCTGAACTCTACAAACATTGCATGATACTGAACCTACCTAGATGCAGGCAATACACTCATAGACACAACAAAATAAATATTTTAAAATTTACATTAATTAATTAATATTGTGTGCATGAGTCCTATGGCACTTGTGTGGCGGTCAGAGGACAACTTGTGGGATTCAGTTCTGTCCTTCTACCACATGGGACTGAACTCAGCTCATCCGGCTCTGTTGCAAGAGCCTTAACCGACAGTGATGACTAGTTCAACTGTCAACTTGACATAGCTTAGACTCACCTGGGAGAACATCTCAGTGGGGGATTGTCTAGGTCAAGTTGGTCTGTGGGCACGTCTGTGGGGACTATCCTGACTGTGGGTTGATGTGGGGAGACCCAGCCCACTGTGGGAGGCCCCATTCCCTAGTCTGGGGCCCTGGACTGTGGAAAAGTGGAGAAAGCAAACTGAGCCAAGCATGCATGTATTTCTCTCTCTCTCTCTCTCTCTCTCTCTCTCTCCCCTGTGATATGACCAGCTCCTCTATGTTCCTGTATTGACTTTTCTGCAGCAATGAACTATTATAACCTGAAGTTGGAAGCCCAATAAACCCTTTCTCTCCTGAGTTGCTTTTTACCCTGGTATTTTATCCCAGCAACAGAAATGAAACTGGAATACCTGTTGAGGTATTCTCTTGGGTCCCACTTTTTTAAAAAAAAACAGGCTCTTACTATGTATTTGAGGCTAGCTTTGAACTCCCCATTCACCTGTCTTCACCTTCCAAGTGCTGAGATTCTAGCCATGCACCATGACATTTTGTTTTTTGTTTCTTTCTTGCTTTACTTCCTTTTTTTATTTCTTAAAAAAAAAATTATATATATATATATATATATATATATATATATATATATATATATATGGGTTGAAGAAATGGCTCAGCAGTTAAGAGTGCTTGGGTTTAGTTCCCAGCATCCATATGGTGACTAACAACCATCTGTAATTCCAGTTCCAGAAGATAGGATGCCCTTTTCTGGCCTCCTCCAGCATTGCATGCATGTGGTGTACTTACTTACACTCAGGTAAAATACTTATAACATAAAAATAAATAACTCATTTTTTGTTTTTACTTTGAGACAAGGTTTCATATATCTCAGGCTGGCCTCAAACTCTCTATATAGCTAAAGATGACTTTGAACTCCTGATCCTTCTGCCTTCAACTCCTGAGTGCTGAACTGTGGGTATACTACCAGATCTGGCTTATGTGGTGCTGAAGATTGAGCCCAGGGCTTCATGCAAAGCTCTCTACCAACTGAGCTCTGTCCCCTGTCGCACATCCCCACCTTTCTAGGTTTCTGCTGCACATGGACCAGGGCTCTAATCAGATAACGATGCACTTTAGAAATGTCACTCTCCCAAGAAAGCCCATGGAGGGACAGTTATTACCAGTTCCCTGGTATTCGTTATGCAACACTCAGCAGCTGACCTTGATTACAGACTTGACAGAATTTCCAGAAATTTGCTCAGGAAAACATGTAACTCCCTCTCCCACCAGAGGCAATTCTGATGACTGAATTAGACTTGTGTGGGCCAAGGCTTCAGATGCTTGCATCTCATGTGTAAGTCACCATGTTGCAGACTGGTGTGTGCACAGATGTGTTTCTTAGGGTATAACATGCTGCAGAAGGTTGAAACATAGAGATTGGAGCAGTTATCTCAAATCCAGAGAAGAAAACAATTTTAGTTATCAGAGCCAGTTCTGCTTAGTTTTGAGACAGAATCTCCCTAGGTAGCCCAAGCTGGCCCTGAACTTCTGACTCTTGCTCCAGCCTCTGTCCTGTGTGAGAATTGTAGGCTTGTGACACCAGATCAGCTTCACAGCTGGTTCTGAAAGTTGCTGGGGTCATTCTCAGGAGAATGGTTCTCTGAACCCCCCTCCCACATACCCAGAGATAGAAGCAAATACGCTCTCAACTGCAGAGCCAACTTCACTCTTCAAGGAGGGAAAGAGGCAGAAGTGTTAAGATACACATGGGGCTCTCAAGGGTCTCCAGCCTATGCTGGGACCCCAGCAGGTGCACTCGTGTGGACACAAACAAGGATGCATGTACATGCGCACAGCTGTGAGCTCCCACACGCACGAGTGCTCTTGGGAGAACACATGGGCTCACACATGCACATCAGAGCAGCACAGTCCTGTGAGCAGGGACTGCAGGCTCAGTTTCCTGAAGCCACTGAGCAAGTCGTGGCCTCTGGAGCCTCTGCATCTTCACAGATGTGGCAAGGATGGGTGTGTTGCTTCACAAAGTGCAGAAGGCCACTGCATTGAAAGGCTGGTCCTTCTATGTCCCAAGCTCGGAATATCCATAGACTGTGTGTCTCTCACAGTGGGCATCTGCTGCTTTCCTCTTTCCTTGTGCCTGGGTCATGTTAATTACACACTCTTTCCCCTTTCAGATCCAGCTGGGATCTCAGAAGTCACCTAGTCTGAGGCAAGATCATTACTGTCCCAAAGAGGAAGGTCTGTGGGGACACTTGGCTTCAACCGGCTTAGGGAGGGGGCATGGTCCCTTCTGGGGGTCAAGAATCCTAGAAAGGTGAACCCACAGAGCCAGGGACTCTCACTAGCTCCCCCCAGCAAAGAGCAGGCAGCCCAGGGTCCTGCCTCAGATACAGCCAGTACAGCAGGGGGCGAGGGGGCGGGATTTATGGGCCCCTGCTGGCCATGCTAAAGATCACATTAAGTACAATGAATGTAGATCACACTCCTACATAAGCTGAGATTTATCCCCATCCCTTCCACAGGGGCCAGCCTCATAAATCTGACGGTACCTGTCTCCTGGTCTGGGCCGGAGGGAGCAAGCAGGGAGGGCAGTAGAGGGTGGGTCCAGGTACAGAGAGATTAGAGCCCGGAGGGGCTGCCCTCCCTAGCCCACCCTCCTTGCCCCGCCACGCCCCCTTCCCCGATGCCCCACCCCTCCTGGCTGCGTATAATCCTACGAACTTTAAAAGAACTTAATGGCGGGAGGAAAAGGCAAAGAATCTGCACCACTTCTAAGCAGGGGCCTCAGCCAGCAGCTGAAACTGTCTTTGTCCCCACCCCCAGTGTGAGGGAGGCCCTGTTTGAAGAAAAAAAATGTTTTGTAGGAAAATGCAGATTTACAGAGCCATAAATTAGGGGGCGATTAGTCACGTTGCAATCTTTCTTCAAAGGATTCTTTAAAGGCCAAACTCTTCATTTAAGTGTTTATAGCACAGTAACTTCCAGATTGAGAGGCCTGGAGGGGGTGAGGGCTGGGGGCCTGAGGGGAGCAGGGAAGAACGCTCTGAGGAATGGGGAGGAGCCTTCCCAGGATGACATCCTCTGAAGCGGGGTGTCACTAATGGTGTGGATCAGTGAGGGCTGCTCAGGTAGTTCACAGAGGGCGGAAGTGACCAGACAGGTCCCTCTGGTCCTTGTGCAGTGAGTGGGTTGTTGTTGGGAGGGTAGGGGACAAGGCTATCACCCCCACAGATTCACATTGGTTGTGAGGTGACAGGACGTGGTTCAGAGCCTATTGTTTCCAGGCTTATCCATCTCCAAATGTCAGGGACAGCCTTCTGGAGAGACATCAGGAAGGGAGATGAAGCCGAGGGAAAGGGTTTGTCAAAGGGAACAGAACCAAGTGAGCTGTGTCTCCGGTTTTCCCAGAACTCTGAAGTTTGGCCTTCACTGAATTAATTGCCCACGAGTCCCTTGCTCTGAGACTGGGATCAAGTGCCTTAGTCCCCCAGCACTTCCGTTCATGGGCAGCAGGCTGACAGTGGGGGTCAAGTGCACAGGGCAGCTGTGGAGTCCTCAGTGGAGTGTCTTCCGAAGCCGGAGGAAGGCCTGCTGGAGCCTGGACACTCAGCCCCTGAGGAGCCACACAGAACTTACACCCTCCTCCTGCCTCGTGTCTCTGTCCACTCTCCCTTTTCTCTATGTGACTGACTCCTACTCATCCTGCAACACCCATCTCTGTCACAGTTACCGCTTGGGGTTATAGTGTGAATTTGCTCTCTGCTGCCCCAGGATCATATACTCCCCAAGGACAAAGATTAGATCTTGTTGGCATAATCCTTAGAGTCAGTCACAGTGCCTGGTGTACTTGCAGAGCAAATGATGAGAGCGAATGAGATAGATGATCATGCTAAATACCCAGAAGGAAAGAACATGACCCAGAGGTCTGAGCTCAGGGGCTCTGCCAGGCCCCTCAGCCTGTCACTACAAACACACACCTTTTCTGTCCAGTCACAGTGCTATCACATACTGTCTCTGAGGGTCCACCCATCCTAAGCCTTAAAATGGACGGTCCACGCTGGGCCTCTGGATCTGCATTCTTGGCTCCTGTGTCATGCAGAATTACAGACAAATGAATTTGTCCTGTTTCTTTTTGTCTTTTGTAATATGGATGCCGGCCAAGCTTCGTGTGATGAACTGCAAAGGGGCTAGCCCCTTGCCCAGCTCTCGGCCACCGTGTCTCAGGTACCACGTACCAAGTACCACAGCTGTGCCTCATCCCATAGTGACCCTGCAAGGAAGGATTTTTTTTCTTTTTTCTTTTTAAAGTGTTTCTGGTTAAATATACCAAACATTTTTATTTTTTAGCCTACATACTTTACATATGTTTTCCTTCTTGGTGCTGGGGATCGAACCCAGAGTCTTGCACTTTGTGCTAGACAAGTGCTTTACTAATGAGCATCCCCAGCTTAGCATAAACACCTTAATTTCAGTTGTCAAGTTGTTTACGGAGTGCAGTGTGATGTCTTCATACGCAGGCACAGTATATAACAGTTGGATCCTTATAACTGACCCACATGCCCTTTACTCACATACTGGCATTCCCTTGCGTTGGGAACATCCTGGAGCCTCTCTTCTGGTCATTTCAGTTCAATGAGCTGTCACTGACCTCAGATATCCTTCCGAGATACATATGAAGCAATTTCTCCCATCCGATGGACAGGGAAGGATTCTAATCCCTGTTTTACAAAAGAAAAAACTGAGTCCAGAGAGGCTGATGGTCTGCCCAAGGCCAAAGAACTGGTAACTAGGGGACCCAGATCACCCTGATGTCCCCTGGGTTCTCCCTTCTGAGTGACAGCCTCTCTAGTATAGGGACTCTACACAATCACCTCAGCCACACCCCCTCAAGTTTGAGAAGTGTGCAAAAGTGATTGCTGGGGATGTGACTGAGTTGTTAGAGTGTTTGTCTAACTCCTGGTTCAGTACCCAGCACTGTATGAACTGGGAAGGGACACACACACACACACACACACACAGTACCAGGAAGCAGAGGCAGGGGGATCAGAAGTTCATGTCCAGCCTTGGTTATAGAGCAAGTTTGAAGTCAGCCTGGGCTACATGAGACACTCTCTTAATGTAGCAAATGCTCTTCTCCTCGCTTTTTAACTTCAGTGTTTAAAGATTTAAAACGCTTTTATTTGGAGGGGGGTGCGCCATATGCACACAGGTGCTCAAGGAGACCAGAAAAGGACGCCAGATACCCTGGAGCTAAAGTTAAAAGTGGTTGTGAGCTGCCTGGTGTGGGAACTGAACCGGGTTTCTGTGCAGAAATAGCAACTGCTCTTAACCACTGAGTCGTCTCTCTGCTCCTAACTTTAATTAGTTTTAAATATGCCATATAGTATAGAATATAGCTCAGTGGTAGAATGTATGCCCAACACAAGGTCCTGGCTTTGATCCACCACCACCAAAACCACACACACACATACACACGTACACATACACACACACATACAAATAATATCATAATGCTTTGTAAAATGGTGTTTCCTTTGACCTGCAAAAATTCCACCTTCCAACACTTACCTGATGTGGACAAAGCTGCTTTGTTGAGGATGTTCAGTTCAGTGTTGGTCATCACTCCCTAACTCTCTAAATCACCTGACCAGCTGCAGCAGGGGACTGGTATGTTTAAACCCTGTATATTCCTGGGATAACTCAGAACACAGCTGTTTTGAATCATGTCTCTTCCAGAAAACATTTTTGAGGACTATTTCATGACATGGGAAAATATTCATGGTGTCTTTTGTGGAAATGTAAGATAAATGAGTATTCCGTCTTATTTCATGTTCGAAAAACACATTTAGTTTAAAAAGAAATAAAATACCTGAGGAAGTTCACAGTGGCTGTCCCCAGGCGACAGGATTGTGTACATAGTTTTAAAAACCTTCCCTTCACGTTTTGGGTTTGGATTTCTTTCAATTGTGTTTTGTATTCTGAGGAATTCACATTTGATTTAGAAGAAGGAATTAAAGGTAACCTGTTCAAGTTAGTTCATCCAATGAGTCTGCTCGTCAGATAGGCAGAGGGGGCCAGGAACATGGGCTTTATTCCCTGTCCCATTCCCAGAGGTCATTAGTGGGGCCTGGCATATAGTAGGTGCTCAGTAAACATCTAAAGAATCATTGTTTATGGAAAAAAGGCTCAGACACTCCTTTCTTATCAAGCTCTTTGCTATCCGTGACAGAAGCATCACTGATGCTCGACTGGTGGCAGCACCATCTCCGAAGGTGGCTTCCGGACAGAGTACAGTACCGGTTTCTCACACAGGAGTCTGGACACCCTGGTGTCTGCAGGTGAGGGACAACTCCTGCGTGACCCGTCCTCGGCTTTTCCTGAAGGCTGCGGACTGTGGAGAGCTGGATACCAAATGGGTAGGTTTGGACTCGGGTCCTAACAGTCAGCCTCTTAACAAGCCTGCTGTCTCATCCATGGCTGGTATAATACCAAGTCTCAATGCCCCCAAATCCAAAGGATTAAAAAAAAATCCTTTTTTGTGTCGTTTATAGTTATAGACTGGGATGTATAAAACTTGTGGCATTTAAAGTTGTAGTAACATAACATTGTTAAGGGTTCTGAACTTAACAGTCTGATGATCCCAGAGCAACTAGATGGCAATGGACCCTGAACAGAGGGGCTTCCCAAAAGGGCTCTGGACTTGGCCCACATGCCATCTGCCCTTCACCCCCGCACACCCCCAACCTGATGACCTTTGACCCTAGCCATCACCCCTCCTGATGCTCTCAGTGACAGAAACGGGGGGATCAGTCTTTTTTAAAATTCTTTTTTAAAGAAAAGGCCTCATGTGTAACTTATGGCATAGCCAAGGATGACCAAGTCCCGATTCTTCTGCCTCCGCCCGAAATGCTGGGATTCCAGGCCTGCGCCAGCACTCCCAGCTTGTGTGATGCTGGGAAGAGAATCCAGGGCTGCGAGCAGCTAGGCAGGTGCTCTACCAACTGCGCTACACCCTTACCCAAAGTCACCCATCTTAAGGTGCTTGGAGCAAAGGTAGGGGTGAGACAGGAGGCCTGTGATCCCAGCACTCTGGAGGCTGGGACAGGAGGATTGCTCGGAGCTTGAGGCCAGCCTCGATTATACAGTGAGATCCTGTATCAAAAGAAGAACCAGGAAGAAGGGAAGGGAGAAGAGGAGGCAGAGGTGGTGGAGACACTGAGACATCTATTTGATGACACAAGTGGGCCATCAAGTTTCCAAGATGATCAGGATCCTATGCTGAGGATTCCTTGTAGGTGGCACACTTGTCTACCACCAAGGCATTTCATCTTCTCTGACAGTTCAGATATGAGAGTTGTCCTCTGAGGACTCCTGCCTGAGCCAGGCCTTCCACCTGACAACTTCTCTTACAAAGGTGAAAAAAGTAAAAGCAGGAAAGTCAGTGATGGCAACTGTTCCATTTTACAGATGTGAAAATCGAGACCCAAAATACTTCTGCATAGAAAGGACACACTACAGCCAGGTGGCAGGGATGAACTCCAAACACAGTAGTTCTGTCCCCAAATCCTGGAGTCTTCCTACTCTCTAAGAGTTTCCTGTGGGATTCAAGATCAACTGGATAACACACCAAAAAGAACTTATTGGGAAAAGTGTTTGGGGAAACTCTACCAAACTTTCCTTCTGAGAAAGATACAAAATTTGTTTGGTCTGGTAAAGGCCTGAGGAGTTCTACATGGGAGAAAACAGAATGATTTGGTTTAGTCTAGGGTTTGTCTGTATTGATTTGACCATATTGTTCTTTTCCCTTCCCCATGACAACTGTGTCTATGGGATGTATGGTGAGATTCCCTTTCTATATTCCCAAGGAGTATTTGTATTCATGAGAGCAGCCGCTCAGATGCAGGTCATCCAAAGGACGTATCCCTCAGTGAATTCTCCAGAAGAGGCTGGGAGAGGATACAGAGTTACCACATATAACATGGTCAACTTGACGGCTCTAGAATCTCCCAGGGGAAAAGCTCCTGGGCTTGTCTGCGAGGGATTAGAGAGTTGGGCTAGCCGAGGCAGGAGGACCCCCATAAATATGGGGGGGCAGCAGCCCCTGGGCTGGGATCCTGCACAAAATAAAAAGGAGAGGGTGAGCTGAGGGTCAACATCCATCACTCTCTGCTTCCTGACTGTGGATGCAGTGTGACCAGCTGCCTCCCGCTCCTCCTGCCATGTCTTCCCTGCCGTGATGGAATGTACCCTCGAACTGTGAGCCAAAATAAATGCTTTCTTCCATAAGCTGCTTTGGAGGAGTATTCTGTCTCCATAATGAGGAAAGTAACCGAGACATCACAGTTCTCACTTCTTTGCAGAGACCTTCTTATGTAAGAGAGTGAGCTGTGGAGTGGACACCGTGGTTCTGGAACTCACCACAGATCATGTCTTAGTAAGGGGACATTACAGACTTCATAGAAGTATGTGGCATGGAAACAGATAGAGAGCTTCCTGGATGGCCCATAGCCACTTGTTTCTTTGCAATCTGATCCAAGGCTAACATCCTGGCAAAGGAAAAAGGGCCATCTCTTCCCCACATCTTGTTCCACAAGGTTCCAATAGAGCTGCCAATTATCATGTCACTTCCCATGCCTCCACCAAAGAGTAGGCAGCTGACCCAAACAGCTAATCAGATTGCTGATCTATCATCAGTGAGGATGGATCTGGGATTGGCAGAATGTTCTTCTATGCAATGGAGAAAAGCTTGTCTGAGATGTAAGCCAGGAATTATGAAAATAATGGAGAACAAAGTCTTGGCACTTGAGCCCCTGGATGCAGCCAGGCCTGATGCTGTTCTCCCAGTATTCTCAGTGCAGCTAACCAACCCATCCAGCTTTTTCTTATGCTATCAAGGCAGTGTTTCTAAATCATTAGCAACTAAATGATGGTTGATGTACATACAGGCTGCTGCTTCAAAATGGAGTGTTAACATGACAAGTTGAACTGTGACAGGGTGAGCTATCGGGAGGTGTAAATTAGGATGGGAGGCTTCCCAGGCCTTGGCTGGGATTCTTTTTCCATAACAGGCACTTAGTCAAGTGATACCCACTGTGAACTGAGGCTCAGATTTTGCACCTTATGTGCTAAAAATCCTTAGGGGCTTTAGTAGGGAAAAATGCATGTCACAGATGTCTGGGGTGCGGGCGGACTGGGAACAGAATCAGATAGGGGACAGCATTACCAAGACCGAACCCCAGGAAGGGTGCTGTTGGAGCCAAGCCTGGGAGAATCATGGGTTCCCCCATCCCTCAAGTCAGCATCTTAAGCCCTATGTGCCAGGCACAGCTCTAAGGTGCTAGGTGGCGAGATGAGAGAGGTGGGTGGGGCATCTGCTTGCCTGTCTCTCCTCACAAGGCACAGAAGAAGGAGCAGGTGGAGAAAATGAATAGAAAGTTTGCAAATCATGTAGAGGGCTGCAAAGAAATCAGTGAGGGTAGAGAGGTGGAGGGCAGGGGGTGCTTTAGAACAGACATCTAGGATGAAAAGGAATAGGTCAGGACTAGGTCAGAGCATAAAACTGGGGTAATGGCTGAGGCAAGGGCCCTGAGGTCAGAACTGAACTCAGGAAGAAGATCCAGAGGGGTTGGGATGGCCAGTGGGGAGGAGGCTGATGCGGGCAGTTCACAGAGGCAGGGGAGGGCAGAGCTCTGAGCCCTGTCACCCAAGGTCAGGTCTGGGAATTACTCAAAATGCAGGAGGAGGCAGACGCTGAAGGGGTCAGAAGCGGGATGGTGACCTAATGTGCTGTGTGTTTGTTGTGGATATACAGAACAAGTGGAGGCAGAAGTGGAACCAAGTGACAGGCCAGGAAGAGGGCTGTGAGGTCGGTGTGGGCAGCAGATGCTGGTGGCATGATCTAAGGTAAAGACTCATGACAGCAGGTGGTAACGAATGGTCACGATGGAAGACGCTGGGCGCCTCTGCCGACAGGCAGATGTGAGGTAGCGCTGTGGAGGAGGAGAGGGTGAAGGAGAGGTTGAACTGCAGTGCGTTGGGACCCCTGCATGTCCATCCCTGGGAGGGTGGCCTCCTGTTCCCTGAGAACTCTCTGCTAATGGGTCCTCTCTTAGCAGGAATGGACACACCCTCGCAGTGACTACAGCATGTTGGCCACCCTGCCTCAGTGAGCAGGTCCCCTCTGAGGCCGTGGCTCGCTCAGCTGCCCTGCCCTGTCTTATCCTTCTCAGTCAGTGAGTACTGGCCAAGGTCCTCCCTCAACCTGGATTTCTGGTGAACTGGCCATCATAGCATCCCCGCCTTTCTCCTCATCGGCTAGTCAGACATGATGCTGTTAGCGATGGGGAGAGAGGGCCCGAGAGGGCTGTGCACGGCACAGTAGTATCACTACATATATGACAAGTCTAAGACTTTTTTTTGGAAATAATTGAAAATCTGGGAAAGATTTATCTGTAGGATTGTTCTGTCCAGGGGCTAGAGAGATAGCTTAGCAATTAAGAGCACAGGCTGCTCTTGCCGAGGACCTGGGTTCAGTTCACACCCCTACACTGGGTGGCTCACGACCGCCTGTAACTCCAGCTCCAGGGGATCTGATGCCTTCTTCTGGCCTTTGGGACACCTGTACTCGTGTGCACAGACCTACCCACAAACATGTAAGTAAAATTTGAAAAAAGAGTATTCTGCCCAGGGTCATTTAGAAACAAGGATAGCCCTCGTTTATTTATTATTATTCTAAATGTATTCATTTATTGCTCTAAAGTTTGGGGTTTTGTACATTTTTAAATGTATTCTTTTACAATGCCATCATCTATGTAATGCACTTCGATTGTATTCACACCCCTGTTACCTTCTCTCATCCCCTCCCATTTGCTCTGAGTTTCTAGATTAGGTTAACTGAGGAGAGGAGACCCACTCTGAATGTTGATGGCGCCATCCCAGGGGCTGAGCTCTGTTCTACATACAAAGGAAAAGAGAGAACAAAAGGGAGACAGAGACAGAGACAGAGAGACAGAAAGAGAGACACACAGAGAGACAGAACATTCATCTCTCTTTGATTCTTGACTGCGGATACAATGTGACCAGCTGCCTCTGGCTCTGCCCCCAAACAAACCTCTCCTCCCTAAAGTTGCTCCTTATTAGGTATTGTGTTTTCTGTTTTGTTTAACTTTGTTTTGAGACAGGGTCTCATATTGGGGTAGTTTCAATGAGAATGTCTCCAACTGGCTCCAAGTATTTGGCCATTTTGTCCCCAGATGGTGGTGCTGTTTTAGGAGATGCGGCTTTGCTGAGAGGAAGCACGTCCCTGGGGGCGGGCTTTGAAAGTTCTTAAGACTTGACAGATTTCCAGTGTCTCTCAGCTTCCTGTGCCTGATGTGTGAAGATGGGCTGGCGTGGTAATGCATGGCTTTCTGCTTCAGCCACCTCTACCATCATGCCTTCCCACCGCTATGGACTCCCTCCGGAACTGTAAACTCAGATAACCTCTTCCTTCCGTACATTCTATTGGTCATGGCGCTTTATCACAGCATCAGAAAAGCAACTCAGGTATTTTAGGTTGACCTCATATTGGCTATGTAGCCGAGGATGACCCTGCCTTTTCAATCCTCCTGCCTCCACCATGTGGGTGCTGGGATTACAGGCTTCACGCAAGCTCTCTGCCGAATGAACCACATTCTCAGCCTCTTGTTGGGTATTTTGTTACAGCAATGAGAAAAAGAACTAACACTGTCCCCTCCATGGTAAAAGCAAGGTGAGGTCACAAAACCTAGGCCTGGTGGTCTCACTTCAACGTCCTCAAGGTTCAAGCCTGTGTCTCAAAGCTGGAGCTGTACCCTACAATTCCAGATTTCTGGGTTCTCTTAGGAAAATCAGATTGTTCTGTACCCTTTGGAGAGAGGCCACGACTTCCCACTCCGTGCGTTATTCCCATTGCATCAGCCTGTCTGGAGTCTCCCTGTGCACATGGCTGTCACCTGTAGATGTCCACCAGCTGAATTTGCAAGTATTCGCTGGGCCTATTGGAGACTCTAACGTCTGAAATACCTCCGCCTTCCGGAACTGTGACATCAGGATTCCCAATACCTGCTTTGCCCACCTCAGTTCTGAGAACCACAAGGATGCACCACAAATGCATGCTTCACACCCTCTCCACTGCCTAATGACTTTGACTACCCTCAACCCAGGAAGCTGGAGGCGTGGCCTGTGGGGCACGCCATGCCCAAGCCTTTGCCCTGTGCGCTGTGAGGCTGCAGAGGGGATGGTGAACTTGCTCAGGGGTGGGGGGACACCTTGACCTACTGTGGAACATTCTGATGTTCTCAGTTGGCAGCCCTGCCCTCCCGGCCCCCTTACCAGATAGCAAGGCAGCTCTACACTAGCAGAAGTGGGTAGCCGGGACTCCACTGGGGCAGAGTGGGTGGTGTGGATTCCAGGGAAGCAGAGGCAGGTGGTGTGGTCTCCACTGGGGCACAGGTGGGTGGTGTGGACTTCATTGTGGCAGGGTGGGAGGCAGTGGGGACTCCAGCAGGATAGAGATCGATGGCACAGAGACCCGGGTTGAGACAGTTCCATCGCTGGACAGCGATGACTTTCAAAGTCCTTCGTTTCTCCAATCCCCAGCTTCCTCCGGGATAAAGTGGACCCTTCATCTGTTCTACTACTGTGTGCCTGAATCAGGGTCACTACTGGCAGGACTGAAGGAACCTGCGCATGACAGCTCTGCCAAGCACACAGTGGATGCCCAGGAAGGAGCAGCTGTTGGTACCGTGGTCTCAGCCATACAGGGACATGGTGGCTTGGCATTTCCAAATCGGGTAGAGCCACTTCCCCTAACACATGGGGATGTGACAAGATGAGAGATGACAAGCCAGACCAGTGATGCACTGGAGTCAGCCTAGGCCCGGGCTGAGCCGGAGCACGGTGAAGCTCTCCCCTCACAGGGAATGTTCCCCTCCAGGGTCTGCCTGCCAGGTACCCACATTCTCTTCCAGAAACTGCAAACCAAGTTTTTCTTAGGGAAACCCACTTCCCTCCAAGCTTGGACTATGGAATATGTGGAGTTGGCTCTAGAACCAGGGCTGGCCAATCAGAGCCCTGACCCCGCTCCCCAGGGTAGGTGTTAAGCACCCTTAAAATCACTTACAGTACTAATGTAAGTTCTTTAACTTCAATTGCAAGCTCTCCCCTCTGAAGTCCATTTTTCTGTAAACAAGCAGGAAGCCAGGGAGGGCACAATCTGACTCCCTAACTGGCCACTGCTGGACTCTCCTTTGCTGACCTGGTGCCTTTAGTAAAACGGTGTCAAAAAAGTTAGACTACCGTTAGGCCAGGACTGACTGTCTGGAACACTCCACAAACTGGAGAAAATTGCACCACAGTCAGAATTGATTGCTCCAGTTCCCAAGGGTCCAGCCTCCGGCAGAACCGTTTACACAAGCTTACTAGGCTTTTTACTATCACCGTGGAGGACCCTCTTACCATTCCCACTCAGGTCTGAGGGGGTGCACCTCCTGAGGTGGCCCAGCAGAGAGACTGCTGTGACTGTTGCTCAAGAGTCAGTGCTGTAACTGTTACAAACACACACTGTTTACATACAAGGTGTGCCCTGGCTGGTACAAACACAAACCTTTATTTGTATATAAGGTTTACTGTGATTGGTGCAAACACAGCCCTCGAATTGCATCCAAGGCCTGCGGTGGTTGTTCCAAGCAAGCCTCCTCTGGCTACATAAAGCTGTTTCATTCCTGTAGATCAGAGCCCTCCAAGCCCACGGCCCTGCCTACAGTGCATGTCTACCCAGGCCCTGGTCCCCAGTCAGTGACAAACAAGTATCTACTAGAAGATAGACTATGGCCAGGCCAAAGTGTCCAGCAGGTGTTTTTGGAGGCAGGACTGGGGGTACAGAAGGCATGCGTGACATGTTGGGAAGATGCTCCAAAATGACACAAAGGAAAAGTCCTGGCCACTTGGAAATTCCAGAATGTCCAGTTTCTCCTGATTTTCCTTCCTTCTCTTGATGGAAGAGTTGTGATATTGACAGCTGCTGCGTGAATCTGGAGATGGAAACCCCAGCAGGCTAGCTAGGCTGGCCTCGGTTACTAGTACTTGTTGCCTCCCTGCCTGCTATACCATAGGAGCTCAATAAGGGCTGCTGAGCTGCCAGACATGGGCCGTGGACTCTGCTTATCTGAGTCCTTGCTGTGCGCTGCACCTGCTCAGAGCGTCATCCAAGTGTTCTAGATCCTGGATGTGTCCCTGTTCCTTTCCCTTCCTCCCTTCCTGCCAGCTGTAAGGACAGAGGTGTGTGTGTGTGTGTGTGTGTGTGTGTGTGTGTGTGTGTGTGTGTGTTGGGGTGGAAGCTGAGAGTTCTGCTGAACTGGCTTCTGCACAGGTCTGCTGTCGTGCCTGCTGCTACTCTTCTCCATCAGCACCTTAGGGCCACACCCCTGGCTTGGCTAGGGATTTGATGGAGTCTTTCTGGGCTAAGATCAGACTCCCCAGACAAGATGGTAAGAGGCAAGGCAACTTGGTGTAAGACCCAGAACTTTCTTAGGTCTATCTCAGGCCACGAAAGCCCTTCTATGCGGATAACTCTGATTTCTAGAACTTTCCTGAACTTCATTTCCCAGCAGTGTCTGATCACCATGGGGATAGCCAAGCCTGAGAGAACATCCTTCTTAAACTATTCAGTGTGAACTGTTCTCATCTGTTCCTGATTGAGAGACTGTGAGCTCCACTTCCAAAGTCTCTAATAAAAGTGACTTGAGAGAGAATTTCCTGAATCCCTCAGTAAGTGGATAAAGATGTTTCAGGAGTCAGGGAGGTGCAGGCGGGAAGCCTGCATGCCATGCACAGTTGGTCCTTCCCTTTGTGACTTAATGAAGAACATGGAACCAGCCTGCCTCTGAACTCCGTCCACAGAGATGACTCTCTTCTTTTGAATTAATTTCCTGCTGTTGGACTGCTTAGCCCAAGGGCCCTGGGGTAACCTGCGTTTCTTCTTTGGAGATCAGGGGCTGGGGGAAAGCTGGATCCTCTGGCCATCCTGAGGAAGAGAGGCAGTATTAGAAGGCTAGGAGGTTTTTAAGAAATATTTTATTTATTTTTATTTTATGCATATGAGTGTATTGCCTGCACATGTAAAAGTGCACCCGCATTGTACAATGCTCATGGACGCCAGGAGAGGGCGTCAGATTCCCCTGGAACTGGAGTTGTGGATGATTGTTAGCCTCCATTGAGTGCTGGGAATCGAACCTATGTCCTCTGCAAGAGCAATCAGTGCTCTTAACCTCTGAGTCATCTCTCCAGCCCAAGGGTGGGAGGTGTCAAGGGGACCCAGTATGGCTTTGGGAGCTGGTTCATAGCTACAATGGTCCAGATTTCAGAGAGATTGGCTTCCTCTCTCAGTAGTCTCTTTCTTATCTGTCCTGTGACTCTGAAGGAGAGTTAGTTCTCCACTGGGGCAACCTTGATTTCCTACTCTGTGAAATGGGTATCATTTAAGCCTCCGCTACACAGAGCTATTGTCAAGGGGACAGTGAACACGGGACAGGTTTTGCACAGAGCCTGGCGGCAGAAGACACCTAATAAGTGTGGCTTGCTGTTTCCTTAAAGTTAAAAAAAAAAATCTATGTATGTTGACATGTGCATGCCACAGGCTGCAGGTAGAGGTCAGAGGACAACCTTCAGGAGTTAACTCATTCTTTCCACCCCATGGGATATAGTGATCCAGCTGGGGTCAGCGGGCTTGATAGCAAATGACTCCGCCCACTGAGCAATTCTAATGGCTTGTTATTTTCTGACTCCAGCAACTTGGGATCATAAGGAGCCTCAGAGAGACCAGAGAGATGGAATCACTCTTTTCTCAAACTCCTCCTCACCTCCAGCCTGTGCTCTGTGGGCTTGGACAGAAGGAAAGCAGGTGTGCTGAGCCAGACTGCTGGAATCTGCACGGGGTGAATGGGGTCCCCCGCAGAAGGAGAGCCTGAGGTGGGCCAGGAGCTGGGAGTGCTCAGGGCAGCCAGGATACAGCATGGAGGTTGGCTCTTGGACTTGCAACTCCATCCCAGTGTGTGGCACAGAGATGTTTGGGTGGCATCGCATTCCCGGCATGCTGAGCAAGGCAGGTAAGGAAGGAGCTCTCCTGTGGCCTTCACCTTCAAGGGGCACCTGCGGGGCTTGGGGTACTAAGTGCCTTGGTTCTCGGAAGCTTTGTTTGATGTGTCTCAAAGGGCTGGTACATCTTAAACCAGGGCAGGACTCAGAGCACTAAACTGAGACTCTAGCCAGCCAGAAAAGCCTCAGCATAGCCTAGACTTGTGTGGACACTGGGCTAACCCATCCAACATTACAGAGACTCAGAGCACTAGATGAGGAGTCCAGCCATCACCCACGGGGGTCACTAGAACTTGAAGTCTGGACCTGGCCAGACTGTCTGCCAGCTCAAAGAAAAATGACCACATTCTCAAGAAGATAACTATGGTCTCCGTCTATACAACGTCCAGGGTATAATTCAAAATTATTTGATGCACTGTGGTGGTTAATTTGGGTTGTCACCTTGACACACCTGGGAAGAGCAAATCTCAGTTGAAGACCTGCTTCCATCTGATGGACCTGTAGGCATGTCTGTGGGGTATGTTCTTGAGTGCTAAATGATGGACAAGACTCTAGCTCAATATGAACTTGACCATCCCTGTGCGATCGAGTTCTACAAAACTACTGTAATGGCAAAGCAGAAAGCAGCCCTCGACTTTGAGAGTCTCATGGCTGTTTATATCCCAGATACAGTGATGGCCTCTGGACCTTATTATACTTGGGTCAAAGCTAACCAAACAGTCAGTGTTGGGTTTCTAATAAGCCCAACATACAGAGAAAAAGGAAGAGTATTTCCTTTCTGTGTGTGAATAGGATACACCTTTTCACACAGATCACAGGAGAACAGAGAACCCTAGTTCTGGGGTTCTGTCTTAGAGGGCTCTGATGTCAACCCATCAGGAACTAGAATCCTGGGAGCAACTGGGAAAGAGGAAGCCGGAAGGGGAAGGGAGATGGGACCGGAAGGGAGCAGAATGGAGGCTGGAGGGAAGGTCCACCTGGAAGCTATAAGTAAGCATCATGGTGGCCAGAAATGTGGGCTGTGATGCTGGAGGCTATGTCTGGGGTATCCTGTGGGAAGATGGAGGACTTTGATGCACTGGGTCAAAGGTCTGCAGCATGCAGAGCCAACAAGAACCCTGCAAGATGGGATCCCAGAGAGTCTAACTGCCCTGTTCTTGTGGGCAAGCTGCGCCTTCCAGGACCCTTTCTAATGGGTATCTGTGATTGACTGGGGGGGAGGGGTTAGCCCATGCTGTACCAATCAGAGTCCGGGACTCAGCAGGGCTTCACAAGAATGGAAGCTAGCTTAAAGGGTCGGCCAGGACCCTGGAGCAGTTGGGAGTTGTCATTGTTACATCTAAAAAGAGGATGCTGGAGAAAGACCAACACTGAAAGAAAGAGCCAGGGACAGAGCAGGGTGTGGACGGGGTCAGCACCTGACTGAAGCCGGCCACTGATTAGGATCTACCGGAGACTTTTAGGTTACTTCACCAATGACTTCCCTGTTCTATGGAAGGGACTTTGAGTCGGACTCCCATCTCTGGTGACCAATAGAGCTCTAAAGTTACCTCTAAGGATTTCATATGCTTAGACACTGGAATTCCTTATATAACACTTGGAACATCTCACTCCTTTGAACACTGGCTCCCCTGGGAAGCCTTTTCATCCTGATGGCTCATGGTAGGCTGTTCAATGTGTACACTCGGAGGCCAACCACTCGAGTTCAAATCTAAGCTCAGCCAGTTACTAGATGCACAACTAGGGGAAATTTCAATATTCTCTTTGTGCCTCTGCTTCTCCATGAGTAAATGGGATTCATTTGCTGCGTACTTTATAAGTCTCTGTGGCCTTTGGGTGAAGTAATATAAGTAAAATACTTAACACTAGAGCCCAACAGATGTCAGCAAATGAGAGCCAGTCTAGCGATGAGTTAACGATGCAAATCCACTGTCATCTGGACTCCAATAGACAGCTATGTTCAGCGGGCCTGGATCATGTTGATCCTCTCTCTGCCCCTCAGTCCCAGCTTAGCAATATTCCCAACACTCTACAGAGACCCCCCCCCGCCTCCTCCCAGCAGATGCCAGACACTTGGAACCCTCCCTGCAGTCGCCCACCCAACCCACTACTTCTGGGCATCACCAAACCCCATGATTCCACCCTCTCTTCTCCAGAGTGTGGTCCGCTAACTGACATTAGCATCAGGCCCCTGCCTCACCCCAGACCGGCTGTAGATGACTCACCCAGAGACTCTGCTTCTCAAGTTTTCTCCACCTTCTAATTTTCTCAACCTTGCCTACACAGTTACATCATCAGGGGATGTTTACAAAATACAGATGCCTGTCTTGCCTACCAAACAAAGCAAACCGATCATTCTCTCTGACTTACCCACAGCTCGCTCTATGTCTCTTTGTGGGGCTGACAGTGGGAAAATGAATGAACAGACTCGATTTTGTCAGTTAACAAGACTCTGTTGATGGGAGTCTTCTGGAAGATGGTCTGTCCTCAAGAGTGCCCCACCATATCTTATCTTCCTATGACAGCATGTGTATTGGGGTGGGGTGTGGCCATTTGTCCACACAGTACCTCTGCCTACCTTTCTGGCCTTGGGTATCCTGACACACCCGTCTCTGACTTGGAAGACACGGCTACACTGGTCCTGGCCCCTCCTGGTCTGTGGTGTGTGCCCACATCCCCTGTTGCTGATGGTGGCCTGCTATTACTTCCTTGTGGCTTCCCTGTCCTGCTCCTGTCTGGCCCTATGGACCTCACCCTGGGGACACTCTGGGTCTTTTGGCTGCAAGAGTCCTGAGTACACTGCTCTGGATCCTCTCTTGCTGTCGACATGCACCAGCAGCTGCGGGAGGACTGGCACTGTGCAGTGCTCTCAAATGTCCCGGGCGCATCCCAGCCGTGCGTGCCTCCTGCCCGGGCCCCCTGTCTTCTCTCCTGCAGCAGGCCCATCAGGGCCTTCCGCCCTCCTTCCCCCTTCTTCCTCCTCTTCCTTCTCTTTTCCAGATTCTCAGATACCATGCTCTCAAGGGTGGGTACGCCCCTGCTGCCTTGCCTGGGATGAGCAAAGGCTTGTTTTGGCTCATGGTTTCAAAGGTCTCGGCCCAGGGTTACCTGGTCCAGCTACATTGGGACCTGTGAGGAGAGTGCACAGCACAGCACAAGATGGGGCTCAGCAAAGCTGCTCACAGAGCCAGGAAGTGGGAGGGAGTGCTTTCATAACAGACTCTGTCCCGCACACCCTTGAAGCTGTGGAGTCGTCAGTGGACCAGTCGATTCTCATGACCCAGTCAAACCCTCCCAAAGTCCCTCCCCTTCAGGGCATAAGCTTCTGGAGGACATTTGAGTTCTGAGCTGTAACAGTCTCTAATCTCCCTATACATTTATGAAAGCCAGCCTAGATGCTCTGTTCTAAGGAACCCTTGCTCTCACCTTCCCTGGGAAATTAGTCGGTTTGGTTTCTCTAGAAGGAGGGAAAGCAAGTTTGCAGTGGAAGCAGCCTTCTCTGAAGCTAAGTATCCATCAACTGGAAAAAGGATAACCAAACCATTGGTTGGCCAGACCAGGGAATATTATTCAGCAGTGGAAAAGGAGGCAGGTCTGACACAGCATGAAGTGATCTTAGTAGCACTGTAGCAGAGTCTAGATGGGGCAGATCTATGGGACTGAGAGCTGCTCAGTGACAGACTGGACGGGAAGCTTCTAGAAGAACATGAGGGACTAGCAGGAATGGAAGTTTCTGTCTTGAGTAGCTGACAACTATATGTTCTTGTCAAAATGGTTGGATTGTGCACTGGAAAGAGGATAATTTTATTATATGTAAGTCATTCTGTATTTTAGTATGCATATAAATTACACTTCTGAGGGCTGGGGTGTTGGATGGTTGTAGAGAGCTTGTCTAGCCTGCCGAAGACAATAGCTTCCATCCCCAGCACAGAAAAACAGACCTTGGCAAAGTTTTGTTGTTTTTTTTTAACTAAAAAAATATTTTTATCCTATGTTTATGAGTGTTTTGCCTGCATGTATATAAGTGCAGTGCCCATGGAGGCCAGAAGAGGGTGTCAGATCCCCCGGAACTGGAGTTATGGACAGTTGTTAACTGCCTTGTGGATCCTGGGAACCAAACCCAGGTCTTCTGCAAGAGCAGCCAGCGCTCGTAACTGATGATCCATCTCTCCAACCCCACAGCGTTTTTTTTAAAAACATAAAGTCACTAGTTTTACATGTTAAAGCAACAATCCATGTCTATTCTAAAGTCAGCCTCCTCCCATCTGATGCACCACTTGAAACCCACTTCTAGGGCACATGTCAGTGACCCACTCGTCTCTCTCCCTCCTTGACCTGTTAACCCAGCTCTGTTCCTGGAGACAGCTTATGTGCTGCCATCTCCAGCATCCGTTTTCAGCCCTGAAGCTATCTGACTGCTGTGTCCTGCCCCATACAACCTCTCCCTCTTTTTCACACTTGTGATTACTGAATTCTTTTCTACTTTCCGTCTCTCTTCCCCTAGATTGCACGTTTGTGGCCCCCAGATCCCAGCACCATGTCCTGTGCACGTTTGCTGAGTGACTCTGAAGGTTCTCAGCAAAAGCTTGTCGAATGAGAGCAGTTTGATGGAGTCGGGGTGTGGTTTTCGTGACAGGGAAGGGGCTGAACAGAAACAAGGCAGAAACGGAGGGGAAGGCCATGGGAGGACCGAGGGACTGTGGAGAGGAGAATGTTGGGGCCCCACCCACCTGGGCAGGGGTGTGGGGTTGGGAGATCACAGTGTGCCCCCCAGGGACCAGGAAGAGACTGACTGTTCCAAGTCACACTCAGGCAGTATTAACAGTATTTACCAAATGTCAGTCACACTCCTCCAGGTAGGTGCGGGAAGCACAGGCTGTTCCAGGCTGCTCCACACCTCCTATTTCACTGCCCGCCCATTAGTCTCCTCCCTGTAAAGATCGGTTCTGTATTGACAGTTTCTGTCTGCACCCCAACAGGCAGAAAAAAACAACCCTGCCGGGGGCCTGACAGCAGCTAGATTAATCATCGTACTTCCAAGAACCCAGGCTGCCAAGACCCACAGTCCCACTCTGTTCCCAGCACGCTGAGGCATGCAGTGCCTGCTCAGAAATCAAAGATGACTCAAGGAGGACAGGGCAGTCAGTCCAAGCATGTGCGCTGCCCCACATATGTACCCTGCCAGCCATGAATATAGGACGAGTGGTGAAATGTTACTCCTGCCGTGTACGGCTCTGAGATGGCCAGCATACGCCCCAAAATACCTTCCATGTGTTTGGTCGTGTTTTTTGAGTTGTCACTGTCTAGCAGTCACTTGCATGAAGCTTAGCATGCACCAGGAAAGGTTTCAGGTCCCTAGATGCCCATTCTCCCACTGTGGAGACGGAGACAGTGCACTTGTCTGGGCTCACATCCTTGGTTGCATGGCAAAGCCAGAAAGCAAAACCCAGCCAGTTGGCTCTCAAATGCAGGCTCCCACACCGGGTAGGGGGACCTTCATTTTCTAGATGGATATTTTCATTTATTCATTCAACAGATACTTAGTAAGCTTCTTCTGAGTGTCAGGCAAAGGGCAAGAAGTCTGTAGGTTACTCATCCCAGCCCTGAACCTCTAGGACAGGGTTGGACCTTGTTCCTTTCTGTCTTGTGCATAGGATACAATGTAGCAGGGACAGGATTCTGTTTGTTGAGTGTCTGAGAATGCGGCATTGGAAAAGAGTGCTGGACTTGGAACTTGAGAACTGGGATTCCCTCCTGCCGGGATGGAAAATGTTTTGACACGCTCATCTGCATTCAGGTATGCTGTGGGTCCCACGGGACTTGTATTTAAAGAGCAGAGCTGAGATAAGGCAGTAAGTCCTCTGAAAGAATGAAGTCTTCCTGGTGGAATCTCAGGCATCCACAAAGAGATAATTGGTGGGTGGGTGGCCCCCCATCAGACTGTCACAGTGGGGTCTCCTCTGAGGGCCCCCCCCCGGAATGCAGCAGACAGAGCATGCCTCAGTGCCTCTTGAGTGCCAAGGGCTCTGCTTGAGGCTGTGAGTCACCAGCTGATCAGATGGGAGCCTGACGGCCAGTCCAGGAAACATGTCCACCCTGCAGACAGATAAGCCCGTGGGGACCAGGCAGGGACTGTGGGAGCCGAGTGAGGGCCAGGCCTATCAAGCCTTTTGGGGAAGAGGCTCCAGTTTCCCTGAATGGGCAGGAGCCAGAGAGGAGGGGATGGAGGATCCAGTCTCCCAGCTCTACCCCAGCTGGACCAGGTCTAACCCCCCAGGAGCAGAATGGCTACCCTGCAGGTAACGTTTCTCAGCAGGCAGCTGAAAGCTCAAGGGCATGAGCTCACAGCACAGTCTCCCTTTGTGGGGAGAGATGGGGTGAGGGTGGGGCTGGCATTGCTAGTATTCTCTGGAGGATCTCAGGATCCCCATCTATGGTTCTGTGAACCCACCCCCCCACCTGCTGAGGGTCCCTGACCATGGCTCTGCACCCAGACGTCCAGGCACCGAGGGACACGGCTGCAGCTGGATCTTCCCAGGTTCCTGTGGCTCAGCTGAGGCTGGGTGCCGGCTTAGATCTCCTCTGCTGAGAGATCCTGTCTTAATAGAATAACAGTCACACTCACGTGTCCTCAGGTAGGCCTGGTCACTCGGCTTACATAACGTGGGGACTGCCGTACCCACCTTTGAGGTGAGGACGTGGTGCCCAGAGAGGTGCAGAGCCATGCTGCTGTGCTGCCACCCACTGGGGGCAGGGTCCAGCTGCCACCTCCCATCACCCATCTTCTGCCTTAGATCTGGACCCTGGCACGTTCCTGACCATCCACATGACCCATGGTTCAGACATCACAACTAACACTAGCAGCGATGTGCGCACATGCACGCACATGCTCATGCACACCCATTCACACATGCGCTCACTCGCACATGTAAACATATGTCCATGCATACTGGCCTATGTGTGCACACACTCACGTGCACATTCCCCCCCACTTGTGTGCTACACACACTCAAACTCTCCACACATGCGCACACTCATGTACATACATTCAAACTCCTCACACGTGTACACACTCACATGTACACTCAAGGGCACTCTCTCCTTTCCCTCCACATATACACACGCTCATCTGCATACTTGCTTTGTTATAGTGCACACACACTCACATACAACATTTCTCCACATATGCGCACATACTCACATGCACACTAACACCCCAAATGTGTGCACACATTCTCATGCTCACTCACACTCACCATGTGTGTGCACACACTCACCTGCACACTCACATTCTCCCCACATGTGCACATACATGCAAACTGACATTCCCCACTTGTGTGCATTCAGCACATGCACACACTTTCTCACATGTGTGCACACACTTGCACATTGGCATTCCCTGACATGCACACACAATCACTTGCACACTTACCCTCATACACACGAGCACACACCTGCACTCACTATCCTCTCACACTGCACTCACATGTGCGCACACTCACACGCACATGCATATTCCCCAGACACACACATGGCTCACGTGCTAGCACACAGGATTGACTCTGATTGCCTTCTGTCTCTGACTTCCCCGGAGTCCCCACTTCCCAGGGTCTGCAGGAATCCCCATATGCTGGGTGCGACATGCTGCAGGCGTCTACGCCCCCTGCCCCAGACTGGAGGCCTTGTGTGTGGGGCCGAGCGGAGCAGCACTAATGTCTAGAGTTGAGTGTCATCCCTCCACGCAGTGAGCAGCCCACTGCTGTTTATCTTCGCATAGGCAGCGTCCCCACAAGATCACGTGTTGGAATGTGTGGTCCCCGGCTGGTCGCATGGTTTTGAGAGATGTGGAACCTTTAGGAGGCTGGCCTGGTCCATGTGGATCCGGCCTTATGGATTAGCACCTGGTCCAGTTCTGTCAGAACTCTCTGCTTCCTGATTCTGTGGAGAAGTGAACAGCCACGCCCCCCCCCTCACCGCCACAGAGCCACACCGCTAAGCCTTCCATTGCACGGGACTGGGTCTCTTGAAACCAGGAGCCAGAATCAACCTCTCCTCTCTTAGCATTTTATCACAGCCAGGAGAGTGCTTTTCCCAACACCTGGCGCCCTCATAGTGACCATTTCAGAAACATCAGGGGCGTGAGGACAATCACCCCATCCTAGACAGTGGTACCTGGGAGGTGTTGATAGACCATTGTGAAGAAACAAATGTCCACCCAGAGTCAGGAACTCAGGTCACATGGTGGCATCCAGCTGGAAGGAGAGTCCAGTACCCCTGCCAGAGCCCCACCCACCCTGCCAGAGCCCCACCCACCCCTGCCAGATCTCCATGCCACCATCCACCCTCCACAGGGCTGAGACCTCCAGTGACACTTGACACAGATACCCTGGGCTAGGACCATAGAGCCTTGGCCTACTGGTGCCAGGGCCTGGAGAAGGACTTTTCTGAATGCTTCTCCTGTCTCTCCAGTACAGCTGGGGCCACTACTGTCCTCCCTCTTCCTGGCCCCAGAACCACAATAACATTGCCCCATACTTCAGCAGCAAACAAGCAAAGCAGACTGTCCCCACATCAGAGGTGTGTGCTTACACTGTCCTAGGTCAGCTTGGTTGAGATAACAGCCCACAAGTGCAGAGAGACAAGCTGGTGCTGATGAGAACCCAGGAGCAAAGTGTCTTGACCTCTGCTGGGCTCTGTCCCAGGCAGAGGGCAGCTTCTCCATGGCTTGAGAGGCCTGTCCCAAGACACCAAATTAAGAGTTCAAAAACTCAAGGTTGGGGATGGAGATACGGCTCATCAATTAAGAGCACTTACCAGTCTTGCAGAGGACATGGGCTCAGTTCACAGAGCTCACATGGCTACCAACAGCTATGTTAGGTTCTTGCTGACTTTGTTCGTTGGATGGTACCTCTTGGTAGTGGCAATACCCAAGACTCCCTGAGGGAAGCTAGAGCACCTGTGCATGACACTTCTCCAACTGCAAGGAGCACACAAGCTCCCTGGCCAAACTGTGCATCATCTCAAGGTCTCCCAGAAGATGGTGATGTCAGACCTGGCCCATCCACAACCAGCCGGGGAGTGGGCGTCCACGCCACAGCAGACAGAGGAGCAGGGGGAGGTCTGGCAGTGTTCTGGGGAGGCCGGATGTCTTGGGGATCTGTTACAGCGAGCGTGTTGTAGAAACATGGTTCCAGCGGAGAATTCTCATGGTTCCTGGAGCCCCATCCAACTCCCAACCACTAGCCATTCTCTCCTCCGTCCCTGACCCCTACTGCACAGCAGCCCAAAATACCTCAGGCCTCTGTGCACTCTCCACCCTCTGCCCACTGCGTGTGAATGATAAGCCCCAGGCCACTGCTGTCCCTGGGCCTCCACAGCAGGGGATGCTCTTCATCTGTTTTTGCTGATGCTGTTGTTTTGTTCTGTTTTGGTTCAGATAGAGTCTCATGTAGCCCAGACTGGCCTGGAACTTGCTATATAGCTGAAGATGATCTTGAACTTCTGATCCTCCTCCTGCCTCCACTTCCTGAGTCCTGGGATTACAGAGGTGGGCCAACATCTGTGTTTTACGTGGTGCTGGGGATGGAACTCAGGGCCTTGTAGGTCTGCTGCACGAGCACTCTACCAACTGAGCTGCATCCCCAACCTTCATGGTAGACATGGTGTCCTCCTTCCTACCCTGTTTATGCCCTCCAGTAAAGGGGAAAGGCTTCTGTAAGGTGGCCACCACCTGTCCCTCTGATATCCCCTCTGCTCCTGTCTCCCTGCCACACCTTTGCTATTCTCCAAATTTGCCCATTGTGTCCCTGCCTGGGTCTTTGCACTGACTATTCTCACAGGCATGACGATGGTATCACAGAACAATACTTGCTCTTCAGAAAGTCCATCTCCGATTGCCCTGCCTAAGACAGCACTCCCTGCCTGCAACTCTTTTCCCTTCCAAGTGTATTTTTCTTTCCATTGTGGATCACTTTCTGACAAATCTTACATGATGTATGTGATTCTGGAAGGTCCTGAGTAAGGCCCCAGGTTCCCTCTGAGGTTCCCTCTATGTCTACAGTAGTGCCTGGAGCCAACTGAATGCTCCATTTCACACTGAACTTGCCGGCACACACAGCAGCGCCTCCCACCTGGAGGAGGGCGCTACTGAGGGAACGTGCGGGAATCCCTAGAGCAATTCCCCAGGAGGTGTCCCGCACCTGCAACTGGTGGGCTGCAGGGTTAGCTCGAGGCGGGGAAGACGTGGTCCCTGGTGCTTCCTCGTCTCCCTGTCTGCTCCCATGACAGGTGCATGAAGGGTGTAGGCTGAGCGTTCCCTCAACAAGGCTTGATGTCTTGGATGGGTGAGGTCCGCGCATTTTCCCTGATGCAAATGTGGCGGGAGACAGCCTGGCCGAGGCAAGAAACCAGAGCTCAAAGTCTGTGACAGCCTTGGCTTCACTCTTAAAGAGCGGAGCAATACCATTTCCCCAGGAAACAGGAAACAGGGTGGAGTTGTCTGTCTGAAAGGCTCGTGGTGCCCTGATCTGTGTCAGTGTGAGACAGGAGTCGATTCCTCTCAGCAGAGGGTGTGTGGAGCGCGCTCTGTAGACATGCCCGGGGTTCTGAGCCGTGGCACCTGGGACGCCGCAGCAGGCTCGTTCTGTGTTATGGGAGGCTCTTGTACACCTTCAATGATGAAATGCCCCAGAGTGCCTCTAAATGTCGCTGAGAGTCCCCTGGAGAGGCGCTCGAAGTTGTCCATTCAAGAAAAAGAAGATTTGGGGCTGGCAAGGTGGCTCAGTGGTTAAGAGCACTGGCTGCTCTGGCAAAGAACCTGGGTTCAGTTCCCAGTACCCACATGGCAGCTAACGTCCGTTAACTTCAGTTCCAGGGGGATCCAGTATTCTCTTCTGGCCTCCTTGGGCATTGCATGCTCTTGGTGCGTTTACATGCTCACAGACAAAACACTCATACATATAAAATCAATCAATTAAGAAATTTTTTTAAAAAAAAGAAGACTCATTAGGGCTGAGGTGTGACTTGGTGAAGGCGTACTTGCCTACTGTGCATGAGGCCCTGGGTTCGGATCCCCAACATGCACATAAGAAGCCAGATATGACAGAGTACCCTTGTGATCCCAGAGCTGGGAAGGCAGAACCGGGACGGTCCCTGGGGCTCCCTGGCCTAGCTGAATCAGCAAGTTTCAGTGAGAGACCATGCCTCTAAAATTAGAGGAAGAGCAACCGAGGAAGGTGCCTGACGTCCACCTCAGGCCTCCACATGCATGCACACACATGTGCATGGACACCCCCACATAAATACGCATGCACACTTACACAGAGCAAAATTATTAAGAAGACAGTTGATACTTCTTAAAATCTCTAGTCACTGTCAGCCACTGTCCTAGCTTAAGGGAAACGGGCCCAGGACCCCAACCACGCTCGTTGCTAGCACAGAAGGGCTGCGGGCGGGCACAGTGGGGACGCTCTTCAGCTGGCAGGATGTGAACGCACGGTCCTGCTCGCTCACTGCTTCTCTTCGTAGTTCACTCAAGGAACACAGCCATTTGCTATCGGCCTTAGGGGGAGGCTGGGTCGGGGACAGACATTTCATGGGAGACAGGATCCCTCGGAACTCAACTCTCAAACACTTGGTGCTTTCTGGAGGTACAAATGACGAATTCACACACTATAAGGAACAGGACTGTGGGGAGCCTTGGGGACCCCAGAGGAGGGGAGGAGAACACCCAGCTGAATGCATGCATTCCCCTCCACATGAGTTTCAGGAATGAATGAAGACATCGTGTGAGACGTGAGGAAGGGAGCTGAAGGGCCTGATATCTGGTTTTAAGTGATTCTCAAAAAATGCATTTTTGAAAAACGATAAGGTAATGCATGTTATAAAAATGTAAGCAGTACCAAGAAAACATTTTTAAAAATAATTAAAAAGTCATGCATGGTCCAATCACATGGCAAGCAGCCTGCAAACCTCCCACCAGCCCCAGTCCAAAGTGCTTCTCTGTTTCCCTCTCTCTCTCTCTGTCTCTCCTTCTCTCTCTCCTCTCTCTCTCTCTCTCTCTCTCTCTCTCTCTCTCTCTCTCTTCCTGTCTCTCTTTATAAATCTATAAAAGCATTTTACGCAAGTGCACGCAAGCATGCCTGGTGATTTGCAGTCCGCCCTCCCCCTGCCCTTTGTAATTTTATGCTCATTGTAAACTTTCCACAGTGGGCATATATTACTTTTATAATCCAGAACATAAAAAAAGCCAAAGACCACAAGAAATAAAGCGAAACCCACAAACACAGGATGAGGGCGTCCTGGCTGAGCATCGAGGCAGCGAAGAAAGGCTTTGGGGCTGGGCTGACCACAGACGGCGCGAGCTGACGACATGGAACGGGCTTTGATTTCGGCTTGGTTCAAGCTGACAGTGATTCCTTAGTTCCTGGTGTGGGAAAAGGGCCATTCGGACAGGCTTTTCTGGGCTTAGCCCAGGGTGACCATGTGTCCTGCTGGGTCTTCCACTTCACCTCTTTTAACATGTCCACCCAGTGCAAAACCAGGGTGATAGTAACATTGTGTTTTCTGAATTCTTACTTGGTGCCGATATACCTTCAGTCATTTAATTTTCCCACCAACCTAGGACATGAATATCATGACAGTGTTATAGTCCAGAGAGGCAGAGGAACTCACCCAAGGCCACACAGCTTATTAAAGCATCATAGCGGTACCAAGAGGAGCAAGTTACAAGTCTGTCACCAAGCAACCAGCAGTCAAAAGACAAAAGCACTACCCCACATTCATTCACTCAGCAAACACTCACTGTGTGGGGTTCCTGTGAACACCTTCCTTTGACTCAGCCTCATGGATGTCCATTTGTTCATTCGACCGACTTTTATTGAGTGCCAGCTGTGTACCAGGCCGAGTGCTATGAAGCACTGGGGAAACATAACAAGGCAAAGTCTCCAGTTTAAGTGAGAGACAAGCTCTGAGAAAGCAATAGGTACAGGATCACTCTGGATGGGAAAAGCAGTAAAGGACCAAGCAGAGAGGACTGGAGAGATGGCTCAGCAGGTAAAAGCACTGACTGCTCTTGCAGAGGACCCTGGTTCGACGCCCACATGGTGGCTGACAAGCGTCCATAACTCCAGCTCCAGGGTTTCCAACCTCCACAAGCATTGCATGACATGGTGCACTTACATGCATGCAGGCAATACATTCATACATGTAAAATTAAAAAAAGAAAGAAAGAACAGAGCAGAATTAGGGCTGAACCGATGGTGGAAGGGAGCAAAGGAAAAAGAGGTAGCCCATCAGGAAAGCTTCTGGGATGACACACACAGAGGGTGTGTAATCTAGACATGAAAAACAGCAAGTGCAAAGGTCCTGAGGTGCAATGAACCTGGTACAAGCTTGGGAAGGGACAGCCAGATGGCAGATGGGTCTGTGAAAGAATGATGGGTGGGAACAGGCAGGAGTCAGAGACACAGGAATGGATGGATGGGGCTGCCACGGATGACTGTGACATCTCTTGGGCATTTGAGACCTTAAACAGAGAGGCCACAGATTTGATGTCCACTTTTGAAGATCGTTGGACTGACAGGCAGCAACTAACCGGAAACAAGTTGATAGATGGGGCTGGCTAGGCACAAGGGGACCAAGTTGTGCTGGGAACAGAGCACGTGGCAAGGGGGTCCTGGGCCTTGGATGTTGATTGCCAACTTGACGGGATCTAGACTCACCATGGAGCTGTCACCTCGGCATGTCTGAGAGGAGATTTCTAGATTGGGTTTAATCGGGGTGGGAAGACCCACCTTAAATGTAGGCTGGGGCTCGGGACTAAACAAAGAGTGAGCAAAGATTAGATTCCTCTCTCTCTGATTCCTGACTACAGATGTGATGTGACCAGCGGCCTCCAGCTCCTGCGGCCACACCTTCCCCATCACGATGGACTGTAAGTAAACCCTTCCTTAAGTTGCTCTTGTCATGTATTTTTGCCACAGCAACAAGTAACCATTCCAGCGTGGGAGAGTGTGTAGACACAGCCCAGCATCTATCTATTTGCAAGAAGAGACAGATGCACGCATGGTCATGACCAGAGAGGGAAGTAAACAGGACCTCACGGTGTCCTCGAACCAGGACTTCAGGCAGGAGGGAAATGGCCTCGGTTCAAAGCCACCAAGAAGGAAAGGAAGAGCTGGCCCAAGGCTCACACCTTTGGACCATGGAAGCCATTTACTAGAGGCGTGTTCCCGTATCTCCAGACCCTGAACCCCCAGTTCATCTTCAGGGGGACCCACCATCCGCTAGGCTTCCCTCTGTGCACAGTCCCAAGAAACCACTGGCCAGTTGCTCAGTACAACCTGCCTTAGTCCACCAGACATGAGCAGTACCCATCTGCGCAAGGCGATGCGTACGGGGCGATTTCCAGGGGCCCCATGCAGTACCTCAGCCTGCCCCAACACTGGCTATGACGGCTCCAGCCAGGGTCTAACACTGCCCCCATCCTAGATCACGGGGAGGGGGGAGAGTATAATCAGAGGAATCTCTGGTCTCTGGCACATGGCATCACTATTACTGACCAAAACGAGGAACGGACTCCAGCTGCCTTCACCACCCCATCCTCCGGCTCCGTCTCCCCTCCTGCGCAGGTCCCTTCCTATCTGACTTCGCCATCTCTCTTGCTCAGGAATCTCCTATCTTGTCATTCGTGGTTCCTCCTGGTCTGGACCAGCTTTTGCCTTCTCTTCCTATTGTGCTGGATGATCCCAGTGTTTTCCCAAATAGGAAAATCACAAGCCAGAGTAAGAGACTGTGACTCAGTGACACTACAATCATGTCCCCTCGCTCTCTTACCTCTCCTGACCAAATGCAGCTTTTTACTTGTTTTACCCATCAGCACAACGACACTCATACTGCTGATTATTAAGTGTTTGCTGTGTGCAGAGTCTGGACTAGGCACCTTCTCTCACTCCCCTTCCAAGCTGACTCCAGCAGCGGTGGACAAGTGCTCCTTGCACATACACGCCAGAATTCGCAAAGGTTGAGTGGTGAAGGAAAAGAATGAACTGTGGACCAGAGCTCAAAATGGAGTCTGAAGGACTCTGTCAACAGAGATGGGATGCTGGGGCTGCACGGCCCGTCGGGCAGGGGCAGGGCGGGACACAGCTCAACTCCCCTGAGAGCTGTGCCTATAGGGAGACATCCTGGGTCCCCAGCCTCTGACACCTGGTTTTAGCTGCCTGAGATCGGGGAGAGGCTTGGGCTTGAGAGGTGCCGTGTCTAAGTTCCCTGGGGAATGTGGCAGCCTTTGCATTTTTGTGGCATGAAGCGGAAATTGGAGATAATAAAGAAGAGGGGGAGTGGGAGAAAGAGGCCGCAAAAGAAAGAAAAATCAAAGAAACAATAAAACGTGAGCATCTCACAGGCGCCAGGCTGGGCGAGGAGACCGCTAATGAGCTTCAGCTTCTAACTCAAACCAGACATATTAAGAATCACACAGCACCCTTGTCCGTGAGCAGGGTGCAACCCCAAAGCCCAGGCTGAGGGTGCTGTTGCTGGGAAAGTGCAGCCTTAGCCGCCATCTGCCCAGTCACCCTGGCTGCTTCCTGACTTCTCGCCTCTTCTAAATGCGTTCACTCTCTGCTGTTTTGTCAACAGCACTTGTATTTGGGTCATTATGTCAAGAGTGCCGTCCCTCCGAGGACTCTGACTCCCCTGTCGGGGGACTCTGACTCCCCTGTCGGTATCTCAGAAACAGGAGGATGGGTGTGGGAATCAGGAGCCCAGGGTTTGAATCCCACCTTCATTAGCACTAGCCCAACAAAAAATTACCAACTTGTGCCTCAGTTCCCCATCCTAAAGGTGTCAGGAATGAAGGAGGTGGCACATGCCAAGCAGCGAGCACTCAGCAGGCCACCTGCCTGAAGGCATTTTATTTACCTGTTTCCCTGGAGCAGGTGTTCTGCTGAGGATCAGCGAGGAACTGATGCACTCAACAGTCAGGCTCCCGCCTTCCTAGAATTCCAGGCCAGAGGGCACAACAGACCAGCAAGAAGGCACACACAACACAGAGGCCTGAGGGAATTCAGAATGGGGCAGAGGGTACTGAGGAGTCAGAGTCAGAGGTTTCTGACATCCTGGAAGGTGTAAGCGGTAGGACTAGGTAGCCTGACAGAGGGAGCAGAGTTTGCAAAGGTTCAGAGGTTTGAAAAAAAAAAAACATTAGAATGACCTTAGAGAGGCTGAGCCTGAGGATGAAGTCAGCTGACAGGGCTGTGGAGGGAGGTGGGGGCTGGCCACGCACCTCCTAAGCCTCTAGTACTCGCTCAGGAGCATGGGTGCCATAACGAGCCTGGTGTGTGCTCTCGCTTTGAGCTTCTGTTTTCTGATTCATGGAACTTTGATATCTCGTAGAGCTTGGAGGACAAAACGCTGTGAGTTCTCTGGTCATTGCAGGTCCACTCTCTCCTAGCAGATGTTCCAGGTGGCCCAGCTGTGCAAGGCACACCCATCTTTCTATCCAGTGGAATTTCCACTAGAGCCATAGGATCTCCAGGCAGAGGTCTCAACACAGATGAGCAGCTCTTGGGGCCTAAGAACTGTGATGCTTGCCCAGAGTCTGCTCCTGCCATCACGATTCACCGAGCCACCGCAACTCAAAACAGCCAAGCTGCTGGGATTGAAATGTGTGGAGTTGTGAGCCCAAATAACCCCTACCTCCTTCAGAGTTGCCTACCTCGGGCACTTCGTCATAGTGACGGGGAGGAACTAGCACGGGACATGAGCCCCGTGGTGTGCAAAGATAAGGGGTGTGTATAGGGTCATCCAGCTCCTGGCAGGTGGCAGACGCTCAAGGAACTAAAGATGTCAGTCGTGACTGGAGCCTCAACACAACCAGCACCTCTACCTTTGCATCGAGTTTTTGAAATTAGGATCACTGCTGCCTTGCTTTGGTTTTAGAGACTGGGGCTTCCTGGCCTCAGGCTCAAGGCTTTTCTTACGCCTCAACCTCTCGAGTGCTGAGATATAGGCGTGAGTCACCACATCTTGTTAAAATTATTTCTTAATTGCAAGCAAAAAGTTGTATCTATGGTGCAGAAATGTGGGATCTTTTGATATTTATGTGCATCATGGGATAGTTAAACAGAATGAATTCGCATGTTACGTTTACATACTGTTTCTGGGATGAAGACATTTTGCTATCTGCTCGCCCAGCAAATTTCAAGCATGTACATGTTATTCACTGCAGTCACCACACTCTTTGAAAGCTCCTAGAGCCTGCTCTTCCATCTAGCTGAAACTTGGCAACCTTTAGTCACCATCTCCCTAGGAGGCCCTGGAGAACACGTCCTCTCTGTTTCCATGAGCTGGACTTTGAGAGTCCACCTTCGAGTTGGGCCACATGGTGTCTGTTTTTCTGTGCCTGGCTTAGTTTACTTAAAGTCCTCCAGCTTGGTGGCGGTGGCTGAGTTGGGCTTGTACCTGGCAAGCACATGTTTTTCTCTCCAAGATGTGTCCACCCATAGCACTGATACCAATTCTGGTTTGGGGCTGTGGAGAACCATGCCACAGCGAGCACGGGAGAGCAGACGTCTCCTCCACAGACCCAGCTCACTTCCTCTGGAAGACTGCTCAGGGAGGGATTACTGGATTCAAAGATGGTTCTGTTTTTAAAACTTTGAGGACGACCCCGTTCCCTTTTCCGTCAAGGTACTCACCTGCATTCCCATCAAACAGTGGGTCAGGGGTCTCTTCCTCCACATCCTTTGCCACCATCGGATTCAACAACCCCAGGCCTCAGAATATATCCAAAGGAGAGGATGTTCATATGGCAAAAAGACAGACGCCTTGCCTCTCATAGTTCCAGTCACAGAAGCCAAGACACAGACTCCACCTAGGCAACAAATGTTAAAGAAAATGTACTAAAGACACTGTGGTGGTTGACATGATCTAGAATCACCTAGGAGACAAGCCACTAGGCGTGTTTTCGAGGGAGTTTCTAGACTGAGTTAACTCTACATGTGAGTGGCATCATCCCATAGGCTGAGGCCTTGACTGAAAGGAGAAAGCAAACAAGGCACCAGCATCCATCGCTTTCTACTTCCTGATTGTAGAAGCAACGTGACAGAACCGCCTCCCACTCCTGCCGCCATGATGGGCCGTATCCTCAAATGACGATCCAACAGAAACCCTTCTTTGCTTCCTTAAATTGCTTTTGTCAGGTATCTGGTCATAGCAGTGAGAAAAGAAATGAATAGAGACACAATGGAATGTTACTGAGCCATAAAAAAGAATGAGACCCTGCCATTTGTGGCAACGTGGATGAGCCCAGCAGAT
The DNA here is from genome assembly GCA_035773235.1 of Eospalax fontanierii. Classification (NCBI taxonomy): domain Eukaryota; kingdom Metazoa; phylum Chordata; class Mammalia; order Rodentia; family Spalacidae; genus Eospalax; species Eospalax fontanierii. Next base: position 15,794,716 of record CM069553.1, read on the forward strand.
GTGACGAAGTGAAATAAGCCAGGCACAGAAGAACAAATACCAGCGCGTCTTCATTCCCGTGTGAAAGCAGAATGGAGTGTGGTCAGCAAGGCGAGAAGGACAGGGGGAGGGGGACCCCAGGAAGGGCCGGTTAATAGGTTCAGAAACAGTCAGCTGGGAGAATTACACTCTAGAGTGCTATAGCACAGTGGGGAGACCACAGTCCACAGGAATCCATTATGTATTTCACAATAGCCAGAAGAGGACATTTTGAATGCTCCCAACACAAGTGATAAAGCATAGAGACGACAGGCGTGCCAATTACCCCGTGTGATCACCCAGTGTGGTATACACGTAGCCAATGGCAACTGTCCCACGTGAATATGCCAGTTATTATGTGTCAATCAAAAAATTGTAAGGACCTGAGAGTGTAAAAAAGCAAAGAGTGATGAAAGGGACACAGGAGAACACTGGTCTCAGAGGGTCACTCATCTTCCTGAGAGGCTGCAGCCCCACCCCACGCATCTGCAAAATGGGGATACTAGCACTTGCCTACCTGCGTGATAATCTCGTGGGCTTTGTGTCTCATTATGGACACCATGAGACAACAAGAGGAAGATCCCACGCTGTCTGGTCAGTGCTGGGAGCTTTGTAGGATGAAATCATGATCATCTCTCCAGCACTGGGAGCAACAGTCCGTGCATTTCAGGTCTGCACAAGCCATGTTCATTCTCACCGCAGGTTCTGTGTCGCAAGAGATAGACACACAGAGCGGAAAGGACAAGAGGCAGAGAGAAAAGGACCAGACTGTGGAAGGCAGAGGGAGGAAAAGCCAGGCCCATGTAAAGAAAGTGAAAGACACAGGACAGAGAGGAGGAAGATTCGGAGTGCAGGATGGCTGGTGCCAGAGGCAGAAGAACGCCAAGCCAGGGGACCGGGAGAGCTCAAGGCAGAATCCTTCGTGCTCTCCCTCCACGATGTGGGTTCTGGGATCAAACTCAGGTCTTCAGGCTTGGTGGCAAGCACCTTTAACCACTAAACCATCAATACCCCTCCCCTCAAGTCTTCTCAGAGTCCTACCTCATTCTACAGGAGTTCAAACAGGGCAGTGGGCTGAGCTGGCCCTGCTGGCTGGGGGCACAGACAGGTGGTCCTGGGATACAGGCTGGGTCCCTGTACCAGCCTACAAGCAGGCTGGCTGTCAACAATGGCTCTTCTCCCAAGGAAGAACTCAAGTGAGCTTTTTCTTTAGAGAAATATAAATGTTTCTGAGTTTGACGGCTTCCTAGGCCCTGATTTATGGAGGGCAGGATTCCTACCCAGTTGTTGGATCAGCTCAGAGGCACTGAGCACTGGTAGGCAGACTTCCATGAGGACAAATCACTTAGCCAGGAGTCTATCTAGCCCATTTCTCACACCTCTCTGCTAACTAGCAGGCCCTCTTGGCAGACACTTCATCTGCCCAGCCTCTGGGTTGTATAGAGCTGCCCGCCCTGACTATATTCAGAAAGTGGGAAGGAGCATATGAGGCAACACATAGGAATATTATTTCGTAATTTTCAATGTGTTCTTTTTGAGACAGGGTCTCATGTAGCCCAGACTGGCTTGAAACCCTCTGTGTAGCCAAGAACAACTGTGAACCTCTGATCTGCCTCCATCTCCCAAGTGCTGGAATTAGAGATGTGCACCACTATACTCAACTTTTAATGTTCTTTCTAATCATAAAATCCATCCCGTGACATCATACAGACCCGTGGATTTTGTTTTATTTCAAGATCGTACAACCATCACCATTATCTAATTCTAGAATATTTCATTGTCCTGTACTCACTCTGTATTTACCCTCCCCTCAGCTCCTGGTAACTAGCAATGTCCTTTTTATCTCTAGATTTGCCTGTTCTGGACATTTCACATCACAGACCTGTGTGATGTGTCATCTTTTGACTCTGGCCTTTTCTCTTAACATGGTGTTTGCAGGTTTCAGCCACATGGAAGCATGTGTGAGTGTATGTGTAAAATATCGTATGGCTGTATCACCATTTGCTCACACGTTCACACAGGATGATCTTGAGTTTGTGCAAACCTAGGACGGAGGCCTCGGGTCTTCTCAGAGGCCAGAGAAGAACAAGAGAAGCAGCTGTGTTTAAATAGAGGAAGTATGGGAAGCCGAAGGTTGTCAGTGACTGATGCTGCTCCTTCAAGTGCCTGAGAACATTTCAGAAATTTCCTGAACCTGGGCACTGAAAATCATTACATAGATTCCAAGTTTTGCACTCTTTTCAAAACTCAAAGTACTGTTACTATGGGCCCCAGTAGGGCTTTTGGTGGCGAGTCAACGAGACTCAACTTGAGGCCAAATTTGCTAACTGCTTAATGAGCACTTGGGTTAAACTAATACATGGATGACTGGATGGGGAGATACAAGTGTGAGTGAGTAGATAGAACGGGATGGGTGACTGTGTGAGTGGGTAGATGATGGATGGATGGTGGTAAGATGGATGGGAGGTGGATGGATGAATAGATGGATAAATAGGTGGGTAAGGGGATGGATGGGTGATTGGGTAGATGCATGATGGGTAAGATCGGATGGATAGATGAATGAATGGATCACAAGATGAATGGATAGATGGGAGAATGTGTGGAAAGATAGCTGGTAAGGTGGATGGATGGATGGATCAATGGAGGACTGGATAGATGGATGAGCATGAATAGATGGGTGGTTGAATAACTGGGTGGATGGATGGATAGGTGGATGGATGAGTGGATGGGTGGGTGGATATGTGGATAGATGGATGGATGGATCACTGGATGGATGGGTGGGTACATACATGGATGACTGGACTGATCCAAGGGTAGAGCTGGTGCTACATTCTTGCCAAGGTCCACTGTATATATAAGAAAGAAAGACTATTTCCAGAGAACCCTAGCACAAAGCACAGACAACAAATGGCCCGTGACGTGGAAACTCCTAAAGAGGAATGGGAAGAGCTGAACCTCATCTTTCAGACTGAAGAGGCCTAGCTGTGCTCAATACAGTAAGGGTTCACTACACAGTTCAAACGAATGGTTGAGTGAATGAACAGCTTCAACAAGGTGTGGAAGTTTGTTTCCCAACCAGCCTACGAATTAGAAAAGTGACCCTCATTTTGTGAGGGAAGTGCTGCCTAAAGCCACCCGGCATGCCTAGGGGCAGAGTACTGTGGGGAATCTCAGCCAACCGGAAGCCCCACATTCCTCCCACTCCAAGAGGCTTTCTGGTTCTCCTGTCAATCAGATGCTGTTCTGCTGACCCCTGAATTTTGTGTTCTTCTGTCTAGGACAAGAGGTGCCCGAACCAAGCTCGTGTCTGCTTGATGAGAGACAGGAGAGAGAGAGAGAGAGAGAGAGAGAGAGAGAGAGAGAGAGAGAGAGAGAGAGAGAGAGAAACAGAGAGAGAAACAGAGAGAGAGAAACAGAGAGAGAGAATACTTTCAATAATCTTAACCAATACGTCTTGCCGGCAGCTTTCACCTTGCTCTTATCCAGCTGTAACGCGTCAGATGTGGGGGGCACCCAGGACAACACCCGAGACAAGCTGGTTTTGACATGCTGCAGATGCTTTCCTACCTCCCAGGATGGCTGTGACCACCCCATGGGACAGAGGCAATGACATTCGGCATCTGGCCAGCAGTTCATAGAAGGCAGTGACTCTGACATGGCCATGCAAGTGCTCTCTGGTTAGTGGCCACTTCAGCAGCCCTGTAGAGCCTGAGCAACCTTACCTGGCTCCACACTTAGAGACTCCCTGAACGGGAACCAGGACATCTGCCACCACCCCAGCTCTCCATGCACTTCCTGTGCTGCTTTGATGTCTGGCCTCTGTGGGCCTTATTCACTTAATTTGTAGAATGATCACAGAACCTTCTCACCGGGCTGCTGGAAAGGCAGCAAGAGGGAGAGGCTGTGAGGGCCCCACAGGCTGTAGAGTAAGCAGGGGCTAGCAGACTATTGAAGACCAACGTAGTGGAACGTGGTCACACCTATTCATGAATGTTACTGGTGACTGATTTTACGCTACTGTGGCAGAGTGGATGAGCCTCAATGGAGGCTGAAAAACAGGGCCAGTTTTCACCATGAAACAGTTTTCCTCAGACCTTGACAGGCACCTCCTCCTCCCTAGGAACCATTTCTAGACCTCCCCAGAGGTCTGGCTGCACAGGTCTGAGCATCTGTGTGTGTGTGTGTGTGTGTGTGTGTGTGTGTGTGTTCACATGTATGCACATAAAAGCCAGAGTCAATGTCGGATGTCTTCTTCCATCACACTCCATCTTTGTTTCTGAGGCAAGGTCTCTCTGATTCAGATTGCCTAGCTAGCCAAAAAGCCCTAGGAATTCGCCTGTCTCTGCCTCTTCAGAGCTGGGATTGCAAGTACACACCACCACACACAGGCATTGAGGATCTGAAGTTGGGTCTTTTTGATTGCATGGTGAACACTTTACCAACTGAACTATGTCCCCAGCCCCAAATCTTCTTTCTGAAGGGTTCCTGATGATCCTGAGGCATGACACCCTAGTCTGAACTGTGAAGCATACCAGACAGAGCTGGGATGGAGTCCTGGGTCCACCAGGTCCTCAACTCTTGCTTGACGTCTCTGAGCTGTGGTGTCTTCCTCTGTGTGGGCCCAGGAATGTCTGCTACGAAGCAGCTTAAACAGATGGTCTCTATGGAGTATTCCCCGGGGCCTGGCACGGATGGGTATTCTGATGGACAGTCCTCCTTCCTTCATGTGCCTGGCCATTTTCCTCTACCTCTCCAGCATGCTTCACCTTCCCAGTTCTCCAGAGTCCTCTAGCTTCCCTTCCCCCAACCCCTCAGCTCATTGTAGCCCCCGGGGCAGCTCAGCCTCCCATCTTCTTTGCCAAAGCCCTGGTACCCAGCACTAATAATATTTGCTTTCCATGGCCACTATTTGCCCAGGGCTGACGTCAGAGGAGGACAATCTACTTCCCACTAGTGCTTTCAGAGAGCAAGGTCAACTGCTCCCTGTCCCCTCCACAGTCCCATCCCCTGGCTTCTAGGTACATTCTTCTGACCTAACCACATGCCAGCTGCTGGGTGACTTAGCAAAATGAGTCGGCAGGAGACCAGAAGAAAGGTGGGGTCTGGACCCGGCCTGTGGCTGAGTAGCATGCCCCGGGTCATCTAGTCCTCTCCCTGGGCCTCATTGGCCCCTCTCTGCCTTGTACTGCTGGTTTCTCTGAATTCTGAGGCTCCCTCCCCCTGCCAGGTACCATGATTCTCTGGTACTCCCAAGGGCGCCCAAACTGGGGAACTCGAGTTCCCCTGGTTGTCATTCTCTGTCCTCACCACCTCCCTTGTCTTTCTTACCCCCAGCTCTGCAAGCACACAGTCTTTTACTAATCAGGGAAGAAAATAGAGCTAAGAACCGCAGGCCCTTCCATGTGAGCCACCTCACATAGGCAGGTACCACTGCCTCACTGCATAGCTGCGACCCTGAACCCCTGGGGGAGGCAGTGGGGGAGCCCAGCTTCCACCCAAGAGCTCCATCACGCTGCAGAGGAGCCACCTGTGTCCCAGGGCCAGCTCTGCTTCTAAAGAGGAGGAAGAATTCTGCACAAGTTCAAGGGCAAAGAAATCTGAGAGGGCCAACCAGGAAGGGCTGACACTGTGGACATGCGTGGTTGTGTCAAGGACACCCAAGTTTACAGGGAAACAGTTGGGCAAAAAGCCTGTACCTCCAAAGGACTTGATGAGGAACACTCCTGATGCCCTGGTCCAGAGCTGGGGCAAGATATACCAAGCCATGGCCTGCTGGCATGAGGCAGTGAGGGCTAGAGTCATGGTTTAGGGCAAATCTGGAGCCAGAAGGCCTTGGTCTGAAACTCCAGGCAGATTACTCAGTAGCCAAGGGACCAAGAAGTCCCAGTCACTCAGAGCCTCAGTTTCCTAACAGTAAGATAGAGATGGGCCTCCTGGGGCATCTGGGGCCATATTTGGAGATAGCCCCTCTGTCTAAGGCAGGGTTAAGGTCTGGAGGTGTGTAGCCTTCCCAAATGTTAACTTTCCCTCCCCTGAGAAGGGTCAGCACACACTGACTGTGGCACAGAGAACATCTGAGGTGCTTTGAAGCACAGCACCTTGTCTAACAATGCCAGAGGGCAGACATCACTGTCCATTTTACAGACGTGCAAACTGAGGCTAAATCTCACTACTAGCAGCATCCTGTGCCCCAAGACTTCCGTTACTCTGAGCTGAGTCTCTGGTAAATTCTCTTGAGTGCAGATCCTGCTGGCTGCATGCAGCCCCCATGGGTCCAGCAGGGTGCAGAGGCCACCCAGATACTGACTCCAAGCCTCCCAGTCGCTCTCAGCCTTCAGCAGGCGGTAAACTGGCTAGGAGAGCTCAGCCAGAACTGTGGTCAGACAGCGCCTCCCAGTGGTCACTGTGCAACAGCAAGTGATACATCAACTTCACAATGGCAGCACCTGCCGCACAGGGCTTGCGGGGTCCTGCCCTCACAGATCACTGGCTCCTTGACACCACCAATGTCCCCTGTTCCAGGGCTCTTAGAAAATCTCATTATTTCAATCTTTAAGGAAATGGAAACGTCAATTAAAAGAACATTCTCATGGCACGGAGGAGATTATTAAAGGCAGAGAACTGTAGGAGGTCACATGAGGCTGTCAAGATGGAATAGATCAGAACTCAGATCGTTTACCTCCTGCGACAGCCCCAGCAGGATGCTCAGGGCTGAGTGAACTCCTGCACCAACCCTGTTCCGGTTTGTTCCCCTGTGCTCAAAGGCTAGAGCAGGAGACTAGGAGGGGCTGAGGAGGAAGAGCGACAGCAATCAGCAGTTGAACTCTTGATGCTGTGTGACTCTGAGCAGGATGCTTCACCTCTCTGGTTTCTTTCTCTGTGAAATAGGGAAATAATGGCCTCCTCTTCTAACCCCGTTTCCTCTTGCCAAACTCCCAAGTGGTCAATTAATCTCCAACTCATATGTATCTTATATACGGGAGGCCACCAAAGAGGTGTAAGCCAGGCCAGGGTCTGGGGATGGGTGCCATGGGCCATGCCTAATGCTAGCCAGCAGGTGGCTGTGGCCCAGGCTGTCTCAGAGAAAAACAGAAACCTTGGAAGATTTCTCTGCAGCCAAAAGTAGAACAAGTTGTGGATGAAGTCAGTACCTTCTGGATCTCTAGAATGGTCCCAAGGGCCCATCTCTCACTGTTGGATATCCTCAGGCTGGCATTCCCTAATGGGAAATTTGAAACTCCCTCTATGATTTCTCTTCCCCACCAGGCACGAAGCCAGACAGACATTGCACTGTAGAACGTGCTCCCTACCACCATCCAGTATGCAGAGAAAACTGCTCAGCAGAGCTGGGGCAGAGGTTCCCCCTGACTGGGATCACCACCCCTACCTCTCCCACCCATCGTCCTCTCCACCCCTCCCTCACTGACCCGATTCCAGCCAACTCTGAAAGCCACCCTGCTCTAGACCCCACCTTGTAGGATGGTCCTTCTCACTATGCCCAGCATGCTTCCTGGCCAGGGAACCTGGAGACGGGAGAGAGCGATGATTTAGAGCAAAGCCTCTGTGACTTGCTTCTCTGGACTTCATGAGATATTTGCTGCGTGTGTATGTGTTAAAGTCTTAGCCCAATATCTGTCGCAGAATAATATAATAATAATAATATAATAATAATAATAATATCTGTCGCTCTATAAATGGAGGAGACCCTTTTGTTACTATTTCCCTGTGAGACTGAAATGACCAGAGCAAGATTCTTGTCTTAATTATTAGTGTGTCCTCAGAAACCAGTCTGGGATCTGGCCCAGAAGTTTAACAGAGTTTTTTAAAATGGATGGATGGAAGGTAGGTGGATGGGCAGATGAAGAAGAGGATAGGTGGGTTGGGATAGATAGTATATAAAGAAGAAATGGTGGATGTGTGATGGATGGATGGGATGGATGTTGGGAGGGAAGGAGAGAGGACTGGAGGCATGGGATGGACAGATGAATGAGCAGGTAGATGGATGGATGATTGGAATGGATGGACGGGTGGGTGGGTGGGTGGTGGGTGGACGGGGGGTGGATTGTGATGGATTGGATGGGATTGGTGGGTGGATGGGTGGATAGATGGGCAGATGGGTGTGGCGGATGGATGGGTGGATGGATGGATAGATGGATGGATGATGAGACTGAAGGAGGAAGGAACATAAAGAGCTGACATTTATCTATGAATTAGGCAGAGACATGTGGATCGGTTTATAAAATGATGTCATCTAACCTCCACGGAGCTGTTTCTATTTTTATCTCTGTGTCACGGGGGCGAGAACTGACTCAAAGATGTGAGAGCACTTGCCAGAGTCCCATGGTGATGACACCAGGACAGAGCAGGTCTTCAGAGTGACTTCTCTCTTCTGCAAACCCCACACACTTCCACTCCAGGTGGCTTCAGAAATGGGAGGCAGCCACAGTCCAGGCCTGCTTGCAGTGGGAGCCATTCTGCTTCCCAGAAGTTGGAGGATGCTAATGCAGCATCCCCTCCCCTGCAGGCAGCACCCTGGTAAGGCACAGAGAAGGGAGAAGAGTAGACATCCTTATGACCATTGAATGATGGTCAGATTGAATCCTAGGTGGCCAGGAATTGCCACTATCCCCGTCCATTCTGGCACCTAACTGGACTTCTGTGAGTGCTGTATGATAATACGTTACAAAATGACTTATTCCCTCATAACACATCTCAGTCTTCAGAGCATGAACTACTGTTTCCTCCTGACAGTAAGTGATGGGATTCAAGGCGGGGATTGCTGCAACCTTACAGAACAGAGAGCTTTAAGGAGTACCTGAGGTTCTCGACACCTCACGGGGCGGGGGAGGGAGTCCTCCCTGCCCCCATGCATGATTTTCTGATTCTCGACACACCAAAGCCTCCCTGAGAGTCTCTGCTGTGTGTCAGAGACTTCGTAAGCTAGGCACAGCAGAGGGTGGAGGGAAGAGAAAGCAGAAGGCCTGGCCAGCGGAGGATGTCTCTTGGAGGCTGGAGGAGGCCTGGGAAGTCCCAGGCTCTGCCACAGCCCCACTACAACTGACAAACCAGACATTGCCACAAGGTGGTGCTCTTGGCTGGGAAACCCATCTCAGGGAGCCTGGCTGGGACTGATGGCATTGCTAGGCTGCAGCTTTCAATGCTGTCTCTATCAGCCAGCACTGGACACACGGCTTTTGTGTCAGAAAAGCCTTCTCCAGAATTTTCTACTAAAATACGATCTATTCATGTAAATCCACTGATGATACAGAATGAACTAGGGTTTGTAGTCACCTGCACTCAGATGAGCAAGGCTTCGAGGTGAATTCACTGGAATCTCTGTGGCCTCCTAAGGAATCCAAGGTTTGCCAAGTACAGCATTCATCAAAGATGTATCTATCTATGCATCTTTGTTCCCTCCTTTTTTTTTTTCTTTTTAAAATTTCAGGCAGGGTCTAGTATAGACTGGACTCACTTGAAACTTGCTATGTAGCTGAAGATGACCGTGAATTTCTGATCCTCCTGCCTCTCCTTCCCAAGTGCTAGAATTACCGGCATGCACCACCACACCTGGTTTATGTGGTGCTGGGGCTCAAATCCAGGGTTCTGCGCATTCTAAACAAGTACTCTACCCACTGAGCTACAAGCACAGCCCTGGATCATTCTACAGTTCACTGATTGCTTCCAATGGGACAAAGTACCAGTCAAAGCACTTCCTTGCAGCTCCGTCTGTCCAGCCCAACACAGGATGCACTCCAACAAGGAATTGTTTCCCAGCACGCGTCTCCAGTACCACATGGACAGTTGCACCACACAGATGTTGATCTGCAGGCCCGGTGAACACATTCTGGGGTTTGACTTGCTACTTGGCAATCTGCCTGTATTATTTCAGGTCGCTAAAGTAAGGGGTTTCACATCCGTGTGACAGGCCCGTGCCCGAGCTCAGAGAGGTAAAGGGATTGGTTCATCCTGCGTAGCAGATGTGCAGCAGGGCTCCGGTTCCAACCCCGAGTCAGCACCCTCATCAGATTCCTGTATTGTCAGCATCCAAGCAGAGGGAAAAGGTCTGATTCTTTGGCCTTTCAAAAAGACAGACCAGTTACAAAGAGGCCGTGAGGGTATCAGATGGAAACAGCCTGCAGATGAGAACCCAGGAGGTGCAGCTCAGTGGTATGGAGCTTGCCCAGCAGGCATAAGGCCCTGGATTCCATCTCAGCACTGAAGAACGTGTATCAGCTGCTAACTCAGCTACTCTGGGCTTCTAAGCCACCCAGCTGAGAGGCATGTCTACTTTGGCCTTAAAAGATACACCTGGGGCTGGACAGACTGAGAGTTAAGAACACTGGCTGCTCTTGCAGAGAGGACCTGGATTCAGTTCCCAGCATCCACATGGTGGCTAAAAACCATCCATAACTCCAGTTCCAGGAGATCCAGTGCCCTCTTCTGGCCTCCATGAGCATTGCACACACATGATGTACTTACAGACATGCAGGTGAAACATGCATACACATAAATTATGAATAAACTAAGAATAGAGTATGCCAACACTGCCCATGCTGTGGGCTGTGAGGCTTTGGTGACGACGAGTGGGAAACATCAGGTGTGGAGCCTGCTCTCATGCAGTGCCCACATCACATGCATTTTCATTCCATGTTTGTAACACAGCTGCTGCCCAGAGGAGAAGTTGCCTTGCCCAGGGCCACACTGAGTGGCTGAGTAGCCTCAGTCCTGGGTATCCAGCCTGACTTTTAATAAACCCTGTCTCAAAAGATGAGAGAGGGGTCAGGCAAACCAAATGTTCTCCAAGTCTCACTTGACCTTGTGGGGTGGCTTCTAGCGGGATACTATCCCCATGGTTTAAGAAGCAATTGGACCAAGGAAGTTGGTATGTGACCACTGTTTACTAACATTGCCAAACAGAACCCAACTCAGTGACATCTAAGGAGGGGTCTTGTGAGAGCCTGTGCTTTGCACTGTTGTGAATATGAATTCATTCTCCTTGGGGAGCCAAGCCTGGAATGGAGGCCAGGTGTTGCAATGTGTCCTGAGTGTCTCCAGAAGCAGAACCAGAGTGTGGGCTGAAGGCAGCTCAGCCCCACCTGTTTCATCTTGGGGCTTTTGATGCAGGAGAGCTGTAATTGCTGCCAGGCAGAAGATGCCCTTTGAAGTCTCTGGGGCCGCGGCTTCTGGGGTGGAGAGTTCTCTGCAGCCGCCTCTGCTCGCTTGGATGCTCCTCTGAAGGTCATTATCACCAAGGTCATTAACAACACCACGTCTCTGGGAAACCAGGGATATTTGCTGGTTATTGGATGATATTTCACCCAGGATCCTCTGGGAGCCTGAATCACACAGAGGCCAAGAAGTCTGTGTTGTCTGAGTTGCTAAACTGCTGCTGTGAGCTGCTCCCAGCAGCCCCTGCTCAGCAGATGCTTGCCCTCTTGACAAGGATCCCTGTTCCTTGGGACAAGATGGAGGTGAGTTAGGAGGGGTCCTGGGTCTTTGGCCAGTGTGTCCAGGAGTCAGTGGGCAGTCCCAGCATCATCTTCGCGGGCTTGAAGTTTCAGGTGTGGCCGCAGGCAGGTGGCAGTCACATATTATAAATGGTACTACGGTTGCTCAGCTGTCTATCCTGATGCCCACATACTCCTTCGTTCCTGGTATTTAAGCCCTATAGCTACTCTCTCTCAACCCCCTTCCCCGCCGCCTAGCGTCTCACCACATAGCCCAGGCTGGCCTTCAACTCACCATGCTCTGGCCCCTGTCTCCTAAGTGCTGGGATTGCATGTGTGGGCCACCACACCTAGCTTTCTCCATGGACTTTCTTCATCACCCCTCACTCCACCTTGACTCTGTCAAGCCTGGGGCTGGCATTCGTTTCTGAGGGGTTCCTCACTGGCAGTCAGTGTGCAATGTTAGTGTTGTCAGCTTGACAGGGTCTGGATTCACCTGGGAATTGGCCTCTGGACATGTGATAGGAAATGATGCTGAGGCGGGAAGCCTCACTGCTGTAAGTGGCTCCATTCCCTGAATGGGATCCTGGGCTGTGTAAATGGAGAAAACAGACTGAGCACCAGCAGTCGTCGAGCTCTGCTTCCTGATTGTGGATGCGGCGTGACCAGCTGCTTTACATTCCTGCCGCCTTGACTTCCCCACCGTGATGGGCTGTATCTTTGAACTGCGAGTGACAATAAACCTTCTCCCATGAGTTGCTTTTGTCAGAGTAACATGAAAAGAAGCCAAGTGCCCATTGCCAGCTGCCGCTGTTCTCCTCGCTTGACACGGAGGATCACTGCTATCTAAGAGTGATCTATCTTCCTGCTTGGAACCTTCCCATGAGCTCATGCCTGTGACCTTTTGGTCACTGCCTCCATCAGCAACTATTTACAGTGTCTAGGAATGGATCAGAGGATAAAAGCACTGGCTGCCAAGCCAAGCCTGAGTTTGATCCTGGGGCCCACATGGTGAAAGGAGAGAACCAAGTCCTGAAAGTTGTCCTCTCACCTCCATGTGTCCCAAGGAAGGGACGCATGCGCAAAGCTGAATGAAAGGGGATCCCAGCAGTGAAGATGCCGCATCTTGGAAACGCTTGCACCCCTGCATATGGACACCTGTTGGAAAGCTCCACAAACTTAGCGAAGTGCAGGCCTGAGGATGTACAGAAATCTAAGCTGGAGAGCTCAGAAGCAGCCCCTGGGCCAGGGGGCGGCCAGAGCAGGACAAGGGAAGAAAGAAGGAGGTTGTTTTTTTTTTAATGATATTTATTTTTATTTGTTTTGCCTGCATGCATCTAAGTGTACCCATGTGCAATGCCCACAGATGCCAGAAGAGGGTGTTAGATCCCCTGGAACTGGAGTTAGTTAAGGATAGTTGTGCCGGGTGCTGAGAATTGAACCCAGGTCCTCTTAAAGAGCAGTCAGTGCTCTTAACTGCTGAGACACCCCTGTTCCCCTTTTTAAATCAATGGTATTGAGAATTTCAGTTCCTCTTCTGCTGTTTCTATCAACATACTCTCAAGGTAAAATCCAAACAGGCTGTGCATTTTAATGTGAAAGGCAAAGCCATAAATGTCAATGAGACAAGATAGGGCAATATTCTCAGGACCTGATGACAGAGAAGGCTCTCCAGTCACGACCCTGTCTCCTCTGGGAGGCTGGTTTTCATTAACTGTGAAATTTTGAGAAATCCTGAAATCTAAGCCCCATGCTCAACAGCCCTGCTTTGGTCTGTCCTGGGTATGCAGGCCTCCTCCCCACGCCAGGACAGCATTTTCACAAAGTAGGTGTGGAATCTCCCTTTGAGAATCAGCAGGGATCCTTATGAACTGAGTCAAGGCGTATGCATGTGTATGTGTGTGTGTGTGTGTGTGTGTGTGTGTGCGGAGGAGGGAGATTAGACTTGGAAACCCTGTAGGCTGATGCCCTGGGCCAGGGAGCCCCATAGAGACAATGTGGCCATGAAAGGGCAGGTGTGGGCCCCAGGGAGGAAGAGATAGAGCTACACATGTGGTTATACACCACATGAACACTGCACTGGCTGTTTTAACTTCCACAAGAACCAGAGGTGGCAATCACCCCAGTTAACAGAGGGAATTGGACATGTTAGGGGCAAAAATGGTTCCATAGCTCAGTGGGGGGAAGGGCAGGACAACTTTGAGTCAGATTGCTGAATCTACCACTTACCTTATAGAAGTTGGGTCATCAATTTCCTTGTTTCTGAAATACTGTTAAGAATCCTAAATGGCCAAGTGGCATGGTGGCTCATGGCCATAATCCCAGCACCAAAAAGCCTAAGGCAGGATGCTCACAAAAAGCCTGAGACCAAACTGGGCTACACGGCAAGACCATCACACCAAGACCATCACACACAAAGCAAGTATCTCGAAGGGACAGTGAGTGACAAGTCCATCACGGAAAGGGTTCTGGGGGTGGGGTCATATGTTCATGCTGCTGTTGAGATCAAACATGACTGGAAGCTCTGTGAGTATATGTCTGAGTTTCTGCTGCAGAAGCCCCCAGTGAACAGTCATCAAAACAACCCAAGAGGGTGGGGACCAACAGGTGTTGGGCAGTTCAGGGTCCCAGCAGATTTCTGTACCCTCACATCTGGTCCTGGTCCTAACCTGGGCACCTCCCCAAAAGCTTTTATTCAGCCTTGTCTCCTCATTGGCTGAAAAAAAATTTTTTTTTTGACATAGGGTTTTCTTTTGCTCTGACTGGTCTTGAACTCTATACAGCCAAGGATTTGACCTTGAACTTCTGATCCTCCTGCCTCTGCCTCCCAAGTGCTTGGATACCATCACACCTCCTCTAAAATACCTGTTTAGGCTTTTACTTTTTTGGTAGTGCTAGTGACTGAGCCCAGGGCTCTGGTCATGCGAGATGAACACTTTACCAAGCTACTCCCTAGGCTTTGGCTGAATTTTTCAAGCTAATCCTGCCGTTTATTGTAAACTTCATATCATGAGAAAGAAAATTTGAGACACTAATGATATCAACTTTATAGGATTGTTTGAGGGTTGGCTGTAACGAGACTATGCTCAGCACACAGTGAATTTTTTTAATGTGTATGTGATTAAATGAGTGTATGCCACACGTGTTGGTGGTATCTGTGGAGGCTGGAAAAAGGTGTCGGTTCCCCTAGAGGTAGAGTTATAGGCCATTTTGAACTGCCTGACATGGGTGCTGGGAATCAAACTTGGGTCTTCTGGAAGTGTACTGCACATCCTTAACCACTGATCCATCTCTTCAGTCTGTGAACTGTATTGTGTGTGTCTGTGTACGATGTGTGTGTGTGTGTGTGTGTGTGTGTGTGTGTGTGTGTGTGTGCAGATGTTAGGGTACTATAGCCCATGTGTGACAGTCAGAAGACAACTGTTGTCAGTTCTATCCTTCCATCATCAGATCCCAGGCTTGAACTCAAAACACTAGACTGTGCCTCAAGCACTTATACCTGCTGAGCCATCTCACTGACCCCAAGCTTCTAATAGCTGTGGGCCAATTTTAGAAATGTGAGTTCACAGACATTACAGAAAGCAGAGTCTGAGACCCCCTCTGTCTCACTGGCCGCAGAGTCTCCCAGCACTTAGCACAACAGCTGGTACACAGCAGGGGCTCAATAAATATCAGATGAACGAATGTAGAGCCAGGGTAGGAAGATTAAAGGCAAAGGGGGATGTGTATATCAGGCCCAAGAACAGAACAGATACTCGGTGGAAGGTGTGTACAGAGCTCCATGTAGCATGACTCATCCCTACTCTCAAGCGGATACTCAGTGACAGTATTTTCTCTGTTCTAAGACTCTGTTCCTGCCGTGGGGATAGTGTGGTGAGTGGGAGTAGGCAAAGTCCCTGTTCCCAGGGGGCTCATGTTCCCACACGGAGATACAAATCATAAATAATATAATCATACAGCATGATGTAATAAAAGGTATCATGAAGACAAGCAAAGCGGGCTGGGGAGATGGCATAGCTGGTAAAGTACTGGCTGCACAAAGCACGAGGGCCTGAGGTCTGCTCCCCAGCACCCATGTGAAGACAGGTATGGTGCATGCTAGTCACCCCATCACTAGGAGATGGGGACAGGAGGCCTCTTAGGCCAGCCAGTCTAGACAAGTTGGCAAGCTGAAAGTTCAATGAGAGAACATTTATCAAGAAACACAGTGGGGGCTAGAGAGATGGCTCAGCAGTTAAGAGCACTGATTGCTCTTGCAGAGGACCCCAGTTTGATTCCTGCCACCCACATGGTAGCTAACAACTGCCTGTAACTCCAGTTCCAGGGGAGCCGATGCCTTCTTCTGCAGGCACTGCAGGATATGGGTGCACTTACACATGTGAAGTCAATACACTCATACACATAGAATAAAAATGATATTTTTAAATATTAAAAAAAGAAACAGTGACGAGGGATTGAGGAAGGTCTCCACATGCATGGATGCATGAACATATATGTGCACACAAAGCAAAAGAAAGGAAAAGAAAAACAAATCAGGGTAAATGAATGCCAGGGCCATGGAATTGTGATGATAGATGATTTAAAAGCCTCTGAAAAAAAGATGGAATTAGAGCCAGGTATGGTAGCACTCACCTGTATCCCAGGATTTGGGAGGCTGAGGCTAAGAGTCAGGAATTCTAGGGCTCCTGAGTGACATAGTGAGACCCTACCTAAAAAAAAAAAAAAAAAAAGCAGATAACATTGGGGTTGGGGGTGTAGCCCAGTGGTAGAGCGCTTGCCTGGCAAGTATAAGGCCCTGGGCTCAAGACCCAGCACCTCCCCCAAATAATAAAAAAGATGACATTTGAGCAGAGACATAAAGGGAGCCATGCGGATATCTGAGGCAGGAGATTTCCACACTTGAAATAGTTAAAAGAGAGAAGGCATTTCATCCGGTACCCAGGCCTCAATTTCAATCGGCTGAAACAAAATAAAGAGTCTTTGAGGTACAGACCTGAAAGCAGACCAGAAATACACTCCACATCAAAGGCAAACCTTTGGTTAATCTGTTTTCACCGTTATTGAAATCTTAAGTGCCTCCTTTATCACAGATGGCTCAAAACCTGCCGGGAAAAGAGGTGCTTTAGAAATACAACTCCAAATGAAAAACAAAATAAAACCAAAAAGCAGCCATGATAATGCCTCGCAAGAAATAACTGGAAGTTGTGAGCACACTGCTTGATGAGATTAAACAGTTGGACACTAACGATGCAGAGCTCCAGCGAGGGAATATTCAGATAAATCATCACCCAGATCCCAAGTGAGAGTACATCTGACTTGGTTTCATTCAAGAAATATTAGCCAGAAACAGTGGTGAATGCCTGCAATCTCAACACCTGAGATGATGAGGCATGCGGTTGTGAGTTCCAGGCTAGCCTGGACTACACAGCAAGACCATCTTCCAGTGTCTGCAACACTGGAAGTGTGGTGATTTGAAGGATAAACTGAGGGGCTGGAGATGGGCTTAGTCGGTAGAGTGCTTGCCAACTGTGGACGAGACCCTGGGCTCCATCTTCAGCACCCTAGAAACTTGGTGTGGTGCCTGCCTAATTTTTAAGGGGCCCAGCTTTAATATGTGGCTTATTATTTTATTTTTAAGCTCATCTTTTACTGTTTTCCTTTTATTTCTAGTCCCCATAAGCATGATTCCCAATTTCTCTGTCAATTTTGTTTATGTTTATAAATGCATTTACATTTTAAGTGCATATACACATTTATATAAACAATTTATGCTATTGTTTCTGGTGTGTATTTAATGTACGTAACCACGATGTTGCTATATGTCTCATTCTTTCTTTGAAATAGTCTGATGTTGACTGATGTGAATCTCATTCTTTTTGATAGTCACAATGAATTCTTCAATCTCACACACTATGTTTATTTAATAACTCCCTACTGAAGAACATGTAAGTAATTTCCAAGTGTGTTATGATAACAATGCTGTGACTTAGCCCTCTGTGAGCCTACTAAATGTTTCTCTGGGATTGGGACACAGCCATGACTGTGATATAAAGCAGTCCGTGCCACTAGATGGTATGTCACTAAATAGCTCCTCCCAGTACTGCATCGTCTGAATGATTTTTCTGTCTGGGACAGACATCTTCAATGACACACCTCCACCAGCCAGGCCCCACCTACTAAAGGTTCCATAATCTTCCAGAGGAGTGCCGCAGGCTGGGGAACAGGTGTCCCAACACAAAGTCTATGAGAGTACTTCACGTTCACACCGTAATGCCCTACCCCAGCCATTTCACAATGCAAAGTACGTTCTGTCATCAAAGTCCCATAGTCTTAAGAGTCCTAACACTGGGGCTGGAGAGGCAGCTCAGTACTTAAAGAGCACTGACTGTTCTTGCAGAGGACCTAGGTTCAAATCATGGCACCCACATGGTGGCTAACAACTCCTGTACTAGGCAATCTAGTGTCTTCTTCTGATTGGAGACAGAACATGGCTCTGAACTCTCAAGCCCCACCCCCACTGACATGCTTCCCCCAGCAAGGCCACACCCCAAACCTCCACAAACAGGGCCACCAAATGGGGCCCAGTAGTCAAATACTTGGAGCCTACCAGGGACACATTCAAACCACCACACGCGTCAACCATCACATCTTTCCAACTCTTTTTTTTCCACTATCGGATCTGAAGTCACCGTAAATCTATCTAAAAGCAGCCAGCAGCAACCATGCTACAGCCTGATTGGTAAGTTGTTAGCCATTTTTTCCACCCAGCAAATGAATCCATTACTTTTGAGTTCAAACTCACTCAAGTTTTTCATAGCTGCACGATTTGCCTGCTTGTGACGTATGAATGGCTTCTGCTCCTTGAGAGTCCCTGCTCCCTCCTGAAACCTCATGGGTACTGTCTCCACTGGTCTCATTTCTAATAGTATTTTGAGCTTCCAAACGCTTACCACAATGGCCCGTGAAGCTCCGTTCACAGCGTTTTAGGGTTTCTGGAGCCTGCAGTTCCGAAGTTCCACACTCTGTCTGCCTGGAAAACAGTTCTGAAGACCCTCAAACCATTCGGTCACATTTCTTACCACAACAGTCCCCCACTTTCTACATTATTTACTTTTCTCACAAATGTGACAAAATTCCTGAAAGAAACAGCTTAAGGGAAGAAAGGTTTGCTTTGCTCATGGTTTCAGAGGGGTTTCAGTTCATCTAGGTGGAAGGCACAGCAGCAGGAACAGCTTCTGTGGTGATGAAAGAATGTGAAAGTAACTTCCCCGTGGTACATATCAGGAAGCAAAGAATGGAACCAGATGTAGGACCTGACTATAACCAAGGTCTACCCCAGTGACTCAGTTCTACCATCCATGTTCTATTCTAAAGGTTCTACAACCTCTGAAATGGTGCCATCTTGGAGCAGGTGTTGAACTACATGAGCCTGTCTGGGCACTTTAGATTAAAAACCTAACATGCATTAAGGGTATCATTTCCCCACACATTCCTGACAGTTTGATAACATCCCATGTTAAGAAATATTTTTTATTATTTTATGTGCACGAGTGTCTTGTATGCGTATTTGTAAGTGCACCTATGTTGTGCAATGCCCACAAGGTTAGAAGAGGGCATCAGATCTTCTGGAACTGGAGTTACAACAGTTGTTAGCTGCCATGTGACTGCTGGGAACCAAACCCAGGTCCTCTGCAAAAGTAGCCAGTATTCTTAACCACTGATCCATCTCTCCAGCCCCTCATCCCACAGCTTATCTTTGGTGAGGAGGCAGTACATATTTCTTGCTTTATTTTGCACTAATCAATTCTCTGATTATAATGAAGTAAGTATCTACCAGTTTATTCTCCATTCTGCTCTCCTCTCCTGTGGATTGCTGGCTCACACCCTTTCTGGGTTGTTACATGGAAATATCCCTTTTCCTGTTTTTTTTTCCCCCCTCTGATTTTTTGTGCATATCAGGGCAATGTCATATAGATTCTCCCACTCTGATGGCTAGTTAGTTCTGTTCATGGTGTTTCCTCATTGAAGAGCTGCTCACTATCTCCAACAATTGCTCTCCTTTATGAGTTCAAACAAACGTAAACTCTGATTTGTAAGTAGATGCAATGCTTCCTGGCATAAAGCAAAAATACAAGGAGATGTTTTTCATGTGCCTATTTCATTTTTTCTTTAATCTCAAAAAACCTTGATATTTTTATCTGATTGTAAATAGATTCTTTGATGTCTTGAATTGGGAATTTCTCATTGGTAGAAATAGATTGGTCTACAACAACCTTTACTCGTGGTGTGCATATCAAGTTATAATTTGGTTTACCTAGATTTATAATTTAATTGGGAAATTGTCTCCTCTCTTCTGAGCAAAAAATTTAAATAGGAATAAACTCTTCTCTAAGAGTTTGATAAAAATTTACATACAAAATCTTCCTGGCCTGGGAACATTTTGATTAAGAGGTAGAGATGATTATTGACCATGTTTGAAAGAGTGGCTGGAATTTAATCTCACTCAATAATTAAATTACCTAATGGATGGAACAAAGAATGTTTTATTGCATGTTTTTCTTGTTCCAATTTTGACATGTCATATTTTTTCCAAAAATGGATCCATTGTTTTAGATTTTCATGAAAATTTGGGGATACTTGATTCAAGACGCTGAGACTCCAGTCCCCTATCCCACATTTTCTCCAGTCTGTCACACACTTCAAGCGAGAGTACCACCTGCTCCAGTCTTGAAGAGGAACCCAGATCCTGCCTTTGTGGAAAAGGCGGTCCTCTTTCCTTGACAGTGATGGACTAGATGTGGGCATAAATGTGTAGAAGCAGAAAGCATGTGAGGGGAGGACACTGGAGAGGGCTAAGGAAAATAGTGTTTGTTAATTCTTAGAATAGGAAAAAGAAAGAAAGAAAGAAAGAAGGAAGGAAGGAAGGAAGGAAGGAAAGAAGGAAGGAAGGAAGGAAGGAAGGAAGAAAGGAAGGAAGGAAGAGTCCTCTTGCTAATGATGAACACAGTGATGATGTGAAGCCTAGGGCTTCTATAGTCATCTTGGGTCTAAAAGGAGAGCCTGTGTGCAAATGAAGATAACGCACTGAGGATAGAAAGAAGCTTGACCTTGATGACTTAATGCATATTCCTGGATTACCTTACTTTGTGGATTCTTGTTATCAGAGATAATAAACTATTTTTAGAAATCAGTTTAGGATGGTTATTATTACTATTATTAGTAGTAGTATTCCAGAGCCGTCTGATCCAGAACTGGATTGTATGTACAATACAGTCATGTACTCTTGTACTTTATACACAAGTGGTTCTGCAGTGGCTACCATTATTGTCCCCTTTTGTATTTTATTTGATCTCCCTTTGTCAGGAGTTAGTTTCCTGTGTCCTTGGAGTTCATTTCTCTGGGGTGTGTGTGTGTGTGTGTGTGTGTGTGTGTGTGTGTGTGTATCTATGTCTGTGTCTGTGTGCGTGCTATATGACAGCTCAAATGTGGAGGTCAGAGGACAACTTTCAGGAGTTGGTTCTCTCCTTCCACCCTGGGTTCCAGATACTGAACTGGGGTCATCAGCATGGCAAGCACCTTCTTCACTGAGTAAAACCACCAGCCCAAGTTCATTTCTTTAAAAACCAATTTTGGGGGCTGGAGAGATGGTTTAAGAGCATTGGCTATTCTTCTAGAGGATCAGGGTTGGGTTCCCAGCACCCACACAGCAGCTAACAACCATTTGTAATTCCAGCTCCAGGAATCCAGTGACCTCTTCTGACCTCTGCAGGCATTGCATGCAAGGGTACACTTACATACATGGGTGCAAAACACTCAAGCACATAAAATACAAATAATAATTAAAAATTATAAAACCAATTTCTGTCTTTATTAATCATGTTTGCTGCCCCTCCCCCAACCCCTCGACATTTACCTTGATTTATAGCTGTTTCCTGTCTTCAATTTACCTTGTTTCACATCTTATTTTTTAAAATATTTTATTTGTTATTTTCATTTTATGTGTATGAGTGCATTGCCTACCTGTATGTTAAGTGCACCTGCATCATGCAGTAACCGCAGAGATCAGAAGAGGATGTCGAATTCCCCTAGAATTGAAGTTATGAACAACTGTTAGGTGCCATGTGGGTACTGGGAATTGAACCCAGGTCCTCTGCAAGAGCAGTCAGTGCTCTGAACTGCTGAGTCATCCCTCTCACCCCTACCCCTTATTTTTTAATTGTCATTTTATGAGGGACATTTCTCCCTCTCTCTTTTTAAGTGTTTTTTCTATCTTTTATTCCTTTTTTTGAGACAAACTTTCACCATGTAGCCCATGGCTGACCTCAGCCATCCTCTTCCCTTGCCTCCTGTGCTGGGGTTACAGGTGCACGCACCACAGCTAGCAACCCTGTCATCTTTTAAACTTCATTTGCCTCATCTTATCTGTACTTTCAAAGGTCTAATTTTCCCAGTAAGAAATGCCCTAGTGACATCTTACTGTTTTCTGTGCATCTTTGCCTTAAATACTCATTTCCCTGATGACATCACTCTTACCTCTGGTTTATAGGCATGAGCTGAGTGTTCAGACCCATGCAGCTTTTTGTTATCGATTCCTGCCTGACTCAGCTCAGAATGCTCTCCACTCTCAGGAAAAGTTCTATTCTTTTGGACCTCGGCCTGTGGCCCACTTTCCCGTGCCTTTTGACTTGTGGTGCAGTTTTATATCTATTAACTTATGCTTAACTGGGTGCTCAGATGCTCCTCATCCTTGCTGTTGTTCTGTGTGGGTTTCTAAGAGGAAGTGTTGACAGTTCCAGTACCATTAAGTTCACCCGCCTTGCTGTGGAAGCCCACCAGAAGTTCAACATATTACCAAGTATGATGGCTTCAAGTTGACACATCTGAGACGACGGAATCTCAGTTGAGGAATTTCCTCTGTCAGATTGGCCCCAGAGCATGTTGGTGGGGCATTTTCTTGATGTAGGAGGGCCCACCCCACTGTGAGTGGCACTGTTCCTAGGCAGGTAGGCCTGGACTGTGTAAGAAAGGGGAGCAGTGGAATAAGCAATGTGTTCTGTGGTTCCTGCTTTAGTTTCCTATTATGATTGACTGTAACTTGTTAAGATAAAATAAACCCTGTCCTTCCTAAGTTGCTTTTGGTCATGGTGTTTATCAGAGCAACAAAAATCAACTAGAAATGTTATATTAGCTTCTCTTATCTCAGCCCATATCCTCAGAATGAAGGATTTTTTATTTATTTGTTTGTTTTACGGATCTGCGTCATCCTTTGGGGCTCATTTGACTACAAGGTTGTCCTTTCTTTTGATATTTACTTGATATATATTTTTCATCTTTAATGCACTGAGGAATATGTTCACATGATTCAAACTCAAAACAACAGGCACACTTGAATGAGAGGAATACTACAGACGGGTAGCTAGGGTTAATAATATTGAGTTTCTCAAAATAGCTAATAGAGAAAGTCTGAATGGCTATCAAACAGAGAGAGGATGCAACATCATATTATGCATGTGGTACACAGGAGGTATGCTAATTCTCCTGATAGAAATAGAAATTATTAGTTATATGTACCGAAATACCACACTGGACCCCATAAGCATGCAAAATCACTATCTAGCTATCTACTATTTCTACTTAAAAGAAAGAAAACCCAAAATCACATTAAAAACCATGTTTATAAAAGTGCCTTTCCTCCATTTCCATCCACTCTGCCAATTTATTACTGTTCAGCTCTAAAGTCAGTCTTCTTTTATAGTTTGCTTTTTAATTAGCATACAAAGTAGGTTTCCTTATGGCATTTCCACGCATAGTTTTAGCTGAGTCTTTTCTCCCTCACCCTGTCTCCTCGGCTGCTGCCTCCACTCCACCCATCCATCCCCAGTGTTTCCCTGCGATAGTTGGTTTTAATGTCAACTTACCGCAAATTCGAACCACTTGAGCGGAGCGCTTCCACTCAGGAGTTGTCCTGATTGCCTTCGTGGATGTGGAAAGACCCACCCCAAATGTGGACTGTGGCAGCTCAGATTTAAAAAGGGCGCCCATGGCAGAAGGAAGAGGATTCCCGTTTTGCATGCTTGGCCTTCTCTTTGGCTGCAGCGTTAACCTGCCCCGCTGCTACTGCTGGCGTGGTCGCTGACATCAGAACCAGCACTTCCAGGCTTCCATGACTGACTGAAGACCAGTGACTTTCCAGAGACTCTCCAGGTCTTGGAGCCCAATTAGGACTGCTGAGGCACCCAGCCCTGTAGATTGTGCAGCTACTAAGTTCTTGGCCTCTCTGGTGTGAGACAGCTGTTTTGACTACTCAACATAAGATGATTTTAAAAGTTCTTTAAATATATACCTATCAAATACATTTATTCGATAGGTTCAGTTCCCCTAAGGAACCCTAATATGGCGCTTCCACTTTCACATCGTGTGTGTCTGTTGTCCTCCTCAACTCCCTCCCTCAAAACCTCTTTTTTCCATCTCATGTGCCCCTTTCTACTTACCACCTGACTCCCACATACACATTCACACATACAATGGTTTCAAGCTGGTATCTGCTTATGAGAGAGTAGCTGTCTTTCTGAGCCTGGTCACCTGACTAATATATTCTCCAGTTCCATCCATGTTCCTGCAAATTTCATAATTTTTCTTTATGGTTGAATAAAACTCTACTGTGTATGTGCAGCACATTTCCATTATCCATTCATCAGTTGATGGACAGCTTGGCGCTGGTCCCATTTCTTTGCTATTGTAAAATGAGCAGTGAAAAGCAGGGATGGGTGCGAATTCCTGTCATAGGATCAGTCTTCTTTATGTTGTCCTGAGACACTGAGCCTCAATCTTTCTTTTTTGGCAGATGTGCGATGGTAGACCTTGTCAGCAGAGGGCGATGAGGAGCACACAAGAGGGAGGGGCTTCACAGAGTGGCAACCCCTGTAACTACTTTGTCAAAGGTGTGTAGCAAGTGGGAGGTACCACACTCCAGCATCCCCAAAGCTGTGGCCCCACCACCACCTCCAATGTCCAATGAGCTCCCACAGTCTTGGGCACTGTGTGTGTGTGTGTGTGTGTGTGTGTGTGTGTATGTGTGTACACTCTGCTATTCCCCACATCTACTGCCTGAGCTCTCTCCAGGGTGGCTCTGTCCCATGTAGCAGTCACTGGCCAATGATGCTACTTAGACTTACATATTGATTCATTACAATTAAATTAAGGGGTTGGAGACACAGTTCAGTTAGAAGACTACTTGCCTAGTATCACAAAGCTGGAGTTGGATCCCAAGCACTGTAGATCTGGGCACATCCATTGTTGCACAAGTTTGATGGTTGGGCCATGTTGCCTTGGTGGTACTCTGTGCCTCCTGGTAGAGGGACTATCTCAATTGTACCTCACAGACAGGGCCTTTTAAAAATTTTTATAGTTTAAGAATCAAAGGCCTGCTGGGTGTGGTGGCACATACCTTTAATCCCAGCACTCAGGAGGCAGAGGCAGGTGGATCTCTGTGAGTTTAAGAACAGTCTGATCTACATAACAAGTTCCATGCCAGCTGGGCTTCAGGGAGACCCTGTCTCAAAAAAGAAAAAAGAAAAAAAAAGATCAAAAAAGAATCAAAGGCCTGCCTCAAGCAAGTCTGCCTGCTCCATCTTTCCCACAGCTTGTGAACCACATTCTGTGTCTCTGTGTCACATTTTGGTAATTCTCAAATATTTCAAACCTTTTCATCATTATTATATCTGTTATGGTGACCTGTGATTAATGAATTTTAATGTTGCTGTTTTAATTGTTTGCTGTTGCTATGGATCATGGCAATTAGATAGTGTGCTTAATTGATAAATGTGTGTGTTTTCTGACCTCTCTACCCAATCACTCTGTGTCCCCTTCCCTCTGCCCAGTCCAGCTTCCTTGTTTCCTGGGACAATTCTGAAATTAGACCAGTGAATAACCCTGCAATGGCCTCTAAATGTGCAAGTGAAAGGAAGAGCTTTGCTCCCAATCACAAGCCAGAAATGGCTATATTTAGTGAGAAAGGCTGAAAGCTGAGACAGCCCAAAACTAGGCTTCTTGCTGAGGTTGGCCAACTTGTGAAGAAAATTATCAGCAAAACAGCTCCTTCTGTGAACACAGAAACAAAAGAAAAAGACAACCTCACAGCTGATACAGAAAAATTCCTTTCATTTGAAATTTTAACTTAAAATTTTTATGTGTATGAGTGTTTTGCCTGCATGTATGTAAGTGCAGCATGCACATACAATGCCTGCAGAGGCCAGAAGAGGGGATGGGACACCTTGAACCGGAGTTATGGGTAGTTGTTAGCTGCCATGTGGGTGCTGGAGACTGAACCTAGGTCCTCTGCAAGAGCATTCAATGTTCTTAATCCCTGAGTCATTTCTCCAGCCCCAATACGGAGAAATTCTTCTGATGGTCTGGACAGAAGATTAAACCAGAAATATTTCTGTAAGTCACAATTTAATCCAGAGCCAGGCCCTAGTTTGTCAGTTCTCTGAAGGCTGAGAAGAAGGTGCAGAAAAGAAGGTAGGAAAGTGGAAGCTGGCACATTAGGCTTTAGGAAAGAAGCCATTTCTACAGAAGAGCAAGGCGACACAGTAGGTGCGTGCGTAGAGTAAGCTTAGAGTTTCCTCCCTGCCTTGAGGGACATGCCTCCTAGGATTGACTGACAGCCAGCCAACCAATGACACTGTAGGTGCGTGCGTAGAGTAAGCTTAGAGTTTCCTCCCTGCCTTGAGGGACATGCCTCCTAGGATGTGACTGACAGACAGCCAGCCAACCAATGACTTACGGGAGAGGGTCTAGCAGGAAGCAGTGAAAGCTGCGAAGGAGACTCAGGAGGGTCTCCATCTTGAGTGTGTGTGCTGGAGGTCTGCCAGACTTCTGATCAAAATGCTGGCTCCTCCACACGAAATGTCTGTCTCTCTCCCCAGGGATGAATCCTTTGTAAGTAACCCCAAATAAAACTGATTTTTCTAATTGGACAGCATTTTCTGTTCACTCAATTGGTTCAAATCTAGGGGAGTGGGGCTGAACGCCAGGCCTCACTGCAAGAGGAGAATTCATAAGACAGCCTGGGATCCAGGAACTGCAGGGAGACCCAGGGGCTCTAGGTCCAATCACTGATGAAGGTAGCCATCCTACACACCAGATTCCCAATGGAGAGGAAACATACTTCCACTGAAGAATGCTGTCAAGTTCGGTCACATCTACAGAGACACCAAAGCCAGCTTACCAGGGCCCAATGCAGCTGGTGGCTTTCAGTTGTTGTCTTATTTTTCCTGTTACCACATAAAATACCCCAACAAAAGCAACTTACAGGAGAACGTGTTTGTTTTAACTCACAGTTGGAGGGTACAGTCCATTACCTTGCGGAAGGCATGGTAACAGGATTGTGAGGCAACTGGTCATGTTGAATCCTCAGTCAGGAAGCAGACAGGGGTGAATACTTGTGTTCAGTTTCCTTTCTCCTTTTTATGTAGTACAAGACCCCAGCTGGGGAATGGTACTGCCCACATTTAGGGTGGGTCTTTCCTCTCCCTTAACCTAATCTAGCTAATCTCTCTCACAGGTGTATCCAGAGGCATCACCCAAGTGATTTGCAATCCTGTCAATCTGACAATCACTATTAACCATCAGAGAAACCCAGACTCACCTCTCTAAAACCTGGAGCCCTTAATAAATACAGGAGCCTCTCATCTGTCTGTGCTCTTTAAACAGAGCAAGCCCCAATGGAGGCACATCTGTTTTCAACAGGGTCTACTGAATATTTTAAGCTCACTGTTAAAAAAAGAGAGACTCTTTTCAAAATATTACTGCAATTGACAGTGTAGCTACCTGTAGTTACCCAGGAGCTTTGATGGAAATGTACAATGAAATTAATGTTTTTATACCTAACACAACATCCAATCTTCAGCTCATGCAGCAAAGAACAATTTCAACTTTCAAATCTTATTTGTAACAAAATACATTTTGTAAGCCAGTGGCTGTCATAGTGACTACTGGTGGAGTTGGGCAGAATAAACTAGAAACATTCGGAAAGGATTCACCATTCTAGATACCAATAAACACACTTGTGATTCATGGGAATTCAACATTCCCAGGAGTTTAGAAGCTGATGCTAGCCCTCTTGGATAACTTTGACGAGTTCATAGCTTCATAGAGGGTCTTGAGAAATGGCTTATCAGTTTAGAGCACTTGCTGTTCTTGCACAGGACCAAAGTTCAGTACCCAGTATCCTTGAGGGGCAGCTCAGAACCACCTGTTGCTCCAGCTCCAGGGTGTCTAACTCCCTCTTCTGGCCTCTGGGGGCATCAGGTGTGCATACACACACACACACACACACACACACACACACACACACACAATTAAAGATAAAATACTTTCTTTAAAAATATCTTCCAGGGAAGAAGTGACTTTCAATGTGATGGGACAGGCCAGATACCTAGAGTGAGAAGCAGAGCCTAGAAATGGGACTGAAATTTCATGACAAAATCTGGATAAAGGGTTAATTCTTAGGAGTGAGCAAGAAAGCAGTATCTTGAGATGCTAGGTTCTGGTGACAATGCTGTGAACACTGTTGACTGACAAAGAACTTAGAAGAGAAGGTTGACAAAACAGTGGCAACGTTGGAGAGGACACCCAGTTCTGAAAGTTCTTCTGTGAGGGAGATGTTACAAGACACCAGCATATGTTAATAGAGTCACCTGAGGGCTGGGATGTAACTCAGCAGTAGAGCACTTGCTTTACATGCAAGAGGCCCTGGTTGGATCCATGACACCACATGTCAATCCATGCATCAGATGTCACTGTTGTCTTATTATGAGAAATTGCCAGTCACCCCAACTACCACCTGCTCAGTCAGCAACCATCAACACCAAGGCGAGAACCTACACCAACAAAAAGAGGCGGAGCTAAGTGGTGGAGTACATGCTCAGCACACACATGCCCTGGGTTCCATTCCCAGAAACCCTTCCCCAGAGACAGATATTACTGAAGGCTCAGAGGACAGTCCCTCCCTCCTTTCTTTTCTTCTCTCTCTCCCTCCCCGTCCTCCTCCTTGTTTCTGTTTCTCACTCACGCCTTGTTTCCACTTTCTGGTGTTGGAGATCAAACCAGAGGTAAAACTCACAAGAGTTGGTGACTGGTTGAAGGATAGAGAGAGAAATGTGGACGAGAACAGAGAATGGGGAATTGGGCATCATCCCTGAGCTAAAGAGCCCAGGGGAGAAACAGGCTTGTGGCGGGGGGAACGACCATCACTTCAGCTTTGGGTGAGATGGGTATGAAGAGCCCGGGGACTCTCAGGGGAGTTGTTGATTCTGATATTCTGAATCAGAGTGCCTTTGGCCTTGGGGCCAAAGGAGGCACTGGATTCATCTATAATATATCAATAGGCTCAGGGCCTGAGAAACAGTCCAGGCCCTCACGGGTGGAGCAGCTCGGCAGAAGCAAGGCAGTCTCCCTAGTCTTTGTCTATTGTTATCCCGGATGGATGAGCAGGCAGTTGACCTTTATGAAGCATTTGGCAAATTCTAACAGCAGTCCCATTTGGGACTAGGATAGTCTCTGGGCAGAGATCTGAAGACCTGGCTTCAGTTGGAGTGAAGGATAGAGAAACTCTAACACTTGGGAAGGCAGGAAGGAGAGCGCCAAGGCTCCATCACTGACTAACAAATACAAAGCATGTGTGAAGCCTGCAGCAAACTTTGCTTCCACAAATACCACCACTGCCTTGGGGAGCAGCAGAGACAGCTGACCCGGCAGCAGCTGCGCAAAAGTGCTATTTAAAGACTCTGGGCTTAGGGTTTGATTGGAAGGCGGATAGAAGGCAGCAACACAGAGGAAGAAACCAGATGAGGAGAAACATCAGCAGGTGGTTAGCTGTTGATGTGAACCCTGAATATGTTCAATGAGCTCATTTTAATAAAACGATGTCTCTCCATCTCTCTCTGAATAAATTACATGTGTTGGTTCATGGAAAGCACTTAGAATAGAGCCCAGCTCACAGTGGTCAATAGATAGAAGCTGTGATTATTGTCTGTATTATCTCTGCAGCCACCTATTTACATAAATATGTCCAGAGATAGAGAGATGCTCAGCTCTAATGAGAGGGTGCAACTAAATGGTGGGATTTATAACCATTGACCTTCCACTCTTTTCTTTCTGTTTTTCTAGAATCATTCCATTCCTTACAAAGAATGAATTTATTATGTAAAACCCAAAAGTTAATACCCTAGGTTGTACAGGCTCTGGAGTCAGATCTGCTGGTTTAAGCCCTAATTCCCCTGTTGAGTGGTGGTGTGTTGTTAGGCAAATTATCTTCCCTTTTCTGAGTCAGTTTCCTCGGAAATAAGTAAGGTAAAAGTGTTATCCACTTCACAGAGTAGTCATGAGAGTTAAATGAGATAATCTTGGCACATGTGTGGCATGGTGTGTGGCAGGGAGGTAGGTGTGATAATGACAGTTGCTCTTCTAGTGGAAGTGCTGGCAGCTGCATTATTTCCCACCTTGGCATGCAGTTAACACTCTGGAAATGGCAGTTTTTCGTTTTGTTCTTTTGGTGCTGGGGATCAAATTCAGGCCTGCTCTCACACTAAACTTTTGCTCTAACACTGAACCATTCCTCCACTTCCAACTCCACAAGTGGGTGGGTTAACTAGAACCATCTCAGTCATCTTACATGGGGTGGTGGCCTGAGAATTTCTGTTGAGGTTGAAAGACAGTTAAAAGGTCCTCAAGTATCTTCCCTCTCAAGGTCACATTTCTACCAGTTGGAAAATACATATTATTTTTATAAAAGCTGTTGGTGCTCTCTGAGGAAGGGAGGCTATTGTATTAGATAAGGTCCAGGGACCAGAGAGATTGCTCAATGTTTAAGAGTACTGGCTGTTCTTACAGAGGATCTGGGTTTGGTTCCCAGCACCTACATGGCAGCTAACAACTGTCTGTAATTCCGGATCCAGGGGATCTGACACCCTCTTCTGACCTACATGGGCATTGCATGGCATGGGTATACTTACATAAGAGCAGGCAATACACTCATATACGTAAAATAAAAATAAAATATTAAAACAAATAAAATCCTATTCTTGGGTTTGGGTTATAACTCAGTGGTAGAACCCTTGGCTAACATTTGCAAGGCCCTGGGTTTGCTCTCCAATACTGTAAAAATACTTTCTAACCATGACCATGACATGTGTGTATGGTGGACTAATTTCTGATGATCTCTCCTTTTAATCCTCATAAGATGCAGAACCTGGTTAAGCAGGGGAGCTTAAAACTTAATTTGTGTTGCTTGAGATGCAAGCCAAACACATTTTCACACAGCACAGGCGTCATACTTCTTTTAAAAACACAGTCGGTATGTATTTCTGGAGCATGTACTATATGCCAAGCACTGTTCTAAGTGTTTCCTAAACCTGGCAGCTCTGCATTGTGGGGCTCCTGCCACTGGTGAATGTGGGGATGATGGAAAGGAGGTGGGGATTAGTAGTCACAAGGGCTGTAGGAGAAGCGCTAGAGACTACAAAAACCTGATGCTGAAGGTGATGGTGACCTGTGAGAACAACAGTATGAGTGACTGATGAGTTGACTGTGTGTCAGGTAGGGGCCTGCTAAACACTGGTTTGACTGTGGAAGTAATTGTGTGACAAAGACAGGGACAAGTGAAGGGGTAAGAGCTTCTGTGATGATCAGTTTTGTCCATTTAACCACCTGGGAAGAGTCTCACTGAGGGATTGTTTACATCGTGTTGGCCTGTGGGCATAGCTATGTGGGGATGGTCTTAAGTTCACTGATGGAGGACTAACCAGCCCACTGTGGGAGGTACCATTCCCTAAGCATGGGTCCTGATCTGCATGAGTGGAGAAATCCAGCTGTGCACAAGAAAGTGAGTATTTCTCTCTGCCCTTGATTGTGGATGTGATGTGACTGTTTGAAGTTCCTGCCTTGACTTCTCCAAAATGATGGACTATCAACTTCAATAGACCCCTTTCTCTCTTAAGTTATTGCTATTGTTAGGCAATGCCGCACTATGTAGCCCTGTATGGACTATGGGACTAGGCTGGCCTCTGGCTCACAGAGATCTACCTGTCTGTTTCTTTAGTGCCTAGCTCCTTAAGTTGTTTTTTTTTTTTTTTGTCAGAGTATTTTATTTATTTATTTTTTCTATTTTACGTGTATAAGTGTTTATCTGCATGTATGTAAACGCAGCATGTTGCACACAGAGGACTGTAACTGGAGTTACAGAGGACTATGCACAGCTGGAAACAACTCTGGTCTTCTCTGCAAGAGCAGGAAGGGCTCTTAACCACACGCCTCAGCTCTTTGTCAGGGTATTTTATCACAGCACGTAAACCTGAATAGCTGGCCAAAGTTCTGTACTAAACACAAGGGTTTGAAGTTTATGGCTGCCGACTGCACAGGACGGTAAGTAAATACGGTGGGCCCGACGACAGCAACAATGAAAGCACGCGGTATAGCTTAAACTTCTGGTTTAAAGCGACGCAGGGAGTGAAGTGGACAGCGACAGCTCTGCGGACGACTGAATGTGGACTCTGCGGATGGATAGAAAAGCTTGAGCACAGAAATGAGAGCACGACACCGTCGTGACAAGCCTGGATCCCGGTGCCTGGAGATAGATACACTGTGACTGTGTACATGCTGGGACTTTGATGCTGTCTAGATCTGACTTAAGCCTGTTTGACTGTGAGGACAGCCAGGTCGGAGTTCAAAACCAGAACGTCAGGCAGAGACGAAAGCGAGAGGGAACACACGCAAAGGAGGCTGCAAACCCCCAAAGTTAGAGACCAGTGAGGGGCGAGTTCAAAATGCCTTAGGGACATCAGGGTTGACTGACACCTGGCCTGTGAGCCTAGCGGGAATAAAGCGGCAAGCATTTCCACTTGCGGATCCAGGTCATGCCCCCGCCCTGCACGTGAATTTGTTTATTGCTTTGGGGAAATGTAAAGGCAGTTTTGGAGTCTACTTCGCTCCAGACCCAGGAACTGTCTCGGAAAAGGGCAAAGGAATTCCGGGGGGGCGTATCCCAAAGAGGCGTGGAGACACTCAGGGCTCCGGAGCGGGCGAGGCCCTGCCATTGGTGGATCACGACCACGTGATGCAGGCACCGCCTTCTCGCGAGACCGCCCCCCCCCGACACGTGACTGTAGCGCACCTACATCCGGGCCACTCGCCTTGGCGTCTTCGGCCTCAAGATGGCCGCCTTCTGGCGTCTCCGGCGCTGTTGAATGGCGAAAGCTTTATTGTTCCCTTCGGGCAGGAGTGTTCGTGTCCTCTATGGCGCTGTCAATAAAGAACGGCAGTTTGAATCGGTGTTGAACAGGTAACCATAGAAACGGGGCTGGGACTCCGCGTGAAGACCCCCTGTTGCCGCGGAGGCCCGAGTGGCTCCGGGAGTGAGGGGCGCCCCGGGGACCCCTGCGCGTGGCGGACCGTGCGCGTGGCGAGCTCCGTGGGGCTCGCCCGGGTCCCAGCGGCGGCTGTCCGCCCTCCCTGCTCCGGACGTGGCTCTGGGGACGGTTCCCTCCGCGGGCGCAGGCCGCGTCTTTGTGGCCTCCTGCGCAGGGCGTGGGCCTTCCCCCGACCTCCTAGAGCTCCCGGGCTCCCTCCCCGTCCCTTCTCGCTGCTCTTTACTGGGAGCTAAGAATGGCCTTTCTAGCTCAGAATAGTCGTGGGGAAGTGTAAATCATAGGGAATCAAACTTGCGTATCCAGAAGTGAAGTTTCACCGACATTGCTGATGCGTTGCCTGGCAGCTGCTTGGCTCGGATGGCACAGAAAAAGTTTGCCAAGGCCAGTGTTGTCCTAAAGTGATTTCTAAAGTTTGTTCGCTGGGAACGAGTTACCAGTCACAGAGATCTTCAGGTGACTCTGTACTCTAGCGTCCAGGACCCCGCTAAGATCGAAGTTTTTGCTGCTGTGTATTATAGCAATAACAGATATCCACCCAGCTCCTACAATAAGCCATACCAAGCATCGCTTTACAAAATGTTTCCCTTATACAAAAGAGGAGGAAATGAAGTGTGATTAAGCTAGGTTAAAAGACTGGCAAGTTCAACCTGTCCCTAGGAACCACTGCCCTCCCCGATTGGGTTGTCAGATTGCTTTGAAGAATTTCTATACTTGGCAGAAGTCATCACACACATCCTCCATGTAGACATGGTTCTTCTGTGACTAGTTCCCAAACAAGTCTTGTGTTTATTTTGAGATAGGGTCTCTTGTAGCCCAGGCCGGCCTTGGGCTATATGGGCTGAGGTTGGCCTTGAACTTCTGACCCTCCTGACTATACCTTCCAAGTGGTAGGATTACAGGCATGTGCCCCCATGCCCTGCTCCCTCATCAATCTAACAAGTGGTTTGAAACACCCATACTTGCATCAGTGAATATAATTAGTATTTCATGAGCATCTACTATGTGTTATGTGCCGATATGATTAAAATTTCTAGAAATGTATTAGTGTACAAGGAAAAACATGGCTTCTGCCTTTTCATGAAATTTAAACTCTTAAGAACCTCAAATGGCATACAGGCACACAAAAATACTTTTTTCTTTTTTCTTCCTTTTTTTTTTTTTTTTGAGGCAAGGTATTGCCATGTAGCCTAGGCTGGCCTTTAATCTGAGGTCTTCCTGCCTCTGCTTCTAGTTGCTGGAATTACAGATCTACACTATCCCTGCCTAAGTGTATACACACACACACACACACACACA
Organism: Eospalax fontanierii; assembly: GCA_035773235.1. NCBI lineage: Eukaryota > Metazoa > Chordata > Mammalia > Rodentia > Spalacidae > Eospalax > Eospalax fontanierii. The sequence goes on from CM069553.1 coordinate 15,828,905, forward strand.
CACACACACACACACCCCTCTAGCAATAAAATGAGAAGTTAATATTTATTGAGTAGTTCTTTTGTGCCAGGTACTGGGACTGATTAGCATGATCTGTCACTTAATCCACGATTCGGGCAGTGTTGTGACTAACGCTTTACACAGGGAAGGGATAGCTGATGTTGCATGGTTGATGTGTAATGGAGTTGTGAGCTAAAGCTAAGCAGCTCACACCAGGCTGTGCTCCATCTGTTGTCTTCCTGCTAGCTTATGAGGCCCACAAAGGCAGTGTTTACACCTCGCTTTTTGTGTCCTCAGCTGCTAGCCAGTACCCACAACATGGTGTTTCCAGGAAGATATTAAATATGCAAATCTGAAGCATTCAGTGAGCAAAGATTTGACTTTGCTCTATACCAAGTGTCACTGGAGTAGACTCTGTGGTGACCAGTGTGAACAAGAGGGCTCTGGACTCTGTTCCCCATGCTAAAATCTAGTGTCGAGACAGTATAGAGATGGCACTTACAACTGTGCAGCTGCTCTTAGCAAAATAAAACAGTGTGGAGATAGAGACTAATCTGGAGTGGGCAGGGGAGACCTCTCAAGAAAGGTGATATAAACTGAGACAAGTAACAAGAAGCCATTCCAGTAGGAGGAAAGGGAGAGACACAAGGGAGGTGTTTGAACAGGCTCAGACAGCATGGGGAACGGGAACTTGGGGCCAAAAAACTGAAAGAAGCCAGCTCCACTGTTGCTAGAGCTGAGCCCCTTGGCACATCACAGCGTCCTTATCTGCTCTGTACAATGTGGACAGTGGGACCTCCTCAAAGAGTTGCTTTGGTCATTAAATAAGAGAAAATGTATTCATAGGTTCTGGGATGGGGTCCCCTTTGTCTTGAACTGATAAGCACAGCTTGTTTTCCTGCCTCGGCTTCAGCAGGGTTGGGCTACAGGTGTGCTTGTTACTATATGGATTGCTGCATTTTAATTAGAGAGACTAACACAAATTTGGCCCCATATGGAAACTTTAAAGTATTAACAACAAAAATCCAGAAATGTGTTATAAGCACTCTTATTAGGGATGGTAGGATGTGGATTTTTCTGTTTAGTGGGAAGAAAACAGCTTTTTTTTTTTTCCTAGTGTTTAAATAAGGAGCAACTTTTTCCAGGTAGAATTTGTTTTGTTTTGTTTTCAGTTTTTAGAAATTACATTTATTTGTGTGTGTCTGCCTTAGTGTGAGAAGGCACAGGACAACTTGCAGGTGTCAGTTGTCCTTCTACCTTGTGGGTCCCAGAGGTTGAACTCAGGTCTTCAGACTTGGTGGCAAATGCCTTTACCTACTATTCTAGTTTGCTTTCAATCACTGTGGCAAAACACTTTGACACAACTAACTTGAGGAGGAAAGGGTTATTTAGCTTCCATATCCCAGTTCACACACAGTTCATCACTTGGAAAGCCCAAGGTAGGAACTCGGGGCAGGAACCTGGAGGCTGGAGCTGAAGCACTGGTCCATGGAGGAACGCTGCTTGCTGGCTTGCTCCCCTGCCCCTTGCGTCGTCTGCTTTCTTATATAATACAGAACTACCTGCCTGGGGGTGGCACCACAGTGAGCTGGGCCCTCCCACGTCACTCAACAACCCATAGAATACCCCACAGATATGACCACAGGCCAGTCCAATGGAGGCAGTTCCCCAAATCGAGGCTTCCTCAACCCACGTGTGTCAAGTTGACAACTAAAGCTATATAGCACAGCTACTGAACCATCTTGATAATCCAGAATTTGGTTTTTTAACCCAAATTACTTATACAGTTGTCTGCACAGAACATTTTTCAACATTTTAATGCTTTAAGCTTTGAGCTGTTAGTGTACCTCCATCAGAGAGGTGCCTGCATTTTGCAGGGATCAGAGGTAGAGACCAGGCCTGCAGCACACCCAGCATGTGCTCTCCCTGAGCCACAGCCTTAGCCCAGTATCTGCACTTTCTTGAGGTGTCCAGAGGAAATGTTGGGCTGCTTTTTGGTGGTGGTGCTCAGATTGCGATATCCTATCAGTCTCAATACTGTAGTGTCCTTTAACACCATGTGGGATACTTGAAACGTGCTACCCTTTTCAAATAGGTACAAAGAGAGCACAGACATGAGAAATTACAGACGGTGATAAGTCAGGGGAACTCTGGAGGTATTATATGTAAGAAGAAGGATGTCCAGTTTTGCTGTAAACTGTATGCAGTAACCATGCGGCACACGCCATCAGAATGTGTCACCCCGGCCAGGGAATGCAGCCGGGAACTGGACACACAGTGGACCTTAATGCAGTGTTGAACAACAAGCCCAGAATTAAATTGCTATTTTAGGTATGGGTGGGACCTTCCCATCTGAGCATTGCAGTTCCTACTTTGTGATTTGGGTCTGTTGGGTTCCAGTAAAGAGTAGGTGGTAACGCCAGCTTTGAAGGATAACGTGAAACTGCGGGAGGAGCCAGGGCATACCAATTTGCTTTTCAATCTATTTTATTTCAGTTCAGAGCATCAGTGCAGACAGCAGCCCAGGAAAACAAGGCGCACTCTGGCTACTCTCAGTCTTCCTCAATCTCCAAAAGCAGCTGAGTGTTGCCAGAGTGCGCCTTGTTTTCCTGGACTGCTGTCTCCACTGATGCTCTGAACTGAAATAAAATAGATTGAAAAACAAATTGGTATGCCCTGTTGCCTCATACTGAGTACTTACATTAGCTTTTCCCAGCCCTGCCTGGGCTGGCACCCTGGGGGAAGGCGCTGACCCCTCAGCCTCTCAACTCTTCAACCCAGTGAGCGCTTTGATTTTTCCTAAGGAAATTGAATCAGGGTATGTGCTTTTCTAGATCTCCAAGCCATCATCTTGATACTGTGGAGAAGCAAGCTACTAGCTACACAGAGGAGAGAATTAAATACTAAGGGCATTTAAATTCAGAGATGAAACTGTCATTTTCTTGAAGTCGTGCAGAGGGTGCAGTATTTCATTTGCAGAACACACAGTTCTGAGGCCCTGGCAGCCCTCCAGGCAGGGAAGGGCAGGGAAGGAAAGCTGGCCATCCTTCCGTGTCTCCAATGTTACTTAACTCCAAATCCTCAAAATCATGAAACCAAGTATTTCATTTCCTTACACAAATATGGCATAGCTGGTCCACGTAATTAGAGATCACTAGTCTTCTGGGAGACTGTTGAATCGCAACAGATCCATGCATCCTTTGAAGATGTCTGTGAATTCGTGTGAATGCCATTCTAGGGAGAGAACCCTTCACTTTAATTAGAACTCAGAGGGTCCTTGACCCTTCAAAAGGAGGAGAGTCAATAATGAAGTCACACAGTCGATCACTTTCTGCAAATCTGTAACCTTGACCTCAGAATTTAGAAAGTACCTTTTTAGGTTTTGTTTCCTGTTTAAAGTGGTTAAACATAATTGACTGAGTAATGCAGAGATCTCCTTCATGACGTGCTTAGAAACTGTTGTCAGTGCCCCGCAGGAGACTAGTGAGGTGTGCACAGTCTCCAGTAACTGTGTTCATAGAAATTGTATTTGTTTCTTTTTTAAAAAGTATTTTTATTCTTTGAGAATTTCATACAATGTATTTTTATTTTTTTTATTTTTTTGAGACAGGGTCTTGTATTGTCCTGGTTGGTCTTGAACTCCCTATGTAGATGAGGATGACCTTGAATTCCTAAGCCTCTTACCTCTTTGTCTGAAGTACTAGGATTACAGGTGTGGACCACCATACCCCACTTGTTTCTTCTTATTAGAGTCTTTGGTATGTTTATAGTGCTGAGGATTGAACTCAGAGCCTTTATGTGGTCACCATGCACCCACCCACCATTGAATTTCCTCACAGCCCCTGATTTTGTATTTTTTAAATTGACAAATAGTATGAGGTGATTTTTTAGTTAAGTATGTATGGCATGATGTGTTGACTATATGTATACATATCACATTGTAGAATGGTAAAATCTAGTTGATTGCATGTTCGTTTCCTTAGATGGTCAAAAAAAAGGGGTAGTGGAAGCTTACTGCTGGTTAAGCTACAAGTCTGCTCCCTGTTGTTCTCTGGCCAAAGCTGCTGTGATAGTCCTCTTCTGACCTCTGTGACATTGCAAAACTTAGGTATATTTAATCCAACACTTGGGAGGCAGAGGCACAGATAGGTGGATCTCTGTGGGTTGGGGCCCAGCCTGGTCTACACAGCAAGTTTCAGGCTAGCTATGGCTACATGGTAAGAGCCTGTCTCAACAAAACAAACAAAATTATTAATACTGCTATGGTGGTGCTGGGCCTTGGGCATGCTAAACAAGCACTCTACTACTGAGTTAGAATCCCTCAACTACACTCACAGTCCCCATTTCTAAAAATTGCTGTGAGAAATTCCTGGCATATTCACTTGAGGAAAGCAGGATGGGTTCCCACACATGCTAAGCATCTTAAAGGCTCCAAACTGAAAGTTACAAAGCTAAAGCTAGGTTTAGTGCCCAGCTCTGTGTAAACCTTCGTGCAGATTTGCCTTCCCAGATTTCAACTCTGATTGACCTGGGCAAAGCAGAAGTGAGGGAGACGGAAGCACCCCTCCTCACCCTGGAGTCTTGTGTCAGCCTCACACACCTGCTTCACATCTGGACCTTCCTCACTAGTGTGAGCAGCCCTACCTCACTTTCCTGCCTCCCTTCGTGTTCTGCCTGCTCTGGAGACTCTCTCTCATTTTATTAGTGTCACTGGTACTATTTTTCAAAGGGTCGTCCCTGTCTTGAGTGCCTGGCTCCTAGCATGACATCGCCAACGTCATGGAATGAATGTGCTTAAAGTAAGTGACAGTGAAACTTGCTGCTCCATTAGCCCGGAGGTCTGGCATGGTGCTGTAACTTTTGAATGTTGCCTGGCAGTCATTAAGCCTGACCACCTAGACACAAGCTGCTCATTCACCTGGCTCTGGCTGTCTCATCTGCCCTTAGTTCCAGTCAGGTGAAAAGCAGAGGGAGACTTCTGAAGGTCAAAGTCCAAGACAGTGGAATAATTGGCCCCTAGAGCTCTGGGTTTCTTTCCTGGGCTGCAGAATGTTGAGGATGAAATTTTCCTTGGCTCCCTTTGAACATTTTTGAGCAAATACAATGGAATCCCACAGGCTCTTTCCCAGAGTCAAAGGCAAAAGAGAAGCTACACTTTTTGCATTTTTTTTGTTAGTTCCTTAAGATAACCCTCTTGTTATACTCCCTGGTGATTGACGGGGGAAAGCTAGAGATGAAAGCAATTCCCACCTCTTCAAAGACAAAGGAAGAGGCTACCAGCGCAGAGGAAGAGAACTGCGTTCCTCTGAGAAGCACACACAGAGGGTCCTGGCGGCCAAGTGATCTGAGTAGTGAGGTAGGACATGGTGAGGATGGCAGGCGTCCGGAGTCCTTCACACTTCCACACTTGACTACAAAGGCGGAAGCAAAGGCGGACTTAAGCAGAGAGAAGACTCTTCTCCTCGGACTGTAGGCGAAGTCTGTCTTTATATAGTGCCAGGCAAAAGAAGTGTTTTTGGCTGAGCTCAGTAGAGTCCTGCTGGCTAGTCAAGCACACCCCGTTCACAACCATGGTTGGGAAATTGGGGACACATGGGCTGCTGCATCTCCCAGCAGCGCTGTCGACAGTGCCGTGGCTTTAGACAAGTCCATCGAAAGGATGTGTTTAGGCTCACAATTTTGCAGGTTTCAGCCCATGGTCAGTTGGCCTGTTGTTTTGGGGCCTGTGGTGAGACCAGGTGCATGAGAAGGAGCAGAGCCATTCAGTCCATGATGGGGAAGCAAGAAAGACCGGGATCCACCAGCCCCTTCTCAGGTATAACCCCATCCACCAGACCTCCCACTCAGCTCCACCTTTTAAACTTCCTACCACTCTAGAAGCTCCATTCTGAGGAGCAAGCCATCAGCACATGGGTCTGTTTAAGGACCACACTGTAGCCAGCATCTCACACAGCAGAGAATTAGTAGGCTCTACTGCCTCCTCAGTGTGATTAGTGCTGGGAATCAAACCCAGGGCTTCGAGCCTGCATACACAGGGTCCTGCTGTTACTTAAAAAGACTACTTTGTTTACTGTGTGTTTGCAATACCTCTGGCCTAAGGAAAGTTCTCTGAAATGCTGAGAAAGAGTGTAGGATCAAGTGTTTCGTTGTATTAGAAATTCTCTAGATGGGGAATATAACAGTGGCAGAGTTTCACCTCTGGAGTCAGACAGCACTGGGCTCGTTTGCTAACTGCCACTTACCAGCATGGTCATTCTTTCTCACTAGGCCTCCCCTTCCTGAGTGGAAAGTGAGGTTAATAATAGTGTCTGTCTCACTGGTTTTACAAAATTACATAAGTCTACTTGTGTAAGATATTACCACCGTGCTTAGGATACAGTAAATGATAAATGTTAGCTGCTATAGATGGTCCTCTACTGCAGCCTCCCAAACTGTCTTCCTCATTGCTTACCATTTAGGATATACAGTTAGCTCTGTGTGCCTGTGGATTCTTCATCTTGGATTTAACCAACCCTGAATTAAAAATATTTGGGGAGGAATTGCATCTATACTGAACACATACAGATGTTTTCCTTGTCATTATTCCCTAGACAATATGGTGTAACAACCATTTACATAACATTTGCATTTTTAAGTAATCTAGCGATGAACATATACAGAAGGCTCATAGGTTATTACAAATTCTACATAATTTTATACAAGACTTGGGCATCCAAAGATTTTGATAACCATAAGGGTGCTGGAGCCAACACACATGCTCCGAGGGGCAACTGTTCATTATTATGAATTCAGTAGTAGCTCTGTGGCAGGGTACTATTTATGCCTAGCCCTGGGTTTAGTCCCCACCTCCAGTAGATCAATCAATAAAGGCACATGGGTACCCACAGGGTGTCCTAGACAGTTGCTGTGAGCTGCAAATGCACTAAGACTTAGGAAACAGGAGGGGTCTCTTCTGCCATTAGAGAACTGGAAGACAGAACATTAACGTAAGAAATGTGGGAACTGGGCCAGGTCACCAGACATTGCTCATTTTCAGTGTATGCAGGGTTTTGTGTGAAACCCCTTTCCTAGCTGGCTTTCATCCCAGACCAGCTGTGTGAGCTGAGCAATGGCATCTGAAGTCTTTGCTTTCCAAATCCATTATGTAATGTTTGACACATATATAGATGATACATGTATAACTTAAGAATGATGATGCAGAATGATGAAAGCAAATGCTTCGGTAGGGGAACGCTTGTAGTTTCTTTCCCTGAAAAAGTATGTTCTGCTAGGCAATAATAGCTCGCATTTGATGAGTCTTTATGATTCCACAGGAGCCGTTGATATGTATCAACTCACTGACATAGAGTAGTTTATTCTTACAACTGCCTCATGAGGTAAGTCCTAATATCCCCATTTTACGTATGAGGCAATGGAGTCCCTGAGAGTTAAGCATCTTGCCTCAAGTCTTGAGCTGGTGAGGGGACCAAGCTGCTGTTTCACCCCTGGGTAGCTGTGTCTAGAAGGCACACTGCAGACCTTAACCATTAAGCACAGTCTCTAGTATCACAACTCCTGGTGGGATTCTGGTTCCTTGCCGGGGCCCTTTCATTTTTACATTAGGTGGGGATTTGGAATTAGGCATTGTGTTATGTGTGGCTAGATGTATTTCCTGTTGAAGAAAGATGTATTCTGATAATCAAGTTATGAGAACTCAGAAGTCATCATTTCAGGTCAGAGCAAAACACCTATCAGTGGCAAAGCTGAGGGTCTTTTGTACACCTAAGAGGCTGGATTTGAAAGCATTAAAGTGGTGATTGCTTGTTGAGACTCTTGACTGTGAGATGGAAAAGTTGGCATTAAGTATAATGCAGTCACAATCCCCAGTTGCTCATTAGACGAATGTGGTGCTCAGGGGATTTTGTGGTGGAGTCTGTGAAGGGGAATCTTGGATGAACTGGATCAGAGCAGCATGCCCAGAAAGGCACCTAAGTCTTGCAGAGCCTCCTTCTGTTGTAATAGCCTTGAAAAATGGCTTGTTTCTATGAATTAGTCAGAAGAGAAGAGGCATGAGCAGTTTGTTATGTTCTTTTGATGTTTTTACCGCGTTGCAGTTTGTAGAACTCCTCGAGAAGAGTTTCATTAGAAATTGAGAGAATCTAGGAAAAGCAATTAGTTGCCTAGGATGTTGTTTCGGGTACATCAAGAATCAGATGCCCACTACCAACTTGGGGTCGTAGAAACTAGTCTTCCCAGTGGTCTTTAATTTTCTTCAGTTTCTGCTGCCTTGAAAATCTGGTGAGGCAGCAGTGGTGATGATGGCGGTGGTGACTGGCTGCTGGTTAATTTACTGGGTGCTTACACTGTGTCCCTGACAGGTAGAGCCAGTGCTTTAAGTGCGTCAGCTCACCGAGCCTTTCAGCAGCCCAGTGTGAGGCACCATGAATACCCTATTTGATAGGTGAGGAAACAGAGCCCTACATAGATTCAGTAATTTGGAACAGAGTTTGTAGCTATACATTTGAGATTCAGGCCCATATAGTCTGGTTTGACCGTGAAGTTACACTTGAGGAAAGCCAGCTTTCCCCTGGAAATGATGCAGATGAGCAGCATTGCATGTAATTTAAGGAGTATGCAGAGTCAACTTCTGCATAGTGTACGGGCTAGGGCTGAGCCTCACCTTCTTCTTAAATTCCCTCCTACATAGTGTCTTATATTACTGTGCTTGGTATATAGCAGGAGGGTAGATGTTATCACTAAACATTTATGTTGGAAATGACCCTGGCTCTGAAGACCCTGGGCTATATGAGACCCTGTCTTAGAAAAGAAACAAGCAAAAGAGCATCTAACATGTTGACCGTTTACTGTTGACAGTCAGGCACTATTTAGACACCAACGTTCAGTGATGAAAAGCACTTGTCCAGATCATGAAGTGTTCTAGAGTAGTCTGCTGCTAGATGGTGAGTCTTGTATCTTTAAACCACCTAATGAAATATTATCATTGAAAAACCCTTCTGATTTAATTGCTCCGAAATTGTGTTCATGTTTTAATTTGCATTTCTTTATTCATGAGTCAACTTTTAAAAAGTCAGTTTATTGACTTTCCTTTATGAATTATTTGGTTTCCTTTCTCTGTTTTAAATATTTTAAAATGTTAGTGCTTTCCTTAATGATTTGTGTGATCATTTGTGTGATATTTTGAAAGAAAGGCCACCCCCAACCTGACCAGTTAAGTTTTCATTAATGTACCACCTTTTCAATATCTTAAATGACCAGTTGGGTTCCTGTTACTGTTGAATCACAAATCTTCAAGTTCCAGTGACAGTGGATGGGGAAATTTGCAGTCATGTATTCCCTGAGATACTGGGGCAGTTTTATAGCTTGAAGATATTTTCTCAGTAAAAGAGCTGTCAATGGTTGCTGTTTAACCTCAAAGAGACAGCGGTCAATGTGCTGTATCCTGTGTCCATTGCTCTGCCATTCTGCTAGACACACAGAGCCCTCCCTGCTGGAGGCCTCTGGGGTTTTGCCATGAGTTAGGTGTTCTAGTTAAAATATGACTTGAGATCCAGAAACAGGAATCCTGGTTCAGGTCCCACCACTGCTTAGGTACGTGATTTTGTTGGGCCACTAATTTTGGTCAGTTTCTTCATCCATAAATGAATAGGGTTGAATTATGTTAGTCTCGAAGAATAATCTAGTTGCATGGTTCTCTGGCTTTTCTTACTATTTTTTGAGACAGACTTCTGCTAAGTAGCCCACACTGACCTCCACCTCTCCATCCTTCTACCACCAGCTTTTATTATCTTCCAGTAGAGAATCATGTGTATGTGTATTGGTAAATGCATTTCTCTTAGGTTTTCATTTGGTGATACGTGGCCAGGAGGCAGACAGAGTGAATGAGTGCAGAGAAAATGGGGTGAGGGAGGGAATGAGGGTGAAGCTTACCGAAGCTACAGTGTGGTTGGTGACATTGAGGGGGCAGGATGAGGGTGAGTTAGAAGGAGCTGGGCACTTCCTTGGGCTTAGGCTCCATGGAGAAAGAGAGATTTGACTTGCTCCAGATAGATGCTCAGAGTACTCAAAGAAAGGCCTGTGACCAAAGTCAGCCTGTAGCCTCAGCTGACCTGGCACTCGCTATGTAGACCAGCTGACCTCGATCTCATAGAGATCTACCTGCCTCTGCCTCCAAGTGCTGGACCTCCACACCCAGCTAAGTGGGCCCTCTGTGCATTCTGATGGAGCCACTGAAAATTCAGCTCCTTCTCAAAGCCTCCCTCAGACAGCAGAGCATTCACTCGCCACAGGAGAGACCCAAGCTGCAGAAAGTACAGGACCTCGCTGCCAGAAGGGACAAGACAGTGTCGTTTGGCATTGTACCTTCACCTGGAAACTCCACCTGTTCAGTTTCAGGGCTGGGCATTTACTTTAAGGGCCTCGGTGATCTACTGGGCTTCCTCTAAAACACTGGCTCCACATAACCAACTTCTTTTTGCTCTCTTCTGTGTCTTGTAAAGGGCTTTCTGATACTGTTTGCTCAGGCCACTTAGATTTTTTTCACAGGTGTCTGCAAGGACTAAGCGTAGCTCACAATATGAATTGATTCTTACATATATATTGAGCTATTCATATTTCTCAAGTCAGCAACTGTGAGAGTTTGAAAGGATAAGTTTTCTGTATCTGGAAGGCTGATAGCCAAACCAGACCTTTTGGTAAATTAAATTCAAGCCATCTGGGGAAGTCTCTTGGCAGCCAGCTAGCTAGCCTGAGCCATTGGTACTTTCCTACATAGATGTTTCTGCTCAGCCTTTGCAGAGGCCAGTAAGTACGTGGTGCGGCCAACGCAGGCACTCTGTCAGTGAGCTTTTTGTCCCTCCCGAGAGAACTGAACCCAGAAACGCTGGCAACCAGAGAAACTGAGGCCATAATTAAAAGCATTGAGCCAGGGGCTGGCAAGATGGCTCAGTGGGGAGTGCACTTCTATGAAAGCCTGCTGACCTGAGACTCCTAGATTCCATGTGTTCTCATTTCCTTTTCTTCCTTTCTGTGACACAATACTCTGACCAAAGTAACTTGGGTGGTTACCTGTAAGCTTACAGATTACAGGCCATTATTGAAGGAAGTCAAACAGGAACGTCAAAGCAGAGACCCTGAAGGAACACTGTTGTCTTGCTCACCGGTGCAGGCTTAGATCGCTTTCTCACACAGCCCAGGACTACCTGCCCAGGGGAAGGTGCCATCTACAGTAGGCTTGGGCCCTGCTACTTAATTTGACAATCATGTCAATCACCACAGACATGCCCACAGGCCAATCTGAGCTTGGAAATCCCTCAGTTGAGACTCTCTTCTCTGGGATTCTAGGCTGTCAAGTTGACAGTTGAAGCTAACTAGGACACCATATAAAAATGGAAGAAGAGAACTGACTTCACAAAGTTGTCCTCTGACTTCTACATGTGCGTCACGGCGTGTTCCTCCCCCAATAATAAATAAGTTAAAAAAGGAAAGAACAGGGAGCTGTACAGTCTCATGCAAGTTCTCTAACTTGCTGGATACGAGTCTCTTCCCATGTAAAAATGGAGATCATGTGGTTCCACCTGACAGGGATGTTGGAGTAATTAAATGGAGAATACCACAATGCCAGACATTGTTAGTGCTGTGCTAGAGTCATTGATGGCCTTGCCATTCAGTGCCATTTGAGAGTCAAGGATATGAAGAAGAATGGGGCCAGTGGACTGGGCAAAATTGTAATCACCTCCTGTCACCCCTTGAGAAAGGGATTCCTGCCTAAGGTTCTGGGGATGGTCAAACACATAAAACCTGACATTCATCTGTGGCCTATGCTCCCTTTGGAAGAGAATCCCAGACACCAGTCAGGGCCTTGTTGGGCTGTGCTCAGGGGCAGAGTGAACGAGAGGCTGTGAGAGGGAGGCAGTCTTTGTAGTATGACAGTGATGTGCCCCTGCACCCCCCAGAGGATGTGATTGGCTTTTTGGGGGGCTACTTTGGGGACCTGCAGGGAGCTGAAACCCACTACTGAGGGATAACTAGGAGCTGTACCTGGTCTCTGTTAGGAAAATTGTTTGGCCGGGTGACCTGGAGCTGAATGGGGAAGGGGATTGAGGTTAGGCTCTTTGAAGCCCTCTGATATTACCAGATGTCAAGGCAGCATGCAGTATTGAGCTTCAATTTCCAGCTTAGCATGACAAGAGAGAAGAGTAACCTTGAATGCTGTTTCAGACCATTTTCAGGGGATCTGGCTAGGAAGCTGTTGAGAAGTTTTGTTGTCTGATTGTGCAGAGGAAAACAGATGCATTGAGTCTAGAAAGGAAATGTCACAGTAGGTCGTGTGCAGTGGCAATAGCCAAGACCTGTTCACTGCACTCTGTTCCACATGTATTTATGGCTTTGGTGTTCCATCTGTGGCCTATTAAAGGCCTAACCAGATCCCAGTGACTTTTTTGCCCTAGGTCAGGAGTAGCCGGATTGTCCTGGAGCAGGCCCTGTTGGGGTCTAGGTATTTTGGCAGCAGTTAGGGAAGCTAGAGGATATTGGAAGATCAAGTTGTTAGAATGCAGGCGAGGGGTCCTTGGGTTGGTGCCAGTAAGCTGCAGAGCTGTTTGCCTAAGGCCTAGCTTTGAATCCTCTGTTGCATAGATTTCCTCCCAGAGACACTGGAGTGTTGCTCTGTTCTTGTTTTGACTGAAACCAATGGCAGGTGCAAAGGGAAGGGTCATGAGGTAACGTGACTTTCTGAAGGTGAAGCATTGCTGAAACATATTTGATAGTAGAAATGACCAAGTGTGACTTGAGGTTAGGCTGTGGCAGCAATAGATCCTACTCAACGGCATCTCTGTTAACTACAGCTTATTAGAAGTGCAGAATTTCGGGCCTTGTGCTAGAACTTCTAGGTCAGGATCTCCTTTGACAAGATCCCTGTGTGATTCTTGTGCACATTAAAGGTTGAGAAGCTGCTCTGGTGGATAAAAGGGCTTGAGTTTCAAGTCAGACAGAGAGAACGAGACTTTCAGTTCGTGTACCGACTTGTGGAGTGTCCTTGGGCTGTTGCTTAAGGCCTTATGGAGTTTAATGTCTTGCAGAGTTAGTATTAAAGCAGGTTAAGAGGTGCTTACATAGGTTGTCACTTCTAGTAGCTGTTAGTGATTAATTGATAATAGTGTCCTGGTGTGACTTTGTGGAATATGAAGTGAAGGATCAGGAATCATGAATTGGTAATTAAGAAAATGGGCCACCACATACGGTGGCACTTGAGAGGCTGAGGCAGGAGGCCAGCCTGGGCTGTGTCACAAGACCCTATCTCAAGAAACCTTGTGCTGTTGCTGTAGCTCAGTGATACAGTACTTGCTTAGTTATCATGCACAAGGCCCTTAGTTTGATCCCTAAGACCACAGAAAGGAAAGGAAGAGGGAAAGAGAAGAGAAACAGAGACAAATAAGATCTCCTGAACTATAGGACAGTGGATAAAGTTGGCTCCCTGACCCGTTTCCTCAGAGTGATACCGGAGGTGCACCTGTTAAGGAGCCAAGAGTTGACAGCTGAGAATTCCTGGCAAAAGTGGGAGATGGCTAAGTCTTAGCACCCAGTGAGACTTTGCCACTATGGAGCAAATAGCCATGACTTGGGAACTCAGACCTGTTTTATGTATGGACTTTGCCCTTTATGAGCTGTGTGGTCCTTTACAAGTGTTTAAACACCTCTACATCTTAGTTCTCACCGCCAACAAGGATAAATAAGATTGGGAACAGTAAATCGCAGCATGTAAGCAATAATAATAAGCTGTGTTGTTATATAAACAACTCCTCCTTCAGGAGATAGCCTCCCACATCCCCAGTTCACGTTATGTTCAGGTCAGCCCCTTAGACTCGTGCATGCTGGAATTCTCTGGCGCTGTTCTGGCTATCTAGACTTGCCAGTGACCAGAGTAGTTTGGAGACAGGGTCACTAGGTAGCCTAGCCTTAGGGAAGTGTACTGACCATTCAGGTGTTGCTCCAGATTTGGGGGTTGAAGCCAAAGTGGACTAGCATTTGGGGTGGGGTGATGGTGATAGTGGTGGCAACATTAAAAATGACAATTAGATGTGAAGGACACAACCAGCAACGTCAGCGTGCCACCTCGGAAATCTTCACTCCTTACTCTTCACATTGCTGCCTATCAGGCAGTGTAAGAAAAGATACCAAATGACAGCTGCTTTTGAACTTGAGAAATCTGGGCCTGCTGAAAGCTGCAGTCACCCTTTTTTAACCTCACCCATCCTCCGTGCATTCTCAGAAATAATTGCCAAGGCTTCTCTTTTAACTTGGCTGATTCCTCAGATACCTTACATTTTAAATCATCTCTTCGTGTGGAGCAAATCCCCCATTTCTCATCTCAGAGTGTGTGATCTTTGCTCTAATTACGTTGAGAGTGCCAGTTATTTCACCTGGCTCTGGTTGTTTGTGAGATACTAAATAGCCACGGGGTTAAGGCAGAGTAGGATCAGAGAGCAGCTCAGCCTCTGAGGACCTCGGTTTCCTCCCTTGAAAAGAAGGAGATTGGACTAAGGTCATCTGGTCACGCGACAGGAGTACGTGATGGATAAAGTAATGAACTGCTCTGTGAAGGCAAGGGAAAGGACTCTCCAAGGTCCCTTGTAGCTCTCTGACTCCAGCAGAGCCCAGGAATTGAGACAGAAGCAACATTTCATTGAGGAGATAAGATTTATCACTAGCAACAGTAAAGGAATACTCGAAGCAGGTGAGGTGTTATCAAGCCAGGGGCCAGGGAGGAGGATGTTTTGGGTTCTGAGGGCTTGATATGCCCAAAGAAAGAGGCAGGATTGGTAGGGAACCCGAACCCAGGACTCTTGACTGAAGTCCAGCCTTCGCTCTGGAGCCTGCAGCTGGCTGCCGGTAGGCGGTGTGGGTAGGGTGCCTGCCATCCCTCTTGGCGCTCTGCAGGACCCCCCTTCAGTTGTGCTCTTCCTATTTCAAGACTCAGTTTTCAAAAGGCAGGTGCCTTTCCCTGTGGTCAGCATCAGGCCACATGCTCCACATCCTTCTTCTGTGGGTGCAGTGGAGGCCTCTGACATAGGTATCCATGAGGAGCCCTGAGCTACTTACTGCTTCCAGTGCCTGGCGCATTGCCGGGAATGTCCCTTCAGTAGATAGGCTCAAGTTCAAGTGTCTCTTCTAACCAGTTTCACCTTCGCCCTGGCCTATTGAAGTCATGCCTAACTAGCCATTGCCAGCTCCAACCCTGCTCACTGGGATTCATCTTTCGTCCTGTCCCCTCCTACCCCCCGCCTTGTTCCTGTCCTCCTCCTGGTCTTATGAACTGAGCCTGTTTAAGAGTTCTGTTTTCAATCAGACCAGTGCTGGGTGAGCTATATCATCAGCTCCCTGTGGGCAAGGATCTTGGCTTCTGTTTCATTTGGCTTCCACATAGCACCAAACAGTGTGCTGAGTAGACAGTGGGTAGCTGACCCATAAATAGTTACCGATGTGTGGATTGCTGCTTAGACTCATGGGAAAGTAAGTACTGGAAATGTGAGCATAGCAGGCCCACCCCCTTCGCCTCCAGGCCTTGCTAGGGAGCTGGCCAGCAGCTGTGGAGTGCAGAGCATCTACTTTTACATTTAGTGGTGTACCCTGACTGTAAATCTGAGTGTTGTTTTTTCTCCATATTCATTACTTACTGTGTCTCCTCCAAATTGTAACTTAGTTCCCACTTGCTTTTTCCTCTTGTGTTCCCTGTTGCTTAAACAACTTCTAAACTCTCAAATCCTTTTTGGAAGTAGTCAGAATAGAAATTTAAATAAATAAATATTCTTTGTGCTCCTTTTAGAAAGCTGGCCTAGTTTTCTACTTTGTGTTGAATTCCCATTTGTGTTTTGAGTCATTATACAGCACTTGGTTCAGCCAATTAAGTTTCTTCTGCCTAAGTATCTTTATTCTGAGTCAGTATAGTCTTTTCTTGAGGCTTTAATATTGTTCCTTTGAGGAGCATCCTTCTTTCTGGTGCTCTTTTTTGTTGCTTAAACGTTTTCCCTGCGGGACCTTTGACAATTTCCTCAAGCCTAGCAGTTTCAGCAAGTGCTTAATAACATAATTTAGGTTGCTTCTATGAGTCGATCTACAAGACTTAGAGATTTCAATATGCAGTGATCTTCTGTAGTTGTTTTTTTTTTTTTTTTTTTACCTGCCCAAGTCACACTAACTGGAGCTCTGTTCTCTCTCTGTTTAACTTCCTTGCAGAAGGAGTTAGGCAGAAATAGTAAAGCATGGTAGAAACACTGTCACTTCAGTTGTGAGATCAGCCAAATAGAGCTTGTGCTCTAGATTGTCTTTGTGTAGCCCTCACCCCCGTCACTGCTGTGTCCCTGATGATCACAGGTATTTACTTAGCAACAGAATTCTCTACCAGAAAGTAATCCTCAAAGTTTATATAGTTTGTTTATTTATAGACAGATGCTTAAGTCAGATGGCTAGTTTCAAAAGTGTTTAATGAAGGTGATTTCACAGCCCCTCTTGGTAATAAATAACTAACACATAGTGCTTACTACACACTTGGCACAATTTCAAGTGTAAACACACCCACACATGGGTAAGAATGTAGTTTAAAAAGTCCAAGCAGAGGCTGGCTACTTCTTGACAAGAAAATGTCACCTGTTTCTCCTGTGATACTTATACTTTGGGACTTATCTCTTCTGTCTTCAGGGGAGATTTCTGTTGGTGTCTATTTATTGCACTTCTCTTGCCTTCCTGCCCTTCCACTTACTAGTGGATTAGTCACATTTTCTGTGTTTGTTTTTATTCCTCTGGTTTGTGAATACTTACTTAGCTTTGTCCTCCCGTTCTCCTGTCTTTCTATCCACTGTTAGGGATCAGACCATTGTTAGGCATCAGACCAAAGATCTCATGGATGCCAGGCAAGTGAGCACTGTACCACTGAGCTATACCCCAGTCCTAGCTTCTATTTCTTTCTGTCCTTATGTGTCAACATATACACTTAACAGGAGAAAGTGGTTGTTTGGGGCTTCCTCATGACTGACAGAACACCCAAGCTCTAGCCTCTTCTTCCCTGCTGTCACGTTGTGGATTTTTAATTTCAGAGAGTCGTTGGATTAGTGTTTAAGGGACAGATCTCATCATCAACTTTTTTTTTTGTTTTGCTTTCTTTGTCTTATTTTGGTTTTGGTTTTGGAGGCAGGGTCTCACTATGCAGCCCAGACTGGCCTGGAACTTACTATGCAGTCCAAACTGGACTTGAACTTTTTTCTGCCTTTTTTAAAAAGTCTTTTTTTGAAACAGGGTCTCCTTGTAGCCTCAGCTGGCCTGGAACTTACTGTATAGACCAGGCTGACCTGGAACTCCGAGATCTACCTGCCTCTGCCTCATGAGTGCTGGGATTAAAGGTGTGTGCCATCATGCCCAGCCATGTTTTTTTAATTAATTAATTATTATTGGGGGTAGGGGAGGATGCCTCACAGAATGAGTGTGGAGACCAGAGGACAGCTTTGTAGAGCTGGTTCTCCCCTTCCACCTTTTGTGAGTTCCAGGAATCAAACTCAAGACATCGGGCTTTAGTAGCAAGCACTTCAACCCATTGAACCATCGTTTACTTATTTATTTTTATGTGTATGAGTGTTTTGCTTGCATGTATATAAAAGTGCACCACATGTATGCAATCCCGCAGAGACCAGAAGAGGGCATCAAATCCCCTGGAACTGGACTTATTAATCATTATTAGCTGCCATGTAGGTGCTGGAAACTGAACCAGGGTCCCCTGGAAGAGCAGACAGTGCTCTTAACTTTTGAGCCATTTCTCTTGCCCCTCACTGAGTTATCATGTTAGTCCTTTACCTTATGTTTATTGTAAATTATTTTCTAAATTAACATTTAAATTATCCTCACCTTCAATTTTTAACATTTATTTTTAATATTTTGTTTTCTCTTTTTATTTTATATGTTTGAGTGTATTGCCTGTATGTGTGCAAGTACACCTGTGTCGTGTCATGCAGTGCCCGAGGAGGTCAGAGAGGGCATGGGATCACCTGGAACTGGAGGTAAGGACAGTTGTTAGCCACCATGTGGGTGCTGGGAACTGAACCCAGGTCCTCTGCAAGAGTAGTCAGTATTTTTAACTGCAGAGCCATGTCTCCACCCCTATTTATTTATTTTATACATGTGACACAGCACATGTGTGGAGGTCAGGGGACAGCTTTCGGGAGCTGATTCTCTCCTTCCATAACATTCCACTAGGCTGCATAGCCAGTGGGCTCCTGGGATCCAACTTTCTCCACCACTACACGATTCATTTCTTCTTAAGACTTGGTTTTGCTTTTGTTGTGGGGTGTGGGAAACATGTTGTCTGTGGTATCCTGACATTGATCTGACTAGTGCCCTCTTGTTTTCTTCCCTCCCTCATAACTCCTTGCCCGCCCCACACCTACTCTAACATATTTAATGTGTGACTCCTTGATTAAGATAAAGTACCCTTTGCTGTGTTTGTAGTTTATGTAACAGGTGTTTTGTTCTGCTTGTCATCCTGTTGGTGTGGTTTTATATGCATGTAATGTTGGGTATTGAAGATCTGCTCATGTTTCTGTCTGAATGTCAGGACATTCTCTCCGTCCGGTGCTCTGTCTGTAGTGTGCCCCTTCCACTTTCACTGTGTCCTTTAGACAGACATCCAGGGTGCCGTTCCTCTCTACTCTCACAGCCTATTGAGCACTGCTTCCTAATGCATCTGTGTAGGAAGTTTTCTAGTGGATATACACAGAATGCTTCCTGGACTACAGGGCAAACATGTACTCCACATCTTCTGAACCATTTTCAGATTGTTTTTCCACCAATGATGTCCTAAATCCAGATTCTGCAAAGGCTCTCCTTGACCTTGAAGACATTACTCCACCTCTCTGAGCCTTAGTCTTTTCATCAGTGAAAGGGGATGCTGTCAGAAGCTGCCTCATTAGGTGTTAAAAGGATAAAATGAGTTGATCCATTGTTGGTTGTGGTGGTGTTTGGTGGTGGGATTTGCTGAAGAGGCAGAGGCAGGAGGATCATGAATTTGAGGCCAGCCTGGGTTACAACTTTAGTTCAGTGTGTTAGCGCAAACCTTTAATCCCAGCACTCAGGAGACAGAAGTGGGCAGATCTCTGTGAGTTTGGGTCATCCTGGTCTACTTAGCCAGTTCCAGACTAGGTATTACCACATAGGGAGAACCTGTCTTAAAAACAAAACAAAACCAATTCCACGAAAAAAAGAGTTGTAATAGGTATTAAATACTGGTGGCCATTATTTTTGTAACTACACTAATAGTACCTGTTAACCAATTGCTTCCCCTCTTCCTGCAGATTTCAATTTTTTTCTCCAAGATTTATAGCTATTTCTTGTATAGTCTAGATATAAAGTCCTTAATGCCCTTAAATTTTGCAAATATTATCTCCCATTTGTTTATGAATCTGTCTGTAGAGTTCTTTTAATGTCTATGTTCTCAGAGCCTCTTTTTCTCTCTTCTTTTTCATTTAAGGTACTATTTAAGACGTCTTTTCCTACCCTACTTCAAAGGTCTCCCTGTAATTTTCTCCTGTTACCCCATAGAGGGTTACTTTCAGGTTCAGGTCTTCCTTATATGGTCTGTGATAGTGAACCTCCTTTCTGGGTTTTTCTTTATCTCTGTGTGAGTCTCTACTCTTTGGGTTATGAAAGTATTGCAGTTTCTTCTGATGCAAACCAGAGACAAGTTTTTGTGCTAATTTCTCAGCTTGGGATCCTGTGTGATAATGAATAAGAATTTGGTTCCTATGCCTGTGTGGTGGAGCCTGCACCTTAGCTGTGTGAGCCTGTGCTCTGGCCCTGGTCTGAATGACTAGCGGCTGCTGTCTTCCTACCAGTGAGTAGAGCTGCTTTAGCATCCGGCCTGGAGCCTTGGGCTTTATGCAGGGTCTCAGTTCTAGCTTCCCACCCTCTGCCTGCAGGAAGCATATCTCTCATCTCCGTGTAGGCATTAATGCATCCTCCTTGAAGTCCAGGGACTGTACGGGAGCCTGAAACCCCTATGGGGCCACTGGTCTCAACTCCCACTTACTATTCTAGCTTTGATTTTGATGTCTCTTTCATTTCAGGTGCCTGGGGATTTAAAAAAAAAAAAAAAACTTGAGTATGTATTTTAAAAGCACTTTTGTGGGTTTTATCCAGTATTTCTATGTGTCTGTAGTGGTGGAAAAGACCAGCTTATGTCACCTCAGTGTGCCATTTTGCTGCAGGTCTATTCTTTAATTAGTATTCCTGTTAATCTTAGTACATTTTTTACTTTTAATATAGCCTTTGCCTGTCCTTGAGTGTTTTGGCCTTAAATACCCACATTCTTCTTTATGGATCAAATTGATTATCACATTGACACATGATTTGACTTGTGTTATTTTTATTTTGTTTAGTTGCTTATTTCAGATTATTACATTATTTTTTGTTCTACTTGTTAATATAAATATTAAATAGTCTGACTTCAAAGTCCTGTAGTTAATGCTTAAAACATCTCCCTCCCCATCCTGGTAGATCTTTGTACATAAGCTAATGAAACGTGTGGATATCTTCTTCAAATAAATGTCATTAAGCAACCTTTTATGTTTTAGTTTGTATTGAATATTTAATTCTAGTCACATTTGTTTTGTGTTTTGAGATAAGAGTCTTGTGTAGTCTAGTCTGGCCTCAAGCTCACTGTGTAACCAAGGATAACCTTGAACTTCTGATCTTGCTGCCTCCACCTTCCACAGGCTGAGATTTCAGCCACTATTCCTGGCTCAGTCACTTATTTCTCAGAAATAAGAACATTTAAAAAGATATAATGTATGGGGTTCTGGGGATAGCTCAGTGGTAGAGCACTGGCCTGGTATGTACAAGGCCCCGGGTTCCATCCTAGCACTGCAGAATTACAGCAGTGGTGATTAGTAATAGTGATTAAAAGAAAAAAGTGACTTTCAGGCTGTCCTGAAACTCCCTACAGTAGTGCAGGCTAGCCTTGGACTCAACATCCTCTTGCCTCAGCCCCCCAAATGCCAGGTAAACCTTGGTTTGCTATAATTCATAAGGCCTATGTCTCATTAACAACATACACATAATATGTTGCTTTGTATAATAATGCCCTTTTAGTAGTTGATATCATTATTTGCCAATTGAAATTTCTGGTTTTTTTGTTACTCTTCACCATTTCTAAAGAGAGCCTATAATTTTATTTTTTAACTTGGCTTAATTGCTTATTCTTCAAATCCTATTTTCTTCTTACTTGGTTGTTAATAAAAGACACTAAGTAGTTTTACATAAATTTCTGCAGTTAATGCTTAAGATTTTTAAATTTGGGGTGAAGAGATGACTCAGAAGTTAAGAACACTGGTTGCTCTTGTAGAGGAGCAGGGTTCAGTTCTCAACACCCACATGGTAGCTAATAATCATCCAAGGGCTCTAAGGCCCTTTTCTGATTTCCATGGGTATTACATGCATGCAATGTTCTTATAAGCAGGCAAAATACTCATGCATATAAAATAAAAATAAATGCTCATATACTTAAAATAAAAATAAACATTGTAAAAATTTAATTTTTAATTTTCTGGAACTTTTTCCCCTTTCCGTAAATACTATGAGAAGGATGCACATTCCCATTCTGCTTGGGCCACTCCCTGCAAGTCACTTGACCCTCGAACCACTCATTTCCTTTAAAACACACAGGCCTTTCCCCCTCTTTGGTTTTGGTGCAGCCCTGTCTGGCCTGGTCCTCAGTATGCAGACCAGGTTCACTTTGGCCTTGGGATGATCCTCTGCCTCTGAGTGCTAGGATTGTAGGCACATACCACCACACCCAGCCTTAAGCTCCCTCCCTCCTTTCTATTTTTCTTTTCTACATTCCACATGTCTTTTTATAACATTAGGATAGACTGTACTTGAATGGTAGGGCAGAATGTACCCAAGATCCTCTTTGAAGAAGCTGAAATATTGCATGAGTTAGTAAATGCCCAGCGATATTAGCTCCCATGGAGCTTGAGGTGACTAGAACAGGGGGAAAGAAATCTGCATTCTTCCGTGGGAATTTTTATTTTACTTTCTAAGTGCACAGCAAAGCTGAGCTGCGAGTACAGAGAGTTTCCACATGCTCTCCAGTCCCCACAGCACACTCACCTTTCCCATCACAGCAGTGCGTTTCTCACACTCCTTGAATTTTGTCAGCACGTACTTATGACCTAAATCTCATAGTCATCACCAGAGTACACTGTTCATGCTGGGCACGTGTGGGTTTTGACAAATAAATAATGATATGTCTGCCATTGTAAATGCATAACGAGTAATTTAAGGACTCAGAAATCCTCTGTGCTTTGCTAAACACCCCCCGACCCCCTTCACTCCCCACCCGTGTGCCCAATTCCTGGCATTCAGAGATCTCTCTGTCCTGTGTGCCTATGGAGTTCAGAGGTCAACACTGGGTGTCTGCCTCAATCACTCTCCACTGTATTGTTTTAAAAGATTTATTTATATTTTATGTATATGTGTATGTGCCCTCACGTGTGTGCAGGTGCTCATAGAGGCCAGGAGAGGCATTAGATCCCCTGAACTGGAGTTACAAGTGGTTATAAACTGCATGTTTGGGTGCTGGGAATTGAACCCAGGTCCTTTATAAGGACAGCAAGTTCTCTTAACTACTGAGCCATCTCTTCAAAATGGACCCCCCACCCTTGTATGCTTATGAGATAGGATCTCTCATTTAACCTGGGGCTCTTAATTTGTGGCTAGGCTGATTGGCCAGCAAACCCAGGGGTCTTTCTCTGCCCTTAAAACAGTGGGGGTTATAGGTTCATGGCATCATATCTGGCTTTTACATGGGTGCTGGGGGATTCAGCTCCTCATGCTTGCACAAGTACTTTACCACTGAGCCATCTCCCCAGCCCTGTTTTTTGTTGTTGTTTTTGTTTGTTTGTTGTGATAGGGTCTCATTCTGTAGTTTAGGCTGGCCTGGAACTTATATGTAACCCAGGCTAGCCACAATCTTCTGCCTTAGATTGCCAAGTGCTAGCATTACATGCATAAACCGTCATACCAGCTTAATGGGTCTTGTTTATTTGTTTTGGTTCTTTGAGGCAGGGTCTTGCTGTGTAGCCCAGACTGGCCTAAACTCATTATGTAGCCAGGCTGGCATTGAACCTGTGATTCTCCTGCATTGGTGCCCTCCTCCCTTCCCCTAGAGCTAAGATTACAGGAGAACATGCATAACCACCCCTGTCATGTAAACTGGTCTGTAGGGAAGTGGTGAGGACTGAGGGAGAGGACTCTTCTGTATTCTCAGGAGCATTCTGTTTTCCCAGGTAGGAGGTTCTCCTGAAACCCCAGCAGGTGGGCTCTGGGAAATGGTTTCTCCATTAGGCTTTATTGAAAAGAAATGTTCTGGCACACCAAAATGGTTCCTTTTTCCTCCTCTGCTCCACAGGGAGCAGGAGATATTTCTCAGAGACCTTGCAGAGCTCCAGGAGGGGAAACTCATGAACATGTGAGGGACCCTATGACTATTGGACATTTGACTCCTAGTTGTGGGCACTTGGCCTTCATCAACTGGGGCTCAGGTTTCCTGACCTGCACATGCTCTATGGAAGCTTTTGCCTGGGCTTCTCTTGGTCATGAGTCTTTGCTTCTGTCACCCGTCTTAGAGAGTGATCTCTCCTTTCTAATGAGTCAAAGACTTGTCCATTGTTCAGCTTTTAAATAATTGTTAGGGCAGTGGCGACTTCTAAGCCCTTTACATACACGAACTGGAACTCCAAGATATGTTTATTTCTGTTTTCATGTGTCCATTTCAGGTATCGGAAAATGTCAAAAATATTGGCAGGTGGAAAGAGAATAAGCCGTAATCTTTTAACAAAGACAGCTAATGTTCTCTTTACCCTTAGCGCATGCTTTTCTTTATACCATAGAAATGCTGAAATTCTGTCATCACTGTAAGATCCACAAACCCACACTGAACTGTCCCTGCTAACCTTTCTCCCCCTTGTCATCTGGATCATCTTGTCGTAACTCAATCACCACTCCTGGAACCTAGGAGTATTGCCTATTTCTCTCTGTCTCTCTTTCTCTCTCTCTCTCTCTCTCTCTCTCTCTCTCTCTCTCTGTCGCATGCGTGCATGACTCTCCCTTCCACTCTCTGTGTCCATCCCTGGTGGAAGCCCTCATTGATTGACTCTAGATCCTGTGGTAATAGAACCTGCCTTGACAATTATCCTTGTTAAGTTCCACAGAAATACTACTGTACTGAAGTGACTATATTTCAAATATATATCTGGCCATGTGGCTTTCTACTGTAAATCCCTTCAATGGCTTCTCTTTTCATTATTGGTGACTTACACATTTCCCTGTGTACAAATCCCCTCCAGATTTGATCTCTTTATAAGCTTCCCCCACTCACCTCCAGTCTCTTCCTTGATTGACAGGACGAGTGCCTCCTGCTCTCTGTGCCTCCCACAGGCTTCCCACCCTTCTCACCTTATTCAAATGTTTGTGCATCTTTTCAAATGCAGGCCAGGGAGCTGGGCCTGGTGGTGCTCACCTTTAGTCCCAGCACTTGGGAGGTAGAGGCAGAAGGATCTTTGTGAGCTCAAGACCAACCTGGTCAAGTTCTAGGCCAGCTGGGTCTACAGGGAGACCCTGTCTCAAGCCAGAGAGAGAGAGAAAGAGAGAGAGGGGAGAGAGAGGAGAGAGATCGGGGAGCTGGGGAGCCATCAGAACGGCTTAGTGTGTAAAGGTGCACTCATGAGGACCTGTTTGAACCTGCAGAACCCACCTAAAACCCGATTTGTGCCATGTCTATAATATCGGTGTGTCTGTGGGGAGATGGACATGGAGGCAGGAGAAGCCCTGGAAGCTCACAGGCCAGCTAGCTCGACATAGAGAGAAAAACAAGAGAGACCTGTCTCAAAGGAGAAGGACAGTGAGAACTGATCCTCTTGACCTCCACACATGCTGTAGTGTATGCACACCAGCGCACACACGAGTGTGCACACAACATATATACACACAAACATGTTCACATGTATGCACACACACACACAGATGCACTCAATGCAAATCCACTCTTACCTCTTCCTCCAAGTTTTACTCCAACTCCTAAACTCCCTCTCCCAAACTGGGTTGTTGTGCAAGTCCTTGTGATTTCCCTAAGCCCCAGCTAGCGCTTCATTCCCCCTGGCCACCAGTACTGTGTGCACCGGGCAGTGTTTTAAGTGCTAAGATACAGCAAATGAAGCCGGTAGTCAGGGGAGGCGGACAGGAGACAACTGAAGTACAGCAGCATGTTGATGAGTGCAAAGGATGGAGGAAATGCAGAGGCAGTGCTGGTCAAGGGCAGAAGGGTAGAGACTGACTACGAGATTATTGCAGAACTACGGCTAAGTGGTGATGATGTCTTAGCCTGACCAGAGAGGGCAATATGGGGATGAGAGGTGCTGGGTGTGGGATATGCTGGTAGAGCCAGTAGGATTTTTGTTGTTATTAAGTTTTTAAATTTTATTTATTTATTTTTATTTTATGTGTATGAATGTTCTTGCCTGCATGTATGAAAGTGCCCCTGTGTTCTGCAGTGCCCCCAGCGGCTAGAAGAGGGCATCAAACCCCCTGGAACTGGAGATGTGCACAGTAGTTGTTAGTTGCCATGTGGGTCTTGGAAACCCCTGGAAGAACAGCTGGTGCTCTTAACTGTTGAGCCCTCTCTCCAGCCCACCTCCTCCCCCTTTTTTTTTTCTGAGACAGTCTCCTTGTAGCCTCAGTTGGCCTGGAACTCACTCTTGTAGACCAGGCTGGCCTCCATTTCACAGAGATCTGCCTGCCTCTGCCTCATTAGTGCTGGGACTAAAGGTATGCACCCCCATCCCTGACAAGCCAGTAGATTTTGAAGGGTTAGATCTGGTCTATGAGAAATGACTATACACTATAGGGTTTTAGTATAACCAGGATAGAATTGCTGGGAACTGGGGAAGATGACAGGAGGACTTTGGAGACATCACATTCCAGAGGCCTATTAGGTTTCTAGCTGGAGAGGTTGAAGAGGTAGTTGGCAGTATAATTGCAAGGTCAGAGGAGGCCTGAGCTAGAGAAGTGATAGACGAGCCAGCAGAGGCCATGGGGAGGCCTGGCTAGCGAGTCAGTGGGAGAAACAGGAAGCAGGTAACAAGTATATGCAGGGGGAGACCTCTCCCCAGTGCTCTGACAGCTTGAATACGGGGACATTGTATTTTACGTGTGTGGCTGTCTGTCCTTCCCCGGCCAGCACTCCTGGGGTCCGGAGGGGCACGAAGTAGTGCAGTGCAGCTCTGAGGTCAGCGAGTACTGATGGCGCTGCTCTGTGAGATGGGGACGAACAGATGACTTCCCTCAAATGAGGTCATTCGTGTAGAGCACTAAGTAAAGTCCTTCTAATTAATCACATGATTACTGTGGTTATTGTTAACATAGGAGCCTGGTACCCTGCCCTCCCTATTGAGCCACACCGTTGAATGAATGAGTGAACTGTCTTTTGGCTTGTTCAGCATTTCATGTAAGACCTTTCCTGTGTGCCCATGCATTTAACGTGGTCCTCTGTGGTCTCTAGGATTGACCCTCACTAAGAAAAGTCTGGAAGTAGAAGAGATTCCGGGGACGAAGCCAACGCCATGGAACTCCCGAACTATAGCCAGCAGCTGCTGCAGCAGCTCTACACTTTGTGCAAGGAGCAGCAGTTCTGTGACTGCACCATCTCCATTGGTACCATCTACTTTAGAGCTCATAAGCTCGTCTTGGCTGCGGCCAGCCTCCTGTTTAAAACTCTGCTGGATAACACGGACACCATCTCCATTGATGCCTCTGTGGTGAGCCCTGAGGAGTTTGCCCTCTTGCTAGAAATGATGTACACTGGCAAGCTCCCTGTGGGCAAGCACAACTTCTCCAAGATCATCTCCTTAGCAGATAACCTGCAGATGTTTGATGTGGCTGTCAGCTGTAAAAATCTTCTGACCAGCCTGGTAAACTGCTCTGTCCAGGGGCAGGTGGTAAGGGACATTGCTGTGCTGTCCTCAGAGTCAGATAGCAAGAAATTAGAGAAGCCTCAAGTAGAGGTCCTTTCCTCTGAGGGGGAGCCCTCATCTTCCCTGGAAGTTTCCACCATACCAGGAGGTCCTGAGAAAGCGGAGGTCCAGGAAACAACCCAAGAGATGAGTGCAAATCCTCCTACTGCCCGAGAGGTTCAGAGGGGTACAGAGACTCCAGGGGAGACACCTCTCACAGCTGAAGTTTGTTGCCCTTCCTCTGCTGGCCAGATCCCTAGTGAGACAAAGGAGACAAGCACAGAACCAGGTAATACTCATTTGATATTAATTTAATTTAGTCTCTGTTAATTGAAATTTGCACTTCTGTTGTCATTTACTATATTTGGTGATTTTTAATTTTGTTTTGTTGTTCTGTTTGTTGTTTAGTTTTTTAATGCTGTTTGCTATTTGTTTTGTTTGAGATAGAATCTTTCTGTGTCACCCCAGCTAGCTTGGAACTTATTATGGTACACCAGGTTGGCCTCTTCCTGCTTCAGCCTCTCAAGTGCTGGAATTACAGATGTGTATCGCCATGCCCTGCAAATTCTTTGTTTCATTGATAAATTTGCCAGAGGTCACCGCTAGATAGGAAATCACTGTTTGATGCAGAACCTTGCAGGCTCTTTTCTAAGAGTCCAGTGTCTTGTGTTGAGAGTAAGCAGCACAGCAGAGCAGCAGTACTGAAACAGCAATGCCTCACTGCTGAGAGCCACCCAGAAGACGCCAGGAGGTGCCGGGGTTCTGCTGGGCCCTCCTGCGATAGGGCAGTCTGGGACCCGAAGGTCTCCACAGCTGAAACGGCTTTTTAGTCACTTCAAGAAATAAAGCCCTGTTTTGTTTCATTCTGTTACATATTTCAGAGTATGAAAGGAAGCAGGACCAGCTGAATATTCTCCTAGAGAATAAAAGCGTCTTCTCTGATGCACTCTTGGTTACCCAGGACGTATTGAGAAGACTGGAAGAATGCCCAGGGATTAAAGGCCCACAGAAGGAGGTAAGTGCCTGGGAGGTCACTTGTCTTCAAGCCAGTGTCCCTCACAGAGCAGAAATAGGGAAATGCAAACACCCAGGGCTTCGCTGGTGTTCCCTCTCCCTCCCTCCCCTTAAAGGACAGTCCTTGCAAAAGTGTTAGGCAGCATACCTCCAAAAGGAAGCTAAAGGTTGATCACCATGAGAGTTGCATCTTTTCATCAGTTTGTTTTAAGTCATGGCCTTGCCCTATAACCCAGCCTAACCTTGAACATTATCTATCCTCAGCTTCCCAAGTGCTGGGATTGCATATGTACACCATAATGCCTGACCTGATCATCAGTTTTGGTTCATAATTCTTTACTGATCACACCATTCCCTCCCAATTAACCAGGGTAAAATGGGGCAGAAGGTAGTCTTAGATAACCTCCAGTAAGAGATGTAGACAACATACACAGAACATGTACAAAAAGGATTTAATAAAAGCTCACATAGCACATGGCATCCAGTGAGGAGTATAGTCCCTTTCATAAAACCTAACAGTAAACATTTAAATAGCACTTGCTGTGCTAAGCCTGATAGATATTTTATCTCACTTAATCCTCACATAAATTACAGGTCCTGATATTTTTTCCCATTTTATGGCTGAGAAAGCAGAGATGATATAGCTTGGTGAAGGCACATAAGACTGAGCTAGAGTTCAAACCCAAGATTTTGACTTGTCTGTGTAGTGCAGAGGGTTGAGCCCAGGGCCTCACATATAGGACGTAGGACACAAGAAGCAAGTACTCCACCACCACTGAGTTATCCCCCAGCCCATGTTCTGACTATTGCCTTACACACTGAGTTTCCTGCCTCCCAGCAGGGTAAAGAACGACACTTATGTGTAAACACATTTAGGAAAGCCTGATGGAAACTGCCAGATGGTTGTCCTGCTGTTTCTCTCCTGCCCTTTTTTGTTTTGCACTAACACTTTTGAGACCCATCTCCACTTGTGCTCCACACACCTGACCCTGCAGGATTCACTCCACAGGCACTGAGGACCCACCTGCTTCTCTCTGCCAGCCCTGCTTCCCCCTGCTGCGGGCTCCAGCAGCGAAGCCTCTGGCAGCCTTGCCCTTCTGATGGGGGAGTGAGTAGAATGAGGCTCCTCTGTTGCCATAGACAATTTAGTATCAGTAGGCTCTGTTAATTCAGACAAGTGTCTTCCAGCAATTCAGTGTTTCCTGATTCACTGCAGCACTTTTAGAAAACAAATTCAAGATTTGCTATTGATTTTAACCATATGAATCGACAGTTGGCTGTGGCTATAAATTGTTGCCTTGAGAGAAATGCGTTTTAGGATGCTGGGTCGGCCTGATGTCTCTTGAGAGGTTTCCAGTCATAAATCCTGCTGCTCTCTGTGCAGTTATGCTGAAGGACATTATAGTTTTATGTTTTTCACTTGCGTATTCTCTTACTGGCTTAGTCATTTCTGTCATTAGTTTGTTGCCTTGATAGAGTCTAGACACATTCTCCTAGGGCCTCCTCTCCACTGGCCTTTGGTATCTTTCGTAGATCAGCAGTGCACAGATTAGTCACATCATCTCTGTATTTGGTGTCTTTGCCTTTGTTATAACACTTGTGCCTAAAAGTGTCCGGCACAGAAAGATCCACTGTGCGTGGGTCTATTTAGCGCTTCTTTACCACCAACCCCCCTTCTTTCCTTTCTTTCTAATTCTTGTTCTAATCTTTCTCTGGCACCGACTTTAACAGTACTTAAGAAGAGCTCAGATTCACTGTTGGTGATCATTATAGGCTTATGTTATTTCTTCCTCAATTTTAGAGGTCAGAGTATCAGCTTTAAAATCACTTGGTGGCTGTACTTAAAACTGTGTTGTGGTCCATAATACATCTTTCAACTTCAAAAAGAAAAAGGGAGCACACACTCTAAGAACACATGATTAAATTAAATGCTGAAGGTGTAGCTCACTGGTGGAGCACTCTGGCCTAGTAAGCATGGGCCTTGGATTTGATCCCCAGCATTGCAGAACAAATTCATTATTAGTTAATTATAGAGTCAGGGAGCTGTTGTTTCTTTCTTTCTTTCTTTCTTTTTTTTTTTTTTTTTTTTTATCAAGTTCTCTTTCTGTCTTAATTTCTTTTACAGCTTTATAGAGGTATGCTTGGCAATCAGCACACTGTATATTTAATAATAAAGTACACAACACAATCAGTTTTAATGTATGTCCTAAAACCATCATCACAATTAAGGTGGACATGTGTCACCCTGTTACCCTAAGTTCTTCATGGCATTTGGTAATCCATCCCTTTCTTTACCATCCTCTAAGTTAGGACTGTGTACACTTTTCCTGCTTACAACCCTCTTTGCATAAGAAACTTTTATATGACCTCCAGTATACAGATATATAAAATAGGTATATTACTGACAATAAATTACAAAGAAATTCATTTTAAAATGAGTTTTTGGTATATATAAAATTTCACCTTTTATTAAAGACAGAAGCAAATTTGTATACTAACGATAGATATGTCTGTTTTTACATAGAGAACTAAATCTTGACTGAATATTTGGTGCTACACAATGTAAAGAGCATCTTCCACCTTTTCAGAGTTGAATGTTTTGGTTTTACATTGTGCAGAGTATGCGGCCTCACACGAATACTGCTAACAAAATGGCAGAAATGTGTTTAGGGCCATTTCAGAAAGCATTGAAAATTCTGTCATAATCCCAAGCTGAAATTTAGTTAACATTTCCTTTTTATAAAACTCAAGTCCGCAACTTAAGCAGCAATTTAAAAAATCAAGTATTCTAACACTAACTTGATACTTATATGCTGGGAAATGATGTTAGAAAAATAGCGTAAGTCTTTGTTTCCCATAAACCATGTTCCTGTAAGGCAGAAAACTCTGCACACACTGTAAAAACACTGCAGTTCATAATGTACAGTGGCCTGGAATCTGAGCTGAGAAGTTCTGGGCGACGTTTGTTGGATTGCCTGACTGACAGCATGCGCAGTACAGAACCGAGGCCGAGGTGAAGGCCAGCACTGTCCAGAACATTTCAGAATAACTATGCATCCGATTTTAATTGTAAGTTTTTCTTGTTGAATGTGGAGAAACCTTTGCTTTTGCCACGTTTTCATGACTCCACACTCAGTTACCTGACCCCACTTAGGTCAGGTGCTGGGTAATCACTGATGGACTTTCTGTCAGTTTAGATTACTTTGCATTTTCTAGAGTACTGCATACATGGAGTTCTTTTTTCTGATTTCTTTTACTTAACATAATTTCTTGTGCTCCATCCTTACTGCTGTATGTTCCTCCTCGTTAGTGCTGAGTAGCACTCTGTTGAACTGCTAAGTTTCTTTACCTAACTTTACCACTTACTAGCCTTGTAACCTTGAGCAACTTATTCTTAATGAGGCTTAAGTTTCTTACTTTGTAAAATGGGAATGTTATCAGCACCTCACAGGGTCATCATGAATTAATTAGGATTACTTATATGAAATTCACTACAAAATGTCAGGCACACAGCAGTAACTCACTAGGTAGCTACTGTGGCCAGTGTTTATAAGTACATAGTGTTTATAGGCCTAATCAGCCTCTACAGCATCTTTTCTGAGTGCCTTATGGTGGCCTAGTGCTGCATGCTTTACTCTAACCTGTAAGATGGTTTGCTGTG
This sequence comes from Eospalax fontanierii, assembly GCA_035773235.1. Taxonomy (NCBI): domain Eukaryota; kingdom Metazoa; phylum Chordata; class Mammalia; order Rodentia; family Spalacidae; genus Eospalax; species Eospalax fontanierii. Next base: position 15,860,624 of record CM069553.1, read on the forward strand.
GCTGTAGGCTTAATCCATGAGTTGAGTTTTCAGGTGGGTACCATGTCCCACATGGAAGCTTCCTGAATTGCAGGAGTAGTGTGAACTCTTAGTCTCAAAAACAATGGTCTGCAAATATCGAAATGGCCTGGAGTGCTTGTTAAGGTGTGTACCTCTGGAGAGTCTGGCTCTTAGATTGGTGGTAGGGCCTGGGAATCTGCCTTTAACAAGTTCCCCAATGCATTGCTGTCTTGTGTCTGTGTCTCTGGATGATTCCGAGAAGCACTGCTGAAGAAGTTAATGACACCAGACTCTTAACAGCGTGTGATGGCAGGTGACATGAAGCCTACGCTGGCACTTTTCAGGGTTGTAAGAGGTCACAGAGTCCCCATTTTTTCTAAGTGTCATTCTGTTTGCCCCTTGATTCAGCAGGTACCCACCAAATAACTTGTCTGAGCCAGGCACTGAGCTAGCTGGGTGTTAGGAAAATAAACATTAAGTTTTTGATCCTATTGTTACTGATTACTTCATGGCCAAGTCTTCCTTCCACACATGTGGAGTGGGATGCGTGCACAGGCATTGCTGTAAGACTTCACTGATGAGCACATTCAAAAACTATTCACCTGGAGCTGCATATTTTAGGTTCTAGTACAATTTAGAGGGCATCTGTGTTTTGTTTTGTTTTTTCATTTTTTGCGTTTCCTGTTCATACATTTTTGGCTCCCGAGGAGCTTTGTTTTGTTTGGGTTGTTAAGTTAGGTTCATCATGACCTAACTTGACACCTTTAAAAATATTCTACCACTGTGATCTAGTGTGATCTGAGGCTTGTTGCCGCTGGTGAGTGAAAGGTGTCCTGGTTGAGACATAGATGCATGCGGCTGGACCAAGTTCAGAGAGGACACCAGGAGCCAGTGTCCTGATGGGCTTATCTGCTAAGCGGCTGCTGAAGGTGGCAAAGTCATTCCCTGAGCAACGATTGACACAACAGGAGAGGTGGGGCGCTGGGACAGGGAAGCCACGGCAGGACAGATTGCCTGGAGGTCTCCAGGACTGGGCATGGAAGGATCTCCTGCCAGCGTGTGCCTGACGAAATAGCTGCTACCACTAGAGAAAGCACAGTGACCTGAGGCTTTCTGGTTGGATAAAAGTCTTGTTTCAAGTCAGGCCACACTGACTTTCAGTTTGTGCTACAACTTTTAATTGCCTTCCTTTTCTCTTCCTGGCCATGTCCCTCCTTTTAATTAATTATGTGTACAGCAAAGTGATCTTAGTCGAGAAGCAACAGCTAACTTTTTCTAATATTGATTTCTGGGCTGTTTGATTCACTTCTCACCTGAAGTCCTAGACAGACTCCCAAAGCTGAAGACCTAGTAACATTTTTTTCTCTTCAACTGTATTTCAAAGGTGAACTCTTTCCTCCTCATCTGTGAATCTGCCATGTTCAGTCATGTTGCTCTGTGGAGCTCTGTGGAGTGGCACAGACTTGTGCCTGGAAGACTGTGCTCACTGGCCGGAGTCACTGGCATTCACCTTATAGGTCTGCAGGAGGTAAAAGTCAATGGGTGTTTTTCCAGATCCAGTCTAAGTCTTGGATATGTAGCCACTAGTACAGAATGGCTGGTGGTTGTGGGAAAGGGAATCTCATTCAGTTAAGCTTTAAGTGGGCACCTGCTGTGTACCAGTCTCCACAGGAATCATGGAGACCCATGTTGCCTGCGTTCTACGCACTCTTCAGTGGCACTGGTTCTGGTAGGTCCAGGAGCATCCAGCGCATATGGATTTCATTTTTCCAGTGTTTCATTCAGACTGTGCTGCTTATCAGCCCTGTAACCTTAGGCAAGTTCCTCAACCTCTCTGGTACTAAGGCAGCAGTAGCAAAGCCTGCTAGGACTGGCGTGAGAAGGAAGGTAGACAGCAGGTCTACCCACAGTCCAGGATGGCACGGAACGATTATGGTCTGTATCATGGTTTGATTTTGTTTACTTAATTTTGGTGCTTGAACTTGGTGTTTGAACCAGGATTTCTTGCATGCTAAGCAGGCACCCCACCCTGGGCTACACCCCTGGGCCCTTCCATGTCCTTATTGCTATTGCCTGGCCCTCAGCATTAAAGGGAGGACCAGAGTGAACAAGACTGTCACCCAAACAAACATAAAGGTCCTCAGCAAAAATAATTGAGACAAGTGCTTAAATTCAATGAGAAGGCTTGAGTTAAGGGAAAGATTAGGTGATTTCCCGTATCATAGTAGAAAATTCTCATCTTTAAATACATTTGCCTGTATCTCACTCATAAGTAGCTTTGACCATTTGTGTGAACATGTGTTGACATGATGTGCCTCTAATCCCCCAAGAGTCAGAGGCATTCCAAAGGTAAGGGTGAAGAACTTAGCTCTTTGACAGCACTGTATTTTGGTCAGACTCTTGGAGGCCTGTTACCTAGTAGCAGTCCAGCAAAGTCCGTGACACCCTTCTGTCTGGTCAGAGCCGCTGTTTCCAAAGAGGGCCTGCTACACTGCACAGCCCCAGCAAGCCTGGAGTTGCAGCTCTTGCTCCAGCTCCAGTGTAGGCAGTGGAGGGAAGAGCAGGGCTATTCAGGTGGCGGACAGCTCCTCCTGCCCTTTCGTCAGCCCACTCCTGCTTCTCCTCCCAGATGGTCACCCAGCACCACTGCTGAGCAACGAAGTTAACAAAGGTTTTAATTTCACTGCTGAGGAGCTCTGCAGAGGGAGAGAAGCAGTGAGGGTAATGAGAAGCACTCCAGAAACCTCCGCGGGTAGCAGCGTCTCCCCTCAGCCCAGAGGATAGTGCCCGGGCAGTGGATACCCAGCGAGGATCTGGGCTGTTTGGAGAGCTGTGGGTGAAGAAAGAAAACAATGTGGCCTGGGATGGAATGTGAAGTATTGGTTAAGAGGCACAGAAGGAAGGAAAGGGAAAGGGAAAGGGGAAACAGCAAGAAGCATGTTTGCCGAGGATATTAGAAATGAAGCATCTGCCAGCCATGGATTCTTGTCACAGAAGTCACCATAGCATTCAGCAGCCTGAAGACAGCAAGTATTTATTCCTACAGATTCTGCAGGTCCAGGTGGAGCCCGGCTGGGCCCTCTGACTTAGGTCTCAGAAGACTGCAGCTGGGTGTCAGCCAGCTGCTACTGCCTCCAGGCTCACCTAGGGGGCGTCTTTTCTAAGTCTCTCCAGAAGCTTGGCCAGGCTCCAGAAGGTTCGGTTTCATGCTATACTCGGGTTGCAGCTGGCACTGTCCCTCCTTCCCATGATCCTCTCCCTGGAGCAGCTCAAATGTAGCAGCTGGCAGCTCCCAGAGCAGGACACAGCAGGTGAGCAGAGCAAGCCCAGGCACATACAGACCCACACACAGTCACTCACACACGTGCTCATAGGCCAGACAGAAGTCACAGTGGCCCTGTCCCCAGGGTCACACTGTTGCTCTGGCCATCTTCTCTCAGTAACCAATTACAAAGTGCCGTCCGAGGGAGGGAGTGCCCTATTATTTTAAGATTTAGTTTTTATTGATGTGTGTGTGTCCGTGTATGCACATGTGTGCTGGTGCCACAGAAGACAGGAAAGGTCATCCGATCCCCTAGAACTGGAGTTAGAGTAGCTCCCGACATGGGCACAAGAGCAGCAGACAGTCTAACACAGAGCAGCTCTCACCCACTTAGTGCAGATTTTAAACCGTGTTCTTCAGGTTTACCTTTGGAAATGACTGAAAAGCCTAATGAACCCTTTTAAAGTTAATGTAGACTCTACTGTACACATGCAATTCTGTTTTGATGACTTCATTTTTTTTCATAGTAAGTTTTTGTCAAAATAGAAACTCTACCTTCTGATTGGCCTGCTCCTGTTCTGTCAGACCAAAGAATGCTTTGTTTTTTGTTTTTCTTGTTTTTTTAAGCCACCTTGGTTGCTGATAATATTACTATGGTCTGAAATATTCAAGATTTGCTCTGTGGTAAGACCTGGAGTTTAAGGTGTAGAGCTGTTTGGCTCTAGATCAGGAGATGAGAGCCTGTTGTCAGGGCTATCTGGATACAGAAATGAAGAGCTGACCAAAGCCTAAGGCCAGAAGCTCACCAGTTTGTGGCCAACTGGGCTCCATAGCAAGACCCCATCCTCTCAAAATAATGAAGTTTTAAGCCAAGCTTAGGTCCCATTTGTGGCTATGGATCTGGGAGGAATGGAAAAGGGCCGCTCACAACGGTAAGTTCTTACCCACGGCACTTGAAGATCCCTGAAGTCAGAACTGTGACACTGAAGCATCAAAGGTGCCACATGCCACGGGAAGATCAAGTGGGCTGTGTGAGTGTTGCTTCCAGAAGAAACTCTGAAGCCCCTCTAGAGTAGAAGCAGTCATTACCACAGTTATTAATATGTGAGTCATGTTCCCTGACAGCTGGCACCTATAAGCCAACACATTGTTAGCCTTATTACAGAATATATCTAAAAGTAATAAGGCCTGCGTCTTTCTAAATAGTCTATCATTCAGAATGTAAATGACTTAAAAGTGTTCTTTCCTAACTTGCAAGATTTTAATTGCATTCTCAAATAATAAAATGACAGTTGGTTCAATTTGAAATTCAGATATCCTTGCCTGAGAAATACCCAGTGTCATATGATTCAGAAAGGTATAATTAGGTAAGAAGTACATTGAGTTGGTTAAAAATACACTGCACACCTACTGTGTGCTGGGCCGTGCCCCTTGCTGAGCATACATACAGGCCCCTGTCTTCAGGAAGTCTGTAAGAGAAAGCAGGAATCAAACAATTACAGTATGGTGTGTCAGTGCAGAAGGAAGAGCCACAGAGATGAGTGGGGCCTGTGGTCAGGACAGGCCTCCAGCAGAGGGACCCCTAAAGGTGGCAAAGGATGGAAATGGCTGAGCTGGTTGAGCTGCTGCACCTACTGCTGCCACTCTGGTGCATGGTGAAGGGCTCCTGAAGAGGTGGGAGGGTCAGTTGTTTGAGTTCTTGCCTCACAAATGTGATTCTTATAGGCAGCTACTCTCTCTCTCTCTCTCTCTCTCTCTCTCTGGGCACTTGATTCACAGGCCATAAAAGAATGTCTCACGGGTGAAGGAGGACATTCAGTATTCCAGAGAATCCTGGACAAAGTACGAGACAAGAGCCTGGATGTGCAGGCAGCTGTGTCGCTAATGAGACTGTGCCAGGATTCTGTGCCTGATGTCAAAGCAGCTCTGCCAGCCGGAGAGCCAGAAGATGCAGCATCATTGCAGCCAGAAGGTGGGAAGTAATCTAAGCCTGCGTGACTCCGTTCGGGGATATGGACCCTTGGTGGCTTCATTACTCAGTGGTTTTCATGTAGGCTCTGTATGCCATCCCAGAAGCTGCATGTTAAATATGTGCAGGCTCTGCGAGAGTTTCCGTTTCTGTCTCCTAGTTACCTAGGCTATATCTTGACAAATTGAAGCGACTGTCGCTGTCCTGCCTTTCAAAAAGCGGCATGTCCAAAGCAGTGCCTAGAGTGCCCAGGGTGACTGGTTCGCCGACAGCACTTAAAGGCTGAAGCTGCTCTCATCTGGGTTAGGTACAAAGCAGTGGCCTTGCCAACCAGAAGTTAACCTCTGGCTGGCTCTGAAGCTTTGTGTTTCGACAGATAAATGAAACATTTTCCTTTCATAGAGTTTAAACAGAATAATAAAGTATTTTCCTCTCCAAAAGTAATTCTGCATTCAGGTGCACAGAATCACTTTACTATTCTGTTAGATCTCTCGACAGACCACGCTGTCATTTTCTTCAAATTGACTAGCTTCTCTTGTGTGTCTCTAATTCTTTCTCCCCCAGGGAGCGCAGGGGAGGGAAAGACCTTGTCTGTTCTGTTACTGGAACACAAAGAGGACCTGATACAGTGTGTAACACAGCTGAGACCGATTGTGGAGTTCCTGGAAACAGCCAAGGAGGAATTCCTGCCTGGCTCGGAGAGAAGGGTAACCGTGTCAGCCTGTCTTCCCCCTTCCCAGTGGCCGCAGAGCTTCTTCCTGGAGCCTCTCTGGCACCGATTTCTGTAGCTCCCACGTAGTAATCACCTTGAAGTTCAGGTTCCCACTGCATGCTTCATTCCATTTCTATGGCTTACTGAGGGCTGTGGATGGAGATGGACACTCTTCCTGCTCCAAGTCCTGACTTTACTAGAAGTAGCTGGAGCAAAGTTAAGGCGCATCTCTAATTACTAGGACATTTTTCTTGTTTGCAGAAGTGGCACGTGGGTAACACATAGATTGTAGAGGGAAACAAGCAAATGGGGCAAAAACCTGGCCCCAAGGCGGTGACCTCCTAACAGAGTACATGCCCCATCCGTCTCCTGGGAGTCCTGCCATGGGTCAGTGCTCAGGGCCCAGGGCTCTTCCCGAGCTTCCTTGCTCCTTTACTCTGCTATCTACAGTTCAGACTGGGGGCTCTAGGTTATATTCATTTTTTGTTCTTGGGCGCTTCCTGCCAATTCTTTTGGTATTATGAATGATGTGGCAGAGGGCATCCTTACAGACAAAGCTCTGCATACTTCTTAATATTATTTCCTTGGGGAAATTCATGTGTTGTGTGAGAAAGGGGGTGTCAGGGGAGTTCCTAACTTCCTGACTTCCTGTAGTACCGGCTGGCTAAGCCGACCTCCTTGTTTCTACCTCCCAGGTGCTGGGATCAGAGACTATGCCTGGCCCCTCCTTAGGTTAATTCTTAAATGGAATTTTGGATTAGAGTGTAAAAGTGCTCGGTAAACATTGCCAAATTGCCCTTCAGGAAGGTCACACCAATTTACTCTCCCACCAGCTAGCTGCTAAAATCATCATAATACTGCTGGTATGACTTCCCAAGGCAACTAGATAACTGTATTTGTTGGTGTTATCGATTTCAGCTTTGTGCTAAAAATATGTCTATGTCTAGAAGAGAGGATGGGGAGAGAGAACTGTTGTGGTAACACTTCTCAAGACTGTAGGCAATGACTTAAATATCCGGCAGAGAGGATATTTTGAAACTACAGTGTGATGGCTGCATTCTGGGTTCATGGTGATGGTGGATCCTAGGTTCCATCTGCCTTAGTCTTCTTACAGTGAGCGTTCAAGTAGACAGCTAGGTGGGACAGTCTTTAATCTCAGAATTACATTTTGGAAATTAGTGATGTTTTAAAGTTTTTTAGTTCTGTGAACACCATAGACAAAGATCATATAATGAAATAAGGCCTCCTGGTTTTCTTTGAGATTTCAAATTAGGTATAATTTTCGGGCCCCAGTTCAGTAAGCCCCTGATTCCCTGTTGAGAGATTTCATTCGATTAATCCTCCTAGCCTTTTCCTGATGAGCCAGGCTGAACGTGGACTCTGAGCTGTTCTGTTACCTTGGTAAAACACCTCTTAGAGGTAGAGCCGACACATCCTCGTCCTCTGCAGCAGGACAGACCATGCTGTCATCTTCTTCTCTCACTTTCAGTTCACTTGACAAAAAAGGCTAGGGCAGAAGAACTTAAATTAGTTGTAAATCACAGAAACTTCTTAAGCTGGGACTCCACAACGCTGCCCCAGCTGCTCCTCCTGGGGAGACCAAGGCAGCCTGAGCAGGTGGAGGGGAGCAATGAATGTAAATTCCATAGCCACTGTTGTGGCAGAGAGAATATGCACCTGGGCCTTCAGAACTTCTTTCATGAAGTTTGATATCATGTTTTATCTGCAAATGCCTTGAGTTCTGTCTACAAGAGAAGATAAAGAGGAATTTCTTACTTGAGGACATAAAGATGGTAATTAATAGAGTCGCCATTTGCTTGCTGCTCCTGTGTGCCAAGCAATGTTTTAAAGACTAAATGTTGCTGAATTTCCCTTCCCAGCAGCTTGTAGGAAGCAGAAGCTAAGGGAGGGTAAGGCTAGCTCAGAGGCTCTGCCAGTGCCCTGGCTTCTAATCAGGTGCATTCTCTTCCACCTCTGTATAGATGACTCCCGACTGATGGCCGCACACCTGCCTTCCTCCTTCCTTCCAGATTTTAATTTTTAATTATGTGTATATCTTTGTGTCTGTGTGGGAGTTTGAGCATGTGAGTGCAGGGCCCTCAGAGGCCAGAAGACGGTGTCAGATCCCCTTGAACTGGAGTTCCAGGTGGCTATGAGCCATGTGATGTAGTGCTGGGAAATGAACTTGGGTCTTCTGCAAGAGCAATACTAGAGCCATCTCTGTAGCCAACATGGCCATTTCTGAAGGTGTATGTGTGCCTTTACAGCACCATCTTACAGGACACTCATAAGGACTATGCAAGGAGAGTTACTCTGGTTATCTTCATTTGCAAGTGAGGAAAACAAGGTTCCAAGAAACAAATAACTTGCCCAAAGTCTCACAGCACTGAATAATTAGGACTGGGTACAAACTAGGTCAGTCTGGCTTTAACCTGACTGCTCTACTTCCCTGGTCATCAGAAGGCTGCTTAGGAATGAAGCCACTATGGTTTTAAAAACAAGCTCTTAACATTTTAAATTATGATTTATTTAATAGATGTCAACTATATATTGGACCTTTCCCAAGGAAGAAACAACTGCTCTGTACTAACAAAGAATGTGACTATATATAATTTTCATATATAAAAAATCAATTTGGTTTCAAAGTTAAATTCATTATTTTACAGTGGGAGCTAATTTGATCATCATAGCTGCTGGCATATTCCCATGACTATTCTGCTTGACTTTCTCCTGAGAGCTGGCATTTCCCAAAGGAAAGCTCACAGCTCAATTACTGAGAAACCATGGGTTACATACACTGAAATAATCTCTTTATCAGTTTTATAAGAGCCATGCTGTGCATATGCATTGTGTTTCATTAAGAAATAGTTCTATTACAATAGGGAAATACCTGTCACGTGTTTTAGTTTTCAACTTTTCACTAGAGTCCTATTCACTCAGAAAATCTACTCATAAACTGGAGGAAGTGGAACTGTTGAGTTACGGAGACTTATGGCCGACGAGAATGAAAAGAATGGGTAACAGCAGCAACGTAAGGAAGCCGGGGCTCCAGCCTCTGGGACCCGGCTCATATGAACCTATAGCCATGCTGACAGTAGGCACAAGGCCCATGCAGACTCAATCAGGCAAAACCCCACACAGAACTGGGGTACCGGGCAGCAGGCCCCAACCTTAGCCAATGAACTCCTAGTAGCTGATCACTGCTGGGTGAGGGGATTGATCTTCTTTAAGGGAGTGACGCTAGATGCTGTCTAGACTCCAGTGGACGAACTTGCACCGAGGGACATCTGTGTACACAAACTTGACACGATAGGCCCTAACATATATGACAAAATTCATGAAATTTGGTGGGAGGGGACTGGTGGGGGGATGCGATAGGGGACTCTAAATATGATTAAGCTATATTATATGAAATGCACAAAAATTCAATAAAAATATACATTGAGGGGAAAAAAAAGAAAAGGGAATTTCTTCTCTGGGGGGCGGGGAGAATGAACAACAAAGAATTTACAGCAAGGGTGGGGAGGGTGTGGGGGTGTGGTCACAGCAGAAGCTTTTAATCACAGCACTCAGGAGGCAGAGGCTCTGGAATCTCTGAGTTCCAGACCGGCCAGTGCTACATAGATTCTGTCTCCAAAACAAAAAAAGAATTCATGGGCAGGGGAGATGGATTGATGAGTCAGCACTGCGCCAGCATCAGGGCCTGTTTGGTTCCCAGCACCCACGTAATAAGGCAGGTGTGACTGCACATGTGCCTGGGGGAGGAAAGACAAAGGGCCATTGAGACTGGCCCACCAGCAGCCTACCTCCAGGTTCATGGGAACCAGGTAGAGGGTGATAGAGTGGGACGCCCAGTGTCATCCCCGAACTCTGCATGTGCATGTCCAGTAGTATACATCCACACACGGTGTGCTTACACAAAAGAATTCCCAAGAAGCACATCTTAGTGGTACACAGCTATAATCTCAGCACTCAAGAGTCTGAAGCAGAAAGATTTCCGAAGAGTTTGAGGCTGACCTATACTGTAGAGTGAGTACCAGCCCAGTTAGGGCTGCATAGCAAGACCCAGTCTCTACACACAATAAGCTAAAAGAGCACTTTATTATTTTGTGGCCATAGTCTAAATTTTCATGATACCGATATCCTGAGCATGGGACAGAAATGGAAAAACGTGTAAGCATGTTTATTGCCATTCTGTTTCTCCATCTTAGTGTCTGAAACAAGCCAAATCCAAAGAGCCAGTTCAGATGTATGCTCCGCAATGTGTCCTGCAGGCCAGGTATGAGGAGGTCTTCAACTGCTGGGGTGGTGCGCACCTGTAATTCCAGCACTTGGGATGCTGAAGCAGGAGACCTGCCATCAGTTCAGAGATAGCCTGGGCTATATAACAAGTACCAGCCCAGTTTCTAAAAAGGTTTTGTTTTTTGTTTATTTCAAAAAACCAAGCTGCTGGAAGCAGAATGTATACACACAGGCTTATCAGTGTGAAGGTTCGTGGGGCTATTTGTTTGGACAGTGTTTTGGATTTGTGTCTACACAGACTAGGAAAGGGACTGACAAAAAGTAGTACTAGAGACAAACCAGGAGGGCTCGGAGATGGGCATCTTGCTGACTTTTCCAGCAGTGTGTCAGATCCATTTTGAATTGCCCTAACTGGTGTCTGCTTGATTGCTTGCTCCTGCAGGTGATTCTGAACTGCTGTGAGGGTGGAACACCTAAGGAGACGATAGAGAATTTGTTGTACAGAATTACTGAAGAGAAGACCCTACCCGCCGAGAGCCTGGTAAAACTCCTCCAGGCTGTGAGGACTGCATTCCCAAACCTTGGCGGCCTCCTAGAGAATCTGCAGAAAGTAGCTTTGTCGCCAAGCACCGCAGGTACTAGTTAATTGTTCGCTGTCTGGACAGAAGCTGCTTCTGCAGAAAATCACAGCTTAAAGCACCCTTCAGGTTCCGTGCTGAGATGAGATAACGTTAAGGAAAGGCATTGGGAAACAAACTTGCAGCCACAGAGCAGTTGAAATCTGACCACTCTTCTCTGTCGAGCTGCCTCTTGGGGTCCTCATGGTTCAGGCTCTATTAATGGACTCCCACATAGAGATCCCCAGGACGGGTCATGGTTGCCAATGAAACTGAAGGGACAGAAGGGCCCAGGAGGCTCTGCCTTCTGGCAGGCTGTGTAGACAGGTATGACAGGCAAAACTCAAATCTCGATTGCCCCATTCCCAGCTGAGTGCTGTGTGCTGTGGTTCCCAAACAGCAGCCTTGGCGTCCCTCAGCAGGGGAGGGACCCAGTTCCATTCTTAGAAAGCCCAGCTGGAGCCACTTTGCCCCTGATCCAGAGCACAAGGGACCAAGATGGCTTTCAGAAAAGAGGATTTTTGGGAAAGAGCAGAGTTGTCTTTTCCTAACTTGTAGTAATGTATTCTCACACAAACTAGGGCAGCTCCAAAGACGAAGGAACAAGCTGCAGTCTGCATGCTTGCACTGGTGCTGTATCTCGTGCTCGTAGACCTCCAGAGCTTTTAATCGTATGATTTCCTCTATTTAGCAGTGTCATAACATTCTCACATTTCTAGAAGCTCCCCGTCACCCTGGTTTTTGAAGGCTGTGTACTGCTCCATCACAGGAATATGTGTGGCATGTTTCTCGAGCCCTTATCTGGGCAGATGTGTAATGGGGAGACTGGAGGATGGAGTGTCTAGACAGTGGTTCTGCTACTGATTCTCTGCTTCATGGTTCTCTTAACCTCATTTTATCTGGGATGGGAGTATGACTTGTACCTTATCACATTCATTTCCATGGCTACTGTGAAATAACACTTAATAAACATTTGGTACAATGCCTGCTGCATAGTAAGCCCTCAGCAGATGTTAACTGTTGCTGTCTCCTTCATAACCAGCATCATCACTATAGGCTGTCCAGTGGAAATGGTCCTTTTCCTTTACATAGGGTTTTTTAGGATTAATTTCCACAAGTGAATTTATTGGGTCGAAAAGGAAAGTAAAAATATAAATATCTGTAAACTAAGAGAAATGCTTGATTGCTTGGATTTTCTTTACTTTCGAGGAAATGTGACTTAAGAAAATACCTAACAGATGGGCTCAGAGGGCATCTGAGTAGACTGTGGTCAGCTTCTAGACACAGCCTTGACTCATAGCTGCTGGTATTGGGATCACCACATGGACCCTTTACCTCGGGCTTCACGAAGCACAGCCCTTGAATCTGTACATCTGAGCCTCTTGCAAGTGCAGCCTCCTTATTACCCCCCTGCTGAGGAATCACTGACTTTTACCAGGCATTGGCCTTCATTATGCTCATGGGTTTGTGACCCTGAAACACCAGGTGACTCTGTGTAGACATAAGGAGATCTGAACCTGCATGTTGGAGGCCCCAAGCTGGCCACAGGACTCCACTATGCAGCAGAAATTGGCTCTCCCACCAGTCTTTTTCCCTCTTTTGTGTGGAAGATCCCTGTCTTCTGTGGGAGAAGCCCTTGAGTGGTTTTGTTGCCTCAAGATTTATTGTTCTGCTGATGTCTTTACAGTCCATCCAAGCCCTGATAATTATGGCACTGAACTGTTGAGACGCTATCATGAAAACCTCTCTGAGATTTCCATAGACAACCAGGTGCTGCTAGAGGTGATCTCACATCTGAGGAGTTTAGCCCCGGAAGACAGAGAGGTAAGAGTGAGAGGGAGGGAGGACAAGGAGGGAAAACATGTCTATGTATACACACACATTTACATTTTCTATAAATACACAGGCACAGCTATGTTGAGAAATGCCAAGAAGGAGAAATGGAAGGCAACTCATTCTTCTAAAGCAAAGTGTCAAGTAGGATAGTTGCAGTATTTTTTAAGTATTCTCATTTTGTGGAGCAGGAGGTGCATGCCATGGCATGTCTATGGAGATCAATTCATTCCTTTTACCATGTGGATTCCAGGGATCAAACTCGGGTCATGATGCATGGTGGCAAGCGTTTCCACCTGCTCAGCCACCTCACTGGCTTGCACACTTGCAGTTTCTATGGTGTTCCTCTGACTCAGGAAAGGCATTCATAAAGAAAGAAAGAACTTTCTCACAAATACGAAATCTCTCAGCAGCCAGGTTTGGTAGTGCATACCTCTGATCCCAGCACTTGGGAAGCTAAGGGAGGAAGATGGTGAGTTCAAGGCCAGCATAGATCAATAGTAAGGTCTTGTCTCAAAACGAAACAAACAAACAAAAAACTCTTTCAGCTAAATATATATAAATTTTTTATGTGTATATGCTGGAAGTCAGACCCAGGGCTGTTAAATAAGCTCTCTCCTACTAATCTCGTCCCTGACTCCATCTGTGCCCATATACATACAAAGTAAATTCAGTTTTTCAGGAAAAATTCTCCAGAGTTGAGAGAAGTGAAGGATGTTGAAATCTCTCCCCTCCCAAAATGCATTCACCCTAACTCAGTTCCAAGTCTCAACAGCTCGCAGCTAGCCCAGGACCAGCATCATGCGCTTCTGTGTTGCATCTTGAAGGTCATGGAGACTCTCGTCAAACAGTCCTGTGGCTCAGGTGGCTTCAGTTCCCTGATGTCAGCAGCTCTGGAAAAGCAGACTCTCTCCGCAACAGCCATTTGGAGGCTGCTGCTGGCGGCTCGGGAGACTGTTAAGACCTGTCCTTTGAACCTGCTCTTGGAAGAGATAGGAAGGGAACCTGGGGCCGGGGCTTTCTTTTGCGTAGGTGAGTTGCCTTCCCTCTGCCATAGTCTTGTCCCAGTAGAGACAACTGTCATCCCCAGGAAGTAGGATGCTTTACAGTAGTCATCCATGTCCCTCCCCTCAGGAGTAACAACAAAGTAAGTTCCTGAGTTCTCCTGCACAGTAGGGTGACCGTAATAACTGTAATGTGCCCTGTGTTTCAGAAAGATTGGAAGAAAGGATTTGGTATGTGTTAAGAGAAGTGATGTCTGAGGAGGCTGGGTAGTGAATCCTGGTTTGAACCTTACACCACATACACATGTGGTAAATATATGTAAGGTTTATATGTCAAAAAACAAGGACTGGCACTTTTGTTCGGGGACACAGACATTTACAAGTTCACAGTAATATACTCTGGTTACAGTGATGTTATCATTTCCCTCACTCCCCCCTGACTGAGGAGACAGGTGAGATGTGTTGCCATTGTGAAGAGTGGAATTGAGAGGTTAAAGAGAAAATGGTCGATCCACTGTTGGGCTAAGCTTCCAGTCTCCCTTTCTTGCAGTGATGGCCCCAGAAAGCACTGTCTTGGAAACTATACTGAAGCATAGCAAGTTGATCACAGAGGCCATCCAACAGAGAATGGAGTTCAAGCACTTCTCTTCAGAGGAAGAGCACCTGGCTGAGACCGTGAAAGAGGTATGTATGTTAGGGGCCAGGCAAATCAAATTCTGCAGACTTTGCTGGGTAGACCTGGGTCCATGCCTAGCTCCCTGCCAAGCTCTCCATAACACCTTGGCTCTTTCAGCCCCCCAGTGGCAAGTGATGTTATCCCCTTTTACAAAGACGCCCAGGCCCACACAGTTGAGTTTCATGTCTAGCACACTCCAAGTAGGTAACTAAGCCTGAGTTTGAAGCCAGTCACATAACTCCCACTTGTATCTCGTCAGCTGCCTAAGCCTAGATGGAGCTCAAGGGGAGCCATGGTTCTCTTCTCCACTGTGGCGCTAGAAGCAGCTGATCCCAGATGAAGAAAGTAGATCTTATTACATGTTCTCTTCTGGCTTCTCCAAGATGAACATAGATAGAACAAAGCTTTTGCCCATATGGGGTAGTAAATAGTGCCAATTCATTTTCTATAAAGCATCCCACAATGTGGCCAGCATCCCAAAAAATCCAGGTGGGGACTGAGGGGACCTTGAGGATGGCCAGGCCAGGCCATGTGTATCTTGAATGGAAAAGAATAATAAAGGAACATAAAAGTAAACTACAGATGACCCGGAGTGCTGTTTTGATCCATGTAGGTAGAAGGGAGGTTCCTAACCATCCTCACTGGTGACAGCCCTGCCTTCGTCTGCCTCTCACACAAGAAGAAGGTGGTACAGGCCCCTGCAGGGCTCCAGAGGCAGGGCTCATCTGCCCACCTCACTCCAGAGTGCCACATCCTTCAGAACTGGGGCTTCTTTAGTTGATCGTTTAGCCACATTAGTCTCATGCCTGTCTCCAGGGCCATCAGGTTTATTTAGATAGACTTGGAAAGAGCAGAAATAAAATATCTTCCAAAATGAGGTTCCATGTGGCCATCTGTGGACAGTCTTGCTTTATTTTCTCAGTGTGCCAACTCTCTGCCCATAGCTCTAACATTTTGAAAGAGGACAGCTTTGAAATCATATTCTTGTCCTCTTTAAAGCCTCTATTTGAACCTGCTTTAAAACGCTGAGTTTCTTTATGAAAGAAAATGATGTTTAAAGGGGTACATCTAAGTGTCTAAAAATATGAAGCCACTGTTCACACAGAATTACTTCTAGACATGGAGACAATTATATATTATGAAAAATTATCCCGCTCTCCTCCACAGAAATAGCTGCCGCCAAATCCTGTAGCTCCCCGGGCTTTTCATGTTAAGATCTAGAAAAGCTCTTTGGGAGGATCCTGGTTGCTGAGAAGATAATTCTTAAAGAAAATTTTAATGCTCCCTTCCCTGTTTGTTCTTTGTATTTCTTGGTACATCCTAGTTTGGGTTTTGCTAATTTTCTTGTCATTTGAAAAATGGGGCTCTCTCTCTACACGTCTCCCAAGGAGAAGAATAAACCACTTACAGGTGGAGCTGGTCTTCTGGAATTAGTGCACTCTCGCCCTCGTTCGCTCACTCCTCTCTCTTATTGAGGACCAGGGAGAAAATCTGCTGATGTTAGCGCAGCTCTGTCCTGTGATGTTCATTTAGATGCTGAGCGTTTCCTCTGACACAGCGAGTCCTGGAGCTTCCCTGAGATCAGTGCTGAAGAGGACCATGGAGAAATCTGTTTCAGCTGCTGCAATCTGTCACCTCCTGTGCAGTGTCCACAAATCTTTCCCTGGCCTGCAGCCCATCATGCAGGAGTTGGAATTCGTTGGTAAGGAACAGGGGGCTCCAATAGACCCCAAGATGCTTTCTATATTGAGGAAAAGAAACTGTATAGGAGGATGTGGTACCTCAAGACATTTATTCCTCACAGTACCAACAGGAGCACAGGTGTGACAAGGTCCTATTTGTGTTTAGTGGCAAGATGACAGCGATATTACTTCAGAGATTTAAGGATTCAAATAGTCTCCCATCTCCTCTAACAGGGTGTTAGAGATGTTATAAAGCATAATAGAAACAGACTTCCTGGAGCTGTGAGTTTCTCTCCCATGCAGGTTTCCTTACTAAGGAGGTTGGAGAGAAGGAAAGGTGGAAGGTGAGTGATAAATTTTACCCTCGAGCCCAGGACAAGGAAAAGGAGAAGGCAGCTGAGACAGCCGGAGAAGATTGCCAGCCCACAGAACAAAAGGCTCAGGGGGAAACAGGGTCCATGCCAGAGCAACAGGAGAAAGACACCTCCGCCTCCCCAGACTCTGCCAAGAAGAGCTTCGTCTGTAAAGCTTGTGAGAAGAGCTTCCATTTCTACTGCCGGCTGAAGGTGCATATGAAGCGCTGTCGGGCGGCCAAGAGCAAGCAGGTGCCGGGTAAGGACGGCAGCGACGCCCAGGACTCAAAGGAGCTGGAGAAACATCAGCCAGAGACCCACAGTGCAGGTGGAGAGCCAGACGCCCCCAAGAAGAAGAAGAAGAGGCTTCCAGTGACATGTGACCTCTGTGGAAGAGAGTTTGCCCATGCCTCAGGTACATCGTGGCAGCTGTGGAGGACGGTGGCTGCAGATACTGGAGCTTGGGTTCCAGCCTGGCCCCGTCTGTGCTGTAAATGTGGATGGCCTTCAGCAGTTGAGCAGGGTTGTACAGAGGCAATAGTGTGGACACTGGAGTCAGCTCACAGAGCTTTGCCTTCCCATCTGTTAGGGAGGTCCAAATACCTAGTATAGGAGCCACATACTAACCTAAGCTGTTATAATGATAATAGCCAGCTATTTGACACCTGGCTCTTAGGGACTCACATATCATTTACTTACTGATATAGGGGGTCATGAAAACCATGAGGTGTAAAGTCATAATGCTTTGCCTTGCCTCAGATGTTGGGTAAACCTAATGCAACATAAAAGTGAATTTTGTTTCCCTATTTGTAGATGGAGGGTCCTATTTAAGAGGTGGGGGAGAAAATAAGCCAGAATCACTCCATGCCCAGTTCAACCAGGAATGAGGCAGAGGTGACTGGGAGCAGGTTGGTGGGCATATGAGTGGCAGGCGAGGCAAAGCCCAGGATAGCCTGGCCTCCTGTGGCTCGTGCTTGAGCCTAGCCAATGCAGCTGGCTTGGGTTTCTCCTTGCTGGATTCCTGACACAGCTGGTGTCTCTTCTGGGCCCACCCCGACCCCCTTCCCTAGGCATGCAGTACCACAAGCTGACTGAGCATTTTGATGAGAAGCCTTTCTCCTGTGAGGAATGTGGGGCAAAGTTTGCAGCCAACTCTACCCTGAAGAACCACCTCCGCCTTCACACCGGGGACCGCCCATTCATGTGCAAGCATTGCCTCATGACCTTCACGCAGGCCTCGGCCTTGGCTTACCACACCAAGAAGAAGCACTCAGAAGGTGAGGGCCACCCTTCTTCTTCCTGCGGATCTGGCCTCGGGTGTGCAGTTCTCCAGGAAGTAAAAGCAGAAGCAATTTCAGCTCTCCAGGTGTGCTGACTAGGAAGCCAGGTGTGCGGGTTATGCAGGTGACTAGCCTGGAATCCCTGTGCCCAGTAGCTGCCAGCCTGAGCACCACGGAGGAGGCACAGAGATAGTTGTAGAGCTGTCCATCAGACAAAGGAAAAGAATGTGAGGCCCAGTCCAGTGGCAGGGAGGTCGGGGAAGGCCCCTTGGAGGCGGTAGGAGCAGTGCCTGCACCCCTCACCTGGACGGTCACAAGGCTTTCCCAGCCTCCTTGTCGTAGTGTCTCCTTTCCATTTAAAACTAAACCGGTCAGCCCGCACCTCTGCTCGAGATGCGCAGTGGCTCTTCCTCCCAGGCAGTGTGAGTCCATATCCTGATGGCCTTGCAGCGCAGCCCTGCTTGAGTGCCTGACCCTTGACTGCACTCATTGCTCCTGCTCACCCACGCTCTCCTCCCGTGTTAGCTCTCTTGCTCTCAGGCATTTCCTCCAGGACGTCTGTTCTCACCTTTGATGGGCCTCCTCCTTCCAGGTATATCTGTTTCACTTCCTCCCTCCTGCAGGCTTTCCTCACCTTCCCTTGAGGCTTTCTGACCACCTCAGAGGACAAAGTCCCAGCCTGCTTTCTAGCACCCCTTTTCTCCCCGGTGCTTAGCATGTGACAGCTATCTGCTTCATTCACGTATTTCATCTCTAGTCAATTTTCTCCTTAGACCTGCAGCTTTGTGAAAGCAGAGCAGCTAGTCTTTTACAGGGAACTTGGAACAGCCCTTAAGAAACACTTGCTGGTGAATGAATTTCTTGAGTGCTCTTGCAGACATAGGGATATTGTTACTACACGTGTCCTGCTTTTGTGGATTACATTTCAATGGGCAACACAGACAGCAAACTAATGTGTGGTAGAAGTCAAGAGGGCTGTCATTGCTCTGATGGAGACTAAAGGCAGGGAGTGGTGGGAGCAGAGGGCCAGGGGTCGGGTGTGCTGTTCACCCTATCAGGGGTCGCTTGGGGAGGCCAGTAGCTTTTGGGGAGAAACCTGGATGAAGTGAGCGCTTAGGCCAGAGGGAGGTCTTAGAGGACAGCAGAGCTTCTCAGAGTGCAAATGAGCTCTTACCAGGACCCACGGAGCCTTGGAAGTAACTGAAACAAAATCCTGAGGGGACCCTATAAAGAGGCCTTGGACAGAGGTGCCATCAAGACAAGCCCTTCTTTTAAGTCAGGACTTTGGCTTTCTATACTGCCTTAATGAATTACCAGAAATAATAGCTTAAAACTACACATGTAATTATCTTATCAGCCTGGGGGCTAGAAGTTTAAAATAAAAGAAAGGGGGCCCTAGAAGCTAAACACCAAGGTTTTAGCAAAGCTGGGTTCATCAGAATTTGGGACACTGGGAGACTAGGCTCCTGGCCTTTGCAGCTTTTAAAGCTTGCCTTACCTCAGGGTCACATCACTCCAGCCTCTGCTCCTGTCACAGGCCTCCTCCTTGAACTCTTTGTCCTCCTTTTTACTGGGATTTCACTGGACCACCTGGACAGGATAGCACAGTTTTCCAAATACTTAACTCAGTTAATGCAACAAAGCCCATTTTCTCTACATAAGACAGCAGTAACAGGTTTGGGGGATTGGGACATGGACATCTGTGGGTTTATTATGCTTCTGACATCTAAAGCTACCAAAGGTTTTGGAGCAGAGGGATAATAGGTTGCAATTCACACTTTGTGTGTTTGTGTGTATGTGGAGTCAGTGGTCAATATTAGGTGTCTTCCTCTAGTGCCCTCCAACCTTATTTTTTGAGACACAGTCTCTAACTGAACTCCAGGCTCATCAGTTGTCTAGTCCAACTGGCTAGCAAGCTCTAGAGATCTGGGTGGCCCCTCGTCAGCTCCCCTAGCACTGGGGTTACAGACAGGCCACCACTCGAGGCTCTTACATGGTTGCTGGGGATCCAGACTCTGAAACTCACATTTGCATGGCAGGCACTTTACCAACTGAGCTGCTTCTCCAGCTCCTGATTTCACGCTCTTGTTATTGGTGAGTTTAGACACATAGATAGTAGCTGTATGATAGTCCAGTGTGGAAGAGATGGTTTCCAACTAGACTTTTGAGTCTAGGTTGAAAAACAGTCAAGTTAAGGGATCTATTTTTGAAAGTGTTTATGACAGGATTCATGTGGGATGTGAAGGGCAGTGTAGGAGATTCAGGTGGCTCTGGGGTTTCAGGCACTCTGAATGAATGGTGTTGCCATTTCCAGAGCTCACAAAGTGGGTTTGGGCAGAGATAGGTGAGTGGCAGGACCAGATCATCAGGAAGTGCATTTGGGGTAATACCGTTAGTCTGAGTTCCAGTAGAGCTCTGGGTAGAGAGGGGAGCTGGGTGGGCAAGTCTGGAGTTGTGGGGAAAGGTGGAGCTGGCAGTTACAGGTGACATGCTTAGATCTCTAGAGAGCAAGGGAGGGAATTGGGACTGAGCCCCAGGATTCTCGGATCATTTTAGCTTTCTATTCAGGAAACTAGTTCGAACAAGATCTTTTTTCAAAGCCATCAGTAAAAAGAAAGGAAAATGAAGCTGCCTGCTCAAGTTGAGATGGGGCTAGTATCCTGAGAGCCTTGTCTGGAGCCCCTCCTACCTGATGACCATGTCCTGGCCTGGGAGGAGTGGGGACAGGAGGTAGGGGTTGCAAATGCCAGTTCTCCTGGCTCACTTGTCACCTGTTTTCTACTAGTCTAGTTGCTCCATTCCCATGCATTGGACGTGAAGAATCAAGAGATGCGTGGTCACTATAGCAGGTCACTGGAAGGCTTGTGTTCCTCCTGAGTCCCTGGCTCACCTTTCTGTGCAGTTGGCAATACATTCTAGATTTATTATTTTGTTTGAAACAGGGTCTCATGTAGCTTGGGCCATCCTTACGCTCAAATTGTTTTACACTGTGTTTCGCACAGGGATCCAAACTCACATTTCTGGACAGAAGGGCCTATCTGCTGCTCAAAGCGGAGTGAGCGCATCGCCTTTGTGGTAGCCTGATAAACAAACGGGTTCTCTGGTGACAGGAGCTTTGTTCCCCTATGCAGTTGCTCTCACCCACTGTGTGATGGACTGTGTTTTGAGGTGCATGCGTTTGTTGAGGTGGCTCTGACTCACCCAGCATTGCCTGAGGTAATGTCACCTGCCAGTGACATTTCTCTGGTGTGTGCTCTAGAGTTTGATTCTGTTTATAGGGCTGCTCCGGAGTTCAGTGTTTATTCTTATATCCTGTGTGTTTGCAGGGAAAATGTACGCGTGCCAGTACTGCGACGCTGTGTTTGCCCAGTCCATTGAGCTGTCCCGCCATGTGAGGACCCACACCGGGGACAAGCCATATGTCTGCAGGGACTGTGGCAAGGGCTTCCGGCAAGCCAACGGCCTCTCCATCCACCTGCACACCTTTCACAGTACGTACTGCAATCACCATGTTAGGCACTGCAGGCCAGGCGTGGCGTGGATAGTGCATATAACAGCCCTAACAGAAATGCCACACACCAGAGGGCCCCATCTGGAGCCCTCTCCTCCCCATCTGTAAAGCCCCACAGTCCCTCATTCCTACTTCAGGAAGAATCCCATCGTAGAATATCACTGTTTGAGTCTCGCTTCTCTGTCCAGACAGTCCCTTGTCTTCTCAGGTCACCTCATAATGCTCGGCTGGCAGAAGCACATTTTGTTGAAAGGAGTGTGCTGCTTCACCGTCAGGCTCGCAGGACATGGGACAGTTCTATTACCCCACCCAGCTGCCATTTCTACCCTCCTCCACGTCCGTCCTGTTCTCATGCCTGCCTTTGTGCAGGAGCCAGGCGGCTCTTTCTGAGTTAATGTCTGCCGTGCTAGGTGGTACCTGGCACACTCCCTCCTGCCCAGGGTTCTCTTCCAAGTGCTGTTGTACTTCACTGAGCTATTGATGGCCACCTGTACTTCCACCTCTTCTGCTGAAGCCAGTGGCAGTACACACACTCACACACTCACACAGCACAGCGCTGTATTGGGTGACTGGCCCCTCACATTTTCTCAGCCTCCTTTCTTGTAGCCATCATGTGGTCAACAAGCACAGCAAGTAGCCTGAGCCAAGTCACACAGGCTTAGACGTGGGTCCTGACCTCGCCACTTACTTTTTCTGAGACTTTGAACAAATTTCTTTACCTGGCTAAGCCTCCCTTGTTCCTTTCAAACTAGAGAAACAGCACTGTTATAACCACCTTGACTTATAAGAAGAATTAATGAGATCTCACATGTAAAACACAAAGTTCCATGCCTGGCACCGAAATGCTCAGTGAATGCCAGAGACTGGTGGTGTCGGTGGTAAGCGCAACCCTGTTGGTGCCATCTGTCACTTCAGAGCATGTCTTCCTTGTGCTCTGGGCACCTTGCCTCCCCACTCCACTGTCCCCTCCCCTTGCCTTCCCATATACAGTTTGTAGCTGTGGGCAAATCACATCTCACAGCTTGTACTTTCCATAAACACATCCATATCTTGTCAGCCATCGAGCAAGGAGTTTGCCAGAACTCTTCTTGTGCCCAGCATCTGACTGGACCCTGAGTCACGCAAGAGGAATATAAAGTGTGGCCATGTTAGGAGTTAGTAACACTGTCCCAAACTGCAGTTACAGGGACATCTAGATGATTGGGGTTCAGCCTGGATCCAGCACCACAATTTTGACGTCTTCTGAACCTCGGGACATGACATCCTGCGTTAGTCGTCTTTTCCCATTGGGATGAGAATCATGCAAGGGGGAGACTTAATCTTTAGACTCAGCTCTGTTGCCGTGCCTTAGAGCACACCATCCAAGCAGGCCCAGTGCCCACGCTTCTGTCCCCTAAGGACTGCCCACTCACCCATTCCCGACTCTTTCTTAGGCCCATCACATTACTCATAGAAACTTGTGTCAAAGCATCTTAAAAGACAATATGAACCTGTAATTTGAAAAGCTCCTGTCTGTGTGTGGGGAAACTAACCAGTGCTACTTGATTTTCCCAATCTGTAAAATAAGACGCATTCCAAAACCTCATCCCAGGGCTGTGGGAGAATTAAGGAGCAAATAGGCCTGAAGGACCTGAGCACACCTGTGTCCTCATGCTCTGGGGTCTTCTCATGCATGGGGCCATCTGTGCGAAGGTTACTGTTGGGTCTCAGGCAGGGAGCAGAGCAGCATTCCTCCTCCTGCTGCAGGCAGAAGAAATAGTCACACCCTCGGGAGTATCTTGGGAAGGCCTAGAGGGAAGTAGAAAATACAGACCTGTAGACTGGGGGAGCCGGCGTGGTACTCCCTGGAGCGTAGGGTAGGATTGGACTTTAAGGCAAGAAGTGAGGGCTTGAGTGAGCAGTCAGATGCTGCAGAGACGATAAATCCAGTAGGCTAGGAAGAATCCTACCTCCTGGGCAAGGGAGCGGGAACCCTTGATTGCTACATTGACTTCTGGATTTTAGAGTCCGGCTCCAGATGAAGTCTTGAACAGTTGTCCATCTTGCTGTGCACAGCAGTTAGCGTTGCACTGATTGCTGCCTGTCATGTTTTCTCCCTCTGCCTCCTTCCCATGGATTTCCCTCCTGGAACCAGATATTGAAGATCCCTACGACTGCAAGAAATGCAGGATGAGTTTCCCCACTCTGCAGGATCACAGGAAGCACATCCACGAGGTGCACTCCAAGGAGTACCACCCCTGCCCCACATGTGGGAAGATCTTCAGCGCCCCTTCCATGCTGGAGCGGCACATGGTGACCCATGTTGGAGGGAAGCCCTTCAGCTGTGGGATCTGCAACAAGGCCTACCAGGTGACCCAGCCCCTCCCTGCCACGCTCCCCATAGGAGCCCCTCATTCCCGTGTGTGTCCTACAGGTTGTCCCAGCTTGTGTCCGGGATGTGACAGTTCTCAGGAAGAATGGGCTGGGGGATAGCTCACTGGTAAAACACACACTCAGCATCCATGAGACCCTGGGTGCCATCCCCAGCACGGCAAAGAAAGAATACAGCTGCCACAGATTCTCAGAGTCCTGGTTAGAGTGATTCCAGGGGAGAACTTTAATTGGCAGAAAGTTCCTGTGCTTCTTTCCTTAGATTCCAGCCATATTGTTGGGTAAACACTACTTTTTCCTGAGTGCTCATGTTCTGTAGACCCTGTTGACCCCAGGTATGAAGGACACAAGAATAATAATGAGTAAAACATCACCCAGAATGACTGTGCTTAGGACAATTATTGTTTGCTTATTTAACTCCCAGGGAAGAGCTCTGTGTTTCCACTTTGGAGTTTGGTGTTACTAAAGTAAAACCCCACATTGATCTAAGAGAGAATTGTATCTGTCAGGAACACATCACAGAGAACAGAATAACCTCTGTTTGCTACCATCTCTATAGTTGACGTGTACACAGAGAAACAGCCACTGATTAGAAAAAGGAGCGCTAGCTCTGTGCCAAGCTCACGCTGTGACGAGCAGGGCAGAGCCTGGGTATGACCCTAGAAGGCCAAGACCTATGGATAGAGTCGTCCCAGCACCCTGTGGAGCCAGGGCTTCTGCTCAACTGATCATTCCGCTATACCTCAGGCCTCAGAAGTACTGAGGTCCAGCCTAGTGTGCAGGAAACATGTAGTGTGGCCCTGGGCAAGTCACTTAACCTTTCTGTGCCTCAATTTCTGCCTTTCTGGGAAGATCCTGATGCCTTTGTCTCACCTCGAGAGGAGTGAGGGCTTACAGAGGACGCCACCTGTAGTGGCCTCTCCGCGAATTCATAGCTGCTTATCCCGACCAGTGCCAGCCTCTAGCACTTAGCATGATTCGAGACCCATGAGCTTGACTCCGACCAGCAAGCCTCACCCCCCAGCCTGTGAACTCTTCAGCTTGCTAGAACTTCTAAGACCTAGCATTTGCCAAATTCCTTACAGCAACTGTCTGGTTTGTGGTACCACAATCGGACCCACCACCCAGATGTGTTTGCTGCTCAGAACCATCGGTCATCCAAGTTCTCATCACTCCAGTGCAGCTCCTGTGACAAGACCTTTTCCAGCACCATCGAACACAAGAAGCACATCAAAGCGGAGCACGCAGGTGAAGCTGGGGCACAGCCAAGGGTGAGGAATCGTGGCGGGCCGGGTGCCCTCCTGCCCTTCAATGGCAATAGCTTAAGTGGCAGCGATTCTCTAGCCCCTAAGCATAGAGCCGGGTAACCCCCTAGCAGTCCTCATGGGACCCAGCCAGCACCTGGGAAGGCTGTCAGCCTTCATGGCAGACGGGTCCAGGTGGGGATCCTAGCTCCAGCTCTTAGCAGCTGCATGACCTTGCCAGGTGACTTCTCTTTTCTGAGCCTGTTTGCTTCTCTTCATAATGGGAGTTATTAATACCTCCCTTGCAGGTACATGTGGGGATAATCACAGCAGCTGTCAGCTACAGAGCATCTCCTTGTGCAGGGCACCAGCCAAGCACTCTATGTCACTTAATTCTCACAAACCTCTTTGCATCCAGGCAATCTGAACCAAATCCATGCTCTTTACCACTAGGCAACTCTTCCCCCAATGTGTGTTCCCAACCACCAGGTAGATGTGGAGCATGAGTCCTTGCCCCACCCAGCTCTTCCCCTTACACTCCACAGATCTGAAGTTCCACGAGTGTGACCAGTGTAAGGAGCTCTTCCCCACACCAGCTCTGCTCCAGGTTCACGTCAAATGCCAGCATTCAGGTCAGTGGCCCTTCTGCACTCCCTGAGCCCAGCAGTGGTGTGTGAATCTTGGCTCTGCCATTCACAGCTCTGCAGTGCAGCCCAGGCCCTTTACTGATTCGTGCCTCCATTTCTTCTGGAACAAGAAGCGTTAGTCCTGGCCTCATAGGACAGCCTTAAGGCCTGGACCTGAAAGCAACTGTGTGCGTGCCGTGGCTGTCACTGTTGCTGTATTTCAGCAAATAGAAAGTGCGTCATTTTTAATGACCCATCAAGAGGGAAACATGCCTCCAATTAAACTGTGCTTTCTTATCACTTAGGATTTACAAGCTATTCTAAGGATTTAGTCTTAGTAACATGATTTTTATCATATCACTTACTCCAGTACATGCATCCAAAAGAAAGCATAAAAAATAATTAAGGAAAGACTCAAGCTTCCCAGAGTAGCTTTGGTCCCAATTATTGGCACACATGCATTTCCATTGTTACTCCGCCCTCAGAGCGCTGATGTGGGCACAGGCTGTAGGATTCCATTAAATGGACAGAAAGCCTTTGGTTTGGTCTCTTGGACATTTGATAAAGCTGAACTGCTTTGGTTCCTGGTTTTGGAACACTGTGAATCTTTCATTTGCCTTCTCCGTGTTAGACCTCTGGGTCCCTGGGAGGGAAAGTGTGCACACCCTTCCTTAGAGGTATTTTCCTAATCTGGCCCTCAAGCCTGGATGTCTGTGTGTGCACAGTCATTCTTGATGGCACTGGCCGTAGGCTGACCCAAAGCAGTCAGGTACCACTGATCCCATTTAGAAGTCTTAAGATGTGCTTCTTGAAGGCTAGGACTATAGCTCAGCCTCTGTCCCTGCTTCTTACTCTCCCATCCTCTGCCTTCACTTACCTAGAGAACAGCCCACCTCTTGGTGTGAGAAGACCAAGCTCAGTCCAGCCTCTGTCCCTGCTTCTTACTCTCCCATCCTCTCTGGAAGGCAGCAGTAAAGAAAAAGAAGCTGACTTCTGGTTGTCAGGCTGCCTGCACAGCACATATTCAATTTCCAGTTTCCAGCACCAGCGGGGGTGGGACTGATGTGCTTCCTGGGATTGAGGAAATGCATTTGGTCAGCATTGCTGTCCACTGTTGAATGAAGAGCATGGACATCATAGGAGATTTAGCTGAAAGCTCATGCGAATGGCGCTAGTGGGAGGCCCCTCACCTGCGGCCAGTTCTGTGTTTGCCGTGCTATTAGGAGGCCGGCCAGCTGTACACCCTCAGGTCCCAGGAAGCTGTATAGCCTCTACTTCTCCATCCTTGTCTCACTTTCCTCCCACCTTCCCTGCTCTGGGTCAGTCATTCTGCCACAGCCACTTGATTTCTTCTGCCTCCTCCTCCAGGGACACAGCCATTCCGGTGCTTGTACTGTGCGGCCACTTTCCGCTTCCCTGGAGCCCTGCAGCACCACGTCACCACAGAGCACTTCAAGCAGTCAGAAAGCACCTTCCCCTGCGAGCTCTGTGGGGAACTCTTCACCTCCCAGGCCCAGCTTGACAGGCACTTAGAGTCTGAGCACCCAAAGGTGATGGGCAGTGAGACCCAGGCTGCCGCCTCTCAGATGGTACAGGTAATTCTGGGGCTATTGAATGAACAGAACGCGAACATGAGGCTCCTAGGGCTTTTCTGGTGCTACCTCTGTCCCAACACTCAGTCTCACTCTGTGGTGCTCTTAAAGGTTCCTCTAGGTGATGCTCTCATCATCTTAGAGCCTCTGGACCACTTACCAAACTACAGAAACTTCTAGTCCTTCGGTAGCCCCTAGGGGGAGTAAAACCTAGAACACAAATTTGCAAAAGTGGAACAACTTTTCCCTCCCAACTCATGTCTTCCTGGCCTTCTGCAAAGCACTGTGGGATGTGGGGAGGAGGTCAGGAAACCCTGGAGATACAGTACATGTCTGCACATGCCTGTGCCTTCACTTACCTAGCGAAAAGCCCACCTCTTGGTGTGAGAAGACCAAGCTCAGTCCAGCCTCTGTCCCTGCTTCTTACTCTCCCATCCTCTCTGGAAGGCAGCAGAAAAGAAAAAGAAGCTGACTTCTGGTTGTCAGTGCTTTGTGGGGGTGGGAGGAGGGGAAGGGGCCACAACTATAAGTGGATGGAAGTTTCTCTGTCCAACTGTCTCAGTGTCCAGGCTGCAAACCATCTTCTGCAGTCTCTGGGAGGCAGAAAGCAAGCCCAGGGCAGAATTCCAGGTGATATTCCTGCTGTCAGGCCACCCAGGCTATTCTGCTTTTATCTTTCCTAGAAACGAGGCTTCTTGGTAAGGTGTCTTTTGGGGTGGGAAAGGATGCCAGTCCTAAAAGAAAGAAAAGTAGTTTGAAAACTGCCATTCCAGATGCCCTTTGACTAGCCGCCACAGTTGCTCTTCTACAGCAGGCTGTGCCCTTGGAGACAAACTAGCTTACAAATGTTGAGGCAGAGGGCTAGGGAGCTTAGCAGTTAAGAGTACTGGCTACTGTTGCAGAAGACCTGGGTTCAAATCCCAGCATCTACATGGCAGCTAACAACCATCCATAACTCCAGTTCCAGGGGATCTGACACCCTCTCTGTCCTCTGGGGACATTGCATGACACAGATGCACTTATAAACATGCAGGCATAACATTCATCCACATAAAAAAATAAATTAAAAAGAAATGTTTGAGTATTGAGTCATCAGGATGCCAGAAGCATCAGCTTAGAGGTCCAGGAGGAACCAGAGACCCGCTCTCCCCGAGCTGGAGACATCTGCAGATTGCAGTGTTACAGGGCAGTCAGGACCTGTGGAGGGGCCAGAGGCCTGCTGCCCCACCAGCTACCGAGCCAGACGAGTGACATGTTAGAAGCCACAGTTGAGCTACATTCTCCTCCTAAGCCTATAGCTGTGTAGACTCCCAAGAAGGGTTTCAGCCCCCAGAGAGGGTGCTGTGGGGTGGGGGGAGGTGGGGGCTCTGGTAAGTCACCCATTTCCTTGATCCAGGATGAGACCAACGCTCTGGTGCCATTCCCCTCACATGGCACTTACTTCTACAGTGTCATCCTTGAGACACAGAAAGCTAGTGTGAGCCACAGAGCTGGCGTTCACTGGGGTGTAATCATAGAGTCCGTGCCCCTGAGATGGCACACTGAGCAAAATTATAGCAATTTAGCGCAGAGTTATTTAAATTGTTTGCCTGCCTCTCTTCTGCATCGCTGGTATATAAGACTTCCCCTCTCTCCGTTAGGTGTAAGTAATTGCTCTCCTCGGGCAAGAACATAAATATCATTATTACGGTGAGACGGGAGCCATGTAAATGGTGGGCACTCTTTGTAGACACTGCCTAGAGCAGCCTTCCTGTCTTTCCTATCAGGTGATCCAAACTCCAGAGCCGGCAGCCCCGACTGAGCAGGTGATCACTTTAGAGGAGACCCAGCTTGCTGGTTCACAGGTGTTTGTGACATTGCCAGATTCGCAGACCTCTCAGACCAGCTCCGAGCTTGTGGCCGTGACTGTGGAGGATTTGTTGGATGGTACTGTCACCTTGATCTGTGGTGAGGCCAAGTGAGTGGCGGCCCCTCCAGTGGAGGTGGCCTGTGTCAGAAAAGCAGCTGGCAGCCTGCACTCCACCCTTCCTGTATGCGGAGTGGTGAGCTCAGACCATTACACTCTCACATGGAAAACCAACAGAGGTCATTCCCCCAGGACCCAAATGTCCGCGCCATCCACTCTAACACCAGTGCTCCATCCCTCATAGCCGACAGCTTCTAGCCCATGGGCCGCAGCTCACCTCCAGGGAAGTTAGTTTCCGAAATCACTCTGGTTACTGCTTTTGAGGTCCAGCATGCTGGCTGCTCAGCAGGGCGGTTGACTGGGAGTCTGCACCTACAGACAGCCTGTAAACACCTACCAGTGCCTCCAGCCATTTGGAAATGAGTGAGAAGCCCTACACAGCCTCTAGGCACCCAGCTTGGCACACTTGGCCTTCCTTACATGTGCCCGTCTTCCCTTCTGCTCAGGTGCCTCTGCGTCCCACACCAGGAGTGTGGCAAGATAGGCACCGGATGAAAAGTTCAGGAAGCCCTCGCTGCCATGCCTGGTCCCTCCTGCTCAGTAGTCAGCCCTTCCCAAAACAAAGCTCTTGAGTGTTGCTGCTGGGGGCAGCATCATGGGAGGCCATCCAGCCAAAAGATGTCTCTGACTTCCCACACCTCGGTAATGGATTCCCTGAGCTCCTCCCTGTTATCCCCACCCCTTCCGCTAATCAAGGCTGAGACATCTCCCCAACCTGGAGGCCTCTTTGCTGACTTCCTCCGGAGCATGTGCTATCACTAATGAACCAGCACCTGGAGCAGACCTGTGCCTGCTTGTGAGAGCCCCTGTGTGCGGGCCTGCTCTCTGAGCTCCCCCTGCAGTGCGCTTATGGCAGTCAGGTCAGTGGTCTTTTCAAGTCTGAATTTTACAGAGCCTTTATCTGTAGTTCCTAAAATATAATCTGGTAATTAATGGCTTGCAGAATCTGGTTGGAAGTGCAATTAGATGGATGTTGGTTCCTGCTGCTTGGAGAGACAGACTTGCATTTATCTTCTTTCCTGGACACCCAGAGGCTGAAGTTGGTTAGCGAACTGTTTGCCCATTGTGCGGGACTCCCTCCCTCTTGTGTGGCTTGACCCCCTACAGAGGGGAATGCCTAGGTTGGTCACTCATTTTTAAGCCACCTGCCGTCAGAGATAAGCCCGTCTTTTCTTTCTAAGCACATCTCCTGGGCCTGTGTGCATCTAGTGGCTGTGTGCAGAGCTGGGGTCAAGTTTGGTCATAATGGAGCTGTGTTGCTGCCTTGTGGCTACTAACATACTAGTAACTCAGAGGGCAGGCAGCAGGACCTTAACTCTGTCCACTGTGTTGAGGGCTACCCTTTGGCTTCAGCATGTGGCCAGCAACCCTGACAGAGTTTCCACAGCTGGGTTCCAGCTCTGGAACCCCACCTTTCTCGTTTTATATGCACATAGCTTGAGTTTACCAGCTAGGGAATCTCATTCTGAGTAAATGTTTTTAAAAGCAAGGCAGCTTAGAAAGCCAACACTGCCCAGAAGGTGGCGCTCAAGCCTTAAGGCCGCGCCTCCCTGGGCAGCCTCACTCCTTCCACTCTATCGTCGTGAACTACAGGTTTTCAGACCTGGGACTGCAGACCGGGAGAGGTTTTGATCTGCGGGTGGCATAAAGGTCCCCTTGGCATCAAAACTCAGATAGTGGAATGGCACATCTTCCAGGCCTCTGTGCCATGGCCAGTACCTCGTAAGCAAGCCACGGGTGGAGTTAGGACTGCAGTGTCCCGGAACATCTTCCCGACAGAAAGCCAAATAATCCCCTGCTGAGGGGTGCAGGGGAAAGTCAGCTCTTCTGAATACAAAGAGCTGCAAGTTATCAGTTAGGCGTGTCAGACCCTTCCCGGCACTGAGAAACCTGGTCTCAAGTTTGGAAGGGGACCCAGATGATGGCCAGGCACATGCTTGCTCCAGTCACTAGACTGCCAGTTTGCAGCACAGAATGCGGTAAGGCCGTGGGTTTGCCACCCATCATTGGCTGCAGCCCCAGAGCCACTTGGCTGGAGGCACAGTCCGGGGCTGGATCTCACAGTGGAGGGAGCGCTTGCCCTGAACCGAGTGTCTGTGCGTCTGTACCAGTGCCTGAGGTCCTACAGTGATTGGAGCAGCCCAGGCAGGGAGTTCCCCCTTCTGCACTGCCCACTGCCAGCGCGGCTGGCGGGTCTCCTTGGTCCACGGTGCTTGCTTCACAATGGAAGTGTGGTTCCCTTCGCTTCATCACCAGGAATGCTGCCCATGTGGCCTCGGGTGGAACTCTGGAGCATTTGCAGCACCTGGAGGAGTCTGGTCTTCCTGGAATGTGTGGATTTGTCTAGTGGGATCCCACCCTCATCCTGTTCCAGGGCTCATGGTCCAGCCACTGAGGAGGGAAAAGCAGACAGTAAACTGGAATCTGGTTAGCAGCCCCAGGGGCACGGACAGTGAGTAGGTAGTTGAAGAGCAGGGGTCACTGTGGATGAGACTCGCTGTGCAAGTGCTTCAGCAGACCCTGGGGGCAGGGGCGGGCGCTGCAGCAAGAGGCCTTGCTCACCTATTTTGTAAAGCCAGACTCAAGGTCGCCAATGCTCTGTGCTTGAAAACCGTTGAGCCCTGCCAAGACCCAAGCCTTCAGTGAGGCACTGGGCATGCCTGTGGTACTGGACCCTCTGACCCTCTGAAGCACCCTGGCCTCGTCCTCAGACCTGAGCTCTGATGGTTAGGGCTTAAGGATGAAATGAAAGACAGAGGCTGAATAAGAAATATGATCTCTATTTTCTTGGGCTTGGGAGGGTGTGCCTTTAAGTTTCATGTGCCTGAGAGCCTGTACTGACAAAGGGCCAGAGAAACTGCCAGCTTTCCTGAGAGTGGACAGATGCTTCTAGTGGGACATGCAGGATTTCTGTTCAACTGGGACTAGAAAGTCAGCCAGAGATGGAGGTGATACCAGGATGCTTCCGTCAGCCCTCCCAGCCTAGGCCTGTCGTGCTGGGCCTTGGATATCCCAGGGGATACTTGGAAGACTAGGGAAAAAATGGGAGTGAAAGACCTGGGGCCTTAGGAGTCAGAGGCCTGTTAATAGTCTTGTTGCTGTGGAAACTTTGGGACTGGGAGGACTTTGGCCTAAAGCTCAGAAGCCAGCTGAAACTGAAACTTACTACGTCTAACTCACCTATAAAGAAGGGAGCCATGAATTATTTAGGGGTGATGTTGTTGAAGAAGTCATTCTTTGGGCTAGTTTACATTGCCTTCAAAGTGTAAACATTTTCATGATTTCCCTGAGCAAGACAGTGACACCCCATGACCAAGGTAGCCAGCCCCATGTGATGCTGCATGAATTGGATTGCAGGATAGAACTCTGTCTCACCACGCACTAATGGATATAAATAAAGTATGGACCTCACAACAAGCATGCCACGTGTGTTTCAGGTGACTGATGTGTGGCCCTTTTGCTTTTTGGTTCCGGGCAGCTGTCAAATGGACCTAGGCTTGAAAGACTTAGTGTCTTAGGACCATTTGTCACTCCATGTTTGTGTCCTGAGGAAAAGCTCTGATCCCTTGTAGTCTGGTTTCAAAGGAGCAGTGTGGGCCACAATTCAAAACACAGTTTGGTTTTCAACTGATTGACCCTGGGTGAGTGCCTGCTCAGCCCCCTCCTGAGCCTTCAGATGTAAGAAGGGGCAGTGGGTATTCTCACCCCACAAGACCAAAGCATGTGTGGACAAGGTGTGGAAGATCTTACAGGCCAGTTATCCTTCATTCTTTGGTACTAAGAATGTCTTCCTATATCTTTCCTTGGCTCTTCTCCCTCCCACCCCCCGGGATCCTTAGAACACCCACCCACCACTTTTCATTTATCTCTTGAATGTCAGCGGCCCCTAAAGCCTTGAACAGATAACTGTAAAATAAGTCGAACTTTTCCCTGTGAACAGCTGAAAATGTCAGGAAGGAGTGAGAAGAGCCATGGAGCCAGGAGGAACACGGTTAAGGGGAGGCTCCAGAGCCTGCACCCCACAACTGAGCTCAACACTCAGCTGGGGAAGCAGAGCTCGGGGAGACCCCTTGCTTATGGAGCAGTCTTGGAGCACCAAAGTGGACATGTGTCCAGAACCCAGAGGACACCCTTCTGTCCAGAAAGAGATTTTTGCAGAGGGAGCTAGCCCAGGACACATTTGGAGCAGTAGTTTTGAGTGTCTGAATCACTGAAGGACATAACTATAGCATGGCCAGGAGCCAGGAGCAAGGGCTAGAGAGTGGGCTGGCCCAGGCTGGGTTGAACAGACCCAGAAGTAGGCTGAGGGGGCCCTGAGGAGCCGTTTTCCGTCACCTGGGCCAGGGTGGCTAGCTGCGAGAGGTAGAGCAACACAGCCGAGGGAAGAGGTGAACTTGGGGGCTTCTTAGTCCCCCCCCCCTTACTAAGCGATGACCTTGGGCAAGCTCTTCCTAATGATTGTGAAGAGAAAAATTAACATTTTTAAGTACCCGAGAATGCAGAGGCTTCCTAAATGGTGGCCATTACTGTTTATGATACTTTCAAAGGGCCTAGGGAGAAAGTCAGGGCCAAGGAGGGCTAAGGGGAGCAAGCCCAGTATAAACCCACTGCCATCATGAGGGGGAGCCTGGGGGCTGTACTACAGGAGGCCCAGATCCCCAGGTCAGCTGCACCTTCGGCCCCCTCTACAGCACAGCTGAGGGGGAAAGGCAGAGGTCTCCGAGTGGGAACGCTCCTGCCTGCCTTCCACCCCTGCAGCTAAGTGTTCTGTAACCCTCCCCGAGCTTGTGGTCATGAATGTGTTTGGATGGATTAAGAGAAGCAGCCAGGTGTGATGACACAAGCCTGCAGTCCCAGCACTCAGAAGGAAGAGGCCAGCTGACTGCAAGTTCGAGACTGGCCTAGGACACAGAACAGGTTGGTCAGCCTCGAGTACTTGTTGAAACCCTGCCTCAAAAGGAGGGTGGGGACTGGAGACAGGGCTCAGTGGTTAACAGCACTGGCTGTTCTTGCAAGCAGTTATGCAAGCATAACCCAGGTTATGTTCCCAGCACCCGTCTGTAATTCCAGTTCCAGGGGATCTGACAGCCTTTTCTGGCTTCCACAGGCATTGCATGACATGGGTGCACTTACATGCATGTAGGCAAAACACAGAAATAAAAATAAATGTTTAAATTTTAAAAAAATTTTAAGGGAGAAAGAAAATGGAGGGAGAACATTCTGGAGCAGACCTTCATTATGGCTTGGAAAATATCCCAGAACTCCAGGCTTTTCTGAGAAGGGCCAAGTTCCCCTTCCTCTTGTACCTTGGGCTGACTTTGTCCCGGGGTCCGGTGCTGCCAGAGCATGGGTCCCATGCCCTCTATGGGGTCTAGATATCCTCTGCAGAGCTGCTCCTGGACAGTGTACACAGAGAGCACTTAGTAGGTGTCGCCTGCTGCTGGAGATGGGACTCCAAGCTGGAACTCAGTACTGAGCGGGAATAGGGCCTGCTCCCGTGTTTTCAGGAGCTGTTTCCCGCTGATGGCAGCAGAACCTACTTTCCCACTATTCTCTGCTCATGGCACATCTGCAACTCTGCAGGGCAGAGAGAGTTGGCGCTTGGCCCGGGGCTGAGAGCTGCTGGAATCCTTAGTGGAGGTGGCGCCTCCCCAGCTTTCCTCTTCCCCAAATCCCCAGTCCAGCTGCTGTACCCCGAAACCCCAGGCAGTAGAAGTTTGATTGTGGTGGAATTTTTATGCCACTCCATCTCCTTTGGACTCTGACTGCCGTGAGGAAGGGACCACACCTGACTTGCTCAGTCTCTGGATGTGGGGAACACCAAGTTGGGCTGATGGGCCCGGCACTCGGCTTGCCCTCCTTTCCCACTCAGGGAGAACCCTGCTTCACATCTCTGGCAAGAATGCTCCTCTAGCTACCTGTGGGCTAGTCTGTGGGAGCATCCTCCTTTCTTTGTCCTCTGAGAAGAGATTAGCAGAAGGCTGAGCGAGCTAGTGCCACAGCTCCCCAGTCTCTCTGATCAAACACCGAGCCTGCCGCTCCTCCTACACCGGTTCCCCTAGAGCAGGCTAGAGACAGCTGATCAAACACATCCAGACAAGGGCTGTCCAGGGACCCACAGGCCCTTCCAAGAGATTTCATAATCCTGCTATCAGGAGGGCTGATAAAAATGGGCAAGGGGTGGAGAGGAGACCCTGGGGATGGGCACAGGGCTGAGCAGCTTTTTAAATCCTTGGAAGGTTGAAGTCACCACTCTACATTGGGTCCAGTCCACAAGTCCAGCTCTTGGAGCTTCCTGAGAGTCCAGGGGCTGCAACTGAGGAACGGGTTGACTGTGGTCACACCCCTTTGACATGAGGGGAGTTGTTAAGGGGGCACAGGTGGGTTTAGGAACATGGGATTATTAGATTGTCACAGGGTGACTTTAGGCCTCCCTCGCTAACTGACCCCGTCAAGGACAAAGGCTGCATTGACTTGCTCATGTGAACACATGCTCATTTAAGCAGCCTAGCAGACTGAGTGTCTGACTCCACAGATCTATTGTTAGACCTGAGCTCCTGGGAGTTCTTGATCCACACCAGATGGGCTGGGCACTCAGAATAAGGCTGGAAAGGTGCATCATTTCTGCACCTGGAGAACTTACACCTAGTTAACTGGACTGGGACCACATGTCAGACACAAGTTCAAGAACACCCATGCCAGTCTAGACTAGGCCCCGAAGCTACAGGATCTACAAATGCAGTGCAGTTTCCATTTGTTTATTGTCTTGGGGAGGTGATAAGTTTTAGAAAAATTTTCAGGATCTTCTAGGGAGAGAACTCAGTCGGTAAAATGCTTGCCACGTGGGCATGAAGACGCAAGTTCAGAACTCCAGCATTCATGTAAAAAGCAGCTGCAGTGGTCTGTGCCAGTAATCCCAGGGCTAGGGAGGTAGAAACAGGATCTGGGGCTGGCTGGCCAGCCAGTGTAGCCAACGAGCAGCTCCAGGTTCAGTGAGAGACCATGTCTGAAAAGTAAAGGTGAAGAAGACACCAGCATTGACCTCGGTCCACACACAGACACTGCTCTCATCTCCATCCACACTGGACACTGGGATAAGTATGGATTCTTATTCCCTAAAACCACAGCATCCACACGGTGATGTAGATGTTAGTATTCCTGGGTGACCGAGGAGGAAACCAGAGACATTGAAGGCACTGTAGAAGTCAGCACAGCTGGGACTTGAGTGCAGCTGTCTAACCTGGAGCTTGTACTTCACCTTGCTCTATGAAAGCATTTCCTGCTCACTGCCTGGTCAGGTTAGCTGATCCATGCCTCTGTCTCTGTCAGAGCCAGTGTGCTGTCACAGCGCTTCCTTCCAGCTGGCTCTCTTGCCCTCATCCGCGCAGGTTGAGCTGGCAGTGAGGCGCCTCACTCAGATGAACGGTGATGTCATCATCTTTGCCTCTCTGTGGAGCTGGTCCAGCAGTCTGTCCCCCATGCGGCTTCGCCAGTCTTTAGTCAATACCTACCCACTCGGTCAGGGCTCCCCTGGAATGCAGGACAACCACAGACCACAACCACAGACTCTGGGCATTTGAGACCAGCATAGTGCCTGGCACACTTATTGAGGGAGGTCTTTGAATCAACGACTTGGGGAAGCTTCAATTTTTCTGGCTTCATCTCCCCACCTTGGGCTTCTAAACAGGACAGCATCCTTCCCACCAGAGAGTATCAGATCTGAAGACCCCAGAATGCCCCCGGCAGAGCCCAGCTTTGAAGTTACTCAGATCTGGGTTCAACACTTCCCTGGTGCAAGGCATGTGGTTGTAAACTTCGGTAGGTAGGTAGACTGATTGATTGATTGATTGATTGATTGATTGATTGATTGATTGATAGATGATAGATAGATAGATAGATAGATAGATAGATAGACGATTAAGATGGGGGATACAGAGGCCACTGGATGGGTGCCTTGATGTTTCTCCAACCAGCCCAAGTGGCACATGGAGCACAGAGGCTTCCTGATGCTCCCCAGCATTCACATCTGCAGAACAGGACATCCTATCCACATAGTGTCCCTGTTTCTGTCCCAAACAGGAGAGGCAAGGCTCCTTGGCAGATGGAGCTCTGGAAGAGCAGGCAAAGACGCCTCCCAACATGGCCACCCTCAGTTGTGGATGAGTAGGAAAAAAGTCCCATCATGCCTCGCTCTCCAGTGGTGCTTTGCTCATTCGTCCTTTTGATAAAGTTCAGAGTAAGGGTCTGTGTCTTCCCCTCTTACACTAAAGAGACCTGGACAGCAAGACCTCAACCATACCTTGGCTAGTGTGAGCTGGGACTGGATTCTAGCTTCCCTGACTCTCCCCATCTCACCGCACTGTTCCCTATGTGTCTTGGTCTCCACATTTCAGGGCACTTGTGGTCATTTACTTGTTGGTTCTGGTGCTGGTACTCTGTGGTTGGAATGTTATGACATTGCTTTGCCAGGGAAGAAATTGAGGTTTCAGGAAGCTTGTCACTGGGTCACATGAGGAAACAGCACACCTTCAGTCAGCACAGATGGACCTGGCATTCAGTCTGGTGTCCTAAAAGAGTGCCATTGTAGGCCAGGTGGATGACAGCGCTACCAGGGTGTGATGGCAGAGCAGCCTGAGAGCTGCCGTTTGTTTTCCTCTGCCCTGGACACCCCCGATGCAGGCACCGTACCTGTTCAGGTCAGCAGTGTCCCCGGACTCCATGGCGATGGACACCTAGTCCCACCTGTCTGATAGCATTCAAAATGTGGTCAGGATGAGAGACTAGATTGGAATGCCTATTTCAGGAGTCGCATGCAGCCAGTGACTATAGAGACAGCATCGAACCAGATGGAGGCTCAGGGACAGGGACCACACAAGAAGTGACTGAGCCCACCTTCCCATACAGATCTGCCCTCAGGTCCTATGTTTGCACTGGTGCCCAGGTCGGGAGGGGAAGGCATCGGAATGTGGGTGACAGGAGGCCACACTTCAAGTGCTGTCTCTTCGCCATCACCTTAAGGGAGCATTATATAACATGTTCCGTGTGCACATGATACACAGAGTGTGCTCTGGTCTAAACATGTGGCTGTTAGCATACAGCCTGGGCTGTGTGTGTGCGTGTGGCTGACAACTGTTGTAGAATAGTTTTGCCCTCAGGTAAACTGAGGCAAACTTAATTTTTTAGTATATTATTTAGTGTACATGTGTGTTTGTGTGTGTTTGGGGTGGTAGTTCTGTGCATGCCACAGCCCATGTATAAAAGTCAGAGGACAACTTGCAAGAATTGGTTCTACCGTGTGGGTCCTGGGACTTGAACTAAGGTCATCAGGCTCGGCAGCAAGCACCTTTATCTATTGGGCTATTTTACTGACCCCTTAATACTTTTCTTTTTTTTGAGACAGGGTCTCCTTGTAGCCCCAGCCGGCCTGGAACTTGCTATGTAGGCCAGGCTGGACTTGTCTCACAGAGACCTGCCTGCCTCTGCCTCTCAAGTGCTGGGATTAAATGTATGTGCCACCACACCCAGCCTAAACACATTTTTTTAAATGCACACTATGATTCTTTTTCTTTTTTCTTGGAAACAGGTTTTCACTGTGTTGACCAGGCTGGTCCTGAACCCCAGGGTTCAAGCAACCTTCCTAAGCCTCCTGAATAGCTGGAATCATAGGCATGTACCCAGAACATACTAAAAAAATTTTTTTTCTAATGGCAGAGTCTCACAAAGCCCAAGAGAGCTCACAAAGTTCAAGAGAGCCTTGAACACTCCAACCTCCAAAGTTCAAGTGTGCAACACCACACCTGATTCACATAGTGTTGGGGATGGAACCCAGAGCTTTGAGCATGCCAAGAAAGCACTCTGCCAACTGAGCCATATCCCAGCCCCATACCATAATCTTTTTTAAAAATGTGCATGAGTGTTTTACCTGCATATATGTAAGTGTATCCATGTCGTGCAATACCTGAGGTCAGAAGATGTTGAATCCCCTGGAACTGGAGTTATAGATAGTTGTTAGCTGCCATATGGGTGCTGGGAACTGAACCTGGGTCTTCTGCAAAAACAACCAGTGCTTTTAACTACTGAACCATGTCTCCAGCCTCCCGTACCATAATCTTAATGTGATTTTTGTTTCATAGCAACATGTCAACACACTTGTAACGGAAGTCATGGAAAATTCTTCTTCACTCAGGGCTATGTGACCTTGAGCAATGCCTTAGCCCCACCCTTGCCCCCAGCACGTGAACTGGGTAACCTCTGAACCATTCTCCAATCTTCTGTTGCATTTTACGTTACACGGGAGTCTGGGTCTGGTACTGCCACACTTGTGTTGCGTGCCCCATCTGTATCACTGTTTCTTGGTCTAATGGTACCACTCACTAGCTGATGATCAAGACCTTATGTCCCATGGCAAGTGTTTGGTGAAGGCCCTTATAGGTTTCATGCTACATTCACAGTGCCCTGACAGTCCCACAGCCCTACTCCCTGTCCTCAGCTTGGTCTGGCTATTGCAAAAGGCAGCCCAGCTCCTTAGTCCGCACAGACTCTGCCTGGTTATCTGTTGACCTACAGGTGTGACCTCACAGAGGATTGGTGCTTCTGGGTGCTGAGGCTTCTAGGCCACACCTGCCTGGTTGGGGTTCCAGGTTTGTGGAGAGCTTCCTCATCTCACGTTCAGGAGGTTGAGGAGAGAGAGAGCTGGCCTGTCCCCCACCAGAACCTTCCTGCAAGCCTAGGAAGCAGGAATGAGGGAGGTCTCAGCATGTCCAGTGTCCCAAGTAGAACTGGGTGTGCCTCAGCCACACACACACACACACACACACACACACACACACACGCTCCCAGAGCCACTCAGCGCCTGCCACACGTCCCCTCCACCAGTCTTTCTACCCACCTTCCCCTGCCCTGCAAAGTGGATCCAGATGCCCCTACTCCAAACAACTGCCATTTACCAGGCCAGGCTTCTCCCTGAAGCCCACTCACATGTGCGGACACAATATTGAGCTTGTGATCATTTATGTTCAAGTTTGCGGGTTTTTAACTTGCTTAGTGGTAAAATGTATTTAGCATAAAATTTACTAAATCATTTGAAGTGCAAAGTTTAGTAGTACTAAGTACATTCACACCACGTGACCATCGTCACCAGACCTCTCCATTCTACCACGTCGCAACTCTACACCCCGAAACACTTTCATCACCCCAAGACAAGCTTCATATCCATCAACAGTCACCCCCGCCCCGCCAGGATCCTGCAACCGCCATTTCACTGTTTGTGAATTGAACTCACCAGGCTTCATAAGAGGATCCATGTGTTTGTGTTGTTTCGATGTTCTGCAAAGCAGATGAAGAGCAAACATCACTGGGAATGTGGCTCGGGAGGAGAGATCCCGGGTTCCATTCCCAGCACTGCAAAAGCGGGGTGGGGTAGGGGCAGAGGAAGGCATGCTTAGGCTGCCTAAGACAGGTTCTGCCCCCGTGAAGCCCCTCACACATCCCCAGACTCAGAATTCAGTCATCCCATAGGACTTACTGAGCACTTCCTATGACTGGACCGTGCTCTGTGCACTGGAGTCACCACAGTGAGGAGAGCCAAACCGGCTACATACGGCTCCTGCTGCAGAACTCATGTGTAATAGGAAAGACAGACAAGGAGTAAGCCATGTGCTAGATAACGGTTAAGCACCACAGAGAATTAAAGTAAGGGTGTCCCTTTAGGTGGTGTCTTGGTCTGTTTTCTGTTGCTATAATAGAATGCCTGAGCCTGGGTACTTTATAAATGGATGTGATTTATTATCCTGGCATGTTGGCACAAACTTGTAATCCCAGCACCAAGAAGGCAGAGGTAGGAGGATCACCACAAGTTCTAGGCTAACCTGTAGTATGTAGAAAGTCCCAGGCCAGCCAAGGCTTCACAGAGAGAACCTGTCTCATTAAAAGAAAAAAACAAGAAATGGGATTTACTTCACATACACCTCTGAAGCAGAAAGACAGATGACTTATCTATGTGTCCTCTAGTGAGGCCCCCAAGGCTGCATCACCAATGACAGATAAGGAGAAAACAAGCCTACCATTTTCAGAAGGGGCCAGGCACGTGGTGTGACCTCACTTCGTAACAACTGCTCAACCAAGAACTGACTCATACCATGAGATTGGGATTAATGCCCTCCAAGAACAACGTCCCCATGACCTAATTAACACCGCACTGGGGACCAAGTTCCCAGCATGTGATCCTTTGAGTGACACACTCAAACTGTTCTAGCTGGGCCAAACGATGTAAGCAGAAGCCTGGTAGCTTTTGGGGAGTGGCCACACAAGCATTTTAGAAGAACATTCCTGGCAGAGGGAGCAGGTGGATTAAGGGTCCTGAGGCAGGAATGTGTGGCTTGTTTGGGGATATTGAAGTGGCTGGTGTGGCTGCGGCAGAGTGGGCAAGCTGGAGAATAGTTGGAGATGAAGCAGTAATCAGGACCCCAGCTATGTAGGACCTTGTGAGTCATTTTACAGGTGTGGCCAGACGAGGGTTTTAAGCAGAGGTGCTGGGCTGCTGTGCAGAGAGCAAACAGAAGGGGGGCACTGGGGAATTACTGAAGGGCCTTTTGCAGTATCTCATCATAGCAGAGCTTCATAAAAAATGAAAATGAGACTGCAACAAAAAGACAAAAGGAAAGACTCATTCGTGAGCCAAGGAAAATGACGGGTGGTAGAGCGGCCAGCAGGATTTGCTGGTGGATTGGACATGGGACCTCAGAGGAAGGAGAGGAGTC
The DNA here is from genome assembly GCA_035773235.1 of Eospalax fontanierii. Classification (NCBI taxonomy): domain Eukaryota; kingdom Metazoa; phylum Chordata; class Mammalia; order Rodentia; family Spalacidae; genus Eospalax; species Eospalax fontanierii. Next base: position 15,902,321 of record CM069553.1, read on the forward strand.
CAGGAAGACTCCCCAGGGTTTTGGTACTGTTGGGAGAACTTGGAGAAAGGCATGCAGGAGGCAGTGGAGAGATAAGGTGTGCAGTGGCTTCGTGCAGGCTGGGATGGGAGACCTGTTAAATTCTACAGATCACCCTGGTCTTTGTTATGTCCTGAGTCCAGGTAGTCACCTGGCATCGCAGACGCCCCCTAGAGACTCCAGCTGCAGCTCTGACTCACCAGCTCAATGTAAGGAAGAGACCAGAGATCGGTCTGCCTTCCCATCCTTCTGTCTGTCCATACATCCACTCTCCCAACATGACCTGTACATGATGCCCTGCATCAGACCTAGGCTAGGGATTCAGGAAAGGAGTTAGTACCTGCCTGAGAGTGCACACTCCAATTATAAACTCTCCATCCTCTCCTTCCAGATTCTGTTCCCCCCGCAACATCTCCCTCAGCCTCAGTTTCCCCATGAGTAAAATTACATGAGTCAGGTAGTCCTTTAGGGCCCTATGAGCCCAGCCCTTCCATGGTTTCTCAAGATCAGCTTGCTCACCCTAATCCTTTGAGCTGGGGGAGAGCTCCATGTAGGTGCTCTGTGCCCTCCTAGAATGCACAACTGAGCAGCAAACGTGCCCTGACATCTATTTTGTCATCCACACATTCCTCAGAGAAGTGATTAGCCTTGGTGAAGCATTTATACCAGTCCAGCACACAGGCGCAGGACCAGCATGGCGCTTGGGTTGGAGCTCGCATCCTCAAGGGGGTGATGATGAGCTGCTGGGCTGGAAAATCAAGCTTCATTTAGTCACAAAACACAGACGTGCACCTGCTACATCCAGACACAGTCCGTCTGCAGTAGGAAACTTTCATTAGGGGAGGACATCTTAAAAGGATCTTTGGGGAATAATACAGAAAGTCAAGCATAGGGTCAGGGCTGGAAACAATGGTGGGACAAAGATGGCCAAGCTCAGTGACAGTGTCCTTAAGAAGCCCGCAGTCTAGTAAGGGACCTGCAAAGAGACTGGAAAACATAACACCCTGTGACCAGATCCCTTTAAGGGCCAGGCGAAGGGGCTCAGTGTCAAGGCTCCATGAAGTGGGCTGGGGCAGATCGGGAGCTAGGCTGATTCTTTTGGACAAGTGGGGTTAAGGAGAGGCCAAGGGGCTCAGCTCAGGAAAACTCCTATCCTGGAGGTCCCCATCAGAGCCTTGTCTCTCAGCTGGAGATGGTGTTCTTGTGACCACGTCAATGAATGAAAGAATTCCAGACTCAGGGCTACAGAAACAGTCCTGGTCTTGCTCTCTCTCTAGGGTGCTAAGCATCAGGACAGACCACATTCCTCTCAGGCTGGACTTGGCCATCTGTAAAGCAGGAAGTTAGTATAGTGTCCCGCCCCACCGTCCGTCCGTGCCTCCCCTCCTCCCCCGCCAATCACCACCACCTGCTTCACCTGGCCATTGACTAAAAGAGCCTATGGAAGTCCCTAGTCTCTGTCTGTGGATACACGAGCTCACTTCCTGTGAGGGAAGGAAACAGGCTCTGGGAAACTAATCACTTCCGGAAGGTCACACAGGTAGTTAAGCAGCAAGCCAGGATTTCAGCCCCGTAACTGAAAGGTACAGAGGTGGTGAGGAGCTACGGGTGCTCAGCTTCCCATGAGTGGCCTGAGCTGGCGAGGAGCTACGGGTGCTCAGCTTCCCATGAGTGGCCTGGGCTGGCTGCTCAAGAGCTACTATCTCCTTCTGGGGCTGTTTACAAGCAGAGCACGTGCTGAGATGGGCTGGGGCAGCTGGAGGCCCTGGAGACCCCCAACTGGGAAGACGGAGATGTCTTCACAAGCCTTTCAGCCGTCAGAGCTGCCCAGGACACAGACCTGGCCAAACCAGGCCTGCTTTGCCTGCCCCCTTTTCTTCTCCCGCAGTACCCAAGATGAAGTTCTAGCAGCTTAGCTGCCCAGACAGGCCCCCAGAGACCTGACCTCTGCCAGCCTCCCAACCCCATCACTCTGTCCTCCCTTCACCCTTCACTCAGGCTACCCCACCCCCTTCTGTAAGAGAGCCTCCATGCTCCTTAGATAGAAAGCTGGCCCTTTCCAGGGGAGAAGGGGCCTCTCTGGTGCTCCTGGCAGCCCCTGGTCCTGGAAGTGTCCGCCTTGCCAGCCAGCACAGGGCCAGGCAGAGGTCACCTCTAGGAGTGGAAGGACTGCCATCACCTCCACAGGCAGAGTGGCCTCAGTATGTCTGAGGTCCCCATTCCCTTTCATCAAGGAAGCAGTCAAGCCGGGAAGTGACTTGCCCAAGGGCATGCTGGGAGGTGGCCCTGGAGGGAAGTCCCCGAAGTCTGGTATCAGACTCAGCCTGGCTAGGACAGACTGGGGACAGCCCCCACCCTGCCACTCAGGATGGCAGGCTCTCCTCCCTTCTTCCTACATGCCTCTTATTTCTCCATTTAGCCTGGACATTGTAGATCCTCTGTTTAGGCTGTCCCCACCATGGGGAAAGCGCCGAGGAGCGGGATCTGACTAGGTGTGGTCACTGCTGGGTCTCCTCAGCTGGGCCAGTACAGGTACCCAGGAAATGCTTGCTGAGCAGAAGATCCCTCACCACATGGCCAGGCACACCTTTCAACAGATTGATTCTTGAAGCCACCCTCCCAGAGAGCAGCCTGTGGTTTCAGATGAGGAAGTGGGGACCCAGAAACACTGACATAATAGCACAGCCTGGTGGCCAGGTTGGTCTGATTTCTAGGCTTACATTCCGATAGCAAGCTACAAAGCTGGGCACTGTACCCACATGGGCACAGCCTTGCCAAGGTTACTCAGCCAGCTCTGGCTCAACCTTTGCAGGGCCTTCGGTTGGGTCCCCAGGGCCCAGGCATGGAGCAGATACTATTTCCAGAACTCCGTTCTTGCCTTTCATTCAGCCATGGGAGGGCTCTGCAGACTCCATAATTGGCAGCTCAGTGTGATGGTCCCCCCAACCCCCTGCAGCTTTTGAAATGAGCGCACTCCTTCTGGACTGTGGTGTCATGAATTCTCTGGCTCCGTCCTTGATGAGGCCTCTGGCTGGGGTCAGGATCTTCTGACAGCCCTGGCAGGAGCCTTTTTAAGCTCCTAATCCACCTGGCAGGTGTTTGAACTCTGGGAAATTATGCCTTCAAATCTTGTCCTAATGACAAGCCGCTGCCGGGCTAGGGAGGCACAGGAGACAAGGGCTGGTATTTCCCTGGGAGCTCTGTCCCAAAGAACCTTCAGGTTAGTGTTCCAAGCATTGCTTCCTGGGCTCTGGCACATGGAACAAGTTTCTTCCCTCTGAGCCACAGTCTCCTAACCTGTTGCAGTGAGGTCTGGAGCTTCTATCCACAGGCTCTTCCAGCCTGAACAGGACACCTAACACAAGTACAATACAAGCTGCTTTGACATTTTAAATCTTCTAATGGCCACATTAAAAGGGGAGAGTGAAACAGGTGGAAATAATGTTGCATTTTGAAAAAAAGTCACACTATGTTGCCCAGACTGGTCTTGGACTCCTGGGCTTGAGGACCCTCGTACCACTGCCTTGCAAGTAGCTGGGACTATGAATGTGACCACTATGCCCAACTTAATTTCACTATAGTTTATTTAACCCAATAGGCCAGAATTACTTGCATCTTAACTCAGTATCAATATAAAATACTGATGAATTCACATGTTTCTCTGCAGGGTCAGTGGCCACTGGTGGCTGGTGGCCATCGGGCCGTGGCGCCCTCCCCGTGTCTCAGCTTGTCCCATCACCCATCTAGCAGTAGTACTGCTCCTTCTGGGAACTGTGGGCCGCCTCTTTCTACCATCCCGCCCCATCTGCCTAGTGCCAGTCTGCATGGCAAATTCAGGGTCTATGGTACCAAGAGCTCTAAGTCTGGCAGAATTTGGCTTGGCCTTGAAGGTTTATAGGGTTATGAGACTTCCTGCCAAGCCTGGGCGGAGAAGGCAGGACAGGACAGGCCCTGTCTCCTTTCCAGAATAGGCAGCTTGGAGGGAACACAGGCTCAGAACCAGCTGGGTCCCTTCAGGTCCAGCTGTTCTAGGGACTGTGCTGAACCCTCCCACACATGGCTGCATTTCGCCATCCAAGGGTCCTATAGAATATGCAGGGCTCCTGTGGGATTTGTTTGTCTGTTTTTGAGATTGTCATCTAACTCAATATTAACCCAAGACTGACCTTGAACTTAGATCCTACTGCATCCACCACCTGAGTGCTGGGATTATAGTTGTGCATTATTCGTGCAGTGAGGAGATTGAACCCAGGGCTTCGTGCATGCTAGGTAAGCACTCTGCTAACTGAGCTACATCCCAGCTCATCTTTTTAGCCTGATCTGTGTGGAGGAGGAAATTGAGGCTCAGAGAAGGCAGGTCCTTCTTTCATCGGATCTCCTTTCTTCTGTTTTTCCCAATCCCCTTCTCACTTCTGTGTGTTGGGAATAAACAGTTCCTGCCTGCAAACTGCCCATTCGAGGGAGTCGGGGCATCAAGTGAAGGTCAGGGCGTTTCTGAGCAGGACTGTAACACTGGGGGACAGACCTTGGGGAGGAGCCATGGGATAAGGGACGGGGAGAGGGGATGGGGGTGCAGGGGAAGCCGCGCCCAGGCTGCCCGACACCCTCTGGGTGAGGCTTACCTTGGATGGACTGGGCACAGAGCCGTTACTGAGAGGGGAGTGCATGCTGGCTGCATGGGTGTCTCTGCTCTCCGTTGCACACCGCACATCTTTCTCAGAGTGTCTGTAGGTGACCCCTGGAAGACACTGTTGTGTGGGTCTCTCTTGTCGTTAGTTCTGTCTCCTTTGGCCATTTGAGTCTTCCTAGATCTCTGCTCTGCTTCAGTCTAGTTTTTGGCCTGTTGGTCTGACCCTCTACTTTCCGTCTTTCTACCTTTCCTCTCTGTTTTCCCTCTTGGTCTAATTACCCCTCCCCCCACTTTACTCTGCTGGTCTCTGTTGCTTCCCACACTCCCATCCGCCCCATCCCCCTGCCCCCCCCACCCTTCATCCCCCTGTCCCTGAACCTAACCCATGTTCTTTTTCAATTCTTTCTTCCTCCTCCTCCTCCTCCTCCTTCTCTTCCTCCTCCTCCTCCTCTTCGTCTTCCTCTTCCTCCTCCTCCTCCTCTTCCCATTCCCTCTCTCCCCCTTCCCTCTCTGCTCCCACATCCCCTCCTTCACACAGTTGTCCCTCCCTGTCACTTGTTTATCCCTCTCCTCCTAGAGCTTCAATGGAGCCGGGCTTCTTCCAGCCTCTCTCTCCTCAGGCACAGCAGCGATGGAGAAGTCCCCTGGATGACAGCCGAGCCTGAGCATTCCTCGGAGCTGTCACTGAGGAAATAACACACCAGCGCCTGAAATTCAAATTAGAGTTTTGCTGAAGCTGCTAAAACTCGTCAAATATGATCTTTGAAGTCCCCCAGCAAGCTGGCCAGTGCTCCTAAATGAGTCCCGGTGGGAAACAAGCTGTGGGCAGAGGCTCTGGGCTGTGGGCAGGTCAGCACGAGAGGAGGGTCTCTCCTCCTGACCATCGCCTCCCAGCCACGATGGTCACTGCCACTGAAGGCTCCCACAGAACAGGCTCCTTGTGTGAGCAGCTCCCAGCCTCTCCGAGACACAGCCTCACTGCTAGGTCTCTGCACCTGAGGTGTGGGAGTTCACAAGTCCTGGGTGGGGATGAAGAGGAAGCACCAGAAGGAACGCAGACTAGCTGAGAGCCTTTGTCAGGGGTCAAGGTCTGAGTGGACCTGCTGGGTCTTCACCCTACACCGTGAGACCTGGACCTCTGACCGCCTCCCTCAGTCTTCCTCTGCATAGAGTGTGGTGAGGATAAATTCACTATGACACGGCCAGCTCACAGCTGATGCTCAGCAAAGGATCAGGAGTGTTACCATCCTGGTAACAATAGCAAAGCACACAGCAATCAGGAATAACAGTCAGCAGATCCCAGGCCCCAGGCATTGTTTCAAGAGATGACTGTATTAACCGACTCATCAGAACAGGCCCAGGAGGAGGCCACAGTCGGGATCCCCATTTGACAAATGGGCTGGGAAACTAAGCGACTTCTCATTCTTCTTTCACCCCCGACATCCACAGACCCTCCACCACGGTGCCGAGACCCAGCCAGGTGTTCTGTCCTGAGCCTGTTTTTTGGTAACTGCCTGCACTCCAACAATGCCTGAACTGGAATGTCTAATTGTCCCCTTCAGTGCCAGTCCCTCGTGACAGGGCGGCTTCCTGCATGGGGCATCTGGAGTCTTTCCTGCCAGACCCGACTGCATTTCAGCCCCACCAGACTGACCTTTCTTCATTGGAAAGCCCTCTGGGTTTTGTTCTTATTACAGCTACCATCGGCTCAGATGGAGGGGCAGTTTTCTGTTTGTGAATTTCTAAAATAAAAGTCCTTAACACCCCCTTCCTGTCATCTGTGGCAGGTGACCCCTGGCAAGGACAGAGGTCATCACCTGCCTGAAGGGGAAAGATGAGTCCCGGAGGCTCCCAGGAAGAAGAGGAAAGGACCGTGTTTGGAAAGGTGTCCTGTGGGAAATGGGAAGCATGTAACTACCATAGCTCCCTCAAGGGAGACACAGACTAGCCTAGCGCGGCTGTCACCAAGATCAGCTCAGAGAAGATGGATGTTCCAGAGGCTGGGGCAGCCCTGGGGACATACCTGACCTGGCTGGGAAGGCAAAGGAAGCTTTGGATTTGTGAAACAGGGTCATAATATGTAGTCCAGGCTGGCCCTGAACTTATGATCCAGCCTCCACCTCCTAAGTTCTGGTGTGTGGTGCCTTGCCTTGGAGACCTGAAATTTGAGTGGTTTGGAGCTGAATTCAACAGGGAAAAGTGGCAAGAGAGAGCTAAAGAGATAGTACCAGCTGAGAGAGAGGCCATAGCAGGTGGGAAAGGAGAGTTCAAGTGGTTCCTGCTTAGTGCAGGGTCGGGCACGGGAGTGGGGAGACCTTTGGCATGAGAGAAGTGAGAGCGGGACACAGGACGGTCATGGTGGGAGTTGTACAGTTGAAGGGACACCCAAATCCGTCCTTCAGGGTGATTGGCAAGATTCCTGGGATACCTCCACGGGCTGCCTGGTACTGAGCAAACAGAAATATCATGGGAGTGACCCAGCAGGGATGCCAGGCAGGTGCTGAGCTCACTGCCAGGCTTCAGTGGACAATGTCCACCCACACACAGCACTAAGTTTCAGACAAACCCATGGGATGCCCCAGGGCAGGATAGGGCTGAGCCTTTTCCCTTTGACCACACCGGAGTCAGAACCAAGACTGGAACCCAGACCATCTAAGCCCTGCAACTCAGTCAGTAGGATTTGACAAGACTTGAGGTTCACAAGAATGTTCCTTGTTGGCCAATGGACCTAAATACTTCTCTTCTGGTACCTTGGTGAGGGTCTGGCACTGGGCTGTACATCTGGAGGGTGGGTGGAGGACAAGGAGGTTGGATGTTAAGTAGCGTGTAACCCACAGCTTTTTTGGAAGGACACGGAATGAATGAGTGATAGAGGAAGAGGGGGTGGCCATGACGGACACAGACCATGGAAAGAGGTCTGGAGCCCCCAGCCAGGACCGCAGTCTCCCTTCCTCAAGGAACTGCTCCCCCTCCTACCTTTCTGCCTACCCTGCCCCCCCCAAGCTGTGGGAGTACGCACGGGCGCATGTGCCTGTGTGTCGAGCAGACACAGCTACAAGCGCCCCGGATGTATTTCAGGGCCGTTAGAGCTCCGTGTTTAATGGCTGGAGCCACAGCGGTCACGGCTGTCACCCGAGATTTCACGGGTTCGTTTACATCTTTAGCATGCTCCTTCCTTGACAACTTCATCATCTGCAGCCCCCAGCCCCTTTGCCTGATGGGGAGGAGGCAGGAACTGGGCAAAGCCCCAGATGGGTTTTGTAAGCTGTACTGGGGGACGGTGGACAGAGCATGCTCAAGCCTAGCACAGAGCCTCAGCGGGCTCCATAGGCAGGGACATTTCTTCTCAGGCTATCAACCAAAGCACAGAGCTAGCCAGCTGCAGGCCTGAGAGGCCGAGAGGCTGGATGGGAAGTGAGGAGATAAAGATCCAAGATGAAACTTGGAGGCCAGGACATGACTCAGGGAAGGAAGGAACTTTAGGGAATGGCTAGAACCCAGGACTTAAGCTGGAAGAGCCAGAGAGAGGAATTAAGGCTGCTGGGAAGGGCTGTTGGCAAGTTCTTCCAACTGACCAGGGCTGGCATCCAAATGAGCCAGGAATAACCCCCAGGAAGCTGAGCCACGAGGATAGGAGGTGGCGAGAGGTTGGGTAAGTCAGAGTCCCTGGATTCCTACCCACATGGGCAATCACCTCCATTCCCTCATCAAGGGCAGCTGTAAGGCATTCAGTTTGGGTGGGTGAAAGGATGAGCAGGCCTTAGCAGGCCATGGTCAGTGCCAAGGTGGAATGTGGCACTATGAGCAAACGGCGCAGCCAGCCTTGAGAACACCCCACTGTGATGATGGATGGTCTAAGAGGTATGTGCTGGGAGTACCGGTTCTCTCAACCCAACTTCAGGGGTGAGGAAAGGCTTCAAGGAGACGGTGCAGGTCTGTGGGAAGGCAGAAGGAGTCACACACACAGAGCCCAGAGCCAGTGAGGTGAGGGACGAGCTCCAGGGAGAAGCAGAGACCATACCACAGATGCTAAGGCATCACTGCAAGTGAGAAACAGGGGGATGCCCTGGCCAGGGGGTGGAAGCAGGAGGTCAAAGGCCCTTGGAGGCTCTGATCAGGAGACAGGAGGTGATGGAGTTAAACAGGGTGGGATGTGATCACTGGTCCCTGGTGACAGGTGAGTCCCAGGGAACCTGGGGAGGAAGCAACCTTGTACTGAGCCTGGGAAGCCATAGAGAAGCAGGTGGGCCGATCTGTGTCCACCTCCACAGCCAGAGATGGGGCTGTCATAGCAGCCCCACGAAGCTCCCCGTGGAGACACTGTCACCATGGACCTGTCACATCCCCCACCCCTGCTCCAAACCAGCCCTTTCCAAGGCAATTGCCTTCACTAGGAGCTGTCTGTCAGCTCTGCCCAAGCCCAGTTCCAGTGGGCAGCAAGGGCGGACAAGAAATGCCTTTCTTCCTGAGTGGATGACCTTGGACTGCAGAGCAGCTTGGTGGGCATTCTGCCAGCCTGGGCACAGGGACTCCTGGCCATGGGCTCCTCAGTGGGCTGGGACTGGGTTGTCCTCGATTCACCACTTGCCTCCCATGGGGGGACATGTGCATTTGGGACAAATCCAGATTCAAATAGAGTCTCAAGAGCCAGGTCCTTAATAGGTCTCTAACTTCTAAGTCACTCCGTCTCCTTCCCAAGAAATCCACATCAGGGACTTTGCTGGCTGATGGGACATACTCAAGGGCTGGCATTCTTCGCTCACATCTCAGTCTACCCAATTCCTCTAGGGAGGAATGGTATGGAATGGCTGTAGCCTTGGTGCCAGGCCAGCGCAAAGGGCCCAGCTACCGTGGGCACCTAACGGATGATCATTTCCAGCTGCATGCTGTCCTGTTCTGCCAGGAGTCACAATGCTATACCCCTACCCTTCTAAAGTGTGTGACGCAGTGACCCGATGGTGCGATCTGTCCAGTCTCTCTCTGCCATCACACTAACCCCTGCAGTAGATGATTTGCAACCTACTACCCCAGGCCATTAGGACCTGCAGAACAGAGGTGGTAGAATGAGGCGGAGGTGGGTCAGGGCCTTGGCCCATGTGACAGATGAGGCAGCACCTGGGGCAGGTGTGGGGAGCTGTCCACGGAAAACCCTGGGCTGCAGCAGTAGCAATGGACACCTGGCACTGGCCAACAGCGTGGTGTGGTAAGTTCCTCTGAACAGGGCAGAGAGTCCTCTCAGCAGCTACAGAGATACAGGCTTGGATGTGGGCAGCCATCCGGGTGGGAACGGGGGTGCAGGGTCGGGGGGTGTGCTGGTGCTAGCCATGACCTGACTACAATCCTGGCATCAGACCTTCCCAGCAGTGACAGGCCACCACCCTGCCTGTCACCCCTGTGCCCGGCACTTAGAACAAAAATCAGGCTCAGAATCAAGCCTAGGTCTTACCAAGGCCCCTCCTGAGCTGTTCCCCCGTCTAGAGGGTGCCACCACTCCAGCTGTTCCTCTCTGCACCCAGCAAGGCAGCATCACCAGGAAGTGGCCTGTTGGGTTGGCCCCTCCCCATTATCTGTCTGTCTGTAGAAAACATCGCAACACATCGAGCTGCTCCCAGCTGTCAGAATGCCATGTGGGCTCCCCTCTCAACAAGGCAGGGTGACAGGAAGGTTAACTTTTAATATCAGAGCTATGAATGCTTCTTTCTGATGATGAGCCCTGGCCCGCTTCCTCTTGTTCACTCCTGCTCCCTGAGGGAAGGTCCTGGGATGGGCAGGGAGAGGCAGGCACAGGACGACAACCCACATGGCCTACCCTGTGCCAGGTGGCCTCTTCATCTTCGTAGGCTAAAGGTCATGAGGCGATGTTCCCACTTCATCGATTTAGACAGAGGCTCAGAAGAAGACCTCCCAGAGCCACACAACACATGGTAAGGGCTAAGCCTAGGGTGGAAACCAGGTCTGAGTCCAGAGGACATCACGTTCTTGGCAGCTTCCCAACATTCTCGAATGTTCTAGCCACTGCCGCAGTGGGAGGAGGTGTGCCCTGAGTCTGCTCCAGGCAGCCCTGCTCTGCTCCAGGCCTGTAGGGAGTCATGCCTACCTGTGGCCTCTGGACTTGGTACCCTGCCCCTCGACTGTGGTTTCCCAGCATCGGCCTCTCTTCAGGCTCTCAGGGGCTCTACTTTCCCCTGCACCCTGGCAGGCTAGCGGTGTGGAGACAGTTCTCAAGCCCTCCAGTAGCGCACAGATCAACAGCCCGGATCAGCCAGGCGTCAGCTCTTGCTTCTCCTGAGTGGCCACAACCCTCATTTGGGGACTCCCTCACTCTCCTAGTGCTCTGGCTCTTGTTCCCAGCATGCTCATGGCTAAGTGCTCTGGCTGTGGAGACAGGCAGAGCTGAATCTGCCACTTAACAGCTGTGACATCTTGGACAAGTTATATCACCCCTTCCCCACCCGGTTCTCATTTCTATAGAGATAATGCAGATAAGAATAGAACTTGCTTCAAAGGGCTGCTATTAAGATTAATAAGAGCAGTGAGCGAACTGTCATGTGATTCCAGATGTAGACAGCCCTCTGCTGCTTTCCCCCAGCTGCACAGCGCCCCAGAGAGGAAGTGCAGTTTGCCAAGGGGTCACCTGGTGGCTGAGTTTCAGCTACAGGTCTGGTCCAGGCAAGGGAGACCAGCCGAAGAGCACGAGATATTTATGGAGGAAGGCCTTGTGTTTTGTGTTGAAAAACTAGGGTTCAGTACAGGAGGTAACACACACCCAGGAGTCACTTCACGCAGGCCAGATTCCTGGTGAGGCTCTGGTACCAATGGAGAGGAACACGATACCCTGAGAGCTGAGAGCCTGAGCTGAGCTGGAGGTGGGGTGCAGGCTGAAGCTGGGGAGGAGCTGACAGAGGAGGAGGCAGGAGGCACCTCAGGGCTCCAGGACAGGCCTGCAGGAGCCATCATGGGTGGACCTCCATCCAGACATAGAAGCTGGCACTGGAAAGGCTCTCATCAAGAAGGGAGGGCATGGGACAGGGTGACTGTGATCTCACGAAGCAAGGAATGGTAACAGAGAGAGAAAGAAAGAGAGAAAGGGAGAGAGAGGACATGGAAGTTGCTGGCAATGCAGTGATAGGGAGTGGGCAGTGGCAGCAGAGATGGAGACAGGATGAGGTTGGAGATGGGTGTGGTCCAGCCTCATCCCAGCATTCTCGTTCACGTGCCGTGGGTGGGCCTGCAGGCACAAGTGAGACATCAAAGTCAGGTTTCTGACTTGTGCGGCTGGGGGAGGCCCAGCATCCACTGTGGTGATGAAGGCCGTAATGACAGAGAAGAGAGCAGAGGAAGAGGCTGGCTGGGATGAGAGCTGGGCAAGTGAGGACAGACACCCTCCATCGGGCTGAGAGCGTGGAAGGCGCGAAGGCAATAGCCAAGGGAAAAGGTCAAGGCTGTCTTTTCTCACTGGTTTTGTTTGAGTAGGAAAGTCTTAAACTTGAAGGATAGCGTATCACAGGGCCCTCCCCATGCAGGCATCGTTCTGATCCACTCTGTGCGTGCCAGTGGTTCCCACCGTGGAAGAGATTGATTGCATGTAAACAGGAAGGAGCAATTAGTCTGTGCATGGCCAGCCATTAATGAACCTCTTATTTATTTCCAACGACACCTCTCTCACCTCCAACCTGAAGACCAGCATGCTGAGGAGAGGCTCCCGGCCGCCACCCACCCCTGGCAGCCTCGCTTGGAGCCGGTGGACTCCTGCTTTACAGCCACTTCTAGCAACAGCACAGCAATATTCACCAAAGCCCACAATGAATTAGAAACTACAATGTAGGAGACAAGAGACCCTCTCTGCAGCACAGGGAAGAGGCAACTGTCCCAGGGAGAGTGGAGCTGAGCCACCCAGGCTCGCGTGGCTCAAGGACAAATCAGTCCACCAACCTCAGTGGCCCCAAGGACAAGTCTTAGACTCATCCCCATGCCGTGGCTCAGACTAGCTCATCTCTGGGTCTGTTCCCATGAGAAGTCAAGGATTCTTTGTTCACAGGATGACTCTGAGCCTCCGAGGAAGGACGAAATTACATGCAACGTTTATGCTTAAAAGGGACTTAAAAAATATGTATTTTTAAATTGTAAATTGATTTTAAGTTTTGGTGCCCAAAGCTTCTACGATATCCCTGTAAGATGTGACTGAAACCCCCAGCAGTTTCAGACTCAGGAAGATGGAAGGAAACCTGGAGCTGGAGTTTACAAAATATGCACGAGGAAAGACCGATTTTTACAACTTCTCCTCAGAAATCCAGGCCCTGCGAATAGTTCAGATAAGAAAGACTCCAGACCCCAGATTCACAAAGGACACTGAGCTTCCTTAACAGGTAAGGTTCTGGACTCAAAAAATTCACAAACAGCTGTAAAAAAGGACTACTTCCTGGCCAGAAGCTTGCCTTAAACATCAATCTGATATCATGGCAACTCCCCTCCCCTAAAAGCCAGGAGGGGGCTGAGGGTTTTTTAAGGCTTTGAGGACTGGGACTAGGACAGACTTCGAGACTTAGATTTGGACTGGGACTGGAACTGGGACTTGGGCTTTTGGGCTGAGCTCGCTCGCCCTGGGAGTTTGCACTCTCCCTGAGGGAGATCCTCCATCCCGATCTGGAGCCTGGCAAGCTAGCCCACTTCCCTGGAGCTTGGGGTGAGGGGGCTAGCATTTCTCCACTCGTGGGTGCGGAGGAGCTAGTCCCATCTGGTCTTCTCTTAATAAAGCCGGGACCTGTTAGCTACCAGCGGAGTCTCTGGTCCCTTCTGTCCGCTGCGTCTCTCAAACCCAGAACCTTACAATCCCCTTATGTGGGAGTGAGTTTGGTGCTGGCCTGTTTATCTGTTTCGTGGTTATACTGAGTCTCAGTAAGAAGAGTTGCCTGGTCTTCGTCGTCTGGCTTAGGCCAGACCTGGCATACCTCACAGGAAGGCCCAATAGACAATTACTGAATTCATGATGCATTGTTGTTGTTTTGAGACCAAGTCTCATGTAGCCCAGGCTGGCCTCAAATTCACTCTGTAGCTGAAGATGACCTTGAACTCCTGATCCTCCTGCCTCCGCCCCCCAAATGCTGAGAATACAGGCATGTGCCATGACACTCGGCTGAATTAGTGAAATGAATCATTAGTTAATATTCCATACCAGACAACATCCTGTCTACACATATACTCTAACATCTTATTTCACTATTTCATTTGACTTTTTAATTTGATACTGGAATAAATTTGAATTACATGTGTGTCATACACTGCCTTAAATGCTCCTGTCTGGTGCTTAGTCTTGGTGGAGGACAAGCTTAAACGGGGTGTAGTGTGGGTGACAGCCTGTGGGGGGGCATTATATACTATGTGGCCTACACTACAGCCTTGCATTCTTCAAGGGAAGGTCACATTATATTACCTGGGAGCTGGCACTCGCCCAGTCGAAGGGCCAGTGCCAGACTCCTCCGTGCCCACTGCAACTGTGGAAAGCAGCAGAGGCACTCGGGTTTCACAGTGGAAGCCGTGTGGTCTCACATTGGGAATCCAAACTCCTGATTTCCTCTGGTTCTTCAGGCGGCCACCAGATGAGGGGGTGTCTGGTTCCTCCAGCCCCACCAAGGTAAACCAGGCACCACACCCCAAGAGGCCCAAGAGCGGTAGAGCGGGGGAGACAGGAGAACTGGCTCGGGGCGCCCAGCTCAGCCAGGCTTCTCACACCTTGGTCTGCCTGCTCTGCAGATCAAGGTCGCACTGTGCTGGTGGGACAGGGAGAGTGCCAGAAGCAGGAAATGCAACCAGGAAGGGCAGTCACCTGCCTGGCATTCCTGGGCACGGGGTATCAGCTTCTTGGACACTAGCTCATGGGTCATTCAACACGTTCTTGGACATCTGTGGTGTACCTGTGTGAACTCCACCCTCCCACGGGATCCCAGTTGTCAGATCCCGTGGGTCCAGTAGAGGGCACACCTGGAGCTTTTCAGGAGCAGGGGACAACTACAGCACCTGTCCTAGTGTCCCCTGGGGCCTGGGGACAGTGATTTCTCATTTTTGCCTGGGGCCAAATTGCAACAAGGAGCAGATTTTGACTGAGAATGACCCTGGCTAGCTCCTAGTTCCTCACCTGCATAGTGGGCAGGGGCCTCACCTGCACCTGGGAAGCAAGCAGGCAAGGCCTCTTCACCAGCTGGGGCTGGCTAGGGAATGTCTCCAGGGGCTGACTGCCACCTGCAGTCCTCATTACCACCAGCTCCCCCCCCCCCCCAGGTGACTGGTATGGCTCTTCTTCCTGAGGAACTTTAAAGATCAGCCCTAAATCCAGTGGGCTGTGGCTGCCCTACACAGGTTTGTTATCTGTAAAATGGTAGCTTCCAGCTTTCAAAGTCAGGAAATACCAGGTTGACAGCTCTGATACACGATTGCATTTGAAAAGGCAGAAAATCCAGCTCATATGACCACTGGCACTATTGGAGCTAGTCAGTCTCCCAAGAAGTGCCACAGGGACACTTGCCTGTCTCACATGGGCCTTTGAGTTCATCACCGTTGGTCCAGTCAAATTTGCCTCTTATAATCAACCCCCGTAACAGCATTCATGAACAATCTCTAGCCAGTCACTGCTTGGATATCTCTGGTAAAATGGGAGGCTCAATATATTTTTGAGGCAGTCAATCAAAATTGCTTAGAAAAAGCACAGGTACACCCACCACCACCATTTGTAATAAAGAAAGATGCAGAACTAAGAAATGGGCTTTAAAGCCAAAAAGTCTGGATCCCTCAATAGTATCTAACCGAGTGACCTAAGTTAGGCGCATGATGGTCTTAGCTGCTCCCCACCTCAGGGCTGTGTGGGGCTTAAGGAAGAACAGATATATATATATATATGGGGCTAGCCCAGCGGTGTGTGTTCTTCAAGTGACTTTTGTCAATCTCCGCGATCTCCTCAAAAGGCTGTGTCAAGCAACAGCTGGTGGCCTCCAGGGCCTCGTCCTCAGTGGCATCCACACCTAAGGCTAGTCTCTGGGGGCTTCAGGCCTCTGGATTCGTACTGTTGCTCAGGGGCCTGAAAGGCGGCAGGTCCTCCCCACGAGGCACTGCACCACCGCATACTCCCAACCTGCAGCCTTCCCAGGATGAGTCCCCTCTTTCTAGGGCGGAACTGGACCTTAGGGGGAAATCAGGAAAGCGAGAAGGAGGGAGTGAAGGAACCTCAACACCATTAATGAGCCATGCTCCCTGGAGGGATGCTGGGAGCTTACCTGGGCCCTTTCACCTAACCCTCACCACAACCTACCTTGGGCCATAGGCACAGTGATTCCTGCTTGGCAGCTATGGAAGCTCAGTGGGGCTTAGAAACTTGTCTAAAGCCACCCATCCAGGGCTTCCATGTGTGGAGCACTCAAGAGCACTGTTCTCTCGGGTCTTTGCGAACCAAGGCGGTTGGCGGGTTGGATGCGGGGGGGAGGGGGGGGATCTGTAAAAGGAAAGTGTCACTGAGTTTCTCTGGGCCCCTGAGGGCCTCAGGTCATGCTCTGGAGACCTGCGTGCGAGGCTCTGCGTGTGCAATGGGCGTGCTGGAGACCCGGCCGGCGTGCGGCGCGTCCTCCCCGGGCATCCGAGGCACAAGGCTGCGCGCAGGCAGACGGTCCCACGCGGCGCGGGGCCGACGCCCCCAGGCGCGAGCCGGCCCGGGCGAGCGTGCGCACGTGCAGCCTGCTGGCCCGTGGCCCCGGTGCGGGCTCCGCGGCCCGCCCGCCCGGACGCTGATTGGCTGCGCGCAGGGCCGGCCCCGCCCGGGGCGGCGGCGGGCGCGGGTGCCCGCGTGCGGCCGAGCCGCGTGTGCGCCGGCCGGGGTGCGGGAGAGGCAGGAGCGCGCCACGCGCGGCCGCCGGGCCGAGCCCGAGCCCGAGGAGCGCGGCGCCGCCCGGCCATGGCCCCCGCCCGGGCCCGCCTGCCCCCCGCGCTCTGGGTCGTCACGGCCGCGGCGGCGGCCACCTGCGTGTCCGCGGCGCGCGGAGAAGGTGAGCGGCGGGGGCGGGGGCGGGGACGGCGTGGCCGCCCGGGGCGCAACTTCCCGGCCTCGACCCCGAGCCTGCGAGCCGGAGAGTGCCAGGGGGTCCTGGGCCTGGACGCTGGGGAGGAGGGGAGGGCTGGGGACAGTTGAGAATCGGACGTGGGGGACAAGGGGGTAGGACTGGACGGAAGACAGAAGCGGTGTGGAGGAGAGAGGAACCGAGAGCAGGCAAGGCATGCAGAGGGCAGAACAGAGTGGCTGGCGCTGGGGACGGGGAGGACACAGGAACCCGGGGCAGGGTTCAGAGGACTCAAGGGAAAAGGGCTGGAGATGGCCCTGACAGACAGGGACCAGAGAACTGGACAGGCATTAGGGGACATGGCAGTGAGAGGTGTCTTGAGAATGGGGTGGCGAAGGGCCAGAGTCTGGCCAGGGAGAGAGAAGGGGACAGCAGTGGAGGGACATCCGTGGCAGGAGGGGTGGGCAGGAGAGGCCGCGACTCAGAGACACTGAGTGAGGCACACTACCCCAGAGAACAGGGTCTTGTCTAAGCCAAAGCCAGGTGGCCCCTTCACTCAGGGGCCCCGGGAGGATGGATGGGCCCTGAGTCAACAGGATTAAAAGGGTCTGGGAAGTGACTTTTAGCATAGGAAGGAACACGAGAGCTGAGAGGGATTCCAGGTCTGTCCATCCACACTCCTCCTTAGCCGCACTGGACACTCCAGTCAGCCGGGAGACCAAGAGGTCTTGCTCCACACATCCCAGCTCCTGACCTGGACACTCCTGAGGGAGACTGGGCCTAGGACACTCGGGGAGACTGGGCTGCTGTCCAGGGCTGGAGCTGTTCTCACTGGGCAGACTGGTCACTCCTGAGCAAGCTGAACTGCTTTGCCTGCTCAAAGAACCCCTGGACCCCCACACTCAGTTCAGGGGCCCACCCGGTGCACAAGCACGGGGTCATCCAGCAGACCTAGACCAGCAGAGACTCACATGCATGGGCCATATACATAGCGGTTTAACCATTGCTCAGGCACCTGCATACATACATACACAATGCACAGGCACATGCACATGGAAATATGCAGGTGACTCCCACATATGTATGTAGGTGCTACAGCACACACAAAGACCCTCAGACTAGCATTCATGCCCACTGAAATGGCATCCTCTCAGAGTAGATAAGATCCTACCTCCCAGAAAAGCAGAGGGGGAGGGGCCTTTGCAAGGTGGCTGAGGGCAGGTGGGCAGGCAGGGCTGGCTGGCTAGATGGTGATGAGATGTGTTTGGGGGAGGTGTTCTGGCTGAGTCTGAAGAGGGCAGGAGCCCTTGGAGCTGAGGCTTGAGAGATGAGTCTTCCCACAGAGGCTGGGGAGGAGGTCCTGGCCCAGCAGTTTCTGAGGCAGTCCTCAGCAAGGCTACAGGAATCAGTCGTGCATCCCAAGTCCTTACCTTGCTGTTCTGTGGCGGAGCTGGCACCTTTCAGTCCCAGGCAGTGGGCCCCAGAGCCCTGTGGGGAGAGGACTTTTCCCAAGATCTGATGCTGCAGGCAGACTTGAGTGAGGGATGTGTGCAGCAGAAGAGCCATAGCTAGAGAGAAGCAGGCCTGGAAGGAGGAGACGCTTCCACAGTGAGGGAGAATAGCCATCTGATAACTTACAGTGCCCAGCCAAACAGGGCTTGCCCACGCAACTCAGATGGCCATAGGATGGAGACCTGGCCCTGGGTTCCACATGGGACACTCAGGAGCCCCTTATGGCATGGTCCCTGGACTGGTGCAGAGCCAGAACCAGCTCAGGAGACAGTTTGGACTCAAGGAGGAGGCACTGTTCCCAGCTGGAGCCCAGCAGAGGTGACAGTGCCCAGCCTGGCCAACTGCCCGTTGCTCACGGTGGCTGCTGGGCAGCCATGCACCTGCAGAGGTTCCCTGAGCCCCACCAGACCCCAGGCCCCTTATCGTTCTCCAGAGTAGATCACCCTCCACTTCTAGGTGGTCTCTCTGTGTCCTCACTGGTGTCCCTGGGCCACCACAATCCTCTGGCCTCACCATCATGCACTGTGTCCTCAGGGAATGTGAATCAATTTAAGTATTAGTCTCAGCGAGATGGAGTGGGGAAGGTGACGGCGCTGGAGAGAAAAGGAACCGCATAATGCCTTCCACGGTCAGGCTGGAGCCGCCAGGGAATGATCTGTGCTAGTCAGTGCTGAGCGGACCCGTGTGGTCCCCTGGAACAGCCTATGCATGCAAGCCTGGGAGGGCCACCTGATGGCAACTTCCAGATGAGGAAACTGAGGCCTGAGGAGTTCAGTGAGAGGTCTTGGAGTTCAGACCTCTTATTTTCCACATAGCGGACACACTCAGAAGATACTGGCCTCATGGTTTGGCAGGGCAGGTCTAAATTTGCAAGGGGACACAGGCCAGGTCAGGCAGACCCAGACCTGGAATTTCATTCAGCCCCATCAAACCTCCTGCTGGCCTGAGGGTATACCTTGGGAAACACTCCACTCCCTCCTTCCTATGGATGGAGATGTGAGGTACAGAAGCTAGAGATGGGCCAGAGGGAGAGGAAGGGAGGAGATGGAGGAATTGGAACGAACAGCCTTGGACTCCTATAGCCCATTGTGAATCCAATAGCATTGACTTTTGACTTATCTGTGCATTATCGGAGGGCGGGCTGTGGGACTTCGTGGGGATGGAAGGTCTCAAAAGGGAGCCCAAAAGTCGGGGTGTGCGGAGGAGCATCCATAGCAATTGCTCTTTCCAGGTGCTCCGAGGTAAGGGCAGATCTGAGCTGGACCATTTCATGCCTAGAGAAAGGGCCTAGGGCCTGAGACCCACATCTGGGATTCAGACTAGGGTGAGGATACCCCTAGGTGCCCCCTCCTCATCCTCTCTCCTAATAGGGCCCACTGGTCTGCGGGGGGGCGGCTGCAGTGCGGCCCCCTGCCCCTCCCCCCCCCCAGCCAGCAGGAGGAGAAAGCGTTCCTGACCCACTTTTCTCTCCATTGCCTGAGAGCAAGGGAGGGAGGGAGACGGGAAGCCTCCTTCGCTCTGTCTGTGCCCCGGTGCAGGGCTGGCTCAGGAAGGGGGACATCCCTCAGTGGGCACGTTCTCCACCTCTCATCCTGCCCAGTCCCTGGGGACTTAGAGAGGAGTACAAGAGGCACCATCCCTGATTCAGCCAGGCCTCTGATGTTGGAGTGGGAGGCTGGAAGGAAGAAAAAAAAAATGCATAAGAGATCCTCGTGGCTCCTGAGGATGCTTGTCCCCACCTTCGAGGGCAAGGTTGGAGCTATGCAAATCTCAGGCAGAAGGACACTGCCTCCCTGAACAAAAGTTCCAAGAGGCCCAGCTTTAACACCTCTACAACCTGCCCAGAGGTTCCAGGAGGCCCAGTTGTAATCCTCTGCAATGTCCCACCCTGGTAGATGGAAGCCCAGAGTGATTCGCTGGGGAAGGAGATCCATGGGAAAAAAACCACAGAGGGCTGTGGAGCTCTGAGCCAAAGGCCTCCGTTACAACCATGGCCAGGGAAGAGACGGGAAGAGACTTACCCTAGGACACGTAGCAGGTGCAGACAGCTGGGACTGAGCCCAGGTCTCTGAGTGGTCTGCTGCACTTGTACCTTCTTGAGGGAGTGGGCAGGCATGGAATACAGAAAGGATGGGAACATTTGAACCAGGTACTGGCCCCAGGCTTTCCAGGTGACTTCCTTACCCCCATCCAAACCCTTAGGTCTTGCCAACTCATTTCACAGATGAGGAAATTGAGGGTTCATAAGCAGACAAACTTGCTAATAAGGGACTATGATGTTATAAGGACCTAGGAGTGTCTGACCCCAAAGGCAGGCTTTTTACCTTGTGGTTCAAATGTGCAGGTTCCCCTGGGTGGAACCAGATCTCCTTCCCCCGACCTGGGACACCATCCAAAAGGTTGCTTCTTAGGCCAGCCTTGCAGGATGGTGGTGCGCTGTGCCAGCCCTGCCAGCCAGCCACACCTGGGCTTCTAGGTAGGCTCTCGAACCTCTCAGAGGTATACATCTTTCATCTCTAAAATGGAAATAATGCAAGTAGCTTCTCTGAGCTGTCAGGAGGCACCATCATAGACAAGGTGGCATCAAAGCTCTCCTGGCAGAGTTAAGCACATAGTAGGTGGTTTCAGGAGGCAGCTCTTGGCCTTCCACAGCCCTCCAGTCACTGTGCTTAGAGCTCCAGTTGATGGCCAGGCTCCATCCTAGGAACACTGAGGAGCATCCTCAGATGGATGGTGGGACTTTAGAGTGTCATGTGAATGCAAGATGAGTTCAGAACATCCTCACAGTGCGCTGGGGAACCATCACTCCCATTCCACTGAGAAGGAAGCTGAGGCTCAGAGAGGTGAAGAGGCTGGCCTAGAAACTCATAGCTTCTAAGTGGCAAAACTGGGGTTCTGATCCAGGCCTGAAGGACACACTTCCCCAGTCCCATCCCTGAACAGCCAGCTGTATCAGGGAGCCCAAGGCTTAGGTGGTATATGTCCCAGGAGCGACATGGCTGTTGGCTAAAGGAGCAGAGGCGGGTTGCAGCAAGCAGGGGAACCTGAACTTCAAGCAGTTTGGGAGAACGAGAACAGGCATTCTGGGTGAGGAACCAAGAGCTGCTGGGAACAGGCAGCTAATAGTGACCAGTGTGACTGGTTCCAGCTGAGAAGGGGGTCACAGCAGCCTGACACCCTCCTGTTTCCTGTTTTACAGTGAACTTGCTGGACACGTCCACCATCCATGGAGACTGGGGCTGGCTCACATATCCAGCTCACGGGGTAAGTGATGGAACGGCGTTATCCCTCTGAGAGAGAGGTTGCAGTTCAGAGTCTTAGCATCAGAAGGAAGCAGAGGCCCAGAGAGGTGGAGGAGCTTACTCAAGGACATGTGACAACAGGAGACAGAATAGATGGTTCTTAATAGTTCAGTGGACTGGGACCTTTGGAATCACAAAACCAGCTCTGGCCCTAGGCCCCTGATTCTTGTGTGAGATCCTCAGTTTGAGTATCCTCAAGTCTGTACTCTAATTCTGCTGGTTTTACAACTTGTGAAGGTCAGGCCCAGGGTAACTGGGTCCATGGTAAGAGGAAATGGATGGTAAAGTCCCAGATAGACCTTCTGTCTGGATTCCCTTCCTCCAGCTGCCAGGCCTCACCAGGGGCTGCTTGGACCCAGGAGCTCTCTGTCTCTGACAGAACCACCTGGAACGTGGTGGTCCACTCTGCAAGCTTACAGGCCCCATGTGGTCTCTGGATGACCATGAGCCCAACCCCCCTCTTCTTCAGAGCTTGGGCCCCAGTAACACGGCTGCACAGCTGTGGTTTCTGTTGCCTTTGCCAAACCCCACAAGCACCATAGTAAAGGTGAGTCAGATGCCAGGCAGGACCCTGGTAACCACCTCACTTCCCTGGGCCTCAGTTTCCCTGTCTGTAGAAAAGCAGGGCTGTGAAGTGACCTTTTAGGCTTCTTCGAGGGATTGAAGGATTGTGGCCTGCACAGTGAGCCCTCTACAGTGAGCACTGTTACTGGTGTGTATTGTGCTTGTGTCTCATGTAACACACACACATGCGTGTGCATACAACCCCATGCTCAGGACAGACATGTACACTTCCTGCTTCCAACTTCCATGGCTCTGGGGACAGGGACTAGCTTGTCCTAATGATGGCAGTGCAGGCAGAAGATCATGCCTGGAAATAGGGTTGTTCGTGACCTTGGATAGGTTTTCATCCAGGTCCTCTTATAGGTTAGGGCAGGAGGTCAAGATGGAGCCCGGCTCTCCTTCTCTGGGATCTCCTTGCAGTCAGCAGTATGCTGAACTGCAGCCATCAGCCCTTGGGCACAGGGTTCCAGGAGCTGGCAGGGCTTACCCTGAGGTCCCCAACTCTCAGACCCACAGCTGCAGCCTGGATAGCTGCCCTTCTGAAGACAGAGGCTGAGTGTTCTGCTCTGGGGAAGTGGTACTCGGTGTGGCTGTCCTTGGGTGTGGAAGGACCTGTGACAGGAGCCTGCCTGTGGGAGACTCTGGGAGAAGCCTGGTCCATACTGACTGACCAGCTTCGGGCTGAACTGGTATCTCCTTTGGGTCTTAACTGCTAGGAAGGGGACAGCTCTGGCCTTGGGTAAGCTCTGGGTGTCTGTTGTCCCAGTGCCAAGGACTTGGTATTTGGGGTTGTGAGCAGCTTTGACTTGTTTGGGCGGGCTCATGCCTGGTGATAGACGTGTCTGTGGTTTATGGGATGCCAGGCATAGTACAGTGTCCTTTTGTTTTGTTCAAGATGTAGAGCAAATAATGGCAACACCTCATGCTAATATCACCCCACAAACAGTCTCTAGAGAAAGGGAGACCTGTTTAACCAATGAGGCTGCAAGGGACCCTGCCGTGGTGGTGAACACAGGGTCGTCTGGGCATGGAGCCTGCATGAAGGCCCATGTGCACCTTTGGTTCTCAGGACTCCTCTGTCCTCTCTGTGAGGGAGGGGTACGGTCTGTGCTGTCTGCTGGACCAGAGCTGTACAGAGAGGAAAGAGAATATGATGCCTGGAGCTGAGCCTGGCCAGCGGGGAAGTGAGCGCATGCTCCCATCCAGGGTCCTTCCAGTGACTCTCCTACTGGGCAAGGAGCTGGTCTGTGAAGCTCTGTCTATCCCTCTATTTGGCAGCCAGATCAGCAGCCGTCTGGGCTGTGCTTAGCTTCAGAGGGGCTTCCTGGATGAGAGAGAAGTGCAACTGAAAACTGGTGTGCTGGACTCCAAGGAGCCAGGCTGTGCTTCCTCCGACCAGTGAGCCTGCACAGGCCATTCAGCCTTGCCTCAACCTCTTCATTTATAACAGGGGACCATAGTTGACGATGCTCTGTGCAGTGATGTAGGCTGATGCATGGAAAGGCTATTTGACCAATGAGAAGACAGACACTATGAGAAGTTAGGCCTCTCTGTGAAGCCTAGACCCCGTGCCCTTAGCCAGGCTGCATCTCTCCCTCTGCCCCCACTGGGATGTCCTGCACCTTGCCCGATAAAGGGACAGCTGGAGTGCACACTGCCTTAGGGGAGGAGGCACATTCCTGTCCACATCTCTCTTGACCCTCACTAGTCCCTGGAGTAGCTGGAAGGAGTCAGTGTTCATAGATGAGATGCCCGGGGCTCAGAGAGGGCTGTACTGTACCTGGGGCTGCACAGCTGCTTTACTGTGTTGGTTCAAAAATAGGACAGCCAGGGTCAGTGTGTGGGGTCAGCTGCCAGGCTTTAGAGGCAGCTGGGGTGGGGTGACCCCACACGGAAACTGGGCCAGTTCTGCCCTTGTGCTTGATTCTGGGCATCTGCGGCAGCTCTGGGGCTGGCAGGGTTGGGCCAGGCCATTGGCACTGAGTGGCTGGAGCAGACTCAGATCAAGCTGATTAATTTATCCAGGCCCCTGGCAGGAAGCAGACAGGGAGCAGCTGGCAGGCGCTTTGGTGTTCCATTAATTGTGACAATGACTTTAACCCCAGATGTGGCACGGCGGACAACAGCGTGGGGTGCGGGGCAGCCAGCGTAAACTCTCCTAGGTGAGGCTGCACTCCCAGGGGCCCCGTGGGTGAGGACCTCGCCTCCCATCCCCCACTGGTTCTGCAGGCATGCGGGCAGGCTGGGACTTGCTGGCAGGCCAGCAGCACATCCGTGCCCCATTCACCGAGCTCAGCACTCTGCGGGCATTTTCTCTTGTCCTCTCCAGCCTTGTGGAGATGGGCCTGTCTGGGGATGCCAGGCTGGAGGCCACATGGATGGTGGGGATGAGGCCAGATGGAAGCATTTGTGACAGAGAGGATTGGGGACACTCAGAATCCCTGCTGTCGCACTCATGGAGCAGGCTCAATCCTGCAGACTCTTGGATATCGGGAGGGAGGGTCGTCAAGTCCCTCACCCATCCTTAATCCTCCAGAGCAGAGAGAAAATATAGATCCAGACAGGGCCAAGTGCCCTTAGCTCTGGCAATTCTTTGGGGTCCTCTGGACTCAGCCCAGTGTCTCTGCCCGGCCAAGGTCTAGTGGCAGTGTGGATGAGTGAGCTGGGGCTCCTCCCTCCCGGTTCCTGCATGAGGTCGCTGCCTCACCCTGGATGTTGCTACCAAGCGGCACATCAGGAGGGCTCAGATGTGCATTTACCCTCTGCATTCTTGTTCTCTCAGACCCTTATTCTCTACCACCTGCTGGAGGGCCAGGGCTACACTTGGTGGACAGGGAGTATTTCTGGTGGTGATGGTAGGTGGTGGTGAGGGCGATGGAGGTGGCGGATGTGGTACTAAGGATGGGGACAGAATCCAGGTCCTCAAGCGTGCAGAACAAGAGCCCCAGCTCCAGGTCTCTTATGTAGTAAACCACATATAATATAAAATTTACCAACATGGCCGTGCAGTTCAATGGCATACACATTCATTATTGTCCGTGATGGTCACACCATCCACTTCAGCCATCTCCAGAATGCTTTTCATCTTTGCAGCCAAATTCTGTATCCACCAACAGTAACACCCAACCCTCCCCTCCAGAAGCTCCTGGCCAGCACCCTTCTGTTTCCGGTCTGTGCAGCTTGGCTGAGCGAGGGGCCTGATGTAGGTGGGATGGGATGAACTAGCATCATTCCCCTTGTTTGGGATATCTTCAAGGCTCACTCATGGAGCTCAGAGCTGACTCAGTGGGTAAGAGTGCTTGCTGTATAAGGCTGAGGACTTGAGTTTGAATCCTGAGCACCCACATAAAAATCCAGGTGTGGTTACACGTGTACCTGAAACTACAATACTGGGACAAGGGCCAGAGACTGAGAATGACTGGGGCTCACAAGCCACCAGCCTCACTGGTGAGATGGAGAACATCATAGAACAGTTAAAGAGAAGACCTGTCTTCCTCTGATCTGTATGTGCACGTGGGAGAACACACACACACACACACACACACACACACAGAAACTCACCCATGTCTAGCATGTATCAAGTCCATTCCTTTTTAAGACTGAATACTATTCCACTGTGTGCATATGCCGTCTGTCTGTCTATCCATCTGTTGGTAGGCACATGGGTTGCTTCCATTTTTCAGGTACTTGGGGTTTTTACATGTTCGTGGTACTGGGGCTCAGACCCAGGGTTTGCCACATGCAGGGCAAACCCTGTACCCCTGAGCAGCACACCCTGCTGCTCATGCCCGCCATGAGCATGAGTACACAGATGCCTTGTCAAGACCCCGCTTTCCCTTCTCTGGAGTGTCCACTCGGAATCACTAGGTCGTGTGATAATTCCGTCTTGATTTTTGAGGACCCGACATTCCGCTTTCCATGGTGACTGTGCATCCCGCATCCCGCATCCTGCATCCCGCCCGCGACTTGTGAGGCCCCTGTGCCCTTCGCACCGTCCCAGGCACTCGTTCTTTTCTGTTTGAGCATCTAACGGACGTGGCGTGGGCTCTCACAGTGGGTTTGATTTGTATTTCCCCAGTGGGGAGCGATGTCGACTGTCTTTTCTTGTGTTGTTTGGCCATCTATGTGTCTTCTTTAGAAAAATGCCCAAGTCCTCTGCTCATCTTTTAACTGGGCTGTTAGTTTTCTGTTGGTGGGTTGTAGTTCTTCCTTTAATCTAGATATCGATGCCCCACCTGATACGCGGTTGGTAGATTTCCTTCCACTTCCAGCTCTTTCTTTCAGCTCTTGGAGACTGCCGGTTTACTTCTCTTATAGTCCAGAGCTCTATAGAAGCAGTCAGTCTTAACTTTTCCCATACTCTCCTGGCTTGAGTGGAGTCGAGGCCAACCCTTGAGTCCCCTGCCTTGGGTGGAAGGGACAGAGGACCCACAAGAACAGTAAGGCAAGGGCTAGGGCTGTAGCTCAGTTGGTAGAGTACTTGCTTAGTATGCATGAAACCCTGAATTCTAGCCTCAGCACTCCATAAACCAGACAGGCCTGTAATCCCAGCACCCAGGTGGTAGAACAGGAGGAACAGAAATTCAAGGTTGTCTTTGACTATATAATGAGTTTGAAGCCACCCTGGGCTACCCTGTCCCAAACAACCAAACAGTCAGCAAAGCAGATGGAATAGTCAGACAGTCAATCAACAAGCAGCTAAGCAGATCAGGCTGATGAAGGATTTGAGGTGGGGTGCAACCCAATGCACTGCTTCCTGTACTGGAGCTATCCTTCTAGCAACTTAACAGGAAACTTGGACTTGCCTGCTTCTCCAAGCAAATCCCCTCATCCTGGGAATGATGGCAAAAGCCATGTAAAAACAGAGGTCAGAGCCTGGGCAGCAGATAGGCCTGACTCCACGTGGGCTCCAGTTCACTGCCCACCGAGAGAGAAGCCCTCTCTTGTATTTTCTCTGGGCACTTGTCTTGAGGGTTGGCAGGAGAGGACAAGACTCAGTGTCTGCCTTAGTGAACTGTGTTCTCTCTCTGCTGCAGTGGGATTCCATCAACGAGGTGGACGAGTCCTTCCGGCCCATCCACACGTACCAGGTGTGTAACGTCATGAGCCCCAACCAGAACAACTGGCTGCGTACCAGCTGGGTGCCCCGGGACGGTGCCCGGCGTGTCTACGCTGAGATCAAGTTCACCCTCCGTGACTGCAACAGCATGCCTGGCGTGCTGGGCACCTGCAAGGAGACCTTCAACCTCTACTACCTGGAGTCGGACCGGGACCTCGGTGCCAGCACACAGGAAAGCCAGTTCCTCAAGATTGACACAATCGCGGCCGACGAGAGCTTCACGGGTGCAGACCTGGGCGTACGGAGGCTCAAGCTGAACACAGAGGTGCGTGGTGTGGGCCCGCTCAGCAAGCGAGGCTTCTACCTAGCTTTCCAGGACATCGGCGCCTGCCTCGCCATCCTCTCCCTCCGCATCTACTACAAGAAGTGCCCCGCTATGGTGCGCAACCTGGCAGCCTTCTCGGAGGCAGTGACTGGGGCCGACTCATCCTCACTGGTGGAGGTGAGAGGCCAGTGTGTGAGGCACTCGGAGGAGCGTGACACCCCCAAGATGTACTGCAGTGCCGAGGGCGAGTGGCTGGTGCCCATCGGCAAGTGCGTGTGCAGTGCTGGCTATGAGGAACGGCGGGATGCCTGTATGGGTGAGTGGGTCGCGAGGCTGGCCGGGTGGGTGGGCAGGGCTGGCTCCATCTGGGCCGGGCTGCTGGTGTGGGCTATGTCATCACCAACCATCCAGGTCAATGTCAGCAGATACACAGGGTATCTGTGTGCATGGGGGAGGGCAAGGGAGCAGCCAAGTGGTCCTCCCGGGGGACATTATCAAGGGGCACCCCCAGGGGCGCCTGCACGATGGTGTGCTGTGGAGCATTTACCCGAGTTAGGGAATGATACTGCACAGTAACTTGTACACTTTGCTCAAGGTGTTTCACATGTGTTAACTCGTTCAGTACTCTCGTCACCACTTTATAAAGAAGCTAGTATCCTGGTTTTGAAGGTGCACACGATGAAGCATAGGGAGACAGATCAACTTGCCCAAGGCCACACAGCAAGGCATCGGCAAAGCTAGGCCACCTAGGAGTCTGCACTGGTCTGTCACCGTCCCGGACCCAAGCCGGCTGTATTTGGGGGAACTTGCCCAGGGTCCTGTGGGGGGCGGCAGAGCACCTAGGTGTTCTGAAACTAGAAGCAGTCAGTAGTGGAAACCCAGGCTGTGTGCTTGTGTAAACGTGTCGTCTGTGGCCTCTGTGTGGGGCCCTGCAGCCTGGCATGCCGAGAGCAAGCTGGGGGAGCTCTGCAGGCAGCAGCTGGTGCCCCAGCTGGTGCCGGGCTCGGCCTGGTTTCCCCCTGCCCTTCTGGGATCCCTCAGGGGCTGGACACATGGCCACTCTGCCATCAGGGCACAGTGAAGTCTGGCTGTGAAGCTGATTCCCTGGCTGTAGAGGGGCTGGGGAGGGATCTTCCTGTGCAGGGGTCTTAGAGGCTGGAACCTGTCCCCAGGCACCCTGTGGAGGCTGGCACTGGGCTTGTCAGCCTCCACCACAGTAGGCTTTTACTTCGACCTTGCAGTCCTGGGGCTGCAGTTGGGATGTGACCTCTAGTCCCTTTAGCACCCCCCCCCCCGCCCTTAGAAGACAGGAAAGGTCCCTTGGTGCGATGAGCATGCAGGTATGGGCTGAGTACCTTAGATGATACTTAGGTCCTGGCCATGGAAGGCGTCTGGCCCAGAGATCTCTGGGTCGGGCTGTCCCTCTGCAACCTCTTCCTGTTCCCCCCCCCCGCTGAGGTTCAGAGCCTTTCTTAACCCTCCCTTCTTGCCCTCAACTGTCACATCTTTAGATGTTCTCACCCTCAACTGCGACACGCCTTCTAGGGTGTCCACCTGTCAGTGTCGAAGCTGACAGCCACTCACACTCCATGTGTGTGGCTCCCTTGTGACCTGACAACCCTAGCCACCACCCAGCTGCCTTTGGAGCCCGTTCCTCCCTAGGCTGCTCACTGGCCCACTGAGGAACGCAGGTATCATATCTCACGATCAGAGAAACAGTACAGGTAGAGGAGGCGTCCCCTTCTCAGCCCTGTGCTGGTGGAAGGTGGCTTTGGGACTCGGAGTCAGGTCTGTGTTGCTCTAACCAGGATGTGAAAGTTTAACCTGGCCCTGCCTGCCCCCAGGATCGGCGTCTTTCCCTGCAGGATGGACCCCACATTTGGACTGGGAGAAGCTGTGCCTCAGTGGCAGCTTTTCCAGTATATCCATAGCACTAGGTCAGTTACTCAAACATTGAGGACTTGTGTGTCTGGGCATGGGGCTCCAGGCAGGAGAGGCCCTGCCTCTGGGGAGTTCATGAGTTCTTGTTTTTATAACAGCCCCCAGTAAGGCATCATACCCACAGTTTGCACATGGGACAAACTGAGGCCTCATGTTAAACAGTACAGTGGGTCTGCTCCTAGGCTGCCTCTCTCTCTGTCCACGGAGCCCTCCTGTCACATTCTGGTGGCTAGTGACAGGTACCTTAATGACCAGGCAGGCTGGCCGGTGACACCCACTCAGGGCAGTTGTGTCTTCCAGCTGCAGACGCAACCAGCAAGTGCAGCTAAGCCAGTTGGTCTCACGTGCACCAGGACACACTGGGCTGCAGGAGGGATCTGGAAACGCCTTTTGGCAGAGGTGGGAAATAGGACGGGTGAAACTCTTGGTCGGAATTCCTCTGTGGCTGGGAAAGGCCAAGGCCAAGCCCACTGCCTGCTGCCACCTGCCCTTTAATAAAAAATAACAAAGACACGCAAGGCGGCTTAGGGAACTGCCACATGTTTTGAGTTTTACATTTAAATCATAATACAGCATAATTATGCTAGTTGCAAGATAATTACAGGTTTTATAAAAAATATCAGTTCACAGTGCATTGCAGGCTGAGAGATGGGGACGGGCTGCGGGTTTGGAGTGGCACGTACAGGGACATTCCTCAGCCCTGCTAGTGGCGTCTGTGATGCCCTTGTCACCCCATTTGGAAGAAGCAGCACATGTACCAAACGGGCCTTCAAGGAAGGTGCCAGGCCGGCAGCCCGGTGGGTCCCCGTCCCTCAGCCCCTCCTCTGGGAGAGGACAGATGGGACCACGCAGGAGCCGGGAGTGGCCTGAAGCCTTTCTGGCTGCTTGGGATAGCCTCACAAACCTCTGCTGTCTCTGGGGTCCTCCATACTGTAGGTATCTGTAGACAGTCTAAGAGCCTCTCACTCCCCGCTGGGCCATTCTAAGCAAACAGAAAGGCTAGGAGAGAGGTCCTGCCTAACCAGCCTTGAGTCCCCTTCCATCCCGTGAAAACAAAAGGATCTGGAGTCTTGAGATCTGAGATCTTTATCAGTGCTGGGCGCTGCACAGCCTTCCTCATCCCACCACCCGGGCTTACTGATAGTCTCTCCCAGAAGGTGGGTGGTAACCCCAAGTTCTACATCTGAGTCTGTAAACTCCAGAAAGGCAAAGTCAGGTCACCCGGCTTTTCAGAGGCCTGGCCAAGGTTGCTCTTAGGCCTCAGAGACCTATGGAAAGATGTCAGAGCTACATAAAGCTCGGCCAGTTTACCAGGAAGAGATGGAGGCCCAGAGAGGTAAAGTGACTGACCTAGGGACACACAGCAAGCTCTGAGTTCCAGACACAGTGACCTCCCTAGTCACTCACCTGCACTCTTCCCCTCTACCAACTCCCCTAGCAAGATGTGGAGTCTCAGAACATCACCGCCAGAGTGATAAGGAGAGCTGAAGCCCAGCAGTCCTAGCTGCCATCCTTCCCGTCACCTGGACTCAGAATGTAAATCACCCTCGGGGGCCCTAATCATCTTTCTATAAATATCAGAGGCTCATTCGGAGGCGAGTGGGAACAACGAGCTCCTTTGCCTTCCTGCCTGTGTTTAAAATCTGATTTAGAATTAATTTCCTTTGGTCGTCCACAGGCGGACACCTTATTTGTCAAACCTCAGGCTTCATGCGGAGGAGCAAAGAGGTGGCCGAGACCGCGGGCAGCTGCCAGCCTGACAGGCGGCCCAGGCAAGGTGCCCTCGGCAGGCCAGTGGCCCCTCCTGGCCCACAGCCTGCAGCTCTGGCCCTCAAATACTCCGGAAGCACCCTGGGTCACCGGGCAGGGCCAGGCCCTGGCCTGGAGCGCCTCCATCTGTCCCAGCCACTAATTCCCAGCCCAGCCTCCAGGATTCAAGGCTCCCTGAGGCCTGGTGATTAGTATTCTTATTAAAGATGATTTTATTTTCACCGCGTGGATTAATCTGGCCTTGACACGTGATAGCCATATGGGTATTTGCGGAGCAGGAGGGAACTGCCTACTGGGGAATGCCACCTCTGAGCTCAGTGGTCCGAGGAGAGCTGGATCGGGGCCAGGCTGGACGGTCCCCACCTGGCTTTGTGTCGCCCCTGGGCTGGTAACTCGGGCAAAGTGCTGAGACCCTCTGAGGCTGTTTCCTTTTCTGCCAAGAGGTTCTGTAGGCTGTAAGTATGTCACAGTGACAGAGTACGCCTGAGCTTCTGCGGGGTCCTGGGTTCAATCCTCAGCACAGAGAGAGAGAGAGGAGAGAAAGAGAGAAAAGAGAACAGTACCAGTTATATCCCAATTAGAGCAACCAGTGCCAGGCACCTCCAGATGCCAAGTCCCGAAACCACTCCTGTGGCCCTCACTACAGCTCAAGAGAGCACTACTGCCATCCCCATTTGACAGATGAGGAAACTGAGATCCAGTAATGTGTCCAGTGTCACTTAGCCCAAGTGAAGGGTTAGGCCAGAAAGAGACCCAGTCACTCCCCAGTGTCCCCTTAGCTGCTAAGGACTGGATGAGCTGCTGACTGTCAGGGACCTGTGATGACTGTCGCATGGCTGTCACTTTGTGCTGCCTTAGTGCCATGCCAACATGCCCCTGTAGGCTTACTTGTCTCTCTGTCCCTTGGACAGACCAGCTCTAAAAGCTCTCTACACAGAACCAGCTCTTCTGCTCCAAGTCTCTAGGGGAAGGGACAGGGGGCTGGATGATGGGTGGAGGAGGAACAGCACCCCACATGGCTCTGGAGATTCCAGCAGACTGTCATCACAGGGAGTCACCTTTGTTCATCACACCCGCAGGTCCAGCAAGGTGCTAAGGACTTAGATGCCAAGTCTCTACTGACTGAACTGCCTTACCAGCTCCTAGCCCCACAAGGAGCCTGGGCCCTGGCTGCACCACACACAGGCCTCTGTACCTGAGCCCAAACGCAACCAGACCTAAACCTTCTTAGTCTCTTAGAATGGAGCTGGTACCTCAAAACAGGGGCATAGTCTCCCCCAACCTCCCAACTGCTGAGTGCCTTCCAGTCCAGCAATGCTTCTCGTCTGAAGATGCTAACAGCAGGTCTTCATTTCCCCCAGCTCTTGGTTTTCTCACAAGTCTATAGAGTCTTAGAAATTAGCCTGGTTTTAGCTAGTGTAATAAAGAGATTCGATCGACACCCAGAGACACGGTGCTCTGAAATGACATTTTTAAATAAGACTCCTCAGGGGGACTGGCTTTTCTAGAATGGGATTTAGTGTAGAGTGAATCCCAATGAGCCTACTGACCCTGTGACCAAGGACTTAAGCCCTGACAACAGAGCTGGGCATAGCCTGGCTGGGTGGTTCTGGGTCCTTCTCCTGAACCCTCCCTGGGTCACAGAGCATCTGGTCTAGGTCCTGTGCTGGAGGCTTTGAGGAACAAACCAATCCTGACCTTGCTCATAAGGATCTGCCTGCAAAGACCTCCCGGTCCAGGAGAGTCAGACACACATCAATAGGGACAACCCCACTCCTGTCCAAGTGAGGAGGCTGAGTGTGGATGGGAGATCTAGGGATGGGCATGGTCTCTTCTATGTGCTCTGTGAAGGTGGCCTGCAAGGCTGTCACCAGTGGACAGTTGGAATGGATCCCGAAAGAGGGGTTCAGCAGATGTGTAAGGGAGAAAAGGCCTCCTGGGAAGAAGGTCCAGCATGTGCAAAAGCTCTGAGGCCTGCAGCATGTAAGGAATGGCCAGGGTTTCAGTCCAGCCTGAGCATGGGAGGCCGAGGTAGACTTTGGTCTGATGGAAAGGCTGTGGATGTCAGGTTTTATTCAGAGCTTCACGGGGCTGAGCGGGCAGGCAGTGCCAGCAGGGGGCAGAGTTAAGATCCCCTCAACCTGGCTGACCTGCTCTTGCCTTCAGAGCTCAGATGTCCCCTCCTCCTAGGGAAGGGGGCCCCAGCCACTGTTCTCCGTGACTCCCTCGCCCTCCCTTCTTCCTGACCGTGATCGGGTCTCTGTTTGCTCTGTGCTCCTGGTCCAACGTGTCAGCCCCGGATGGCGGGGTGTGCATCTCCATTTAGGACAGGGTCCTGCTGCTAAGCGATCTGACCGGCAGCTGGGTGTGGGAAGGCAGGCGGGCTGGAGGCTGCCACTGTTGTTAGGTGACAGGTGAGGCAGATGGCGGCTGCCGCAGCAGAAAGAGTCAAACAGGAGACAAGGCCCTGTCCCAAGGGCGGCAGGTCTTAGAGGGATACAGCCATATTTTCTTTCTTTTAACCAAGGAGCTTGCGAAGCAGAGAATACCAGGCCCCAGCCAGGGACAGTGCTGACTCGGGGTCCACAGTGGGGCCAGGAAGCTGGCTGTTAGGCGGAGGCTCCCTGTCTGACCAGATCTGGGCCCGGGGCCTCGTGTGAGTCTCTCCTCACCGCCTCTGTTCCTTCTCTTCATCTTGTATGCCACCCAGGTTGCACCCACTATTTTGACCCCACTTTGATTCTCAGTTGCTTGGCCCCTGTCCCTCCCAGTGTCCCACGTGGGACAGACTCTGAGGCTGAAGAGGGTAGGTGGAGTTTCACGGTGCCAGCTTTGAGGTCCTAGCCCAGCTCTGCCCCTGGTATGCTGTGTGAGCCTGTGGAAGTCACTCGTCCTCTCCGTGTGCTGTCCCTCCATCTGTGAGTGGGCTTGCAGCATGGCACTACAGATTGGCAGCTGTGCCCCTCCAGGACCCCCACCGGGACGCCCAGGGTGAGGCCCACTCCAGGGTCTTCCCCCACAACTGCTTTCTCCTCCGCAGCCTGTGAACTGGGCTTCTACAAGTCAGCCCCTGGAGACCAGCTGTGTGCCCGATGTCCACCCCACAGCCATTCTGCATCACCTGCTGCCCAGGCCTGCCGTTGTGACCTCAGTTATTACCGCGCAGCCCTGGACCCACCATCCGCAGCCTGTACCCGTGAGTACTCCCTGGCCACAGCTCCCCTTCTAGGACCCAAGGTGTCTGTCTGTGGATGGAGTAAGGACAGTTTGGGGTGGGGGCTCTGACTCTTCAGCACTGACCTTTCTGAAGTCTTGTTATGGTCCCCTGCCATCTCTCTAGGGACATCTCTCTATCCTTCCCTCAGTCTCTCTCTTCTCTGGAAGGAACACTCAAACTGGGCTGCTGTGTTCCTTGGCACAGAGTGACTTTGGTCATCTTCTGACCTGGCAGCGATGCCAATGTCCTGGGGCTGGGTGAGCAGGCCTCACTGTTCACTTAAGAGCACCCTTAGGTGAGAGTCAGAGCAGCGTCCCCTCCCCCATCATCCTAGACAAGACAGCAGGAGCTGTGAGTGCTGGAGGCTGTGTGCGTGTGTGCGTGTGTGTGTGCGTGCGTGTGTGTGTGTGCGTGTGTTGCCAGCTGCTCCCACAGATGCTGTTTTCATGCCTATGTATGAGTGTGCAGCGGGCCACTTGTGCTTATTTGCATGAAGGATTTTCAGGTAGGTGAGTGTAAGACATGGGACACCCGAAGGACTTCTGAGCTTGAACAAACATATTGTATGAGCTCAGCGTGTCCACACCTGCAGATGCGCCTGTGCCTAGAGTGGGTGTGGTTGTATGCGCTCGTGCCCTGTGACCCCTGGGGGACTCTGAAGGACATGGGGCTGTCTTGGCCTCGCCTCCACCCAGCTTCAGGACTGTTCATCCTCCTCCACCCTGGGGCGCACTCACCAACTCCCACAGCTTCAAACCCTCATCCCTTGCCTCTCTCCACCACCACCCAGCCCCAGGCTCCCTGTACAGGCAGCCCGGGGCTTGAGTGCGCTCACACCCACAGGTGCCCTGGGTACACACGTGCCACCCTAAGGCCGTGAGGCTGGACTCCTAGTGTCCTGAATCTGCAGCTTCTCTGCAGACTGCAAGAGCCCAGTGTTCTGAGGGCGCACTTCTGGTCTCGAGATTCCCAGAGTGGCCTTCTGAGCCCTGGGGTCTGACCCTTAACTCCCCAGCTCAACCCCTGTGGAGGTCTACACAGCCCACCTAAGAGGCTCCCTGTCCCTCTCTCCAGACTCTGTGCTGCTCAGCCTAGGGCCCACGTGCCAGGGCTGCATGGTGCCCACAGCCTGGTGGATACATGGCAGACTTCCCGGGTCACTCTTTGTTCTAGGGCATATGCACGGTGGTCTTTCGCATTAGCACAACACAGAGTTCTGGAGATGGAGGCAGGGTGGGTATGATATGATCAGGCATTCTAGCACAGCATGGCTGCTGTGGGTCCCTCCAGCTCCGGATGGGAATTGTGGGAAATACATCCTGTGGTCCTCCGGTGTGGGGCCTTGTGCCCCTGTCTCAGATGCCCTGGGAACTTCTGATAGACAGAGGAGATGTGACCTCTTAGTTAAGGGGCCACAGATATGATGGGGAGCCGGGCCCACACCACCCCCACCCGCCACCCTCTGCCCCCAGGGCCACCCTCGGCACCCGTGAACCTGATCTCCAGCGTGAACGGTACGTCTGTGAGTCTGGAATGGGCCCCTCCCCTGGACCCAGGTGGCCGCAGTGACATCACCTACAACGCTGTGTGCCGCCGCTGTCCCTGGGCCCTGAGCCGCTGCGAGGCGTGTGGGAGTGGAACCCGCTTTGTGCCGCAGCAGACAAGCCTAGCACAGGCTAGCCTGCTGGTGGCCAACCTGCTGGCCCACATGAACTACTCCTTCTGGATTGAGGCAGTCAATGGCGTGTCCAACCTGAGCCCGGAGCCACGCAGCGCAGCTGTGGTCAACATCACCACGAACCAGGCAGGTAGGCGGAGCCGCCCCAGGGCCCCTAACTGCCCAGATCTGGCTGCAGACAGCCTTTCCACTAGAACCCAAGGAGAGGCTCTTTGTGCCCAGAGGAAAGCAGAACACATCTAGTTAGTGACTGGAACCCGGAAAGCACAGCTCCCCTATGACGGGTCATAAGACTGGGTTCTAGATCTTTCCATGTCTGTTTCTCTGATTCATTCGTGGTACACAGGAATAACAACACTTGCCTACATAGTGTGTGAGAATGGAGGGACTGCTCAGCGCAGCG
Source organism: Eospalax fontanierii (assembly GCA_035773235.1). Taxonomy (NCBI): domain Eukaryota; kingdom Metazoa; phylum Chordata; class Mammalia; order Rodentia; family Spalacidae; genus Eospalax; species Eospalax fontanierii. The sequence continues at coordinate 15,938,778 of CM069553.1, forward strand.
GCTGCCCACGGTCCCTGATCATAGCTGTTTTCAGAAGCAGCTGTCACCAGGGTCTCGCAGCCCAGGCTAACCCTGAACTCATAGATAGCCTCCCAGTGTCTGTACACACCCAGTTTATACAGTGCTGAGTCACACCCCGGGCTCTGTGCATGCCAGGCAAGCTCTGAACTACATTCCCAGCACTGTGCCCGGCCCCGGGTATCACCATTTTAATGCCCATTTCCAGAGCTTCACTGGTGCCCTGAGTGGGTTTGACCATATTGGGACAAGGACTGTTTGCCTATTTCTGGCGAGTTGGGGTGAGTTCAACCCCTGAAGGCTTTTTCTTTCCAAATTCTGGCCTGTCAGAATTGGCCAGGCAGCAGCTTGACCTAAGAGCCATGGGAGGCAGCTTCCCGTGAACAGTCACCCTAGAACATTCCCAGGATCCTGGCACTCTTCCCCACCACGCCCTAGCACACAGCCTGGCTCAGAAAGATACCCTTTGTCACCATGTAGAAAGCATAGGTAAAGACTCAAATCCAGGGCCCATCTCTGATGACCTAGTGACGTCTGTCCAGAAGATACCCCCTTGTCGCCTTGCCCTTCCATCCCGCAGTGTTCAGGAATAGCAGACCTGTGCCAGAAGCTCAGAGCCTCCACCTGTCCCCAGGGCCTCAAAGGCAGGTGGCTGACCGGGTCGGGTAGGGGATGAGAGAAACCAGCTGCCCAGATGCCCCTCCTCAGGAGAAGAAATACGGACACACACACCAGATCCCACACGCTTGTTCCTGCCGACAGGTCTTCCCTCCCCAAAGGCTCTCGGGGCAGAGCTATCTCAGCGGCACCTTCCGTCTTCCCGCTTCTGCACCCTGGCCCCGTACCAGGCGCCTCTTCCTGTTCTGTCCCCTGCTCTCCACCTGCCAGCCCTGGTCTCCTCGGAGCAGCCTGCAGAGGCCGGAGGACCCCAGCAGGACCCAGCCCCTCCCTCTCCTTGTGCCACGGGGCCCTCTCTGCTGGATTATCTTATTCTAGCCTCAGATCTGGAGTCCCAGCTTCAGACAGATAGCTCCCTTCACAGACCTGTCTCCAGGATCCATCAGAACCCCTGCTCCTCCTCGAACCCCCATTTTAGACTGTGGCACCACTGTTCACTGGACCATTGAGGACCCAACCCGATCTTTGACCCGTACATGCCACCTCCTGACTCTCCCAGGTCTCGCAGTCTTCCTGCACAGGGACTTCCTCCACCCTTGTCCTCTCTCCTGGGACCACCCAGCAGCCTACTCCGCCAAGCCATGGATGTTCTGGGCGTGTATCCCAAGTGGGCCTTGAAAAGAGAGATGTCAGGCTGCACATAACCCTCAAGGGCTTGAGCTAGGCATCTTTGCAAGTCAGACTTCTCAGGGTGTCCACGACCCACTAGGCTTGGATCCTTCTGTCTTCTTGCCCTGCCCTCTGCCCTGGCCCATGCCTTGCAGCCCCACTGCCTCTGGTCCCTCTCCGTGAACTAGAAGCCCTTCCTGCCAGTTCCTTGGCCTCGCTCCCCCTGAGGGATGGACAGGCCCTCCCCTCTAGGCCCTGTTGTTCTCTGATTGGCTCCTTCAGTCCTCAGCACTGCTGTTCCCCACTTGGGGCCCACTCTGAGTGTGGCAGAGCAGGGACCCAGCTCCCTCAGCCCCTGTACAAGCTTCTCTTCCTCCTGGCTCTGAGGTAGACGGCCAGTCCCTGGAGGGCCATCCTGGTCACCACCGTTTCCCAGGTGCTAGCCCCATGCCTCCCTGTGTCAGTCACTCAGGACATCCTGGAGGCAAAGGTGCAGAAGCTCGTAGCCCTGAGATGAGGTCCTCCTCTCCATCCATGGCCCTAAGACCTTCATCTGTTTCCCATCACATCTCCCTGAGCTTTCTGAGCTCTAACTGGCTCCCACACAGCCTCACCCACACCTGCCTGTGAGCTCAGGCTGCTCTGCCCCATTCCGGAGGACACCCCATGGCCCTCACTTCCAGGAGACACTCCCCTAATCCTCACCCATCCTTGACAAGGGGTGCACACCAGTTTCCTGTTACCAGTGAGGAGCCTGAGGCCCAGACACCACAAGTGACTTAGCCAGAGGCCTGGCTGATGGGACGCGACTCCAGCCCTGGTCCTTCCTCAGGCCTACCTGAAGCACCTGCCTCACCTAGGCATCTGCCAGGGGTGGAAGTCCTAGGGCCCACTAGGAAGCCTGGCTAAGTGGAGCCAGTTACCCATCCTAGCCCAGAGCCAAATTGTGCTTTTGTGCTGGACCCAGAAAATGACCCAGGAGGCAGCCAGTGCCCTGACAGGAGGCTGTTGACTGTCCTAGAACAGAAGCAGGGAGGGTCGGCAGACAGCCAGGGGGTCACTGCAGGGCCTGAGAATGACCTATACTTAGTCTAACGGGTAGCTGCCATTCTAGCCCCGTCCCAGGTGGTGGTGATCCGGCAGGAGCGGGCAGAGCAGACCAGCGTGTCACTGCTGTGGCAGGAGCCCGAGCAGCCCAACGGCATCATCCTGGAATACGAGATCAAATACTATGAGAAGGTTCGAGAAGATACCGGAAGGTGGGCGGACAGGGACTTCGCAGGTAGGGCCCGTGGCCTCACTGACTTCCCCTCACCTGGGCAGGACAAGGAGATGCAGAGCTATTCCACCCTCAAGGCCGTCACCACCCGCGCCACTGTGTCTGGCCTCAAACCGGGCACACGCTACGTGTTCCAGGTCCGAGCCCGCACCTCGGCAGGCTGTGGCCGCTTCAGCCAGGCCGTGGAGGTGGAGACTGGGAAACCCCGTGAGTGCAAGGAGCGGGAGGGCAGACCGGGAGCCTGTCACCATGCTGGGCTGAGCCCGCTAGAACCCTGTTGTCAGCACCTCACCAAGGTGGGAAACCGAGGCTCAGAGAACAAGAGGCACTTGCCAAAAGCCACAGAGCTAGTGGAAGCTCCATCACCTGCAGGTCTCTCCTGAGACCTCCGTGACATCCCTGCCAGCAGGTAACCTGTGGGTGTCCCAAGGACATCTCTCAGAGGCTGGTGCTCTCTGTAAACCCTAGGAGTCCCTCATGTAGATTCTGGGACCTAGAGTTTCCTCATCACCTGGGGCCTTGTCAGAAATACCTGTTCCCAGGCCTGGTACCCTGAATCAGAAACTGAGAACAGGCCCAGCAGTTGGGGTTTGCACAATCCCCCTGGGCAACTACATGGGAGCCACTGACTTGGAGGCTGATCTCTTTGCCCATCCTAGGCTCTAGCTAGCTGGGGTCTCCTACATTCAGGGAGGAGAGAATGCCCATCCCCTGGCACCTCAGTACTCACAGGTCACCTTAAGACAGAAGGTGGCAGTCCTGCCCCTCACCTCATTTACTGTGGCTTCAGGTAAGTTGCCAAAGTTCTCTGAGCCTCAGATAGGCTGTGCATAACGCCAGCTCCCACCGAGCAGGGCTGAGGAGGGGTCTGCGGAGGCTTGTACATTTATCTCTCACCACAATTCTGGTGCTGCAAGAGTGACAGGCAGCCCAGGTGGTTTTCAGCTCTTCCCTGACTCAGAGAGGGAAGTTACCCTCCTGGCATGCACAGCTTGCATGGTCCCTAGCAGCAGCGGGAAGCTGGGTGTCCTGGCTGCAAGGACTCACAGGGAAGCTTAGTGCAGGGTGGGCTGGGAACAGAGGGCTGGCTGGTGGCAGAAGAGGGCCTGGCCTGCCCGCAGGGCCTCGCTATGACACGCGGACCATCGTCTGGATCTGCCTGACGCTCATCACGGGCCTGGTCATACTCCTCCTTCTGCTTATCTGTAAGAAGAGGTAGGTGCTCCTTCACCGCACTCCCGAGCTCCATGGCCCCAGCCTGCCCCAGCCCCACTGAGCCGGTGTCCGCCATGCACCTGGGCAAGCGTACTTGTAAATGCATTAGCTCATCTTACCTCAGTGAGGTAGAGAGTCTACTGAATACCTTGGGAACCTGCCAGGGTCACACAGCTGTTGGGATGTGCACCCAGGCCTTCAAACCAGAAATCATAGTCTTATTCTGTCTCCCCTCGCTCCCAAGTTGTTCTTGAGGAAGGTGGTGGAGTGGTGCTGAGTATAGGCTTGGGATCCCCAGACTGTGAGAACAGGAAGGACCATCCCACAGATGGATCAGCCCAGGTCAAGGAAGGGAAATGGTTTGCTAGGGTGGCCAAAAAAGTCTGGCATGGTCTATGCATCAGGCTCTGTGTAAGGGTCCCCTGCACTGGGGAACTTTGGAGGTTAGAACTGCTCTGTTGGGCTATCACCGACAGCTGGGCTGTGAGCTGGAGGGCAGGGACCCTCCCATACAGCTAACCTGCTGGGGAAGGAGAGAATGGGAGAGGCACCAAGACTCATCTTCTGAATGGGGTCCAGGATGGTCTGGTCTCAGCAGAGCCATGACTGTCTCCTCCAGGCACTGTGGCTACAGCAAGGCTTTCCAGGATTCGGACGAGGAGAAGATGCATTACCAGAACGGGCAGGGTGAGTGCATGGCCCGGTGTAGAGCTGGAGGATCCAGGTGCCCACAGAAAGGCCAGAGGTCAAGGCTGCTGTTACAGAAACCACTCCTATGCCGCCTGCTTACAAACCTCTGGGGCATGCTCCTGGCCAGGGAAGGGTACAGCTGTGCCCACTCACCTGTAGTTTGTGTGTGATTTCCAGGGCGGGAGCTCACGCTCTCTTGGACAAGAACCCCTGCTACAGAGAGCTTTTCAGGATCCTGTGGTCATCCCAGGAGGCGGGGAGACATGGGGATACCTCCCTCCACACCCTACCCCACACTTATTAGTGTCAGCCAGGACCCATTCCCCCCGGGCTCAATGCAGCCTCAGACCCTCCTTCACAGTCACCCAGGGACCCACCTTCTGTCAAAGTTGACATCTATAAAACTTTTTAAAATGACATTACCATCCTAAGAGCAATCTCAAGATCACAACGACCCTAGAAGTAACCCAAGAAAGCAGTAGATATGTTCAAAACTTACTAGAGATTAAGCCCAGAGCTGCTTCATAGGCACCCTGCTCTTACATGCAGGGCATGCACTTACAGGCTCCTAATGTTTGCTGTTATATCCAGTGATCCCCAGAGATACCCAATATTCCCCTAAGAAATGCTGGGAGGGGGACCATCATTCAGCCACCACTGAGGGACCTTCTCCTTGGATCCTCAGCACCCCCACCTGTCTTCTTGCCCCTCAACCACCCCCCGGGGAAGTTCCCAGAACCCCAGTTCTATGCAGAACCCCACAACTATGAGGAGCCAGGTCGGGCAGGCCGCAGCTTCACCCGAGAGATTGACGTGTCCAGAATCCACATTGAGAAAATCATTGGCTCTGGTGAGTCCTGGAGCACGGAGGAAGGGGTGGCGTGGAGAGAGACCCAGGACATCGGAGGAGGAAGGAAGTGCACCCCGGGGAGGCTGGGGAAAGCTGGCCCTAGTGGGAGCTGGGTTCCATTGCTTGCCTCTCCTGGGCCCCGCAGGTGAATCTGGAGAAGTGTGCTACGGGCGACTGCAGGTGCCCGGCCAGCGGGACGTGCCGGTAGCCATCAAAGCCCTCAAAGCTGGCTATACAGAGAGACAGCGGCAAGACTTCCTGAGTGAGGCAGCCATCATGGGCCAATTTGAGCACCCCAACATCATTCGCCTTGAGGGCGTTGTCACCCGAGGTAGGCGCCAGGCAAGAACGGCCTCACTTTGTGGGGCGCTCCTACCCGTCAGGGATTGGATCCTTCCTCTAGGTCATCCTGACCCTACATCTCAAGTCACGGAATGACTCTGGAGAGCCTAGTGCCCCAGTATGTCCCTCGGTGCTGGCCCAACCCTGGGTGGGCCTGTGCTCCTGGGGACCCTGACCAGCACCCCCCAAACCTCTATCTCCTCTCCTTCTTCCAGGCCGCCTGGCAATGATCATTACAGAGTACATGGAGAATGGCTCTTTGGATGCCTTTTTGAGGGTGCGTCTGCCCCACTGGCCACAGGTTGGGGGAGGGTGCATGTCTATCAGTACTGTCCACAGAGGCGGGGTTCCGTCTGGGTAATGAGAGATGGTAAACAGTCGTCCCCAAACCCATCTAGCTTGCACCCCACAAACCAGGTAAAGGAGGCAGGTGTGAGGGTCATCTTAGGGCCAGGTGATCAAATTGCCTTCTAACCCCACTACAAAAGTCTCACTGATACAAGAGCCCCTGCCCTCCCCCAAGCTAAGCGGTGTCTGTGTGTTGGGGTCCCATGCCACCTGCACCTCCAGCTAGCTCTAACTGCCAGGAATTCACTGGGTTCTGTCAAGCCTGTGACCTAACTTCTCTTGGCCTCTGTTTCTTCGTCTTCAAATGAGCCACAACTGCCCCACCACCTCATGGGAGCCCTGTGAGCTCACAAGAGACCCAAGGAGACACCTCCAGGGGCAGGTGTAAGCAACCAGACACAACCCACTGCAGAGTCACCTCCACCTTCCAGAGAGTCATTTACATAGGAGAGTCCCCAGCCCTGGGCCAGGCACCATTCCAAAATCCCACGCCACTCTGTGTCCCCCTGCAGACCCATGATGGGAAGTTCACCATCGTGCAGCTGGTGGGCATGCTCAGAGGGGTGGGCGCTGGCATGCGCTACCTCTCGGACCTGGGCTACATCCACCGTGACCTGGCTGCCCGCAACGTCCTGGTGGATGGCCGCCTGATGTGCAAGGTGTCAGACTTCGGGCTCTCCCGGGCTCTGGAGGACGACCCTGAAGCTGCCTATACGACTGCGGTGAGTTGCCAGGACCCTCCCAGAAACAGAGGACATGGACAAGGCTTTACAATGGTCTCTAAAGCTTGGCTGGAAGCCATCGTTCTAGTGTGTTCCATGGGGATGTGGACAGCTCTTGGCATCCTTAGGGCTGCCTTACAGGTGAGAGGCAGAGCGGCAAGGACTTGGGTCACTTGGCACCAAGCACAGCCTCCCCTTCAAATCTTTCCTCCCGGCCTGAGTCAGGAGAAAGGTTTCATTGACTAAATGAGGAAGTGGGAGAGGAGGAAGGTGGGAGGAATAGTTGGAGAAGGACCAGGTGATTCCCTCTCCTTCCCCACTGGGTCCTGTGCTCATTCACTGGGTACCTACTATGGGCCAGACTTGACACCATCTTGCTTGACTTCCCAGTGGTTCAGAGAGGTAAGCTCCCCTAGAGAAGGTTCTTTTAGAAGATGGCAGGCTGAGAAGCAAGACCCAGCCTTGAGCTAGGGGCTAAGCCCAGCCAGCCTCTCAACACTTTCATGTCCATCCCAGGGAGGGAAGATCCCCATTCGCTGGACTGCACCTGAGGCCATTGCTTTCCGAACCTTCTCCTCCGCCAGTGACGTGTGGAGCTTTGGCGTGGTCATGTGGGAGGTGCTAGCCTATGGGGAACGGCCCTACTGGAACATGACCAACCAGGACGTGAGTGCGGGGTCTGGGGTGGGGGTGCGACAGTAGGGCCCTGGCCTGAGCCCAGTGCTGTGCACCCCTCCAGGTCATCAGCTCCGTGGAGGAGGGCTACAGACTGCCAGCACCCATGGGCTGCCCCCGAGCCTTGCACCAGCTAATGCTGGACTGCTGGCACAAGGACCGGGCACAGCGGCCTCGCTTCTCTCACATCGTGAGCGTTCTGGATGCTCTGATCCACAGCCCTGAGAGCCTCCGGGCCACAGCCACAGTTGGCAGGTACCTGACCCCCTGCACCAACCCATCCTGGCCCCAGCCCTACTCTGTGCTTCCCAGAGTCCAGTCTACCAGGTGCTTTCCTGGGATAGAGGTAGAGGGTGGACAGTGCCTGTGTCCCTAGGGAAGGCCGGAGCCTGGACAGACCCCTCACTAAGCTCCCTGCTCCCAGGTGCCCGCCGCCTGCTTTCGCCAGGAGCTGTTTTGACCTTCGAGGGGGTGTGGGTGGCAGTGGGGGCCTCACCGTGGGAGACTGGCTGGACTCCATCCGCATGGGCCGATACCGGGACCACTTCGCCGCCGGCGGGTACTCGTCCCTCGGCATGGTGCTGCGCATGAATGCCCAGTGAGTGAGGGGTGCGGACTGCACCCCAAAGGGTAGGGTGGGTAAGAGGGCGGGGAGCCAGTGGTGACTCCAGAGCGGTTCTGGGAAGACACTGGACTGTTTCCAGCTCCCAGCCTCCAGGCCAAGCTGGTGGACTTTTGCTTCCTTTGCAGGGATGTGCGTGCCCTCGGCATCACCCTCATGGGCCACCAGAAGAAGATCCTGGGCAGCATTCAGACCATGAAGGCCCAGATGAGCAGCACCCAGAGGCCCCGCCAGCACCTCTGATACGCAGCTGCCTGGCTCTGGTCGTGCTGGCTGTCAGAGTCTCCGCTGGGCTACCCAGCAGTCAGGGTGGGGCTCTGTCTCAGGACTTAGAGGTATAGGAGTCAGGTACCTGGGAAGGGGCCCTTGGTGACTCAAGTGACCACCTTCCCTCCCATGGCACAGAGAGAGCCTTGTGTCTTCCAGAGCCTAGGACCTCAGCACCAAAGTCCCCAGTGACATCTCTCACCTGCCGCTGTGTGTGCGAGCAGGTGATGATGGCAGCAGTGTTCTCTCCCAGGGTCTTGGACATGATGGGAACAATGTGTAATCACATGTCTCTGCCCCCGTTCAGGCTCCAACACAGGTGTGTGCAGGTTACAATATGTGTGCTTATCCACTGAGGTGGGGGCCACACACCTGTGTGACCACAGATAAGGGGTCATGAATGCCGCGTGCCAGGATGTGGGCAGGGGAGCTTGAGTTGACACGGCCCAGTTCCCAGCACCCACGGGGCCCAGGCAGAGGCTCATGTCCCCGCCCCCCACAGTGCCTGGAGACTGGAGTCCAGGCTGCTTCCAAACCACACCAGCACTAGGCCCACTGCCCCACCTGGGTGAGCCCACTGTGGCTGTATCTCAGGTCTGGGCCTCCCTCCAACCGGGGGCGTGGCACGTGCAGCCCCCACCAGGCTTCTCCTGCTGCTCAACAGGAAAACAGGGTTTCTGGCCGGTACCTCTGGCCACCTTCCACAGAGGCATCATGGCAGGATGTAAGATGCCTCGGAGGGCTTCTGCCTGGCCAACGTCTCCCATGTCTGATGCTCCTTTCTAACTCATACTGCCCAGCCCTCTGCCCTACCATGCTGGGAACAGTAGCACAGGGCAAAGCCTCTGAGCCTTCATAGGATGTGAAGGAAGGCCGCCCCTTCCTGTATCAGATGGGGAGGCCCATAAAGGAGGCATGCCTTGTCCAAGGTCACAGGACAACCAAATTCCAGAGTTGGGCCCTCTTCCTCGTAGCCCAGATCTCTTCTCTCCGTCTACTACCCAACACCCCAGGGCAGGAGGGACCTGGGAAGCCCATCCACACAGGCTGACCTGCCCCCCCACCCCCACTGAACGGCCCATCAGGGTATGTACATATCTTTTTTCTACCATGTCAGAATATTTTTTTCCTCACTCCTGACAATGCAAAAATGGTCTTCAAAGCACATACCAAGCACCCGGGTGAGAAAACTGCATCCTGGGGGAGGCAGGGCCCAAGGAGCCCCCGCCCCAGAGGGAGGGGCGGCCCCCTCCCCTGCCCAGCCCTACCCACAGCCAGCACAGCACCTCGAGAGACACCAGCACTGAGCCCTCTCCCTCCTGCAATAATCCGGGGGCCTCAGCCCTGCCCAGGTGCCGCGGCCAGCTCTGGCATCTCTATATATTATAATACTATGTAGCCGAGCTGCCCTCCCTTCCTATGGAAGTGGGAAACATGTCAGGACATGAGCGGGGGTGAGGAGACACCATTGTCTTCCGTCCCACCCCACTCATCCAGTTTCTGGGCTCGGGATCCTCAGGCAAGGCCTCCGATGTGGGTCTCTCTTGGGGCCCCTGGGGGTCTGCCTCTCTGTGGCCCCTACCCTGAGTCTGGAAGTTACCCTCAATGAGAATAAATTCTGCCTCATCTTTGCCTGTGTGCCCCATGTTTTCAGTCTTGCCTCTTGGAGAGAAGACTACCTTCTGCCAGGCTCTGGCAAGTTGTGCCTTACACCCACAGGATCCCTCCCAACTCCCCTGTCCCAGAAAGTGGTGCAGGGCACCCACTTCTACCACAGAGAAGCTGTCTGAGAGAGGTCACGTTTCCCAAAGTCAAGTCCAGGATGCTGATGAACTGGCTGGGTGTATCCCCTTCCTCCAGGCCAAGTCTGACTCCTGCACCTGGGGCTCAGACCCCAGCCCAGTGCTCACAGCCGGGCCATCCCCTTGCCTGCATCCTCTTCATAGCTGAGAGACACGCCCTCTGGTGGGGAAAGGTGGAAGGAAGCGTTCATTGGAATGACTCCCTAAGGCTGGAGCAAGGAAGGGAGAGACAGGGAAGCTCCCTTCTTGTCACCTCAGGAGGCCGAGGACCCAGCAGGAGTCAGGGGAGGGTGGCGCCAGAACCTGGGCAGGACACGGAAGCACAGCGGGACCCAAGACTGTCCATTTGAGCTAATGGCTTGGGCATTTGTGGAGGATGCCCCTGTGGTCATAGAAACGAACAACTGAAAGCTGAGGAGGGACAAGTCCCCTCAAACGGGGAAAGTGGGAACAGAGGAGTCGGCAGGAAGCAAGCATGCAGAGAGAGGCCCAAGCTCTGTGCAGCAGGAGCCTCACATAGGCCAGATCTGCCAGAAACGTCCAGCTCAGCTCCGGGCCCTCCCCGTGATACCTGCTGTTCCCTGGGAGGAAAAGGCCGCGGCTCCATCCTTACACATCAGAGTCCATTGAGCTCCTACTGTGCGCCACAAAGGTGGACTGAGTGGAGTGACATTGTGCACAACAGAGGCCACTCAGTGGGATGGGGCCTGGCATGGTTAGTGTCCCGGAAATGAGCACGGAACGATTACAGGAGGCCAGAGAGCAGGGTGACGCGGCTGCCATCGAGGGCTTCCTGAAGGAGGAGGCATTTTAGTTGGCATTGAAGGATGAGAAGGGTCGGGAGGTTCATTTTCTAGGCAATCCCTGTTAGAAAGCATGGAATTCGGAGCGGAAGATGCAAGCTGTGTGCAGGGGTGGGGAGCCCCGCTGTGTGTGCAAGGGTGTGCGCAGGTGGGGAGTGGGAGTCTTGCCATAGCAAAGTTGGCTGTGTCCCTCCAATTTAAACTGCACATTGTTCTTCCAATAAAAACCACAGCAGCATTTTGACAAGGCTATCCCAAAATGTACGTAGAGTAAGAAGGACCCCAGAGTAGCCAAGATGATTTTGAAAGGAGCAAGGAAGAAAAGGAAGGAGACTCACCCCAGTGTGCCAAATGCCATCCGGAAGCTCGAATGGTTAACGTCAGTTTAGTCTCAACCAGAGACCAACAATAAAAAGAACAGAGACTGTTCCTCAGAATGAACCAAGTACCCATGAGAGTTGGACCACAGCAAGTATGTGGTGTGGTGCAGTTAAAGGATGACATCGGGACAACAGAACACTCTGGAGAAAAAGGTAACACAGGATCCTGGCTCACTACCCACAAAATAAGTAACTATAGTCTAAAATGCATTAAGAAAGCTATAAAACTTGAAAGAAAACAGAGGAAAATTGCTTGATGATATTAGAGGAGAAAATAAAGAAAATGCATTAAAAAGCACACATGACATAAAGAAGCAGATAAGGATTATTTTACTAGACTCAAGTTGTATAGGACAGAAAAGGAGTAAATAGTGAGGTGTGGTGGCACACACCTGTAATCCCTGCACTGGGGAGACGGAGACAGGAGGCTGTCTGAGTTTGAACCCCAGAACCCATGTGGTGGAAGGAGAAAACCAACTCCCCAAAGTTGTCTTCTAACCTCCACATGTACAGCATGACACACTCATTCATGCATTCCGGTAAGCAGGTGTGCACACACCCCACACACACACGTCAAAAATGTTTATTTAAAAATCCAAAGGACTGAGAATATAACTCAATGGTAGATTGCTTGTCTAGCATGTATGAGACCTTGGGTTCCATCCCTAGCACCGTAAAAGTAAATAAATAAATTCACATTAGCCACAAACTCCAAAGGATCAATTTACCAAAACCTCCCATAGAAATAGGAACATGGAGGTTGGAGAGGTGGCTCAGCAGTTAAGAGCACTGGCTGCTTTTGCAGAGGACCCAGGTTTGATTCTCAGCACCCACATGGCAACTAACAACTATCTGTAACTCTAGCTCCGGGGGATAAGACAACCTCTTCTGACCTCGACAGGCATTGCACGACATGGGTGCACTTACATACATGCAGGAAGTACACCCATACACATAAAATAAAAATAAAATATTTTTAAAATGAAAGTCTAGTTAATAGGGCTTGAGAGATGGCTCAGCAGTTAAGGGTACTGGCTGCTCTTGCAGAGGACCCGGATTTGAGTCCCGGCACCCACATTGAGGCTAACAACTGTCTGTAACTCCAGTTCCAGGGTATTCGACATCCTCTTCTGACCTCAACAAGCATTACACGACAGGGGTGCACTGACATACGTGCAGACAAAGCACTGATATGCATAAAAATAATAAATTTAAAAAAGGACATGGGAATATGAGCCAGGTGTGAATAAACAGCAGAGGAAGAATTATGAGTTACCAATGAGATATTTAAAAGAGTCTCAGAATAAGAATAGAGATGCAAATTAAAACAAGACCATAGACCCGTCAATCTGTCTGGCAGTGGCAGGGGGACCTGCCGGGGACGAAGGTGTGGAGGGAGGACTCCTCTGTTCATAAACTGAGGGATGGGGGATGCGTGGGCACAGCTGCTGTGCAGAGGAGTTTGAAAATGTTTAGTAAAATTTTGTTGTTGCTGTTTGCCTTGAGATAGGGTCTCCTCTAGCTCCTGGCTGGTCTTGAACTCCCTGTGTAGATGAGGATGACCTTGAATTTTTCGTCTTCTGCCTCCACCTTCCCAGTACTGGGATAGAGGTGTGGACAGCAACCATGCCTGGCTCAGAAACACTCAGAAAATTTTAAGATGAGTAGCTCTATAACCCAACCAACTTTCCCACAGATGTGTGCTTGCCTAGGTTAGGGTCCCTCCTCCAGAAACTGGGACAGAGATTCCTGTACAGATCATTCATGGAGGGTCAGCTTTCAGGTGGGAGGGAGGCAATTCTGCGGGTTAATCTGTGCTCTCAAGAATCCTAGACAAACAAGCCCTTTTTTGGCTGAGCTCCATCCCAAACTCCGCCAGTGCTGATTGTTACCTACGTGCAAATCCGAGCCTAGCACGTAACCGAAAAACAAAGAGAAGCGGACTGCCTCTCAGCGGGAGAGCAGGAAAACAAACTCCTTAGCAAGAACAATGAAATAATCTACCTCAGTTAACACGAGTAACCAGATCAACATGCCCCAGTATGGATGAGTCTCCCAAATGTCATATGGAGAGAGAGATGAATGACAGCAGAGCCACGTGCAGCATCACCTCGTTAATGTAAACCTCGGAAGCACATGTCGCAATAGGATGCAGAGATTTTGAATGACTAACTGGATAATGACAGAAGAGGGACAGATAAACCTTGGCTTCATCCCCATTCTGTTTGTCCTGTTTCATTGATTTTCTCCTTAAAAAGACAGAGCTCTGAAACAAATACGGCAAATGTGCTTAATCTGGGTGGTGGGCACAAATGCCTGCTGATCTGTTTTCTGGCCTTTCTCCTCTGTATGCTGAACTGTTCTATGATTAAAAAGAAAAGTGTTTGGAGGCTGGAGACATGGCTTGATGGTTAAGATCACTTGCTGCTTTTGCAGAGGGTCACAGTTTGGTTCCTAGTACCCACAGTGGGTGGCTAACAACTACCTGGAGCTCCAGCTCCAAGAGGTCTGACACCTGTCGGCCTCCATGTTCACCCACACACATGTGATATGCACACACACACACACAAACACAAATAATAAAAATAAATCTAATGAATAAAAGCATTTGAAAACCATAAGGATCTGGCTGTGGTGGCACCTGCCTATAATTCTAGTACTAGAGAGACTGAGAAAGGAGGCTGTCCAGCCTGAGCTACATCTCAAGACCCTGCTTCACAAAACACAAGCATTCCAACAAAAAGCCCACAAGGAAGACTCCTAGTTACAATTCTACTTACCTCTCTTTTCTGTAAACCTAATACTGCTTTTAAAAATTGATTTTGTGGATCTGAATAGATGGCTCGGTGGCTAAGAGCACTGGCTGCTTTTGCAGAGGACCTGGGTTCAGTTCCCAGAGCCCACATGGCAGCCGACAACAGTCCTTAACTCCAGTTCCAGGGAATCTGATGCCTCCTTCTGGTCTTAACAAGCATTGCAGTCACAGGAGCATTTACATACATGCAGGCAAATCCCTGATATGCCTAAAAATAAATGTTTTTAATTTAAAACAGATTTTCTTAGTAGGCCAGGAGGTAAAGGTGATTACCACCAAACCTGAAAGCTCAGTTTTGATCCCTAGAACCTAAAATGAATCCCTGGTGGAAGGAGAAAACTGACCCCTCAAAGTTGTTCTCTGACCTCCACACACATGCTGTGGCACACACGCTCCCTCTGCCCCAACCATACACACAATAAAATAAATAAAAATTCAGTAAAAGTGTATTTTTTGTTTGTTTGTTTTATCTACAGAGAGAATTTTGAGGTGCCTAGGAAAGCTTTGAGTCTCAAAAAAGACCAAGAGCTAGCCCTGCAGCTTGGCCAGGGCTGCACTGTCCAGGGTCCTGGAGCCCGGTTGGGGAGCTGTCCAGGGTTCTGGACTTCCATTGTGGCTGCACAACAATAAACCAGCAGGTCTGGGCTGTCTCCAAAGTGCCCCCCAGGTAGAAGGGTGCAATTCCATTTCCTGCAGCCCCAAGCCCTTCTGGGAGCCTCCTTGTGGTTGTCCCTCACCTCAGTAATCCTAACCAAAGGGAACTTTTAAAAACAACAACCCGGGGACCCGGGGTTCAGCAGGTAAACGTGCTGGCTATGCAAGCCTGATGACCTGAATTTAATCTTCAGGATCCACATGGTGGAAAGTGAGAACTGAGGTCCTCTGACCTCCACAGGCACAGTGCTGTGCACATGTGCACGCACACACAGACACCAATAAATAAATGTAATTATAACATTTTACATGGACACCTCTTTCAGGTTTGCATTGCATCTGAGGCCCTCACCTACCTCCTGGCACTTGGCACAGCCTGTTCCTGCTGCCGCCTCCCCCTCCATCCCTCCCCCTCCATTCCTCCTCCTCTATCCCTCCCCTCTCCCCCAGTGTCCTTTCTTTCATGTTTGAGACTTGAGAGCCTTGCATCTTCTCCTCCTTCATATCTGGATACTCTTCATCTCGCACAGGCTCGGCCCTGGGAAGTGACCACCAGGAGAAGCCTCCACCAAGTCCTGCTGTCGTGTCCTCCTGAGCTACTGTGTTTGCCACACTCCTCACCAAGACTTACCTCAGGCATGTGTATGGACTTGTTTGCTTTCAGGTCCCTCCTGTAATACTTAGTGCTTTGGCCCCAGCAGGTAGTAGTCAATATTTGTAGAATGAATGAATGAATGAATGAATGAATGCTTATTGGGCATCTGTTCTGTGCCAGACCTTGCACTTGGGGCTGTGGATTCCAGAATAGATAAGATAATCCTTGCTCTCAGGATGCTCACTGGCTGGAGAGAAGAGAGGTGCCAAATCACAGGCTTGGAATGCTGGGGTAATCCCCTTGGCTCTCATGAAAGAATTAGAAGACTTAAGTAATCCAATGGTTCATCCCTCATCCTTTGTTTCTAAACCAAAGTATCCCAAGCCTTCTCAGAAAGGGTCAAGGGCTCACCCAAGTTCACGCAGCATCAGAGGTGTGGTTTATATCTAAATCTAGGTCAAATTCTGCTCATAATTTACATTTAAAAGAAATCCCTGGAGCAGCGTTGGACCCTTCCCTTCCAGACTGCTGCCCTTCTTGGTACCAGCCAGGAGAATGACAGCGACTTTGAGCTGTTTGGGGGAGAAGTTTGAGGCAAGCGCTGACCCAGGGGACCTCTCCCTTTCAGAGACTGTGTCTGCACTGCTCTCCTTGTAATCCATCTTTTGGAGGCAAACAGAAACCCCTAGATGATTGTCTGCCAGACTCCTCAATGCAGACAAAGCTGACCGGACCCTCCCACACCAGTACGGATGTGGCCAGGAGTCAGAGAAAGAACTGGGAGAGGGAGAGGCAGCCAGGGCCTTGAGCACAGCTTTCCTGTTAGACTCTGCCCATCTCTTCCTTCCTCTCCTGTTCTGACTCCCCACAAAGCTACATAGCCTCTTTGGTTACCAGAAAAGCCTGGAAGAAGTGTCAGTACTTGGACTTCCTCAGCCAACTATGTGTGACTTTCGCTAGAGGAATATCCCTCTCCCATTGGGCTAATTCCACCCACAGTGCTGATCCTCACCTCTTCACCCCTCCCCTGGCTCAGGGTTAGATGACCGTCTTCTCTGAGGTCCCATAGGACCTTGGGCTTCTCCATTTACTTTGCACTTTCCCCATGGATCACAGAAGGACTGAGCCTGTTTAGCCAGAGCATGCCCAGGTCTAGCCCAGGCATGGACTTAGTAGAATTTCATGCAGGATAAAGTACCAGCAGAGAAGCACTTGCTGGGTCTCTAGGTCTCTGCCTTGCCATGGGGCCAGATTCTTCTCACCCCTTTCCTGTGAAGTTGAGGATGTCCCGTATCTACCTTGAGTCGAAGGCATGGCGTTACTTGGTATCTCCACCCATAGACAGCTCATGAAGGTTAGAGGGCAATATGAGGCTAAGGCACCTGGGACAGAGTCTATGGCTTGGCATTGCTCCTCCAGGAGAGTGGCAGGCGGCTGTAATGGTGAGAGTCATTGTGGTGGGCGAAGCTTTGTGAGCAGAAAGGGGTGGGCCCAAGGGCCAAGAAGCCCAACTGCCAGAGCGGCCGTCTATCTTGGCTCTTCTGCTTCTGACCTCTTCTCTGTGCCTAGCACCTCGTGAGGACCAACCCACCTTCCCACACAGGCGGCTGGGGAAGGGTCGGTGCTGCTGTACGATCCGTAGTCCTTGAGGGTGTGCTTTTCCATGTCTTCCGTGTTGGGGCTGGTGGAAGGTGATGAATAAAATATGGCGAGGGGGAGCTCCAGTGGCTTTAAGAAGGATGTGAGGAGCATTAAGAGTGGGGAGATTACTGCAAGAGCTTCTCTCTGAATACCAAAAATGCAAAATAAACCAGAGAGCCACCTCCGGACTTTGAGGTGGCAGAAGCCGGAGGGAAGAGGAAGGGACCTGAGGAGGTGGGGGAGGGGGCAATGGCAGTGAGAGGTGTGGGCTCAGCCAAGACAGGGGAAGGTCCAGCAGAAAGGAAGTTCAAGTATAGGCCCTGCCAAGGTGACCCTAGGACTGGGGATCCAGGAACAGCCTCCTCCCTCTGGGCTGACATCCTCTGGATGCTGACAGTAAGAATCCACATGCACAAGCATGCACTCAGTCTGCAGGGGCTGTCAAGTGAGAGAAGCCTCCCACATGGTCCTGAATCGAGCCTTGGTGGGCATCTCATTGATGCTGATGGCTCCGTACTGTTTATTGCACTTGAGTCTTGGGCCAGGGGTTTTCCTTGAACACGGTTTTAAGTTTTTTCAGTTACATTTATTTGTTTATTATATTGTTGGGGACAGGAAAGCATACACATGTAATGCACATGTGGCTGTCAGAGGACAATTTAGAATGTTTGTTTCTTCTATCATGTAGGTCCTGGGGCTTGAACTCAGGTTGTCAGGCGTGACAGCAAACACCTTTTCTCTCTGAGCGATTTTGCTGGCCCAAAGCATATGCTTTTTGAACCTTGTACCAACCTGACATTACTCTTACTATCTGTCTTATATCAGTACAGAGGTTTTGTAATCAGTTTCATAGTCACTATTGGTGAGTCAGAATTCAAAGGCAAGTGTATTAGTTACTTTTATATCACAGTGGAAACCTGCTTGGCAGAAGCAACTTAAGAAAAGAAGGGTTTATGCTGGCTCACAGTTCAGGGGACACAGTCTGTCATGGCAGGAAGGCATTTCTGACTCCAAACCTGCGCTGTTTGGTGCTATGAAGACTCTCTGCACCAGCCCTGGGGTGGCCATCCTGGCCATGCCCTGCGTCCCAACTTTCTCTATCTCCATCCTCTTCTCCTTCCTAGGGTTGAGTTTTAAAGAAAAAACGAATGAAAAATGGATGAGCGTGAGCCCAGGGTGCGGCCCGAGATGATTAGTGCTGATGTTTCTTTCATGAGGGTTGGGACCGTGTTTGTCACTTGCAGCAGCTCGGGGCAGCCACTGCCTACACTCTACTCAGGTCAGCGGCCTGTTGGCTCAGTGGGCTATCTTGCCCACCCCACCATCTGCCATCACCTACCCCTCCTCCGTGCTCCCCCCGATTCATGAAGCTGCCCCAAGCTCAGGCTCTGCCTTCCACTGCGAATTCTAAAGTCTCCTCAGTGTGCTGCCTCGAGGAACAGGATGGTGCCAGCCTCATGGGCAAGAGCTAAGTGTGGACGACCTGGAACACTGTACAGCTGGTCACTGTTGCGGCCTCTGTTGCTCCACCAGATACAGAGCAACCTTCCCGCTCCTGTGTGCTGAAGACTCGGCATTGAAAAGAGAAGAGAAATCCAGATGTGCTGTCTCAGGCCTGTAATCCCAGCACTGGAGGGAGACGAGGCAGGAGGATTGTTTGTGAGTTCAAAACCAGTCTGGCTGTATAGTGAGTTTCCAGCCAACCTGGGCTAGAGAGTGAGACCCTGTCTCCCAAAAAACCCCAATAATAGGACCTGGGGATGTAGTTCAGTTAATAGAGTACTTGCCTGGCAGGCACAAGGCCCCAGGGTCAATCCTCAGCACCAAAAATATAATAAATAATAATAATAATAAATATAAATATAAAGATGGAGAAATCAAGTAGCTAGAGGGGAGGCCTTACTCACGCCTCAGAGGAGCCCCCAAGTTCCTCAGCAGTCATGTAAGGCTGGGGTACAAGTCACAAGAACCTGACTAATCACAGCTGGTAAAGGTCTATTCTCTGACTTTGCCACCAACTGAGAGTCAGGTGGAGATCTACGAAAACTGTGTGATGTGGCTCAGTCAAGGGCCAGTGGGTTTCCTGTAGTGAACATAGGATCCAACAGACTCCTGCTCAGCCGAGGAACACGGGACTGGGAGCCCCGCCTCCAGAGCGCAGGTGGGAGAGGCGCCGCCCCTCCCCGAGCCCCGCCTCCAGAGCGCAGGTGGGAGAGGCGCCGCCCCTCCCCGAGCCCCGCCTCCAGAGCGCAGGTGGGAGAGGCGCCGCCTCCCCCCCTGCTCCGATTCTTTGAGTCCATCTGCTCCGCAAAGCGGGGATGATGACAGGATCTTCCCTGAAAAGTTGTGACAAGGATTGGAGGGTGGGAAGGTGGCAGAGAGGTGTAGCCACAATCTAGAAGGTTCCTGCAGGATTTCCTGACCCCTGAGTCCCCAGGGCAGGGACCTTGAGCTAGGTCCTCCTGACTAATTGGCCCAAGTGACTACAGGTACTACCCAACATGCACCTCGGCCCACTGCAAAGTGCTCCAGACTCCCCGCCCTGCCTCCCTGCCTTGCGTGTCAGTGATGCTCTGATGCGGGAAGGGGAGGGAAAGAGGCCAGGAGGCCTGGGGCTCAAGGGAGCATCCTGCTTTGAGCATCCTCCCTCGCGCAAGGGGCTTTGCACGCAATCTGAAGGCAGCTACCAGGTCTCCCCGCTTCTGCTGAGCACATGAGGGGAGGAGGCAGCAACCCCAAACTCTGCCCAAAGCTGCAGCCTCCACTCCACGCCACTGCCTGTCAGCTCACCCATCCACCCAGCTTCTGCCAGAGAGACAATCGCCCACCTCCCCATGACCTGTTTCTGACTGTCACTGCCTTGTCTGTCTGCCAGCCGTTCTCTCTGTTGGCCTCTCTCTCTGTCCATCAAGTCTGTCTGTCCTCTCAGAGACACTTTCAGGGCATCTGTATTCCGTCCTGATATCCGTCTGTCAGGCTGACCATGGGTTAACGCTCCTCTGATGGGACAGGCTGTCCATCTGTCTGTCTCCCCATCTACCAGGCAGGCAGACAGTCCTATGCTCCTGTTGTCACCTCTTCCTCTGCTCATTTCTTTCCACAGGTGGCTCTATGGTCACTAGAAGTCACCTATTGAGGCCTTAGACCAATGAGTCAGGGTAGGCCGCCCAGCCATCCCACACCCCTGCCCAGGCCTCCACAGCACAGTTTCTGTCCTCCGCCAGTCCCAGGCTCCCCACTCCAGTCCTGCATTATGAAAGAAAGATTTAGCTAAATGTATTTGGGGAAGACGAGGTTCAAATTAATGGTGAAAATAAGGTTTTATGATTCCATTTCAGTTTTATTCCTCCTCCGATTTTCCCCATTAGCTCAGAGTGAGCACCACCACTCTCCAGTCTTTATGGTAATGCAGGTTAATGTCTGAGTTTGAGGAGCTCAATTAGTAAATTCATAGACAAGGGGTCTGCTCACTTCTCTTGTGAAGCCCGAGGATTCATTAGCCACAGGGAGATGCCGGTTCACGTTCGCATACTAAACACCAACTGTGGTTCTCCAAGCTCAGAGCTGGGCTCAGAATGTGTCTGTGTGGAACTCTGAGTCTCTGTTCCCTGCCCTCAGCATAGCACCCTGCACAGACACAGACAAGGGTCTCAGTCATCACATTCAGCACCGGGCCCATGGTAGATGTCTAAGCATTGAATGAATCAGTTAATCACTGTTCTCAGAACCAGGCACGGAGCCTGGAGCACAGGTGCTTAATATTCACTGAAGAAACTGACATTCCTGGGCTGGCAAATTAGCTCAGCAGGTGAAAGGTGACTGCCACCAAGCCTGAAAACATGAATTCGAACCCCAGGACCTACACGTGGAAATTGAGAGCCAGTTTCTGCAAGTTGTACTCTGATTTCCACACACACACACCTGCTCCCCTGCAAATAAATAAGATGTAATTTTCAAAAGATAGAAATTGACACACACCTCTCCCCCGCCAAAGTTCCGTGCCTAGCATGGAGTTGACTACAGAATGAGTCCAAGGCCAGTTGTCTGGTAACTGCCAGACAAATGTTTGTTGAGAGAGCAGGAGTGAATGATGCTAGTCTCCAGCTGTTGAGCAGGTTACCCAGGTCCAGGCAGGCTGCCCAGGTCCAAGCAGGTTTCAAGCAGGGAATCCTAGCTAGAAATCCTGGGGACAGAAATGATCTCACTTAGGACCAGACTCCAAATGGTGAAGCAGCCTTTCCAGGCTCCTGGCTTCTGGGTTTTCAGGGAGCAAAAGGGTAACAACCTCCCACCTGGTCAGCTCTCAACACCTGTGTCATCCTGGTGTGGGTGTCACCTCAGGCTTCCTCGAAGCCCCGTGGAGAGCACCACCCTCAGCCCTGCCCCATGTGCATCTGGGGAACCGTCCTCTAGAGAGGCACCGTCATCTGCCGCAGGTGGGTGAGGGGCAGAGTCAGACCGCACCCTGCCTGTTCTGCACTCGCAGCCTGCACCTCATCCCCTGCATCTTGAGCTTTCCAGCTTCCTGGAGACCAGCCCCGACTGACAGGGCCCCAGCCCCAGGCAAGAGACTCAAACAACCAGCAGGGTCACCTCCTGGGGCCTGCAGCCAAGGCTGTGACAGTGAGCAAGAAAAAGGCCTGGTCCAGGGGGAGTGAGGCCAAGCCTGGGGTGCTCCCCTCCAGGGCTCATCAGCTCTGAAGAGGACTCTGAGTGACGTGAGACTGACACGCTGCACATAGCTCCGCAGAAGCTGCCTGTCTCTTCCCGGAAAGGGCTCTCGTGGGGGCGGGGGCTATGACTGGAGAAGGGATGTGACAGCGAGGCCTGGGAGACCAGTCCACATCCCTCCTCTTCTAAAAAGCTGACAAACAAAGGAGAGGACCATGGTTTCTGCCAGCATCCTCAGAGACTCGTAGGTGCTACAACCCATCCCCACACCTTACGTGCATCCCACTCCTCATCCTTCCCAGCTGTACAGGAGCAAGGCGTGGGGAGTAGCCCATTGTGTAGCTAGGGAAACTGAGGCTGGAGACATGAAGCCAATTACCTATCATCCCTTGATAGCACAACAGAGTTCTATTTGACTCCAGGGCCTTCACCTTTAAAGTTCACTCTCAAGAGCCTCTGTTGAAAGATATAAGTGGGTAAGATCATTTGCTCTACAAGCATGAGGACCTGAGTTTGAATCCCAACACCACATTAAGAAAAAAAAAAAAAACAGTCATTGGAGTCAGGGGCTGGAGAGATGGCTCAGTGGCTAAGAGTAGTTTCTGCCCTTGCAGAGGACACAGGTTCAGTTCCCAGAACATCAGGCCACTTACAGCTACCTGTAACTACAGTTCCAGGGGATCTGATGCCCTCTTCTGGCTGCCTGCACACATGTGGCACACACACACACACACATATAAATAGAAATAAAAAATATATTTTTTTCAAGCCTGGGCATGGCTGTGTGCCTGTAATCCCAGCATCGGGCAGTGGGTGGAGATGGGGAATCCTGCAAGCTCAGTGGTCAGTCACCCTAGCTGAGATGCCAAGCTTCCAGTTCAGTGAGACCCTGAATAAGACAAAGAGTCACAGAAGAGGATACCAGTGTCCTGCTCTGGCCTCCACATGTGTGTATGGACATCTACACACTCGTGTACATATTACACATACTACAGATAGATACATAGATGATAGATCAACAGACACATAGATCGATAGAAAGAAAGGAAAGAAAGAAAGGAAGGAAGGAAGAAAGAAAGAAAGAAAGAAAGAAAGAAAGAAAGAAAGAAAGATGATAGATAAAAGGCAAGAGAAAAATTCAGGAGACGGACCCAGCAAACCTGTTTCTACTGTGAATTTTCTCACTGTGTGGCTTTGAACCTACTGCTTAACCCCTCTGATCCTGAGCTGTGAACCCCCATCATGGGGAATCCAGCCTCCAGGGCTTAAAGGAACAGCCTGGACTGTGATGTCTCTCTTCTTCTTCTCTGATTTTCTGGACTGGGAAAGCGACATCGTCTGGGGCAGGGGAGAGTGGTGCAGTTTGTGAAAACGCCCCAGGTGATGTGGAGCTCTTATTCCCTGTGGGGATGAGGTGATCAGAGGGTCAAGGTTGGCCAGCCCACCAGCATCCTCAAAAGAGTCCCAGTCTGGCCCTTTCTACCACGCAGCTCCCGCAATGGCAAATATATTCAAAATCATTTAAGAGCTTCACCTTCGCTCCTTGTTTGGGGTTTATCTTTCTTTCTTTCTTCTTCTTTGAACTGAAATAGGACATTGGGGTTCTCAGAAACTCCTTTTCTTGTCCTTTTAAACAAAAAATAAGCAAACGCGGTCTAGAAGACCCCGAAGACGTCCCGGCTTCCTCTTGCTACCCCTGAGACCCAGTGGCTGTCTCCCTGTGTCCCCGGCGGCTGGCACCGTCATGGAAAGACCCCGGCGGGAAGACTCGCTGGACCAGCTGCTGCATAAACAGTGAGAGACTTCAGACAGACTGGAAAATCAGGCGGCACTTCAAAGACCCAGTGACAGGCTGCGGCAGCGACGGGAGCGTGAAGGTGGCCTCCCCTGACGGCCGGCCGCAAGCAGGAGGCCGGACTACAGCTCTGTTCTCACAGAGACGCAGCCAGAGGCAGCCAGAAGGACAGGGCCGCCTCCCCCACAGAAGAGACTTGTATAATATTTGTCCATCTGGGAACACCAGGGAGCTCGATGCGTGTGGAGTGACGTAGAGCAAGAGCTGGGGTTAGGAACAGGAGGCCTGACCCTTCCTAGGGTCAGGCTGCTCCAGCAAGGCGGTAGGCCCTAGACACAGCTGGGTGCCGGGAGTCCAGGTGACCCTGCCCACTGCAGTGGGGCACACTAAGACCCAAACAGCTCACGAGCCCCTGAGGTGTGTCAGGCAGTGAGGCAGCACCGGGGACAGATGGTTCTGCCCCTTTAGATGGCAAAGCTGGACATCTGGCCCCAGGGAGGCTGCAGAAGCTCACTAGAAAGAATGTAGTGGGTGACGTTGCTGACATATGGTACATTTGTATGCGTATGCCTATGTGTGCACTTACATGCCTATGTCTTTTAGCTATGCCTGTTCTATGCTCATATGTGACTGGGAGGACTCCCGGGTTCACTGGTCCCTGCCGTAGCCCTCCCACCCCCGTTACCTCATCTCTCTCTTCTTGATGCCTATTCTTCCTCTCTCCCTTAGAGGGAAGATGGAACAAGACCACCTTCTGAGTTCCAGAACCACCTGTCTCTCCCTGTGTGGCCTCAGACAAGGTTTGTTCTTGCCTAGCCTTGGCTGGGAAATCCCACCCACCTTTCCTAGCCTCCCTAGACAGGTAGAGTAAGAGTGAGCAAGCCCCAGCCTGGCGTCTCCTCCTTCCAATCTCCTCTCTCTCCTCTGCTTAATTCCACCCCACCGCCGTGCACCTCTGTTTCCCCATCTGTGTGATGGGATGACATCCTCTATCTCCAAGGCAACAGTGAAAACCAGGAGAGGGCACTCACTGCTGTGAGATACTTGTCATTCAAATGCCTGGCACGTATTCGTGTGTGCTCAATGCTGAATGGGGAGGGCACTGGTATACACGTGTGTGTGTGTGTTCACATGTGTACCTATATGTGTCCGTGTGTGCATTTGTGCCAGTGCTTGTATGTCATTGTGTGTGTACATGCACGCTGTGTATATGCTTGCACGTCAGCATGTGCGTTTCTGAGCATGTGTGTGCACAGCTCTGTCTGTGTGTATCTCTGTGTTTGTGAGTGCATGTGTGTGTGTTCAGCTGTTTCCGCTCATCTCAAAGGTCCCATAGCTCAAAGATTCAAGGAAATGGTTTTTCACCTAGTAATCTCCCAAGCCCACAACCCACACCCAGCATTCCTAGCATTTCCAGCACTGAACCCTCTCTCTCCCAGTCAATACTTCTCCACCAGTCAGGCTATAGGAGGTTAGATGTTGGCTGAATGAGGGAAGACAGGCACAGGGCGAGGGTGCCCACGGCAGAGATGGCCTGGGGTGGGGTGGCAGGATTATACTGGATGTCAGAGGAAGCCTCTGAGCCTGAGATCTTAGGGGACTCCTCTGGAGCCTGGTGCTGTGGGAGGGAGCCTCAAGCCCTGTGGCTCGTGGTCACGTGCACTCAGGGGCTGGGGGCTGGGCTGGCCCCACATTGCTGGGATATGGGCAGCTGCTGCCCAGGCCCTTTGATGTGACATAGATGGAGACACACACACGCCTGACAATTAATTAATTGTGACTTTCAGCGCACAGCGGCCGCTTCCTATTGATCTCCTCCTGTCTGGAGTGAGAGAGACAATTAGGGGAGCAGAGCCATAGCAGCTAATTACCCAGGAGCGAGAGCCATGCCTTTCAATGTATTAAACTCTCATCGCTGCTGCGACCTGCTCACCCCGACTGCTGAGATGCAAAAGGACACACTCTGGAGTGGCACCCATGGTTAGTCCCCAAAGGAACCAGGAAGTCACGAACCCTCATTGCCGGGGAAGATTTTACCAGCATCTACCCATGCCCTGGGGACTTAGCTGGGGGCCCAAAGGCCACTATGCCATCAGAACCAGCCCCACAGAAAGTGTGGAGCAGCCAAAATGTGGGCAAGCAGAGGCCTCCCGGGCCTGGAGGCTTCATGAAGGCCCAGGAATGACGATGCAGGTAGAGCTGCAAAGGTCCAGGGAGACAGGAATCAGCCCTTCCACCTGTAGAGGTCACACCATGAACACAGGACAGCCTTCGACATTTTTTGAAGCCTACATTGTGCCTTCTAGGGTATCACCACTTGCCCTTATTTAGGGCCTGCAAAAATGATAGTCTGTCCTTTGTTTTACAGATGTGGAAGCTGAACTGAGACGCAGCAGTATGTACCGGAGTCTAAGCTCTGTTCTCTGAGCTCATGACGAGGGTTGGGTGAGCAATGTCCCTTCTGGATCTCGACATGAAGGATATTATGAACATCTAGATTTTTTTAAAGTCATGGGGTTGGAGAGATGGCTTAGTGTGTAAAGCACAAGGACCTGAGTTCAAACCCATATAAAGTCAGATGCAGAAGCCTATATCTGTCGTCTCAGAGCTCCTACAGAGAGAAGAGAAGAAGAATTCCCAGAAGCTTGCAGGCCAGCTAGCCAGGGGTCAGCAGCAGCAAACAGGAAATCCTATCTCAAGCAAGGTAGAAAGCAAGACCACGTCACTCAAGGTTACTTCTGACCTCCACATGCATAGAGGGGAGAGAGGGAGTCCCAAAAGAGGACACAGCCCAAATAGCCCTCCAGCAGCCATCCAGCAGCCAGGCCCCCAGGCCAAGCTGGAAGGTTAATAAGACATGACAGAACCCATCACATTTAACAATGTTCTGAAGTCCTGATGTTCCCACCACGCTGGGGGCAAGACTCAACAGCAGCATGCTAAGTGAAATAAGGCAGGCACAGGGTGGACAGCGTGGTCCATTTGCGGGAGGCCCCTGGAACAGCTGGATTCATGGGAAGAAATAGAATGCAGATCAACCTGACCTTATGGCTGGATTGGTGCAGAGCTGCGGTAGGGAATGAGGAAAAGGCTCTAAGGATGGACATACGCCAAGGCGAATCCCCCTCCCTTCCTCTCTCTCTCTCTCTCTCTCTCTCTCTCTCTCTCTCTCTCTCTCTCTCTGCAGCCCAGGCTTATCCTCAAACTTCTCCTCCTGCCTCGGCCTTCCCAGAGCCTGGATTCCACATGTGCACTTCCAAGTCTGGGTGTGAACCTTCTTAAAAGTGTGCTCAAAATGATTAGTGTCAATACCTATGCAACAGGACACAAAGAAGCAGAGGCTCACAGGCTCAGGCTGATCACTTCCGAAGAGCGAGCGTGTGGACCAGATAGAAGAAGCAGGTGATTTGGCCTAAGGACACCCGGGCTGTCCAGCAGCCAGGCCCCCAGGCCAAGCTGAGTCAGCTCTCAGCTCTGTGGCTTCGGGCAGGCAGCCTCAGCCTCTCACCCGTGAAGTTGTGGGAACATTAGTCATTTCTCTCCCCCTGGCTGCCGTGAGGATCAGATGAGGTCACGATAGTAAGTGTGTACTGAGTGCTTGCTACACACCAAGCTCAGAGGAAAGCTCTCTGTCTGCACGTTGAGAATGTATGCGAGTTGTGGGTGTGTGAGTGGTATATGTGTGCATGCATGTGTGTTTACATAAACATGGAGGCTAGAGGGCCACCTCCAGGATCATTCTTCAAGAGCTGTCTACTAAGATTTATTTTATTTCTCTCTGTGTGTATCTGTGAGCACATAGGGGTGGGAGAGGCACATGCCTGTATACACATGTAGAGGTCAGAAAAGGGTGTTGGAGTTGCAGGCATTTTCAGGACCTTTGACTTGTTATATGTGTACTGGGGTCTGATCCCCAGTCCTCATGATTACACAGCAAGAGCTCTTAACTACCGAGCTATCTCTCCAACCCACGTTTTTTTATTACTGAATTGTTGTGTATTTCATACAGAACATCTTAATCATCTTTACACCCCTTCTTCATTGGCGCCCTCCTGTACCACCACCATCCTCACACTGGGTTTCATGCACAGCTTATCTGGAGTCCCTCCCTTTAAGATCAGCTCCTTCTCACCCAGCAGTAATCATCTGCCCATAGTTCTTGGGCTAGGATTGGGGCCTGCTGCTCATTTCTACAGTTCTATGTAGGCCTTTGCCTGCTTGAGTTTGAGTAGGTCTTGTGCACCATGACTGTAGGTCCATACGAGCAAGGTCCCAGGAGCCCATAAGACTCTGTTTCCATGTGGTAATGGATCTCCTTCCCTGGCTCTTACAGTCTTTCTGTCACCTCTTCTGCAATAGTCCCTGAGTCCTGGGTGAGTGAAGTTTAACATAGGAGGCATGTCCAAAGACCCAAAAGGTCTTTCACCAGGATGTGGGGTTCCCTTAGTAGGCTAGGCTGACTGGCTAGCAAGCCCCAGGGATCTACTTGTCTATATCTCCCTAGCACTAGGCTTACAAACACACACCACCATGCCGTACTTTTTACATGGGCGCTGGGAATTGAACTCGGGTCTTCAGACTTGTGTAGTAAGTACCTTACCTCTGAGCTATCTCCCCAGAAATCCTCCCCATTTATTGAGACGGACCCTTGCTCTGTAGCTCAAGCTGGCCTGGAACTCACTTTATAACCCAGGATACCCTCAATCTCATGGAAGCACACCTGCCTCAGCCTCCTGAGTGCTGGGAGTACAGATGCGAGCTAACATACCTGGCCTCTCTGCACATAATAACCCACTCAAACCCCCACAGTGATATCAGCTGCTAGGATCCATTTTGCAGATGAGACCTAGGGCTTTAGAAGAGAATATGCCATGGTTACATGGTGGGAAGTAGAGAACTGGCACTCAGAACCCATGAGCACTGAGAAGGGGGTCCCCACTGTCACCCCTGCTCTCCTCCCTGAACACGTCCTGAAGACAGTTGGAATGATGCTGGTCTTACCCACGGTGGTTGCTCAGGTCTCTGGTAGTCACAGTTTATGAGACTCACAGTTATTTCTGTGTCTGCCTCCCCCTGGGAAGAGTAGGCATTCTGGAGGTGGTGGGCATCTTTTGTTTGAGAATTCGCTGGGACAGCAGACTGTTAGGCAGCAGGGAACTGTTGAGAGCCAAGTCAGAACCCTGGACAGCTCACCACAGATCAGGCTGAGATGGTGCCCCCTGCAGGTTCTATGAGGATATAGCCACTGATGGCCCTGTAAGAAAAACAGGATGGTTAGGAACTTGAGGACGCCAAGGTCGTAGGGTCTGGGCTTCATCAGTTTGGATAAACTGAGTCACATGCACTAAGAACAGTACCTCAGTGGCTTAATTCGCACCTGCAAAGCCCATATGGGTCCCAGTGACTCATCAGGACACTTGTCCTCCATGCAGTGAGCCAGGCCACTCAGATGCTGGGGTTCCACCTGGAGCAAGGTAGGCACTCCCCAACCACACCAGCGCAGCCAGAGCCCCAGGGGGGTTGGGCCTGTGGTGTCATTCTACCCAAGTGTCAGAGCACTGCACTGACACTACAGGGCTGGGCCAGGACATGCAAACTTCCTGCATCTCTGGGCAGGTAGGATATCTCAGAGTTCCCCAGCCCACATGTGACAGCATTTCACATGTCCCGTCTCACTTCACTCAACAGTCCCTAAACGAACATGAGTCTGGGACAGTTTTGTGGAGCAGAGGTCAAGGTCTGGGATTCTGGAGTCAGTCTGAGTTCAGATCTTATCTCTACAGTCAAACACATGATGCCCTGACTCCACAGGCGGTGAGCTCCCCGTCACAGGAAGCATGCATGTAGAAGCTGGATGGTCCACTGGGCACCGCTATCACATAGCTTCTCATTTGTCCTGGAAGACATCCACTTTCTCCCTTCCATTCGTCCTTCCCTCCTTCCTTCCTCCCCTCTCCCTCCTTCTTGTCCCTCCCTCCCTCCCTTTCTTCTTTCCTTCCTTTCTTTTCTGACAAGGTCTCATGTATTCCAAGTGGTCTTCAAATGCTATAGCCAAGGAAAGCCTGGACCTCTGACGCTCCTGCCTCTGCCTCCTGAGTGCTGGGGTTACAGGTGTGCGCCATGCCTGGTTTATGCAGTGCTGGAGATGGAACCCAGGGTTTGGTGCGTACCAACTGAGCTACATCCCCAGCCCAAATTTTATTTTTAAAAACTTTGATGGCAGTAAAATGTATAAACAGTCAAATATACAGAACTTAAACACCCCCTCTGATGAACTTTGACCAATGTCATACATCTTTGTGACTGGCACACCAGCTAGAATGCTGAGTACTTCTATCACCCTAGAAACCTGCCCATCCCTAGACCCTACCCACGCCTTTTGAAGAAGACCCAGGACAAGAGAATTGCCTGTCTTCCCCACCCCCAGGACTCTACAAAGGTGGAATTACAGCAGAAGTGGAATAAAAATTGGGCTATTTAACAAGCCTCCAAGTCAGGTCACTTCTAATTCATTTTCAGTACCTGAAAGGGCACAAAACTTTAAGGAGGCACACACTCTCTGTCAGATGACAGTGCACCCGAGTCAGCCTTCTTAAATGTGCACACTGGGAGTCACCCTTTATCTTAAACTAGGTGCGAATTCTGGATCAGACCCTGGAGTGTGTAGCTTTCAAATCGCCACCCCTCTACCTTGGAAGGTAGTCCTGGGTAGAACTCTGCCATGTCTTGGCAACACATGGCCCATGGTATATCTCCAGGTTGCCTAACACCTGCTGAATGCCAGGCTGTCTCTGCCTGACTCTCAGCATAGCCTGACCCATGTACCTTAGGGGTCTGCAGTGCATTGAAAAAACACAAGACTCAGGAAGGTGTCAAGGTCACCCTGGGATGATTAGGAGCTTGTTTCTCCCTCTGTCTCCTAGGGTGCCTTGCATGAGTCTGACAGGTGTGCCTGGGATCCTGAGGGGGATCCCACTCCTCCTGCCCTGACTCCTCAGCCCTGTAGATATGAGGGATGAGCCCCCCATTCCCCAGTGCCTGTCCCTTCCCAGAGCCTGTCCCTCAGCCCCTACTCCAGCCAGGCTTGGAGCTCTGACAGCCCTTCCCAGGAGCAGTCGGGGCCTCATTTACATACTACGGCTCATTTACATACTACTTAGGAAAAGCCTTTGCTTTTCCCACCTGCAGCATACTCTGGGCTGATTAGTTCTCCCCACATCGGAGAGTTAATTACTCTCCCGCTTCGACCGGGTGTTTATTTGTAATCAGCAGAGGAGTGACGGGGGGGGGGGGGTGACAGCAGCAACAACCGTCATTAGCCTGAACTCCAGAGTGGAAATAGAGTGAGCTGTGCATGGTAAGACCTCTGTCAAACCTGGCTCTGCCCCAGCACAACCAGTGACCCCGGGCATGTCCCCAACTCTGGAAAAGAGCCAGTTGATTAGACCTGAGGTCAGGGCTCTGTTGGACAAAGACCCAGAGGAAGCTGCTGTCGGGACATTGGGAGCTCCAAGCAGCTCTATGACAGTGGCCAAGGTGCAGGGACACCTCCCCACCTGGCTCTCCCAGCCGGCTGGTTTTCTCCAAACTCTCCTAATCCTCCTGGAGCCCAGCTGGATGACTTCCGGCTGGGACTTCTCCAAGATCCTCACCTGGCCCCTCCTGGGTTTAGAAGCTGCCCCTCCAGGCATGCAGAGCGCTCCACTCCAGCCAGGGCAACCGGGGGCGGGGGAGGGTTGGAGGTTTCATTTCTTAACATGTTTCTCCAGTTCCCCCTACACACTTTAAAAAATCAGTTTTGTCCTGCTTTATCTTTTTTCCATTTGCTTTCCCAACGTTCTAACAGGTGCAAGGGGTCTTCTGATTGACAGGTGGGGGTGGGCCACCGAGTGCCTCAGATTTTGGAGGGTGTAGAGCACTCCGAATCCAGGGATTCCCTCATCACTCTCTTTCTTGATGGCACAGTCAAAGCCCAGCGGCCTTCCACCCTGCCGTCCGAGGGGTATGCAGTGATGACCTCAGCAGGCCATGCCGGCCCTTCCAGCTTTAACCTTCACAACTGACCTGCTCTCACAGGTGGAAAGGATGACTGCAAGGGGAGACCCAAAGGAGGAGGAGCGAGACAGTGAGGAAGACCGGCCGAGACTCCTCTGTCCATCAGGGAGTGGAGGAGGAGGGAAGGTGACTCTTGCCAAGGGTTCCGGATTCAGGAGAACAGGAATAGAGAGGTCCTTGGATGTGTGGAGGGAGGAAACGCCACACGAGATTTCAAGACATCTGTCCAGAGTCTTGGTGGGGCAAGGACTTTCTCACAAGGGTTCTTAGCAGTTTCATCCATCACAGCCCAAAACACCCACAGACAGAAGAACAGATGTGGTAGGTGACTGCTGTGGATGCCAGAGCAGGCACACACAGCCCAACAGCACGCTTGCCGCTAGCATCCAAGAGGCACGATGGAGCAGATGATGAACATGTACCAGAGGTTGGAGCAGCACTGATGGGCAGCTGGTCACTCTGCTTCCAGAAGGGGGAGCTCTGTGACCTGGGAGGGGTTTGATGCCACTTGTGGACACAGTAGAAATGCTCCAAGGTCTGACCAAGTGGCAGTGGACACAGAGGCATGCAAGAGGAGGCCCTTGAACTAGGCATCAAATAACTGGGCATCTGGGTCCATCTGGGCATCTCACAATATGCAAGTGGGTCAGCAACATCTTTTTTAAAAAATTATTTTTAATGTACGGGTTTTTACATTTGTATATATTCACTGGCATGTATGGAAGTGCACCTGTGTCATGCAATGCTCATGGAGGTCAGAAGAGAACACCTGATCCTCTGGAACTGGAGAGATGGGTGATTGTTAGCTGTCATGTGAATGCTGGGAACTGACCCTGCATCCTCTGCAAGAGCAGTCAGTGCTTTTGATTTCTTTAAAGATATATGTTTATTCATGTGTGAGGGTGTAGGCAGAAAAGGGTGTCAGATCCCCTGGATCTGGAGTTACAGGTGGTTATAAGGGAATGCTGGGAGACATGGGTGCTGTGAACCAAACCTGGGTCCTCAGAAAGAGCAGCAAGTGCTCTTAACTGATGAGCCATCTGTCCGGGCCCCCAAAAGAATGCATTATACTAAAATCTGCTTGTGTTAGAAAATTCAGAGACATGTTTTTATTTTTGTTTGTTTTTGAAACAGGGTCTACCTGTAACCCCAGCTGGCCTGGAACCCACTATGTAGATCAGAATGACCTTGATCTCACAGATCCATATGCCTCTGCCTCTCAAGTGCTGAGATTAAAGGTGAGCACCACTGTGCCCCACCCAGCCTGGGTTCTTAACTGCTGAGCCACCTCTTGCGCCCCAGCAACATCTTTTTTGGCACAGATCCTCACTGTGTAGCCCAGTCAGGGCCCCCAGGTGTTGGGATTACAGGTGTGTACCACCACACCGGGCAGCAGTGTTTTACAATGAAAAGAATAAAAGAAGAAATACAATTATATGCATCTGACTACCTACGCTTCGCCACTAAGTTTCAGAAAAAGATTTAGAAATCGTGATTTGGATAAAATAGGGAATATTGCCTTCCGTCCAGGCCCTCACTCAGGAGTCTGCTTCTGGGGTAAGCAGAAAAGGGCCTTGTGATCCCCAAGTCTGCCTCAGTTCCTGTGACCTCGCCTATTCTAAATACCTCACAGTGTCTGTCGCTCCTGTCTTCAGAGATCCAGTTCTCTGGGGGATGGAATATTGGTTAACATTAGTCAGCTGTTCAACTGAATAAGAAATCTGTCCTGATGTCATAGCCCAAAGGGATATCCAGGGACTGTTGCAGAAGGCTAACACGTGCCACCATGGCAGCGTCCCTCAGTGGTTTCCGGTAATAGTAATTTCAGTGCCGAGGATCAAACCTATGGTCTCATACACCCGAGTGCTAAATTTTACTTCTGAGCCACAGCCCTGCCCTCCGACAGAAACACTGACCATAAAACTGCGCTTGCCTGTGGGGATAACCTGGGAGCCTATCCCTTGATCGAAATGGAACTCCACCAGCAAGAATTTGAATAATTGAAAAAAAAATTTCCTGGTCTGGTGGCTCAGGCCTGTAAATCTCAGCTAGTTACTTAGGGAGGCTGGGGCAGGGAGATTGATTGTAAGATTGTGGCTAACTTGTGAGACTCGATCTCAAAATAAAAAGTAAAAAGAGAGGTAAGGCTATAGTTAAGTGAGACAGAGCTTGCCTACCATAGGTGAGGCCCTGGGTTCAATCCCTAGAACACACACACACACACACACACACACACACACACACACACGCGCGCATTTTTGTTAATCCTTAAACCCCTGACTTTACATGGAAGTGGACCACGACTTCATGAGCATTGCTCCAGGAGCTTTCCTTGTCTCTCCATTCCTGTCTCCCCTCCAGGAGTCCGGACTCTGTGGGTATGGAATGATGTGCTCACCACATCCTGTGGGCCTGAAAATGTCCCCTGGGCAGCATTCATGGGCTGTTGCTGACACACTTCTGTGTGTATATGTATTATGTATGTATGTATGTATGTATGTATGTATGTATGTATGTATGTATGTATTTGCTTGCATATGCATATGGAGGCCCGAGGACAGCCTTGGGTGTTGTTTCTTGGCCACTGTCCACTCTGGCTTTATATTAAGACAGACTTTCACTGGTCTGGAATCTACTGGTTAGATGGCCTGGTTGGCCATTGAGCCACAGGATCCTTCAGTCTCAGCCTCCCCAGTTCTGGGATTACAAATGCATGCCATTACACCCAGTTTTTTTGTTTGGGTTCTAAGGATTGAATTCAGAACCTCATGCTCGAAAGGCCAGCACTTTACCCACTGAGCCATCTCCCCTGCCCTGACCCACTTTGTTTTCAACCTAATTCTAAGTGTGCTTGTGTGGACACTGTGGTTTCTTGGGTCATGCTCTTGTCGCAGCCCGCTGAATAAAACCATCTAGCGCACAGGAATAAGGCAGGTAGACCACTTCGTCCTTGCAAAGTTGAATTCAAGCTGTGCCTAACGAGCTCCAAGGGTCATCTGACACTCCAGCAAACGTTATTTTGTGTGATTTACTATTTGGTATGGATCAGGGCCCAGGGTCTGCTAAAGACAGCTGTGAACTGGCAGAAAAACTGATAAGTTGTAATTATTTTGCTAATAGTGATGTAAATGATGGTTCTCCATTAGAGAACAAGCCTCCAACTTTATGATTTTATTGTCCAATAGAATGTTAAAATTATTTTTTAAAGTTGTATTACATTTAGTTATTGTCTGTGTGAGTGTGTGTGTGTGGTGTGTGTGTGTGCATGCCCACATGCCCCAGTATGCAACGTGGAGGTCAGAGGACAACTTTCAAGAGTTGGATCCCATCATGTGGACCTCAAGGACTGAACTCAGGCTGTAAGACTTGGCTGTAGGCACCCTTTACCTGCTGAGCCATTTTGTCATCCCCATCCGAGAGAACTCTAATCAGTTTTGTCTATAACATAATAATCCTATAAATTGCTCAGAATTCTTTTTTTTTACAGAACGCCCCTCTTCTCTTTTTACATCCATAGATATATCTCTGGCCCTTGGTTTTTGAGACAAGATCTCCTGCAACCCAGGCTAACTTCAAACTCATATGCAACCAATCACGGCCTTGAATTCCTGATCCTCCCCGGCGCTGGGATTATAAGTATGCAACAATTGGTGTAATAGTAGATTGTTTTTAACAACTACAAATACATATGTGTCTTAAAAAATTGTTCTGGGGATGAGACTCAGGGCCGTGTGCATGCCAGACAAGTGCTCTGATCCTAAGCCACACCCCATTCTTATTGCTCTGTTTCTTAAAATGTTAATAAAGGGCTTGGGAATACCTCAGCTGGCAGAGTGCTTGCCTAGTATGCATAAAGTCTTGGGTTTGATGTCCAGCTCCCCACAACCCAAGTGTGAGGGGGCACATCTGTAATCCCAGCACTTAGGAGGTGGAGGCAGGAGGATCAGGAGGTCAAGGCCAGCCTGGGGCATGTAAAATCTTTCTTTAAAAAATGTCGTGCGGTTAGTGAGATGACTCAGCGGGCCAAACCGCTCCACTCACAAACCTGGCAACCTGAGTTCGATCCTGGATCCCATGGTAGAAGGAGAGAACCAACTCTAAAATGTTGGTCTCTGACTTTCCCATGTGTGCCATGGCATATGTGCACCCACATGACGTACATACATCTCACATGTGCACGCACGCACACACAGATACACGTGTGCAAATAATAAATAAAGTAACAATTTTTTGAAATGTTGGTTAAACTTGGTGATTCACCAGGTGCCCAGTGTTCTGCCGCTGTGTGTCACTGAAGTTTCACAATAACCCGCTGAAGTAAGATGTGTTATTCCCAGTTTACAGATAAAGAAACTGAGAGTGGAGAGATTTAGTAACTTCCGGAAGACAGCCTGCTAAGAAATGCTGAGCCTTGAAACTGAGGCTCTGTGCCACCCTTCCCCTGTGGCCACCCGCACCCCTCCGTGGCCAGTTCTCCCTCGGTGACCACCCGCCCCCCCTCTCTGGCCAGTTCTTTCGTTTTTTTTTTTTTTTACAAGGGCTTGACAGAAAACCCGTGTGTCTTTCCTAATCATGGAAAGGGCTGGCAGGCTCCAGGTTTGAAAACACAGTACGTCTACCCTGACATTCGGTGCTTCTCGGGATTCCACAGCCCCACCCGATTCCCTTCTCCCTCACCCCCCAGCACACACTCCTTACAGCTGTGAAGGGGCTAGGACATTCCATGTTCTGTGTCCATGTCCCAGTCTTGCTGAGGTCTGCTTAAAACGTTCTCTGGCCAGCCTCTGGCCCTGAGGAAGTTCAGGGGGAAGTTTCCAAGAACGGGAAGTGGGACGAGATGTGAAACTTGGCTGCAGCCTAGCAACACCCCTGCTGGGCAGCCCATGTCCAGCAAAGGGCCAGAACATCCAGTCTGAGCTGACCTCAGAGGCAGGTAAGGCCAGGCCCAAGGGGTGGGGGCTGGGACTAAAGGTAGCAGGACCTGGCTGGACAATACAGGTACAGAGCGAAGGGCAGGGCTGCTAGCTGGTTCTGTGAACGGTAGATGGTGTGGGGACACTGATCCGGGACCTAGAACAGGAGGGTGAAGGAACCCTATCCTCCAGCCGGAGCCTGAGCAGTGGTGAGAGGTGGTCAACTCAGACCCAAGGTTCTAGCCAGAGTTCATGGATCCTGGCCTCTCACCCCAAAACACAGGAAACCAAGAAGAGTTTCGGGGAGTCAGAAGCTGGCAGCAGAGGGCATTGCGGAGACATCCAGCTCTAGCATGGGTGCCTAAAGGGACCAAGCCTGTGCTGTCCAGGTGCAAAGTGAGAGGAGAACTAGGGCTAGGGTCAAGGTCAAGGTCAGAGTCAGGATCAGGGCTAGGGATTGCGGTTAATGTAGGGTTAGGGTCTGGGTTAGGGTAGGGGCTAGGGTCAGGGTCAGGGTAGGGGCTTAAGGTTACAGTTAGGGTCAGGGTTAGGGCTAAGTTTAAGCCCTGGGGATAAGATTAGGGTTAGGGTTAAAGTTAGGCTAAGGGCTAGGTTTAGAGTCAGGGTTCAGGGTCAGGGCTAGGGGTCTAGCTCTGACCATGGGTGCTAAGGTCATGTGTGTATCCACGGAGGACATCAAGATCCTGGTAAATATGCACTGAGGATGGGGGTCACAAATCCTTCACTGTGGACAAACATGTGTGACTCTGTGTGGCCAGCCTGCCCAGGGTTCATGTGTGTCTCAACAGGGACATCATGAAGGCCCCTCGGGGATGGTTGGTTGCCTGTGTGCTGGCTGTGACCCTGGCCTCCACGTTGACCGAGGATGTCTGCCGAGCACCCAACGGGAAAGATGGGGCTGCAGGAAAGCCAGGCCGCCCAGGGAGGCCAGGCCTCAAGGGGGAGCGAGGGGAGCCAGGTAAGCTGGGGCCCTCATCATGCCAACCTCAAGGCATGGCTCGGGGCTGGGCCTGGGAAAAAAGAGTCCCCATGAGTGTCCCAATAAGCTCTTGCAGTGTGTAGTTCACCCTGGAGCCTGTCCCCAAGCTCAAGACGCCCTGTGGCTCCTTCCTGCTCTTCCACGTCCCTCTTCTCCCTTCCCTTCTTCCCCTGTGAAATGAGCTTCTTGGAGTGTGAGAAAGTGGTGCCCAGGCACTGGGCATTGTTCAGAATAACAAGGATCCAGATTTTAGATTCAAGAGTCATTACCTTGCAGGATAACTTCAATCAAGTCACCCTCTCTGAGCCTCAGTTTCTGGATCTGTAAAATGGAGCACACAGAGAGCCCAGGGAACAGTAGCTATCTATTTTGTCTCCTTCCAGCACCCCTACTCCCTCCCTGCTCCTCTGCCCACCTCTAGTCCATTCAGGCATCAGAAGCCATCAGACTAGGGGAATGGAAAGTGGTCGTGACCAGATGGGAAGGGAGGTCTCCCACCATCCTGAACCTCCCAGTCCCCAACAGGCCAGAAAGACCCTCACTGAAAGTTTTCATATAGACAGCTCCATAACCTCCCAAACTTGAGGCAGGAGTTGTTGCACAGATCTGGAGGGATGTGAGGCGATAAGCATGGGCAGGACTCAAAAGAGCACCCCGCATTTCCTAGACCCCAAGTTCTGTCATATGACTGAGTTCACTCCATTTCATTTTGCAGATGAAGCAGGGCTCTGAGTGGCTAACAGGCTTGCCCAAGGCCACGCAGCCAGTCAGAATCAGCGTCTTAAAGGCACAGGCATTTTCTGCCCTCCAGCTCACAATTCCTTGGGGTCCCAATCCCTTTCCCTCAGGACTAGCAGTTCTAGACTTGCACCACCCCCAACACCTATCTGTTTTTTCCACACACAGGAGCCCCTGGCATCCGCACAGGTATCCAAGGCCTTAAGGGTGACCAGGGGGAACCTGGGCCCCCTGGTAAACCAGGCAACGTGGGCTTCCCAGGCTCTAGTGGGCCCTTGGGGCCACCTGGCCTCAGAGGACTAAAGGGCATCAAAGGCAATCCAGGCAACATCAGAGACCAGCCCCGGCCAGCCTTCTCAGCCATTCGGAGGAACCCACCAATGGGTGGCAACGTGGTCATCTTCGACACAGTCATCACCAACCAGGAAGGACCATACCAGAGCCACTCGGGCCGCTTTGTCTGTGCGGTGCCTGGCTTCTACTACTTCACTTTCCAAGTGATCTCCAATCGGGACCTCTGTTTGTCTATCGTGTCCTCCTCCCAGAGCCAGATCCGTCGTTCCCTGGGCTTCTGTGACACCAACAGCAAAGGGCTCTTCCAGGTAGTGTCGGGGGGCTCTGTGCTCCAGCTGCAGCGTGGAGACCAGGTGTGGATCGAGAAGGACCCCTTGAAGGGCCACATTTACCAAGGCCCTGAAGTCGACAGCATCTTCAGTGGTTTTCTCATCTTCCCTTCTGCCTGAGTCATGGAGCCCCACCCCACACACACATTCTGCCACACCTGTCTCTGCCTCTAGGTTCTGCTCTGTAAAGTGAAGGGACTAAGGCCTTGGCCGCCCACACATGGGCTGGCTCTGAGAGCCTCAGGGACTGCTGTGTCTCTGCACACTGTCTGATGGTTCCTTCAAATGCTTTCTAGAATAAATGTCCCGTCTGTGTCTGTGACTTGAGGTGGCTCTTCTAAGCATCATGCTTGAGGCAGAAGGATGATTATCACTGGCCACTGCTAAGAGGCAGCGGTCTTGGCGTTTTACACAGGGTTTTCACATTCTGGTGGAGCCCCATCAGCCAGGCTTGAATCCAGATGTCACTCTCTGCCAGCTTCCCAGATCACCAGCCGTGCCTCAGTTTCCACATCTGTCAAGTGGGACTAGTCGCAGTACCAACTTTGTGGGGCTGCTGGGGGATCAATGAGTGAAAACTGCAGGCAGGGCCTGCCACTCTTCGGTTTGTGCAGTCTTAATGGCCGGGCTCCAAGGTGGGGACCCTCACTGTTCTTTACAGATGATTGGACGGAGGCTGTGGCTGGGAACATCAATCCCCAGGTTAGTATCTTAGGGTCAGAGCTGTGATTGAACTCAGGCTTAACAACCATCACCTTCCCAGTTTTACTGGAGCAATCACAAAGGTGCTTCTCCAGTTTGACCCAGCAGGCGCAGGAGGCAGAGGGCAAGCAACTGGCCCAAGGACACCCAGCAGTCCTCCCAGAACTGGAATTTCCCAGTGGGTCCTGGGTTCCACCCCACAGGCATGAAGACTGGGTTGTTGTCAGCTATCTGCTGGGCAGCCTACCCAGGAGGGGACCTGAGAATCCTTGGTGCATTGTGTATTCCCAGGACCTTCTCGTCCCACTTCAGATCTGCAGAGAAGCACCCAGCCCCACCATGTCCTTCCGAAGAGCAAAATAAGGAGACTGGGAGTTCAGTCCTGAGAACATCCAGCATCCTGGGCCTTCTCCAAGGAAGCTGGATTCACCTCTGTGCTGCACACACAATCACACACACAGTGTCATACACATAATACACATAGTCACATACACAGACACATACACAGTCATACACAATATCACACACAAGGTCACATATAGGCACACACATGGCAGTATCACATATGTGGTGTCACATACATAATGTCACACAGTATAACACGCATAGTCACATAGTCCCACACATCACATACACAGCTACATTCCCAATCTTACACAAAAATCACACCCATAAAATCACACACAGTCATACATACTTAACATGCATAGTCACACACAGCCACATGCAGTCACACACACAACCACAGTGTCTCACACACACAAAAATACAATCACAATTCACACACAATCTCACACACACAGTAATGTACCTAGTCTCCAAGAAAAACATCACACACTCACACAAAACCACACACAATCAATCACATACAACCACACATAATCACACACACACACACAGAAAATCATATTCATAGTTTCACAAGAATCATACACAGAAACACTCAAAACAGCAGTTTCACACAGTCACACAGTTTCTCTCACACACAATGAGACTCACAATGTCCCACATTCCTAATAGGAGATTTACCTTTTCCTCACTAAAACTTACTAGCACACCATGCTCACCCTTGGGGATGCACACTGGTCACACACACACACACACACACTTGAGAAGCACACTGGTTTCTCTCTGTCTCTGTCTCTGTCTCTCTCTCTCTCTCTCTCTCTCTCTCTCTCTCTCTCGTGCATGCACACATACCTAAGACATTTGTCCAGACACACCTGGTGTTCATAGCTCACATGTACAAGTCTTAGAGAGCCTGAATCCTCTCCCATGGACCCCCACACACACATGGTCGAACTCCCATGGCTGTCCTCAGAGAGGCAGGGACTATCCCTCCCATCTACTGGCTGGAGCACATGGTCTCAGCGTCCTCCTGACACAGCCTGCGCGTCCCCTCCAACACTCTTGCCCCGTCCCTCGCAGTCAACAGCCTCTGGGGTCAAGAAGAAGTAGGACACCCCAGAAGAGAGTGGACCCTTCTCAGCTCCAAGGCACCTGGATCTGTTTGGTCAGCTCTGCCCCAGCTCCCCTGCACACCCGACACACAAGCCCCAACATTGGGGACCCCATGTGCTACAGAGTGCAAAACAGATGGGGATACTGAGGCACCATGAAAGGAGACGTGTGTCCAAGGTCACCCTGCTGGAAGTGAGAGGATCAGCATGGGAGCCTAGAGGCCTGGCCCCAAGGCAGAGGGGAGCTCACTCTGAGGGGACTCAGGGAGGATGGGCTCCAGAACTGGTTGGTGGAGAGTACAGGACCCCCTCTGATCCTATCCCTTCCCTTACAAATCTCTGTTCCTCTCAGGGGGAGAGGCAGGCCAGGCGGATGGGTAGGCGGGGCCAGGAGGACTGAGCGCGGGCTGAGCCTGCCACCTGCTGGAAGTGCTGGGCCAGGCATAGACTAGATCAGGGCAGAAGGTAGGAGCAGGCAGCAACCAACAGCTGTCACCTCCATCCCACAATGCCTTCCCCATCACATCTGCTCCTCCCAGCCCTCACCTGCTGGGAACAGCAGGGACCAAATGCATTCTTGCCCTTGCCCCACATTGTAGCCTGGGCCACAGGTGAAGAGACAGACAGGGGGCCAAGCCCCTGAGGGCCACTCAGATGAACATTCTGAACTGCTGGCCCTGCGAGAGGCATGGTATGTGCTTGGCACATGGAGTCTTCCTCATGCCCCATGGCAGAGCTCCCTCACTCCAAGTCCTGGTGACAAAGAGAACAGGGCTGGGACCCTCTATTGCCCAATAATGTCCTTCATCACAAAGGTCCTGTTCATGGAGAGAGACAGAAAGGAACCTGTCCCAACCACCACAGGCTCCGGGACTAGAGGCAAGCTGGAGGCTAGGATGCTGGAAGGAGAGGACATAGACATAGGACCATCAGGGTGGCAGGGGCCTAGGCAAAGAAAGAGGCATTAATAGTCATGTCCTGGCACCCACATCCGTATAAGAAAACAGGGGCCTGGGACTGGTCACTGGGCCTGTTGGCAGGGGAGTGGCCAGAAAGAAGCTGAGACTGCTGGCTCTATAGTCAGAGAAACCTGTGCATGGTGGCAAAACAGGCCCCCTGAGTGTGCTAAGTGGGATATGGATGTTTCTAGAATACGGCCCACCACTTAACAACTTCATATAAAACTTATTTCTGGGGTACAGTTCAGCAGAAGGGTCGTTCTCAGGGTGAGACCTCGGGGAAAGCTCAGTTTCCTCCTCTGGAACAAGGACTGTAACTTTCCTCAGAACGATGAGAGGCCATGGTGAGTACCGTAAATGAGCTACAAACTCAATGGCCGACTTGGCCCTGGGGACAGCTGTGCCCTGGACTCAGCTCTGTACACAGACACACGGGCATCCTGATATGCCCAGAGAGGGTGGGGGCAGCAGACACTTCCTCATTCCCACACGCATGACTCAGGGCTGGGATAGGAAGAGGTGGACAGAAATGTCACTGTGGTCAGCGTGGATCCAAACCAAAAAGAAAGTGTCAAGTCAGCAAAATCGCTGGAAAGGGGATGTGGCTGGGTGTCATGGGGGAGGGGCAGGGTGCCTGGTCTTGCTCTTGGCAGTCTTTCTCTGTCCATTCAGACCCAGTGTTCTCCTGTCTGGGAGACCAGGATAGCTCTGCAACCAGGCCTGAAGTACCCTCAGGTGAGGCTGGGACCCTGCCCGGGTGGGAGTGAATGGCAATTTTTCTTGGGCACCTTCCTAAACCATGACACCAGAATTAGCTTGGTTTCTAGGCCTTAG
This sequence comes from Eospalax fontanierii, assembly GCA_035773235.1. Taxonomy (NCBI): domain Eukaryota; kingdom Metazoa; phylum Chordata; class Mammalia; order Rodentia; family Spalacidae; genus Eospalax; species Eospalax fontanierii. The sequence goes on from CM069553.1 coordinate 15,981,533, forward strand.
AAGAGATCCGACTGCCCATTCATCCCTCAAACCATCATCTATAGATGGGTGTGGAGTCTCCAGGGTAAGAGGCTGCAGTGGGGAGGAGGGCAGGTGGGGGATTAAACACCAACTCTCCCCATCCTCCACAGCTCCCTCCCCAGAATGGACATGGGGCACTTCTGTCGGCCCCACTGTGGACTGCACCTGCTGCTGCTCCTGCTGGTTTTGCCGCTCAGGGGCCAGGCCAGCACCAACTGCTACGGGATCCCAGGGATGCCAGGCCTGCCAGGGGCCCCCGGGAAGGATGGGCACGATGGACTGCCGGGACCCAAGGGCGAGCCAGGTGAGTCCACAGGCCTGGGTGGAGGCTGACAGAGCCCCCCGTCCCTGCGGGCCTGGTTCCTCTGACCCCGTAGCTCCTAGTAGGACCCCGTAGCCCTGTAGATCTTTGCTAATTTGCTTTATCTTGTGGCAGGGAGCACGGAGAGCCCCTGTCCCAGCAGGGACACTGGGCTCTGCTACACATCCTGCATGTGGACATCTGGGGATGGTGGCCTACCCTGGCTGTTTTCAGTGCACTGACTATGGGGTCAAAGCCTAGCCCACCACCTCCCCCTGTGCCAGCTTGCAGTGCCTATGTCTCCTCATCTATAAAACAGAAACTAGTCCCGGCTTCTCAGAGTGCTAAAAGCTTCAAATGGGAGGATGTGTCAGGACCAAGTGCTTGACAGATGTGATGGTCTCTGTCCATCAAGATGCAGGGGTGAGGTCAGAACTCAACCAAGAATGTTCTGCTGGGTGCCCCAGTGTGGGGGAGGGCCTGAGGAGAGCAGTAGGCAGTTGGGAGTGGATTGGAGTAGAGGCCGGAGACCCAAGTAGGCATGCTTCCTCCTGGGATGCATGTTGGAGAGCTCTGTACCTGATGTCTATCAAGGCTAGCCAAGGGCAGTTTATAGAGTTGCCTAGGGCCAGACTCAGCTCTGAGCATCTGCAGCTGCTCACCACCCAGAGACGATAAAAATTCTCAGCCCTGTTCTACAGATGGGAAAACTGAGGCTAACGCCCATGGGAGCACATTTTGCCCCTGTTCTGTCAATGTCAAAGTTGGGGTTCAGGGAGAACAAGCAACTGGCTCGAAGTCACACAGTGGGCTCTTGACTCTTAACCAGTGCCCTGCGTGCCACTTGCTCCCTTTCTACTGCCACAACCAGCCCCTTCCCCATGAGGAGGCTGAGATGGCCCTGCTCAGCTGTCACCGGGTCTCACACTGTAGGACATTTCCTTCCACAACTGGCCTGTGTTCTGCCTTCATAACAAACAGAGGCTCAGAAAGGGGAATCCACCCACCCAGCGTCACTCAGCCTCGAGGCCAGTCTGGCGGATCTTGAATCCATGCTCCCTTGTTATTGTCTTTCTATTTTGGATTTATCTTTTCTTTTGTTGACACAGCATCTTCTCATAGCCTAGAGTGTCCTCAAACCTTCAGTGATCCTCCTGCCTCAGCCTCCTGAGTACGGGAGGCTTTGAACCAAAACTCATAACCCTGAGCATTAAAGGCCTTCAGGCTCTTGAGAATCTGTCATAGAAGGAATATGCCCAGGTATCCGGCCCACTGGGAGCCAACAGGGACAGTCAAGGGGGCCTTCTTAGAGGAGGAAGCTGGAGTCAGACCTCAAGAGATAGGTGGTTTCTTGGCAAGAGAAGGGCATGTAAGATGTCCAACAGCCGGGGGCGCAGAATCAGATTTCAGTTCCATCCCACTTGCCTCGGGAGGTCTGGGAAGGCTCTGGTCTGTTTGCTGTGGGTTACATGAAGGAAGTTGAGGCAGTCCAATGGTCCCAAGGGGTGAAGCACATGTAACAGGGTTGGGGCAGCTAGAGAGCAGTCTCTTTTAGGGTTTCTGTTCACCTCCCTGCAGTGGTTCCCGTGTGACCACACTGCTCTGCAGGGGACAGGAAGGGACACAGGCTTTGTGACTCTGAGGCTGAGGCCGCATGGAGAATCTCCTTCAGGAGATCGCAGTCAAGTGTGCCTGAGAACCTACACATCAGACAGACCTGCCTTCAAACCCCACACACACTCTCACATACATACATAAACACACACTCATACACCTATACACACAATCACACATGCACACACATGCAAACATATACATATGCACACACATAGGTACACACAAACATGCACACATACGTACATGTGTACATGCACACACACCACACACATGCATGCATACATACCACACATATGCACATGAAAGCATGTTTATGATACATATACACACATGTACACACATACACGCACACATCGTTGTTATTATTATATAATAATAAGGCCCTTTTGGTGAAGGGCCTTAAAGAGACTGGTGCCAGGGACTCAAGTTCCTTATGCTCTAGGGACCTCCAGGGAAATCTTTCACAAGTCTTCTGATTTCCATCAGGAAAACCCACCAGAAGGGCATGAAGCCTTGCACCATATAAAACAAACATGGGGGTGCATGCCCGTAATCTCTGCACTTAGGAGGTGGAGGCAGAAGGATCAAAAGTTCAAGGTTATGCTCAGTTATATACTAAGTTTGAGGCCAGCCTAGGCTACATGAATCCCTGTTAACAAAACCACCATTATCTAAGAAAACAAAAAAATACTCAAAACCTGGACTTCTGCACGAGTTCTGAATTTGCTAAGGTTGGTCTTCTTCAGAACATCTCGCAGGCTTAGCAGGGGAACCTGGAGCCACACGAGGTCCTCTGGCTGACAGTCTTCCCTCTTGATGTTTGCTGAGTTCCTGACCTGTTCTGACAGCCTGGGTGCTCTCTCTCCTTCCTACCACAGCTATGGAAAGTTAGACAAAGAAGGGCCCCCGACAAGGTCAAAGGACAAGTCACAGGGAGGCAGGTCATGTAGAAGAATCCCCCAACCCTGGCCAGGGTCCTCTGCAAAATGCAGGCTAGATGTTAGTGCCAGACCCCCTCAGGGCCCCTCTTCCTGTCCCCTATCTATCACTTCCTTCCTGTCTGCTCTCTCTTCAGGAATCCCAGCCATCCCTGGAATACGAGGGCCCAAGGGTCAGAAGGGTGAGCCTGGCCTACCTGGCTATCATGGAAAAAATGGCCCTGTGGGGATCCCTGGGATGCCAGGGAATCCAGGTGGCATGGGACCCCCCGGGGAGCCGGGTGAGGAAGGCCGATACAAACAGAAGCACCAGTCGGTGTTCACGGTCACTCGACAAACTGCCGAGTACCCAGCAGCCAATGGTCTGGTCAAGTTCAACTCAGTGGTTACCAACCCTCAGGGGGATTATGACACAAGCACAGGGAAGTTCACCTGCAAGGTGCCGGGCCTCTACTACTTTGTCTACCACACATCGCACACGGCCAACCTGTGCACACAACTGTACCACAACGGAATCAGGGTAACCACTTTCTGTGACCACATGTCGAGCAGCAAACAGGTCAGCTCGGGCGGTATTCTGCTGCAGTTGAAGGTGGGCGACGAGGTGTGGCTGGCAGTCAACGACTACAACGGTATGGTGGGCATCGAGGGCTCCGACAGTGTCTTCTCCGGCTTCTTGCTTTTCCCTGACTAGAGTGGCTGTCCGACTCCAGCCTGCAGTCATCCACCTTCCTTCCTCCCCCTACGCCCTGCATCCTTGCTCAGACCCTTGTCCACACTGCAGCCTCCTCCAGGAAGCCCATCAGCTCAAAGTCCTCTGACTGTGAGGTCCTTCAGAGACCATTCTTGTGATACTTAAATGATACCTTATGGGACCATTTGTTCTTTCAGGTGGGGAGATTCAGGAATAAATAATTCAGTCACTAAATATGCATGGCCCAGATTCCTCACTGTCAAGGCTTAATGCAAGCTAAGTGAATGAGTGAATGGGGTGAATTAATGAACACTGAAGTAAATAAATGGACTAAAAGCAGAGCAGATGAATGAGCAAGTAAAAATTCATAGCAGTTAATATTTACTGAGCACTTACTATGCACCAAGCTGATGCTAAGTGCTTCTCCCACATCAAGTCATTTAATACTCAACACCCATGCTCTGAGATGGACATGAATGGGAAAAAGAAACACCCCAGATGTGTGATGCACAGACTCCAGGGACCCCAAAAGATCACCTAGAACACAGCTGGATATAAGCTTCCAGGTTTGGGCTGTGAGATTCCTGACCGCAGGGTCTGGTGACCACAGTCATAGAGGACTGGGCTGGAGAGACGACTCTGAAGTTAAGAGCATATACTGCTCTTGTAAAGGACCAGAGTTCAGTTCCCAGCACCCACATCAGGCAGCTCACAACCACCTGTAACTCCAGATCCAGGGGATCTGACACCATCTTCTCACTGCTGGGGCGCCTGCACTCACATGCACATATACCCACACATAGATACGCATATATACACATAATTAAAAATGAAAAATAAAGCTAAAAATTAACACAAATACAACTGTCTGGGGAAGAGAAGTGTGAGGGAGGCCCCTCAGTCTGGGAGAACCAGACTCAACTGGCTGGGATCTCAGCCAGGTCCCATAAGCAATGGTAGGGTGCCTGCTTAGCTCAATCAGTGAGTCAATCAATCAATCAATCAATTATCAATCAGCCTCAGCACAGATGAACTCAGCAACCTATGTCCACTCTAGTCATTTTGCTCCAGAAGGGGTCATGCCTTCACCCTGACCCCATCCCTTCATCCTGTAGGACCCCCACCCACTCATACACTCACCCATACACCTAGGTAACACCTCTCCACCGAGACCACCTCCTCCATGGAGCCTGCCGATTCCCCAGTGGGGCCCATAGTGTCTGCCACAGACTCAGAACCCAAACTCCGGACACTTTAGAGCCCAGGTTCCCAAGTCTGGTGGTCTATAAAATTCCTACAGACTTATTTAAAATAAAGCACATAAAACCAGATTTCCAGTCCCAAGTCAGTAATGGGAGGACTTCAGGAGAATCTTGTGCACACAGCCCCATGAGTTACCCAATGACTTTCCCCACTTATTTATAAGCTCAGAGGTCGGCATCCTCCTCAGGACAGTGAACAGCCCTACTTGGGGACCCTGTGATGCCTGCGTGCAGTAGAGGCTCATGAAATGTGTAAGATGGGAAAGAAGAAACACACACACACACACACACACACACACACACACACCCCACAAAAAGAGCAGAGGCCAAAGCCAAGGAATTCCTCCTGGCTCAGATCTGATTGCTCTGCAGGGCCAGGCTGGGTCACTGGCCACAGCCTTCCCAGCTGTCTCTCCATCAACCACTTAGCAGTTTGCCCAGCGATACCCCCAAGTGATAAATCTTTCTTCTCATTTCTCTTTGGTTTAAAAAATCAATACGGTGTTTATGGTGGGCTTGGAGCCAGAGCAGAAGCCTGCACCAGGGAAGCAACAAGGTTTGTTGCCTTTTTTATTTTTTGTAATTGTTTTCTTGTCCTTGTTGCATCAAGAGGGGCAGACCTTAGCATGTGCCAGCCTGTTGGTTGTGCTGAAGGGGCAGACTCTGAGGGGTGGGATGGGGCAGGAAGCAGAGAGAGACTCCATCTCCAGGGGACCTCTTTGGACCCTGGACAGCTGGAGTTTCACATTTTTTTAAGAGTAGTCTTCACCTCTCTTTAGCAGAGATTCAAGAAAGCAATCCTCCCTCCCAATCAGGGACCAAGACCCAGGGACCCCCTCAGCTTCTGATCCCCAGGTCTAGACTTTCTCCCGCTCCAGGTCCGGCCCCTCTCATATAAATAGCACTTTGGCCAGGCACAGTGGCACACGCCTTTAATCCCCAGAATTTCGGAGGCAGAGGCAGGCGGATCTCTGTGAGTTCCAGGCCAGCTGGGGCTACAGGGAAACTGTCTCAAAAAGACAGTATATAAATAAATAAATAAATAAATAAATAAATAAATAATAACAGATAGCACTTTGGCCCTGGACATTCAGGGTTCTTTCCTGCTCTCCCCTACCAATGCCCCAGGAGACAGGCACCCTTGCTTCCACTGAGGGAACCCTCGTCAGCAGTATGCATGAGCCCATGAGATGGGAGAGAGGCAGGGCTGGGGTTCCAGCTTGGGATGGCTATCCCTAACCCCTGCCGCGGCTGCGTCCTGTTTACCTTCATGTTTCTCCCCGAGTTCAGGTTCAAACTGACCCTTTTTCATTGCTGTCAATCACCTAGGAATCGTGACCCGGTCTAAGTAGCCTTGAGACCCTCAGAAGGACCTGAGGCTGATCATGGGAGCACGTCTGTAATCTCAGCACTAGGAATCAGAGACAGAAAGGTTTTGAGTCTGAGATTAGCCTGGCTACATGGTGAAACTGCCTCAAAAGTAAATAAGGCTGGGTGCATCAACATACCCCTTGAATCCCAGCACTCAGGAGGCAGAGGCAGGTGGATCTCTGTAAGTTAGAGGCCAGCCTGGTCTGCATCATGAGTTCCAGGCCAGTCACATAGTGAGTCCTGGTCTCAAAATAAATAAATAAATAAATAAAATAAAATAAACCAGAAAAAAAATTTTTAAAGTAAATAAATAAGATGGCCCCTGCATCCACGTCCCTCAATACCCTCTTTAGAACCTGTGGACTGCTGTCCCCAACCCTAGCCATGGTCCCTCTGGCTGAGCCCACACACCTGCTTTGTTTTGTTTTAATATCAAACTTATCTTTTCTTTCCCTCTGGCCTCTATAGTTTAGTTAATAATTCATTTGCATCCGTAGGTAACACCCACAAGCTCAATGGTGTCCCCTCTCCACACATCTTCCACATTTATTGAGTAGCCATCCTGGAGTGCGGTGACACCTGGCTGTCGAAACATCTCCCACCCAGTCTGTGGGTCCCGACTGCCCCTGCTTTTCTGTGGCATTTACCACAGAAATATCCTATGTCCAACCCCAGTCTCTCCCAAAAGGGACTCCACGAAGATAAGACTCATCACTCCCCAGCTCTTCCTCCCCAGGTCATAGCACCTCGGAAGAAATACTGAAGAATGGCTCACACCTCTGGACCTCAGTTTCCCTTCATGTAAAATAAGGGACAGAGTGGACACAGTGACCTTCAAGGCCCTCTGTAACTCTAACTTGGTGTCATCTTGGGATCTGCATGCAGCAGTCTCCTGCCTGTAACTATTATTGTCAGGGGCTCCAAGCCCTCCTGGGAGCGGACGGAGGAGGGTGGATAAGTAATGTGTGCATTTAAAATTCACTATTAGATTATTTTCTGAAGACAGGGAAGAGAGCAGGGGATGTGAGTGTGAAGGAAGAAGAGCTAAGACCAGAAAGGGGAAACCTGACACACAAAGTGACATTAGCAATTCACGTGCCCTGTGCTCTACAGTTTCCCCATCTCTCTCCAGATCCTACCAACCATCCTCCCGCTAGCCTGAGAGCTGTAAAACAGGCGTTATTATGTCTCCATCACATAGCGGGCAAAATTGGGGAACCCCTGGGCTCCCTCTATTGAAAGCTGGCAAGTTAAAGGCTAAGATGGGAATCAGGGTCTCTGGCTCTAAATCCAGAGTTCAGGCATCAGGTAAGCCCCTCATCCGTCAAGGAGCACCAGTCTCCATGGGAACCCCTGGGAATCATGTACTCAGAGGGCCCTGGTAGGTGAGCTGCCAGCTGGGCAGAGCTGCTGAGCCTGCAAAACCGTGCTGGCCACAGACACCATTTACAGGAACAGGACATGAAACTGCCTGAGGCCAGCAGGATGGGGAAACAGAGAGAGGACCGTCCTCCTGGGCTTTGGGAGGGGACCACAGAGGAAGGCTCTTCCTTGCTCCGGGAAACCAAACTTCCGCTTTGAGTGGACAGCAGCAGGCTCCAGGCTCCGGGTCCCACAGCTGCCTGGACAGGAACATCATAGGACAGCAAGACTCTGGGTCTCCAGGTGAGCACACTATGTAGTTGGGGGTCGGGGTTGGGGGATTCACCAAGTGCAGGCCTTGTCCTCTGTTTGGAACACCTTAAGTGTTAACTGGCCTGAGATCACTAGGTCCAACCCCAGTTCCATGGCATAGGCTTTCTGGGGTGAACTGAACTGCGATCACCTGGGCCCAGAGTATAAGTAGGCAACTTGCAGCCAGAGCCTCTAGCATCGTGGCCTCAGAAGCTACATATTTGAGCTGAGTCTCATTTCTGTCTCTCACAAGCTGGTCATCTTCAGCAAATCTCATAACTTAATCTGAGCTCCATGCTCCCCTCTGGAGAGAACAGAGCCTTTCAGGAGGAGCAACGAACCCTGAAGGAGACCAAGTTTAGTGCGTCTATGGGTTCAAACATGCCGATTGATCCAGAGGCAGAGGACAGATGAGAACCCAGGTCCTCTTTGCCTAGCATTACATGTCCTCAGCGCCTTCCCCCTGTATTCTGCTGAGCACAGTGGGCTTGCATTCTGCAAGGACCATATTTGATGTGCAGCTCTAATTGGAGGTCGTCGTTGGTTAGTCCTGAGTGACAGGGTCGCTTACTGCCCAAAAGACCCTGGTCCTCATTGAGTCCTCTCATTTGGCCCCCTGGCAGTCCTGGAAGCCAGAAATAAACCATTTCAAAAAGAACCAGAGAGTTAACACACCTGCCTGAGGTCACACATGCAGACGTTCAAAGTCAAGTTGGTCTGACTCCATGTTGGAGCTGGAAAGAGATGGAGGGACTGTGATGCTGAAGGCTTGCAGAAATGGCAGATGGTCCAACCAGGAGGGTTTGAAGGCTTCTCCAAGTCTCAGAGCTCTGAATATAGTCTACAATGAAGGTCTTCCCCCTCTGTTCCTCCCCGCTCAACCTGAATCCAATAGGTAGCCCATCCTTCTTTACTTTTCCAGTTGTCTTCCTTTCTACCCTGACCTCAGGCATTCTTATTGATGGTAATAATAAAATCGCAAGTGTGCATTGAGCATGCCCAACAAACCAGGCTGTCACTCTTCTGTCCTCACAGTGACTCTGCAATGGGGAGCTCAGCATTATCCCCATTTTATGAAACAGTAAACTATGGCCAAGGAGAAACCCTGCCTCTGAGCAGCTCACTGGTGCCACTGAATAGTGTTTCTTCTCTTCTGTGAGATGAGTAACTCACCCCAGCTTACTTCTCAGCGGCTGTGGGGATCCAGCAGCCACAGATCCTGATGAGAGCGTGGGGCTTCCCACTCTTTCCCGTCCACAGTCTCGCCTGGATCTCCAGGGCTTCCTGGAGATAGGCAGGGCCCCCTCTGCTCTGTGTACTGAGTGGGGAACCCAGGAAGGTTTCCTGGGGGAGATCTTTGACCTACGGCTTGCAGGATGGGAATGACCAAGCAGAGAAAAGGGCCACATTGTTCTCTCATTGAGCTTCAGTGCCTGAGGAATCCCAGAGATGGTCTGGGATGCTGGCAAAGATTCCGACACCATTCCTTATCATTGACCTGAGCAAGTGACTTGACTTCCTGGAGTCTCAGCATCCTCTGCATCACTAAGCATTCTCACCATGGCGCTATTGCATACACACATACCCGGGTTCAACAGTGAGGCGTGAGAAGCTCTGGGATCATCCAGCATTCACATCAGCATACAGCCTCTCTGCTGAGCCTCAGATGTATCCTCTGTCCCATCTCAGTCCACATCATTCCTTCTTCCTGGAACATTCTTACTCCAGCCCCTTCTGAACCTTTGGGTCCCGGCCAAAACATTATTTGTCCCCTGTGGAGAAGACCATCCTGGTGGGATTAACCCCTTCCAACCCCAGTCCAGTCCTCCTCCTTCAGAGCACCCCTGCTCTCCTTCCAGAGCACCATTCTGTAACCATTTCAGTTTGTTTATTTGTGGACTGATTCCTTTTAGGGACAAAGGATCTTGAAGCCAAGGACCATTTCTATCTTGTCATCACTGTCAGGGTCTAGTGAATAAGAGGTAATTTGTGAACATATGGTTGGGTAGATGATTAGATGAATGGATGGATGGATGGAGAGGTGGGTGGGTGGGTGGCTAGATGACAAATAAATGAATGATAGATGAATGGGTCAACAGATGGATGGTTAGAGAGATGCATGATGGATGGACAGATGAATGGCTGGAGAGCTGAGTAGATAGATGAATGAATGGATGGTGGATGGATGGAGAATGGATGAATGGTTGAACATTATTGGATGGATGGATGGATGGATGGATGGGTAACTGGTAAATGGATTGATGGAAGATTACTGGATGAATGGATGGAAACAAATGGTAGATAGGTAGATAGAGAGAAGGGTAGATGGATGAATGGGCAGGAGGATGGATAGATGAATGGAAGGATGGATTAATGAATGATGGGAACCACCACAGCAGTAACCCCCACGTCTTCTCACCCTGTAGGAAGTCATAGAGACAGTGCAGCGATGAAGACTCACTGGGGCAAGGTCTCAACGCTGCTATCACTGCTGCTTCTGGGCTTGCTCCATGTCTCCTGGGCCCAGGGCAGCTGCACTGGGCCCCCGGCCATCCCTGGCATTCCCGGCATCCCTGGGATTCCTGGCTCTGATGGCCAACCAGGGACTCAGGGGATAAAGGGAGAAAAAGGTATGCTTCTGGGAAACACAAGCTTCCCTGGGCAAGGCCCCATCTTCTGCCTCCCTAGTCGCAGTTTCCTGCTTTAGAGATTGCAGAAACACTCAGAAATCCAGTAACTTTGCCGGGAGGGGATTGTGATCGCCCTTTTGCAGAATGGTGTGTGGAAAGACTAATGAATGCCTCCTCATGGTAGCCCAGTTATGGAGGCTCAGGATAGACAGGGCTCCTCCCATTCTGTGCTGGAGGGAGGACACCACACAGCCCTTCAGACCGGGGTTCATATAGAATAAGTGGACATGCTTCCTTATCTGTAAATAGGAACAAATGTGGGCTTGAGCGGCTCCTTGCCATGGAGACTCCCTCATGGAGAGTTCATTCGTTTAACCTATGGGTTTGGAGCTACCTTCTATGGCAGCTCTGCTCCTCCAAGAAGCCTACTGCATCCTCATCGTTCCTCCAAATACAATCAAGCAATCACCCCCATGTTACCGATGAGGAAGCTGAGCCTCAGAGACTGTGACTCATTGTGTCAAGGTGACATAACTAACAATGGCAGGTGTGACATGGGATGGACATGTGTGTCTCCAGAGCACATGCTCTCTGCTTTTCTATCTCATGGTATGCCAAACCAAGGGGCCATGGCTACCTGGAGTGATGGTATGAAAGGGATTCTACCAGTCACATCTAGGTGCAGTCAGAGGCATGCTGTGGTCGGTTAAGGATGCCTACCATGGGTGAGAGAAGAGAGAAGATGACATTACGCTATGAACTCATTGCCTTGGCCCCAGGTTTAAGCTTGACAAGAGAGCTGTGTTATGTTGGGGACAAGGGCAGGGCTCACACCCTGTCCACGTGGGCACTTTCTCTTCTTCCTAGTCTCCATGAAACCCAACACAGAGTTAAAGAGTTGGACTGGAAGGAGCCTGGGAAGTTCTCCCTGGCAGCCCCACTGTTTTATAATTAGGAAGCTGAACCCAGAGACTCCAGGCCGGTCTTTTGGTCACAGTGACCTCGAATCTCCTCTTTTCTCTTGATTCTGTTTTCTAGGGCTTCCAGGGCTTGCTGGAGACCATGGTGAATTTGGGGAGAAAGGAGACCCAGGGATCCCGGGGATTCCAGGCAAAGTTGGCCCCAGGGGCTCTGTTGGCCCTAAAGGTGCCCCAGGGCCCCCTGGAGCCTTTGGTCCCAAAGGTGATTCAGGAGACTACAAGGCCACTCAGAAAGTAGCCTTTTCGGCCCTGAGGACCTCCAATATTGCCCTGAGGCAGAAACAATCTATCCGCTTTGAAAATGTGATCACCAACCTGAACAAAAACTACCAGCCGCAGAGCGGCAAGTTCACCTGCAAGGTTCCCGGCCTCTACTACTTCACATACCACGCCAGCTCCCGAGGGAACCTGTGTGTCAACATCGTGCGAGGCTGGGATCGCATGGAGAAGATAGTCACCTTCTGTGACTATGCGCAAAACACCTTCCAGGTCACTACAGGTGGCGTGGTCCTGAAGCTGGAGCAGGGGGAGGTGGTTTACCTCGAGGCCACGGATAAGAACTCTCTGCTGGCCATCGAGGGGGCCAACAGCATCTTCTCTGGGTTCCTGCTCTTCCCTGATGTGGATGCTTGACCTCAGTATCAAGTCATCCCCGTTTACAGCCATTCCCTGCTTCCCCGGCCAGCAATCCTTTCTGTGTCCCTGACCCCACCTCTTGACCGGCCAAAACCCAGAACAGAGCTCTGAGGATGTTGTTGAGTGAATGAATAAATAAACTTGTCAAGGCCAAAGGACAGGAGTCTAGTCTGAGTCTTAGTCCCCAGTACCTGACTCCTAGAAAAGGTCCAAATGCTAGTCAAAGAATGACTAAACAATGAATAAATGGTTCATTTCAGGGACTGGGGAGATGACTCAGTCAGTAAAATACTTACGTTGCAAGCATGAGGACCTGAGTTCAGTCCCCAGCACCCATGCATAAAAATGCTGGGTGTGGCACAGGTGCTTGTAAGCCCAGCTCAGGGAAGCAGAGACCAGGCTCAGGGTGAGGGAAAGTGGTTCATTCCCTGGGGTTCCCTGGCCAATCCAGTCTAATTGCCTACTCGATGAACTCTAGTTTCACCAAGTCTCATGAACGCTGTCTCAAAGGAGGTTCCTGAAAAATGATCCCTAACGTTGTCCTCTGGCATCCATAGCTACACATGTGTCCACAGCACACACATATACACATGTACAAACAGACACACATACAAAGACATACATATGCACACATGAACATATGCACACATTTGAGAGAAAATCTCCCCCTAGCTGGAGGCCATTGGAAGGCCAGATTATCTGTGTGTGTCACTCAGGGCCAGCTCTGCCCTGTCCTTCCCCCCTCTAGTCCCATTGTCTCCCTTGAAGACAGGGTGAAGACCTAACTTACAGAAGGAGAAACAGGCCAGAGGACAACGTCTACAATCCCACAGCAGAGCCGGCTCCAGGCAGATCTGCCCACATGCTCTGATACCTCTCTTAAAGTAGTATGTTTCTGGCAGCCCCTAATGGTCTGTGTGACTTCATAACCTAACGACTCAGAGATCAAAGTTTCTTCCTCAAAGTCTAACAGGCTTGGATCCCTCTGCCTGCCCTTCCTCTTTGTGTCTTCCAGTTTAGCACATGCTAAATCATCCATTAGAACAAATGTCACAGCTCTGCTCAAAAACCTTCAATAGCTCCCCAGTGCCCACTAGATAGCATTCCAGACAGTAAGTCTGACCATCTTGTAACAAGATTGTGTCTTCCCTCTGAAGCATACCTGCTCTAGTGGTTTCCTCACCTAGAAGCCTCCCATTCTGATGGTCTAACCACACATTAGACCTGCATTCAGGCCATACCTCTTCCTCAGAGCAGAGGCTGCTCCAGCTCACCCACTCCTCCCTCCTCTGGTTCTCATCAGTGCACATCTGAGCTGGCACAGGTACATACTGGCTACACAAAACTGGAGGATAGAGAGATGGCTCACTGATTAAGAGCACTGGCTGCTGTTGCAGACCACCCAGGTTCGGTTCCCAGCACCCAGCTAACAACTGTCAGTTCTAGGGGGTCCAAAGCCCTCTTCTGGATTCTGTGGGCATTGCATGCACATGGTGCTCAAACATGCATACAAGCAAAGCACTGATATATATATGTATGTAAATTAATTAAAAGACTGATGAGTCAAGACCACAGGAAATGGTACTGAGCCCCACACCTACTCTTTAAGCCCCTCCTACCAGTTCCACCCACGAAGACCCTCCACCAATCCAAACCCAAGGTGGGAAGGATCTGCGGTATTCTGGCCTTTCATAGGGTCCCAGCCACAGTCCAGTCTGGCAGGACTGGTAGATTCACTTCTTGGGGTCCTGGCTTCTGCCCATCTCTGCCTCAGACTTGAGTTTGGTCCCCTAAAATCAATTCTCCAAGGCTTAGACCTTCTTCCTATATTTTAAGCCTTTCTATATATACTGTGTGCTTGGCCTTTGAGTTCAAAAATAATTATGTCTGCTGTGCTGGTACACACCTGTAATCCCAACACTTGAGTGGTAGAAGCAGGAAGATCAGAAGTTCAAGATCATCTTCAGCTACAGAGTGAGTCTGAGATGAGCCTGAGCTAACTGAGAGCCTGTCTCAAAAAAAAAAAAAAAACAATAGTGAGGATGAGGAATATAGCTTAGGTGGAGGTATGATATTTGCCTAGTATAAATGATGCTGTGGATTTGATCCCTATCAGTGCATGGACTGGATGTGAGGATAAGTCTGTCGTCCAGGAGCAGGGAGGTGAAAGCAGGAGTTCAAGGTCAGCCTCCGTTGGGCTACAGGAGACCCTTTCTCAAACAAACCAACACAGCTGGGTGTGGTGGTGCACGCCTTTAATCCCAGCACTTGGGAGGCAGAGGCAGGTGGATCTCTATGAGATCAAGACTAGCTCGGTCTACATAGTGAGTTCCAGGCCAGCTGGGGCTTCAGGGAGACCCTGTCTCAAGAAAACAAAATTATGTTAATTATAGTAACTACACCACAATTGAGTTGCTATGAGCCTAATGCTTTGGATATATTGTCTCATTTAATCCCCAGTAAAGCCCCTGAGAGTATATAGTACTATTCCTATTTTACAGGTAAGAAATCCGAGGCTCAGAGAGAGCAAGAAATTTGCTAAGGGCCACTCAGTTCATAGATGCTCAGCTCTTGTTAAACATGAAAACATAACTTCTTGCTACTTACCTGTGCTTCGGTCCCTCCAGCAGCCCCAACACCTCCTCCTTCTGGACTGCCACCTGAAACCTTTCCACAGGATCCCCTGCAGGTGGGTCCTTGGAGTGGTCCTGGCTGGTGATATCCAGCCCACCCAAAACCCACACGGCTGCTTGCTCTTCTCCAGGACCAACACCTCCCTGACACTTGGGTATTGGCCCAGCCCTGCCTCCTGGCCTCTCAGGGCTGGAGTGGTCTAGCCAGGACTCCTCTCAGTGTCCTTTGGTGCTCTGCCTGCAGTTCCCAGACCCGGCTGGAACCCAGACTGATCTTCCTAGAGAAACCCGGCATCAGTGTTCTGGAGCTTCCCACCCTAATGGTGGCTCTTTTCCAACCAGTGAGAACATCAACCCACAGCTCTCTGGGTGGGGTTTCGACTCAGGAACCAGGACCAAGACCAAGAACAACGTCGGGGCTAGAAATGCCTGTCAGAAGAACCCTGTAAGGGGTGGCAGCTGCTCTGGTGAACACAATACCTATATATTCCTTTCTCCCTCCCTCCCTTCCTCCCTCCCTCCCTCCCTCCTTCCCTCCCTCTCTTTGTTTTTTTTTTTTTTTTTTTGCAATAAATTTAGCGCCAAACAGGTTTGGTAGGCACTCCACTGCTGAGTTATGTCCCAGTCCTTTTTCATTCTTTATTTTTGAGACAGGGTCTCAGTAAGTTGCCCAGGCAATCTTCCTGTCCCAGCCTCTTGAGTAGCTAGGATTATAGACTGGACCACTAGGCCTGGCTGAGACACAGCTGAGTAAGTCAGGATGATCACAGGGCATGTGATGACCCTGCACAGTGGTGACCCATTTTATAGATGGGAACCCTGAGACACAGAGTAGGTAAGCAACCTGCCTGATGTGACACAGCTAGCAAGAAAAGCAGAAGGAAAGACAGGCAATTCTATGCTTCCCTACCCGGAGGAGCCGTGTCCAGAAGCAGAGGGTGCTGGCTCTTGAGTCGGACAGACCCAAGTTCAAACCTGTCTGGGTTTCTTAGCAACAGTGATTATATCCAACTGACTGCCCTCTAGTTTCCCATTTGACCCCTTGCAAACAACATGGCAATGACATCCTTGATTCTTTTGTCATATTAACCTCTCAGACGTAGTCTCACTTGGCAGAAGGACTGCAGACTTCTAAGGCTTTCTTTCCCTCTTTCTTTCTTTTTGTATTTATTTCTTTATTCTGAGACAAGGTCTCCGTAGCCAGGCTGGCCCCATACTCACAACAATCTTCCTATTTCAGCCTCCTGCGTGCTGAGATTTCAGGTGTGTACCATCCAGCTTCCAAAGCTCTGAAATGGTTCTGAACAGCGCTACTGGCTTCAAGACCAGCTCTAGTCTTGCTGCCACCAGAGGGGAGTAGACACCAGGAGAAGGACGGCCCGCCTAGGATCACGGCCAGGTGCATCCGGAAGCTCCTCCTTCTCCTTCCCTTCCCATCCCACTCTGGTGAGTTGTGAATTTCCAGGCTGGAGATGGCAGTCAGCTTTGAAGACACAGGTTCCAGAAACCAGGTTCCTCCAAATCTGACCCCAGCCAGACTCATCTTTGCAGAGATCTTGTTAGAAATCCAGTCTCTCTGTCCCCAACCTGTACCAGCTGAAGGAGGGACAGCAGCAGGCCATTCATCCAGGAGTGCAGCAGATTAAAAAAAATGCTACTGCAAGAGATGCTCAGTGCGGAACATACGCCCAGCATAGCAATGCACAGACTAACAACAAACACTGACGAATCAGTACTACAGACCAGAGGACGCCAAACTTTCTTCTGTAGAAAACCAAATAGGAGGGCAGGGATGTGACGCACAACCCTGGATTAGGTTCCCAGCAGAGTGTGTGACAGTAAACTTTGTCAACTTTCTTCTTTCTGATGAAGAAAAGGTCTGATGAGTCATCTAGGTGTGAGTAAAGGACACAGAAGACGTGCGTGACTCCTAAGCTAACACTGTACCTTTCTCTGCAAGGGGCTTGAGCATCTGTAGATTTTGAAATCCCAGAGAGAGCTCTGGAACCCATTTCTGGGAGACTGAGATATGATAATATATACACAAATGATGGTCATGTTCCAGAACATTTTGGGTGTATATGTGTGTGGTAGGCATGCATGCGCATGTATGTTTGCATGTGTGTGGGCCCACGTGTGTGCAGGTACATGTGCATGAATGTGGAGGCCTACCTAGAATCACCTGGGTAGAGCGTCACACTGAGGTACTGTCTAATTGGGTTGGCCTGTGGGCCTGTCTGTGGGCAATTGTCTTAATTAAGTTCACTGATGTGAGAAGATCCAGCCCAGTGTAGGTGGTACCTTTCCCTAAGCAGAGGGTCCTGGACACTATGAGGATGGAGCTGAGCACATATTAATACATATTAATTAATTACATGTTAATACAATGCATATTAATACATACATATTAATGTTTCTCTCTCTAGTCTTGACTTTGTGCCTAGTGGATTCCAGCTTCTGCCACTGTGAAATCCCTGCAATGATGGGTTGTAACCTAGAATTATAAGCTGAAATAAACCTTCTTTCCTCTAAATTGCTTTTTGTCCAAGTGTTTTATCACGGCAACAGAAATAAGACTATCTCACCACATAAGCCCAGCATGGTGGCACATACCTGTAATTCCTGTACATGGTATGTGGAAGCAGGAGGTCGGGCACTCAGGGTCATTCTCAGGCTTCATAGCAAATTGAAGCCAGCCTGGGATACAGAAGACCCCATCTCAGAAAGAGAAAAAAAGAAATGAAAGGAAGGAGGGAGGGAGGGAGGGAGGGAGAGAGAGAGGGAGGGAGGGAAGACCAAACAAATTCTTCAGGCTTTAGAGGCCACAGAAGCTCAGTTGCAACTACTTGACCCTGTTTTCAGACCATGAAATAGTTGTATCTAATATACATAATATACAGCCAGCGCTCTGGACCCTCCGGCTCTGCGTTTGTGATTCACCCAAGTGACTATAATATGAAAATATCTGGTAAAGTCGCATCTGTACCAAACGTGTACAGACAGTGTCATCGCTCACTGAACAGCCCAGTGTAGCTGTTTACATGGCATTTCCACCGACTCTGATGAGTCATCTAGGTGTGAGTAAAAGACCCAGAAGATGTGCATGACTCCTAAGCAAACACTGCACCTTTCTCTGCAAGGGGCTTAAGCGTCTATAGATTTTGAGATCCCAGAGAGAGTTCTGGAACCCATTTCTGGGAGACTGAGATATGATAATATGCACACAAATGATGGTCATGTTCCAAAACATTTTGGGTGTATATGTGTGTGGTAGGCATGCATGCGCATGTGTGTTTGCATGTGTGTGGGCCCACGTGTGTGCAGGTACATGTGCGTGTGTGTGCATGCATGTGGAAGCCAGAGGCTGATGTCCAGTCAACCTTCCTTGACTACTTCTCCTTATATACTGAGACAGAGTCTCTCACTGAGCCGGAAGCTTGCCAATTTGTCTAGACTAACTAGCCAGCTTGTTCCAGGGCTTCCATCTCTGCCTCCAGAGGGCTGGGATTATGGGTAGGCCTTTTTTAAACTTCTTTTTTCTGTGTCTGTGTCTGTATTGCCCGCACGTATAAGTATACCTGTGTCATGAAATGCCCATGAAGGTTAGAGGAGGGCATTAGATCCCCTGGGACTGGAATTACAGATGGTTGTTCATCACCATAGAGGTGCTGGAAACTGAACCTAGGTCCTCTGCAAGAACAGCCAGTGCTCTTAACCACTGAGCCATCTCTCCAGCCCCCTCTTTAAACTTTTCCAGATAGGTTCTCATTATGTATTACTGGCTAGCCTGGAACTCTCTGTGTAGACCAGGCTGGCCTACAACTCAAAGATACACCTGTCTCTGTCTCTCGAATGCCATGCCTAGCCCCGGGTAGGCCATTTTTGTGGATCTTGGGATCACAAAATGGGATCAAACTCAAGTTTTTCATGCTACACAGTAAGTACTTCACCCACTTAGCCTTCTCCCAAGACGTTTTCTTTTTTCCCTTCAGAGTGCTGGGATTACAGGACCAGTTTTACTCACTTCCAACATTATATACATTCATGCACATGTACCTGCACACACGTGGGCCCACACACGTGCAAACACGCATGCGCATGCATGCCTACCACACACATATACACCCGAAATGTTTTGGAACATGACCATCATTTGTATATATGTTATCATTTCTCAGTCTCCCAGAAATGGGTTCCAGAGCTCTCTCTGGGATTTCAAAATCTACAGATGCTCAAGCACCTTGCAGAGAAAAGTGCAGTGTTTGCTTAGTTATATATATATTGGTCTTTTGGGGATAGGATCTCCCTATAGCCACAGCTGGGCTGGAATTTGCTATGTAGACCAGGCTGGCCTCAAACTCATGGAAAATCGGCCTGCCTCTGCCTCCCAAGTGCTGGGATTAAAAGTGTGTGCCACCAGATCCTGCCTTTCCAATCTGTCTTTATAAAATTTGAATTTTACATAATGTGTGTATGCCACAAAATGTTTTCCTGTTTATTTTTTTCCACCCAATTAAAAATGTGGAGAGCCTTCTCAGTTAGCTGTTCCAGACTGTGGTGGGGTTTGGCCCCCGGCAGAGTTCACTGTTTCTCTGTGGATCAGGAATAGCTCTAAGCTTGGGGAAGAGGTTCAGAGGCTTCAACCTGGGTCAGCATGACTCTGAAACAAAGGGCTCAGAGACAAGGCTCGGGTGGGAAGGTCTGAGTTCTGATGCCCAGCACAGTAGCCCTACTCTACTTCTCTTCCACAGCCTCCTCTTTCTAGGCTGGCTTTGGAACCTAACTTAACTGTGTGACCTCACACAAGTCAGTAGTCCTTTCTGAGCCTCAGCTGCCCTACAGGAGAAGGGAGAAAATGAGATCAGCTGTCTTGAGCTCGGCTGGGGATCTCATGGCAGAAACAGGCTCATCCCACACCTGCTGAGCAGACGCTCGGGGCCCCAGGCTGCCTGGTGATGCCCACGGAAAAGAGCGGGGACTTAGCCCAGGGTCACTGAGCAGGGAGGAAGTCTGGTGTAGTCCCCATCATAGCCCCCTAGACAGCCTGCTCTCCTACACAGATCCTAGCTGTGGAGGGAAGAGAGAAAGTCAGAAGCCAACCAGACAGTTTGGAAGGGCCACCATTTGATGAACAAATGAAGGTCTGTATGTGCTAGTTATCTAACTGACTGATTCATCTTACCTACCTCATAAAGTACAGGGCCCAGAGCCAAGTATAATCAGCCTTCTGTGTCCCCAGTATCTCTATGTCATCGTCTCAACCACAGATTATGTGCTACCATTACACCTGCAGGGGTGTGCCAACAGCGAACACTCACAGTCCCTTTTATTGTCCCCTAAGTAAGATCATGTAACTATTTGCACAGCATTACCATTGCATTGGGAAGAAGAAGTCACCTAAAGATGATTTGGACGCGGAAGAGGCCACAAAATAAATGAATAATGAGTTTTAGAAAGTATACAGGAGACTAGGGAGATGGCTCAGTGCATCAGAGTACTTGCTGCCGGATCCAAACTTTCAGCACCCACATAAAAAGCTGGGCATGGTCATGCATACCTGAAACCTCAGTGCTATGGGGAGGCAGAGTCAGGAGGATCACTGGGGCTCACTGACCACCAGCTTGGATTCAGAGCCAGTGAGAGACCCTGTATTGAAAGAATCAGAGTGATAGAACAGGAAACCTGAGGTCTTCCTCAGGCCTGTGTGCACGTGTATATACACACATACACACAGAAAGAAAGAAGGAAAGAAAGAAAGAAAGAAAGAAAGAAAGAAAGAAAGAAAGAAGAAAAGGAGTGAATAAAAGAATAAAATAAAAAGTTAAAACAAACAGGTGAAGAGAGAGGAAGACACCTGGTGTAGACCTCTGACCTCCATGTTCACCTGCACAGGTGAGGAGATCCACACAAACATGTATACACTATACACACAAAAGCATGCATACACGCTTCATGCTGTTATGGAGACACTTCATAATATGGGGCTTGGGTGTCTTCAGACTGGGGAACCTGGGGTTTGGGGGAAGCCCTATCCCTGTGAGAGCTGAACACATAGTGTAAGCCCAGTGAGTACACGGAGGGAAGGCAACTGGACGGGACATCAGAGTGACGGTCGACCTGCTACGTAAAGGAAGAATACTGCTTCTGGGCCCTTGGGACTATCACCCTCAGGCTTGGCTTCCTGAGGGGGAAACCAAGGCAGGCAGGCAGGAAAAGCCTTAGCTGAGCATGATGATGACTCTGTTTGGTCCTCACTCCACACACTGTGGGCATCCTCATCCCATTAAACAGGGAAGCTGAGGCTCACCCCACCCTGTCATGGAGACCTGGGGCCCAAGAATGGTACCGAGTGGGCTGAGTGCCGGGAGCTCCCTCCTGCCACAGTGCTGTCTCCTCCGCCCCCCAGCCCTGGTCCCACTCCCCTCAGGACTGCTCTTGGAGTCATTTCTCCAGCTGCCTCAACGCCTCTGTAGACAAAGGTGAATTCGAACCTGGTGGAAGCTGTGAAGATGCAAAGCCTGGCTTAGGAGCACTTCAGTGTGCTTCTGTGCTGTGTGGATGTACAATGTAGGTTTCCTGCTGGCTCCCCACAGAGCCCTGGGAGTCAACTTGCCATCACTATAACAAAGTACCTGAGATTATTCACTTATAAGAGAAAAGAGTTGCTTTGATTAATTGTCTGATGGTTTGAGACAGAGTTTTACGTAGCCTGGCCTCAAACTTACTGTAAAGTCAAGGCTGGCCTTGACCTATTTCTCTTGTCCCTCCTCCTGAGAGCTGGGCTGCATCATCACACCCAACTGAGCTATATCCCTCACCCTGGCTCCCAGTTTTAAAAGCCCCCATCATGACTGGAATTCATGGTGGCACATGTTGCTAGAGCCAGCATTCAGAAGGAAGGAGGACCAGAAATTCAAGGCCAGCCTTGGCTACATGAGACCCTGTCTCAAAACACAAACAGGGCTGGAAAGATGGCTCAGCAGTTAGAAGCACTGACTGCTCTCGCAGAGAACCCTTGTTCAGTTCTCAGCACCCACATGGCAGCTAACAGCCGCCCATAGTTAGTTCCAATTCCAGGGGATCTGACGCCCTTTTCTGACCTCCTCAGGCATTTCACGACAGAGGCGCACTTACATACGTGCAGGCAATAAACTCATATACAGAAAATAAAGTAAATAAATAAAATATTTTTTAAAAGATGGCTTGGTGGGTTAGGGTGCTTGTAACCAAGCCTGACCACATGAGTTTGATCCCCACAAGGAGAGAACTGATTCCCCCTCCCCCCCACAAGTTATCCTTTGACTTCCACATGCATGCCATGGCACACATGAAAACACACACACACACACACACACACACACACACAAAGTTTAAAGAGGGACAGAGAAAGAAAAAAGAGAGAGGGAGAGGAAAAGGAAGAGGAGGGAGAGGAAGAAGAGGAGGAGGAGACTGGGGTTCTGCGATAATCAGTGACCTACAAGCCTTCTAAAAGGTCATAGTCCTAAAGGTTCTGTCACCTGGGACCAAGACTTTAACATGCGCATTTGGAAAAAATTAGGATCCAAACTCCATCAAGGTCCAGCAAGTCCATTTCTGCTTCGGCACTTGGCAGCGAGCTTGGACAAATCATCTGCCTCCCCACTGAGCTTTGGCTTCTTCATCTAAAATGGAGCTGTACAGGCAAATACTGGCCTGAGCTGAATGAGTCAGTGTGGGTGGGTAGACCACCTGCTTGGCACACAGTAAGTAGGCAGTGAAGAGGGACCACATGCCATGCTTCGTACAGAGTAGGACCTCAGCAAATGTCAGCATCCTTATCTGTGAAATGAGACCCTTGATTTAGATGCGGCACTTTACAAGGGGTAAAGTGCCTTTACAAGTGCTCACTTGGGGGGCATCATCTCTTCTCCCTCCTTCCTGGGATCTGCAGCCCAGACAGGTGCTGAGCCTACAGCTAGGCTACGTCACAGTGTGGCCTGTCTGACCCTCCAGTTCCAGAGTGAGCAACTCTCCAGGGCAGCTGTTCCTGTTCACAGGTATCCCCAGGAGAGACATCTGGGCCCTCATTAACACAGCGTCTGCAGGACTTGTTTGGAATACATCAGTTAATGTGATTAAAGGCAGGACATAAATGCCAGCCTCACAGGAACCTGGCCCCAGATGGTTCGTGGGGAAGGAGACCTGAAAAACACATCTTCATTCTCTCCCCTTCATGGTACAGGCCCCCCAGGGGCTTGCTCCAAGCAAGTCACTGTGGTGGGAGCCCAGGTGGGACTTTCTGGAATTCGGAAGGGGACTCGGGGTCTGGGTGAAGGTGGGGAAGGAATAAGGATGGGTTTCCAGTATGTACCATATCAGGCAGTTACTTGTGAGGCCCAAGGTCTCTTTTCTTCCAGAGCCTTGGTTTCCTCATCTCTAAAATGAGGATGATCAAATATGGGCCTATGGGCTATTAAAGAGACCCAGACAGGGACTTACACAGAGCACGTGCTTACAAAGAGGCACACCTGGGCACAGAGCCAGGCACAAGTTACACAGTTGCTCCGAGGATGTCACTTTGGTGGAATCCAAGCTGACAGGGACAGGGAGATCCACAATGAAATGACATCAAGATAGGTCACAGATGGGGCCAGAGAGATATGCTGCGGGGCCACATTTCCCATAGTCCCTGGCTTCTAAAGTGATGCCAGGTAAATGACAACTCCCCTCCAGGCCTGGCTGCCTCATCTGTGCAGAGAGGCCTCAGCCCTGTCCTGGATGCTTACCTCCTTCTGGGGCCCCTGTGACAGTGTCTAAACCTCTTCAGAGCCCCAGCAGAAGTCCTAGAAGGTTCTAGAAGGCTCAGACTTGGGGGCGCCCAGACTGACACGATTCCTGCCCCCACTACTGGCTGAGGAGCTGAGGTGTCTCCATCTCTAGACCACATCCCTATCAGAGGTGTTCTGGCTTGAAAATGGAATATCCCCCACAGACTCACATGTTAGAACAAACTTGATACCCAGTTAGTGAATGAGGGTAAGTAGGAGTAGGCATTGGTGGGCCTTGAGGGTTAAATCCCAGCCACACTTCCAGCCCGAGCGCTCTGCTTCCTGTCTGTCCGCTTGGTGTAATAAGCCACAAGCTCTTGCTACCACAGACCCTGTGGATTCCAGACTCCATGCCTTCCTCGCCAGTGGGCTGTGTCCCATGAACCCTGAGCCAAGATAAATCCTTTCCCCGCCTAAGCTGCTTCTGTCAGGTATTTGGTCACAGTGACGTATAAGTAATTGATAGGAGTGGGATTGGGCCCTGGGTGTGTCCACAGAGGCTGACTGGCACCAGGAGGGACCACCAGAGCTGTGGCCCTAGTCCTGACCTGTGAGCCCTCTGTGTGGCTTTGGGAGTTAACCTCTTTCCCTTTGAACCTCAGTTTCCCAATCTGTAAGACAAGGAGACCAGTGACCTCTGGTCAACCAAACTGAGGCACATCTACTTTCTTCTAGGACAAGAACGACTGTGGGAAGGGAAACTTTCATGGATTGGAATTAAGCAGGACAAAATCACCTGGCAGAATTCCCTGAACTTTTGGAGTCCCGGGAAGACTGATCAAGAGCAGGGCATGGTCCCCATACCATAGCCTGGGCCCCAGTAGGGCAGCCTGCAGAGGCCCAGGGAGTATGGTCAGGCTGGGGAGGAGGACCGGTCCCTTTGAGAAAGTGGCTACCAGCAGCTGGTATGGTGTCCTTCTGTTTAGACCCTGTTCTAGATGATTCCTGGGTCAAGATGGTATCCCACCAGGTAGGGATATTGTTAGGCCCGTTTCTAATGGGTGGAAACTGAGTGAGGGAGGAGAAGAACCCAGCCAAGCCATCAAAACTAATGCACAGCAGAGCTAGGACTGTACCAAGCTACTCAGTGTCACTTGAGAGGACCAGAGGACCAAGCTCTGTGTTTGAAACCTTACAAAGCCATTGTCACCAACTGCCAGCAATGTCCTCGCTCATGGCTCTCAGAGTCGAAGCCCTGCAAGCCCATCCCCTCCATAGCAGGGTGGTGTAGAGAAAGCCAGGAAGGATGCCTGGTGGCCTTGAAGGGCTATTGGGAAATTCCAGTGGCATCAGTGTCACATCCCAGGACAGGTCTCTGTGTACCTGCTAGGCCCCGGGATTTATAAAATGTGCTGTGAACCTGTGCAGTGGGTGCATCATCTTCCCATTTGACAGGTTAGGAAACTGAGGTTCAGAGTCAGTAGTCCATGGTCAACATTTGGCAGGAGCCAAAAGCAGGTCCCTGGGTCTGGAAGTCAGGGTCTTCTCCATGCCCCAGGGGCCTCATCAGCCACTGAGCCCCCAATCTCATTTAGAAACCCAGTCCCCACAAGTACATAAGAGTAATACTAAATGAACTCAGTAGGTCATATATACACATAACAAAAGTAATTAAAGAAAAGGTCACAAAATTGAGAGGGTGTGGTGGGGGCTTAGGAGGAGTTGGTGAGGGGAAGAAGGAGGGATGGAAATGTTATAAATACGATACGAATCTATGAAATCCTCAAAGCCAGGCATGGTGGTGCCCACCTTTAATCCCAGCACTTTGGAGGCAGAGGCATGGGGATTTCTATGAGATCAAGGCCAGCCTGGTCTACATAGCAAGTTCCAGGCCAACTGTGGCTACAGGGGACCCTATCTCAAAAAGACCAAATAAAATAAAATAAAATAAAACAGGAGGAGGAAGAAAAGAAGAGGGTAGAGAGAGAGGAGAGGGAGGAGGTGGCGAGGAGGAGGCCAGAGGGAGGCCAGGAGGAGGCCAGGAGGAGGAGAAGGCCCAGACCCACCCCTTGATCTGGACAGCTGGCTGATGGGCTGATTCTCTGTTCGGTTCTTGCTCCAGATATAAATTACTCGTAAAATAGTTGGCCTGTCTCAGGGTGGCTGCTGCCTCCTCCCTGTGCCTGCCAATCACCCCCAACGATGCTACTCTTCTGAGGATGGGGCCTCAAGAAATGACCTCAACTTCACTCAACTTATCTCAGGGGAATCTGCCCAGTGCCCACGGAAGAAGGTGACAGCAGGGCCAGGATTCGCCAGGACAGAGAATCTTGGCTGCACTTCGATCTGAGACTGACCCCCATGCACGACCAGAATTGACTGCTCCCCAAATCTCAGGCACAGGATATGGAGAGCCCTTCAGGATAAGGCCAGGGATGACCTGGAACAGGTTCCCATTGTCTGAAGGGGCGTGGTCTCTTCTCTCCTCCTCCCTCTTCACTCAGTTGCCATGGCAACCACGATGGGGGGTGGGCTGCTGGACCGCTTGCTCTTGGCCAGGCTACCCAGCATGCTCTGCGCTCACCCAGTTTTCTCCCTCACTGCCCTCAGGCGGGCAGGGGGTGGGGCAGGTTCTGCTCTACCCAGTCAGCCAGGGTTCACGTCCAGGGCCTTTCGCTTCAACTCCCTGCCTTTGGGCAGGAGGTCTTCCCGAACATCTCCCAAGATGGGAGCTTTTATGAGTATGGTTTGACAGGGAATGGCTCGGGTTCTCCCTCGAGGCCTCCAGAGGTAATGAAGTCAGTTAAACCCTGGGATTAGAAGGTCGGGGTCATGGGTACAGCGCCTGTTTGCAGAGTAGCATCCACCCCACCCCTGGCTCCTACCAGCTGTTTCTGAAATGCCTCATGCTGGTCGTCTAGGAGACCTGTGAGACCTCGGGACAGGGCCTGGCAACCCATCCCGGTACCCACGATCCCCATTGTCCCTCGGTGTGCATGCTCTGCAGCCTGGGCCTAGGGCTGTGTCCTTCCTGTCCAGCAAATGGCCCATTCTCATAATAGTGGTACCAATTTGAGAAAGTCTCTACTCCAGGAACGGGCCTTCTTGGATATGAAGGACAGTGGATTGGCCTTTGTGCCGGCTCCATTGGGGGTACCAGGTGTAGCCCTGAGATTTCCCCTAAAGAGACTTTTCCTCTTTATGTCCCTCCACCACAACCTATAAAATGCCATTTCTAGCCAGACATGGTGGCTCATGCCTGTAATCCTAGGACTCTGGAAGCTGACGGGGGTAGAGAGCCATGAGTTTGAGGCCAGCCTGGGCTGCATAGTGACGCTCTTACTTGTTCTGAATTTTTTTTTTTTTTTCCTTTTTGAAATAGGAGCTCCCTACGTAGCCCAGGCTGGCTTTGATTGCTTTTCCTGTTAACAAGCGTGTGTCACTATGCCCAGAGCTTTTTGACTTTTATATGAACACTACGCGCAGTATGTCCTGTCTCCCTTGCTTGCGTGCAGCTCAGCTTTCACGTATCACAACTGTCTGAAGTTAGCTGTGGACTGTAAATATTAATGTTTGCCTTGAGTCAAGAGCTAGACTATGGGCAGGGGACACAGCTTGGTGGCAGAGCACTTGCCTAGCATGCACATGGCCTGGGGTTCATCCCCAGTCCTGCAAAGAAAGGAAGGGAGGGAGGGAAAGAGACAGAGAGTGAGGGAAGGAGGGACGGAGGGATGGACGGAGGGAGGGAGGAAGACACACAGACACACACACACACATGTCTTTATTACAGCTTATTGTTACAATTATTCTATTTTCTTATTTATTGCTAATTTCTTACCACGCCTTATTTACAAGCTGAACTTTGTTAAAGGTATGGGGGGTCTTAGAACTTACCCCTTGCAGATAAGAAAGACTGTATCATATGAAACTCTATAAATAGCCCAAGTAAAACTGGCTAAAACAGACTAAGAAGCTGGGTCTGGTGTTGCAGGCCTTTAATCCCAGCATTTGGGAGGCAGAAGCAGGTGGATCTCTGTGAGATCAAGGCCAGCCTGTAGTGAGTTCCAGCCCAGCTGGGGCTATAGGGAGACCTTGTCTCAAAAAGACAAACCAAACAGAACAAAACAAAAACCCTCTAAGAGCCAGAGGGCCTGAGTTCAAATCCAGCCTTGGTTGCTCACCGACGTGTAACCCTGGACAAGCCTCTATCTCTCTCTCTCTCTCTCTCTCTCTCCTCTCTTCCTGTTTATCTGCTAATTGGAGATAGAAACATCTCCTCCAAAGGGTTGTTTTGAGGACTTAACGTGTTGATGAGCACGAAGTGCTTCGAACAGTGCCTGGCGTGCTGCATTAAGCTCTTTAAAAATGTTGGTTATCAATATTTAAAGACCGTGCATGAGAGCAAAGTTCCAAAAATAATTTGTATTCTCCGCTTTGCAGGCCCCTCTTTTCTTCACGCAGTCTTTTATCTGGTGTTTCTAATCTGGTGCTTTGTTGCAGGGCCGTGCTGCCAGACACCCAGAATCTGCCCAGATGTCTCCTTGAGCTCCCTCCACCCCACATTCCAGCCTTGTCCTCAGTCTTCAAGTGTAAGATGGTCCCCTTCTTCACACACACTTGTCAGCCTGGTCTCACACCTGGATTGTTGTGACCGCCCCCTACCACTTGTCTAGCTTTCCTAGGACCCAGTCTCCTCACCACCATCCTCCATTCCACTCTGCTCAAACTCCCTCTGTGACTCCCAACTGCCCCCAGGACAAAGTCCAGGCTCTTTAGAGTGCTCCCTCTCCTTGACCTCCCTCTATAGTAATCTCAGTGCCCCCGCCTCTGGTGTCACAGCTCTGTGTTCCTGCTTCCTTGTACGTCCCCCATCGCCTCTGGCCCTCTGGGGCTCAGTTGCTGTGGCAGGGGCTGTTTCCTCCACCTTGCCACTGCCCATCCCCCTGCCTGCCTATCTCCTGCCTTCAAATCCTGCCCCCAGCCCTTAGAATGCCTGTCTGGGTCTATCTGTGTCCCCAGAAATGCTCCTCTCACAGCAGTCCCCGGAGATATCCTCTGGGCCACACATGGACAGGACTGCGTGCTCTACCCTCTGGTCTGGGATGTCCCCCTCCCATCTTCCTTGCCCCAGGATATCTTGCTCACCCATGTAGGCTTGGGTCAAATGTCACCTCCTCCGGGAGCTTTTGGGTATCATCTATCCCCTGTGGACTCGGTCACACACTGTCCCCGACAGGGTAAAGGCCGTGGCTGTGAGCCTGACACCTGCAGCTCCGTGCTGTATTCCAGGGTCTCAGCAGCACCACACACACTCAGAGCTGAGGCATGGCATCCAGCAAAGGGGCCGACGGGCACAGCTGCTGCCAAGGCGACTTTAGCATATCTACAGACATTTTGTCGGAGCCATTTGGGTGGTTCTGAGATCTGGGGGAAGCAACCAAGGATTCGGCCATGTGCAGGAAGGAACCCCGTGGACCCTGCGGGTCACTGGCCAGGAGGTGGGAAAGTGCTTGGTGGTCACAAGCTTGCCTCCGTTGCCATTGGGGGATCCAGTGCTAGCTTCTGTCTCCACCAGAGCACAGACACTTCCAGCCACAGCCTGCATAACCACATGAGTGAGGTGCCGCCTTTCCCTGCCACCATTCCCACCTCTTCCTGCCAGCTGCTGCCCCTCCCTGGGCCTGGCTGGGCCTGGCTGGGCCTGGCTGCGCTGTGGCTTCAGCTGATGCAGCCCCTCCCTCTCTCCCTCCTGTTTTCTGGAGCTCGGGGAACCACAGAAAGAACAAGATCAATTTCCACAATCCCAAGACCACCGTGAGCTCTGGCTGGGTGTGAGGATGTCCCTGTGAGAAAGTCCTGGCATCCCCCTCACTCGCTGTGTGACAGTCTGGACTGTTGCCCTCTCTGGGCCTCCAGCTTTCGGTGAGCCAAGGAATCCCTCTGGCCTACTCTGCTACAGGCTGTTCAGGAGCAGCACTCTAGCCTGTTCCATACTATCTGGGGAGCCTGGGACTTCCCATCTTTCCTCCCCCCTGCCTGGGTGCTCTGTGTGCTGGGTGTCCCACATACCAGGGTGCCCCCCGACGCCAGCTGTGACCCCTGCGCCCCGAGAGGCGGCCAAACAAACGGCCTTTGTGATCTGGGCGCTGGCGGCCCAGGGGAGCCGCACAAAGGGTGGAAGAAAGGCCGCCAATCCTCTTATGGCCCAGCGCTGTTCCCACTGCAGGTCCATCTGCTCTGGGGGAGCGGGCAGAGCACGCAGCCCGCAGCCTTAAAGCAAGCAAAGGCTTTCCAGCAATGAAAGCGGGGCCCGGCTGCCCAGATCCCCACGGCAAACACAGGCCTGGCCTGGGGCCTGGGAGGGGGCAGGGCTGATCTCCAGGAGATGGTGGTTAAAAGTGCCGCCCTGGGAGAGGGACCCTGAGCTAATCCCCTGCTGCCTTGAGCTTCTCCTTCCCACACCTCTGTAAGAGACAGGGGAGGGGCGAGGGGATCAAAGGTCCCCTCCCCTCCGTGCCAGGCACTCTGTGGGGCCCCTTTAGATACATCCCCTCTTTCTTGTAGCACTCTGTTTTACAAATGGGCTCAGCAAGGCTGAGTCACTTGCCTGAGGTCACCCAGCTGTTTGTCACTGGGCAAAGCCTGGATCTTAGCTCAGGGCTGAGTCTGAATTCCAACTGTGAAGCTGGGCTTGCTGGGCCTCTCTCAGCAGGGGCTCTGAAACCATTTCTGTCTCCATCACAAGCCTTTTGATAGGGAAACTGAGGCCAGCAGGCAGCAGATGATGTGCCCCACAGATCATAAGCCAAAGAAAAATCTTGGTTCTGCTGTTCTCCTGAATCCTGGTCACTGCTCCATAACAGATGAAGTCTCATCTGAAGGAATGTTCCCTTCCTTCCTCTGTAGAGTGGGTATTTGAGAAGAGCTGGGTTCTGAGGTTTGGTGAGATGGTTCATTACAGACTTTTACTGCAGGCTAGGCACACAGAAAACAGCCAATCGTGGCAGACAGACTGTTGGTGTTAAACAGCCCGAGCAAGCCAGACCTGGAGCAGGAAGAACTGCAAACAATTCTTTTCTGCCCATGTGGCAGGCTCCGAAGTGCCCATCTTTTCCACAGTGGGGATTTTGCTGATGGTCTGGAAGGATCTGAGTGAGAGAAGGGAGGTTCTGGGATGGGCAGAAGTGGAGATAGTGGGGGCCCAGGTCAACCCCCTTCCAGAAGGAGACTGGAGTGGGGCTGCTCCTCCACCATACATGGGAAGCTCAGAGCCCAGAAGCTGTCTCTTACTTGTGTGTGCACACAGCACACGCTCACGCACACATTCATGTATACACACAGGTCACACTTGTGCACATACGAATGTGCATGAATTCTCACACACATGCATGTGTATATACGTGAACACTTACACATACACACATGCACATGTCCTCATGCACACAGGACCCTGATTCTGACTGTTTACAGATCCCAAATATAAAGCTCAGGACTGGAGCTATGACTTGCTGAAGTTGGCCCAGCTTCTGAGCATGGCCTCTGCCTCCAGTCACCTGCTATCCTACCCCTGCCAACCTCTCTCCAGGCTCTGCCCACCCAGGTGCCACACAGGGACCAGAACAGAACAAGGAAGCAGTGGTTCTAACGCTCCCGTGGAAACTGGCTCACAGCCGCGGTGTCCCCTCATCTGGAGCTGCTCTGCCTAAAACATGGAAGTGGATCTGGGATATTCTCGCTCCTTCTTTGTCTCTCTGTCTCTCTCTCTCCTTTCTTCCTTTCCTCCTTCTTTCCTGCCTTTTAAAAAAAGATTTATTTTATTCGTGTGTGTGTGTGTGTGTGTGTGTGTGTGTGTGTGTGTGTGTGTCTGGGAGAGAGGAACATGTACATGTGAGTGTAGTGCCCAAAGAGGCCGGGAGAAGGTACTGGATCCTGTGCAGATAGGAATTCAGGCCCCACAAACATTCCACCCATAGAACTGGTCCTGGAGAGACGCATGAATCTTGTAAGCATAGGCTGTGCTTACAGGGAGACTGAGGCTGCTAGAGAGGAGGCACCTGCCGAAGGCCCAGCCTCCAGCAGCAGTTCTAGCCTGACTTTTGGCTGTCCCTGGGTGGAGGCATCAAAGCTATCACCCACAGAGAAAGATCAAAGGCGGCTTTTCTCCTTCTGGGGAGAAAGCATCAATAAACCTGGGCAAGGTGGGGAGGCCCACTGAGAAGAGGCCAGGCATGGACCCAGTCAGATTGCACTATGTTCAGGGAGTCAGTTGGGGGCTGGGAACAGCAGAGGGGCTCCTGCAGAAAGAGCCCCAGCCTCGCAGGAAAGGCCAGGCATCAAGGAGAATGGATTCTAGTCACTTTTATTGAGCACCTACTGAGTTCCACACCTTGAGAACTTCTCTGAGAGAAAGCTGAGAGTCAAGAGAGCTGCTAGATGATGAAATAAGACAAACCAGAACTGGAACCAGGCCCGGGGTCCCCGCACCTCCAATCCTGGCATCACAAACCCCACTCTCTACAGGCATAGTGTGTCTGGGATGGGGAAGGGTGTCATCAGGACAATTTGTCAGAGGTAGAAAGTGGGCTGGTAAGATGGCTGAATGGCTAAAGGGCTTCCCTTGGAGACTTACCGCATGATTTCCACCCCTAGGACCCACGTGGTGGAAGGAATAAACCAATTCTCCAAAGCTGTCCTCTGACCTCGACATGGCATGCTGTGGTGCACACCTACACGGACACACACGCATGCCCACACATACACATCACATGCCCACACATACACATACATGCATATGCACATACACATGTACACATAACCTATACACACAGACACACATGCACACACTTAAATAAATGTAATTTTAAAACATTTTAAAGCAGAATGTGTGGAAAGTGATACAGAGGAGCCGCCTGGGGGCCTCACCAGAGTCAGGCATTGGGATGAGACTGGGCCAGGTGCTTGGAGAGTGTCAAGCCAAGGGGTTTATGCACTCATCCACTTCGGACTCAGTGGTGAGTATCCACCTATGCCAACCTGTGGAGTACTGTCCCCATCCTATGAGGACACAGCAGTGGCATTAACCGAGCCTGACGTATCAGAGCTCAGCCCTTAGAAAGATGGCTCAAGGACATAGAGAAAGAAGACTATCTATTAGTCTGCTAATTAGTCCGCAGGTGTGGAGGCTCAAAGTACCAGCCACGGCTGCGCCTCAGTCCTGGAGACCAGAGGCCTGGGACTGAGGGTGGCAGGGACTGGCTTCATCTGCAAAGTCAGGGAGCATCCCTCCTGGCCCCCGCCATCCTCCACTGGCCCTATCCCTCTCAGACTAGTGGCAAAATGAGTCTCGCCCCTGCCTCTGTACTGCCTCATCTCTGAGTCCCCTTGTTGTAGACTGACTTGCCTCAAGAGAAAAATTGGGGCTCGGAGAAGACAGCTCAACCAAGGTCGCACATCTGGATGACCGGGAGCCAGGGATCCCTGAGTCTGTGCTGTGTGCTCCCAGGCAAGCAAGGGCCGTGACTCTGTGATCAGCCGAGAGGGAACAGCTGTCCTGACTACTCTTGTGGACCCCTGGTCCTCACTCACTGCCAGTACAGTTTGAGCAGGAGTGACCCACATGGCTCTTCTTCCCTCTACTTGCCTAATAAGCTCCTATTCATCCTTCAAGGCCCAGCAGCAGTTCATGCCATTGTCTGCTGGAAAGAAATTCCCTGGGGGCTTGTAACCACCTCCTCTGGCCTCCCACAATTGCCTCCTTCATGCTGTGTGTCCTTGGTGGGAGCCTACTACGCTGCACAGTAATGTCTGTCCACTTCAGAGCTTCTTAGCAGTCAGCATTGTGTGTGCCTTATTCATTCACTCAACAAACACTACCAGGAACCTGCCTACTAAGCCTGGACTCTCAGCCTCACGTGTTGGGGGAGAAACAAGTTTTCCTTCCCCTGGAGACTCATCTTATCTAGAGAGGCCCACCAGAAAAGACAATTAAAATCACACGTGACACAGTGCTGGGGAGGAACAGGGGCCCTAGGATGCAAGGGCTAAGGTTTCTGGGGAGAGGGGCCCAGATCCAGGCTTCCAGGCAGAGGGTACAAAGGCCAAGAGGTGAGTGACTGCTAGAAATGTAGAAAAATCACAACAGTATGGATCAGAAAGAGTGGGCAGGGCTGGCAGGCAGGGCCCTAGGGGGCCACGGAGCTTGGATTTCTTGCAAGTCTTGGGAGGCCCCTGAGGGCTGAGGGGGTGAGACGTGAGTGGTGGGCAGAGGGACCCAACCTGCAGCAGGGCCCAGGCAGCAGGCAGAGCAGTGGGAGGGTCTGAGGGTAATTAGAAGGAGCCAGGTAAGGAGGGGACCCATCAAGATGGTTGGTGGGATGGTCCTGAGGGAGAGGGCCCAGGACCTCAGCAGGCAGAGGGCAGGGGCAGAGGCAGGAGGTAGGGGCCATCTGTTTCTGTACTGTCCTGCCCCGACCCTCCACAGCCACCTCACTCGTCTAGCCCCACTCTGTGCCAACCTCAGACCCTTGCAGCCCTGGAAGCAGCCAGGCTCTACCCGGCCTGGTTGTCCAAGCGCTGTTTACTTTGCTTGGAATGTCTCCCTGCTGTGAGTTCTTAGCCTGGCTAATGACTTGTGCTATATGACACCTCCTCCGAGAAGCCTATCTAGTGTCTCAGCTGGAACAGGACCACTTCAGGGCCCTTCCAGCTCTTCCTGTGGCTGCCACTGTAGAGATTTCAAGCACTGTGTGGCACTCTGGAGTGGAGTCCATGGAGCACAAGAGTGAAATAAGTTGAAGAGACCTGAGGCCTGGATTCAAACCTTACTCTGCCATCTTCCAGCTGTGACCTTAAGTTACTCAACAACTCTGTTCCTCTGTCTCTCATCCTTGACATCGGGTCATGACACTAGTTCTTAGACCGAGCTGTGCACTCCTCCTCAGGGGCAAGGCCTGGCATTTGTCAGCACCCTGTTCCAGCTCTCACTGCGGTCAGCATTTTGGGCTTCTCTGTCGTAGAGGTCTTGCAGGGCCCTCGCTATCTGAGGTAGGAAATGGTGGGCTTAGGACTGACACAGGGCCAGAGGCCTGGCTTTCTTATAACCCAAACAAGCCCCCAGAGGCCTGAGAGCAGTGCAGAGTGGTGGTCAGGACCGGGGAGGGTTACTGGAAGGGCCAACCTGGGATCCACTGGCTCAACATCGTCTTTGCCTGGCAAGACATCAGGCTCTTGCAATGTGGCAGAGATTCAAAGCATTTTCTGGTCCTTCCTCTCTGATATTCCCCAGACACATTCCTTGAGTTGCCTACTCAGCCTGGGCACCCTAGGCCTTCATGTCCCCAGGTCCCCCCTGGCTAGACCCTTGCCAGTCTCTACCTTAGAACCAGCTCTGACCTCACAGCTGGGAAGAGACAGACACAGCCTTCTCAGTGACTCCTGCCCAGTCACTGAGTGCTGCGGCCTGGTCTGCCTCACTCTCTTCCTCTAGAGGTCCTTCCCTGGGGTCCTGACAGCTTGCCTTCCAGAATTTTCTGTGTCACATGCAAAAGAGCCATTCCCATTGGGCTCAGCCTCTCTGCCTGCAGAAGCAACCCATCCACCATCTTCAAAGGGCTTAGGGATCCCTGAGACATTCCCCTTCTGGGAAGTTTGCAAAGCCAAATGTTATCATCATAACCAGCTAGACATAGAGAGCTGTAAAACATTAAAGGGGCCAGAGAGATGGTTTAGTGGTTAAGAGCACTTGCTGCTCTTCCAGGGGACCCAGGTTCAGTTCCCAGCACCTACATCATGCAGCTTACAACTGCCTGTAACTTCAGCTCCAGGGATCCAACAACCTCTTCTAGCTTCTGAGGCACCAGGCACGCCCATGGTACACATATGTATATGCTGGCAAAGCACCCATACACCTAAAAAGCAAACCTTTTTACATGTAAAGCAAGACCGTTTTGTCCATGCAATGATTTATCTTGGAAAATTCAATTGTATTTTTCAGAAAAAAAGATACATTTATTTAAGCATGTAATAGGTTTATTTTTTTGAAATGAATATGCTTAAATCTTCTCTTAATGTCCTTCGTTCTCCCTGCTCCCTCCTTCCTTCTCCTCCTCTTCCTTCTTTTTCTTTTTTTTTTAAGATGATGTCATATGTAGTCCTTGCTGGCCTGATCCTCCTGCCTCTACTTCCCTCGGCTGCCAGGAGTTACACGGAGACACACAGACACAAACACAGACAGACAGACAGACACACACACTAAATGCCTAGTCTAAGGCTTTATACAAAGGGCAAACACTCTACCAACTAAGCTGCGTCCCCAGCCCATATTTTCTCTCAATTTCTGATACATGTAAATATCATATTAATGAAGTATAACAATGACCCATAGAAATGAGAATACTCTGGAGTTCGCCTCAGACTCTGTGAAGTCTAGGACAGGAGGGACAGCATCTGCCCATTTTGCTGGCTTCCATCCCAGCACCATTAAGATATAACAACAATGCTAATTTAAAGACTGTGAAGGGTTGTGATATCCAAAGGCTGGAGAGCCACTGAATTGCTGAGGAGATAGTTGTGGGGACCCATAAATGCCTGATGACCCCCACCTATCAAAATCCTCTCTGGGGGCTGAAGGGATGGCTCAGTGATTAAGAGCACTGGTTGCTCTTGTAAAGAAGCCAGATTCAGTTCCCAGTACCCACAGGGTGACTAACAACTCTAGTTTCAGGAAACCTGCTGCCCTCTTCTGGCTTCTATGGGCACTGCACACATGGGCGCACTTAACATGTAGGCAAAATATTCATACACCTAAAATTAAAAAATAATAATAATTAATCAAAAAGTATAAAAGGAAAAAAAACTGAGTTAAGGTGGTACACATCTGTAGTCCCAGAAATTGGGAGGTGGAGGCAGAAAGGTCAGAAGTTCAAGACTGTCTTTAGCCACATGGTGAACCTGAGGCTAACCTGGGCTACACAAGGCTCTATCTCAAAAAACAAAAAACCAAAAAATAGGAAAAGAACTGGTCAGATGGTTCAGTGGGCAGGAATTAACTCCCACAAGTTGTTCTCTAACGTCCACACATGCACTGTGGCACCAATGCCCACAGCCCCCATCCCTCCACACACATAATAAACAAATAATTTTTAATACTTCATTTATTTATTTTTATTATCTTATGTGTATAAATGTGTCACCTACATACATGCAAGTTCACCCGTGTCCTACAATGCCCATGGAGGTCAGAAGAGGGTGTCAGATCCCCTGGAACTGGAGTTAGCCCCCATGTAAGATTCGAACCTGGGTCCTCAGCAAGAGCAGCCAGTACTCTTAACCACTAAGCCATCTTTCCAGCCTCATATATTTCTTTTATAAACACAAAGAAAAAGAAAGAAAAAGAAGGGGGAAAAAAATGACCCTCTAGGAAAATGAACGCAGGCTTGGATGTAGCAGAATTCTCCTGGCACAAAAGCTTTTCAACACTTCTTGGCTTCCGGGCAGCTTTGCACACCACCCCCAGTCCCAGACCACACACCGTGAGCACAGAGACACACCCATCACCAACACATAGTTTATTACCGAGCTTGTGGTTCCTCAGTCACGTGGCCTAGCACAGCCTGTCCACCCTCCACATCCACTCCCATGATTGACAGACCACTCTCAGGCCCCAGGGGAAGAAGGAATGCTTTTCCTCTCTTCTTGCTCTCTGTCCGTCTGTAGAGAGTGGGCTAGCCAACTCCTCCCTCCTGCAGGGCACACAGAGCAAGTTCCCAGTGCTCTGGAGAATCCATATTTTTTTCTCTCCACATTTAAAATCAAGGTTCCAGAGGTCCTCAAAAAGGACTGGGGGTGGGAGGACATCCTGTGGATATGTGCTGATGGTAGATCACTTGCCTAACGTGCACAGGGTTCTAGGTTTAATTCCCACAAGAGAGAAAAGGAAAATCTAAACTGGGTGTGGTGGCATATACCTGACCCATAAACCCAGCACTTGGGAGGCAGAGGCAGGAGCATCACTGCAAGTCTGAAACCAGACTGGGTCTGTATAGCAATAAAAAAGGGGAGATCAGGGAGGTATAGTGGTATAAGCTTGTAACCCTTGGAAGGCTGAGGCAGGAGGATTGCCACAAGTTTGAGGCTACTTTGAGCTACAGAGTGAGACTGTGCCTCAAAAGAACTAAAGAGACCAGGAATTTAGCTCAGAGGTAGAGTATTTGCCTAACATTTTTCAAAATGCCAAAAAAAAAAAAAAAAAACCAAGGGAAGCTGGAGAGATGGCTCAGGGGTTAAGAGCACTGGCTGGTCTTTCAGAGGACCCAGGTTCGATTCCCAGCACTCACATGACAGGTAACAACCATTCATAACTCCAGTTCCAGGGGATCTGACAGCCTCTTCTGGCCTCTGTGGGCATTGCACACATGTGGTGTACTCACATACATGCAGATAAAACAATCATACACATTAAAAAAAGAGAGAGAGTGTGTGATGGGAACCAGGTATGGTGGCACACACTTCTGTAATCCCAGCACACAAGGAGTCTGAGGCAGGAGGATCTCTGTGAGTCCTAGATCGTCCTAGTTCTCCCAATATCCTGTTTCAACAATAACAAAGGATCAGACAGAGACATATATGATAGGAATGGTAAGAACAAGCCAAACTGTGGCTAATATTCTCCTCAGCAATCAGAATTCATCACGCACAGCCCCACCACAGCAATTTAGCTCCCTGCATTGAACTCACAGCTCGTTTCCTACTGGAAATATTGCTTTAAGAATTTTATTGACAATTTGTTGCCATATCCTCCACAGAGCAAGTGTTTCCACGTTGAAATTAATTAAAAACTCAGAAATACAAAGACTGGAGAAACGTATTCTAATTCTACATCACTGTCAACAGGGCAGACATTACACAACAATCTTGAGTTTTCACCAGGCAGTTCTGATTCTGCCGAAATGAAGGCCAAAAAATTAAAATTGATGGAACAAATATGTAATAATTTACGAGGAACTGGAGACATAGCTCAGTAGTACAGTGCCATCCCCGGCACCATGAAGACAATCATGAATCATGAATGTTTTAATGTTGTTATTCATTCAAATACCATTAACCCTTCTTGAGACTGTTCAGACCTGTGCAATAATTACATTCAGTCATGTTGATATTTTGCTGACTTTAAGTCACGTATACATCATACCTTAATGCATATTTTATATTTTGTTGTAATGAAGGTACATCTTCTGTATTTTATTTGTTTATTAGTTTGAGTTATAACTTGTGTGTGTGTGCGTGTGCGTGTGTGTGTGTGCGCGCACGCGCCATACGCTTTCCTCTATCATTCTCTGCTCTGTTGCCGTGAGACAGGGTCTCTCACTGAATAGGAAACTTACCATTTTTGCTAAGCTAACACCAGTGAACTTTTGGCATCTGCCTGTTTCTGACCCCAGTGCTGGGTTACAGTTACAAGCAGTCATGCCCAGCTTTTTTATGTAGATACTGGGGATTCGAACTCAGGTCCTCATGCTTACAGAACAAGCACTTTTATCCACTGAGCCATCTCCTAGCACTCCTCCTTTTGAGGGGTGGTTTTATGTAGCACAAGCTGGCCTCAAACTCTTTATGTAGGTGAAAATGACCTTGAATTCCTGATCCTCCTGCCTCCACCTCCCAAGTGCTAACATTACAAGTGTTCAACACCACAATCAGCTGAGTTACAGCTTTTAAATATTCAGAGATGGAGTATAGTATAGAAACTCCATCAGTATCTTTCCCTGGATGTTGTAAATCCTCAAGATAGACTTGCCCAAGACCACACAGAATCCAAGTCCCTCATTTAATGGGCACGTAATAAGCACCTACTATCTGCTAGGCATGGGAATTAGGCCAAGATGTGTAGCTTACAGCCTCTGTCACTGGGAGTACACTGGCCCATTGCACAGCCCAGACAGCTCTATATTTAGGCATGGGATCCCTGTATGGGTGGCATAGTGCCTTGACTAAGTCCAAAATCTTGTTCAGATGGACCAAGTCTGGGGTCTGGGCCCACCAATCTTCACTGAGCAATGTTAGGTGAGTGTCGTTCCTTTTTGAGCCTTGGGTTCCTTGTCTGTAAAATGGGAATCATATATGACTGTGCCTGTGATCCCAGAGCTAGGGATGCAGAAGCAGGAGGATCCAGAATTCAGGGTCATTCTCTGCTACCTAGCAAGTTTAAGACCAGACTGGGATACATGAGACCCTATCTCAAAAAGAAATAAATAAAAACCAAACCCATTCCTGCATGTCTATGGTGAGAATTCAGTGAAAGAAGTCCACATTTCAGGTCTCTATGACTGTGTCACACATTTTCCCTGAAATTCAGTAGCTTAACACAACAAGCATTCATTATTCCCTGGTTCCCGTAGCTCAGGAACTCAGGAGTGGCTCAGGGTGGCTCTGGGTCACTCTTAGGTTAGAGCTTCAGGCACCTGAAGGTTTGCTGGCACCAGAATGTCCATATCCCAGGTGATCCCTTCACATGGTTGCTGGCCGAATGTCTTTGTCCCATGGCCTGGGCCTCTAATGTGTGCCCAGGGATCCTTGAGATCTGGCAGAACTTCCCCAGAGGAGCCATCTCAGAATGTAGGAGAGGAAAGCCTTCTGAGGACTCCAATCACAGGGCATCGCTCCTGCTCTGGGCCACCAGTTAGCAGCAGATCCTTAACTGTAGATCACCTTCCTCCTGACCTAAGAATTTGGACACATGCTCCAAAACCACATGTCTGAGGACAGCGTGGGCCTAGTGCTTCACAGAAGGCCAGCCACGTGACAGTATCATTGTTCACGTGACTTTGAAGTTTTTTTTTTTTTTTTTTAATTTAACTCTTGTTGTACTTAACGTTCTTAAGAATCTGTCGGTGACTCCTGGAATAGCAGTTGAGAACACTTGCTATTCTTGCACAGGATCTCTGGTTATTTCCCAGCACACACATCAAGTGACTCATAACTGCCTGTAACTCCAGTTCTGGGATATCTGATGCCCTCCTTGGTCTTGGTTGGCATTGCATGCACACAGTGCCCTTGTGGACAAGCAGGCACACACATATAAATAAAAAGAAATTTTAAATGTTTTTAAATTTATTTTTTATATTTAATTATGTGTACATGTGCATAGGTTTGTGCACATGAGTACAGGTATTCAAGGAGGCCAGAAGAGGGTGTTGGATCCCCTGGAGCTGGAGTTATAGGTGGTTGTGAGCTGCCTGATATAGGTGCTGGGAACTGAACTCAGAGCGGTACACACTCTTAACCACTGAGCCATCCCTCCAGCCCAGATCAATAATATTTTTAAAAAAGACTCCTCTGTTATCATCACAGACAGATCACTGACAATCCCCAACTTACAACAATTTGGTTATGGATTTCTTAGCTTTATAATGTTTTGAAAGACAGAAGTTCAGTATAAACCACTTTCTTTGCTTGTTTGTTTTGTTTTCTTTTGTTTGAGACAGGATCTCACTATGTTGCCCTAGCTAGCCTGGAACTCTCTATGTAGACCAGGCTGGCCTCCAACTCACAGATCTGCTTGCCTCTGTACCCCAGGGCTGTGATTAAAGACATGTGCCATCACACTGACTGCTTTTTTAAAGACAGAGTCCCACTCTGTAGCTCAGGCTGGCCTCAGATCCCTGCCTCAGCTTCCTGAGTGCTGAGATTATAGGTGTTGTACCACCATGCCCTGCTGCATTTTGAGTTTTGAATTGGGTTCTCTCCCATACTCCCAGTTAAGTGCGCAGACACTGGGAGATGGAAATACTTGGCACTGGAACTCCGAGCAGGGTAGGTGACTTGATGCATTTCCAGGTCACAGTGTGTTCTTCCAGTAGGCTGATCAGCATGATGGTCTATCAGGTTGGGAAATCCCCTGGTAAGTAAAAGAGCCTCTGCCTTTCCATTACACAGAGGAAGACACTGAGTCTCAGAGAAGAGTGTCTTGCCCAGAGTTACACTGGGTGGGTGGCAGGACATGGCACGGGGACCCAGGCTATCATCAGCCTGGAAGGCCAGCGGAGAGTTCATGGCACGGGGACCCAGGCTATCATCAGCCTGGAAGGCCAGCGGAGAGTTCATGGCTTTGGCTCTTACTTCCCCAGGGAAGTTCATGGGCTGTCCAAAAGTGCCTGGAAGGTTTGAGGGGTTGTGGGGATCCAGCAGCCCCTGGGCCAAGGCCATCACACTCTGTAGGAGCCAAGGGTGGGACAAGATGCAAGTTATCAGAGAGGCTCCTGAAGCTAGGCTGACAGGATATGCGGGCCAGGGAGATGCTGCAGAGGACGGGGACAGAGTGCAGCCCTGTGCAGGGAGGCCGCCTCTCAGGTGCTCAGGGCTGAAGAGAGAGGGCCGGAAAGTGGTGGCCTGGGTACAAACCACACAAATCATCGCAGCAGGGGCTTCCCAGGGGTGGGGGCATTGCAGGCCAGGAGTCAGGTGACAAGTCCAACTGACTCTCCCCTGAGTGTCTGTTTCCTTCCACCAAGCTGTGTGTCTCCCTCTGAGTCTCCACGTCCACAGCTACTCTGCAGACGATTGTATCTGTGGAACTCACACCATGTACAAGTACATCTGTGGAGCCACCTGGAGCGCACATGTCTCCTCCAGCCAGAAATTTATAACTATCTGAAGATGCGTTGCCTGATCCTGTAGCCACTGGCCACATGTGGCTACTAACCCTACAGTGTAAATTAATTAAAATGAAATAACATTTAAAGTGCACTTGTTCAATGGCACTAGCCATATTTCAAGTTCTCAGTGGCCACAGACTCAGAGGCGATTCTCCAGGGCCTCACAGTCCATTATTTCATCAGCATAGGAAGTTCTACTGGAAGCCCTGTCTAGTGAGGCTCCGCCCAGCAGAAGTGTAACATATGGGATACAGCTCACGACGTTTGCTTAGCCTGCACGAAGCCCTGGGTTCTGTTCGAGCACTGAACAGAAACAAAAGAGATAAAGGGAAGAAATAGAACCCAGGTATGTGGCCCACACCTGTAATCTCAGCACTTGAGAAGTGGAGGCAGAAGGATCAGGAGTTCAAGGCCAGCCTAGGCTGCATGAGATCCTGTCTCAGAACAACACAAAACTGTACAAATAAAGAAATGAAGGGACTGGAGAGATGGCTCAGAGGTTAAGAGCACTGGATGCTAATGCAGGAGACCTGGGTTCAAGTCTCAGCACCCATACAGTGGCTAGCAATTGTCCATAACCCCGATTCCAACATGGGTGCACTTTTGTACATGCAGACAATACACTCATCCACATAAAATAAAAATAATAAGTAAATTATTTTTTTTTTAAAGTGAAATATTGAGCAATCCACAGTGGAATTAATTTTTTTCTAGTAACCCCACCAGAAAAGTTAACAGATGAAATTAACTTCCACGATGCATTTTATTTAATCCACTACATAGTAACATTTTCTCCTTTTTTCCAATGGTTTTTTTTAAAAGGAGGGAGGGCAGTGAGGTGGTTCAGAGGGTTAAAATGCCTGCGACCAAGTCTAACAGCCTGAGTTTGATCCCCACTTGGGTGGAAGGAGAGAACTGGTTCTCACAAATTTTCCTCTGCCCTCCAAACAAGAGCCTTGGCCCATGCATATTTTTCGACAAAAAATAAACGTAATTTAAAAAACTCACGGGCTATTCTACCATCTCCTTTTCCTTACAAACCTTTGAAATCCAGTGTGTACTTTATATTCATGATGCATCTCCGCTCAGCCCGATGCGTGGCAAGTGTTCAATAGCTGCCTGCCGCCAATGGCCGCCATACTGGACAGACTGCAGAACTGGGTGTGGCTGTCTTTGTCTGCTGCTGGGGAGAGCTAGAGAATTAGATCCCTAACCCTCCATACCCTTCTCTATAAAATGGCTGTGATACTCTATAGGTGAGATCACTCAACATGTAATACAACAATGTTCTATATATTACATCATTCTGTTAGTATTATATCATTATCAAGACTGTACAAGTCGGGGATTGCTGCGTAAATGACTGAGCCTCAACCTGGCACCCGACATGCCATGAGGGACAGGGATAAATACTATATTGTTCACATTTTTCTTTACTACTTTGTGTGTGCGTGTGCGAGCCCATGTGTGTATGCGTGCTCCAGTGCACGGTGTTCACATGCAGGTCAGAAAACGACGTGATGGAATTCATTTTCTCTTTCTACCATGTGGATCCAGCTGATTGAACTCTGGCCATTGAGCTTGGCAGCAAGTGCCTTTACCTGCTGAGCCATCTCACTCACCCAAATATTACATTTTAAAATATTTTTTTTACCTTGGCCTGAGCTGGAGTTTGAACTTGAGTTTCACATGTATAAATAACCTAGCATTTGAGCTGCAACCTCAGCTCTGGCAAATGCAGTTCTTGTAGGTCTACATTAGTCAGGCAGACTTTTCGCCAGCGTTATCAAAACATTCAAGATAACG
Organism: Eospalax fontanierii; assembly: GCA_035773235.1. Lineage (NCBI taxonomy): Eukaryota > Metazoa > Chordata > Mammalia > Rodentia > Spalacidae > Eospalax > Eospalax fontanierii. Next base: position 16,025,493 of record CM069553.1, read on the forward strand.
ATAATAGGGAAGAAGGGTTTGTGTTGGCTCTTGGTTTCAGAGGTATTGCTCCACGATCACATGACCACACTCACTGACCTGTGGTAATGCAGACCATACTGGGGGAGAGGATTTGGTGGAGCAGAGCTCCTGGTTGAAAGAGGACAGGGTGGGGACAAGACAAACCTTCCAGGACTTATCTCTAATGACTCGGTTGCTCCCAGTCTGTCCCCCCAACTCCCGCTCCTTTACCTCATCTCCTAATAATGCCATGGGATTCTGAATTCCATTGGGGAATTAATCCACTAATTAGTCCAGAGCTCTCAGGATCCAGTCACCTCTTAATGACTGCAACCCCTGCTGAGAACCAAGTCTTTGACATATGAGCCTTTAAGGGACACTTTATACCCAAGCCATAAAGAGGTCTGACTATCCTACCAGACTGTGTGTGTATTCTGTTTATTAGTTTCAGGATTTGTTTGGTTATGAGATAAGATTTTACTCTATAGCCCAAGCTGACTGCAAATTCACTATCCTCCTGCCTCAGCCTCCCTAGTCCTGGGATGCTAGGAATGTGTCATCAAGAGTGGCATAGACTTGAGTTATTCATTTTATTTTTATTTGTGTGTGTGTGTGTATCAGTGTATTGCCTGTATGTAGGTCAGCGTACCATGTGGTGCAGTTCTCTCAAAGGTCAGACGAGAACCTTGGATCTCCTGGAACTGGAGTTATGGGGAGTTGTCAGCAGCCATGTGGGTGCTGGGAACTGAACCTGGGTCCTCTGCAAGAGCAGCCAGTGCTCTTAACCACTGAGCCATGCTTCCAAGCCGAGGCTTGAATTCTTAAAGGGCAGGGACCCCATTCGTCTCCCCTCCTGCCCACTCCTCCATCCTCCTGCCTTTGGACAGCCCTTCCCCTGCACCTGACACAAGTTCAGTCCCAAGCTGGGATTCCTGCCCTCAGACAGGTGTGAAGTTGGCTTTTGCTACTGGCCTCTTACCCGGTATCTCCCTCTGAGGTCTGGACTCAAGTCTGGCAGTGAACTGTGGGGAAGGAGAGAGGAGGAGAGAATGTTCTGGGCCGGGAGTCAGGAGGCCTGCTAATAGTGATTCCATCTGCTGCTTTGAGGGACGTTACTTGCACTCTTTGGGCCTCAGTTTCCCATCTATTACAGGAGTGAGTCAAACTTGATTCATATCAGTACACTTCTTTAAAAAAATTTTTTTATTACATTTATTTATTTGTGTGTGTAGGGGTGGAGCACATGTGCCACAGAGTCCTTGTGGGAGTCAGAGGACAGTTTGAAGAAATTGTTTTCTCCTTCCACGATGTAGGTCCCAGGGATTGAACTCAGGTGATCAGGCTTGGTAGCAAGTACCTTTACTTCCTGAACCATAACACTGGCCCAAATACCAGGGCCTTTCTTGTGGCATGTATATATAGCTGGTGCTGAGGACGCTAGACCAATCAGGATCAGCTCAGAGGAGAGAGCACAAGATGCACCCCTCCACCCCACTCACCCCTACTCCTCACCCCGTCACAGCCTGCCATCTTGGAATGCTCAGGCCTTGCCTCAAGGGTACACTCAGGCTGAGCTCAAGGGCTGCAAGCTCCGAATAGTCCCTTCTCCCGCTGAAGCTACTAAAGCCTTCCCTGTGACAATATTTCTTGCTGTTTCTGTATCCAGTCAGCCCTCTGATCCTAGCTTCTACACCTGTGGATTCAACAAATCGCAGATCAAAAATATTTGAAAAACAAATCACACTTGTACCTAAGGGACAGACTTTCTTCTTTGGCTGTGCTCTAAGCAGTGCACTATGACAATTATTTACATACTATTTACATTGTGCTGGGTGTTGTAAGTAACCAAGAGATGACATGATAAATAACAAGAGGCTGAGGTCTGCAAGGGTTACAGACACACACTCTGGCATTCCTCTAAGGCACTCAGGTGTCTGCAGGCTCTGGTATTCACCCCCCCACCCCGCAGGGGTCCTGGAACTTCTCCCCTGCCTCCCAGAGTCAAGTATGACTTGTTTTGTTTTTGTGATACTGGGAATCAAATCCAGGGTCTCACACATGCTAGACCAACACTCTACACTGAGTTATCTTCTCAGCCCCTAAAACTCACTGTTGTGCTACTTATTATCCATCTTGATACTGTTATTATGATACCACATGAATTATTGTTACAGTCAATTGACACAAAGGCTATAAAAGAGCAGCCATCATTATTAGTAGGATGGAGTGGAGTCCCAGGCGCTGGACAGAATCTCTCTCTCTCCACACACATATACACACAAAATAATTAATAAACGTGTGTGTATGCATGTGTGTGCATGTGTGTGTGTCTGTGTCTGTGTGTGCATGGAGAAAGAGAGAGAGAGAGAGAGAGACCAGATAATCTCATTTGAGCCTCACATTGGCTTTGATGGAGTAGAGTGCCCTTCCACTCCATAAATGAAGGGCTTGAAGGGGAGAGACTCCTCACACCCAGGGCCACACAGCCAGCAAGTGACAGAACAAGGATTTGAACCCCGTTCCAACTCCCAATTCATCACACAGAGATGCCCCTCGCATCCCGGCTCCCTTTGAGGCAACTGCTATGGCACACCCCTTCCAGGCTGACTGTTTTCTGTGGGGGTCCTCCACCTGCCTCCCCCATACTTTAGACTCAAGGAAGGAGCCAGTGCTAGGCAGGCCTTGGTGGCAGCCAGAACAACTGCATTCAGAAATCTCCGTCCACAGTCTCATTTGCATAATCCCCACAATCCAGTGCAGACCCGGCTTCTCTTTGTGATATTAAGGAAGTAGAGGGAAATACCCTGAGCAAAGAGACTGTCCACCACTGTCCCCTCACGCCACCTCTGCAGCTCCGCCCCTTCCCAGCATATCATGGGAAAGGTACAGAACTGGAATTCAGGAACAAAATTGGGGTCCTCTATGTATGCTCTATGTGCCTGTGGTTCCCAGGGGCTGCTGGGCCCCTCCAGCACAGGAAGAAGGCCTGCCCTGCTCAGACCAGGAAGGTGGATTCTAAATGTTTGAATGTGTGATAAAACGTGCCATTTGCATTTAAAAATTAATCCTAGTGGAAAATAATAGACTATTAGTTAATAGGTAGAGGCGACAAGCTGGCTGCTCTCCAATTCCATCTCAGAGAGTCACGGTGCAGAACTCTGCCTAGCTTTCCAGGCGGTCCTAGACGAACATGAACTTCCCTCCTTGTCTCCTTGGGCTCCCCTTGGGCTCCCTGGCCCCAGCTTCTCATTGGAAGTCTAGGCCACCTGCCAGTTCTTCTCCAGAAGCTAGAGGATTTCACACCACTGTGGCCTATTACCTTGTTATGTGACCCTGAAGAAGTCACTTTCCTTCTCTGAGCCTCTGTTTCTTTATTCAAAAAATAAAGGAGTGGAAAGGTGGATGTTTGACCTTCTGAATATAAGCTTGCTAAGCTTCTGACCTCATCCAATCAGATGCTAGTATGGGAGGTATACTGTGATACAGTTGGTCACAACCTCTTGAGGGCCACTTCTTAGGAGCAGAGCATCCAGTCATCCAGTAATCTAATCATTTGTCCATTCATCTATCCACATTCCCATACATCTATCCACCTATATATTCGCCCACCTGCCCAAATACAGTATAAAGGTTAAGATGTTTGGACCACTTTCCCCAAGCTCCATCTCCTCCCTCACCCCTGATCCTCTCCTAGAAACCCAAGTGCCATCTCCCATAGTTGGGAAGATGGAGAAACAGATCTAAGTTCTGCCCCTCACTCACCATGCCCAAGAGATCCAGAGTCACAGAACGAGCTGAGAAGGACAGCTCAGTCTGCAGTGGGCTGGCACACTGGCTCAGTAAATCTCTCCCCAAAGGCATAGAAAATGGCAGGCAGTCAAAGTGGGAACTCAGAGCACAACCTGTGAGGAAACAAACGGCACAGGGGTTGAAGAAAGCATCATGGGAGAATTGAGGGGACGCTGGGGCAGCATTCATAAAATGCTCAGCCTGGCGCCCAGCAGCCCTGGTGGTCACTATATCTCATGGTCAGAGCGTTCTCAGCATTTGAGGAATTAAACCCAGCTCAGGGGTCCCGAGGCTTGTTCTGGATCCCCTAAGTCTTGATTACAGAGCAGATTCTGGGCTTTTGAAAGTTGACTATGTTGTTTTAAAAACTCTGGAGTTAATTGCTTGCAATCGCAAGAAGCCTCTAAACTCATATTCACCATCTCCTGAAAGCCTGCCTGCTTGTCATAATCATCTGTCCTGTGTACCATGCAATCATCCATCTACCCATCCGTCCATCCACCCATTCATCTAACTATCCATTTACACATCTGTCCATGCATCCATGTGTCTTTCCATGCATTCACCCATCTATCTATCCACCCATCCACTCACCCCATCCATCCATCCATCTATCCAACCACTCACCCACTCACTCATCTATTCAATTATCCATCTACTTACCTACCCATCCATTTACCCACCCACTTGTCTGTGCATTCATGTATCCATGTGTCTATGCCTCCATCCATTCATCCATCCATCCAACTATTCATTTACTCATCCATCCATTTACCTATTTATTCATCCATCATCTATCCATCCATCCATCCATCATCCATCCACCACCCTACTCATCCACTCAGTCACCCACTGACTCATCTATTCCTTTATCCATCTACTCACTCACCCATCCATTCATTTACTCACCCACTTGTTTGTCTATCCATCCATCCATCCAATTACCTTCTTGGCAAAAACTCCCAGAACACCTCTTTGGTGCTTGATCCTGTTTAAATATGACTCAGTTGTAATCTTTGCTCTTCTTGTTCCACTCATAATAGAAACATTCCAGAGTCTTAGGTTATACCTGGTCCTAGAACTTCCTATGCACCAAAGTCCTTAAACAATGGGCCCTGCATTGGACTTTTGGAGTGTTTCTCCAGTCCCATCTCTACTCTCTATGTGTCTTTAGGACTGTGCCCACATGGGGCAGCTCTCCTGACTGTCTTCACCCCCACACCCAGTTTGCTGCCCTCTGTTGCCAGGCACCCATCTAAAGGGTTCTTTCAAACTCCCGAAGAGAGACAGATTGAGACAGGAGCAGCAGGTGAACAGTCTTATAACCCTGTACTCCTGCAGGGTGCCAAGATCAAAGCAATCTGTATCTGGCTCTGCCAGCAACTGTATCAACCTTTCACCTGGGTATGGCACTCTGCTGTTTACAGAGGCGTCACCAGTCACCATCTCTGGCTCCTTTCATCTTCAGGGTCCCTCCCACAAGGAAACTGAGGTTCAGGAAGTTCCTCACCATAAAAGCTATGCACAAGGTAAATGGCCAGGCTGGGATTTGAACTTGGGTTCTTTTTTCAATTACATTGCAGCCACAAGCTTCAGAAGGCTTTAACCTGGGTATGGGAAACCCTGGCTCCCAGTTTAGCTTTCGTGAGTCTTCTGAGCCACCTTGGATAAGTCACTTCCTCCACAGTAAATTGGTGGGTGAGGGTATGGTGTTTGCAGGCTCACAGGACAGCTGTGAGGATAAAAGCAGTTGATAAGGGAATGAGCTGTGAAAACCAGGCAACACTCACCCCTGCCTTGACCTCTGCTCCAGCTAGACCTTCCAGGGAAGAAGTGAGTCTTAATCCCCAGTGGCATCTTGCCACTTGATTCCAGTATTAAGCTGGTTCTTTCCACTGGTAGGGGAGAAGAGTCAATCACTACAGAAAACAATAATTCAGTACCCAGGTTCCAGTTCTTTACTGGACTCTGGGATGTGGAAGTGAACAGGATATGATGTAGCGGGACCAGGGGACACAGGGGACAAGGACTAGTAGGCAGGAAGACTAATAGGTCAGAGGTCAGTACTAGGGCAGGAATCTGAACTGGAATCTTATTCTGTACTCTGTTTTATTTTGTTTTGGGGGCTGGAGAGATGAGGACCCCGGTTTGATTCCCAGCACCTATATGGTGGCTAAGAACCATCTGTAACTCCAGTTCCAGGGGAGTCTGATGCCTTCTGACTCCATGGGCATTGCATGACATAGGTGCACTTACATGCATGCATATGCATAAAAATAATAATAAATAAAAATATTTTTAAAAATATTGATTATTTTCTTTTGAAGCAGGGACTCATGTAGTGCAGGCTGGTTTCAGACTTGATTTGTAGCCAAAGGTGACCTTGAACTCTTTATCTTTCTGTTTCCACCTCCCAGATTATAGACATGCACCACCATACCCAACTTGTACTCTTTTTTAAAGACACTATATATCCCAGGCTGACCTGGAATTCTCAGTCTTCCTGTGTAGCCCTCCTCTCTATGTATAGCCCTGGCTGGCCTGGAAGTTACAGACATCCTTTGTCTCTGCCTCTAGAGTGCTGGGATTAAAGGCATGCCAGGATGCCTGGCTTTCATTCCCTTCTTTTAATGAATCTGTAAGGCTCAGACCCATTTTTCAGATAAAGAAACTGAGAGCCAGGTTTAGTGGTTCATGCCCAGGGAAGGAGAAGGATAAAAGTCACATAGCAATATTCTCAAAAAGGACCCAGCAGACAAACAACAAAGAAACTGAGATTTAAGGAGATTAAGCATCATCCCTGCTAAAGGTCACACATATCATTCTCTAAGGCCAAAGCTACTTTAGTCATCAGGTGATCCGACTTGGAGGATGACCTAGAAGGTGGAGAATGTGGCACAGAGAAGAGCCGAGGGTGCGAAGAGCTGAGGGGTGGGAAGATGGAGGATGCTCAAAGGGTGAAGATGGCACTGGAGAAGGAGCAATTGGTCCTATCACTGGGGGCCTTGAACACCAGGATGGGTGTTGTACTTATTGCAGGAGACAACGTGGAACCAGTGAAGACTGTAGCAGGATCGTAGTTTGATTAGAGATGTAGGACTTCAAGAAAACCCCTCCAAAGGCAGGGATTAGATAAGCCGTGGTCTGGACTCTGCATCTTTCTCTGTTATCAAACCCTGAGGCATGCTGAGTACTTACTGTGGACAAGCCTAGATGCCAAACATTCCCCCTGGTCATCTCATTTCAGCCTCACCACTGTAGGGGACAGGCGTGCTACTAGCCCGTGTCACAGGAAAGCAAACTGAGGTCCTGAAGAGGAGTGGCTTCAGGGCTTTCAAGAGACATGAAGAAGTCTCACTGTGCAACCACGGCCAGTCAGTCTCCAAAGGCCCCCAGCACTTCCTGCCTCTGGCCATCCCTGCCCAGACAGGGCTCTTGGAGAGTGCACTATTGTCAGAGACCACCAGGTGGCAGTAGAGAAACCCGATGCTCCGAGCCTCAACCCAGCCCAGCCACCTCCTGCTCCCAGTGACAAAGACTCAAGGCTAGCTTCAGGTTCTAGTGGCTTTCGGGAGACCTTCCTCTCCTGGTTGCTTGGTTCTATTCTCTCTGTGTGCTCAGAGTCATCCACAGTAGAGCTGGGTACTTAGGGGCCTTCAGGTGGAATAAGGAATCACCAAGAATTGCTAGTGTTACAGAGATATAACACCGAGAAGAATGCACACTCCCCATGCTAGGCAGAGAGAGTTTAGGACTCAGCACTGGGCATGCAGCAAGGCTGTAAGTAGGTCAAGATGTGGGTCTAGAAAAAACACTGGGAGGGAAACAGGTCACAAAACACGAGTGGTGTCTCTCAGGCTGGGGGATACTGGTGGCCTTGTCTTCTTCCTAAACTGTTGTTTTTTAGAATTGTCTTTTCATTAGATGAGAGAAAAAAGTTTTCTCAAAGTAAGAAGAGTAGCCAGGCATGCGGCACACACCTGTGAGTCAAATCCCAGCATTTGAGACAAACGGATCATAAATTTGAGGCCAGCCTGGTGTATACCTAATGAATTCCAGGCAAGCCATAGCTACCTTAGGAGACTGTCTCAGACAGAAATAAGGGAGCGGTCAGGTCGGTGGGGTCAGAGGTGTGAAGGTGATCTTTTCCAAGTCCTCTTCTGGGAAGCCCCCTTCCCCTTTTCTCTAGGGAGAGGTTGTGAATGCCTCCTCCGCCCTCGGAGAGTTTGAACACACCTCTGTTCTCACTTTTCATTCCACAGGGCTTTATTAGCCCAGGCTGGCCTCAAATTCACTATGTAGCTGAGGATGACCTTGACCTTTTAATCCTCCTGGCTCCTCTTCCTGGGTGCTAGAATTACAGTTATGTGTCACATATAAACCACATCTAGTTTATTCAGTGCTGGGGATGGAACTCAGGGTTTCATGCATGCTAGCTGAGCACTGTGCCAACTGAGCCAGTCTCCAGCCTCCTTGTCTATATTTATGTCCTGTCACCTAGCAATACTGAACATTTGACATGTGTCAATGGGAACCAAGAAATACTGAAATGTGAAATACCACATTTCAACCAGATGCCTCGCACTTGGGAAGCTGAGGCAGGAGGATTTCCATATGTTCGAAGCCAGCCTGGGCTACGTAAAAGCTTGTCTGAAAACAAACAAAAAGATAAGAAAAGAAAAAAAATACGAAATGGTTCACTAATTATATGTTGAAATGATAATATTTTAGATTTATTGATTTAAATAATTAATGTTAGCTCTGCCTACTCCCTTTTATTTTTCTTAGGGGTAGTGTTGGAACCCTTATGCATGCTAGACACAGGGTCTACCTTTGAGCAATCGCCCCCCACCCCCAGTCCTCCTTTTAATTTTTTTTTTTTAATGAAGGTACTTGAAAAGGATAAATTACATATGGGATGGCATTAGATTTCTTTTGGGCAGCGTTGGTCCATGAGCTTTATAAGGGTAAAAATGCACACATTCTAGCTCAGGCCCAAAGAGGTGAAGAGACTGGTCTGAGGTCACACAGAAAACAGCTGGCAGGACATAACTTGAGTCAAGGATCTGCGCTAGGATCCCCTGGCTGGGCTCTGGCTGTAGGCGTGTTATGATCCACAACTGGTCAACAGCCTCCATTACTCTTGTATTTGGACAGAGGAGACACTGTAAGAGGAGGTAGAGACTCCCAGAAGACACCCGCAGATCCTTCTCTACATTTGCTTGGCATGGCTTTGGAATGTCATAGTCTCTCCTCAGACAGGTCTCCTGACCCCCTGGCTCAGTCAGAGGTCCGTCATGCTGCCTCATTGTCCTCCTGACCCAAATCATTGTCCAAACAGGGACTCCCTGCAGGGTCTTGTCTGGCAGGTCCTCAGCTGCATCTCTGCCCACTCCCCACCCCCACCTCAGTGCCTGGCATGTAGACAATGTCCAACTCGTGTTCATCAATCAGAGGAAATTGAAAGAGACAGGGAGACATCAGGTCATCAAAGTCTCTCTAGAGCTGCACCCATACACTATGAACATGCTGAGAGTCCTTGGGCAAGTGCCTTTCCCTCTCAGGGTCCCAGTTCTCCCTTCCGAAAGCTGATGCTCTGGGGTGGGCGGCTTCCAGGCTGGCTGGTTGAATTATCATGAGTCGAGTTGATGGGTGTGAACGCTGCTTTGTAAACTGTTAAAGCGTGATTGCAAATGCGAGGAGGAGCCGTTGTCATTAGACAAACGAAGCTTCCACTGTGGGGAGGGGATCCGTCCAAGTCTTTCCAGCTTTTGCACCTGGTAGGGCAGGTTCAGAGTACTCCCCACTGGGAGCACCCAGTTTGCTGGGGTGAGAGAGGTTACATGCATATCCAAGACAATCAGAGCATCCTGAAGCTTCATCCAGGGACCCAATAATCATTTTTCAGGAAACATCCTAAGCAAGGGTGTCAGACAGGGAGAGACCAAGGTTAGTGGAGGCTCTTAGTAGGGGGGAGGGAGTCAGAGTCCTGGTCTAGGAGAGAAGGTAGCCAGGTGGAGTGGGGCTAGGACAAAGGCAAAGCTGAAGGCAGTTGCCAAGAGACCAGAGAGGGAGGGCCTGGCTGGACGAAAGACTCAGTCATCCTATAGGATTCCAAACAGGGAATAAAATAACACACAGTGAGAAAGATATGAAAGAGAATGGGACTTTATTTTTTGTTATTATGATTTTTATGTTTGGTCAGGTAAAGACCCACGTTGGTGTCTATTTAATGATAAAATTTTCAGTGACTGTGGGAAGTTGGTTAATTGAATCCACACACTCTACAGACCTGTGGCGGGGCCCAGGGGATAGGCACTGGGGTCAGACAGACAGGGCTTGACTCCTAGCTCCAACTTGCTGTAAATGATTTATCTGGTCTTCAGGCTCATCGCCTGAGATGGTCAACACCTGCCTCCAGGGCTGAGAAAACCAAGCTAGCCCCAATGTGTATATATAAACAGAGCCTTGTCTCTGGCATCAGGTCCTCAAAGAATGTTAGGGTCTGCTCTTCCTTCTTTGAATCAAAGGGAAGCAGGACCACTAGAGATGGGTTGGAGGTGACAGGAGCCCTGGGGGGTGGGGATGGGGTAGAAAAGGAGAGCTGAACTCACCTAGCATGTAATAGCCGCTCAATAAATGTTGTGGAATTGTCGGGGGAGGTGGGGCGTGGACAGGCCAGGGGTAGAACTGACCAGCACCATACCTGGGAGCTGCTCTGCCCTGGAGTAGGTATCCTGCCCCAAGGTGGGACGATTTCAGAGTCCCCCAAGCCCCAAGTCCCTTGGAAGGTTTGACAAGCAAAAACTGAGAATCAAGGCCAGGTACCCCATGGATCTCCACCTTGGGCAGGAGTCTGAAAGCAAACAGAGTTGAGGGTGGGGGAACCTTCTCCATTCTCTTCAGTGCTGGGCTCCTCACTCCTCCTCCACCTCTTCTTCAGCCTTCAGGACCAACCTGGTGGCCTCACAGGTTGATGCTCATTTTGATGGACTCTTGGAACTTCGAAAGGTGACCCAATTTTCCAAACCTCAGGTGGGGATGTCAGGACAGACAGAATGGGTCTGCGTGCTTTTAAAAGTCCAAGGCTATACAGAGAAAGATGTCAGGTGTTCTCATCGCCCTCAATGTCCATCGGTCCTGAACGGAAAAGATCATTGGGACATTTTTGCTAGTCTGTGGGACAAAGGGACAGGAGAGGCCTTAACGGCTTGTCTCTGCAGGTAACTCTTCCACCCACTGCACAGAGCACGTCGGGTGCTCTTAGCTAAGTGTGTTTTCAGGAGTAGGACTCCCAAAGACCAAGGGCCTTACTTGGATGGTTCCCGCAGGGTCCCTCCAGCCCGCCCACCACCGGCCTCAGCAAGCAGGCTAATGATGACGGTGATGAAGGCTGTCAGAGCAGGCTGGGCCCACAGAAATGGAACAAGGGGTTATGTCCTCCCTGAAGGGACAGCCTTACACAAAACCGAGCAGCCCAGACAGGTCCATTCCACGGGGGGTGGGGGGGGTGGAATAGGGGCTGTCGCTAAGCACCCCCCTAGGCCTCCTCCACACCCCTGCGCGGCTGCAAACTGCACCAGGAACCAGATCAGCAGAGAAATACAATGTGCCGCTGGAAAGGTCCGCGGGGAGGGGCCGGTGGGCTCGCGCAAAACAACAAGGCAGGGAGGGGAGGCCTGGGGTCTGCCTGCCAGGGCCCACAGCCCCTGCCAGAGCGAGCCCCAGGCCCGCGGGCGAGCGCCAAGGCCCACTCTTCCAGGCGGAGGCCCCAGACCCGCTCCAGCGCCTGGGAAAGCCGCCTGTTTTGTTCCCAGCTCCCTCTTTTTTTCCCCCCTCATTTATTGCAGTTCGGTCCCTTTCGAAGCCGCAGGGACGCGGGTGGCAGGGCTCAAGCGAGGGGGTGGCATTCCCGGCCCTGACAGGTAGGGCCAGCCCCCGACTTTGGGTAGCCCCTTCTCCGCCCTCCCCCCTGGGTCCCCTCTCTCTGCTCCTGTCAGCCGCGCCAGACGATCTCGGCTTTGCAGCATTCAATAAAAATTGAGAAACATTTGGGCTGAAATCGCTGCTTTATCTGGAGGAGCCACAGCGCCGGGAGAGACCACTGCTGCGCGGGGGGGAGCCCGGAGTCCCGGACGCCGGGGCGCACAGGGTCGCGGTGTCCTGGCCTGGAGGCTGCGCCCTCCCGGGGCATCTGGCAGCTGTGGAAGACCACTCTCTGGGTGGGGCACAGCCGGTGAGGCCGCGGGCCGCGACCGCAGGCGTCGGCGTCCGGCCCGGGCTCCCCCCGCGCCCGCGGCTCAGGTGGGCCGTGCCCAGCGCTGGCGGAGCCCGGGTCCCCGTTCTGCCCGGGCTGGATGGCTCATTCTGCTGGCTGCGCGGTGGCGGCGGCTCGTGTGTGTGTGCGCCGCGCCCCGCCGCTCCCCGCCGGCCCCCCGAGCCCGGGGCGCGCGCTCCAGCCCGGGGGTCCCCGCGGCCCCGCGGCCCGAGGCTCCCGGAGGCGCAGCCATGGCCGTGCGCAGACTGGGGGCCGCGCTGCTGCTGCTGCCGCTGCTCGCCGCCGTGGAAGGTGAGCGGGGATGGGGGCGGGGAGCGGCGGCCGCGGCCCCGGCGTCGCCCCCTCGCTCGGCCCCGTGGTCGCAAAGTTTGCCCGGGGGCCGGCGCCGGGCGCAGGTGGCCGCGGGGAGGTGTGGCCGGCGGCCACCGCCGGGGAGGACGCGGGGCCCCGCGGGCGCCCGGGCGAGCGGCGGGCGCGGATTGACTGTGCCAGGAGGAGGCGAAGGGACCATCTTGCCGAGGCTTTGTAGCCAGCCGGGCGAGCGCCGCCCAGGGCCGGGGGCTCTGCCCACTTCGCGCCCGCCGCCGGGGTCCCTGCGGCCCCGCGCGGCGCCGCGCTGGCCCGGCCCGGCTCGGCACCGGGCACAGGGGCACGGGCCCGGCGCGCAGCGGGCGCTGCAAAGTTTGGCAGGGAGCGTTTGGAGGGGGGCACTGCGGACCGGCCGGGCTTAGTGGGGGCTCCTCGGCCGCGCCCCCCTGGATGCAGCCCGGGCGTCCCAGAGCGCCGGGGACCTGCAGAGTGGAGCGGAGTGCCCAGGTCTCCCCCGCGCCGGTGCCCGCCCGGTCGCCCGTGGCGTACAATGGGGTCCCCTCCCCACTGCGCGGGGGATGGGGCGGTGGGCATCGCTTTGCCGCGCAGGGTCCTCCGGGCCACCCCCGCTGGCCACCGCCCCGAGGGCGGCAGAGCTCAGCGTGGCGGCTGGAGCCCCGGGAACTCTCCAGCTGCCGTCAGGGCCCCGGCCAGATGCTTTGCCATGTGTTGTTGGCCTTGGCCGGGGTCGCTGGGGCCTCTCCCCGCAGCCTGGAGCTGTGGTACCCACCCGACCCCCCGGGGGCGGGAGTGGCTTGCCAGGTCCTCTGGAGCTCGCTGGCTCTGGAGGGAAAGTTGTTAGCGGGGTCTGGGTGTGTCCTCAAGGAATGGCTGTGCTCCTAGGGCCCGACGTGAATCCGAATAATGGTTCTCACGTGTATTGCGCTTTACAGTTTCCCAACCGCTTTACAGTTATGAAGTACTTTGCTGTCTGTGGTTTACAGCGTGCCGCACGGTTGACAAGGTACTTGAAACCTTGCAAAGTGCTTGCTGGCCTACAATCCTTACAATCGTGTTGAAGCCTTCAAGAGAAGTCTTCCGGGAAGCCAGATGGATCAGATTCGTACTGGCTTTTAACAGACAGGGAAACTGCTGGTTCAGAAAAGTCCCGTCTCACCCGTAACCGTTGAGTGATTAAAAATAGATCCTGGGTCTGAGGTCTTTGAAACATTTGGCTGGGTTTTCTTGTCCCTAAACAGGGTGACCCCTTTCTAGGATTCTGCCACCTAGGACTTGAGGGATAAGGCATATTGTATCTTGTTCTTGGGTCATTTTGGGGTGAAGCATGAAGAAGCCCTGATGGGTCCAAGCACAGCTTAGACCTGTACTAGAACTTAGTTTCTCAGTAATGAACGTTTTAGTGACCACAGTGGGGGGAGGAGGGTCCTTGGATGGCAGCCACCGAGTTTGGCACCAAGGCAGCTGTCCCCTGGCTCCTGCAGGATTTGGCAGCTGCCTATGGTTTCCCAGAGTGGGGTGGCCAGGGCACCGAGGGTGCCACGGACCTTGGGTGTGGAGGGCATCCCTGGGGCTGGACTGCTGGCGGGAGCTCCCCGGGATTTGGTTGATGTACCACTTATTACTCCCGCTTTGGGGAAATGACTCATAAGCTGGCCCGCTATACGTTGGGATGTTTACAGTATTATGGGGAGCTTGGCGTAAATACTGCTATTTAGGTTGCAGTCAGCGGGACTAGAGGGGAAGAAAATTGGCCTCTCTCGCGTTAGAGAAGGCCTGGGTGTGTTTTTAATTACCGTGGGGTAGATGGAAGGGCCACGTCTGCCCAGCCACGGCTCTGGCAAGTGGGTGGTTGGAATCTGGGGGACTGTGGCCTGGCTGGGGCCTGGCCCCGGACACAGGGCTGGTTGGCAGTTGATGTCATAGGAGGGAATGCCTGCCCATTTGGGGGCAGGGATAGGAAGACACTGGGAATTTAGTCCATTGTGTGAGCTTGTCAAGTTGGATGGGGGAGATGGTGTGAGGTGTAGTTCAGGGATCTGCTTCTAATTGACTTGGGACCCTGACCCTGAACCAGCTCCTTCACCACAGGTCCCTTCGTTTCCTTCAGTTTCTTCTAGCTACTCTCTTGGGATTCAATCATGTCTACCAACCATCCCTTGATCCTTTCTCTGAGCCTCCTTCTCCTCATATATTATATGAGGATGATCATAGTGGCTTCCCCACCTGCAAGTGGGTTTTGGCTTTTGTGCAGGGAAGGTGGAGATGAATGGTGATTCCCGGCACTAGTCCTAGCTCATCTAGGGGACACCTGGGTTCTCTTGGATACAGCCCAGTCTGTGGGACAGGGAGGTCAGCCCTGAGCTCCAGCACCCAGAACAACCAGGTCACCACTACTTTCTCCTTCTTTTCAACTTCTCGGCCTCCCCTAGATCCCTAGAGGGCTGGCCGGAGCATCATGGCCTAAGAACCCCTAGCTACAGCCTGTGGGATGTGCGAGAGGAGAAGGGGAATGTGTGTGTGCGTGCACGTCTGCGTGTGCTGGGGCGCTGTTCCTGAGTTAGAATGGTGAGCTTAGTGTCTCCCCCAAATCATGAGACTCCTCCAAGAAAAACAAGTGTGGAACATCTGGAGCTGGGGCTTCAAGTGAGATAGAGAAACCCCAGGGGCAGCTCTGACCGAGGAAGATGGTGGCAGACTCGCCACTAGATTGAATCTAAAGGTTGAGGTCCCAGAGAGCCAGTCTCCCCCTCACAGGCTTCATTTGCTTTCCAAATATTTATGGTGCTTCCTTTTTGGCTGGGTGGTGCTGGGCCCTGGGGCAGCCAGGGAGACAGGGGACAGGCTGACAGAGAAAACAGTTGGCAAGAGCGAATGTGTGAAGTGTGTCCCCAAGCACTGCCAGGAGGAAGTCGAGAGCCACCTGGGGCTGCGGTGCGGGCTGGAAAAGGGTTATTTCTTCTTTTATGGCTCTATGCTGTGCCTCATTTTCTCACTCCCCGCTCTCCCGGCAATGAACTTTCTTAGCCACCTGGCGTGTTTGCAGATTGGTCTCTTCAGAGTTAAGGCAGTTGACTTTGGGACCATGCGGATGAGGAAAATATTGCCTGACATGGCAATAGCATATGAAAAGGCCCAGGAGCTGGATGACCTGGCACTTCCTGGAGTGTGTCTGAGGGGGTTGTGCCCAGAGGACACCAACTGAAGGTGAGACTGAGAAAGGGGGTCCCTGCAGATCCTGAAAGGCTTGGGGTAGAAGACCAAGCAGTATGGATTTGATGCTAAGGGAAGTAGGGAGCTATTGAAGGTTCTTGGGCTATTTATTGAGGAACTCAGCCAGATTAGTGTTTGGGAAGATGGATAACTTCCAGTGTTTGGGAATATTCAGAAGAACCAGAACTGGCTGTAGAGTCACAATGAGGCCAGCTCTCGGCTCCCTGCTGGACTGTGAGTTCCCTAAAGGCAGGGGCCCTGCTGCACCATTTTTGTGTCCATGTTTGTGGTACAGAGAGCTCTGTTAAAACATTGCTTTTCCAGAGGCCTTCTCTGATCCAGCCTTGGCCACTGTGTACCCTATCGGCTTGGTTCTACTTTGTAACACCCAGTGCCTGCAGGAAAGGACTCATTGTTTCTGTTTCATGTTGCCTGGCCCATGAACTGCAGAGGGAAGAGGTTTCAGCTACAGTGTTTGCTGTGGCCTTCCAGTGCCCAGAGATGCCCAGGGCACAGGGGCTCCTTGACAAGTACGAATCACGTAAGGCACACTGAATGGGTGTAGAGAACAGAGAAATAGGTACTGTTGCTTATGAGACAAACATCAGAGAGTAATAGAGTTTTGAAACCAAGGAAGGCTTCATGGAGAAGGAGAGTCTGAGGATGGCTCAAGTAGGGCTGTAAGGAAATGTTTGAGGATAAGCGATAGACAGAATAGCTCAGCCATGGTCCACGTGGACCCCCTGTGATGAGGACCAGGATCACTGCCTCCATCTTCTGGGGCCTCATCTACCTGAGCCCTGTGCCTGGGATGAATTGTGATTAGTTACCTTGATGTTTGTTTCTTCTGCTTATCACCTCAAAAAAGACAACATCCATGTCTGTCTCAGATGGAAAACCAGGGCTTCACTTTAAAACCCAGCTCTGGAGAATTAGAAAGCAAGTGAACCTGTTCTTTTATCCATCCTTCTATCTACCAACCCACCCTCCCATCTGTCCTCCATCCATCTAGCCATCCACCCCTCCATCCTCTATCCACCTACCCACCCACCCATCCATCTATCCATCCATCCTCCATCCATCCACCCATTCATCCATCCATCATTTATCCATCCATCCTCCATTTATCCACCCATCCATCTTTTAGCCATCCATCCTCCATCCCCCACTCATCTATCTATCCATCCACCCCTCCACCTAACCTTCCATCCATCCATCCATCTTCCATCCATCCTCTAGCCATCCTTCTACCCATCTGTTCATCATTCATCCATCTTCCATCCATCCCTCCATCTCCAGGGATGGGACGGGTAGTAGGTGGAGGAGATGTAATTTGAACTGAGATAATTTCATACAGTGATTTGAGGGCACTTTAATAAGTTGGCTCTGTTTCTCTTGTCCTTTCATACTGGGAGAAATTGTAAATAGATAGACACTGTAAATAGAATTGTAAATAGACAGAATCTGGCTGTGGTGGAGAACAAGGCTGCTGACCTCATAGATGGTATAAAGACACAACCTTCTGGAGCAAAAGATCTGGGTTCTAATCTCAGCACTATATGAGGTGTTGTCTGGGACAAGGAACTCATACTCTTTGGACTTCATCACCTTGATGCAATGTAAGTCCCAGACCCTGGCATGGAAGAGAGGTGCTGGTTTGGGCCTGAGACTCTTTTCCTTGACTGGCCTGGGTCTGGAATTGCCCCCCACTGCTTGGCATTATGACTGTCTGGGTGATAGATTTGTGTCACCATCCCATTCCTCAGGTGTCCTGCTTCCCTAGCTGGGCTACTACTCTATATGTAGTAGACTCAGGATTCCCTGGGTCCCCTACAAGATCTCCTTGGGGACACTCTCTAGGTCTCAGACTAGAAAGTTCCTTGCCTGCAGCTCTGTACTATGCTCACCCTGAAATGGTTGTAGAGCCCTGACCGGGGAGGGTCATCAGCTGTCAGAGGATTCTCAGTCTATCTCGGAACCCCAACTCTAGATCTTATTTGCCTTTTGCTTGCCAACCCCACCACCCTGCTGCATCCTGCTATGGCCCCAGTCCCTCCTACAAGTTGTTCTCGGTGTCTCTGGTCCCTTAATTGAGGTGCTTCATCAGTGCCAAGGTAGAACACAGGATGCATTCTCTGGGAAGTATTTTTTTATTTTGAGACAGGGTCTCGTGTAGCCCAGGCTGGCCTTGAACTTGATCTGAGGCTGAGGATGATATTGAACTGATCCTCCTGCTTCCCCCTCCCAGTTGTTGAGATTGCAAGTGTGCCTGGTTTATGGGGTGCTAGGGACTGGGACTGAACCCAGGGTTTCTTGCATGCTAGGCTAGTACTCTTAAGTACTGATACATACCATCCCCTGCCCCCTCTGAGTACCTTTGCAGGGCCCTCAACCCAAGGTCATAGCCCATGAGCTCTGGCTACCCAGAGCTCACTTGTAAACCTTATCTCAGCAAGATCCTGGCATACTGAAAGGTTCTCACTGGAAGGGATGGATGGAGATGACTGATGACAGGAGACCTGGGCCTGGCAAGAGGGGCCCTAGATCCCCACTGAAGCTGAGGGGTGAAGATCAGGACCCACTTCCTGGCGGAGGTAGGCCTGGGCACACTGCCAAGCACAGCTATTATAGTCTCAGGTGCTGGCCTGTGTGCTGGGCTCATCAGGGAAGATCAGGGAATCTGCGTTTTAAACACCCACCTTCAACAGTAATACTTGTTGACCAGTGGCCTGAGATGTAACCCAGGACTCCTGGGAGAGGGGGAGGAACTGGAGGCAGAAACTGGAAAAAGCCAACCTAAACTGATGTCTGTCAGAACCTGTGCCCACCTCCAGGCTGCTGCAGAATAGGAAGAGGGCGGGCAGGAGCGGGGAGGGTGGGAGGAATGTTTGCACAGTTCCTAGGGGTGGGGTGGCCGTTGGTGCAGCACCTGGAAGCTTCCTGATTGGCATCAGTGAAACTGGACTGATAAGGCCTTGAAAGCGTTTTAGGGCCTTTTAAAGCAGCTGCCTTCCGGAAGATGGGGGAAGGGAGCACCCCGTCACCTGAGCCTCGCTAGGTGACTATACCAGAGTCACCTGCTGCCCTGTGCTCCAGCCCATGGCAGTGGGTCTACTCTCTGAGGGGAACCCTGTCCGCTGTATGGCCTGAAGCCAATGTGACACTCAGAGCCTCAGTTTCTTCATCTGTAAATTGCAGGCAGGGCCTGTTGGAGGCACGGTGTGGCAGGTTTGTGCCAGCAGAGTAACCTGACACTTGACCATGCCCAGATTTATTTGTTGGCATAAATGAGATGTAAGCACTCTTTTTCCCTGTCCAAGTTCTTTATTCTTTTTCCTAAAATCACTGGGCTCTTTAGCTTAGTCTTTGACCTCTTCCCTCCTGTTCTGTAAGCAGCATATGTATACACACACAAATACACACATGCACGCACGCATGCACGCACGTGCACGCATGTACCCAAAATGGCTTGTGGAGTCATACCATCCCTTCCTGTGTGTCTTCAGACCTGTTGCTTACCCTCTCTGAACTTTGATTTCCTATGCTGTCCTATGGGAGTTACATTTGGAGCTCTTGAGAGGGTTTGTAGGAATGGAAGCCTTCATAGGAGGAAGATAAACTGAGTAAGCCTCAGTTGTGATGAATGTGAATAAATATTACAGCACTGAGGTCACAGGATCCGGGTGATAAACTGGGCTCAGAGCAGGAGAAGGTGGGTGCCATTTCACTAGGCTGTGTGTTTCCCTCTCCCCTAGCCTTGCTCTCACCCATGGGGAAATGACAGACACAGGTTCTTTAGCCATGGTCCAAGTGAGGTTTACTGGAAGATGGGAGGCCCCTCAGTCTGTCTCTGGGTATCTCCCTCAAACGCCTTGCCTCAGTTTATCCCCTGGATTCCAAAGATGGACTCCTTTACTGCCACACCCCACTTTCAGTCCATACCTTCCTGGCCCCCACTTCCTCCCACAAGGGTGATGAGTGACCCTGTGCAGACTCTACGGGGCCCATTGCTCATCTCACAGGCCCTCAGTGGCCCTGCAGTTCCATCCATTTTACACATGAGAAGAAAGCCTCGATGGCTGTCTTGAGGTTACCTAGGGGCAGGGTAGAGATTCGAACCCAGGTCAGACTGCCCACACTCCCCTCCAGCAACTTCTAGAACCAGCCTCTGAGCTCAGAGGCAGGCTTGGCTCTGGCGAGGGTCTCAGAGGCAGCCATCCAGCCTCTGATTCCATCAGCATCCTGAGATAATGCAGATGGGAGGGTTCTGGAACTCACAAACCTGCCATAAAAACGCAATCGCTGTCATAATGGTCAGAATAATGTTGTTGTGAGTTAGACAAATCGGGTGTTAACGTCGTGGGCTACAGGCAGGGGCTCTGCCGAGAGCAGGGACTGTAGAGCCATCGCTGGCAGTTTGCTGCTCGGGTTGGAAGATCTGTGCCTTGAGTGGGTACCACTGCTACCCTGAGAGGAAGCAGGGCCACCAGGCCCACTTTAGAGATGGGGAAACTGAGGCCCAAGGAATTATATGACCTGCCCAGAGTCAGTGGCTTGTTAGAACTGAGGCTTTTCCACAGGGCCCAGAGATCAGCATTTCCACTTGAGTGCTTAGCCAGCATCTAGAAAGAGAGCTTTACAGAAAATTCCTGTTTCTGGCTTCTCTGAAAAGTCAGTCAATCTGGCTTCCTAGGCCCACGTTGCCACATGGCCATGGCTGGCTAGAGCTGAATGGCAGCCGCCTCCTCAGACAGATCCCTGGATAACTTGTGTCACACACTGATTTTGCCCTCCTGGTCCCCCACAGGTTCAAGTTGGCTCCTTAACCTGGCCCTGACTCTCCGTGGAACCTGGAAATTGATGCTTAGGGTCCTTTTGGGCCTTGGCTTCTTCTTCTATGACATGAGCTGGGGGGCCCAGATTTAGAGGTTTCTTTAGCTCTGGGGTTCAGGGCCAAGTGCTAGGCCACAGCAGGGGAGAAAAGTTCTACAGAAAGTGCATCTGGGATCTGCTGCTGGGTGACAAGCAGCCCTAGAGCAGGGGTGACTTGGGACTGCTTCTGCCCTGGAAGATGGATTACTTCTGTTCCACATGGTGTCAGCTAGTGTTCCTCCTGGAGTGGGGCTTAGCCAGTGAGGCTGGAATTTCCAGTGTGGCCTTGTGGGCTGCTCTGGGGACAGCTGGAGGGCTGGGTCCCCTCACTCCTCAGAGTCTGTCACTGGTCACTGGGCTACACTCAACTTCTCTTGCTGAAGGCCTGCTCTGCAGAGGACAAGGCGGATCACAAGACTTTTTTCATTTTTTTTTTTCTTTTCCTTCTGTGCGGAGAGTGCCAAGGCTTTATGCATATTAGGCAGGTGCTGTACCAATAAAGCTACATGACCAGCCCATGTACAACTTCTGGTTTTAGTAAACAAACATGTATTTATTATTGCATTGTATTGTATGTATAGGATGTATGTGTGTGAGTGTGGGCATTCCCTTGCCACGGCGTACATGTGGAGGCCAGAGGACAGCTTTTGGGAGTCTGTTCTCTCCTACTTCAGGGCCCTGGCATCCAGCTCAGGTCATCTCACCAGCCTGTTTTATTTGAGACGAGGTCTCACACTCTCTGAGCTAACCTTAAATTTGTGGTAATCCTCCTGCCTCAGCCTCGGAGTGCCTAGATTACAAGCAAGCTCTGCCATTCCCCGTTTCCACATAAGACTTGAGGGATAGGGGCTAATGCCACAAAACTATACCCCTTCAGCATCTTGTCAACGCCAGTCTCAAAGTCAGCTGAGGTTCGTCCTGGGCTTCCTCATCAGGCGCCCTGGAAGAGTGGAAACCCATGGCGGGATTTTTCCGTTTTGTCTTTAAAAACAGTATTTAACTTGAGTGACTAACTGTGCCCCCATAACATGTCTTGGCAGGGACACTCCAAGTTCAGCACCTCCTCTCATTCCACATCACCATCACTTATGTGCCTCTCCACAGGTTCTGGGCTAGCACAGACTCCAGATTTCCATCTAGGCAGCCTTGTGTGCATGGTAGCCTTGAGTCCAGCCAGGCAAGGGACCTGTGGGTCACCATGTTTATAGACAGTTTATCCCATGGAGTTTGTAGACCAGCCCAGTCTCAGGGGCAACAGGAAGCCAGAAGGCCTGTTCCCCTCCCTCCTGCTCTCTCCACTGTAGCCCAGCATTTCCCCGCTGAACTCCCAGGGTAATCTGCCACGAATAACCAGAGTTTCTCTGTCACTCTGTGTCCATCCCACACTCGGCACTGAGCAGTGGTAGCAAGGGGACCCCTGAGTGAATGAGAAATGGCAGCCAGGGGCCTCTATATTCCAGACCCTGGTATGAGGTTCAAGGCCAGAGAAGAAAGCCTTGGGCTGGTGACATGGAATTTGAAGACAAGGTCTTAGGACAGGTGGCTTCACACCTCTGGGCCTCAGTTTCCCTATGCGCCAGAATTTCAGCCACTTGGGAAGAAAGACTGTCAAAGATCAGCTGCAGTCTTCATTTAACTATAAAAGAACCCACGAAGGTTCGGCTGTGTCTGCCATTCCCTCTGTGGCCAGCAACCACTGCAGGCACAGAAAGGCAGTGGAAGGACAGGGCAGGTTCCCCTGTGGTCGCTCAGTTGCCATGAAATCTACATTTGGAGCGTGGGTTGGCCTGTGGCACAGGGAGATGTGTGCATGTGGTGACGTGGGTAGGGGGAGACAGCGCTTTGGAGTCACCTCCAGAGACTCAGCGAAGCGCAGGCCTCGGTAAGGCCGAGTGGAATTTTATGTACTCAACTTTTTCTCTTTTTGAGACAGGGTCTCACTTTGTAGCCATGGATGGACTGGAACTCCCTATGTAGATTAGACTAGCTTTGAATTCACAGAAATTTGCATGCCTCTGCCTCTCCCAGTGCTGGGATTAAAGGGACGCATCGCCACACCTGGCCTTGTATTAAACTTTTGACAGGCAAGAAATATGGCTTCTATCTGCTGCCTAAATGGGAGATGAAGTCCCATGTCAGACAGAGAATAAATCACAAGGGTCCTGGTTGGAGACCCCAGTTCCATGAGCTGGCCTGGCACATGACGGACAGCGTGGGCAGCTCCGTTGGAAGCACTGCAGGGCCCCAGGGATAACACCTGTCTAAAGAAGGCAAGTGCTGCCCGCTCCTGACCTGGTTTTTCTGCAGCAGTCAGCGCTGAATTTTGCCAGAGCTGATGATTTTCAAAGTTTTGGTGTTTGTGGGGAAACTGGTTTTGGAGTTGTTCACTCATGGGATTCCAGCATGTAGTCCTGGCCTTACCAAACTGTGTTTGCTGGCTGGAGCTTACTCAGTGGCTAGCAGTGTACATGCTCCAGCAGGGGTTCTGTTACCCCCACTGTTCATGGTTTTGGAGATAGGATTCCTGTCCTCACTGCTTGCACAGCGAGCTCTTTACCAACAGCTGTTTTCCCAGCACCTGGAGGAGGTGACTCTTCAGAGCACAGTCAGGTGAATGGCGTGTGCAAAGATCCGGTAGCCGGCCTGTGAGCGCACTGTGTATCTGGGCAGCGGGAAGGAGCGCTGTGTGTGCCAAGCACTGGGGTGGGGAGCAAGCTGCCTGGCCCCAGCAGGGAGAGTGTGAGGTCAACATTCCCATTATGGCGACGACATATGTCCACAGCACCAACTTGTCACTTGGCCTGAGTCCATGGGAAGCCGGAAGGACAAAAAGCATCTGAAATGTGTAAGTGGGGAGAAAGCGGCTTAGTGCACAGTGGGACGCGACCCTCCTGAATGGACCTTCTCCGCTTCTCCCTGGAGGCAGGGCCTGGGAACAGCACGGGCTGGCCCAAAGGGCCCTTTTGGAACCCACGAAAGGTCTGGGGCCCAGGGAGTCAGGGCCCCTGGCTGCCACATCCTCTTCCTTGTGCCCATCAGCATCAGCTGTCACTCCTCACAGCCTCAGATGGCAGCTCCTGTGGTTCTGGGGAAAGCAGTGGGAGGGGCTGCTAAGGGGCCTCTAGTACTAGGTGCCCTAGCTGGGCTGGAGGCACTGGGACCCCTTTGGATAATGGAGTGATAAGGCCAGAACTCCAGCTTAGGTCCAGGGGAGCCGAGGGACACGGGGCAAGAGCCTGGTCTTTGGAGCTATGCAGAGCTGAGTTTCCATCCTGGCTTCTCTAATTGATAGCTCTGTCACTCGAAGTGAGTCAGGCAGCCTTAAACTCACTATATAGCCAAGGATAACTTTGAGCTTCTGATCCTCCTACCTCCACCTCCCAAGTGCTAGGATTCTTGTTATGCATCACCACACCTAGTTTCTACAGTATTGGGGGTCAACTCCTGAACTTCATGCATGCTAGGCAAGCCTTCTACCCACTGAACTGCATCCCCAGCCATTGGTTCACTCTTCCGAGTCTCAAGTTTTCCTGTCAAATGAGGGCAGGGTCTCCTGCTCCAGGTGCCAATAGGGAATAGAAGAGTGTGAGGACAGCAATGACTTGACCAAACCTTGCCTCGTCTCAGTCTCTCAGCTGCTCACTGGGTCTAACCACAGTAAGAACAGAAGCAACTAGCATTTACAAGGGCCTAGCTATCATTACATCCTATAGATTGAAAAATGAAGCTGATGGCTCATACCTGTAAACCCAGCACTCAGGAGGCCGAGGCAGGAAGATTGCTGTATGTTCAAGATTAGCCTGCTATAGAGTGAAACTGTGTCAAAAAACCTGGGGGGACAGGAGGAGATGGATCAGTGGGTCAGGTCACCTGCTACCGTATCTGATGACTTGAGTTTGACTCCTGGTATCCACATGATGGAGAGATTGACTCCCACAAATTATCCTCTGACCTTCACTCACGTGCTATGGAATGCATGTACACACACACACACACACACACACACACACACACACGCACATGCAAAACTTAATACAATGTTTTTAAAAAAGGAAAAATTAAGGCTTGAAAAAGGTTAGTCATTTACTCATGGATGTTCCGCCAGTAATGGCGGAGGTAGATCTAAGCTCACTGGCTCCAAGATGATAGAGAAAGAATTGACTTTTTCACTTTTTTTTAAATACTTCAAGCATATAGAAAATTTGAAAGTCTAGAACAATAAACATCCATATAGCCATCACCTGCATTAGCCACTGTGAGGTCTTTAGTCACATTCTGTGTGTTTCCTAAAATGTTTAGACACGTTAGACATGAGCAAGAGCTCATGTTTCTGGGAGTTGACAGGTATGTGTCTAGGGCCTCTTGGGGAAGGGCCAGCCTATCTGTGACTCTTTTGTTACCCCACGTAGCAGGGGGCAGCTAGTAGGTTGGCCACTGACAGAGCTGTGGGGCTTGGGTAACTTGCAGCAGAAGGTGACATGGGGTTCTCAGCTGGATCTGCTTGGCTCATAGATTTCTGAGGGCTGATTTTCTTTCTGAGTTTCCTGTGTTATATCTGGGTTATGGTGACAGCAGGTGACACATGGCTCTTTCTCTCTGGGAAGTAGGGAGGACCTATGGAGTCTGGTGGATATAAAAAAGAAAAGAAACCCTGTTCCAGGGTTCACTGCTAGTTAGGGGTTTACGAGGACCTGGACTATTGAATTCTGTGTGTGTGTGTGCGCGCACGCGCGTGTGTGTTCTGGAACTCAGGATCTTATACATAATAGGCAAGTGCTCTACCATTGAGCTCCCCCATCAGCCCCTTCCCCCACCTTTTATTTTTCACCCATTTTTCTTTTTCTTTTCCATTGGACTTGCAGAGCCGACCAGGTCATTTCATATCACACCCTTCCACTACTCAGTGCTCTTTTACCTTCTCACTCTGGCTTCTTCCTGACACTTATAAAGGCCAAGCTTGAGAAGCCTGGACCACCGCCTCCACAGGCTCCTCCTCCCTGTCCTGGGTGTCCTTTATGCCCTTGCTGGTACGTAACTCCTTTGCATTGTTCAGGTTTGATCAGTAGCATACTGGGTCAGCATGTCCATTTCCTCCCATGGGCGGAGATCCTGAGCCATGATGGTTAGATGGTGCACAGTGGAAAAGTGGAAGAGCAGCCAAGCAGTTGACAGCTGTCTGGTGGTTGGATGGATGAGTGGCTAGATGGACAGAGGATGAGTGCATAAACAGTTACATGGATTAGATGGTTGGGTGAATGATGGGCAGGTTCATGGATGGATGGATGGATGGGCAGGTGGACAGGTAGGTGAGTGGGTTGCTGTATAGATGAATAGATGAGTGGTGGATGGAGAGATGGTTGGATGAATAGATGGCCAGACAGATGGGTTGATGAGTAACTGGGCAGGTAGATAGGTAGGTAGATAGATAGATAGATAGATAATGAGTGGGGTAGGTAGGTAGATGGATGGGTGGATGGGTGGATGTATGGATGGGTGGATGGGTGGGTGGATGGATGGGTGGGTGGATGGATGGATGGGTGGATGGGTGGATGGGTGGATGGATGGATGGATGGATGGATGGATGGATGGATGGATGGGTGGGTAGATGGATGGATGGATGGGTGGATGGGTGGATGGATGGGTGGGTGGATGGGTGGATGGATGGATGGATGGGTGGATGGATGGATGGGTGGGTGGATGGGTAGATGGGTGGATGGATGGGTGGGTGGATGGGTGGATGGATGGGTGGGTGGATGGATGGGTGGGTAGATGGGTGGGTGGGTAGATGGGTGGGTGGATGGGTGGATGTACAGTTGGGTGGGTGAGTGGATGGGTGGATCGGTGGATGGGTAGATGGGTGGATGGATGGGTGGGTGGGTGGGTAGATGGGTGAATGGGTGGACGGGTGGATGGGTGGATGGGTAGGGGGTAGGTGGATGGGTAGATGGATAGGTGTGTAGATGGCTGACTGGTGGCAGGATATTACATGTTTGGATAGGTAGGTGGATAAATGAACAGAAGAATGAACATACAGCAAAGCCCAGAGAGCCCTTCTCCCCTGAAATCCCCATGGTATCTGGACTGTCACATTTCCCATTTCCTATTCTCTGGTTTCTGGCTCTAGAACAGGCTGGCAAACATCACTCTCCAGGTTTAGAAAAATCCTCTGAGCCACTGACTGTGGGTTTGCCAAAGTTTCTACAGTGGAGAGTTCCGGAGAAGTTGGCCCCCAAAGTGAATGTCTGTGAAATAAATCCCATTTTCCCATTGAGTTGGCTTGCACTTCGGGAGATGTGTTCCTGCTGTCAGGGGCTGGTGCTCTCAGAGGCTGGTGGCAGGTGGGGGAAGAGCGGAGACTCCCCTGGGCATCAGCTGCCCCTGGGTTTCTACTCGCTCCACCTTGTGCTCAGACTGGTGCTGGCCAGCAGCTCAGGAGCTCACAGCCAGAGAGAGGTGCGGCAGCTGGGGACAGATGGAGCATCTGCTCCCAGAAGCCTCTGCTGCTGGTGGGATGCTGTGCCGCTGGGCTTTGGGTTAGGGCGTTCAGTCTCCTCCAAGCTCTGTATCTGTCCATCTGTCCATACATCCTTCTTTCCCTTAATCCTTTTCTCTCCTTCATCCACCAGTCTATTCATCTGTCAGCCCATTCATCACTCCTTGGGGAGAGGGACTCTGGGATGCCAGGGGACCTTGTGAGAAATTAAACAGATGGATAGTGAGATGTTAGTGCCCCATCCCAGCAGAGATGAGCAAAGCCTCAGCCACCCTGGAAGCAATCGATGTTAACTCATCTTGCGGATTAACAACTGCAAATCCAGAGGTGTTCAGCGACCCAGTGTCACTGTCCTAAACAGGTGAACTGTCTGAAATCCAAACTGAATTTTTTGTTTTACCACCAACCTAATGGTATGAATGGGAAATTACAGCTGACCTCATGGGATGTCTTGTAGAGACACAGACGCTGGGGTGGGTGGGCTCAGAGGGTGAAGTAGAGTTCAGACCCCCAACATCATGTAAATGCTGAGTGGGCGTGGTAGCCTGCAATCCCAGCACTTTGGAGGTGATGAGGGAATCCCTGGAATAAGCTGGCTAGCTAAGTGAACTCAATCAGTGAGCTCTGGGTTCAAGTGAGAGCTCTGGGCTCAACAGAGAAGATGGGGCACGATCAAGGAAAGTACCTTGATGCCAGCCTCCTGCACATGTGCAGACACGCAGAGGAACACACAGAAATGCAGACACACTGAAAACATTATGTAAAATTACCTTCAGGCTGTTTATGTTGCCGATATTTGGTATTCATTTATTTTGCTTTTTATTGTTATTTTGTGTGTGTGGTATGTAGGTGTGGGTATAAGCGCATGTGCTTTTGGGTGCTCTTGTGGAGGCCAGAGGTTCATGTTAAGTGTCTTTCTCTATTGCTCTCCTCCTCACTTTTTGAGACAGAATCGCTCACTGAACTGGGAACTTGACAGTTGTCTAAACTGACTGGCTACTGAGCCTCTGGGATCCCCCTGTCCCCACGCCCCAGCCCTGAGAGTACAGGCCCAGGCTGTGTACGCACCTGGCTTTCATGAGGGTGCTGCATATCTGGGCCCGGGTCTTTGTGCTTGCAGAGCAAATACTTTATCCTCTGAGCCACTTTCCAAATCCATGTTGTTTGTCTTTTTTGAGACAGGTTCTCATGTAACCAAGGTTAGCCTCGAACTTGCTATGTAGCCAAGACTGGCCTTAAACTCTCCGTCCTCCTTCCTCTTCTTCCTGTGCACTGGGATTATTGGCTTGTACCAGTGCACATCTGGCTGTGTATGTGAGGTGTGTCTGAAACATATCTGACCTTCATGTCTAGACTGATACTGTATTAGTATGTGTAACTATCCTAAACTAAAAACAGAAAATTCAGAGCCAGGCATGGTGGCACACTCCTTTAATCCCAGCACTCCTGTGGCAGAGGCAGGTGAATCTCTGTGAGATCAAGGCCAGCCTGGTCTACAGAGTGAGTTCCAGGTCAGCTAAGGCTACAGGGAGACCCTGTCTCTGGAACAACAAATAACAACAACAAAACCCAGACATCCTATACATTTGTGTAGCATAGAGTCTGTTGCAGAAGGAAGTGTCTTCTGGCCTGTGTCATAGGAGAAGCGTATTCAAATGGACTGAAGCATTCGTAGCAGAGGGAAAGACTTGAACAAAGGCCCCCGGACTGGGAAGGGAGCGGTTTGTCGATGTCACAGTGGATGGAAGCGTGTGAAGGGGAAGATGGGAGATGAGCCTGGCAGAGTTGTGAGCCAGGTTAATGGCCTTGAGTGACAAGCTAGGGCTCATTTTAGGAGCAGAAGGAAGCTGCAGAAAGACACCCAGAGCGGGGCCAGGGATGAGCTCAGTGGTGGAGTCTTTGTCTAGCACATGCAAGGTCCCTGAGTTCCATCCCCAGCACTGCTGCAAAGAAGAAATACAATTCCCAAACAGGAAGCTTTTCAGGAACATGGTGGGGAGGTTAGCACAGAAGGACCCAGAGTAAGTGCAGACTGGGCTGGAGAGCTGCACAAGGGACAGCCCAGCTCCCATTAAACAAGACCCGGCGTATAGGCTGCACCTGCCCACAGCTACTGTACCGGGGGATCTGGGAGAAGGGGGGTGACAGAGAACAGGTCAGCTGGGCCTCCTGCTCTCCTGCCCAGAGCCCTCCATTTCCTCATACCAGGCTCACTCCGTCCTGCCTTCCAGGGAAAGATTCTCCTTGCTCAGTTTCACAGAGCTAGATGAACCCAAGATTTACCCCAAGAACCATCCCAGCATGCAAAATGTCAAAATACGGGGAAACTGAGGCCCAGATTGCTGTCTGCTTAGGGTCATGCAGAGTCTGTGGCTGAGTCCACAGCCATTAAAGCCTTTTTGGAGGGACAGAACGCCTTTAAAGTCGGCAGCTCCCTTTTCTCCTTGGAGAAACATGGGTGTATAATTTAGCCTCCCATGTGAGTGAGGTGGGATGGAAATAAACAAAACACTTAAAAAAGGGCTTAACTTTTCTGAACCTTGATTCAGCATGCTGTGAAATGGGTACAATAACAACAGAAATAAAATGGGATTCCCTCATCAATACAAACATGAGCTTCAGGCTGGGAATGGAGCTTGCTTCATGGAGTGCTTGCCCAGCATGCATGAGCCCTGAGTTCCATCCCCAGCATAAAGTGTGTGGTGGTTTTACATCTGTAATCCCAGCACTCAGAAGCAAAGGCAGGAGGATCAGAGGTTTGAGGTCATCTTTGGCTACATAGCAAGTTTGAGGCCAGCCTGGGATACATGAGAGCCTGTTACACACACACACACACACACACACACACACACACACACACACACACATTTGCACGCTCTTCCCCCAGCCAAGGAGGCTTGCTTGTGTCTTGCTTACAAGTTCCAGCTCTTGCCTGGCCCATAGTCAGCATCTACTGACTGAAAGAGGAATATCTGTCATGCCTAGACTCCCTGCAACTTGGCATTGCCCTGGGCTTGACGTGCAGAATGCTGCTCAAACCTCTGGTCACCATGCAGGTGAGGAAACAGCCTCCATGAGGGTGCCTGGGATTCACCAAGGTCACAGCACCTGGGCGAGGGACCCTTGTGATTGGACGGGCTGCTCAGTGGGTGCAAGGGCACCCTTAGGGCTTTGCTGCAGAATCTAACACAAGCAACCACACAGACAATGTCCCAGCCCTTGTTCTGAGCCTCCCACTCCCTCCCCAGCACCTCAGTTTTCCCATTTGGAAATCTCCAGGTTGGACTTGATTTGTTGGGATTTCCCCATGATGACTGTCAAACTAGAGAATCTGTCAGTGACTGATAACTGCAGGGCCAGCTGTCCCCACTGATTGGGACACACCTGTCCTCAAGGGACAGCCTTCTGGATCTTCCGCCCCTTCTGTGCTTTCAAAACTAGTTTCCCAAGGGGCCTTGAGTTGGCCTCCTGGGAAGATTCACCTGAATGGCAGCATCTGGAGACCCAGGGAGGACCATGGTCTCCTCTGCTCCTGGGTGGTTCGAGGCTGTCCCAAGGTGCGAGGCTCCAGCTGCACGAGGCAGACCAAGCTGCCATTCTGTCTGCTGTGCACGCGGAGAAACAAACACAGCTGTGTTTATTCCAGAAATTACACATCATGATAATGTGCTCACCCGGGGTAATGCCTACTGGTCAGGATCACAGGGGGAGCTGCATCAAGGTAGGTGCCTGGAATTCTGGACCCCTTTTAATTCTGTATCACAGTTGGGCTACTTGGCAGACCTTGGCCAGTTCGGTAGACCTCAGTCAGTGGGCATGTGCACACAGTCAGAAGCCTATTCTTGAAGGCAGTGGGTTCTCACCGAGGCTCTCGTGGGGTTGAAGTGTAGGGAAAAGACTTCCAAATTGGGAGATCTGAGCCTGGAACTCCCTGTGTGTCAGCCACACAGACCTGTGTTAGGGGGACGTATTTCAGGACTGGACTTTGAACCCTCTCATGATGTTTTTCTCAAACATTTCGATAGCCCTCTATTGCTTTGGAGACAGAGACGCACCCTTCCTAGGGCCCAGAGGCCCTGTGTGGTCTGGCTGCTCTTCACACAGCAGTGGAGGCCACTTTGGCCTTTTGATCTCTCACAATCACTGGCTTCTCTTTTACCATAGGGCCTTTGCACTGGCTAATCCCTGCAGCTGGAATACTGTACCCCTCACTGCCTGGATAGTGCTCATCCATCTTCCTTTTTTTTTCCCTCCAGAGATGTCTTCCCTTATCCCCCAATAGCTCTATGAGCAGATCTTTTACAGCATTTGTCAAAAATCCCAATTTAAAGTTAATTAGTGTCTTTGATCATCGTTCTTCCCCTCTCACCACACTGCAAAAGCATGGGCAGTTGAATTGCTGATCACTAGATTCCCCAGGTTTGGCCCATAGTAGGTGTTCAATTAACATGTGTCCGTTGGAAGAATGCATGAGTGAATGGTTCTCCACTAAGTGAAAGGGGGATATGCTTCTGTTTGTTCTTCTGGGTGACAGTTGGCAGAATGCTGTGACATCCGTCATCTCCCTTTAATTGAACAGACTGGTATTGAAGTCTGCAGGGGCTTGGCTCAGGGCCAGACCCCAGGGTGGGGGTGTGGGAGCCGAGGTGGAGCCGGCATCCTGGGCTGGTGGCTGTGCAGAGGGCCCCTGGCAGGAGGGCCCCAGGGACTAGAGAAGAGGCCTCTGGTGCTCAAAGAGGGGAAGTGATGGGGCACAGCCAGCAAGTGGGTACATGTGCCTTCAGCCCTGGTGGACGGGCAGCCGTGGCCTTCCCCACTTCTCCCTGACGCTCCGATGGGCACTGTCAGGGTTCCCTGGCCTCTGGGAGCCTTGCCAGTCCTCAGCTCGTAGGCAAGCTCTGGGGGTTGCACCACAGAGCTTTGCTTCTCCCGGGCCAGACTGATGACAAGTGTCTCATGAGGTGGCACAAATGTGTGTAGAAAGCCAGACAAAGGGGGATGGGAGGCCACAGAGAGGAGAGGTCAGGAGAGGTGTTTTTGAGCTTCTGAAAGCAGAGCCTGTGAAGAGTGAGCGAGCGAGTGAGAGAGAGAATATGAGGGCCTCTTATTGATGCATGGGAGGGTGTGCCAGGTAGAAGGCCAGGCTGAGCAAAGACCCTGTGGCAGGAATACACAATGTACCTTGTATGGTTGGGGCCAGAGGGTGAAGAGCTTAGAGGCAGATGATTCAGGAAGGGCTTGGGCCAAACTCTGGCTTCTTCCCTGTGTAAGGCAGGAGTGAGCACTGGAGGACTTTGAGGAGGTGCCGGAATCTAATCTGGGTTTAGAAACTGCCCTCTCTCTGAGCCCTCAGGGGACAGGTTTGGGGTATGCCGCAGTTAAAAAATAGGAGGAGCCTCCATAGCAGCTGGTGGTAGGAACTTATCAGGGATGTCAGGATTTGCTCCCTGACCCTCCTCCCAAGAGGGGGGACTACGGGAAGATAAGCCTTATGCTCCCCGCCAAGCTTTACCCCCACCAGCTGGGGTAGCTCTTCTGGCATTTATGATGGGGTCAGACTTCTTCCATCTCTAACATAAATCACTGACAGTTCAGTCCCATGGCAGGTGACTCCAGTGTGTGCTGGACTGTCCAGAGGGAGCCAAAGGCAGAGGGCCAGGAGGCCACTTTGCATAAGTCTTTTCCTTCCTGGAACCGAGGCTGCATTGAAGGGTAGCTGCTGACCAGCTCCTCGGCCACTCCAGCTGGTCCTGTCACGTGTGACTGGACCTGATAAGTGGCTTTTCTCAGAGCCCTGCTTCCTTGTCTGCATAAAGCAGAGTATAGTAAGTGCTCAAAAAATGACTACTCTTCAGAGAAAGAGCCCAGCAGCCAGGGCCAGGAACACCTTCTCCAGTCTGGGCCCCACCTTTGTTCAGTCAGCGCTCTGGGGAGTTTGCCTAGGTCTTGGGTCCAGTTCTAAGTCTGCCACCCCGGGAGGCAGCACCCTCTGGGGGAGGGCCGAAAAACTAATCTCCAGGGCTGATGTGTTCCGCCTGCTTGGCAGGCAGTGTATCAAGCAAATCTGCGTCTCCGGCTGTCCAGAGAAACAGAGCCCTGGAAAGAGCTTGGAGGGTGGGGCTGGAAATCTGCCCCACATGTGTGGGCCAGTTGCCTCCCAAGGGCGGGGGTGGATGTCAAGAGCCGTGGGGGGCCTGGGAAAGGTGAGGGGGCCCCTGGGTGGGAGGGTTTGGAAAGGCGTGGGGGGCCAGAGGGCGGCTTTAACAGTGCTCTCTAATTTTTGGGAAAACCTTTCCTCCATCTTCATATAATTAAGAGTATTTTTAAAATGCCTTGTTGAAATAAAAATAGTCCATTTCCACATGACCTCATTTTATTCCACACCCCACAGTGTGCACACTACACATGCACACATGCTTGCACATGCATGATTGGGCTTATTATTTATTTATTTATTTATTTATTCATGGGGAGGAGGAGGAAGCTAATGTCCTATGGCATGTGAACGGAAGTCAGAGAACAGCTTGAGAGAGTTGGTTCTTTCCTTCCGGAAACCTGGGGCCCAGGGATCAAACTTAGGTCCTCAGTCTTAGCAGCAAGCCTCTTTACTAACCGAGCCATCTCACCAGCCCTTTATTATTATTTTTATTTTTACATTTATTTATTATGATTGGGTTTTACAACTGCCTTTTGTCCTTTCCATTAGAAAGCTCTTCTTTTGCCCAGCAGGTAAATTTTGAGAGGATCCCCTTTACTTTCTAACTTGTAGTCGGAGGCCTTGGGCAACCACTGGCTCTGATGTGGGGAGGTGTGTCTGAGGCGTGTCCCTGTGACCCACTGCTGGTGGCTAGACTGTGGTGTGGTGGTCTTCTTCACATAGCATCTAGCCCAGGTCCTGGCCACTGCACCTACATGCTCAGCTGTGTGTTGAATATAGATGCAGTACGAGTTTCCATCCTTCGGATGGGGAGACGGAAACTCAGGGTGGTGCAAGGACTTGCTCAAGCCTCCACCGCATGCAGGACGGTCCAGATTTCCCACACATCCCCTTCCTCAGCTGCCTTTGCTTTCAGACAGGGAGACCAGGATGCACAGAGATTAGGCGTGGTGCAGTGTGTTACGTCGAGTTAGAAACCAGTTCTGCCGAAGCAGGATTTAAAGGGGGTACCACTGTGCTCTTGAGCAGCTTGACTCTTCTAACCGCATCAGCCTTGGAGTCTCTGTCGCTGGGCAGGAACGTCACTAGCTCTGGCTAAGAGAGAGGAAAGACAGTGTGATCCTACATTTGAGAGGCTGAGGCAGGAGGATTGAGTGTTTGAGGCCAGCTTGGGATACATATTGAGACTGTCAGACACGCAAACACATACACACACACACACACAGAGCGAGAGCGCACGTGAGAGAGAGAATGAATATGAATATTAATATCTCTGAGAGTTCAATAAGTAGCCCAAGGACACATAGCGTCCGAGAGTCATACCTGGGCTCTGAACCCACAGTCTTCTGGCACTGAGCCTGTGTGCAGAACCACCGCACAGGCTGCTAAGGACTGGTGGGGCAGAGCCAGGAACTGAAGCAGAACTCTCTAATACCCAAAGCACAGCCAACAGCCCCCTGCTGTCAGGGCTGGAGAGTCCACCCCCGACCACATTCTGCCCATTTGGAACCTCCTGGAGGACGGCAAGCCAAGGTACTGTCAGGCCTCTCTGAAGGGCAGGGGTGTGGCCCACTGTGGCCCCAGATGCCGGACAGCAAGATAAATCCCCGCTCTGGCACAGCTCAGGACAGCTGACAGTGTCCTGTCACTTCCACAGCCTACATTGGGCCTCCACATCCTGGGGAGACAGGCCAGCCAGGCTCCTCAGAGAGAAAGCAGGGCCCATAGATATGTCTAGTCCAGGTGGGTGAGACTGGACCTTTGTGGTGGATCTTGACTTCTTTGGAACCTTTTTCGAGAAACTGCTAACATTATGAATTCTCTCCTAGAAAACTGGAGACAAGCGCAGATGCACGAATGCACGTACTTAGATCTGATTGCAGGAGTCTTCCAAATTAGTGTATTTTAAATTTTTAATCCTATTTATTATGTGTGTGTGTGTATGTGTGTGTGTTCATATGTATGCAGGTGCCACTGTGTGTATCTGGGCAGGTCAGAGGACAGCTTTCAGGAGTCAATTTTCTCAACCATGTGGGTCCTGTAGATGGAACTCAGGCTTGTGGCAAGCGCCTTTATCTGCCGAACCATCTTACCAGCCCTATTTGTATGTTTTTTTGTTTGTGACAGAGTCCTGCTATTTAGCTCTGGCTTCCTCAGACTTGCTATGTAGACCAGGCTGGCCTCCTGTAACTCACAGTGATCCCCTTTCTGCTTCGGCTCCCAAGTCCTGGGATAGCAGGCCTGAGCTCTACTGTATTTACTGTTTTTATTTTTATTTTTTGGTCCTTTTGAAACAGGGTCTCCCTGTAGCCCCGGCTGGCTTGGAACTTACTGTGTAGATGAGGCTGGCCTTGAACTCGCAGAAATCCACCTGCCTCTGCCTCCCCAGGGTGGAATTACAAGCACATAACACCATGCCTAGATGAGCTTGCCGTTTCAAACCTGCTTTGTGTGGTTCTGTACGGCTGCTTTTGCAACCAGTGCGGCCCAGCTGAGCATCAGAGTGCAGGCACTTGGCACACAGTACCCCCGGGCTTTCAAGAAAGGAGTCCACCTGTAACAGGACCTAGGGAAAGGGCCCAGGAAGGATTTAGGGCTGAATTTCTGCTTGTTTGCCCTTTATTGACAGAGCAGCCGGGGTGCGGGTAGGGGAAAGAGTTTGTGTAATATGTCATGCAGGCTATAGGCAGTTCAAACCCTGAGTTCAAATCCTGCCTCATACCACTTATATGCTGTGTGACTTTCCATGGGTTGCTTTCCCTCTCTGAGCCTCAGTTCCACATCTGTAAAATGGAATGACAGTCTAGCACAGAGATACCATGCTGGGCCCAGAGGAAGCACCTGTTAGAGAGGATAATAGTTGACTGCTGGTTCAGCGCAGTGGAGAGCATGACCTTTGCATGCACACAGTTCAAGATCTTCAGAACTAAAGACAATAATAATAATAAAAGTAATTGGTCATTGCTATTGTTTGGTGGGATGTGGAAGGAGTGCCTGCCTAGGCCTGCAGGAGGCAGAGCAAGCTTAGGAGAGCCTGACCTGGAGTCAGGAGCTTGCGGGCTGGTGCTGAGGGCACATTTGAGGACAGGAGGCCCTTGTGTGAATGGTAGGGTTAGGGTGCAGAGACCTCCAACAGCACCAAAGCCTGCACCTCTGCTCTCCAGTGGTTCTGGTGGTTAGGCTGCACTCATGGTCCCCTGATTCATGGCACAGGAGCAGGAACTCTGTAGGCACTCCCCCACTCCAGAGACAGCGCTGGCCACCGTGATGGCCCCTGTGTGATTCCCCAGAGATTAGGAAGGCGTCTGGAGGGCCAGTCTGGTTCCCATGGGCCACAGGAGGAGGCCCTGGGGCAGGCGGCCTCTCAGCTCTGCCTGCGAGACACTGGGCAGGGTCACCTCGGATAAAGAAGCTGCTGACGCCCACCCTGGGCAGGGCTTACTTGTCAGAGAGGGGCCTTTCTTCCCCAGACTGTGGGAGGCCCCCAGGACAATAGCGCCCAGGGTTCAGCCTGTCCCCACCCTTGCCAGCAGATCCTCCGTGCCGTGCCAGGGAGGCGTGCTGGGGACCTGGACAGCTTCTCAATCAGTCACCTTGGCAGTGGCCTCTGGGTGGATGCTGAGATGGGGACACAACCAAGAACTTGGGACTCCTCCTGATTCACCACGAGTCTGTGAATCGAGCCAGTGCCTCAGTTTCCCCATCTGCCTACTTCAGGAGCTGGCTGTGCCTCCCTCGCCTCCTGGCCAGTCAGATCACATCCTACCCCTCCGTTCATCCCTTCAGCCACCGCCTGCCCTCAGCCCTTTCTCTCCCTGACCCTACTGGTGACAGCGGGACTCAAAGGTCAGCCGACATCCCGCCTCTGGCCTTGCAGTTTGCTGTCTGAAACCCTGGGTCAGGCCCCAGCTGCTTGAATGCCTGCCTCTGGTGACACGGCTGCCGCCCTTCTCTCAGTTCCATGTAGTAAACTCCTACTTACCCTTCAAAGCCCAACGCAAATGCCCACTCCTTAGTCTGTTCTGCTCTGAACCTGCCCCGGAACCCTGATCCACAGCTCTTTTAAAGATAGCCACATCAGGGTGTGGCTAATTTTGTCCACATCAGCCTTCCCTACTGGACTGGAATGTGGAGACTTTATGTTCCCCATCCTGGATTCTTAGTAACACAAGGCTGTTCCCAGCAGGCTCGTGGCCCATGTTTTATGAATGAGGGAATACACTGCCCCTAAAAATAGCTTCCTCCTCTGTCCTAGAGGGTTTCACAGCTCAGCGTGACACCCCACCAGCCTGTGGAGGTGGGAGAAAGTGATCAAAACATGCTGTTCTTACAACTCACAGACCAGGCAGAGCCCACTGTCGGGCTAATGGGAGTTAAGGTGACAGGCCCTGAAATCTCCACGTTGGGGCTGGATGTGGGGGCTGTGCCCCAATCCCCATTTGGGGGCAGTATATACAGAATTCTACTCATGGCTTTCTGCTCTGGGGAGCTTGGTCTAGTTTCCTTCTTCCTCTGTTCTGTGTGGGGGTGGGGTGGGTGCTTGCATGTGTGTGCGTGCGTGGGGGCGTACACATGTGGGTATGTGGGTGTGGAGGCCAGAGGTCCATGTCCAGTGTCTTCTTTTATCATTCTTTACCTTGTATTTTTCAAGACATGGTATCTCCCCAAACCTGAAGCCCCAGAGATCTCCTGTCTCTGCCTCCCCAGCTCTGGGATCACAGGTGTTCCCTCCCTTACCTGGCTTTTTTTGTAACCTTGGGTCCTCAGGGTTGTTTAATAAGCACTGTACTGACCGATTCATCATCTCCCAGCTCCTCCTCAGTTCCTTCCTGGTCTCTGCCCTATCTGTCCCTAGAGCCAGGAAACCCCAAGTTCCCAGTCCCCAATCCCTTAAGCACTGTCTCCATGACAACGGCTGTGGAGTGATGCCCCATCTCTGAGTGTGTGCATGGTACACGGAGCAGCTTGGCTCCTAGTTCCTAAATGCCTCATTTTGAGTGAGGAAAGAAACTTTAGAAGCAAAGTGACTGCCCAGTAGCCATCCCTGCTGGGCTGAGAGAGCCAGGGCTCTAGTCTCCATGAGAGTCTCTTGGGCCTCTACCATCTACCCGCTCACCCACCCTTCTGTCTACCCATCAATCCACCACCCACACACCCTTCTATCTACCCATCCATTCACCCACCCACCCACCCATCTACCCATCCATCCATCCCTTGGTCATTTGAATGCATATGTGCTGTCACCCATTTTGGTCACTTGTACGCCTCTCTACTCAGTAGTTACTTACAGAAAGCCTACTATGTACTGGGCCCTTGCTGCAGAAACTTTTGGAAATGAGGCTTTCAGCAAGCTTTGAAGTTGGCTTAGGCAGAAAGGAGGGACATTTCCCAGGATAGGATGTCCCCATGGCCTTCAAAGGTCAGGCTTGTGGTCCTGCATCCTGTGTTCTGGCTGGTTAGGGGTAGCAATGAGCCAGCATGCTCTTGGGGCTCCACTGGCTCTGTGGGCCACACTTGGGTCCAACTAAATTTCTGAGACAGGGTCTCATGTAGCTCAGGCTAGCCTCAAAGTCCATGTGTAGCCAAGGATGATCTTGAGCTTCCTCCTTCCTCTACCACCTAAGTGCTGGGATCACAGGTGTACACCACCATGTTCAGTTTATGTGGTCCAGTGCTGGAGATGGAATCCAGGGCCTTGTGCATGCGAGGCAGACACTCTACCAACTGAGCCATATCCAAACCACTGACCTTAGCTCCTTCTTTTTGTGTTTCCTCTGTCCAGTGTTCCCAGTGAGTTTCTGAACCAGACCCCATTGACCAGGCTCTCAGAGGCTGCAAGACGCTCAGCCTTGTGGAGGGCCCAGTATTGGAGACACACCCACCCGCATGAGCACCCAGGTATCCTAGGCTGGTGCCTCTTTGAGAGTCACAGTTGGGAGAATTAGGGAGCCAGGAGAACGGTGCCCCGCCCCCTCCCCCAGCCCAGCCTGGAACCACTGGCTCTGCCAAGTGATTCATGGCCTGACGATGCAGAAAGGGGTACAGGCTGCAGAAGGGGCTGCCTGGGCTTTGTGGTTTTGAACTCAAAGGAGAATTCCCTCGTCGACTCAGGGTAGGATAACTTACTTGTTGAGAGAGACATTTTCACAAAATAAATCCTTAGAGAAGCCAGGCGCTGAGGCCCGGAGGCCTGGCGAGGGATTATCTAAATAAACCTTGTTTTTTGAAGCTTTGAGGCCCAGACGATTTGACTGAGCCTTTGGTTGCTTCCTTGTACTCAGCTTGTGGTCCTCCAGTGACCCTGAGACCATTTTCTATGAAACAGGGCAGCAGACCCCCTGGGTGACGGCCCTGGCGTTTGGGGTCTGTATCATTCTTTGGGGCAGGGGAAATAGGTGTTATTTTACTCTTCACTTTTTGGACAGCACAAAATTTCTTTCTTGGTGAGGATGTTCTGTCCATCAAAGGTTGCTGAGCATGCCAGGCTCCAGCCCATTCACTGCCTTTGCACACATCCCCCCCCCCCCATGATCACTGTGTCCCCATAATCCTTGAGAGCAGACTTGTGGCCCTGGGATGTCCCCCCCACACCTCTTGGGTTAGAATGAGCAAGATTGTCTTAGGCCTTGTGATTTTTTCTTTTGTTTTTTGGAGGCAGGGTCTCATGAAAACTGGGCTAGCCTCAAACTCACTCTGGAGCTGAGGATGACCTTGAACTTCTCCTTGTCTTACCACTACTTTACCAAGAGCTGGAATGACTGGTGTGCTCCACCACATCTAGTTTATGAGGTGCTGGGAATCAAACCTTGGGCTCTGTGTATGCTAGGCTATCCCCAGTCCCACTCTGAACATTTCTAAGTGTCCTGTGGGGGTGCCATGCCCAGGGGAGACCCCCCAGTGACCTCACCCTGAGCACTTTTCCTGTTAGACTTTTGAACTAAGCTCCGTCTTCCCCGCTGCCTTGGCTCCCACTGTCCCTCTGCCTTTGACATGCAGAACCCTTGTGGCAGTCGGCCCCCCTGTGGGGTAGCCTCATACTGCACCTTTAGCCCTGCTCCTCCTCAGTGAAGTAGGGAGCAGAACAGAGGCTTTCCCCGGGGGAGAGTGCATGAGTAGTCTTGTGGAGTCCATGGGGCCATTTCAGGGAGCATGGCCATCTCCAGGTGGCCAAGCCTCTCTTGGTGGAGCTAAGACTGAGCCTGGCTCGCGCAGCCTGCTCCCCTGCTCCCCGCTGCCCAGCTCTGCTTTGCCTCCCTTGGGGCGTCCCTGTGGTGGTGGAAGGACAGGCCTCATGCCTCCAGACCCTCCACCCCCCAGCAGCAGCCATGCTGGGGGCTCTGGAGGCACCTGACCCCCTGCCCAAATGCCCTCAATTTATTATCCTTCTGTTAAGTAAAAACCCAAAGCCGCTTCCTTAGAGCTGGAGCCGCCAGGCCGCCTCCTCTTCCCACCCCCAGTCTCCCTCTTATCTAAATCTCAAGCCTCCTGTCTCTCTTCAGGAGATAAGAGTCTCTCTATAGGTGTCTGCAGATGTGCTCTGCACACAGTAGGCCCTTAGTGCTTGCCGGAGTCGGTAGCTGACTGGGGCCATTTGCTTGTTCTATTGGCATGTTTGGAACGCCGTTTGAGAGCCTGGGCAGACAGAGTGCTGCCCCTCCCCCACTTGCTCTCCTCCCACTAGCAGACCAGCCCCATCAGCCTCCCCTCAAAGTCACCTGCCTGAGCAACTGTCCTCATGCCTGGCTTCCAGGGGGACTCTGTGCCCCCTGATTTCAGAGCAGGAGAACCAGGCCTAGCATGGTTCAGGGGAAGCCCTGTTGCAGCCTGGAACTAGGCTTGTACTGCAACTCCAAGGTCTGTGCAACAGTCAGCACCCCACCTGCAGATAGGGAAACTGAGGCACAATGAGAAGGCCACACCCAAGGTGAGGGGTTAGGCGGGGGTCCAGCTCAGGTCCAAGCCCTGTTCCCATGGCCCGTGGCTATCCTGTGTCACTGTCCTGGCCTTCAGAACTGGGAGCTGTGCTGGTCCTGGGGAGCGCTATGGAGTGGTCGGCCATAGACATCGAGGCTGCACTGGCCCAGGAAGACAGGCTAGGGACAGGCAGCTGGCTCCGCACCCACTAGCACAGTGCAGACTGAGGAAGGAACGGGGAGGGGGTCTGGGAGCCCGAGCTCTGCCCTGCGTCTCATTCCTCAGCCTTTCCAAGTCAGGAGAGCCAGTGTGGCTCTGTGTGCTCTGAGCACTTCACTGTGGCCTTTCTGGGCGGGGAGATCCAGCCATCAGGTTTCCACAGCATCTCTTCTCCCAGCCCGCGGCGACATGACAGGAGTTAGTCACCCCGTGCAACTCCGTTACCCACCAGCCTCTGTGGTGGACAGACCTGCTGAGGACGGCGGCTGTTAGCCAAGCATTGCTCTAATCACACCATCCTGGGCTCAGAGGTGCCCTCTCCTGAACCCTGAAAGGCTGCTGACCCTCAACGCCAGCTACCAGATTGCCCTGACTCTGGTGAGCGCAGGCAGAGGCAGTTTACCTTTCTGAGCCTCAGTTTCCTTTTCTGTAAGACAGAGGAGGTCACCCCAGTTATCGTAGAGTACCCAGGAGGCTTGAAGGGGCTGAAGCTCCCAAAGCACTGAGTTCGGTGCCTGGTGCACAGGTCCCCCTGCAAGCCCTGTTACTACTTTAAGATAGGGCCCCTGGGAGTGCATCAAAGCTGGACCAGGGATCCAAAGCATCGGGGAATGAAACCACATCCCTAGGCTCCTTTTTACTTTTTATTTTGAGACAAGGCCTCACTAAATTGCCCAGGCTGGCCTTGAACTCGGTCTGTAACTTAGGTAGGCCTTGAACTCAGGATCCTCCAGCCTCAACCTCACAAGTAGCTGGCATTGCTTACACCACCAAGCCCAGCCTTCTGGCTCCTGTTTCAGAGCCTGTCTTCCTAGGCCTTTCACACTTGACTGTCAGCTTTATGTGTGAGAACAGTGTCCCCAACCGCAGTGTGGTCACATTTCTGGGCCTGCATTGTGCCAGGGGCCCAGCCTGGTGTGCTCTGGCTCTCAGAACCTGGAGGCTGGTCAGCCAGTCCTGAGAACCTTAGAGACTCAGGACACCTGCACTCTGGATGATGACCCTGAGGGAAGTTGGGAGGGAGGGCTTCCTGGAGGACGTGGTCAGGGCAGGGTCTGAAGGATGGCAGGAGCTGGCCTGGTTCATGGGCTGGGAATGGCACAGGGAGGCCAGAGATAGCTCAGATGGAGACGCAGCAGGAGCACAAGTTTCTGGCGGTTGAAAGGATCTGGGAAGCCTGGGACTAAGGCAGAGGGGAGAGGGTCTGGTGAAGTTCTGGATGACTTTGCCTTACTTTTTTTGAAAGGGCAATGGGAGGTGATGGATCAGCTTTTCACAGTACAAAGCCAAGTGTCCGAGGTGACCACCCACTGTGTAGCCTAGGCTGTGCCAGGCCGTTGGGAGGCCCTTCCACATCCAGACCTTCTGCAAAGGAAAGTCTACCCTTTCCTGCAGATGGAGAAATGGGTCAGGACGCCCAGTTTTCCCATCAGAGAAGGGAGGACCCAGGACCCAGCCCAGCTCTGTCCAGGCCGCATATCCACACATCCGCACTTCCCGCTACGCAATTCTGATTTTAGCCTCAGCCTTGGTGTGAGTCCCTTTCTCCATCCAGTCTGGGCCTGTCTCTCTCTGGAAGGACATTGGTACCTGTCTTGCCCTGCCTCCCACCCAGGGGTGGTCTGAGTGAAGCGAAGGATACAGGGACTGATGCGGAAAGCTGGCAAGCCCCTCACTCACAAGCCTTTTATTTTATAGACGGCCCAGAGAGGGGGATTGACAGACCCCAGGTCACAGAGCAAGTGAGAGGCAGGGCTAGATTGAAACCAAGGTTTCTGTATTGCCTGCTTGATGCTAGAGACCCAGGCTGGTCAGGGAGAAGAACCTGCCACCCTGTCCTCCTTCCCAGGCTAGGAACTGAGCTTGGCCAGCTCACGTCTGCCCATCATGGTCAGTAACCATAGACTGTGGATCGTGGGCAGGTCTGGGCCAGGTTAACTCTGTTCATGAGGACTGGAATGTGTTCAGCTGGGTTCCTGAGCCAAGACACTACGCTAAGTACCTCGCCTGGATTATGTCACTTAATCCTTGAGGTTGTCCCAGGTAGGGAGGTGGCTTCCAAGGTCAGATTCCGGGCAAGGTCTGGTGACTATACTAGCAACTCCTTGTCAACCCTCAGTAAATTGAGACAGTCTGTGACCCTCCAAAGCCTAGCCCCCAGCACCTTATACAGCCAAGGACTGGGGCAAGGGGCCCAACTGACTCACCCACTCTGGAGCAGAGTAAACACTGCGATATGGCATGTGGCTGGGAGCTGGCATTACCAGACCCCCAGTCATCATTGTCAACAGGGGTGGCCTGTGGGA
This sequence comes from Eospalax fontanierii, assembly GCA_035773235.1. Lineage (NCBI taxonomy): Eukaryota > Metazoa > Chordata > Mammalia > Rodentia > Spalacidae > Eospalax > Eospalax fontanierii. Next base: position 16,069,061 of record CM069553.1, read on the forward strand.
AAACAAGCAGCCGTCCCTGGCCTGGGGGCCTCATGAATGACTTGTCTCCTCACCTGGAAGGAACTTGTTTGCCTGCCTCCTCTGGTGGGAATCTGTCATGCCAGGTGGTGTGGTGGAGCCGAGCCAGTCTGCTGAGGAAAGGAACAATGGGCTGGACAGCCCCCTTGCCATCACCAGGGAGCTGTGCACATGTAGGCAAGTCACTTTACTTCTCTGTGCCCAACCAATGAAAAACCAATTCTCTCAGAGGACAGTATAGTGAGAAACAATCTAATCTAACAATCTAACTCTAATTGAACAAATTATTTAATCTTCTTGCCTCACTGCAAACTAGAACAAGAAATTGTATCTGTAGCACCAGATTACTAAACTAAAATGTTCTCCCACACTAAGTTCTTAATGTTTAGTGTAGATTAAATTATACATTTTTTTTCCATTGGTGCAGTTATTTCCCGTCATCTTCCCTTCTCAGCTTGCTTCTCTTCTCACCTTGGCTGTTGGGAAGCTCAGCAAGCATTGTTTCCTGATTAGATTCATGAAGGATTTGTCTTGCCCTTAAATGGAAGGGCCACCTGCACGCTGGCGCTCTTTTCTGGTAGATGTATTGAAGTTACAAAGTTCTCTCCAGAGTATTTTCTGGGAACCAAAAGGATAGGCTGTAAATATCAGGGAGCCTCTTGTCTGTCCCTACCATTGGTCTGTCTCATTCATTTCTTTGTGCTTTGCTGTGAGTCCCAGCCGTGGTGGCCTTTTGGATAAGTGAGGAGCCAAGGGCAGGGACTAGGGTGTGCATTTCTTCTGGGATCTTATGCCCTGACTGCTAAGACCAGGGCTGGGCACAGGATGAATATCAAGCAGAAACCAGTTAATGGAGGGACTGAGACTGAGGCGATGACACACGGGCCCCTTGGTGACCTGGTGTTGCAGACCCTGCACCCCACCAGTTCCCACTGAAAAGGGTCTGTCCTGGTCCCTAGGTGAGGGGACGAAAGGAAGCCAGTGCCAGGCCAGGATGGAAAGCGAGTGGGACAGATGGAAGTAGGCCTCAGGGACCCTGTCCTTCCTGTCCCTAGGCCTGGGTCTCCCCCAGGTCATTCATTGCTGTGTTTTAGAGGCCCCTGGGGTCCGGACTCATGCTGGAGACTTTAGAGTCTGAGGTGTCTGTCTCTTGTCCTTGCTCTTGAGGAACACCCCAAAAGACAGGCAGGTGGAAGAGCAGGCTGAGTGCAGATCACATGGGCTGCTGTGATTGCCCTGCAAGGTGTTCAGCTCTGCCGGACTTTCTCGTCAAATTTTAAGTGTATGACAACCGTCATTTACAGAATGCTAGGTGTCCAGTGCGATACAAAGCCCCTGACCCGCAGCTCAGGGTTGAGTGGCCCACCCCCAGAGACCTCTGAGGCAAGCAAGCAGTGTGACTTTTAGGAAGCCCTTGAGGAGATGAAGCAGAGCAGTTGATGAGCCCAAAGTCACATAGCTCGAGAGCATCGAGAGAATTTAAAGTTCAGAGTCTTTGCCCCTAGCTCCTTCTGCCTGGTACTGTGAGGATACACCAGGACAGCCCAGGGCAAGAGAGGATGCAACAAGTGGACGAGGAGGAGGAGGGGGGGGACGAGGGGGAGGAGGAAGAGGAGGAGGAGGACGAGGGGGGGGGGAGGAGGGAGAGGGAGAGCCAGAGCTAGGCGTGGTCTATCCTCTCCCGGAGCCCTGGATCTCAGAGCCAGACGTACTGTGTTCATGTTACCAGAGTGTGGGGTCGAGGGCTGCAGGGGAACAGGGAAGCAGCATTGAATAACGCTGAATCACCAGTGAGAAAGTCCCCGTCCCTGCTCCCCCACACCTGCCGATTACTGATTACTCACGAGAAAGTCTGTTTCCTGCCAACACATCTCCAACACCTCTCTGACAGCCCCTAATCTCCTTTTCATTGGAGAAAGCCAGCCTCCTGCTCAGACCTGGCTCAGACTCCACTGGGGAGCCAAAAATGCCAGGACTCTTGTGTTGTGCCTAGTTTAGTGAATGTGTTTTTATTTAGCAAACAACACACAGAACCCTTGTTAAATGCTTCACAAACATACCATTTCATCCTCATTATAGCTGTAGCTGTCAGATGAGTAAGCCAGGCACAGAGAGGTGAAGTAAGTTGCCTGAGGTCACACAGCTAATGAGTGTTAGAGCAAGGATTATAAACCCAGTCTGTGGGCTCCAGAACCCAAACTGCTTCAGGTCATAGGGATTAGTGCTGGAGTTCACCTTGTTAAGTTACTAACCCGATTCTTCCTTTACTAATGAATTTATTTCAGTAAAAATAGATGAGTCAGTTTGAAAGCATAGCCCCATGTGATGACACAGATATGGCCAGAGGCCTAAAAGTAGTTCAACAGCTCCTGAAGTTGGAAGAGTGCTGGCCATTCCAAGCCCTGCATTGGTTGAAAGGGGCATTTGGGACCCAGAGAGGGATGGGGACCCGACAAAGGTTGCACAGTGCTGTGAGCGACCAGGGCCACTCACCAGCCATCCGAGATGTCTATTTCCTGTGCTCTAAGTCAATGAGGCAGCTGTAGGGAGAGCATGCTTACCTGCCCAGGAGTATTCCTGTAACAGGATCAGTTGTCTCTGCGTACCACTGCCCAACCCACTTCTGCCTGTGTCTTGCCTTCTCTCCCTGGTCCCATTATGGCAGGAGCCTGGGCTTTGGCCTGGGCCTACTGGTTATGTTCAACCCAATTGTGTTCCAGAAGTTTCTATGGGTCCAGGTTTGGGAGCTGTTACCTTTCCCAGGCTCAGATTCTGGTTCCGTGTCCCTCCTCCAGATGTTCCTGTATTCCCTGGGCCTGGGAGGTTGCAGGAGGCCAGGGGAGCCTGCTCTGCACAGATGGTGATGGAAACAAACAAGAATCCTGGGCCAGAGGCCTGCAGCCCTAGGTGCCTAGCTGTGTGATCCTGGGCAAGTCACTTTACTTCTCTGAGCCTCTGGCTATACAATGGGTCTGCCTTCTCAGGTGGCTGTGAAGTTTGTTTGTAGTTTGTTGGCACATACATTGTGCACTGTGTGGGCACTTGATAGTGATCATGAGGTCACCATGCACGGGCCCTGTGCTGGCCCAGCCAGATGGCTCTGGCAGAGGTGTAAGTGAGTCACTCCTAGGCCCAGTGCCGGCCTGGGTGGTCAGAGAGGCCTTCCCGGAGCTGTTTGAAAGGGGAGGTGAGGGCTGTCTAGGCCGAGGCCTGGGTGCAGATGGAGGTTGGGAGTCCTGAGGGGTAGGGTGGGGGTGTCTCTGCCCTGGACTGCACTCAGGCCGTGCGTGGGGCAGAGGCAGAAGATGAGCTGCTGAGTAGACGCCCCCTGGGGACAGTTTGTCGGGGAGCTTGACAAGGTTAAGTGTCTTCCCGGAACATGCTGCACTTCCCTCCGTAGACCAGTGCGGATCTATCATCCCACATTTATCTAAACCCTTACCGGACCCATTTGTATCCTGCACCTCCCCAACCCCTCGTCGGTATAACGAACTCCAGATGTGGGGTTGGGACCATCCCCAAGTCTCCCCTTCAGACTCGATGGCGTGGGATGGGAGAAGAGGGAAGACAAAGCCTAGTCCTCACCCTTCCCTGACCCAGGCCCAAGATGCTTGTGTTAGTGGTGGCCCGGCCCACCCCAGGCCCCTGGGTGCTGGACCTGCATGCCTCAGGGAGCTCCTGGAGCATTGGACCCCTGAGAGACTGCAGCTTGGACTCCCTCAGAGCCCACAAAGATACCAGCTGTGCCCCCATGCCAAACGTGAGGGCTCCTGGAGCTCCCAAACCGTTTTGCCCTGTGGCTCCCCTTCTTAATTCCTAGTCTTGAGCTATGCTCTTGCCGCTGTTCTAGAAATAGCTCACTTTTCTGTTTATTGGAGTAAAAAAGTCATTGTGTTAAGATGGAAAGGCCACATCCCTGCCGTAAATAAAACCCTGATGTCTCTTGACACAAACAGAAGGTAACTGTGACTATAAATACGGTGGCCGCAGGCGGCACGGGATTGCGTCCGCTCCAGCCTGTGCCCACAGCTACTGCTGGGCTCCCATGCAAACGAGTCTGGGGGTCGGGGAGAGTGCTGGAAGGGATCCCAGAGGAGGACAGACACTGGGAACTGGGGCTCAAACTCACCAGGACCTGGTGTGGACCAGGAATACTGGACCCTACAAGGCATAGCCTTTCCTGTCCAGACTGCTCCCAGGGCCCTGTCTGCTGTGGACATGCTCTAGACATCTTGGACGGCCTAGGGTGGAAGAGTGGGGTCTTCAGTTTAGGGGACCCCCCAAAGTGGCTCTAATGAGACCCTGGATCTACTGTCCAACTTCCACATTCTGTTTGCAAAGAGACCAGCTAGTGTCAAAGATGCATTAACATCTTGGCAGCTGAGTGGTTATGTTCACTTTGAGGATTCAAGGGACTGAGGAGAGCTGGCAAGATTCTTCTCACTTCACAGCATCCTTCAGTACTGTGGTGGGTACCTCTAAATCCCCCTGAAGCTGTCCCAGGAGGAAACTCAGTTCCTAAGCCAAGCAGGGTCTTGCCTTAGGTGCTCAGGTCACTGTGTGAATCGGAATTCCTTGATACTCAGTTTTAACAATGTGTGTGTGTGCGTGTGTGTGTGTACATGTATGTTGGCGGGCTTGAGGAGTCCAGAGGACAACCATGGGGATCGTTCCTTGGAAGCCAGCCGTCTACCTTGTTTTTGGTTTTCATTTTGAGATACAGTGTCTGCCTGGCCTGGGACTTAGCAAGTAGGCCCTGTTGACCAGCCAGGGATCTGTCTGTCTCTCCCTAGTGCTGGAACTACAAGCATGGACCACAATGCCTTTTTTTTTTTTTTTTTAATGTGAGTTCTGGGAATTAAACTCAATTCACCAACTGAGTTATCTCCCCAGCCCCACTTCTACCAAAAATTTTACAACCAAGACCAGGAAGCATTACAATGTTTTTATTGCATGTATTTACTTACTGTGTATATGTGCGTGGGTGTGCACATCACACCTCACACAGAGAGGTCAAAGGACAGCTCACAGGGGTCAGCTTTCTCTTTCCACTCTGTGGGTCCTAGGGATCGAACTCAGATTATCAAGCTTGGCATCAAGTGCCTTTACCTTCTGAGGCACTGACCCAGGGTAACATTTTTAGATAGACACAGAAGAAGAGAGGCTCTGAATTAATCTGTTCACAGGCCACCTTCACCCAAGCTGTGGTCAAGCAGTAGAAGACAAGGCCTCAGAAAGGCCTGCACACCCCACTGCTCTGTCTGTCCAGCCTCTGGATGGGCCTGCATGGTGGGCACAGGGCACTGGGGACAGGAGACCCTCTCACCAAACTTGGGAAGGTTTCTTGGATGAGATACATCTCAGGGGGAGCTGGAGACCCTGGGCTTGAATCCTTGCCCTTTACTACAGTAATCACATGAGCTTCAATGGTTCAAGGGTCTGTGACTCAGTTTCTGTGCCCGCAATGTGAGGTGAAGCATTGCCTCTCTCAAAAGCATGTTTAGATTAAATAAGTTGATGAATGCCTCCAGCTGGGCCTGGCCTGTGTCCTCTTTGTTTTCTGGGATTCTTAGTATTATCAGGCCCAGGGAGGAAGGGGGACGTGAACAGGTGATCTTCAGATGGCCATGCGCCCTGCCATGGCTTTTCTTGGAGGGGAGGGGAGGGTTCTCAGAGTCTAAATGGTAAATTCTTTGTCTGAGAACATGGTAATTGTCCAGGACCACATCTTGCAAGGTACAACCACGTCTTCACTGAACACACCGAGAGTCAGGACAGGGACTCACGCCAAGCAGGATGGCTGGATTAAACAACACAGGCAGGCTGGAGTGAGGACTGTGGGGCTGGAGGGGCTGCAGCCAGCTCAGGAATTCTGGGGGAAGAGGTTCACACTCTCTCCCACAGGCCCTGGGGAGCCACTGGCAGGCCACAGCCAGGGAGGGACATGATAAAAGGAGTGTTCAGGACGGTCTGTGCGGCTGCGGTTTCAGGATGGATGGGCAGTGGGAAGGTCCACAAGGGAGGCAGGAAGCCCAGCTGGGCGGCTGGCCTGGGAAGAAGGGCTCCCTAGAGAGGTGCAGGGCACCCAGCCAGGCTGATCCTGGGACCTAGTTAGGTCCAGTCGGATCAGGGCCTAGGGCTGAGGTGCTTTGTGGGTCATAGTGCTAGGATCGCCCCCTGCCAGTGTGGCACTATCTGGGGTGTCAGGGGCATCCTGGCCAAGCTGAGCAGGCCTGGCTGCCCTCAGATTTATGAGGTGTGGGGGACATGACCAGTGGAGGGCGGAGGCTGTAGTGGGTGAGACAGGCCTGTAGGGAAAGAGGGAGCCAAGGACAGTTTCCAGTCCACAGCATGTGCATACTGACCCCAGATTCCGCTTTGTGTACTGCAGTCATAGTTCCTGAGAGCCAGACCCAGGACAGGTGGCACCTGTGGCCTCAGTTTCCCCTCACAGACACTCTGAGGGGTGAGTAGAACAGGAACGCATGTAAGAGCAATAGACTGTGTAGTGTTCTGGAACCTTGTTTATGAAGGTTGGCAGATGTGTATGATCTGAAGCAAGTTATAGAGGTGTGATCTTTAGTCAGAGTATGATTCCATTCGTGGCTTTCAAAGGAATAAATATACATTTATGCTTCTAAAAGTACGTGTAATATGCAGTAAAAAGTCTAAATGATCTCTAATTGTGCTACCTCTGGGGAAAAGGCTTCTGGTTTTCTACTGTAGATCCAGCTATATTGTCTTGATATCTCATAATAAGCATATTTTGTTTTCACTTAAGAACTTTTAAAAACTCAGAGTGATGGTAGAGGTGATGTTGGGGGAGGGACCTCTTGCTGATAGGTAATGGGTGGCTGAAAATGGGGACAATCTGAAGTTCTTGGGGTTCCCTTTCTATGGGGAGCTCCTGGGTCCACCTGAGTAAGTTCTTAGAATTCTATATGCACTGTTGGCTCTGGGTCAAGTACATGTGGCTGGGAGATCAGGGAGGATCTCCTCAAAGGCAGTGGCCATTGAGGGTGGTATGATTTGACCAGACAAAAACAAGCAGGGCATTCTAGAGGGAGACGAAGAGCAGACGGGGAGCCTTTGCTAACCGGCAGGGCACCCAGGGCAGACTCCATCATCTGTCTGAGCCTGTTTCCTCATCTGTGCAGTGGTTGCTTTGATGATGTTAGACATTTCATATTATTCATGCACATGTCTGCTTATACAGTGGCTCTACCATGCTGGGGATAGAACCCATGTCCTCAGGCATGCTAGGCAAGTGGTCCACTGGTAAGCTACAACCCTCACTCAAGGCTGTAGTGTGTGTGTGTGTTTGTGTCTGTGTGTGTGTTTTTTTTTTGTGTGTGTGTGTGTGTGTGTGTGTGTTGATCCCAAAAGCTAAGGGATAGTTAATACCTGAGAACGTGAAAGCACCCTACCAGATGTCCAAGACACCAGTGTAGAAAGATGGAGGGTCAAGAAGGATCATGTGGAGGGGCCCAGGAGACATCCTTCTCAGGGAGACTGTAGTGGTATAACAGAGCACCATGTCTGGGTGTCAACCTAAACCTATCCATCAGTCACATGACACTACTTCCTGGTTGGGTTCTAGGACACCTATGGCACTGGCTGCCTTGAATTGGCTGAACTCTGACTCTGAAGCTAGTGCAGGATTCTGGCTGCCACTTGGGGCCTGAGAAACTCTAACACAAGTCCCATTGTCACCTCTCGTTTATGATCTTCCGTTGCCTGAGTCAAGAAGGTCCTTCTGAGTCTTGGTTTCCGTTTCTGGAACATGATGGATAGGAAGCAAGCTGGGGCCATTTCTGAGGGTACTTAAATCTTTTATAATGAAATCAAACTAGTAAGTCAAGCCAAATTATATCCTCATCTCTAGCACAGAGCCTGGTCCCCATGGAGGGACCCAGGGGGTTCTAGTGGGTAATGGATAGATGAATGGATTGAGGAGTGGATTGATGGATGGATGGATGGATGAGTAGATGGATAGGTGGGTAGGTGGGTGGGTAGGCAGATAGATGGATGGATAAGCAAATAGTTGGATGAGTGGATGGATGGGTAGATGAATGGATATGTGAATGGATGGATGGATAGATGAGGGGATGGATGGATGGGTGAATGGATGAGTGGATGAATTGATGGATGGATAGATGAATGGATATGTGAATAGATGGATGGATGGATGGATGGATGGATGGATGGATGGATGAATGGATGGATAAGTGAGTGGGTGGGGTGGCAGATAGATGAGTGGAAAAGTGGGTGGATAAGTAGATAGTTGGATGGATGAATGGATGGGCAGGTGGTTGAGTGGGTGGGTAGGTGAATGTATGGATGGATGACCACAAGACACACCAGAAAATGACTGGATCAGATCATGGGTACTTGTTCCCAGGGGGCTTTGTACTTGTTATTTCTTCTTGGGACATTTCCCCCCACGCTGCTTCCTGGCTGGCCTTCTGACCTGCTACAACCCTTCTGAAGAGCACTAGACTCAGTTGCTGGTGCTAATCCTCATCAACCTTAAGCAGACCCTTGGCCTCACGCAACCACAGTTTTCTCATCTCATTCCCCTGGAAATCTACCCAGCTCTGCAGGAGGTGACAGCAGCCCCAGGGAAGGCCTTACAAATGAGTGTTCCTGTTGCAGGACCTATGTAAGAAAAGCATGAAGCAACAAGTGGAAGTGCTCTGCACACTGTGAGATGCCAGGCCCACGTCGACTGCTGTCCATGGTTGCAGAAATCACCTTGTAGCTGGCGTCACACCTTGGCTCTGCTCTAGCTGCTTCCTGTGGGCTAAGCATCCAGAGCTGCTCCCATTCCACCCCCAGTGGGTTCTGCGCCACTCTTGAGAATGAGGCGTCATGCTTGCGAGGGATGATTAACAACTGATCTTCCTTGCTGACAGTCACACCCTCTAGAGGACTCCTTTTCCACAAGCCCGCTGCCCACATGGTCTTAAAACCAAATTTGACAACCTTTGAGGCAGATGGAGATGTTGAGAGCTGTTCTCAAGTCTCACCTGGGCCACGCTCTGCCCAGCAACGTTGGCTCCAGACATGCAGCATTCACTGACTTTTGAGTAGGTGGAAAGGACGATACAACTCATTCTGTGGCTGAGAAGGTGGACACTCAGTTACGCTTGACTTATTCAACCACATTCCCACCGCATCACCAACCCAGCCCTGCCCTCCCAGCTCGCGCAGTTTGGTGGAATTCGAACACTCAGAGGGAGTTCTATCCCAGAGTGAGTGGCAGTGCATGGGTGCACAGAGGTAGTCCAGACACCTTCTCTAGAACACCAGAGTGGGCTGTAGACTTTGGCTATGATCAGTTCCATGCTGGGGTTGAAGACTGCTGGCACAGGCGAAGTCCTGGCCACCCCTGCCCATGTGCCCTTTGTGCCTACTACAGTCGGCTCCAGCTGTGCCACTGGGAAGCAGCTCCCCATATTCTGAGACCCCAAGCCCTTAAGGGTCAGGACATCTGCCATACAAGAAAGGTCACATAACTGGGAAAGGTGGGACTCAGAGTCTGGGCCAGCTGCATTATCACCAGAGGCCTTGTTGAAAATAGAGCCCAACCATCGGCTGCCTGCCTGCACCCGTGATTCAAGTGCCTTTGGTCATTTGGGAACATGGGAATGCTAGATCCGATGCTCTTGAAAAAGTGTCTTTATGTATGGTGAGCCACAGCTGGCCACTACCAATCACCCATTGATGTTACAAATGGGACAAATGAAGGGAAGTAGAAACTAAGAATAGCCAGAACACCCTCTTCTGTTGCCTGTGGCCATGGAGGGCTGAGGGACGACGGGAAGATGATCTGGCCCTTCATACCATCTGGCTTTTCTATATTTTCTAAATTGTCTTTAAAGAGTATGATTGCTCTGTGTGTGGGTATGGGTGTGTGTGTGTGCGTGCGTGCATGTGTGTGTGTTATGCACATGTACATGAGTATGCCTTGCATGTTGTTCCTTGGGTGTTTTCCACCTTGTCTTTTGAGACAATCTCCCACTGACCAGCCCACCCCAGGAATCTGCCTATCTTTGCCCTACAAGTACACACTACAACCTCCAGCATGTTCACGTGGGTTTGGGGGTTCGAACTCAGGTCCTCATGCTTTGTGATAAGCACTTGACTGACTGAGCTAACTCCCCAGCCCACATATGCTTTTTTTATCATAAGAACACATCACATGGCCTCTGAACAGGAAGGACCTGGAGAGTTGGGGATGGGAACCGGAGTCAAGTTCACATAGTGTAGGCAAACACTTGGTCTCATTTGACCCTGTTTCCTCATCTGAAATGGGGAGAATAAACCTCCCACCCTGATTGGCGGTGTTGGGTAAGGTGGTCCCCCCCACCAGCCAACAGCTCCCACCTCCAACCTCTCTCTCTTCCTCTCCCTCTCTCTCTCCCTCTCTCTATCCCTCTCCCTCTCCCTCTCTCTCTCTGGCAATTAGACAGACTTTGAATACCTGCTCATGCCTATGTGCAGTGGGCCTCCTGGGCCAGCTCAGACCCTCACAGACAGGGAAACTGAGGCTCAGGACAGCAGCAGCACTTGGCACTGGCTCCATTTCCCCAGTGCTGGGAGGGACGCCTGTATGTGCGCCGCATGCCCCCCTCCCTGCCAGCCCCGCTCAGTGTGAGGGGGCAGCGAGTCACCATCTGTGTTTTCCAATAAAAGAAAATGAAAATTGAAGCACATTAAAAATAGCTCAATTGGGATTCCGCTCGGGTGCTGAGGCCTGCTGCGGCAGAGACACCCAGCCTGCCTCCTCCTCGCTGTGCCTGGCACCAGCTTTGCTGGGAGTCATCTGAGGCCATATCCCAGGAATGTGTGGGAAGGATCAGGCGCAGTCAGTGGCCCTGAGAGTGCCGGGGGCCACTTGGGACCCCCACCTCCAGCTTCCCCGCCCTTAGCTGGTAGAGTCCCCAGTCCTTGAGGCCCCGCTGAGATGAGGGAGAGTGGACTCAGAGCCGAGTCTCTAGACAACTGGTCCCCAGCACAGCTGGATCCCCTATCTCTGGAGGAGGCCACAGGGACCCCCCAAGGGAGACCGTACCAGGGATGTCCAGTCCGCCATGGTGTTGTGCGAGCTAGGAGCCTCTCTAAGCTTATTTCTTCTGCACCATGAGGATGTTGACAGAGGCCAAGGAAGCATGCAGAGTGGCCTTTGAGGCCCCTGTCCTATGAGGCCTCTTCCTGGCTGTGGGACGTAGGGAAACAGGTCCATCCTTGGGGTTCCAGTACCCTACTTCTCAGTGATATCAGGGGCCTTCTCTGTAGGGCTGGATGATAGGATGAAGGAGCCCCACGAGCCTTTCCATCTGTGACTCCATCACACCGACATTCATCTCCTCGTGATGGTGACTGTGAGGTAGGAGTGGAGTGTGGCAGCCGGGCTGCGGAGGCCGCACAGATCAGGAGGGAGCACCCAGCACGCTGTGTAGTAGACCACCCTCTGCCCCCTCCCTCTGATTCTGAGACAGGGACTCGTGTATCCCAAGCTAGTCTCAAACTTGCTGTGTAGCCAAGAATGATCTTGAACTTCTAATCCTCCTGCCTCTACTGTCTGAGTACTGGGATTGCAGGTGTGTGCCACCACACCTAGTTTATGTGGGGCTAGGGCTGGAACCCGGACTTGTGCATGCTAGGCCAGCCCTCTACCAGCTGAGCTATGTCCCTGGCTCCTAAAGTATCACTTACTCTTACAGGCCACTTCTCTACAGCTACCCCTTGTCCTGTGGCTGTGTAGACCTCTTCCCAGCAGATCAGAGGGCATGGCTCCTGCTTCCAGGCCCCACGTTCTGGGCAGGAAGCAGCCCTAGATCCACCCAGCTGCCTGCATGCTGCAGCCAGGAACCAAGTAGCCCAGGAGTAATCAGAGACTCTGTGAAACTGCCTGTGCCTTGGCAAGTAGAAGCTGGTCCAGAAAGCCCTGGCCTTGCTCTGAACCTTGATTTCTTCATCTCTACAATGGGCTGATAATGGTTCCTGCCTCTAAAACCTTGGGAAGACGAGGTCCCTGGCAGGGCTTTGATATATGTGGCTGGCACTGGGTGCATGGTAGAGGGACTGCCTACCTTGCTGTTCAACCATCCACAGCAGAGACTGTGGCCTAGAACACATATCCAGCCTGCCACAGGGTGGGAAATACTGGGGTGAGAGAACTCATTGGCCACAGTTGTGAACCAAAGTGACTAAAGATACCTCATGCCTCCTAGACCTTCTCAGCGGGGCGTCTGTTCTGGCCTGTTCTTAGCCACGCAGAATGAGTGACAGGGTCCCAGCACCAACTGCTTTATCAGAGATGGTGCATTCATTCTGTCAGCACTGTGGACAATTTCCCAGAGATGCAGGAACATAAAGTTAAAATGGGGGAGCTCTGAGGGTCGGGGAAATAGGGCTCTCTGAGGTGCGTGTTGGAGGCCACCTCACTACAAAGCTGTAAGGGTTTGCTTATGATTTGAACTTCTAGAGGCTACTGTGCTCTGCCTTCGTGGAGTGCAGCACCCCCTCCCCCAGCTGCCTGCCTCCCTCCTTGAGGACCCTTGTGATAACGCTGGGCCCACTTGGATATCCAGGGCATTCTCCCTGTCTAGAGATCCTTAATTCCTGCAAAGCCCTTTTTAGCCATGTAAGGTAATGTTCACACTCTTGGGGATTAGGATGTGGACATGTGGACATCTTGTGGGGGGGGGGCATTATTCTGTGTCCCAAAGGCAAGAAAGCTGGCCAGCCTCTGCCTTGGCCAGAGGGGTTGATTCATGTCAGTACCATAATTTCCTTTATTGAGCAGCTGTGTCGTGCCAAGTCAGGTAGAAACTTGAGTCATCCTAACGCCTGCTGGTATTAAGCACTTACTGGAGCTAGACACTGAGTTACATGCTCTGTGTGCTTAGCCTCCTCGCAGCAGTCAACTGAAAGATAGGTGCTGATGTGCCCTTTCCAGGATCCAAGAAGAGGATGTAGTGACTTACTTGGGATCAGAAGTGGGGTTCCGATCTGCGTGGTAGGGAGCCGCATCCCTGGGGTTTGGAGTCACCTCAGAGCTCTACTGCCTGGCTCCTCCCCCGTGCTCCTTGCTCTGATGGTCGATGCCATAGCTACCCTGCTGGTATCATCTTTACCAGTTGGGGGGTTCCTCAAGAAAGGGACTGAGGCCAGGCCAAGACACACAGGGGTGCTCGGTGAGGAAGCATGTAGAAGTGAGGAGAGCCTTGCATGGACAGGGACTGAACCACAGCCCTGAAGACAGAGGGACAGAGTAGTGGCTCCAAGTCTAATTCTGTGTCTGGTGGACGGAGCAGGACCTGAGAGCTTGCCCTTCTGGACACAGCACTGAGGTTCTGCCATGAGGTAGGAGTGTGTATGTGCATGCGAGTGCGCGTGTGTGTGTGTGCATGTGTGCGAGTATAGGCCAAAGGTTGGCTTCTGGTGTCTTTTTGCCATCAATCCCCACCTTTCTTGTTTGAGCCGTGGTCTCACTGAACCTGAAGCTCATGGTTTCAGCATCAGGACCCACCTGTCTTCTCTTCTAACCCTTCTCGCCATGCTAGGGGAACAGGGGTGCCCTACCACCCCAGCTTTTTATGTGTGTACTGGAGATTGAACCCAGGTCCTCATGCTTGTACAGTCACCTTACCTACTGAGCCATCTTCTCAGTCTTCTGAAGTTCAGAGCTAAGTCACGTTCTGTCCCTCCCAAGTCCTTCATAAGACGGCAGCAGGGTAAACCCCAGACTCGCCCCGTGAGCACCACCACTCTCTGTTGCTCAGGCCTGCCGTCTCTGATCCATCTCTGCCTCTCTCTTCAAGCATCCTGGGGCCCTCAGCTGGGGCTTCATTACCCTGACTCTCCGGTCCACCCTCTGCCCTGCTCACTGTGGGGTCTGCCTCCATCTGGCCCCGTACTGGGTGCTCCCCACGTTGCACCTTATCAGCCTCTTCAACTTCAGCCCTGCTGTGACCATTTTACTTCTACAGACTGACAAGGTGTCGTTCCCACCCTGGTGAACCCTGCTAGCCTGGTCAGCTCCTGGGCAGGAAGAGAGGCCCAGAGTCTTCATAAGAAAAGGGGTCTTTGGCAGTGTGGAGACGAAGCCTCCAGCCTTCCTCACCAGCCGGAGGGAGATTCCTTAGGAACTCCCATTCTGGAACCTCATCAGGGTCTTCCCACCTCCCAGGAGAGCTAAGCAGAGCCAGCGGGAAATGGGACAGATAATTGCAACTTTAAATAAGGCCAAGCAAACGCTCCCTGCCAGGCCCAGCCCAGGGGACTCAGAGCTGTGGAAGGAGGCAGCAAGAAGGAAGCCCCGAGTGATGCCCCAAATCTCAGCACACCCCAGCTCCCTGGAGACCCCAGATGAGTCACCATTCCTGCCTGAGCCTCAGTTTCCTCATTTGTTTGATGAGAGCCTTTGAAAAGTGCATCTATGTTGCCTAGTACTGAGCGAACACTCATAGGGACATCTGGTAGGCACTCTGAGGCCAGAAGTTCACGTGCAGGAGCCTAGCCTGGCTACCGAACTCCCTCATTGCTGCCCTTGGCTCTGTTGACCTCCAGGTAGCTTCCCTGAACATGGCAGCAGCATTGGCCTAGATTACGAGTTTCACACTCATTCCAGTGAGTGGGTGTCCACTACCCCCATTTTCCAGATGAGAAAACTCAGGCTGTGTGGGACGAGAAGGGATCAGGATCCCCCATTAGCCTGAGGGGACCACATACCTTAAGCCTGTCAGAGAAGCTCTGCCCCAGCAGGATGCATGCCAGCATGGGGTGGAGGGGGCTTGAAGTTCCAGATCCAATTTCCCAATTAGAGCAGGAATTCCTAAAGCTGGCTGCCAGCGTCAGCAGGTCTGACTGGCGGCCACTGACTGCCTGCTACCACATTACAGAATTCCTCATGAGGAGGAGTCCTGTTGCGGGCCTGGGAGATGAGGCTGAGCAGGGTGGGAGGGTCAGGTCGGTCCTGTTCAACGGCTGAGCACAGGGTCATCTGCTCGTGACCTGGTGTGACTCTCCCTGTGCTTGGGGCAGGATGGTCTCCTGGTCACACTGGCCACCCATGACATTGCAGGACCCCAGGCCTAGTCCCAACACCAGGCTAGGAAGGCCCTTTAAATCCTGGGCAAAGAGCCAGTGCCCAGAAGAGGGGCATCACCCAGTCTAGAGAGAGAAGGACAATCAGGGGAGGCTTCCTGGAGGAAAAGATGTTAGAACCCAGGCTTCAAGACTATGTTAAGAGTTTTCTAAGGAGATGTGGTAGGCATGCTGGATGGGCAAAGCAGCTCAGGCAGGTGCATGGAGGCCAGAAGAAAGTCCGGTGTGGAAGACACCTTTCTCTGGATACTTATGGATACCTGCTCTCATGTAGCTCTCCCGCAGTGTCCCATCTTTCCAGGCGGGGCATGGGCAAGGTGAGACTCGCAGTTAGCTAACAGACCAACTGACCGCATGCACTTCATGGCCTGGAGAGAGGTGTCCTGGAGCTTGGCCAGGGACACTACAGGGAAGGTGTGAATACCACATGGGCTGTGGTTACCTCCTCGGGCTCCATAAGAAAGCCACTTTCTCTTGTCCTGTTAGCACCTGGTCAGTTTCCCAGGGCAGCGCCCAGCTCCGCTGGGAAACCCTCCCTGACTTAAACAAGTTTCTTGTATGGTCAGAAAGTCTTCATCATATTTGACCAGAAAAGCTTATGAAAGTTCTTTGCAGTCGCCGGGCCACCACAGCCCCCCATGCACCTCTCTGACAATTCCTCAGAGACTGCAGAGGTGCCCCAGGTGTGGACAGAGCACCTGACTGGCCATCACGTAGCCTCAGCCCTCCCCACTCTCTCTGCCTGGCAGCAGCCTCCTGCTTCGGTATCAGACCACGCCCGCTTCCTACGCACCATGCTGCCATGCTCGGGCTTGAAGCCCACTCTTCCGGTCCCCACCATCTGCTCTAACCCTCCCCAGAGACTCTGCCACCCAAAAGGCTTCTTGGGATGGTGAGAGGAGCTCCGGTCACATGACCCAGAAATCAAAGTCGATCTTCCTAACAAACTTGCTACCAATTTGCAGGAGTCTCTGTCCACTAATTTGTCCTCACTGGGCCACAATTTGCAAAACAGAGACAGGGACTTAGGCCTGGAGGGACTTGGAGAGGCTTAGATAAACTCTGCGTGTCACCCACATGGCGTGGTGCCTGACAGATAGTAGGTACTCAATAAGCAGTTGCCGTGGCAACAGTGATGCTGGGGGCAGGAGGTCTCTCCTCTCACTTCATGTCACCCAAGGCCCCCTTCATTTCAAGCCTTGAGTCTTCTGGGGCCCCTCCAGTCATCATTAGCTCCTCTGTGCCTAGCCATGTCACCACCTTGTTTTAGAAGCTCTTGGGCCTGGCTCTGTGCCTGGCATTGCCTTCCACAGTTATCACTCGTAGTTTAGTGGGAGAAGAGAGGTAACTGATGGCAGAGACCCAGAGGCTGCCCCTGATGATGATGAGACATGACTGAGCACAGGACATTTCACAGAGCTGGCTGGCTTCACCTGAGATGCCTAGGCAAGAGAGCAGGGGCAAGGAGATGACACCTTGGGGTGTCCTGTCAGTGCCCCTATGCTGTGGATGGCCACACAGGCCAGGCACCTGTAAGGGAGCGATTTGGAGATTCAAGGATTGCTGCCTGAGACAGCAGCCACTTTTAGGAAAAGGAGAAATTTAGAGCCATCACGCCTAGGGTGGAATCAATTGTGTTTTGACTTGCTGTGTGGCTTGTGCAGCTCTGTGTACTTCTCTGAGCCCTTTGCTGCAATTTCCTCATCTGTAGAATGGATCTGTTAAACAAGAGAAGGCAGGGACAGCTGAGTCAGGCTACTTTCCTTCCAGAGATTGCTTCAGGCCTGGGCTGAAGCTTAGCTCTTTAGACTGGCATTGAGGACTGTGGAGCCCAGGGTCCCTGTCTCCTGGGCTGCCTTCTTCCTCTGGCAGCTCACCTCTCTTCCCTTCCTGATACAGCTGTCTGGAGCACATTGTCTCCGGCTCAGGGGCTGCCCAGTCCTATCCTGTGGTCGGATGCCTCTCACACTCTGGGTGGGGTTCAGTACCACTTCTGTTGGGTCTCCTCCAGCCCCTGGACAGGGTTGGGGACCTCCTAGGTAGGCCTAAGATCTGAAACTCTGTCTGCTTGTGCCTGGAGTCTTCCCTGCAGTCTGAGGAACAGGGGCTGTAGGGGAGCAGGGAGCCCTCTGTGGGTGCAGCAGACTTCAGCTATGCTCAGTACCTTCATGGGATGGGAATGGGCTACGTGGGGCCATGAACTGGGCTATTTTGAGGCAGAAAGAAGCCGGACCCAGAGACCACAGAAGTGGATGCCAGCCAAATCAAGGGGCCAAACCCCAGGGCAGACTGTGGATCTAGGAAGAGTCTTGGGAACTTGTGGGTGGAAGCAATAAAGAGTTCATTTGACCACAAATCAACTGACTTCTTAGAGGATGAGGCCTAGTTTTTTTGTTTGGTTTTTTTGTTTTTTATTCTTCAGCACTTCGTTAACAGAGACAGCACACAGTAGGCATTTGACAGATGCAGGCTGGCTGGCTAGGAGGAGAGGAATGCAGTTGTGTGGGCGTGTGAGTGATGGAAATGGAAGGATGGGTCAATGGAGAGATGGATGGGGAAGAAAGGGGGTGCACCTAAGTGAGAGGTTAAATGTGTGGGTGAATGGGGTGAGGAGGAGTGGCTGGGCGAGCATCAAGATGGTGGAATGTATTCTTAAGTGGGTGCCTGGATGGGGTGTTTCAATGGATAGTCATTCACATAGGGGATGCTTTGTTGAGTAAGTGTCCAGTTAGGTGGGTGTCGGGATAATTTCTGGATGATTGTGAGGATCAGATAGTTGGAAAGATATGTGATGGGTGGGTGGCCACCAGTGAATGAATAAACAGTAAACTCTCATGTTAGGCTAAATGCCTGGCACCTTACATGGAGGCAGAGGGGTGCTCTGGGTTCTGAGGTTTGAGTTAATTGTCCTTCACTGGGGGAAACCAGGGCCAATTAGGCAAATAGACCCAGCTCCAGCAGTCCCTGCAGCAGGCTTGTTAATTGACTCCAACCTCACAGGCCTGGCGTGGACTTCACAGTGGCCTGTGTCATATTGATTTGTAATTTACACTCCACTCACATCCAAAGGATTTGAGGTGACTTACACGATTAAACCTGCATGCAGGACAGTTTGAAATGAAGTGAGACCACCAAGAGGCCACAGGGCAGAGAGAAAAAGAGTTCGTGACTCACCTCCTGGCTCTGTGGCTGAGATAGCTGTGTGATGGTGAGTGACCTGCTTAACCTCTCTGAAGCTTTGTTTCCCCCATCTGTGGGGAGGAAGGAGGTTGGTGCTGTGGGAAGATGTGGACACACACGGGAAGCACTATGCGAGTGGGTGGGTGATGGATTATTGGATGAACGCAATGATAGATGGGTGTTGGTGGGTGGATAGGCAAGTGAGGACAATACTAATTCCATCTCTCGGGACACTGTGAGGGGATGTGACAGTTTGGTTCAGCTGTTGGCACAAAGGACTTTGAATTACATAGTTGATGCCTTTCTGTATCCATCGGGCTCTGCATCTGTGGATGCAGCCAGCTGTGAATCAAAAATATTCAAGATGGTTTTACACCTGGTGACTGGGGATGCAGCCCAGTTGGTAGACTGCTTGCCTAGCTGTCATGAAGCTATGGGTTCCATCCCCAGAACTCGTGAAACCAGAAAGGGCGGCACATGCCTTGAACTCCTGGCATTAGGAAGATTGAGGCAGGAGGATCAGAGTTCAAGATCCTCCTGGCTACAAATTTGGAAGCCAGTCTGGGATTCATGAAACTCTCCAAAAGTAAAAATTAATTGCATTTGTACTGATCATGATCAGACCTTTTTCTTTGTTCATCTACCATGTGGGGTCTGGGGATCAAACTCAGGCTGTTAGACTTGGTGGCAAGCACCTGTAACCTGCTGACCCATCTTGCTGGCCCCACAAAATATTTTAGTATTTAGTAACTGCCCCATATAAATGACTGGGGCCTGATTCTGCCACATCTTAGGTGACTTCCTGACTAAGCTTTCTTTTCTGAAGTGGCCATGATAACTGACTGTTCCCTACCCAGGGAGTCACCTAGGGTCTCTGGATGGAGCAGTAAAGGACTCAGCACAGTAGGTGCTCAGCAATTCCCTCTGTTGTGATTATATTTTATAAACTACCCAGGATGGGAAGGGTGTATAAATTCATTTAAGCAAAGAGGGCTTAGGAATTTAAAAATCTCTGGGCAGACGCTTGTTGAGAGAGGCAGGTTGATGCATTGGGAAGACTCCATAGATTGATATTTAGTGTCTGACTTGCTGTGTGACCCTGAGCAAGTCACCTAACATCTCCGAATTTTAAGTTTCCTATGTAAAACTGAGCTAGTAAAGGCATCCCTGGGGTTGTCGTGGGAACGAAAAGAGCTCTTAATGTGTCCAGGCCATCAGACCCTGCCTCCCTTCCTTCCCCTCCCCAACTAGCCCTGGTATTCATTTACAACCCACCCCACCCCCAGCAACCCCGTCCCAGACCCCCATCCATCATCCTGTCCTTGGCGGAGGTTAAGTGGGTCCCTAAGCAGCGAATCCAAACTCCCCCAAAGCCCAGGCTGCACAATGCGGCCCGCTGTTAGCGAGCAGCCCGGCTGGCCCACTGGATTGGGTTTCAGCCGGGGCGGCCGGCGCTGGCGGATGCCCAGGCCAGCGGTAGGCAGGCAGGGGACACGGTGCAGAAGCTCCGGCGTCATGGGGACTCCTCCACCGGGCCTGAGAAAACACAAGAAGGCTCCAGGCAGGCAGAGAAGAAGGGCGGCAGAAGGATTTCACATTAGCAGGGTCCCCTTTCCATGAGCCCAAAAGCTGAGCAGGGCTGAGCTGGAAACACAGCATGCTGCCTGCTGGCAGGTTTCAATCTAGGAAATCTAGATCTTTCCAGTAGTGGGTCCAGGTTTCTCCAACATTGTTCCTTGATCTGCCTTGTTCTGGGCTGGCAACCCATGTTTGCAGAAGAGAGGACCTAGGTTCAAATCCCAGTTCTACTCCTTTGCAGCTGTGTGGCTTCAGGAAGGTATCTGAGCATCTCTGGGCAGGTCACTTCATCTCTGTCATGGGATGTAGGAGTACAAGCTTCTGTCAGTATAGAGTGCCCGGCACCCAGGGTGCTGGTTGAAGAAAGCCACAATTTCCCCTTCCTTTTGTGATGTAGCATGGCCTGGTGGCTTCTGGGTTTGGATCAGAAGGGTCAAATCTTGCATTGTGCCTTACTAGCCTTACAGGAATCCCTAATGTCTTCGTCTCAGTTTCCCCATAATTTTGCTCTAGGATGACAGGGAGGCGATACTGACAAAAGGCCTCCTCGGCCATCAACCATCTTCCTTGCATAGCCCAGCTCTCAGCATGTTACTGTGTGCAAGCCAGATGTGCTGGTGCATGCCTGGAATCCTAGCACTCAGGAGGCTAAAACAGGAGGATCATGAGTCTGAAGAAAGCCATCTACCTATCAGGTTCAAGGCCAGCCTGGGGTACATAGCAAGACCCTGCCTCAAAAAAGAAAAGTTTAGGGCTGGAGAAATGGCCTCTGTTCTTGCAGAAGACCCAGACTCGAATCCCAGCACCCACATGGTGGCTAACAACTGTCTGTAACTCCCGTTCCAGAGGATCTGATGCCCTCTTCTGTCTTCCGTGGGCACTGCCTGACATGGGTGCACTTACACAAAGGCAGCCTTAGCACTCATATACATAAAATAAAAATAAATTTTTTTAAAAAATCAAAAAGAAGAAAAGTTTTTTTTTTTTTAAATCGTGCCCAGTATATCCTCAAGAGCAATGTTGTGAGGTACATAGAGCAAGGGGTTCGTCAGACCCATTTTACAGGCAAGAAAGCTGAGGCTCAGAAAAGTGACTTTTTCAAGTTTGTCAGTGACCTTGGCTTTTCCTCCAGGTTCCTGACCTGCCCTCCTCTTGGAATTTCTCCTCTGGGCCGTGGATCTGGCTCCCAGCCACAGAGGTCTAGTCAGGCCCCCAGTCTGCGTCCGCTTCTCTCCAGGCTCTCTGATGCCAGTATAGGCAGGGGCAGCAGAGGCTGTGAGCAGGGTGCAGTGCAGTCTGCGCTGCGTGGGGCCCCTGGCAGGCTGACTGACTGCTTGGGCAGTGGGTGGCTGGGGCAAAGGTCCCTGGGTGGTGCTACGAGGGGTCCATCCATCTTCAACCCCAAGCTCCCATCCCAGCTAGCTCCCAACTCTGAGTTCATTTCCTCTGCTAGGGCTACTCTGTGGCCTTGCAGTTCTCAACACAGATTGTGTTACTGCTCTCCCCAGGAATCCTCTGTGGCTCCCTGCTGTCTGTGGGACCAGATCCAAACTCCAAACGCCTCAGGCCTGCATTCAAGGTCCTCACAGTCTGGCCTCTCCATCCATGGTAGCACTTGGAGCCCACTGCAAGGACACATAGCCCTCAGTCCATCCCTGAAAGTCGGCCATCCAGTTTACCATTGTCCAGACCCCCACTGCTTCCCTGAACCGGCCTTCATTCCACTGAGCCCTGTCTCCTATGCCTTTTCCTCTGAGATGACTTTCCTAGTTTCCCTTTCAAAGTCCCATGTCTCTTCCCTCCGCATGACCTGGCTTCCAGCCTGGACCAACCACTCCCATTGCCTCTGCCTATTGTGAGTTCACTTGTCAGGCACCAGTCTGGGTGCTCCTTGAGGGAAGAACTCGTGAGTCGGTTTCTGCATCACCAGGGCTTGGCACAGGCCAAAGGAGTCGATGTTTGCTGAATGACCGTGAATCTGCTCCTACCCAGCCAGAGGGGGAGCAGCCAAGGACAGCTGCCAGGAAGGAAAGGAGTGAGCCAGGCTAACAGAGCAGGAAGGGCCAAGCATTCCAGGGAGAACATTCTGGAAGTCGAGTCTTCAAGGCCTGGGTCCTGAAAGCAGAAGGAGATTTGGGGTGGCTGGACCCTCAAGAGTGGAAAAGGAGCATTCTGGGGCTAACTAGCTAATCTACCTGGTAGAAGCCTGGGGTGTATTCAGTGTCAGAGGAGCTAGGACCTGATCCTGTAGACAGTGAGACACTGCAAGGTGTTAGGATTAGCTGAGATGTGGTGGGATGGGAGTTTAGGCCTACCACCCAGCTGTTGTGTGCACATTTAATACATCCACCATGTCCTAGGCTCAGTGTTGGGGCCATGGTAAACAGGCAGACACAGACCTCATTCAAAATGAGGGCCCCAGGATGTGCCTTGCCTAGCATGCACAAAACCCCTGGGTTCAGTCTGTAGCACTGGAAAAAGCCAGGTTCAGTGGCACATGCCTGTAGTCCCAGCCCTTGGGGGGTGAAGACAGGAGAATCAGAAGTTTAAGGCTACATAACAGAGTAAGTTTGAGATCAGTCTGGCTGTGAAACTTGATCTGAAAAGAAAAATGAACAAGGGCCCCAGAAGACATCACACATCACTGATGTCACTTAATCCTCACAGTAACCCATTTGACAGATGTAAAACCTGAGGCCCAGAGAGACCCGGCAATCATATATTAGAAAATTCTGGGAGGCAAAGGTCTACCTAGACTGTCTATGCCTGCCCCCTCCGGCTTACACAGAGGACATATAGAGACGCACAGACACAGAGAGAGACACACACACACACAGATACACCCACACACATACCACACACACACACGCTCCCATACCCTGATGGTTTTCTTCTTCCATGTCGTCTAATTCTTGCTGCAATGGTCCTGGCATCTTAGAAATAACACAGACATAGAAATAGATGTAGACTCGTGTCCTGGTGCGCCGTGTGCTGCCCCTCTCTGACTTCAGTCTCCTCATCTGCCTATTGTGAGTTTACTTGTCGGGCACCAGTCTGAGTGCTCCTTGAGGGAAGAACTCGTGGGACCCTGAAGCTTGTCATGGGTCTGAAATGGCATCAAGAGTCCCAGCCAACTTAGCATGCTCTACTTGAAGAACACCCTCCTCACATTCCTGAGACTCTCACATATTAGGACAAACAGTGTCTGCAGCTCTAGAGAATTTCAGCCCAACATGGGCTCTGAGCGGACAGGATAGGTTGGGGAGCAGGGGTATCCACCCACCCAGCCAGCAAGCAGGGCCCCGAGCAGCCACCTCCCGTTGGCCCGATGCTAACGACTTCAGTGTGTCTCCCTTTTAGCTCAAATATTTCTGAAATGCACACTGCTCATTCACACGTAGCCGGAGGGGCTGACGGGCTCCCCAGCCTGCGCAATCAGGGCCTCCTGATTACTTTCTTCTGTGCAGTCTCCAGGAAGTAGAGGGGGTGCGGTACAGCGGGGCCAGGCCAAAGCCACTCCCATGGCCCCAACCCTGTTTCCCCCAGAGGAAGGCGCTCTGGGCTGGGGTGGGGTGGGGGGGAGATGGAGCGGGTTCTACTTTTGCCTGGATGCTGAGAGTCTGTGTGGTCTTGTTCTCCTCATTGGTCAATTGGGGGTTTTGTTGTTCTGTTTGTTTTTAATGGGCACTTAGCTCAGTCAAGCCTGGAAGCTGGTCTGATGGTCATGGGGAGATGTGGGGGCAGGTCAACAGCTGGGGCAGGCAGGAGGTGAGCGGGTGGCATGGCAAGGCTGCTGGGGATATGGGCAGCTGGGCATGGTCCAGCGCAGGGTCTCAGCAAGCTGCTGCCCTCTAGCAGGTAGCCCGCCCCAGTCCTCCGAGCCCAGTTTCTACCCTCCTTTGCCTCCACTGGCTCTATTGCCACGGGCCACGCTATCCCTCCCCTCATTCTCTCTGCCTCGGGTGTCCCTCTGCCTGGCTGCCCATCCCACCCAGCTCTGGCTGGCTCCCTCCTTACTTGCTCTCGAGCTTCCACCTCCACCGGGAAGCCATCCCGGCCACCTGGTGCTCTCCTCCCACACCAACTTCCCACAACCCACAGCACACCCCACACACCCTGGTTGTGGTCCTTGTCACATCCATGCAGTGATTAATTATCTATGTATGCAGACAGCAGCTTCTGGGAATGAGGGATTGCTGTCATCATGTGGGATCGGGAATGGGGTGGTTTGATAGAGCCCAGTGGGCCCCCAGAGCATGGGTGCTCATGTGTGATTAGGTGGCCAGCAGACGGGCGTTGGCAGTGGTGAGACTCAGGTTTATTTTCCTTCTTGCACCAGGAATACTGGTTTTCCATTTATAATAATGAGGACTTTTTTCCTCTTTAAAATGCACTTAAGGAAAAAAAAAAAGTCAATTGGAAGAAAAATCGTAAATGAATCATAACAACCCTAGCTCAGGTTGGAAGACGGAAGCCAAGGTCCTGTCTCTGTGACAGGCTGTAGTGTGCACAGCTGCAGGACTCCAGCAAGTACTGAGTCTGACTGATGGGGTGAGGGGATGTCCCAAGTGCCAAGTCCCACACTGGGTCCTGGGGTGCCTGCAGTCACCCTTCAGGGACACATGTGTGGCAAACAAGGACAGTTGCCACCCTGGATTCTCAGTGAGTCTTGGCTTCTCTTAATACCAGAAGCTATGGAATAAGTGGACTCAGGACGACTTTGTCATAAGTTGACCTGACTTGGGAACATCCCAGATGAAGAGTTGTGGGGCAGAAGGAGGAGTTAGTGTGAGAGGTGGAGGGGGGTTGAGAGCATACCATATGGTCTGTGTCCCTGAAGTGCAGCTTATCAGTGGAAAAGATGGACAACCTGGCAAGTTTCTGAACCTTTGAAGGCCTTGGTCTTCCTATCTGTGAAATGGATAGATTTGAATTTCTGGCTCTTTTAAAAATGTTTTTTTGTATGTGTGTGAGTGTACATGTGCCATGATATACATGTGGAAGTCAGAGGACAGCTTATGGGAGGAAGTTGGTTCTCTCCTTCTACCATGTAGCTCCCTGGGGATTGAACTCAGGGTGCTAGGTTTGGTGGCAAGTACCCTTACCTGCTGAGCTGTCATACCCACCCTTTTTTGTTGTTGTTTTGATACATGGTCTCCTGGAACTCAGGCTAGCCTGGAACTCATTGTATAGCTAAGGAAGACCTTGAACTTTTGATCTTCCTACCTTTACCTCCCAAGTGCTAGGATTAAGGTGTACCTATGACCAAGCCTGGCTTTTGTGTTTTAGTGGGGGGCCAAGCATGGCTTCCACATATTAATGGGGTCTCCTTGGCTTGAGCTCGCCCTCCCTTTGTAGATTTTGGGATTAGGGAGGTATCTGAGGCACTGTGGAGAGGAGGAAGTGTCAGCTGGTGGTAGCACTTGGGCTTTACTTCTGAGCTACCTGGGTGACAGAGGCAAGAACTATGATCTCCAGATTCTCCGGGGATGAGAGTCTGACTTCTGTGTCCCGTTTGAGTTGAACAAAGAATCTGGGGTGTCCCAGAGAAGCAGCCTCAAATGGGGTGGAAAGAGGCTGTGGCCGTCCAGCAAGGGCTGGTGCTTGTCCTGGGGCGGAGGGAGCAAGGTGAACTGGGCTGTGTTTGCAAGGGGCCCCCTCATGAGCCTGGAGGAGGTGGTGAGCGTGCACTGCACTGGGTGAGCCTGGGAGCCCCAAACTATACCTGAAGCAATTACTTCCCTTTACTAAGGACCTTCTAAGTACTGCTCAACAGGCAGGTGCCTCCAGGTCTGTCTGTCTATCCATATTCAGAAGGTATCCTGACCAGTTTTCAGGTGAGGAAACTGAAGTTTGAAAGACCCAAAGTTAACAAGGGTCTGGTGGCATATACCTATAATCCCAGTTCCTCAGGGGCCTCAGGTAAGAAGATCTCAAGTTCAAGGCCAGCCTTGGCAACTTTTGCAAAACTTTTTACAGTACAAAACCGGCTGGGAATGTAGCTCAGTGGTAGAATGCTTTCCTAGAATGTACAAAGCCCTGGATTCAATCCCAGAGAAAGAGAGAGAAGATTACAGGGCAAACAAAGGAGAAAGCATGTGTTAAAGTCAAAGACTCACCCGAACATTGAGGTACACGCCTGTGTTCCTCTCACTCAGGGAGCAGAGGCGGGAGGATCACTACAAAGTCTAGGCCAGCTCAGTCAAGGTCTTAAAACACACACACACGCACGCATGCACGCACGCATGCACCCACGGATGCTACATTTTACTTTATTTAGTGGTGTGTATGTATGTGTACACATCATGGTACACATGTGGATGTCAGAGGACAACTTGCATTAGTTCATTCTGTCCTTCCAACATGTGGATCCTGAAGGTCAAATTCAGGTTGCCAGGCTTGGCAAGAGACACCTCTACCTGCTGAACTGTCTCACTGGCCTCAGATTAAGTATAAAACAAAAGTCATAGGACCGGCCCTGCTCACCTGCTCCTGCACAGGCTGAGGGTAGAAGGTGTCTTTAGAACTGGCCTGGGTGGGTTTAGGAGAGGATAGCCTTGTGTTTCCTCCTGCCACAGCCCAGGAGGCCACAGCTTTCTCAAAGCCAGGCTCACAGCAAGCCCAGGTGCCAGGCAAGGAGCAAAGGAGGGGCTAGTGTGATGGGAGGAGGACAGTGACCTGGACTTCTGGGAAGCCCCATTTAAGCCCTAACTTAGAATGTGCTTTTGCGGTGTGGTGTGTCATTTGAATCTCCCGGGTCCCAGTTTCCATAGTCACTTCCCAGCCCTTCCTCCTCTAGGTCACAGAATCTTCTAGTGCTCTTCCTTGGGGTCAGCCCAGGAATCCAGCCAAGGGGTGGGGCCACCTGCTTGGCGGGCTGGCCTCCCACCCGACCCGACTCTGTCCCAGGAGAGGCTCCCCTCTCCCTGCCCCCAGCAGCTGCTTGTCGGGCCCAGGCAGAGAGCCCGGCTTGGCGCGTCTCTGGCTGAGTCCGATGAGAGAAAACAGGTTAAAAGTTCAGCCCTTGTTCTCCCCAGGAAGAAGAATCTGTAGCATTCCGAGTGTGAAAAAGAACCTTCTTTCAGCTCCAAAGCTACATAATGGAACTTCCCCCCAATTTGCCATCAAAAAGATGCCCTTGGCACTGGCTCCCACCGTCCCTGGCATCCCCCCCTTCCCCCTCCCAGGGACACAGTGACCACAAACACAAGCCCCAGGCGGTCATGGGGTTCTTCTGCATCCTCTCTTGTCAGCTCAGAGGTCTGACTGGGGTCACCTCTAACCAGGCAATCCTCCCTTCCCCACACTCTGTCCTCACTGCCTGTCAGAGTTCACACTCATTACCTCACATCTCTGCAGCCTGAACCCTCTCCTGGCCTGATGCATCCAGACAGACCAAAAGACTAGTAAGTTTCTAGTGCCTAGAAACATAGGGAGAAATGGTAGCAGGACACGTGTGTGTGCACTCTGCCACCAGCTCCTGTGTGGCCTTCAGGAAGTCCCTTCTCCCTGTGCTTTAGCTGCCCCCACCCCCAATGAGGCTGTTGGGCAAGACCAGGGAAGCACATCAAATGGTCAATATTCATTACCTGAAACTCTGTGGCAGAAGTAATCAGCAGCCTCAGAGTATAAAGATTGATTAGTGATGCCTGCACTGGGTATAGCGGTATCTACATCATCTGGGTATCGATTAATAATGCCTGTACTGGACACAGAATTGGCACATAGCAGTAAGCGTGCCTTCTATCTTATGTGGTATGGAAAGATCTTCTAGATCTCTCTGATAACTCTCTCATCACCCTTTCTAGTTATACCACATCTCTCTCTCCAGTCTATTAATTGCTCTGTAGTTCAGTTATTTATTTATTTATTTATTTATTTATTTATTTATTTATTTAGTAGATTCTTATCCTGTAACCCTAGCTGACCTGGAACTCACAGAGGTCTCCCTGCCTCTGCCTCCAGAGTTCTGAAATTAAAAGAGTGTACCACCACACCCTGCAAGTTCTTTTTAAACAAGTATTTATTACTTATTATTTGGGGAGAGGGTTGCCCACACCACTGCATGCATGTGAAAGTCAGAGACAGGTTTTTAGAGTTGATTCTCTCTTTCCAGCATGGGTTCCAGGGATTGAACTCAGGTCATCAGGCTTGAGCAGCAAGCCCTTTTTCTGCTGAGCCAGCTTACCAGCTTCCCTATAGTAGAGTCTTGCTGGTCAGTTTCTTCTCTCGTGGAGTACCCAGCCCAATGTCTGGCACACTGTGGGCATTGGGATATATTTGTTGAATGACTGCTTAAAAGGCATTTGTGGAAATCCGTCCGATGTGCTGCAATTCAGTTCAAACTATTTTGACAGCCCTTTGGCAGGGGCTGGCTGAAGGGGAGGATCTTGACCATGGCCTGGGCTTAAGGGGATCTCCAGGTGGGTGGATCTCCTTCCCGCTGAGCTATGTGGCTCCGCCCCTTCAGCTGATTCTGACTTGAGCCTCTGCACTTGGATACCTGCTCTCAGTGTCCCTCCTCAGAGACGGGGACATGGTGCAAGGAACGACTCCCCATTCCTGGAGAATGGGGAAGATACCAACAGGATATGTGTTCAGAGGCCAGGAAGGCAAATTATATCCTCCAGAGACAGAAGAGAGATCTCTCCAAGGCTGGTGTCCCAGTGTTTGAGAATTTGATATAAGCGGAAAAGTTAATAGATATCTAAATTTTGTTATAAAAATTTGAGGGCTTGGTGGTGAGTTCTCTGAAACCCGTGGGGGAGGACCCTGGGTTCAAACCCTCCCCACCAGGAAAGTGGGGGTTGGTGCAGGACAGGAGCTAAGCTAGTCAATAGTAGTTGGGTTAGAGATGACGATGCAGAGTGGGGCATAACCTAGATAAACAGACTCAGGTGACTGGCTAGGTTCTTGGAGTCGGTGGGAGTGTGGACTAGAGAAGCTGCATCTAAAGAATGGGTGATCTGGAGAATTAGAGAAGGCTCTGTAAGGAAGAGGGGCCCCAGCAGAGTGACAGGCAGTGCTGGGAAGTGGGGCGGGTGGTGACTCTTTGCTCTCCTCACAGAAACATTGATGGATTCTACTACAGCGACGGCCGAGCTGGGCTGGATGGTGCATCCTCCATCAGGGGTGAGTACTGGTCCCCCAAACCCTACTTGGGTCCCCAGCATGCCTCTGAGTCTACTGCCAGCCTGAACTGCCTCTCACATCCCCCACATCCTTACCACTGATGCAACACCTGTTCCCATGATAGCATGTGGCATGCTTTGGCCTTTATCCTATGGAGTCCTCAGGGCAAGGCTAAGAAGTAGGCAATCATGTGGTACCCATTTCAGGGCAGAAAAATGCTCTTCCTGAGACCCATTTGGGGTCAGAGACTGTGCCAAGCGCCTTATATACAGCATCTTCTCCCCTTCCTTCACTGCTGAGGAAAGTGAAAATCAGAAAGGTCCAGCCATTTGCCAGGGCTTGGCAGCTACTAATGACGGCTTCAAGGTTTGATTATAGTTTTGCATTAGGTAAGCATTCCACCAACTGACCTACATTCCCAGCCCACCCCTGAATTCTTTTCACCTTCCTTGGGTGGGATTGGAGCCCACATCTATACCGAAAGTCTCCTGGGAGCCAGATGAGGCTAGATGTATTCTTCTTTGTCCCTAGCACTAACCCAGCACCACTGGTCAGCAGAGAGGATGGGGCCATGCCTCATCTTGAAATGGTGACGATCGTGTCCTTCCTGTGGCTGCTGTGAGGTGTTCCTGCAGAGTATATAACCTAGAGCCTGGTCCGGATTGGCCCCCAACAGAAAGTAGCTATAATAATCACCACTGTCATCATCATCAATTTTAGTATTCACTCCTCCTCTCCCCTAGTCCCTGGGGGTAGCTCTGGACTCCACAACCCATCCCCCCAGATCCCCACCTCAGTCCTCCCAGGGGGCTCAGCTGCAACCCCAGGGATCTGTATCCGCCTCCCCCCCCAGGCCTCGCTCTCAAAAGGGAGGGCCCCAGGGTCAGGCCTCTTTCTGTGCCTCTTTCTTGTCACCAATTTTCCATCTGCGAAAGCTGCTGGGCCCATGGCCCCACCCTGCCAGTAATGAGGCCAGGCTGGGCTGCAGGGCCCCCGGACGCAATTATTTGGGGTGTTTGGGCTGCAGGGCCTCCGCATGTTAATTAGAGAGAGGGGAGAAAGGCAGAGTGCTCTAATTAAGTGCTCTAATTAAGTTCTGAAGAAGAGCAGCGGTTGTAACAAGGGGCTGACTTTGTCACATGGTGCCTCTAAAAAAAAAAAATGTGATGTAGGGACTTCAGAGTCGCCATTGAGGTAGAGGACGGGCCAGCAGGCTCTAGTTCTGCCTTCCCAATGGCACACACCTTCAAGCATCCAGCTCTGGATCCATCCAGACTAGAAGCCTTCACTCTGCCCTGAGCAGACACCATGTGGGGAATCCACAAGAGCAGTCACACTGGCTTGTCTGTGATCACCTGACATCCCCACAGTCACTTTTAGCAATTTAGGAAATAGAGGTTCAGAGAAGGGAGGGGAACAGCCCAGGATCAGGCATCAAATTAGTGGTACCGTGTTCTGAGGCAGAAGAGGCAAGTCCATGAATAGGAATGAGGCCTGTGACCTGAGTCAATTGGCCTTACCTACCTCTTCTGCAAAATGGCACTCACGTGCCATGCATGAGAATCATGATAGAGGACTGAGACTCCATGGAGGCCCTAGCCTTGAGCCTGGCCTGGATGAGAGTGCCAGCCACACCAGGGGGCATAGGAGAAGGAGGTAGAAGGGTGGCTGCCCTCAACATGCTCTCCAACTCACTGGGGAGACCAGACCCTGGAGGCCTAGTATTCTTCATCCCTGAAGGTCCCAGGGCGAGTTGGTAACCAGGAACTCATGAGGCTGGGGATAGCCACTGCAGATAGGCTTGTTAGGGTGCTTGAGAGCTGGGAATGTAACTTAGTGGTGGAGTGTTTGCTGAGCATGTGCAAACTATGAGTTCCATCCTCAACACTACACAAAACAAAACACATTAACAAAGGTGCTCAAAGGAGGCATAGAGTTGGATAGAGGCTTGGCCATGGTGCTAAGTTCAACCAGAGTCTGTGCAGTAACAGAGCCCTGTGTCCTTCCTAGCTGCCCACGGGAGGCCCAGCTTCCTGTGGCATGGAGGCTTAGTGGTTCTCTCTGGATTGTTATGGTTCAGGCTGGCACCCAGGGGGGTGCCCAGATACCTTCCCTAGAGAGGGAGGGTGGTGAGCTCCTTCTAGGTGACACCAGCTCCTGAAGGAAAGCTGGTACGAGCTCCAGAGAGAGAAGCTACTGTCATGGGGAGGGACCCTGGCTTCCCCATCACTCCAGGTCAGTGGGGTTGAGGACTATCTTCTCCCATCAGATTGGGAGACTCCAAGGGCAGAGCATACCTACTTCATCAGATAGGGAGCTCTCAAGGGCAGATGTTCTGCCTTCCCGATCAGACAGGTAACCCCTATGTGTGAAGTCCTCTTCTTGCATCAGAAGGCACTTCCTCTGGGATGGCGCCTCCCACTTCCTTGCCAACTGAACCTTCCTGAGCCCAAAGTCTGTGTTCTTTTATAAGATTAGTGAACCTCTGACAGTCAGGGCCACACATCCCATGGGGACTAAGAGAACACCAAGAGAGAGGTATGTGCTTCATATTGATGTGACACTTGTAGACTAGGAAATTCCTCAAGGTCAAGGCCCATGGCTTCCCCATCATATGGAAAATTCTCTCCATTATCAGAGGGTTCTCAGGGCAGAGTCTATGTCTCCTCTACCAGACAGGGTTTTTGCTATGGCTGAGCTCCATCTCCCCTGCCTGACTCGCATTTCACCCACAGTGGGAAGAGGTGAGCGGTTATGACGAGAACATGAACACCATCCGTACGTACCAGGTGTGCAACGTCTTTGAGTCAAGCCAGAATAACTGGCTACGGACCAAATTCATCCGGCGCCGTGGCGCCCACCGCATCCATGTGGAAATGAAGTTCTCCGTGCGTGATTGCAGCAGCATTCCCAGTGTGCCCGGCTCATGCAAGGAGACCTTCAACCTCTACTATTTTGAGGCCGACTTCGACTTGGCCACCAAGACCTTCCCCAGCTGGATGGAGAATCCATGGGTGAAAGTGGACACCATCGCAGCTGACGAGAGCTTCTCCCAGGTGGACCTGGGTGGCCGCGTCATGAAGATCAACACCGAGGTACGGAGCTTTGGCCCAGTGGCCCGCAATGGCTTCTACCTGGCCTTCCAGGACTATGGTGGCTGCATGTCCCTCATTGCTGTCCGAGTCTTCTACCGCAAGTGCCCCCGTATCATCCAGAATGGTGCCGTCTTCCAGGAGACATTGTCGGGGGCTGAGAGCACATCACTGGTGGCTGCCCGGGGCAGCTGTATTGCCAACGCAGAAGAGGTGGACGTGCCCATCAAGCTGTACTGTAATGGGGATGGCGAGTGGCTGGTACCCATTGGACGCTGCATGTGCAAGGCAGGCTTCGAGGCCGTGGAGAATGGTACCGTCTGCCGAGGTAAGGGGCAGTGCGGCAGGGGCTCTGCATCGGTTCAAAGATGAATTTGGCTGCGGCTCAGGCTTGGCAGCTAGGCTCTGCAGCTGGCAAGGGCAGAAGCCTTGGGGTGACCCTGAGGTTTCTATAGCTGGCTTTCCAAGTCCCCTTAAAAAGTACTTCCTGGGCAATGTTTTACAGCCATAATGCAGGTATACAGGTTTTAATTATTATAAGATAACTTATGCTCCCTAATAGTGTTCTTCCTTGTTTGTGGAAGTGATAGGTTTTATGTTTGAGAAAATGAGTAAGTCATGGTGATATTTAGATCTCAGCATCTACTGAGCTTGTCCTCAGTCTAAACCAGGCTGGGCTGATCCAACATGGTGACATTACTCAGTGCTACACGGTCACCTTGGGTCAGTTTGGGATTCCTCTCTCTGGGAGCTGAATGACCCAGGAGCCACTGTTTGGAATGTGGCCATGATTGCAACAGATGGAAGGGGACGTGTGGCAGGCTACACATGGGTCTCGGTGCTCCACTCGGAGTAGCCCACGCCTTGCTGGCTCTGCCAAAGTAAGTCTGTAGTCACTTTTGATCCAGAGAGAGGAGCAAGGGGCGTGCTCACCATCAACCAGGTCTCATCTCGAACTACTTTTACTGTGCCAAGCGCACATGAGACATAACTCATGGGAAAGCTGTGAGGGAAAGTACTGTTTTCTATGAAGAAATTTCAGCATAGGGAGGTCAGGCAGTCATCAAGAGATCTGGGAGTCTCACCCAAGGAATGTGTCTCCAAAGCCTGACCTTGTAACCACCCACAGTGGTTCATCTAGGGAAGCGTGGTCATGGTCATGACCCTGCCCAGGTGCGCAGCTGTCTTTTATAGCTTGGTGGTGGGGGGATGAGGAACTTAAGAATGTAAATGCTTATCGCTGATTCTGGCACTGGAAGCATTTAGTAGGTATTCACTAAATGCAGTGGTATGTGCAAGGCCGGCCTGAGCGTGAGCACGGGGTGGCGCCTGTATAGGGCATTGGAACCAACTGTGTTGCTTCCTGTAGCATTTGCCACTGGAATCTGAAGTCGTGGCCAGGTGCTAGGGTATTCCAAATGCCAGGCCAAGAGTGTGGACTGTGAAAAACCAGGGAAGATTCCTAGGATCCTGTGATAAAAGTACCCCGCTTGAGGCTTCTCCCTCTGGTCCTCTGACACCAGCAGGCAGTGTTCTGATCCCAGAGGGGTGAACAGGGATGGAGGCAGGGTTCCCAAGGGAAGCTGTCACAGTAGTCTCAGAGATGGTGGCTGTGCACACTGTGATGGTGGACAGAGAGCAGCCAAGGGGTGTTTCCCTAAATTAGGAATGGGATCTAATGACAGGTCAAAGGGAAGCCATGACTACCAGGGAATTCCTTACAGCTTCCCAGAGAATGAAATGGGGAGAGTTTGGGGAAAGACCAGTTTCCTGTAGTAGGAGACACTTCCGTTGCATTATTTTAAAGTTTTTTGAATTTATTTATTTTTGAGGTGCTAAGGTTGAAACCAGGCTAGGTAAGCCCTCTACTCCTGAGCTTATAGCTCCAGCCCACAAGTTCAGTTTTATGACCTTGGAAAGAATACACACAGCCTTGGAAGCAGAGAAGGAGCAGGATCACAGAACATGCAAAACAGAAACTAGTTAAAAGTGCTTGTTTATTCATTCATCAAACTCTCCCGGATCCTGCACCGTGTCAGACCTTGTGCTGAGCCGCAGATGATACAGAAAGGAATGCATCTACGGCCCGGCCCTCTGGAGCTCACAGTCCTTGAGGGAGACAGACCTGTCATGAACAGACGTAGTGGACGCCTGGCACTCATTTTCAGAGGAACTGCTCATCCTGCAGTGGGCACCAGGAATGACAGGTGGTCTCTTAGAGTTGGTGACATCAGAGATGAGTCTAGGCAGAGGGATGTGTTAGGTGACACCGAACTTCTTAAGGGTGGATCTGCATGAGTAAAGTCCCAGGGATATGAGTCACCTGGGCCCATCGTGGACTGGTGTAGTGCTGTAGGGCTGAGGGCTTGGGGTGGGAGGCTATGGGGGAACTGTTTCCTCGGGGCACTCCATCTTTGTGTTTATTTCTTCTTAACAACGCAGCCCAAGACTTAGCAGTCTGTACTGAGTGGTGGTCACTGTGTGGTTTCTGAGGGACAGGAATATGGGATGGTCCAGCTCTGGCCTCCTACCGCCTCCTGCTGTGGCTGTGGTGACATCTTGAGCTGACCAACGAAGGTCTGTTGACAGCTCCTCCTGCAGTTATCACCTAGCTGCTCACGTACACAGTGCCTAAAGAAAGGACTATCATTGTGTGTGTGTGCGCGCGCGCGCTCAGGCACACATGCACTTGAGTCGCTGAGGCCAGAGTACCTGAGCCTCAGGTTTTCATCTTCAGAAATGTCATTCATTTCCTTTAAGACAAAGCCTCATTAGCCTGGAACTGACCGATTAGGCTAGGCTGGTCAGCCAGCAAATGCCAGGAACCCTTGTCTCGGTCTCCCCAGTGCTGGGATTACAAGCTTGTACCACCAAGCCTGGGGATTGAACTCAGGTCCTCATTCCTGTAAGGTAATCACTCTACTGACCAGGCCATCCCCCCAACTCCCAAAGCCAGCATCTTTATAACCCAGTCTCAGAACTTATATCCCATCACTTCTGCCATATTCATCCAGAGTTCCCAGAATCAGCCTACAGGACAGGCCTGGGAGCAGCAACCCAGACTCTGAAGACCTGCAGTAGGGTCCCGAAGGCTATCTTCAAATATGTGGTCAGAGGTAGGTTCCCCTGGTCAGGTTCAGGGTCACAGCTCTCCTTTGATGAAGTGAGGGTGTGGATAACGGTGTGCCCAGCCCTGGCTGCCTTCTTCTCCTGACCTGACAACCCACTCAAGGCCCAGCCTCAGCCCAGCCCAGCCTGGCCCAGCCACTGGGTCTACACAGGGGCCCATCAGGTGTGGTTAACAAGCTCTGAGAGTCCAACTGCTGTGTGGTGTGGGGCAGCCACCACCCGAGCTGCAGTAGAATAGGGACCACATTGGGGTTTACATCAGAGCTGCTGGCCAGGGCTCCCTCACTCTCTGCCTCAAGGATTTTTAACCTTCCTTGTGAACCAGAGTTGACTGGCAAATTGCCAAGCACAGGTACCTGGGTCTGGCTCCAGACTCTCCCTAGGTGACTGTGAGGTGATGAGACTGATAGCTAAGATGGGCAAGGCTGGGTGCTGTCTTCCTAGCAGGTGGGTAGAAGATGAATCCTCATGGGAAGTGGCCACCATCTCAGAGCAGGCATAATGCCTAACAAAAGGGTCCTAGTACCCCCTGCGGTGAGTAGCTTACAGAACTCAGGATTAAACCTATTCAGCCTGACCCACTTTCTCTGGAGCCCACTGTGTACAAGGCATAATGGGCATAATACCATCCTACCAGCAGATATTGAGTAATCTCTGTATATCATAGAGCCCTTTAACAAAGGTGGGTTGAGTATCAACCATGGGCCATGCACATAGCAAGGACCATGGGCACGTGGAAGTGAGCCACACAGAGTCCTGTGTGGTGTTTCTGGAGGTTTTAGTCTGGATAGGTAGATAGGAGAGGAGGAAGGCAAATGAACAGATAAACTAGTCACAATCTGGAATGGGCACTGAGGAGATCCTAGGCAATAGCAGAGATCCACAGACACCTGCTCTGAGGAAGGTTTCTCAGGAAAGGGCGTTGCTGGGGGCCTCCCAGGAGGGCCCAGGAAGACCATCCCAAACTGAGGGCCCCAGAAAAACTCGATACGTGGGAGTTGGGACTAGAGATGTGTGTAGCTCAGTTGGTGGGCAGCTTACCTAGCATGCACAAAGTCCTGAATCTGATCCTCAGCAGTGCATGACCTGGATATGGTGGGACACAACTCTAGTTCAGGCACTTGATAAGCACAGGCAAGAGGACCAGGAGTTCAAGGCCTCTTCTGAGCTACATAGAGAGTTTGAGGTCAGCCTGGCATATATGAGACTGTGTCTCCAAATTGAAAGGAACAAGAGAAAGACAGACAGACCGACATCGGCTGTGAGGTCCACCTAGGTGCTATGAAACACCAGAAGGAAGGCATCCTTCCTGCCTGGGGCTCTTGGAGAGCTGCCAGGAAGAAGTGGTACTGGCCTCAGTCTTGTGATTCGTGAGTGGGTGAAGAGAAAGGTGAATAAGGCACGGTGATGGATGGCAAGTGCCCTGCAAAGTGGGCTAGGCACCAGGGCACATATTTGATAACTATCCTGGGACACGCACCACCCGGGACAGGACTTGCGTGATGCCTCCTGAGCTGATTGATCTGGGCCCACACTACATGTATCTACCAGGTGGGAGCCCTGCACTTCCCTCAGAAGCCCTTGGCCTCCTTCCCTCCCAGGATCCCAGTCACCCTGGGGCTTCCAGCACTGAAGCTCCTCTCTGCAGCCTCCTCCAACCCCCATGCCAAGGGTCTGTCTCTTTGCGTACAGTTACTGGTTTGCTTGTAAAGCGCCCTGCCTCGGTTTCTCCACACTGCCTCCGTCTTTCACTCCCCTGCTCTCTTCTTCTCCACCTCAGCCCCTTGCCCGGTTAAAGGCCCAGCCTAGCCGCCTTTGGGATCCCTGCCCTCCTCTCCCTCGTCAGCGGTGGATTTGTGGACAGATCCTTATTCCTGTGAGGTGGGCAGCTGCTTGCAGTACAGAAGGGCTTCACATACCTGCTGGCTGGCTGACTCCAGCCGAGACTTGGCTTGCAGGTGTGAGGCTCCCTTGTGAACTCCCCATCACACATCCTGCTCCCTCTCCAGCCTCAGCCCTCCCAGGCCCTGGCCTCTCCTTGACCTTGACCTTAGAGACCGTCTTTCAGGCCTAGTGCTATATCTCACTAATTCTGTGACCTTGGACAAACCACTGACCTCTGTTTTCTCACGCTCGGGGCCGGTTCACAGAAGGGCTGTGCTGAGGCAGAGCCTAGCCTCCCACAGTGCTGGAAATTAGAAATAAGGACTTTTGCCAACACCGTCTTGAGTTTGTTTTTGTTGATTTTTTTTTTGGCCTGATGAACTTTTGATTTTGAGGAAACAATAACTTTTCTTTATCACAAAAGCAGTTGAGGTTATCTGTAAGATCTTTTGAAATTACTGATAAACCAAAAGGAGAAAATTAAATTTTCTCGTAATTCTCATCACCAGATAGAGCCTCTGCTAACAGTGGAGGAGAGCCTTCCTGTAACTCAGGCTGCCCCAGAATTCACCCATGTAGCCCAGGCTGACTTTGAACACACAGCAATCCTGCTTTAGCCTCCTGGAGTGTTGGGATTACAGGGATATGCCACCACACCCATATTGGGGTCTTATATAGCCCAGGCTGGCCTCCAATTTACTATGTGGTTAAGGATGACCTTGAATTTCTGATCCTCCTGCCTCCATCTCCAGAGTATTGGGATTAACAAGCTTGGGCCACCATGCCTGATCTTTTTAAAGAAAAAAAAAAAACAATAAATTCCTGTTCAAACTATATGAGGGTGGTTATTTGTTCCACAGTAGAAAGAGTGGAACCCAGGGCCTCTTGCCACGAGGTTAGCACTCTGTCACCAACCATGCCCAGCCACATTATACCTATTGTTCTGTGTTGTGAATGAGCCATCACGTGTGCACTAACACTTGATGGCTGGCGATGGCTGCCTGTGTTGCATCATCTTGAACAGAAACTAGGTGAACTTCCCCAGCCCTGAAGCTTGTGTTTCCTTCAGAGACATTTTCAGGCGTGGAGCTGAGAAGTCAAAGGGTATAGGCTCTTCTTCCAGCTTTGGACATGCATTGCCAGGTGACCCAGCAGAGAGCACGGTCCAGCATGCTCCCCAGGAGGGCTGTTAGGCCCCTGGCTTTGTTTGCCATTCTATTCCCAGAATCCTGTGCTTCTCTAGTCAAGGGATTGGAAGAGGGAAGGGAGGTGCCAGGGCCCGGGGTCCTCTCTGGGCCCGTCGGGTGGCCTCCTTCCCAGCCTCCTCTCAACTCTAGCCCTTCCCTCAGAGGCTGACCAGCAGCCCAGATGCGTCTGGAGAGTCTTGAGGTGGGGCCTGGTCAGTCTAGGGGTGTGTGCGTGGGAGGGAGGCCGTAGCCTCAGACTCTAGCTGGCTAGGGAAGTGGGGTGGGGCTGGAATGCTGGTGGGAGGGGAGACACCCACTGGGGGAAGGAGGGTGGGGTGTGGGTGACCCCTGTAGACCTCCAGGCTTAGGTCAGGCCAGAACCATGCAGGCCAGCCTCTGGGGAAAGGAAGGCCTGGACAGGGATCCTGACTAGACAGGAATCCTGGCCAGGTCTCTCAAGCTGTTCAGGCCTTTGCTCTTAGAGACTGGACAATGTCCCCCCTCCCTTTCCTGTCTGTCTGCTGGTCCACCATTCATCCACCATACCACCTGCACACCAGCTTCTTTGTGTCTGTGTATGGCATGTGTGTTCTGATATGCATGCATATGTGTGTATGTGTTTGAAGGCCAGAGGTCAATACTGATGTCTTTCTCAGTTGTTCTCCACTTTATTTTTGAGTCAAGGTCTCTCAGTGGAGTTTGTTGATTGAATAGACAGGCTGTGCGGCAAATCCCAGGGATCCTTCTGTCTCCACTTCCCCAGCATTGAGATTACAAACATAAGTCACTTGCCTGTCTTTTATGTAGATGCTGGGAATTCAAACTCAGGACCTCATGCTTGCTCAGTATGAACTTTCCCCACTGAGCCGTCTGCCCAGCCCCTGGACCCTCCCTTTTATACCTGAGGCCTATGGCTATTAAATTCTCACCCTCAATCTATGGGGAGCAGCCTGCAGTGTGTTCAGAGGGGACTCAGTTTCCTAATCTGAGAAATAGGGTATTAAATCTACCCTAGCCTGACCAACCCTGATTACCTAGGAGCTCATGGGATGATTGGGAGGAAGAGTTGGACAACTGGGTGTGAGAGCTGGGCTGAGAGTTCAGAAGAGGAGTGGCCCATCCTATAGGGACACCCAGAGCGACTCCCACAGGGAGAAGACTGTGGTGAGCCGTGCAGGACACTTGCTTCCTATTGAGAGATGGGGAGGATGAGGTAGAGGTGGGCCCAGGGGTCGACAGGGACTCACAGGGTCACCTGGCTAGCCTCTGGCCAGAGAAAGAACCTGAACACTGCCGTCATCCCGCATTACCCTTGCTTGCCTAATGCCTACCTCTCCTGTCCACACCCCTTCCTGGAAGCCCCATCAGACTAGGAAGCAGAAACAAGGCCAGCGTCACACCTCACACAGGCCGTAGGTTCGAGGCTGCACTCTCCTGTCCTCTACATCTCATTTCCTCTACACTAGTAGTGTCTCAATGACACGTGCCCCCCTACCCCACCTCCCGTGGGTTGTGTCCATTTTAAAGAAAAAGAACCTAAGGTTCAGAGAGGTTCCTCGTCTGTTCAAGGTGGCAAGGTTACAAGGGGAAGTGAGGCAGGCTGACCCTGGAGCCCTGTGCTGGCTTCTTTGCCCCATACCTACTCTTCCTGACCCAGACAACACCAGGGATGACAGGTTTGGATCAGGCTGTCTCCACCACACCACAGCAGGCTCATAAACAGCTGGGGAAGTTCTCTCCCCTCCAGCCGCTGCCTTTTCATCTGGCCAGGCCTCGGATCTGGTGAGTGAGGCCCCGTTTATTGAGGAAGTTTATGCATTTAACAGTTTAAACCTTTCTAATCCTGTGGTACAACAGGATTTGGGAGCCGTTAACAATTCTGTGTGGTTAAGAGATTTTCATTGCTCTGTAGCAGCTGGCTCAGGGCCCACTGGCCTGCGCTGGCCTCCACCCCACCCTGTTGGGGCGCCTCATCCCTGGGGCCTTTTGTCTTCAACCCAGACCCTGCAGTTTCTCCCTGTTCTTCTACCCCAAGCCTCCAGGTATGATCTTTAATCTCACAGAAGGAGTTGAAGTCCAGAGACGGACTCAGAGTTGCCCAAGGCCACACAGGCTAAAACAGAGTTGAATTGGGCCAGTGAGATGGCTTAGAGAGTAAAGGTGTCTGCTACTAAGCCTAAGGACCTGAGTTCGATCCCAGGGATGCACACGGTGGACAAAGAAAACACAAGTTTTCTTCCCACAAGTTGTTTTGTATGCACAGTTGCCTATGAGCCCAGGCACTCTCAAATATACACACAAAATAAATAAATGTAATTAAAAAAGAAAAAAAAAACCTTTAAAAACAAGAGACATTGAAACTTGAGCCAAGATCTGTGGGAATCCCTTCAATCTATCCCAAAACCTCCTGGGAAGGAGGGGGCATTATACTGTTAATTTCATGTTGGCAGACACAAAGAAGTCCCCTGACATGAACTTGGTCTGTTTGATGCTTGCAGCAAGGGGGCTTGCCAGGCTCACTGACTTCCAGGTACAGAGCTGACTAGTGTTCTAGTTGGGGTCCTGGTACAAATTCCTCACACTGTGCCCATTGGTTTCGAGGTCTACTCCGTAGGTCACATATCTCCCTTGTGTGCAGTGTTTATTTACTGACGCCTACCTTCATTGCAGCAGAGCCTGGGGGTTTCTGAACCATCAGGCCTTACTCTCTGAGCTGCTTTGATCTTAATGATGCCCACATGGTTGCTTTTGCCGTGTCAGAGAAAGGAACCCAAAGCCAAATTGCTGGACACTTTGTGGTGGTCAGAGCCAGGACTCAGTATCAGCAGCTTCCCTGGACTGGGTGTGTGGAGCATCTTGTTTCTTTGGTGTCCAGCAGGCAGCCCCTTACTCTACTTGTGGGGTAAGATTCCAGAACTCTCCCAAGGCCCCAAAGAGGGCTTGGTCTGTGCCTGGGTTTGAAGAGGGCTGTCCCCGGGTAGGTGGGGATCCTTACACCCAGATCTCAAGTGGCTGTGTGAAAGTGGGATTGGCGGTATGTGGATAAGCCTCTGGCCACCTGAAATGGCCTGTGACTGGGGGTCTTGCTGAGGAGTGGGCTGGTCTGGAGCCACATGGCCATTCTCCTCCTCCAGGCCCAGCCCTCCCAGTTCTTTCTCTGTGGCTACTGTGATCTATGTTTCTGGCCATGTAGCATGCCTGTCCACCTGACCGTCAGGCCAGGGAGAAGGCCGCAGCCTCCCTTCACTCATATCCCGCACAACCAGAACACTTCATCTCTTGTCCTATCTTCTCACCACCCCAGACCAAGGAGGCGGAGGCAACTTTCTCGATAGCTGTGTGGTTGATAAGCACCGAGGCCCAAACAATCCAAGGGAAATTGATGAGCCAGGCATCGTGTCACACTCAGTGTTAGACCTGCTGCATAAAACTTTACTGAATCCTTTAATCCATCCCGTCCCCCCACCCTGCCCAAATTCAGGGAGATTATGACAAAGGAAGATATAGAGACCCAGAGAAGTTAAGCAACCAGCCCAAGGTCACATAGCTACTGGAAGACAGCTAGAAATGACCTCCCAACACTGTACTCTGGAATGTCTGAAGCATCATTGTTAGCTCTGAAAATGAAATTTTCTAAGCAGGTTCCGTTCTGAAGTTCAGAATCTACACTGAGGACTGGTGACATCTCCCAACCTCCCAGAACCCGCTTGGGGCAGGCATTGCCCCCTCATCTTGCTGAAACAGCTGAGCACTGAGGCCACCAGGGATGTCCATGTGGTTAGCCATGGAGGTGCTCCCCCAGCCTGCAGGAACATGTTAGAAAGTGACCCCCTTCTCAGTGACCCCCCTTCTCGGTCCCTAGGCCGCTCCTGCCTCTCTGGCTTCAAGGGGGAGGAGGAATCCCTGTTCCTCTCCTACCACAGCTTCTTAGAGGACCCAATACTAGATTACTGACCTCCTCATCTTCTCCCTGGGGCCTTCCACCCAGCTCCAACCACTTTCCTAAATTTCAGACTATCCTACCCACCTGCCTGACTCCACCCCACCCCACACCACAACTTAAGGACTTCCTAGAGCACCATCTGCTCAGAGACCCCTAAAGGATCCCATCTAGCCCAAAGTCCTTGAGGCCCACAAGGGCCTCAGTGCTGGGCCCCATCTCCTTCAGTGTCCTCTCATCCTTTCAATATGGCCTTGTGTTTCTAGCCAGAATGCTCAGCAAGAGAGCAGCTCAGAGTCAGGGTGCCTGGGTACAAACTTGGGCCTTGTTCCCCCTTGATCTGAGACCCTGGCAGAGTACTTCATCCCTTTCCTCCCGGACTCAGTGTCCCTCTACCTGTAGAATGACTCTTAGCCACTAACAGCCTCTGACTCTGTCCCTGCTTGATCTTCATGGCTCCTTGAGGGGCCACCAAGGAGCTGTGAGCAGCTGGGGACAAGCTCAAACTTACCTGCCATACTCAGACACGAGGGAGTGGGAAGTTTGGAAAGTAGGTGAACAGATTCAATTACTGGGTCTAACATTTACCATCCTTAGAGGCAGAGGCAAGAGGACGGTGAGCTCAAGTCAGCCTAGGCCACACAGAGACGTTCCATCAACAAATGCATGAATGGAACCATAGGAGGTGTGGCCTGGATGGGGCTTAGGGACCATGTTGAGTTATTTGTCTCAGTGCCCCCAGCCGATTCTGGTCCTGGGGCCTCCTGTCAGCCTTTGAAAGAAGATTCTACCCTAGGGGCTTTGCAAATCTCAACTGTACCCATCAGGATTATACTGGCTCCTGGGAAACCAGACTCTGGTCTTTCTTAAACCACATTCAAGTGATGGACAACATTTTAAAGATATAGGAGTACTTGGTGATATTTTTGCAGGCAGGACAGGACTGGGAGCCCTAGGAGCCCCACATCTGTCTCCCTGGCAACCCTGGCCCTAGGCTGCCCTCCCCCACACCCTGCTGTCAGAGTGTCTAGGGGAGCTCCCCAGAGACTGGAGAAGGATATGCACTCCTGTGCCAGGTCAGCACAGAGCATCCGCATCATGCATGTGTGCGTGTCGGACTGCTGGGAATTTGTTTGTGTGCACAGGCATCCTGTCGCCTCAGCATCTGCAGTGTTAGATCATCCCCAGTTAAGTATATCTGTGCATTTCAAGGCAGCTTCGCACATGAGCTTGCCTGT
Organism: Eospalax fontanierii; assembly: GCA_035773235.1. NCBI lineage: Eukaryota > Metazoa > Chordata > Mammalia > Rodentia > Spalacidae > Eospalax > Eospalax fontanierii. The sequence continues at coordinate 16,112,556 of CM069553.1, forward strand.
GTGTGTGACTCTGGAACCTGCTGTGAGCCATCACTGCTTCTATATGTATGTGCTCTTGTGTCCACCCAGCCTTTTGCACTTTTATATGCAGGGAGAAGCACACTGCTGAGCACAGAATCAGCCAGACACGTATAGAAACTGGAATGTGTGTGCGTGTGTGTGTGTTGCACTCCATAGGCATGTGTCCTTCTTTGGGGTAGGGTGGGAGTGTCAGGGCTCTTGTGTGTATGCCACTGTTGTATGCACACACAGACTGGGAGATGTGTGCTTGCACAGATGCATACCCTCCCATAAGATCAGCTGGATGATATTTATTACCAGGTCCCCGTCTATATCAAGCCAGATGTACACACACTTGAAAATGGATACTTGTGTGTATGCACACATACACCCTGCATCCACTGTGTGTGTGTGTTGTGTGTGTGTGTGTTGTGTATGTGTGTGTGTGCGTGCATGTGTCTGTGAGAGAGATTTTCTGGGGGCCAGGATGTCAGGACCATTGATTTTCTGTCTCTTAGAAATTCCCTTTGAGGTCCTCTTCTTGTCTCTTTCATGAGCCAGAGTCAGCGCAGCCAACGTTCTTAAAGCAAACAAGGCCTGTTTTCCAGAAAGGCTGGTCCCAGGCCACTCACCACCCCCGCTGGTTGTGCATGTGTGCACGTACACACAGAACCTGCCTATGCATGGGAAAGCACACAGGCTCCAGAAGGTTGGTGAGAGCAGCAACTCAGGCTGGAGGCAGTCTGTGGTCCCCGCGCAAACCTTTACTGGTCATGCAGCCCTGGCCATTTCCTTACGCTTCTGAGTCTCAGGTCCCCTGTGGGCTAAATAAGTACAGGGTGATCCCTGCTGAGGCTGGGGATGGATGTTCATCTTGGTGGGGTAAAGAGAGAGGCTAGCCTCTGCTCTCTCTGTACAAGCATGGGAGTTTGGGGCCTTGTGGGTGGACCCATGGACAGGCCCAGCTGATGGTGTCTTCATTCCACCAAGGAGGAATCTGAGGCCCACAGGGGAGAGAGGAGGCTTGATGCATCTTCCAGAAAGCAGGTGGCAAGCCAAGAGCCAGTGCAGCCTGAGCTTTCCCATCCCACATTGTAAAAATGCCCCCAAGAGCAGGCCCTGAATGCCAAGAGGGCCCACCCAACCAGCAGCATGGTGGCCAAGCCCAGGCCCCAAGCAAGCAAGGTGTAGAGGGAGCAGGCCTCTGGGCCTTCTCCTTCCTTCGCCTTCCCCCTCCAGATGGGCAGCCCCTCTGGGGTCCCCTCCGCCCCGCGGGCTGCCGTCTTTGTGGCCCGGGAAGAATGCCTCTCTTTATATCCGGACGCCCCTTCCCTTTGATTCCCCTCTCTGCAGAGTTTCTGCTGACCTCTGCGTGTTGGGAATCCAATTAGAGACGAGGACGGCGAGAGTGACAGCCGCACCGAATCCCGCCTCGGCCCCTGTGAGCACGCTCTGCAGAGCTGCGGGCGGCTGGGGCCTGCTTGTCATGCTGGGCCCAGCGCGGGGCTTTGTGGGGATTAGCTGACGGGGGTGGGGCGCTCTGCAGATGGGACCCTGAGTGACGCCGGTGAATGTCACGTCCCTACGGAGAGTGGAGGAGGGGTCTGCTCAAGCTGCTGGGGACCGGGAAGGAAGGGGGTGGAGACGCGCTGGCCTTGGAGAGGAATGGGCCACCTCCACCTATAGAGGGCGCTTCGGGAAGCGGTGGCCCGCTTGCGTTCCGGTTATTTGGTTCCCAGTTTAAGGTTTGGGCGGTGGAGCTGGCGGGCACGCCCAGGGCTGCCCACTATGAGGTGGGGCAGGGCGGGGGTACCAGAATTTCTGCCCAGGAGGGCTTGGGAGCATTGATGGGATAGCAGACTAGGTATGCATGTCTTTAATTTTCATTTGCAAACCACTCTACAGATGATGGGGGGAGTTTGAAGCAAGAAATGGGAGGGGCCCCTCCTCTTAGCCCCCACCCCATCACAACCACCAGCCCCAGCCACCAGGAAGAAAGCTGCCTTCTGGGCTGATAGCTCCAGAATACAAGGACAGCTCCCGGCAGAGCTGGGCTTTCTCATCCCCTCTCCCTAGTCCTCAGCCTTGTGCTCCTGGCCTCAGCCCCAGCTCCCCGATCTCCTGCTGGAGGCCAGTCCTGATATTGACTCTAAGGATGGATAAGTGAATATGGCCCTTTAGGGCAAGCAACACCAAAAAGAACCTGGCTAGATGCTCAGCCCAGGACCCAGCCCTCTGGAAATGGCCTTACTATGTGCTAGGCCCTATGCTGATCTGACTTGAGCTCTGCCTCCAAGGGTTCACAGTGCAGAGACAAGAGACCCTGAAGCATGGAGAATGAATCGTGAGGAGGAAGGGTGAGCACCAGGAGGACCCACAGGGGATTCTGGGAGGTAAAGATGGGACCACACCCAGCATGGGCATACCAGAGGGCTTCCTGGAGGAAAGGACGTCTGAGCTGAGACCTGGTGGGCATAGCAGAAATAGACTGGGTATTCCAGGCCTAGGAGACAGGGCAGGTGTGGGGTGTCCAGGGACAGGGTCATTCCATAGCTGCCAGGGCTGGGCAGGGCTCACCCACCCTGGCTTCCAGTGGGCTGCACAGCTGTGGCCACCCGCAGGGCTTGACTGAATTTGCAGCCTTTGGATGCTCAAAGTCTTCAGTCAGAGTCGCTAAGGGGTGGGACAGTGGGTAGGAGGCCACAGTGTCATTAGAGAGATGGTCCTGTTCCATCAGAGCTGATAATCTGCTACACACCACCTTGTCTTCAAGAAGCCCACGGTCTAGGGATTATACCATATCTTAAGGTGAAAACACAGATACCAAGAGACAAAAGGCTGATCCAGAACACATTACTTTATAAAGCTATATTGATACTCAGGACCTGCCTGTCTGCTGGGTCTTTGAGAATCTTGCTGCGGCCTGGTGTATCAGAGATGCTCTGAGGGCAGAGAATGGATGGGTGGATGGATGGATGGATGATGGGTGGATGGATGGATGGATGATGGATGATAGATGATGGATGGATGGATGATGGATGATGGATGGATGATGGATGGATGGATGGATGGATGGATGATGGATGGATGATGGATGGATGGATGGAATTCGCCAGTTCTCCCTTACCTGATGCTTTATTTTTCAGTCACACAATTAGCACCACTCCCATCCTGCCACAGCAAGATCTATTCAGTGTAAATCAGTGCTCAGCTCAGTTCTCAGGGATGCAGACAGGCAGAGTACAAGCCTAAGACCTGAGACCTGAGGGAGAACAGACACCCGCCCTGCTGCTCGTACCTGCCTGGATCTAAGCCCATGCCACACTCGTGTTCTGAAACTTTCATGACCCCCAGACCCACCCACTCCCATATCCCCGCCCGCTGTGCCTCGCAGCTGGCGCCTCAGGCTGAGACAGTGGCTCCCAAGGTTCCCCTCCCCTCCTGTTCTCTGTCTCTCCACCCACCTTCTGGTCTTCTGAGCTTGATTTTCCCCCACTCCTGTTGTGCCCTCTTCCCCTGCATTCTCTCTTCTTTTTGGGGGGCTTCTGGATTGTCTCCCCCCCGCCCCCCGCCATGGCAGGATCTCTCTCTTGCCTTCTCCCTGTATATCCCTCTCACCTGTCTTCCTGTCTCCCCTCAATTCTCTCAGTCTCTCCACCCCTTCTCCATCTTTCCTGAGGTGCTTAGGGGCTGCTTGCCTGCCTGGACAGGCCATGACCCTGGGAATGCTATGGCTGCAGGGCGAAGAAGCATCTTTCCTCTACCCAGACATTCAGGGGCCAAGCTGGGGTCAAAAAGCAGCCCAGCTATCCCTTTGGCGATAACAGTGCCAACAGATGTTTTAGACAGGTTTTAGACTAGTCCCACTTCTCCGGGGGCATGGTATATACACAGGGTCTCCTCACCTGTAGAGCAGATCTGAGGAATGACTGGCCAGGCCCATGCTCTCCTTCCTGGGTATGTACTATGTCTGCTGCCAGTGCCAGCCCAGCCAGGTTCCAGTCCCCTCTGTGCCTGAGCAGGGGCCTCAGCCTCTCTTAGTTCATTATCCCATCAGCAAAGGCAACTTGATGTTGACCTAGAGGATGTAGTGTGAGGCCTGGACGAGCTGGAACAAGCCAAGTATCTGGTGTCCTCCCCAACATGTGCAGTGCTCAGCAGAGGCTGTGGAGAAGGAAAAATCAGCCCTAACTCCACTTCTCACAGCCCCATGCAGAGAGGAGGGAATGACGACCCACCCTGCTTAGGGAGGTCCTGGTCACAGCCCTGTGGATCCTGAGGTCAAGAGGGCAGACTGAGGGCTAAGGGCTGGAGTCATGGGCAAACAGGGCTCACCCTTTAATGGTCTCTTGCCCTGGACTCCTCTCAGCTCCCTGTCCCTTGTGATCTTTGTGGCAAGAATTCGGCAGAGACTCACAGAGCATAGCATAGAGGCAGAGTTCAATGTGGAGGAGAGCATACTCTCAGGTGAGATGGTGGGCAATAGCCAAGGGGACCACAGTGCCAATAGATGTTTTAGACAGGCTTTAGACTAGTCCCAAGTCTCAGGCTGGGGAGATGGCTCAGTGAGTAAAGTGCCTGGCATGCAAGCATACTGTCCTAGTTTCGTTTCCTGTTGCCTTGATAAAGTACCCTGCCAAAAGTAACTTACTGGGGAAAGAGTTATTTTAGCTCACAGTTTCAGGTTGTAGTCCATTATAGCAGGAGATCAAAGCCACAGGAACTTGAAGAAGCTGGTCACATCCGATTATGAGCAGAGGGAAGTGAATGCACAATGCCTGTGCTCAGTTCACTTTGTCTATTCTTTTTAAAAGACTTCTCTTTATTATTTTAATTTTATTTTATTGTATGTGTGTATTGTCTGCATGTGTGTAAATGCATCCGTGTCATGCAATGCCCACGGAGGTCAGAAGAGGGTGTCAGATCTCCTGGAATTGGAGTTACAGATGGTTTTTAGCTGCCAAGTGAGTGCTAGGAGTCATACCTGGGTCTTCTGCAAGAGCAGCCAGTGCTCTTAACCTCTGAGCCATCTCTCCAGCCCCTACTGTCTCTGTTCTTATACAGTCCAGGATCCCAAGCCCAGAGAATGGTGCTGCCCACAGTAGGCTGGATCTTCCCATCTCAATCAATGTGATCAAGATAACCCCTCAAAGACATGCCCACAGGTAAATCCGATCTAGGCAATCCCTCACTGAGACTCTTCTCATTTGATTCTAGATTGTGTGCCTGCTGCCAGTGCCAGCCAGCCAGGTTCCAGTCCCCTCTGTGTCTGAGCAGGGGCCTCTGCCTCTCTCATTCGTTATCCCATCAGCAAAGGCAACTAGAGGTTGACCTGGAGGATGCAGTGCGAGCCCCAGGGAGCTGGAACAGGCCAGGCTACAGATTCACACACGAGAGCCGACATTTGGATCCCCAGCACCTACATAAAAAGCTGGGTGTAGTGGCAATTGTCTCTAATCCCAGTGTGGGGGCAGGGGAGGCGGGGTAGAGACAGAAGGATCCCTGGAGCACATTAGCCAGCCAGTCTAGCTGAAATAGTGGCTTCCAAGTTCAGTGAGAGGCTCCATCTCAAAAAAGAAGATGGAGAGTGGCAAAGGAAGACATCTGCATGGATGTACATGCACCTGTACACACACGTAACAGATACATACATCACACGCACATCCTGAAGATAATTGATTCATTAAAGTCTCTAGAACAGCTTTTCCTGTACAGGTGATTAAGTCCATTCTGATTGATTGTCACGGGAGGGGACAGTGGGAGATTATGCTGTTTCGTTTTTGTCAACTTCACATAAACTAAAGACACCTAGGAAGAGGGGACCAGTTGAGAAATCTCCTCCATGGCCTTGGCCTGTGATACATTTTCCTGGTTGTTAATTGATGTAGGAGGGCTCAGTCCACTGTGGCAGGTGGGCCTGGGGTGTTTAAGAAAGGTAACTGAATGCTAGGTGTGGTGGCTAGCAAACACGTTTAATCCCAGCACTCGGGAGGCAGAGGCAGGTATCTCTGTGAGATCAAGGTCAGCCTGGTCTACATAATATGTTCCAGGTCAGCTGGGAGAGCCTATCTCCAAAAAAAAAAAAAAGGAAAGAAGAGAGAGAGAGAGAGAAAGAGAGAGAGAGAGAGAGAGAGAACTGAGCATGCCCATAAGCAGCATTCCTCCAAGCTCCTGCCTTGAGTTCCTGCCTCAGCTTCCCTTAATGATGGATTCTAAAGAATAAGATGAAATAAGCTCTTTTCCTCCCTAAGTCCCCAAGTTGTATTTGGTCAGAGTCTTTTTTATCACAGAAACAGGAACCAAACTAGAACAGAGGTCTTTGTATTTCTAGAAAAGCCTCTTACTAGATAGTTATCTATTAGCGACCTTGCAAGGGGGCTTCTGAATATGCATCTCCACCCAGGGCCAGTGACAACATGCAGGTCCCATTCTTTTGACCTATAATCAAGTCCTGCAGTTTCACCTCCTGCTTTTATAAGCGGCTAATTATGAGGGAGGGGGTCCATCTCAAGAACTTTCAAGCCTTCTAATACCTAACTAGCCACTGCGAGAGCCCAGGAAGGCTCTGGGAGCCCGTAGGTCCTGAAGAATACAGAGGTAATGGGTTCCAGTGGACGGAGGGTGGGGGGGACATGAAGGACGAGTGATGTAGCTAGTGGAATCTGCCTGAGCCTGGTCCAGCTTTCAGTTGAGGGTTTTGAGCCTTTGATCTGTCTCCTTGCCACTCTCTCAGGACTGGGATCCTGCAGGTGTGAAAGGGCCCATTCCACCTCTGGAACTCATGTTGTTTACCTGTCACCTCTGCCCCACCGTAGGCCAAATGGGCCTTAGGCTGTTGATTCTGAAGGACAGTGGAGTGCTAGGGATTGGCCTGTCCCCATCTGTGCCAACCCATTCTTTTGAATAGATGAACCGAGGATCCTAGACCCAGGGTGGTAGTGGGGTATAGTGTCTCCTGGCCTTCCACAGTGCTCCCTAAGGTAGCATCCCTGCCACTTGAGCCCTCCTTTCAGGGCCCCCCTCCCTTCCCGCTGCCAAGAGTCTGGCTCCAGATGCTAGCCCTCTGTCCCTCTGTTCACCTCTCCCGACCACCCAGCCCAGCCAGCTGGAGGGGATCAGAAGCTGGGAGCAGCCCCTCTCCCCCGCCCACCCTGGGACCCACGGATCAGCAAGCTTGGAGTGTGTGTGTGTGTGTGTGTGTGTGTGTGATGCTGGGATTCTGTATGATGGGGGTTGGTGAGTGAGAACTAGACAGGTGCATGCACACACACACACACACACACACACACACACACACACACACCCGGAGAGAGGCTCACTAGCACATGCTTGCCTGCTGTGGGAGCTGCAGATGCATCTGAGGCCGAGCTTGGTGCTACAAGACAAAAGAAGGAGCTGCTGCCTGGGGTGGGAAGCCAGCCCATTTGTATGCATGGGGAGCAGGCTTGGCTGGGCAGGGCTGCTCTTCTGAGAATCTGGCTTCCCAGGAGCACAGGGAATGCCTGTAGAGCTCCCCTAAACACGATGCCACTGACCCCCCAGACCTCCCCCCATGCAGATGGGGAGTCAGACTGGAAATAGCGACTGGCAGAGCTGGGACTGGAGCTTGATGGCTTCCTGCCCCAGGGTTCTGCCCATCAATCCAGTGCCTTTGGAGACTCCAGCGGGTACAGAGTTACACAGAAGAAGGAATGAATCACAGCTTTGGGTGCAGAACGAACATTCCACAATCACTCAGAGATCCCCACACAACTGATAAAATGTGTAATGTTTCATCGATCTCCTCTTCCATCCGTGAAGCAGCAGAGATGTGAAGTCACTGGAGAAAGATCGAACAGCCAGAATTCGAACCCCAGCCATCGGGGTTTGCTCATGTTTTATAGATGAGAGGATTCCTTGCAATACCAAGGAAGGGTAATGGCATTGCTAGGTTCATATTTAACAGGATGAGTTCTACCTACCAGAGCCTATCTTTGCTGAACCTCGTAGGATGTGAAGACACAGCTGTGTGTCCCAGTAGAGCTCTAAGCACTGGCTGAGCAAATCTTAAGCATTCCACCATGCTTACTGTGTGGGTGGGTGGGTGGGTGCATGAAGCCACTCTGGCTCCCTGGAACAGTCCCCCTACGCATGCTCGCCACCCCCCCCAAGCAGGCAGGTGTTGGCCGAGCCCTCTACGGGGCCAGGCCCCACAGAGACAAAGCAGAGGGCGAGCCTGGGCCGCCCAGACCCCGAGCTGGCTGGAGCTGCTCACAGGCTGGAAATCTCTTTTGTCAAAGCCTGCGCTGCCTCCAACCTCCTTTAATTAAAGACAATTACTGCTTTCAGCCCCTCTGCACAGCTCAGCTCCCCTGTTTGCAAACACACAGCTGCGGGGGCTTTGTGGGCCCCCCTCGCCGCCCCCAGCCCGCTTCCCCAGAGACACACAGGGGTGCCTTTATTACCAGTGCACTCCTCAGCTCCTCCGAGGCGCCTCTGAGAAAGCTGGGGTGGGAAAGCTTCCCGCTGTTGCGGGGGCGCATGTGGGATGGTGGCCTGCTCTTGGAAGAGCAGCCTGTGGTGCCAAGTCCAGCCAGGGCACCTTTGAGGGACCTCACCTTCCTTCCTCAGCGTCCTACTTGCTGGCATCATCAGGCTGTCCCTGAGTTTTCTCCCAGGCCTCTCCGTCTTAGCCAGACAGCTGGGGAGCCCTTGAATACTGCTTCAGCAAGGATTGCAGTGGGAGAGATGGCTCTTTAAAATTTATTTGGAGACAAGGTTTCATGTAGCCCAGGTTGGCCTCAAACTCCCTCTGTTGTTGAGGATGACCTTAAACTCCTGATCCTCCTGCCTCCACCTCCTAAGTGCTGGTTTTACGTCGTGCCTGAACCCCTGGCCTCATGCCTGCTAGGCAAGCACTGTACCTGCTGAGCCACACTCCCAGTCGCTCCTTCTACAGAGGGAGAAGGAAGCCAGGGCACAAGGAACTTTCCCAGGAACACACAGGAAGAAGCTGCAGGGCCAGAGGCCCCAGAGGCAGGCTGGCTACTGCTTGGCCATCCCACCTCCCCTGAACTGATGTGAGACCTGGTGGCCCCCAGGGCCAGCAGCCCTATGGCTGGTGTTCAAGCTGGGCCAAGCTTCTGGCTTCTTCCCACTACAGGGTAGAAGTAGGAAGCTTCGAACCCAGCGCAGCCAGATCTGCCTGGGATCTATCTGCCTTTCAGCAACTCTCTGGGCCCGTTTCCTGCAGCCTGGACTGCTTCCCATGGTGCCTCAGGAGGGCCTTTCAAGTCCCCTGGCACCCCCAGCCCCACTTCCTGTGACCCCTGGCCTTAGTCTGACCCGCTCGCTCAGTGTCCTAAAATGAGTCTCAGAAGCTGCGGAGTCTGTGTGCAGGGAGGGAGGATGGACAACTGTTTCCCGGCCCTTGGCAGTTTCCAGGCACCAGCTGGCCTGGAGTATTTACTCGGCACCCTCTGAGTGAGACAATTAAGTGGGGCTTAGGCTGGGGTGCAGAGGTGTCTAAGATCAGAGGAGACCCTCCTGAGATGTTTTTCCAAGGGATCTGTTTCCAGGGCACTGCAGCTTTCATTCCTGTTGTGTTAATTTACATAACACTATAATGTAGGCCTTTGTTCATTTATTTAGTATTTATTATGTGCCAGGCTGAGGGTTCAACTGTCTCTCTGTAAAGCATATATAATTATTTCCATTTTATAGATGAGGGAACTGACTCCCAACAAGGTAAATATAACCTAGCTCACACACAGAGAAGACAGGATTTGAACCCAGAACTGTCTGGCTCCAAGCATCTGTTTCTTGCCCAAGAAGAGACCCCTTCCTGATCTTTGAGCAAATCAGCACTGGGTGAGGCACAGCGTTAGGCTGGGCCAGTAACCAGAGGGGACTCAGCATGTGCTGTGAACCTGCCTTGTACAGGCCCAGAGGAGAATAAGGATGAGACCTCTCTCTGTCCCAAGCTATACTGTGTGTTTAAGATCCATCCTGCCCAAGATGTGGACATCAAATTTGTTCTGAAAGTAGAGTGGGCTTTCACATAGGAAACAAAGTTGTGCTGACCTTTGAAGGCTGAATAGGAGTGTCCAGGTGAAGATAAGTCAGAGGGTTTTCCAGGGGAGAATTCAACATGGGCATGGTGGTGCTATGTGTGTGAGGCAGGTGGTCCGGGAGCCCATCAGCCTGAATGATTCATAAGCTCTCTGGAATTAGGGGCTGAGAAGATCAGACCAGGCAGTCCTTGATGCTGGAGATCAGGAAAGCAGCCGAGGAGCAGACGGGAGTTCAGTGGCAGCCAGTGTGACCCAAGAACTAGCAGCAGCCATAGGCAAGGTGCCAGGCCTAACTGGAGACCCCAGTCCACTGAGCCTGTCTTCTGTTTCCTGCGAGATGAGAGGTGAACTGACTGCTACGGTCACTGGGCCAGCCCCTCCTGCCATCTCTGGAGTGATCCACCTGTCTGTCATTCTGTCCCAAAGTTATACCTTTGCTAACTCACTGTGTATCCAAGGCTAGCCCCTTCCCTCGGGGACTCAGTTCCACCAAAGTCAAAGACCAAGCACAGCTAGAGACTGCCTATGATCTCTTATCTCTAGGAAACATGCAAGTGATCATTTCTGGAATTTTGCAGTAGTTGGGGCAGAGCAGGGAGCAGAGGCTTTGTGTGCTAAGGGCCACACTTGGGAACACAAAGTCATCAAGCAGAAGTTTCATCTCCCAGGGTCTGCCTCCCTGCCCTCCCCCCACCCAGGCTTCTTTTTATTCCTGGTCAATTAATCACCCTGAGGTGTCACTTAATGTCTCATCCCGTTTAGGTGACTAGAGGACAACTCCCAGGGATGACTTTGTCCAGACATACCTAGGACAGTATACACTGGAACAGGAGGCCCTGCAGCTCAAAGTCCCTCTCCCCGGACCCACCTGGCCTCACCACAGTTCCCATGTGGCCTCTTATTAAAAGACTTTCATTTCTATCCTTAGAGTAAAGTGACAAGGGCCTCCACTGGGGGTCAGAGGAATCATTCAGATCTTGGCTATGTGTCCTGTAATGAATCTCCCCCTTCTCTGAATCTTCATTTTCTCACCTGTAAAATGATAGTGTTGGATAGATAAATGCTTCTTAGCTCCAAGTGTGAATATGCATTTACAAAGGACTTCTCCAGCTTGGGCCTCAGGCCCCAAGGCCAAGTTCAGCTTCACGGTTTGTGAACCCTGAATCATGTGCTATGTGCCTCTCTGCTTGACTCCACCTTGACCCCTTGCCCCTGAAGTCTACAGAGCAAGTCAGCATCAGCTCATCGGAGCCCCACTGTACTCGGGATGTCCGGATAGGTCCAGTGGAAGCCTGTTTTCCTGTGCTCTTGTACTCAGCATACTATTCCCAAGTAGTCTGTCCTCCTGGGTGTCAAGCCTGGGGCAGCTCAGTGCCTTCTCTGAGCTCCTGGACATGGCTTCACCTCTCCACATACCAGAGCAGTGGGTCACCCTGGGATTTGGACCCCACCCATCAGCCTTGGTGTTGTCTGGCTGGGAAGAAGGATTATCCTTGCCAAAATTGTAAAGCTGGCCCAAAGGATCCAGAGGCACTGGGAGGCACCGGGAGGTACCAGAGCCCACCTGTGGATTTTCTGCCAGGCTTTCACCAGGGGTGGGCAGTCAGGATGCTAGTGAAGTCATGAGACATACTTTGTGTAACAATAGGGGCAGATGGAAGGGGACATCACAGGCCCTGGAAGTCACAGGCTAGGTGGCACTCAGAGGGACACAGCCATGTAACTGGAACAGAGGGACTTTGGAATAAAGAAAGCTGGAGGCTGTAGGGAGTAGGGTGCTCATCAAACATAATGAGAGGCTAGCCCTGGGCACAGAGATGTGGCATTGAAGCAGAGGGCCATCCACATGGACCCAAGCCCTGTGTTCCACGTCCACACTGTAAACAAGGCATGGGAATAGTTATGTGGATTCAGAGGACTCAGCATGCCTGCCTGGTGTTGTTCTGCCCAATGGATGGAGTGATGATGCTACTCCAACCACAGGTGGCTCCAAAAACACCCTCCCCAGGCCTGGCAGGTGTCCCACAGATAAAGGCAGGGTGATGATCAAATGAGTGACATGATGGATAGATGAACAAATGGACGGACAGGTGGATGGATGGGTGGATGGATGGATGGATGGATGGATGGATGGACAGGCAGACAGATGGATGGATAGATGAATGAATGGATGGATGGATGGATGGACAGGCAGACAGATGGATAGACAGATGAATGGATGGGTGAATGGATAGATGGATGGATGGATAGATGGATGGATGGATGGATGGATGGATGGACAGGCAGACAGATGAATGGACAGATAAATGAATGGATGGATGGATGGATGGATGGACAGGCAAATGGATGGATGGATAGATGGATGGATGAATGATCGGATGGATGGACAGGCGGACATATGGATGGATAGATGGACGGATGGATGGGTGGATAGAAATTGATGGTTTGTAATATTTTATTGTGTACTTACTACATTACAATTCAAAGTAGTAATCCATTATCCTTTTGTTTTTATTTATTCAATTTTGGGGGTTGAGGGCAGGGTCCCCTCTAGCCCCAATTGACCTGGAATTCTCTACGTAGACCATGTTAGCCTCAAAATCACAGAGATCTGCCTGCTTCTGCCTCCCAATTGCTGGGGTGAAAGGTGTGCACCACCATACCCAGCACCCACCCCCTTTTTTTCAGACAGGGTTTCATGTAGCTCAGGCTGTTAGTGAGGATGACCTTGAACTTCTGATCCTCCTTCCTCCACCTCCTAAATGTTAGGATTACAGGCATGGACAACTATATCCAGTTTATGTGGCTCTGGGCATTGAACCCAGGGCTCATGTGTGCTAGACAAGCTCGCCACCAGCAGAAACAATCCAGGACTTCCCTTACACTTCTTGTGTGTGTGTGTATGTGTGGGTGTGGCTGTGCACACAAGTGTGTATATATCCATGTGGAGGCCAAAGTCAACATTGGCTGTCTTCTTCAATCTTTCTCCATGTACTTTCTGAGACAGAGTCTCTTGCTGAACCTGGGGCTCGCTGATTTGCCTAGCTGGCTGGTCAGCAAACCCCAGGGATCCTCCTGTTTCTGCCTCCCCAGCTCTAACATTGCAGGTACACGCTGCAGGGCCCAGCTTTTTATGCAGGAACTGGGGAACTGATACTCATACCAACCAAGCCCTCTACGCAGCCCCACATTATACCTCTTTCCAGCTCACTCCTAACCTGATTCTGTTCTGTTTACAAACATGACCACGCCCATCAACTTGTCCCATATCAGTGGCTTCAGGGGCAAGCTCTGCTCCTGTTTTCAAAGTGACGAAACCCAAGCTCAGAGAGGATTAGTGACTCAGCAGACGCCACACAGCTCTTAATTAGCGGGACCATAATTCCAACTTCAGATCATTTGTCTTGGTGGGGCACTGCCTGCTGGCGTGGGGTGCTTTGGATAATTTGGAGATATATGTAAGTTTGGGTGAAGGAGGCACTGAGGGTGATGTGAGAAAAACGGGGTGAAAATGAGAATTGCTGGTGAGAGACTGAGGGTAGGAACAGAGAGCCTGTACCGGGCAGGTGTCTGGCTCCTGGAGGGAACATGAGACCTGGGCCACAGGAAGTGGGGTATCCATAGAGCCTCTAAGTGGAGGCAGATGGAAGGTGTGAGAAGGTAGCCGGGATACAGGACCATGACGGGCACTGCGGGGCCTCTGGGTGGGGCAGGGAGCTCAGTACGCTCCATCGCACCCGAGCCCAGCAACTGTCCTCTGGGTGCCTCTTCTCTGTGCCTCAGGGGCCTCTTCTGTCTGTGGAGGCTGCAGCCAGTGAGGCCGGAGCCATCCCACCTGGAGGCCCTTGTTCTCAGGGTTAGCAGTGTGGACACAGCCCTGGTGTGTTAGAACAACTTCACAGGGTGTGAGACCAGCACTGGCTCACTGGACACCACAGTTCAAGTCTGATCTGTCTGATCTGTCTGAACTAGCGATGTGCACTGCGGTGCTCCCTGGCAACAGGGCCGTGGCAGCAGCTCCTTGGTCGCCCCTGGACAATAAGGGTCCCCAACAGCCAGGCATATGTCTGAGCCGGGATTCTCATAGGTTCTACATTACCTGCATCCAACCTCTGGTGTTCCCAACTTATAAAGGACCATTATCTTATCATAAAGGAGCATCTCCATCCTGTGCCACCTACCCCTCCCTGCCTCCTCCTTGGGTCCATCCCCTAGACTTGTGCTTCTGAAGTCTGACACTTGCCTGCCCATTTCATCGTGTATACAGTCAGTCCTGCATCTGTGCATTCCAAGTCTGTGGCTTCAACCAGCTTTAGAAGGAAAGGATTTGGGGGAAGACTGCATGTGAACCGAATACATGCAGATTTCTTTTCTCATTGTTATCCCCCAAACTGTACAGGAAAACAAGTGTTTACATAGGCATGTCACTCTGCTAGGTACTGAGTCATCCAGAGAGTATAAAGTACGCAGCAAGAAGCTCAGGCTCTGTGCAAACGCTACAATGCCACTTTACACAGGGGACTCGGGTATCTGCAGGTTTCAGAGCCCACAGGGTTCCTGGAATCATGCCTGACAGACAGCTGTGTTTGTTCACCGAGCCCCGGTGAGTGGCACCTCAGTCTGGCACGCTGAGAACGTTGGCCCTGGTTGGTGTCCAGGGCTCAGACTGACCCAGGAGGCAGTGGGTAGGCTGGCACAGTTCTATTTCAGTGAGCCACTGAAAGTTGCCGTCACCCAGAGTACAGAGGAAGCCAGAGGGAGAGGTCTGGTGCTGCCTGGAGGAGGTGGCTTCATGTTTTTACGCAGGATGTATTGGAAAGTGGACAATGAATGGAGAGACCTCACTCGTACTGAGTACCAACATCGTTCTGTCTTTCCGCATTCCCATTTTACACGCTAGAACACTGATGTTCAGAGAGGCCATTACATTCACTCCAGGTCACACAGCTAAGATGCTCTCAGCATCTGGGGTGCAGTTTCCTTTAAAGTGACTAAGGAGGGACCGGTGTGCAGGCTGAGGTTGGACCCAAAAGTGTTGGGAGGAAGAGAGGGCTCCAAGGCCAGTGATCCAGTGCTGGGTAACTTGCCAGGCCACTGAGGCCACTGGCAGGCAAGTTTCACCAGGCTCAGGCCTGGGATGTGCCTCTTCATAGACCGCGTATGAGTCCTCTGGAACACGTTTGTGCCTTTATGAGTCTTTTTTCAAAAATTGGGCTCAGCTCCAGGCCTGTCACCATGGAGACAGCTCTGGGTGGCTGAAGTCACCGCCCTCTGTGGCCATGTGTGATGGCTGCCAGGTGCAAGGGGTCCCCCAGAGGCACTTGTAGAGGACAGAGGGCTAAACATGGTCTGCGAAGAGCAGGAAGTTCAGTCTGTGTCATGACCGTGGAACCCCGTGGGCTGGAACTTGCTGTGGTCCCTTATGCAGCTCACCCGGGCCACCCCAGAGCCAAGCCAGGCTTGGGCAGAGTTTGAGCCCCAAAGCTGGACTGCATGTGCCTTAAAACCTCACACAGAAACCCCATTTTATAAACAGGGAAACAGAGGCCCAGAGAACTGAAGCACTGTATCCAGGGTCTCGATGGAGACCCCATGGTACTATGTGGGACCCTCCCTGCCCATATCAAGCCTCCATCTGGCTGACACGACGTGTGGCCGACTGCTCAGCCCGGACGACACAGCCTGCTCACATAGTCAGACCAGCCTGAGACCTCCTGGGCACCGTCCTTCTTGGCACTCAAGTTCAGCCCACGCCTTGGGGTCTGTTCAAAGATTCTGAAGGCGGCTGGACATTTTGGAAGCAATTTGTCAGTCCTGGATCCATGTGGGACTCTGAAAACTGTCTAAGATTCCAGAATCTGTTCTGCTCAGAGGGTTTGTTCGGTTTCCAGAGAAACCCGAATGGAGCAGACCAGGAGCTCTGGGCAGCACTACCAGCGGACGGCTGGCGGTGTGAGCGTCCAGCTTTCTCTCCAGGGTCCCAGTCTGGGAAGCAGCATCTGCTGTTCTGAGGAGCAGAAGGCGTGTGGGTGTCAGTGGCAGGGAATGGATTTTAGAATTCAGCTTTACCCTCACATGCTGTGTGACCCAAGGACAATTACTTAACCTCTCTGGGCCTCCTTTTCTTCCATCTGTAAAAGTGGGAATTGTCCACCTGTCCCATAGGCTCCACTGTCCCCTGCTATCTCATCTGACAGCTGATGGATTAGTCAGAGATCTTCCAGCCCAGGACTGGTTAACTCTTTCAGGACTCCTCCGGGGCATGGATCTGTCTCCGTCCAAGTAGAAACCTGTCCTGCTGGGCTTCCTACAAATTACCTCTAATAGCCCAGCCTTACAGCGTCCTAGTGAGAAGCCTCTGGTCCCACCCTGGGCCTGCTTCTTGCCGGTCTTTATTTCCCATGGCCAATTCCAGCAACCTGCCCTCCAAATCTTTATCACTGGCCCAACTGCCCTGTCCCCATTCCAGTCTCCTCTGTGAATCCCACTGGCCCTTGGTTCCTCTGGGTCTTTGCTTGTACTGTTCCTTCTTCCTGGAGTGCCATCCCATCCCTGTCACATCCCCACGGCTCCTTCTCCAGGCTCTGCCACCTCATGTCTCTGGGCACAGCCGCAGTCTTCCCTCTGGGTTGGTCACTCCTGAACGAACACAGCTCACCACAGTGACTACAGGCGTAGTCTGTAGCCCTCAGACCCCAGACTTGGAAAACTGATGACCTGCACCCAGGCCTCCAGCTGGCTGAGGGCTCAGGCTTCCAAGCCTCAGTTTCTCCTATCATGGTTGAAATACTGACTCATACTGTGGGTCTGCCTCATAGTGCTGAACAAGATGTCCAAACTCCAAGAAAACAAGGCCAGTGGTGGCTGAGTGACCCGTCTGAGTTCACTCCGGGGACTAAGAGCCAAGTCAGGACTCTAGTCCAAGGTACTGCCCCCCCCCCAAGCCCTAGGCCATCCTGTAGACTTCTGAGACTCCCAGACCCATGCTTGCAGAGCTGTGAGCAGACTGGCTCCCACCTGGAGATCTTCGCAGCCCACAAACCGAGGTCTAAAAATGCATCCTGCCATCCTGGCAGACAGGAAGATCAATACCAAGGTGGACCAGAAGCCTCACTCTCCCCGGCAGCCAGCCCCCATGGGGAGAATAGCCAAGAATAAACAGGCCTGCTTCCTCTGCAGGGTCAGGCTGGGCCAGACTAGAATGATGTGGCTTTGACGTCACCACCTGTAGCATGGTCATTTCATTTTTACCTTGAGTTGTTCTAAGTGTGTGGCTTGTTTTTACCATCTCTTAACCATTAAACCGCCTTAAATCCCCTTTAAAGCAAGGACTGGTGTTTCACCCATTTTATAGCTGAAAAGTGGCGCAGAGAGGTTAAGGGATTTAACCAAGGTCACATAGAAAATATGTATCCCAGTCAGAATTAGAACTCATATCCACAGGCTCAAACCCCATGATGACTGGTAGGTAAATCTGCTAAGTACTGGGGCTTTGGCCACTGAAATGCCTGGTTTTCAGGGATCGACTGGCCTTAGATCAGAGCTCCCTGACAGATAGGGAAGACACTATGATGTGTGAGTATGTGAGTATGATGGTCAGTGCTATTCAGGCATTAATTAGGGCCTGGCCCCACAGCCCTACAGATACAGGAAACCACACCCCACTGTTGTGTGTCCTGTGTCCTGGGGTTCAGCTGGAAAGTGGGACAGTCACTCAGGGTTCAAGATATGAAACTGCTCGATAGGACACACCTGTGTTTCCAGCTTCTTTCCAAAGGGCCACTCCGGGGATGAAATGTGTGGGCTCAGGCTTGACACCCTAGGCTGTGTGCCCTTGAATGGGACACTTAACCTGTGACCTCTGTCATTTCTCTGCCACAGCCGGTCTTTTCCCCCTTCCCTGAGCCCTGCGGTCCATCTTTACTGAGGGTCGTTGTGCCCAGTCCACCGCTTCCTGAGGCTCAGTGCACCTGGGCCACCCCCAACCTCCACCCTGTATACGTTCCTGGGCCCCATGCTACCTCCGTCTCTGGTTCGCTCCTCACTCTAGCTGTGAAAGTCCACTGTCCCAGCAGGCACATACTCTGCCCTGGATCCAGCTTTGTCATCTTGAGGATTCAGGCATCAGCCTCCCCGCCCGCTTCTGCCCTCCCAGTCACCCCATTGTATCTTCTGGGTGGCAGCCCAGAGCCATTGCTCTAAAGAGGGAACGTGGCCATGGTGGCATCTGCCTAACACAACCTGCTCATGCTTGGGACAGAGCTCTTGCTGGTCCTGTAAGGAAGTGTGGCCATCCTTCTGGCTTTCTCTTAGTCTTGCCCTTCCCCACAGGTTCAGCCTGGATGAGCCTGTCTCCAGCCCATTATTCACACAAGCTGTTCCCTGGCCAGAGGCCCCTTCTTTTGCCTCTTATCCACCCCTTCCCTAGCCTGTCATGACCTACTGCCCTGTCCCTCCACTGCAGACAGAGTTCCATCTCCAAACACAAAAGATGGCTCCTGCTATTTGGAGACATGGTCACAGGGAAACTTCACTCCCCCGCCACCCCAGCTCTGTCCGTGTCTGATCCTGGCTCCCCAGAGCCATGCTGTGAGACCTTAGGCAGTGCCTTCCCCTCTCTGTACCTCCGAGGGCAAGCATCTGTCATAGAAGACAAGTGACATAGATGGGGACAGCAGCCCCTGGCAAGGCCCCTGCCTCTTTCTGCTGGTCTTTGTGCCTTTTCATTCTGCCTGAGAATTCTAGCTCCAAGCTGGGTATGGTGCCACACACCTGTCATCCCAGAACTTGAGAGGCAGAGGCACAAGTTCAAGGTCAGCCTGGTCTTTATAATACATTCTAGGTGATTAAGGCTACAGAGTGAGATTCCATCTAAAAAATAAATTAAAAAAAAGAGAGGGAAGGAAGGAGGGAAAGAAGGAGGGAAGGAAGGAAGGAAGGAAGGTAAGTCTTGGGCAATCCTCCTGGCTCTTTCATACCTATACTTCCTACAGGGATTGAGGCCTCCTTTATGGATCTAGGTCGAAGAGCAAGGTCCCCAGCGTCCTCTAGTCAGGTAACAGGACTGCCATCTGCACAGTCCCAGTACCACCATTAAGTCCATGAGTCAAACTGAGTCATAAATAAGTAAGCGGGTAAGGGTCTCCAGAGAGTCTACCCCAGCTGGCTTCCCTATCTTTGGTCAGATCTGGGTCCCCTGGATGGGCCCAGCCTGACAGATCTTGATGTGTCATCATAGTCCCCAGAGAGCACCAGGGAGCTGGCCAGGCCTCCCCGGCCCCCATTAGTGTCAGTAATTGCCAATCAATTTCCTGGGAGCCTGGTGAGGAAGAGGCCCCTGGAGTCTCCAGTGGGGAAGCCACTACTAATGGCTTTTATTTGGATTGCTGCAAATTGATTGGTTTTTTAAAATGGGGCTTCCGTTTGTCTCCCTAGGCCATAAGCGGCCCCCCAGGCCCAGTTAGGCCAAAAGATGAGCGATAGGGGAACGTAACTCTCCCAAGACCTGAGGCCAGGGCTGGCCACTATTTTAACACATTCCCTACAACCATCCCAGCAGCCCTGCCTCCCTAGAAGTACCTACCCAGCCTTCCCAGTGGCACTGATGGAAATTTCCAGAAGGTTCTGTATTAACATCTCTAGGAAGAGCCAATACCAGCTGACCATATCACATGCCCTCCTGGAATTATATGTAAGTCCACATTTTTATGTCCACGTCACAGGTAGGGAAACTGAGACTGCAAGGTAAGTGACTTGCATACAATCACTCAAATGGTTGATAGTAGGACTAGGCTCAAACTAGGTGTGTTTGGATCTGCAGCTCGCATTATTAACTTCTTGTCTCTGTTTGGGTGGCAACAGAAAATCAAAATCATGGGGACTTGAACAAGATAGGAATTTATTCTCCTCCCAAGTAAATTAAGTCCTCAGGCAAAGAGTTCAGTGCTGGTAGGGCAGCTGCATGATCACAGGAAGACCCAAGCTGCTGTCTTGATTCTGGGATGTAAGTTAACTCCCAGAGCTCCAGCCATCACAGACACATCCCCTCCAGCAGCAGAAGGGGAAAAGTAAAAAGATCCCTACGGTTCTTTTAAGGACACGTCCCAGAATGTGCACACTAGCATTTATGCTAACATCTCATTGACCAGAACCTAATCCCTTAATCATACCGAGTACAAGACAGGAGACCATGTACCAAGCTAAAATTCTGGGGCTTTGATCGAGGAAGAAGGAAGTCGGCTGCTGGGACGGTCAGCAGTGAATGCCATTAGCCTCTCTAATCTGCCCCCATGTGTCCTCTGCGCTTTATGCTGTGGTCTGATGAGGGAGCAGACTCACCCCTAGGCATCCCAGAAAAGGAACTTGAAGCCCAGAGAGGGTAGATCCTGTTCAGAAGGGAACAGTGAGTAGGGGCAGGGTCGCAGAGAGAAGCCTGTCCTCGAATCACAAAAGCCAAGCTCACACAGTGTCCCCCGTCCCTCCTGCCTTTTTTCTGGTTCTCCGATGTCCCCTCCCTTTTCCAGTTTCTCTCCTTTCATGCTGGGCAGAGACTGCTTGCCCCTAGACTGAGTAGCAGAGTCCTTCATTCTGTCTCCTGTCTCGACGTTAAAGCTCGCTGACCTGGGCCCTTAGATTTCTGTCCTGGTCATCTGAAGGCCTTTCCTATTCTGACAGTCACTTTAGGACATGTTCTGAAGCGGGGGTAGCTTTTGCTTGGCAGATGTCATCCTCGTGCCAACAGGGTTGAATATTCCTTAGTGTATGAGTGCCAGGGGTAGAATGTGTGGAAGGGGCGGTGGTAGATAAAGTCCTTGAATGATGCCGAGAGGAGAGAATGGTTGTTGCTAGGCACCCACTGTGTACCAGTTACAGGATGACAATAAACACGAACAGCTTATAACCCCATGATGACAGGCAGCCACTCGGGGTTAAAAATAGAGTAAACCCAGCTACATGTTTTATGAGTGTATACGTTTGTGTGTATGTATGTGCATGTGTAGGCATGGATGCATGTGCAGACATGGGAATGGAGGTCAGAGGTTGCTACTGTGTTTTGCCAACTCCATCTTATTTTTTTTTTAAGTTTCTCATTGAACCTAGAGCTTACCAATTTGACCAGACTGACTGGCCAACAATCGTCAGGGATCCTCCTGTCTCCCCCCACCAACTACCCAGAGCTGAGATTACACCCAGCTTTTTTACATGGGTGCTAGGATTCTGAATTCAGGTTCTCGTGTTTGCATTGCACTTTACTGGCTGAGCCCTCTTAACCAGGACCATCCATAGCAGGATGAGGCAAGATGAAAAGCAAAGACATGGAAAACTGGTTACCGTGGCTCACGTCCATGATCCTAACACTTGGGAAGTGGAGGCAGGAGGATCGGGAGTTCAAGGCCAGCCTCAGCTACATGGCAAGTTGAAGGACAGCCTGGGCTATAAAGGCTGACAGAGGACTTCCCGAGGAAAGGAAGCAGGTGTGACTATGCCATTGTTATCTGGTTTCACACTTGAGACCCAGAAGTGGGTGGAAGTGACTCAGCCAAGATCTCAGAGCCCCTCCATGGCAGAGGTATGACCAAGCCCAGATAATGTCCTGCTCCCTCTGGAGTGTCCACATCATGACCTTAGCCTGATGGGACACTGAATTGGAGCCGGGTAACACTGTCCCAGAGCAGGTTTGCACAGGCCAAAGTTGTGACCAGGCTATTCTGGCCGTGGGGACCAGTCCTGGGGCAATACATACTGGCCTCCCGACCAGAGCCTGGATGGACTCCCAGAACGCCTGCCACGCGCCATGCATCCTGCTACCCAGCTGCACTCCTGGAGGCCTCTAGCCCATTTCCCAGTTCCACATGGTTCAAGTTCATATTTAGAACCAGCTTCCTCTGCCTGGTAAGCAATAGCCACCCAGGGGCCTCTGGGACACTGGCAGCCTTCTGGGCCCAGCACCAAACTGAGAGCCAGTGAGTAGTCTTTTTGTATTAGAAATCATCAGGCAAATCTAAGTCTTAGCTCTTCCAAACATGGCAGGCTCCACTCGCAACACAGACAGACACTACATCAGACCAGAAAAGACCCAAGATTCCTCCCTCCCCTGAGCTTCCTGCGGACAGCAGAGTGCACACACAGAGCCTGACTGGCTTCATTCCCCTAACCTTGCCTGTCCTCCACAGTTCAGCCTGGTTGGCACCTCCTCCAGGAAGCCTTCCCAGTCCCCTTCTCACTTTTGTGTTACCTCCTGGGACACTGGGCTTGTGTTCTGTTTACTCAAGTGTCTCTCACCTAGCTCCATCTATCTTGTGCTACAGGTATGTGGGTGGCCTTTGAAGAAGATCAGGAACTTGACAGAACTGTTCACTTGGACATTGGGCAGGACAGTCATGACTTGCATAAGACTTGAGGCTCGCTATCCTAGGCTGGGATGCAGCAGTTAGGAATTGCTGCCACCTCCCCAGCCACACACCCTAGACAGTAGCATGCACACTAAAGGAATGAATGTGGAATGAGTCATTTGTGGGCCACATTAAGCTCAGAACTTCCCCCGTTGTACCCTAATTTTCTCATCTGAGAGATTTCCTCCACCCCATGAGCTGCAGAGTACCTTATACAACGTGGGAATGTGGGGTGAGAAGCTGCATCATCACTGTTTGGGTGGATGGATGGATGGATGGATGGATGGATGGATGGATGGATGGGTGAAAGGATGTGGTGAGCAGGGAGAGAACTCAGCAGAGTAGATGGATAAAGTGGACAGGAAGATTGATTGATGGCTGAGTGGCTGGATGGACAGATGTTAGATGAACGATCGACTGTGAACCTGGAGGGGAGAGATGGCAGGTGGGCTCTGATAAAGGATGAGAGATGGGTTAGTGAGTGGATGGGAAGGTATATAATTGGAGAGATGGTCTGAAGGAAGGAAGATGGATCAACCAGTAGACAAAGGTGTAGACTTAAGACCGGATGAACTGACTGGCCAGGCATGGTAACATCCGCCTTTAATCTCAGCACCTGGGAGGCAGAGGCAGGAGGATCTCTGTGAATTCAAGGCCAGCCTGGTTTGCACAGGGAGTTCTAGGCCAACCATGGCAACATAATGAGACCCTGTCTCAAAGCAGGACAAAAGACTGAATGAACTAACAGGCAGGAAGAGACTGTACACAAAATATGTATGTCTGTGTCTATGGGAACCATATAATGAATCTGAATGAAGAGATGGAAGAGTGATGATAGAGCAACTGATGAAGGGACAGACTTAAAATCGGATAAACTGATGGATGGCGAAAGCTGCACACAAAATGAATCTGTGCAAATGGGACCTATAACAAGTTTGAATGGAGAGATGGGTGGATGACAGACTCATTGACGGAAGGATGAAAGGGAGGGAGGGAAGGAGGGAAGGAGGGAGGGAGGGACAGATGGACCCAGGCAGGGCAGTGGGCTCCCAGTGAGTGAAGCATTTTAATGGACTGATTTGCCTAGTTTCTTCAGACCTTCCCAATGTCGGGTCCTTGCTCCTCTTCCTAACCCCGGGGTCTCCCTGGCAGTTGCTGTGCTGGGAACTGGTGTAGGAGGGAGACAAAGGAACGCCAGCCACAGGGCCAGCAGGAAGGAGGGAGGCCAGTGGGCTGGGTAGCCACTGCCCAACCTCCCTTCTCGCCCCCAATGAGCTGAGGACGGGCCATGCATATTTCTCCTTTGAACAGGGAGCTGACATTAATGAACAGCTAATTAACATCTTGGAGTGCGATGGTTCCTGTGTCAGTGTCCCTAATTAGTCTCGCGCTAATCTGCTTTAATTAACTCTCCCTGTCGTGGTTTTAATTTAATTTTCAGCTTCAGCCTGGGATGACAGCCCTGTGTGCATTCCATCCCAGGGCACTCCTGGCCGGGGCAGGGTGGCTGGCCGCAGCCAGCTTCCCAGGGGCATTGCCAGGTAGCCCAGAGTGGTCAGGGCTGGCGATCTAGGGCCTGGCTCCTCCCCAGCCTGGGAGCAGTTAGCTTAGTGATGAGAATCTTTCCTTCTCTTCTCTAGGGAGTATTCTCAGGTGGCCAGAAGCTCCCAGAACATTCCTCAATCAGAAGTGCTGTCTGTGACTGTACCTTGGTCTCGGGGAGGCTCCACAAACTGATCTCATTATCAAGACATGGACTCTGGTTGAGAAAGTCCTGAAATCATATTCTAGTGCTTGACCTCTCTAGCCATGTGACCTTGAGAAAAGAACTTGGTCTCTCTAAGCCTGTGAAATGGAGCTGATTTGGTGGGAACCTTGCTCTGACCAAAGGTGGTTTTACAAAAGTGGTCGGCTAATTCCCCCTGTGGTTCATGTAGAAAAGATACCAGTAGCCACTCTTGGGTCAAAGTGGGCAGGCTGGGAGGGCACCTGTCTAGAGGACGAGAGGAGCCGTGGGCAGGACTCAGGATAGACAGGGCCAGGCAGAGTCTTGCTTCTTCCTCTGAGTCCCTCAGCCTCCCCTGCACCTTGCTCCAGCCAGAGGTCCGCAGGCCTGGAGAACAGGGGTGCGCTGGTTCAGGGAACACTACATCTGGAGCAGGAAGATGAAGCGGGGGCAATGGAAGCCTCTCCGCCTTTCCCACAAGGAAGCGGTGGCTACTCGGACTGTGAGAGCCTTGTAAGTGGGAAAGTAAGCAAGTAAGTGGGCGGCATCTGCCACAAAGTAGCCAAATGAGGGTCCCTGAGGGGAAGTTGGCTGTAGCGGGGAAGAGCCCAGGAGCTTGGTTAGGAAGCCTTATCTCAGAGAGACTGAGGGAGGCAGGTGAGGGTGAAGGACAAGACACAGGAGTGAGCAAGCCCCTCCGACGCCTGCGTGCTAGCCAAAACCGTAACCCCTCCGACGCCTGGGTGCTAGCCAAAACCGTAACCCCTCCAACACCTGCGTGCTAGCCAAAAGACATAACCCTGAAGACACTAGGGAGCCCCAGCAAGGCTTTGAGCCGGAGTGAGGCATGATCAGGTGATTGGCAGGGGGCGAGTGATTTGGAGGCAGGAAGCAGGGAGGCCTGTGATGAGGCTGTTGTCTTCCTCCAGGCAGACTCTGAGAGGCTTCCATAGACAGCAGGCCTTTGAACACGGACTGCAGACTCTGGAAGGGGTACACTTCCCTCTCCCCAGAGCCTCGGACTTCCGGTGTGTTTGTTATTTATGGCCCCATCTTCTACTACATCCCACATAGGGAGGGGCCTCAGGTGTATCCTCAGGGGTGCAGGAAGCCTAGGAGAATCTGTCTAATCTGTGTTTAGATTCTGAGGCTGATGCAGTTGTCTCGACCAGTGCTGTTTTCCCAGGGACCCGGCAGAGAGGGGCAGCCTCAGTTCTCTGCCAGCCCCCGAGGTCTGTGACAAAGCGCCCTTTGGGAGGGGCCCAGCCCTGCCTAGCTTGGGGAAGCAGCGTTGTGTGCAGTACTCCCAGGACACTGATTTCCTCCCATCCTGAATACATTTCTGCTCCCCCAGACTAACAAAGATCTGAACCCCAGGGTTGGAGATTGAAGCAAGCTCTCTCTGATGTCCCTCAGGCCCTCCCCCTAACTTTGACCTCCAGTTGACCTCTGCCTCCAGTCCACCTGAGCCAAACCAGTTTTTCCTGAAATTCTCAGTGAATGAGTGTGGGATTCCAGAGCTGACTGGAGCAGAGTCCTGGGGAGGAGGGGACCCAATCCCTACCTCTCCTCTCGGATTCCCTGCACCATCCTGCACCCGACCCAGGTCCACTTCAGACAGGCCCCCTGACAGATATGACTGTCTATCCCGGGAGCCTCTGGGCTCCTGCGCTCTCCTTACTGTCTGTGTCTGACAGGACCAGGCATTGCCTTGGATTCCTGCATCCTTGCCTCTTCCCTAGAGGGTCTGGGCAACAGGCTGACCTATGACCCAGTCTCAGCAGTGGCTCCTCTGGATGTCCATGTCTCCTAAGCAGCTGATAAGTCAGGGCTGCATCTCTTACACATACACACACACACACACACACACACACACACACACACACACGTATATTTGAGACAGAGTCTCATGTAGCCCAGGCTGACCCTGAACTCCTGATCTTCCTGCCACCATTTCTCTAGTTCTACAATTACAGGTCAATGTCATCAAGCCCACCAGGGCTTCATCTCTTGAGCTCTTGATGCTGTCACCGGGCTATTATCAGAGTCCTACATTTAAAGCCCCACTCCAGGGTCCCAACAAATCAAGTTGGGCCACTTGCCCCAAAATCAAGCAGAAAAGGCAATGGTCAGCTCAGGAAGAAAGCTTTGACCCAAGTGCTTTGCCAGAGAAGCAGGGTGACCAGTGTCCTTAGCTCTGGCTAAGGACAGAGCCATATGTGCCCCCAGATTGAGGGGCCAGAGGGGCCAGAAGCAGGCCCAGTGGCTTGATCTTGGCCATACTGCAGTCTGGTCATCTATATCTCATGGTTGGTCCCTGCTGCCTGGGAGGTTGCTGTCCACTCTCACTACAAGATGTTTCTCCATCAGATCTGTTCTAGAATCCACAGTGATGGAGGAGAGAGGCGGGCAGGTGTAAAATGGAGTCGGCGATGCCCAGGCTTTTACCTCACTCTTAACTAACCTGTATTATGCTCCTGCAGGCCCTAGTGGAAAGTTGGTGTTCTTGACAAAAGCAGCCCTTTAGGCCCTGCTGCAGGAACACTGAGGACTTCCCTGAGGGGCCATTGTGAAATGTGGGACACATTGAGTGCTCAGTACAATGAACCAGTGTCGGTGAGGGTGGGGATGGGGCACTGCAGCCCCCACATACACTCAGTGTGGAATGGGATTTCAAGGTTAGGAGCCCACCTGGGAGACACTCTACCTCTCCTTTTCCTGCACTCTCACTCGGGTCAGGAGACAGTCTGATGGGGCTCAGACTTGGGCAGAGAGAACAGGCCAGAAGGTGATCCTGTTCTCCTTTAATCTTGTATGATGGGGCTTCCCCATCTATATACTACATCAGGACCCCTCAGATGGACCCAGAGAGAGGCGTGCCTGGAGAGCACAGAAGAGATACTTCTCTCTTATGTCCCCTCTCTTTTCCTCTTCTTTTTTGGCACAAAAGCTTCCTATATAGCCCAGGCTATCTCCAACCCTGATTCTTCTCCCTTAGCCTCCTGAATGCTGAGATTACAGGCTATGAAGCCTGACTCAAGAGATCACTTAACAATTATTATTATTATTAATGTGTGTGCATGATGTGTGTGGGAGGCATGCTTGCCATGTCATGTGTGTGAAACTTAGAGGACAAATTGGTGGAGTCAATTCTGTCCTCCCACCTTTACATGGATTTTGGAAATTGAACTCAGGTCACCAAATTTGCTCCTCAAGTCCCTTTACTCACTGAGCCATCCTGCCGGCCCAAGAAGCCACTTTTGATGACATCCAAGTCAAGACCATCATTTCACAGCAGAAAGGCCAAGCACTTCTTCTGGCTACCTCCTGGCCTGGACCCCAGAGTGGACTTCAGCTGACCACGCTTCTCAGACCCCTTTAGGCTGAGCTGACTGTCCCAGGTCATGGTTGTTCCAGATCTGTGTCACTGCCTAGAGCCGGGGCATGGCAGGAGCTTTGATGGGCAGGGATTTGGAAACTGTGTAGTGGAATGAGGGTACTAATTGGAGCTCAGAACAGATGCCCATGTCTCCTGCACCTGGGTGGAACCTGCTGCTGCCTAGCTTCACCAACTCACCCAATGGAAGGACAGAAGGCAAGCAGGACCCAACCCCTCAGGATCCCCAGGGCCTGTTCCCCATACCCTGGCCCTCCCATTGTGGTGAACATTTACCAACCCTGTCCTTGTTCCGATAGAAAGAAGCCTGAGGGCCCTGGCTGGGAAAGCCAGTGGGACTTTTCAGGAGTCCTGAATCCCTTGGGACTTTCCGGCAGCCAAGGGCTGGCATGGGGATGTGACAAATCAGACAGCCCAGACTGTCACCGCCTGTTCTGGCCACAGAGTTGGAGAGTGTTAAAATCACAGCCAGACAAGAATGTTCGAATGTTACAGGCCTGAAAAGGTTGTAATCATGGAATTATAGAATGCTGTGTAATCACAGAGGCTTGTGGAAGACGAAGCCGGAGTTTGAGAAGGTCGCAAGTGTATAAAGGTGATAATCATAGAATTAGAGAACTTTACAACCACAGATTATTAAAATGGTAGCTTGTAAGCAGGAATTTGAGAATGTTACAGTCACGGAACTGTGGCCCATTCTAAGAATGTCACACAGAATATCCTCTCATCCACTTAGAGGTAGAAGTTAGAAATGCTATCATTTCAAAATGTCAGAATCAAGAATTGAAGAGTATTTCTTCGTGTATGTAGGTGTAGGGTGTGTGTGGATGTGCATGGGTGTGTGCCCAGTGCATGTAAGTGCAGGTAGGGGCCAGAGGTTGAAGTCACGTGTCTTCCTCAAACATTCTCCACCTTATTCTTTTGAGATAGACTCTCACGGAACTAGAGCTCACGATTTTGTCTGGACCGGCTGGCCAGGGAGCCCCCAGGATCTGTCAGTCTCTGTACCCTGCAGGTCCAGGGCTGTAGTAGCTCACCACCACACCCAGCTTTATACATGTGCTCTGGAATCGGGATTCAGGTCCTCCTGCTTGCTCAGTCTCTTTTTGCTTTTCTCCCCCACCTCCCTTTTCTCCTTTTCTCTTTGGTCCTGCTGGGGATCCAACACAGGGCCTCGTATATGCTAGACACGTGCTGTGTCATTCAGGCATAGCTCCAGTCCTAGGATAGACAATACGTCATCCTTCAAGTGTGACAGTGCCCCATTGAGCATTAGAGATCCAGGCCTGAGAATGCAGCCCAGCATGCACCAAGCCCCGGGTTCCATTCCCAGCGTCACCTAGCATGTCGTGGCATACTCCTGTAATCCACTCTGACCGTGGAGGTAGAAGGATGAGAATTTTAAAGTCTTTCTTGTTACATGAGTTCAAGGCCAGCCTGGGCTACATGAGACCCTGTCTCAAAAAAAAAAAAATCTATGTCTTATGTCAGTCACCATATACAGCACATGACGTGGCCTAGTCTGGTCCTCCTGACAGCTGGGGTGTAGGCAGGGACAGCCAGGAGGCAGGACCTACAGGAACCACCAGCCCTGGAGTCTTGGCAGGGAACTCAGGCACCATTGCCTGGGCCTGTACTTGGCCCCTTTCTGGCCTTCACACATTCAG
Source organism: Eospalax fontanierii (assembly GCA_035773235.1). NCBI lineage: Eukaryota > Metazoa > Chordata > Mammalia > Rodentia > Spalacidae > Eospalax > Eospalax fontanierii. The sequence goes on from CM069553.1 coordinate 16,141,790, forward strand.
GGGGAGAGGCGGCGGGTCAGCAGGTGCTTTTGTAAAAGTGTGCCTGAGGGCCTGCTGGGTCTGCAGGTGCTGGTCCTGGCTTCCAGTGTGGGCAGGAGCCTGAAGCCTGGTCCCACCCAGATTCCTAGCCAGGGTGTGAGGGGCCTCTGTGGGGGCCTGGGTGTGTATGACTCCCAAAGATTCATGGCACCACCTCCTCTCCCTTCCTTCTGTCTGTCTGCCACACGTGTGGCCATGCTGACTTTCACCCAGTGTGCTCGCCTTTCGGTCATTCGTTTATTTGTCATTTTCAGGTTGCCTTTGCAGGGTCAGATTGTTTTCTGGGTATTAGGGAGATGGACCTGGGTGAAGCTAAAAAGCAGAATGATGGGACCATTTGGAGGATATGGGAATAGTGCTGTGGGATCAGAGGATGGTCAGGGCATCCTGGAGGCCTTCCTGGAGGAGGAGGCAGTGATGGTGGCGAGGTCATTGCTGGCCAAGGAAACAGGAGAAGAGGCTCAAAACTGGCCATGTGGGGATGTGTTCCAGAATCATCAGGAGCTGCTCCCTAGCAGAGAGAGGGGCAGGTAGCAGCAGAACAGGAAGGGCTGAGGTGCTGAGGGAGCCACAGTCAGCTGCGGGGCTGGGACCGGAAGCTCACGAGGACTGTGGCGATTCATAGCCATACTTGACGTTGGCTGGTGGGAGGAAGGTGGCTTATAGGTTACTTCCCCTTCCTTTAGGAACAGGGAACTGCTCAGTTCTTCCCAGGCCACGTGGACCAGCCCTGGGATGGGCTCTGGAAACATAAAAGGTAGCAGACGGGAGCTGGTCATGTGGCTTCTGTCCACAGAAACTGGCAGCAGACACCCAGTGCTGAAGAGAAGGATGGGGGAATCTCAGATGCTAAAAGAAACCACAAAGGGACCACAGGATGCCACAATTCTGTGCTGTCTCCACAAATGTCTGCTCAAGGCAGGAAGCCATGCACACAGGGAAGGGCCAGATGGGCTGACCTTGTATTGCCAAAGGACTTGGTAAATTATATCATCTCTCCAAGCCTCAGTCTCTCTACTTATAATACACACACACACACACACACACACACACACCCCACCACCACCACCACCACCACCAGGAAACAGATGCCCAGGCCACTAATAGGCTCCAAAATCCATCCTTGTTCCCTCATGCCGTTATCATAGAATCAACAAGGAGCATTCGTCCAGGGACAGGGGCGATGGCTCAGTTAGGAAATGCGTGCCTGAGTGCTGCCCTCAGAACCCACACCTAAAGTCAGGAGTGGTGGTGTGCACTTGTGACCCAGTGCTGGGACAGTGGAGGCTGGTAGAGCCTGGAGCACGTAAGACTGGAGTGGTGGGATGGCTGATCACTGGGGCTCCCTGGCCAGGGGCCAGACTGACCTAACTTGGTAACCTCCAGGTCTGTGAGAGATTACCAAAACCAGGTAGATGGCACCTGAGGACCCACACCCATCCCTCCACACTCACACGTGCACACACACACATACACCTTTGCATGTGCATGCATGCACACAAATACACACACCTGCGCATATGCAAACACCTAGGCCTACATACAAGCACATACAGACACTACATGCACACACTTGCATACATACACCTACACACATGCCTCTGCATGCACACATACACATACTTGTATATGCACGCGCACACATGTGTACACTCCATGCACCTGCACATAGCTCTATACACATACCTCTGCATATACGCATATACACACACATGCACCTGCGTGCACACGGACACACACACATACAAAAGAAGCATCTGCCCTGCATCTTACTGGTGGATAACAGAGGCCCAGGAATTCCCACCAAGCTTTCCGAGGTGGGTTACCAGGTTCTCTGGTTGTCCAGAAGCAGACACCCAAGGAAGGAAGATGGCTCAGGTTCAGTGTCGACTGTGAAGTATGAAACTGAGTCTGCAAGTCTGGCCCATGGACTACCAAGGCAGGGGGACCCCAAAGCTACCCTCAGTCCCCATAGGCCACCTCTTCACTCTGTTGCTGGCCTGTGATACCCATGAAGGTAGGGAAAGTGGCAGGGTGGGTGAGGCTGGGTATCCAGTGAAGCCATTCCCTTAAGTGCCTCACAGAGTGTCTTACACATAGTAGGTGTTCAAGTTCTGGGACATAATTGATTGCTAGATCCAAACCCAAAATTGGGATGGGGAATCACTGAACCCAGCTACCTCCCCACCCCCAGAAGTTCCAGTGTGTGGTGTAAAAGCTCAGCTGTTAGCATAGCACAGTTACCTTTGCCCCAGATGTGGGGTTCCTCCTGTGAGCCAGACAATCTGCCAGGTCCAGGTAGGACTCATCCCGTCTACACTCCACACTCCTGACGCAGGAGACCACTGTTATTTCCATTTCACAGATGAAGAAACTGCGGCCCAGGAGCCTGAGTGGCTTCCCTAAGGTCAGCCAGGTCCGAGCCTGAGGCCAGGGCTTGCAAATGTATAGCCATGCTGTGCTCTCAGAGACAGCCAGAGACACTGGTTGAAATGATTGAAATACAAGGCCCAGAGTGGGCACGCAGTCCAGGCCTCATAGTGGCTCTTGGCTGATGTCTGCCTGGGCTCCCAGGAAGGTGCAAAAGGCCAGCCTCTCCATGCCCTTCAAGGCTTGGAATGGGCTGTGTTAGTCTGTCTTGAAACCCAGAGCTGACCACAGTGGCTTCCAGAGGGGGCCTAGTCATCCCCTAGCCAGAGGCAGCCCAGATTCCATTAACCTGATTCTCTGCCCCACATAAACCTGCAGAGGGAGCCCCAAGAGGGAGGGGTGCTGGGAAGGAAGAGCTGGGCTTCCCCAGCCCCAGATGAACAGCCAGTGGTATTCATTTTCTCTCCCATGGTCCAAGAGGACCTGAGAGGCCCCTGGCTCTTTAAGCAGGGAGCAAGGAGAGGGATAGAAAGCCAGAGAGTAAGGCCAGGGGAAAGTAGACTGGGGCACGACAGTAGGAGCAGGTTTATGTCACCAGAATGCTGAGCCCTGACCCAGTCACTGTGTGGTCCTGGGTAAGTCACAGCACCTCTCTTATCATTAAATGCCTCTTTGATAGTATGGGCTGACCACTGCCACCTCTGTGTTGCTAGACAGATTGGCAACACTGGGTCTAACACATAGTATCACAAGAAATACGGACTGTTACCACTACTAAAATTGTAATTTAAAAGAATTATTGTGCAGGCTGGAGAGATGGCTCAGTGGTTAAGAGCATTCACCCACATGGCAGCTAACAATGTTCCATAACTCCAGTTCCAGGGGATCTGACACCTTCTTCTGACCTCCACAGGCATTGCATGACACAGGTGCACTTACATACATGCAGGCAATAAACTTATACACATAAAATAATAACTGTGTGTGTATGTGTGTGTGTATATATATATATATATATATATAATTATTGTGGGAGGGTACAGCCCCGTACCCACGGAGCTGTCTCACTGACCCTACCACTACTGTGATTTTCAAGTCTTGACCTCATAGGTCCTGTCTCAACCTGCTGGGTGCCTTCCCATCCACCATGCCTTTGGAGGATTCTCAACACTTTGTAGGCTTTTTACAGAGAAGTTAAGAGACTTGCTCAGAATCACAGAGCTTCTGATTCTTGGGCTGGGATGCAACCCCAGTGATTGTCACAGAGGCAGGCCATTCCTCTTCAGTTTTGCTGGTCCCTGTTCCCCTGTTAGGAGTGGCTCTTCCTCCAGAAAGCCCTCCTTTGCTAGACCTCATTAAGCCTACATCTGCTCTCCCACAGTTTTCTGTGCTCTGTCAGAGCATTGGTCAGATGCTGTCATTGTGTCTGGGCCTCTGGGGGCCCCTGATGCTCTCTACGGGGAAAGGGCACAATAAAGGCTTTGTAAATGACTGCCTTTGCACCCACAGAGGCGTGCACATAGGCTTGCATGATATGTACAGTAGTGCATGTGTAGTTTTACAGATGTGGGCTACAGAGTGAGAGAGCCTTCTAGAACATGAAGAATTGAGCTGGCGTAGACACCCCATCTCCCCGTCCCCGTACAAATGCATAAAGTTACTAGAGGTAGTATTGACACATACCTGACATCTTTGGGTGTCTTTCATGGTTTTCCATTTAGGAAATTTTTTTAATAGCAAATGGAACAAAATCAAGCCATAAAAATCAAAGATGAAAGGAATAAAGTTGGAATTAAAACACAGTTAAGAGCCAGACATGGTGGTATACACCTTTAATCCCAGCACTCAAGAGGCAGAGGCAGATGAAGCTCTATGAGATTGAGGCCAGCCTGGTCTACATAGTGAGTTCCAGGCCAGCCAGAGCTACAGAGCAAAACCTTATCCCCGAAAACAAAACAAACAAAAAACAGTAAGATTGTTTCCCCAGTTGATACAGTTATTAAGTAACTTCACTTGATTGAGACAAATGGGTGTGTTAAAAGCATCAGAGTGGGGCTGGAGATTGGCTCAGGGTGGAGCACATGCCCAGCATGCAGGAGGTCCAGGGTTCCGCTCCCTGCACACACGAGGAAAAAAAAAAAAGGGCAGGAGAGAAGGAGAATGTCTAACTTCTCAACTAGTAAAGGTCATAAAAGGACGTGAGGAAAATGTAACAAATACACAGAATACAGAAAAGGAGAAAAGAGTTTTAAATGAATGACAGATAAGGTACATAGCACAGAGTGTGTAAGTAAGGTCAACTGCATATTCGGATCCTCAATAAGTAGATTAGAACTGTTCAAAGCAAAAATTCTGGGGGCTGAGATGTGGCTCACATGGTTGAGTGCTTGCCTAGCATGCATGAGGCCCTGGTTTTGATCCTCAGCACCACATAAACTGGCCATAGTGATGCATGCTTGCAATTCCAGCACTCTGGAGTAGAGGCAGGAGGATCAGGAGTTCAAGGCCAGCCTGAGCTACTTAGGACCCTGTCTCAAAAATTAAACAGGAAGTATAACTCAGATGGTAAGAGTGTTTGCTCTGTAAGATGAGGACCTGAGTTCAAATCTATATCATGTGTGTAAAAAGCTAGCTATGTCTATGCGTTTCTGTAACCCCAGAGCTGGGTGTGCAGAGTCAGGCAGGCCCTGGGAACTCACTGGCCAGCCAACCTTAGCTAAAACAGAAACTAGAGAAGATACTCAATGACCTCTGGCCATTGCAGATACACAGAGAGAGGCATGTGCGCCTGTATACATGTACACACACACGCACACATACATGCATGCACACATACAGAAAATCTTGTCTGAGCCTCAGTGATAAAGCACTTGCCCTGCATCAGCTGTATCTGCTTACCAGACACAAGCCAAGATATAATCAAATACAAAGGCCGAAAATAAAGGATAGAAAATTATATATCAGCAAATGTTCCCTAAAAGAAAACTGGTAGTGAGATAACTCTGGGGAGGAAAGGCTACGATGAAGGCACTCTGAGGGACCAAGAGGGTGATTTACTTAGCACTGGGACATAACAGTCTTGACTTTGGAGCACAGTCTCGGAACGCTTCAAAAACTGATATTCTTGCAAGAAGAAATTGTCCAACCAAACCCATATTCTTAGTGGAATATCTTCACGGACATCTCAGAAATTGACTAAATCGACACCAATTATTAGACTCCAGTGACCTATTTCATTAGAACTCTGCTCCCAACAAATAGAAAAAAGATACACATTTTTTTTCTCGGACGTATCACAAAGGCTCATAAAGGCAAATAAATCTTCCCCCAGGTGCAGACTCACTCAGGGACAGAGGGACAAGCTTGTGGAAACAGCTGCCGTTAGGCCCCCCAGAGACAGCCAGGTGGGGGGCAGCCAGGTGTTGAGCTAACTAAATGCTTCCTGCCCCATGATGCTGGACAGTTAATATGCTGTCTGATTCTCGCTTTCCTTATGTGAAAAACATTGACTTGGGATCAGTGAACCGCAAAGGCCCTGAGAGTTGACGTTCTTCCCTCAAGGGTTTCCTATGCACTTTCTAGCCATTATTCAACCACCATAGTTTAAAAGCAGTGTAGACAGCACTGAATCAAATGGATGGATGTGTTCTGATAAAACTTTGTTTTCAAAAATAGACTCAGTGTTAGGGAGATGGCACAGTCAGTACAGCTTGACCTGAGTTCAGATCCCCGTCACCCACGTGAGAGCCAGGCACAGAAGTGCATCCCTGTAACTCCAGCATTGGGGATGGCAGGCAGGTAGGGTTAGGTAGACCCCTGGAGCTCACTGGCCAGCCACTCTATCTCAAACAGTGAATTCCAGCTTTAGTAACAGACCCTGTCTCAAGAAATAAGGGAGAGGGCTCAGGGAATGGCTCAGTACATAAAATGCTTGCCATGCAGACATGAAGACCAGAGCTCTCCTATCCCCTGAACCCACATGAAAGCAGGGCAGATGTGGTGGCTGCCTGTAACACAAAGAATCCCTAGGACTGGCTAGCTAGCCTAGCCAGAATCAGCGAGTTCTGGGTTCAGCAAGAGATCCTGCCTCAGTAAGTAGAAAAGAAAGCGATCAAGAAAGACACCCAGCAACAAAATCATGCCTACACACACCTACAAATATGCACACCCATACACACATACGCATATCACACACAAGTGCACACACACCTACAAATATGCACAACCACGCATGGGAACACCCTTACACACATATGCATATCACACACACACACACGCATACACGCACACACGATACAGGCTAAATTTGGCCAGTAGGCTACAGTTTTCAGCCTCCAAGAAGTGCAGATGACCCTGCTGTCTCCCTAGATTATGCCAATACAAAAGGTAACAGTAAAGTAATCACATAGGTGAGGCTCTGTAAACGGAACCTACTCTGTTTTAGTTTTGCTTTGTGCAACAGGTTCTTGTTACGTAGCCACAGCTAGCCTTAAACTTCTGATCCCCCTGCCTCCACCACCCAAGTGCTGGGGTGACAGACATGCACCCCCACACCGAACTAGAAGGCACCTGTTTTGAAAGAGGACACATTAGATGTACACACTTGTATAAGGACACACAGATGTGTACATGTATATGTTTTGATATTTAAAAATTGAGGTGGACATACAAACACAGTACACAAAAGAAACATGCAGGTAAACAGGTATGATTTCCCATGCGCAGGCCAATCAGCTCAGATGAGATAGTGGTGCTTAGACCTGCCATGCACAGGGGCACACGCCTGTAAGCCCAGCCCTGCAAGGGGGGGCAGAAGGATAGAAAGCTTGTGGCCACCGTGGGCTACATAGCAGTCAGTCCTCTTTAAAAAAAAAACTGAAGTACATAGTTGACATCTTTGGCAACAAGGACACACTAATACATTTCTTCATGCTCAGCACACAACAAGCACTTAAAGACAGGTTTCTGGAACATGGAGAGGGGACACTGAAACCACACACGCTCGCACGTGCATCCGTGATGCAGTTTTCTGAGCTTGTTTCCAAAGCCGGGCTAGTGAGGAGCTCGTCTTCGTCACTAGCAGGTGCCCAGGACAGGCCTGATGAGGATGCAGCTCAGCTTCCTTCTGAGCAGTCGGGCAAATGAGGGGAAGTGCGTTTTAATCCCTGTCACGTCTCCCGGGCTGGAGGACATGTGCTGAGTTGGAATTTTTTAACTTCATCCTCTTTTTTTTTTTTCCTTGACACATCCATTCCAGAAACATCTGTGAGATAAAACAGAGCAGGTCTTATGAATTCAGCTCAGACTCAGGCCTCACTCCCACCCCAAATGAGGGAGACATGAATCACCAGCCTGAGGCCCAGTGGTCCTGCAGAGTGGCCTCTCCAGCAGGGCCCCGGCCTTTCCAGAGTTGCTGCTTTTGATGTCTCAAAGCCGTCTGATGGGCCGCACTCCGTAGAGTGTGTGTGTCCACGGTTGGCATGCTGGGAGCTCAGCCCGGGCGCCAGGTGGGGGGTCGGCCACTTATTCTCAAGGCTGTCAGAGACCAACTCAATACTGGGCTCTGGGGGTGGAAAGAAAACGAGGACTCGGGGGCCCCTGGCATCTCCTCCTTTCCCCGTTATTTGAAAACACTAGAGGACGGGCGCATAGGTTAGAGTGGCTATCACCGTGGGCCCAGTGCTGTGGTTCATACATCCGTAGACTCTGCTGCATTGGGCGTTTGCATCCCAAAGCAAGAGGGAGTGTGAAGAGGCTTCTGCCAGGTGAGGGATCAACCAGGTGGGGGTTCACTGCCAGGTGGCTCTTGAGTTTGACCTTCGGAAGTCCTTGAGCGACCTGCGACTTGCCAAATGTCCGGAACCTTCGACTTTCCCCTCCTTCCCTTTCTCTCTCCCTCCCTCTTCCTTTGTGTCTCTCCAGTGAATTCCAGTGAATTTCAGAGGCACCATGCCCTTTGTCCCGGGCACTGGGGAGATTGAGAGGACACGTCTGAGCCCTCCTTTTACAGCCAGCAGTCTCTGCAGGGAGGGTAACCCAGGGCACTGGTAAGAAAGGAAGGCAGGACACGTTCTCATGCCAGATGTGTGCGAGCCCTGTGAGTGGGGAATGGAAGAAAAGCACCTGTAGTTCAGACGGATAAGGGAGACCGAGAAAGGCATTTGGGGGCAGGGACTCGAGATGCAGGATCGGCGAAGTCGGAAGTTTAAAGATGCCCCAGGCAGAAGGGTCCTAATGGTCCTCTACTTCCAGCCAAGGGAAGAAGAAAGCTACTGAGGCCTAAACACAGGAAGTGGTTCCCCCACTGTCTCAGGGACCTGGCCCCCAAATCCCTGCCCACCGCTAGAGCCAAGACTCATGGCTGTGACTCCCTGCACATGAGACACATGGAGGCTGATGTGACATTTACAGCTCATGTATGAAAGGGTGGGGTCTCTAGAAGTGGGGTGCAATAGGGAGAAAATGAGGGTTTCTCTAGCTTTGGAATGTTTGTCTCCAGGCCCATTTTCCAGGTAGAGAAACTGAGTCACAGGGCACCACGTGACACAGGCTGAGTTGCACATTGCTCAGTCGTGTCATCCCAGCACTCAGGAGGTAGAGGCAGGAGGATCAAGTGTTCAAGGTCATCCTTGGCTACATATCGAGTTTAGGCCATCCTGGGCTGCATGAGATCCTGCTTAAGCATACAAAAAAATGAACAAAGATATCAAACCATTCATGTATGGAAGGTGTGAATGCCAGATCAGGTCTGGCCATTTTTCCCGTCATCATCTTCTTGAAAACGCTACCAGCCTGGTCATTCATGGCTGTTCCCATCAACTCCTCACTCCAGCCTTCCCTGCCTTCATCCCAGAATCCTTAGCCACAGTCGGACAACCCTCCACCCTAAGCCTTCACATGAGTTTGGCCCTGTTTACCCAGCTGGTGTAAGCCAGGCCAGGGTCACAGGGAAAGCCTGGGGAGGTCTGTCATCTACTTGGCAGTTGGCACCCCACTGCTCAGGCCTGTGACCCCTTGTCTCTTCAGAGGCACCACCCAGGGTAGGGCTTGGCCTCCAGGGAAAGGGATCTGGGTTCACGTTACATCCCTGTCTGCCTCTTTCTTCTCTCCTGAAAACAGAGATGGCGGCAGGAAGTAGGGCCCAGTCTCAAAGGCTGACCAATTGAAAGCCAGGGATCCAGAACCTTGTCCCAGCCTCATGTGATTCTAAACAAGTCACACACCTCCTCTGAGCATCTTTGTGTCTGATGCTGAGAACAATGACTCCCGCCTCACCAGAATCCTTTCACAGCTCAAGTGAAGCCACCCTGTTGAAATGTTTGTGGATTCAAAGTGCAGTGTGGTTGGTGTCTGGACCCTAGCCAGGAGTCCAGAGACCCAGGGGACAGCATAGGCTTTATCATGGAGTGATTCTAGTCATGCATCTACACTGCTCCAGGTGCATCTCTACTTCCCATTTAACTCTGCTGCCCTTTGTCTACATAAGATAAGCTCTATTTGCCTTGATGACTGAGGATGATCCTTCCTCAGCCAGCATTTACTGAGCACAGCACCTCTGTGCACCCAGCCCTGAGCTACCTATGTATATGGCTTCTGTCCCCAGAGAAAACTCTTACTAGAGCTTGCATTCCCATAGTATTAGATGTAATTGAGTCTAGACCCATTTAGGGGTAGAAAAGCGTTAAAGAACAAAAGGAGGACCTGGAGCTGTATCTTCGTTGATAGAGTGTCTACCTACCATGCACAAAGCCCTGGGCTTGATTCTCAGCATCATAGAAACATGATGATCTAATTATACTGTAATCCCATGTCCACTTGGGAGGCAGAGGCATGAGAATCAGAAGTTCAGGATCATCCTCTTGAGGCCAGCCTGGGCTAAAGACCCTGTCTCAAAACACACAGACACGAGCTATATACTGCTTCATTAAACTCATAAGCTATTTAGACCTAATTATACATTATACCCTCCATAGTTCACAATCAAAGAGCAAAGGACATTCCCAGGGCATCAGAGATGAGGTATACATGTTACTACCCCTGTCTTGCACTCAGGGCAGACATCACAAGTCAATCATAGTTCTTTTCCTTCCACTCCAGATGCTACTTCAGGATCCTTCCTAAGATAGTCCACATGACTAGTGAGAGTTCGAAGGCAAGATGAAACTCTTTAACTACCTTAAGGTGTGGCCCAATGGTCAAGGCTAGGACCCAGAGCCACCTCTTGTCCACTCTGCCCTCTACACATTCTTAGTGAGACCCACTGCATGACCAGCTTTGCATGAGATTCAAAGGTGAAGAGCGTCTGGTCATGTTCAGCAGGAAGCTCAGCTTCAGGGGTAGAGAACAGGATAACTGTGGTTTAGGGGGCTAAATGGAAATACACACGGACTCCTGTGGGTGCTTAGAGAAGAGAATAATCTGACTCCTCAGGGGGACAACGCTAAGCACAGGGTGTATGTCTTAGTTACTTTTCCATTGCTGTGATCAAATACAGCAGTGGGTTTGTTTTGGTTTATAGTTCCAGAGAGATACAGTCCATTATGGTCGAGAAGGCATAGCAGCAGGAGCAGGAGGCCAGCGCGACCCAGCACATCAGTGGTCAGGAAGTTGGACTGGGCTTTAAAGCCTCAAGGCTCATCCATTATGTACTTCCTCCAGCAAGGCTCCACCGTATCAAGGTTTCACAACTTTCCCAAACAGCGCCACCAACTGGAGACAGAGTGTTCACACACATGAATCTATGGGGGACATTTTGCATTCAGACCACTACAGGGTGGTTAAGGGAGGCTTCTCAAGAGAGGGGACACTGAAATTAATGCTCCACCAGTGAGTAAATGACAATTCATAGGCTTCAATGCAGGATTCAGTGAATTGGTTTTTGGGGACTGAACAGATCCAGTGAGGGTGTCATAGATGGGGCCACCAGCTCTGTGAGTAGAATAGGGCTTTGCAGTGCGGAGAAGGGCAAAGATGAGACTTGAGTAGTCTGGAGTATAGTAGGGACATTGCCAGCCTGTCTCCTAGTTGGACTGAACCCAGTAAGGACATACAGACAATGGAAGGATGGATGGATGGATGGACGGACAGACGGGTGGATGGATGGATGGATGGACGGACAGACGGGTGGATGGATGGATGGACGGATGGACAGACGGACGGATGGATGGATGGATGGGCAGATGGATTGGTGGATGGGTGGATCGATTGGTGGATGGATGGATGGATGGATGGATGGATGGATGGATGAATTGGTAGATGGATGAATGGACTGGTAGATGGATGGATGAATAGATTGATGGATGGACTGGTGGATGGGTGGATAGATGGATGATAGATTGGTGGATGGATGGACAGATAGATTGGTGGATGGATGGATGGATGGATGGATGATGCATGGATGAATAGATTGGTGGATGGATGGATGGATAGACTGGTGGATGGATGGATGGATGGATGGATGAATAGATTGGTGGGTGAATGGATGGATGGATGAATGGACTGGTGGATGGATAGATGGATGGATTGATAGCACTATCTGCACAACATCAACCCTTTGAGTAGTGCACTGTTCCAAATTGATGGCTTTGGTAGCAGAAGGCCTAGGGCTACCTCTCATCTCAGATGATGTCATATCTAAGTAGTTGCTTTGTCATTCTTTGCAGCTTTCTTGGGACACACACTTTGCTGTCCATTCCTGTCTCAAAACCCAGAAATAGCTTTGCTCTTCCACCAGTCTTAAGCACAGTCACTCTTGGGTATTTAAATTCACACAGAGCAGAAAGGACCCTGGCCACCAGAGGAGGGCCTGCCACCAAACAGACTGTATTAAACTCAGCACTGGAGGTGGGTACCTGACCACTTCCACCACCAACATGTGGCCTTACTCAAGAAATGCAGGGGCAGGGGGCAGGTTGTTCTGGAAAAGTGCAGGCAGAAGTCAGGGACCAGGACAGCCATGTGAGCTGTGCCCACACACACTCCTCCCATATCTGCGACAATGAGGGAGTGCCCACCACTGGGTGAACTCTAGAACGAAAGCCTGGGTCTCCAGAAGGATCCTGTTTGAGTGCATGGGACCTTTCACAGCTTGAGCTGAGGTTAGAGAAAGTGAGACAGGCAGGGCTTGGGCCCGATCTGAGGCTTCCAGGAAGGATGCTGGGGACCAAGGAACATCCTGGGGAGTGGGATGCTGGGGCACTGGGCAGCAGGAAGACCCCCAAAAATGAGCAAAGAGTTGCCAAAGTAGCTTTCTTCCCGTTCAACTTACTGCCAAGGAACAACATGGTCACAGGCTTTAAGAGGCTATGCTGGCACCCTGGGCACCTGTCCCAGAAGCCTAATTTATCAGCTCTCACTGGGTTGCCAGCTCTTGGATTGAGGGCTCTAGGGAGCCATGTGGGAAACACACAGGCATAGAGGAAATGCCTTTAGTCCCTGGAGAAGGATGCTGCAGTACCCCACCTCTCACCCCTCACATTGAACTTACGCAGTCCTGATTAATCAGATCTTCCCTGCCCCTCACCTCTTGACTTGTCCGTCTCAGCTGGGGTCACAGCACAGCCCCCGGGTGGCTTTCCTATTCACCGTAGCCCATTCCTCACTCAGTACCCATTCCAGGCACAGGCCACTCTCCAACCCAGCCGGAACCCTTGACGGTGTCCCACCCCAGGAGACTTCAGCTTGGTCTCTTTCTGGTGACCATGAGGCCTGCGTTCTACACTTATGCCCTGGCCTACTTTCCTTTGTCACCCTCCCCGGCCACCCAGACCTCTGAAACTCCTCAGACACTGTCTCCTGACAGGGACCTTGGCAAGTTCTGTTCCCTCACAGAGATCCGCTTCCCTGCACTGTCTTCACAGGAACACCAGCTCAAATGTCTCCTCAGAGAAAGACGCTCCTCCCTGCCCCAGCTAAAGCCTACCCACCCTCTTCGTGGCACTCTTTAACAATTCTCCTGAATGGTTTATTGCAGGATTTGGGTCTCACCATATGGGGTTCGGAGACTGAACTCAGGTCATCGGGCTTGGCAGTGAACACCTTTACCTACTGAGCCATTGCTAGCCCCAACCTGTATGTGTTAATACATGTTTATTGTCTATCTGCCACACCTGATTCCAGGCTGTCATGAAGGGACCTAGTGTGTTTGGCTTGTTACTAAGTGTGGTTACGAATCATTTCTAGCCCAATGCTTGGAGTGTAGTAAAGAATCATTGATCATTTCTAGCCAGGTGTATTGGCACAGGCCTTTAATTCCAGCACTCAGGAGGCAGAGGCAGGTGGATCTCTGTGAGATCAGGGGCAGCCTGGTCTACATATTGAGTTCCAGGCCAGCTGGGGCTATAAAGAGGCCCTATCTCAAAAAGACCCAAAGAAAAAAGAATCATTACTAGTCCTTCCATCCTTTCTCTCTCTCTCTCTTTCTTGTAGTACTGGAGATTGAACCTAGGACTTCAGGCATGCTAGTAAGTGTTGGACCGCTGACCACTGAGCTACATCCGCAGCTAACTTCCTCCTTCTTTTTCTCCTCCTCCTTTTTCTCCTCCTCCTCTTCCTCCTCCTCCCCTGCCTCCTCTTCTTTTTAAGAACATTATATTTATTATTTATTATTTTCATTTTATGTGTATGAGCATATTGCCTGCATGTGTATAAGTGTGTCTGTGTCGTACAATGCCCATGGAGGTCAGAAGACAGTGTTGGATCCCCTGGAGCCAGAGTTATGGACAGTTGTTAGCCACTGGGTGGATTCTGGGAATTGAACCCAGGTCCTCTGCAAGAGCAGCCAGGGCTCTTAACTGCTGAGCCATCACTCCAACCCCCTCCTCTTCTTTGATTGAGACAGGCTTTCAATATGGCAGGCTAGACTCAAACTCAGTTGTAGCTGAGGACAACCCCTGATCCCCTACCTCTACCTCTAGAGTCCTAGGATTACAGGTATCTACCACCACATCAGATTTATGAGATGCTAAAGATCAAACCCAGGGTTTTCTGCATATTAGGCAATCACTCTACCAACTGAGCTATATCCCCAATTCCTTTTTTACTTTTTATTTTACTTGAACTCACTCTCTAGTCCAGGCTAAGCTTTAAGCATGTGATTTTCTTGCCTCATCCTCCTGAAAGGCTAGGGTAACAAGCATGTACCACGAAGCCTGGCTACAGGGCGTGGGCTCCGCTGAATGAATGGTCCCTTTAAGGAGAAATAGGTACCGCTGAGTGAGTCCCTGCAGGCCCAGGCCACCCACCTGCAGTCTCATCTTGTCCTTAGTGCAAAGCTCTGCTAACGAGTGTCCCCTCTTTGCAGCTGAGGAAACTGCGACTTGGAGGGTTCAAGCAACTCCCCCAAAGTCATGTAGAGTCGAGAGAAGACCCAAAACAATGAGCCCCACTTCTCAGCCCTCTACTCTGGGGTATGTGTTGTTAAAGCACCCTTGTTTCGGAGTTCAGAAGCAGAAAATGGAGGCTCTGTCCCACTCGTGGGTCAGAAGATCTTGCTTAGTAAGAGCTGAGACTGGCCCTTGGCTCCATAGTACTATTTCTTCTGCAGGAATGGGGGAGCACTGGAGTCTGTTGGGTACTGTCCAATGTGACAGCAAGGACTAGGGCACAGGGATACCCAGGGAGAAGAGATCACAGTAAGAATAGCATGTGAAAACAGACATGATAGTGTATGACTTTTATCCCAGTGCTGTCGAGGACTGCAAGTTCAAGGCCAGCTCAGGCCTTGATGATAACAGCCAGCAGTGTCTCTTGACTAGTAGCCATCTTCTCGACAGCCTTAGGAAAAAGAACACTGTGTCCATTTTCCAGATGATAAAACTGAGGAACAATTAGAAAGGGGTGAGGCTACCTGAAACACAGACAGGTACCTGGCTCCAGCATGCACATCTCTAACCACTGAATGGCACTGCCTCTCTGTGGAGACAGAACCGAGCATGCCCTTGGAAAAGACTCCTTTCCAGCATCCTGGGGCCACCAGGGTCTAATACTGGTAATTTTAACTGATCCCAGCCTTTCAGAGTTCCTGGTCAGGTATGGAGAACTCCAGATCCTGTCTTTCCCCTCTCTCCTTCTTCCCCTCCCTGTCCACTGTAGTCTTTTGTCAGCTCAGATTCCCAAGCTGAACAGAGGCCCTTGAGCCAGGCAGCTGGAGACCCTGGCCCTGCTGTGTGCCCCTTACCAGGTCACTCAGATGCTCCGATCCCCCAATGTCTTCAGCTGTAAGATAGGGCCCAGGCTCACTGGGGTGCCATGATGGGAGAAGGTGACAGCTGAGCTTTGTCCACCAAGTTGCAGTGAAAGATATCCATCTCCTTTTAAACTTCTGTTCTGGGGTCTGGGGAGATAGCTTAGCTAGTAAAGTGCTGGCAAGCATGAGGACCTCAGTTCAGACCTTAGATTCCCACATTAGAAGCCTGGTCTGTGGGTCGGCGACATGGCTCAGCAAGTAAAGGTGCCTAGCCTGACAACTTGAATTCCATGCCCAGGACCCACATGATGTGAAGACAGAACTGACTCCTACAGGTAGTTCTCTGACCTCCACAAGTGTACTTCACCATGCACACACCTGCACACACACAGGTACACACATGCATACACATCATAAATAACAATAAATAGATAAATGAAAAAAATAATTAATTGAAAAGGCCCAGTTGGGTGGCATACACTTATAATCCCAACTCAGGGGAGGCAGAGACAGGAGGATCCCTGAGGCTCAATAGCCAGACAGGCTAGCCTAATTAACAAGCTCCAGCCAGTGAGAAACCCTGTCCAAAAGAAACAAGGTAGAACCAGGTGTGATGGCACATGCCGTTAATCCCAGCTCTCAGGAGGCAAAGGCAGGTGGATTTCCGTGAGATCGAGAGCAGCCTGGTCTACATAGTGAGTTCCAGCCAGCTAAGGCTACAAACATGTATCCACACTCACATACATACAGACATACATACATACAAATCAAACAAACCCTGGCTGTGCCACCTCTGGGATTAGTGACAATGGGCAAGTGACTTCCCTCTGCACTTGTATTTCCTGTCAGTGGAGACAATTATCTTCCAAATATCCTTTGAGATTCCCTGAACTAATCCACATAAGGTACTTAAGACACGGTGTGACCCAGAGGAAGCACCAAGCATGAGCTGTTACTTATCAGAAGATTACAAATGTTAAAATACTAGTTCCAGCCTCTCTTGTGACCGAAAAGCAGCTCTCCCAAACAGGGCTGCTGTGAGGTCAGAGGACGCACGCTAGGACAGTGTGACCCAGAGCCCTCACTGGGTGACAGTGTGGGCTCTCTCTGTGGGCTGTCTTTCACCAGCACGGCTTCCTCCTGTTCATCTGAAGTTTTCTTTAGGATTAGAGGCCTTCTCTGTGGGTGCTGAGCTAAGTGCTCGTCAAGTTTATGAGCTTTCAAAGCCACTTTTAGGAACAATCGGCCCCCGTTTTTATAAGGGCTGAGATAAGAGAAGGATTTATGAGATTAGAGGGTTGTCATCGTCCCCTGCTTCAAAATCTCTTGGTCTCTCTCTCTCTCTCTCTCTCTCTCTCTCTCTCTCTCTCTCTCTCTCTCTCTCTCTCTCTCTTGGCTTCCTCCTCTTTTACCAAGCCATGGCACAGGCCAGGAACAGCAGCCCTAGTCCCCATAAACACACTCTTCAAATAAAAGAGACATTTAGGGGGAACTCAGCTGAGACTCTGGTTAGTGACGATTGCTCTAAAACACCATGTCTGGGTGATTTGCTGTAAAATCTCCCGGCCGTTGGCCAAAGATCACTTGTGCTGACAGTCTCTCTGATGGCTCATAATTTTCAACTTTTGACCCCTTAAAACAGAGGTGTGGGTTCTCCATATACTTTGGGAATGTATTTGGAAGCAACTTTGTGTATGTGTGTGTGTGTGTGTGCGTGTGTGTGTGTGTGTGTCTGTGCAGGTGCTCATACACATGTGTGTACCTGTGTGTAGGGGTCAACCTCAGGTGGCATTCCTCTGGAGCTGCCAACCTTGTGTTTGAGACAGGGTCTCCTTCTGGCCTGCAACTTGACAAATAGACTGGGCTGGCTGGCCGGACATTTCCAGGGGCCTCTTGTCTCCACGTCCCCAGTGTAAGAATACAGGTCACACCACTGTGCCTGGCTTTTTACATGGGTTCTGGGAGCTCGACTTGAATCCTTTTGCTTGTGTGCAAGCACTTTATTAAGAAAATTACCAACCCCCCCCCCCCAAGCCCTGGAAGCATTTTTTAAAGAAGTCACTTGTCCTAAGGAGTGTTTGGGGTCAGTTGAACCTGAAGGAGCCCATGTGGATGTGTCGGCAGTGCCAGTCCCCACTCTGCCTTCAAGTCATGAGCCGAGCAGCCCACCTGCAGCCCAGGGAACACTGACTGGTGGGAGGTTCGTAATGTTACCCTAGTGACATGTCCAGACGCACCTGCTCCAAACCTCCGCCTGCAGCAAAAGAGCTGAAGGTTCTCCAGTCAAGTCTGCCACACCCATACCTTTGCCAGGTTCCTGCTACCCAAAGGGTGCCCCTACATCCCTTTGTTTGGCCTTTGTCTCTCAGCCTGCTATAGCTAGCACCTTCAGGAGACAGCAACATCTAAGACTGTCCTCTGAGAGCAATGCTTCCTGCCTCCTGCCGCCCAAATGTGAATAGCAAGCTTGAGGCAGGCCTGTTGGCTTGAGTGTCTTCCTGGAGCTGGGAGCCCATGGAGTGCTGAATCTCCAGGTCCAGGAGAGGAAACCACAGTATCAAATCTCTAGCCTCAGACCTAATGGGCCACCCAGGCTGGCTCCTCTCTCAGTAGGAATTTCAGCAGTTTCTGCCATCAGGGAGGCTATAGATCTTACCCATGAGCACTCCCAGCTCTTTAGGGTTCACAAGAAGAGACTACACAGACTCCTTTTCCAGATGGCTAACTGAGGCACAAAAAGAAGTTGAATACCTGGCCTGAAGTCAGTGGTGAGCTAGAGTTCAGAACCAGATGATGGCCCATCACGGTGATATGGGCTCCTCCAAACAAGTCCTGACATACAGTAGGTGCTCAATAAAGATGGTGCTTGGTGGTTTTCATTTGTCTTTGAGACAGGATCTTATATCTTCTAGGCTGGCTTTGAACTCACAGTGTAGTCAAGGGTGACCCCCTGAACTTCTGATCCTTCTGTCTTCACTTCCCAAGTGCTGGGACTGTAGTTATATACCGCCACACCCAGTTTCTGTGGTTCTGGAAGTCAAACCTATGGCCTCATGTGTACCAGGCAAACACTCTACCAACAGAGCTCCAGCCCTAGCCCCTTGGTTGTCTTTTAATGATAGAGAAGTGGATTTCCTTCAGCAGGGGAAGGGCTGAAGACCTGGGGAAGAGGGAGAAATGCAGAGGAGATGAGGAAAGGCTGAGATAGGGACAGGCCACCCAGGCCAGAGCAGGGTGCAAGGAGATGGCTGGGAAGAGGGGCCTGAGGACACCAGGTCCAGGGCCCCTGGAAAAGGGCTGTCTCTGCCATCCCCACATGTGGAAGATGAAATCCCAGGCTCCATCTCGGAGATCTTAAAGCCCTTGGTGACCTAATCCTGATCACGTCTTCTGCTTCATCATCTGTCCTCACATCCCATATCCCGACCACGATGCCCTGCCTTCACCCTGCAGGCTTTTGCACACGTTGTTTTGTCTCTGAAATGTCCCTCCTCTCTTCTGGCCTTGGCCTCTTCATCCTTAACACTTGTCCAGACGACCCCACTGCTGGACAGTCTGCCATGATATCCCTCGATGGTCACATTCACTGTCTCCTGCCAAAGAGTGAACCTCGAGCTCAAGGACTGTGACTTATTCAGCTCTTTGCCTGGTTCCTAACAGAGCTGGGCAAAAGACAGCCACAAAGTCATTGAAAGTCTGTTCTCAAGGCAGACCCAAGTCTCCAAAAGCCCGGTAAGATGAGAGGGACAAGTCCTACTTCTCTGGGACTTAGGCAAGACAGACATGCTGCTGGGAAGGTCAAGTCTGGGGTGTTGCCCCCAGACTCCTCCAGTACCACCCAGAAACGGCTGGATGGAGAACAAACCCAATGTGTTCCGTCCGCTGTCACTCGGGACTTAATTCTGGAGAGCTCTCAGGGAGCCCGTCTCAGCAGTGGGAGGATGCCGGGCTGTCATTCCAGTTCTGCTCTTGCAGCCTATGACCACATTGGCGTTTTCAGCAGCTTTTGGCTTGTGGTCAACTCAAACCCCCAGATCTTTTTCCCCGGGATGGCTGCCAAGCCACATCTTGTACATTTGATTTATGGCTTAGGTTTGCTGAGGCTTGCGCCTGCTCCCCCAAAGCCGACAGGAGTAGGGTGATGGTTTCTGTGCCCCTCGGAGGAAGTCTCCTATGTGGAAAAGTCAGTTCCCTCTTTCCCTGTTTGTGTTTCCTAATCCCTGCTCTCTGAGGTACTTAATGCTGAGTCCTTTCCAGTAGGATTTTTATTAGTATTCAAGTCACGGTTATCACGACCCAAGCAGACCAACCTTAGGGTGGTGGGTGATGGGGAGGGGGAAGTGGGAGAATCAGTGGTTCTAGAAAGCCCCTGGGGAAACAGACAGACAGACAGAGATAGTTGGCTGGGTTTATGAGGCTAAGGTCACTGTCTGTGATGTTCATGTGTCTATGGATGGTGCTGAGTGACTGAGCCTTGGTTTCTCAGCTATAGAATATAAGTGAGAAGTTCCTAATAATATCATCATTAGACAAAGGTGCCTAGCCAGGAAGGACATAGTCTTTCTTTCTGCCTAGGGCTGTAGATTGCTGAGAGCTGATAGCAAATCGGTACCCAGCACTCAGTACCCTCCAGCTCACAGCCCTGACATGGATAAGCACCTACAAATCCCCAGCTCGGCCAGGTCCCCTACCATGTTGCCACTTTTTATTTATTTTTATTTATTTATATATTTATAGTTTGGGGGGGTTGGATTTTTTTTCTCTTTGAGATGGGGGCTCTATGTAGCCTATGCTGGCCTCAACCCATGTTCTTTTGGCCTCAGCCTCCCAAATGCTGAGATTACAGATAAGAAGCACCACACCTTATTCAGGTATCATCTTTTACTTATTTTTCAGACAGTGTTTCATGTACCCTAGGCTAGCCTTGAATTCACTGTGTAGCAGAGGATGTCCTTGAACTTCTGATCCTTCTGAGGTCTTCCTGAGTTCTGGGATTATATGCATGAACTCATTTACTCACAATGTATGCAGTGCTGGGGCTCAAACCCCGGGTTTCATGTAGGCCAGGCAAGCACTCTACCAACTGAGCCATATCCCTCATGCAGGGATGGCGGGACGTGGAGTGTGTAGAGCACAAGGCCTGGTGCATGCTAAGCAAGTGCTCTGTGACTAAGCCACTCTCAAGCCCAAGGTGTCACAGTCCCTCAAGGGCGTGCCCTGGCATCCCCTCCCAGCTCTTATCTGCCTCTGCCATGACCCATCCCAGCTGGGCCTCTCTCCCTATCTATGTGAGATCAGGGACAGCAGCTCCTCATTACCACTCTTCATGTTGTCTATAAATGCAGGGTCTAGAACATTCTACTGGTAACAGGAGAGGGAGTCACACATGCAGACAAAGAAGGACGTTTATTCCTCTCCATCACAAACAAGGCACTGTCCTTTGCTGGGCCTCAGTTTCTCTTGCTGTAAAGTGAGATGCTGAGGAGGGGGACTCCCTTTTTTCTCAGTGTCTCTGGCTCTGAAAGGTCGCTAGGGAAGGGACGGCCCCTCGTGATCAGCCGCTCTGCTTGTTGGGTTGAAGAAACCACCTGCCAGGGATCTCGCTCACTCTGTCACTGTCTCCACTGGCCTGGAAAAACCCACCCCACACAGGCCAGGGCCTGTAAGCTGACAGGGAAAAGTTCATGGGGCTCATTCTCCCTGGCTTGGTGACAGGGCCTGAAGGGTGCGTGGCAGCTGCCTCCCCGGGGGTCTGGGGCTTTGTTGCCTTAACTGGGCTCACCAGGCAGGTAAAAAATTCCAGACATGTTCTCTGCTGACAGCTAATTGTGTCCTTTATTAATGAGCCTGGCTTTCTAGGGGCGGAGGGAGGAGGGAGGAGGGAGGGCAGCCCCATCCCAAGGCTCCCTCAGGTGGGGCCAGGACCGAGTGTCTGGAACCCACAGCAGGAGAAATACTGCAGGAGGTGACCCAGGGAAAGCCCCAAACTGGAGAGGGCAGGGTGCCTCCCTAGGCCCCCTAACCCCAGTGGGGGTGACTACACCAACCAGTGATGCAGGGACGGTGGAATCTGGTGACTCAGATCAGGATCCCAATGTGGCCACCGAGGTATAATGAACCACACAGAGGGTATTTGCAACTCCACCACCCGCCCCTGGCACCAGGACTGGGACCAGCAGGCCCCATCTCCGTGACCCACTCCAGCACCTGTCAGTACAGCAGCCAGATGGACCTGGGGGCTGGGCCCGGCCCTTCCAGATGTGTCAAGCTTTCTGGACATATCCAGCGAGTCATGACACCGAGAGGCTCCAGTCTTGAGAGGCTTGTCACATAGAGCCTCAGGCCAGGGTTGGGGAGACACCAGACCTTTCCTCGGAAGAGCGAGGCCTTGACTTAGTGATAGGTGAGGAAGTGGAGGCTTGAACCAGACAGGGACAACAGCGTGTGCGAAGGCTGGAAGGAGCACGTGACAAAGGCCCTGAGGCCAGAGCAGGTTTGGGTACTCCACTTAGTGTACATGAGGTGCTGTAGGAGGTGACTTCATCCCAGAAGGCGGAGGGAGAGACTATGGGTTATTGACCTTTTTTCTCCCAGTAAGTAGCTTTTGAAGGGTACTGAATAGAGCTCCTGAGCTTCCCCCTGTTCTGTGTGTGACACCCACACCCACACACACTGCAGTGTGGAGAGCTGTCTGCAGCCTCTGAAAAGTAGAATAAAGTGAGGACAGGGACAAAAGCCAGAGGCAGCTGCTGCAGTACACAGCTCTCTGCCTCCTCGGCCTCTCATTTCTCCACAGTAACTTGCTGTGTGGCCTTAGGTAAGTTGCTGGGCCTATCTGGGCTGTGGAGTCTATAATCTAAAACAAGGCACTTAGACAAAAGATCCTGAAAGCTCTGTGACTTTGAATCCCCCAGACCTCCCTTCATGCCTCTCAAGCCTCACCTCCTGCCTCCTCAGGCCTTGAACTTCGTGCCAGCAACCCTGCACTATTTGGAGTTAGTTACACACACCACACCACACCATTTCCCACCTCAGAGCCTGTGCACAGTCTCAGCTCTCTGCCTGAAACACCTTTTCCCATGGACAGCTAGCTCCTCAGCCGACCTCCAGCTCTGGGGACACCTTCTCCAGGGCGTCCCCCTTCCTGCCGCTCTGGGCACTTTCCCAGGCCACCCACTCGTGCTGCAGAGACAATGGAAGGAAGTGGCTTGTAGGGTCAGGGCTGACTTCCATTCCTGCTGAGCGCAGACTAGCCGGATGTTGAGCCTCTGTGTCCTCATCTGTGAAATAGACACATTTTGCACTCTGGGGGTCAAGGTGAACGTGCAGTGACATCCTAAACCCCTGCCTGCCCAGTGCTGCCACCTGGTAGCCTGGGATCTGCGTCAGTTACACAGGGAGGCCATGGAACAGACGCAGGGGCATCCTGGTGGCTGGTGTGGCCTAGACCCCTGCATAGTCCCAGCCCGCACCCCACCCCCAGGGATAAACTTGCATCAGCGCAGGAGTTGGGGCTCTTGTCCAACCCTCCTGTCCCGCACCCCCCTTCTCCGTGAGGGCCTGGTCAGCCTGTGTGCCTGAGCCTACAGCTTCCTCAACCACACAACCCTTAGAAATGTCCTTAATTGCTTCACAGTGCGGGAGTCACCCTGCAGGCAGATAATTAAAAAGTTCAGAGCTTGATTAATTGGGAGGAAATTGTAGGGATGGAGCTGCCTGCTGGGCGGGTGGGAGCTCTGGCCCCTTAGCGGGGAACTGGGGTAACTTAAAGGGAGACAGGCTGATTGGTGGCTTTTGGGAGGGCTGGCTGACATGGGTATGGAGCCTGGAAGCACCAGGCTGCCAAACATCTTCAGGCACCTTCAAGATTATGAGGTCCCATGTCTGGCTCCCTCAAAGGCCATGCATTCCATCACTGTGTGCTGTGACAACCAAGTAACAAGGGACTGTGACAGAGCACATGCCCTGTGCAAGGTGGCTCAGCGGCTGCCCTCATGAAGCTCCCAGCTGGGCAGGGCAAGAGGCAGATGCTAACCAAATACCAGCTATTAAGGTGAGATTCGTAGAGAGCCCATCTCTAGGGGGCACTGGCAGGCGCTAGGGGGTCTGGAGGCCTAGCTGACTAGTCCTAAGGTCTTTCAAGGCCTTGGTCACTTCTCAGGCAGCCGGTGGGTGAGAGGTGCCATCCCTCACCAGGCTCAGGGACACAGGAGCAGAACTTGAGCATACTCAAGAACTTGTGAGAGGAACCCCTTCCCAAGTCAGTTGGGAAGTGGGCAACCTCCTCAGAGAAGGATTGAGATGCTATTTGGGCTGCCATTAATATTTAAAGGGTGGAAGTTGACCCTTGTGGGGGGCAGGGTCAGTGTCAAGGCATAAGGAACTGTTCAAGAACGCCCAGGGAGGGAAAAACTCCAGAAACTGCCTCCAGGAGCCCACAGTGTGGCTGGGAGGGTGGTAGGGGCTGAATCCAGCCAGGTGGACTATGGAAGGGAGGCCCAAGAAGGGTCTCAAGCAGAGGAGTTATTGGACAGACGGCTGTGAGGAAGCACCGGGTACCTCCCTGGGCAAAGGGGGACATGTTGATAGAGTTCCTGTTGCCAGCTTCTGACTTCTGTAGTTTGCCAGCCTCTGGCAGTTCCACCAAGCCCAGCCTGGCCAGGGCAGGTCAAGGAGGCTGGGCAGATGGAGTACAGAATGGCTGGCTTCCCCTGGGTGGTCCCTGTGGGAGCTACTGAATCAGGGACAGCCCAGTCTTGATCCCTGGGTAACTCCTGAGAAGGTTGGGGGACCTGGAAAGAGAAGGCATCCAGGGAACACCTGGGGGCAGGCATTCCACAGAAGCACAAGGCTCAGGCCCTCAGCTGTGTTTGGCTTTCGTGGGACCCTTCTTTGCTTCAGTTTCCTCATCTCTAAAATGGAGACACCAACAGCCAGGCCTTGTGGCACAGATCTGTAATGGAGGCTACTTGGGAGGTTGAGGCAGGTTGATCCTAAGTTCAAGTCCTGTCTGGGTCATAAAGGGAAAATAGGAGCCAGGCATGGTGGTACATACGTTTAGTCCTAGCACTCGGGGTAGGGGTCAGGGGCGCAGAGGTAGGTGGATCTCTATGAGATTAAGGCCAGCCTGGCTTACATATCAAGTTCCAGGCCAGCTGGGACTATAGGGAGACCCTGTCTCAAAAAATAAATACAAAAGTAAAAATAGAGCTCGGGACGTTGTTCAGTAGGGCAGCACTTGCCAGTGTGTGTGTATGTGTGAGGCCTTGGACCAAACCCCAGTTCTGTAAAACCATAAAATGAAGGTGTCACCTCCTGGTGTGCAGGCTGGTCATGAGTTGAGTGAGGCTGGAAAGGCCCCTGCCTTGCTCCTGGTGCACCTGGGCCCACAGCACAGGGAGGAAGCGCTCCCCCGGCCTGCCAGCAGCTTCGTTGTGCTTCTGCAATTGTTTCCAAGGACCTGAGTGGGCATCCCGCCTGGCTTGGCCCAGGGGATTGTCTGCCAGGTTAACCTGGCTGGCAGAAGCAGGAAGCTGTGAAAATGCACAGTGCACTTTGCCTGAGGTTAACACCAGCCCCTCCCACTCAGCCACAGGGACTCTGCCAGCCCTGCCCTTCCCTGCCTGGGACACAGCACCAGGCCCTGGCAGTATGGAGATCAGCCTTCCCTCAGTGCAGAGCCCAAGACTGTCCACAGCCAGAGAGTCATAGAAATGGTCCTTTAAGCACCTGCCTTGACGGGCACAGCCAAAGCAGCTGACCGACACAGTAGCCCCAGCCCCCCTGCTCTGGTCTCAGGGCTTCCTGAAGATCCCAAGGCAATCAGAAGAGCCACGGCCTTGCCAACCAGGAGCTTTGTCCCCTTTGCCACCTCAGCCAGGGGGCAGGTAAAGCTGGCTGAAAGAAGGCATGCCAACCTCCCCTGGTGTCTGAGACTGGGCCTTTTGTCTCAGTGTCCCAGTGAGATTTGGCTGCCTACTGGGTAAACTGAGAGCTCCCATCTCCCCAGCCTGGACTCCTGAAGATGGGCTGTCTGCTGCCCTGTCTCCAGGCTTGGGTTACAACAAGCTAGAACCAGTGTGTACAAAGGGGCTTGGCTAGGGAAGGCAGCTGAATCTAAAACACTCCCCATTCCTAAACTAGATGACACAATTGGAAACAAGATACCTGGAGACTTTTTCAAACACAGAGTTATTTCAAATATTGTGCTCAACAACCTTCAGGTGATAAGCATAAGGTGTGTGTGAGCAGGAATGAATGTCATGTTCAGACTTGGGTCCCATGCCCAGGAGCTCGTTGTGTCTATGCAAATATTCTGAAATTTAAACCACTTCCGAGCCCCGGTATTTCAGGTAAGGGCAGTTCCGCCTGTGCGGCCACAGTAAGCAGTGTCTCACACTGACCACAAGCCCGGCACCATTCCCAGTTCTGCTGTGGTAACTCACGTGATCTTCCCAGCAGATAAAAGGTCTGCATTATCATTATCCTCATTGCACTTGTGGGAACCAAAGCACAGAGAGGTTAGGTCACTTGCCTGTGGTCACACAGCAACTCCAGCCCATGGCCCAGATTCAAGCTCATTAGAGGAAGGGAGTGACAGGTAGAACATGGGCACAGGAAACAGAGGGACCTCTTCCAATGACACTTCTACTCAGACCACTCAGCCTTCTGTCTACAGTAACCCCCAAAGAAGAGATGCTGTTTCCAAGCTCCCCACCATACCCGGCATACCAGATGTGACCCAGCAGTTGACTCCAAGTATCTTTGAGACTAATCCAGAATCCCCAAGAGAAGGGGGCAGAGGCAGCAGGCCAGCCCTGAGGATCACTCTGCCAATTAGCAGACCCACCATGCCAGGCCCAGATGGAGCCCTGCCTCCACCGGCTTGGGCCTTACTTGGTCAATTATCACCTACCCCCCGAGCCCAGGGGGCAGGCAGAGAGAAAATCTGTTTCCTGTAATCCTTCTCTTGTCCCTGCCTGGCTGGCTGCCTTCCGGTTGCCTGGCCAAACACTCTGCAGAAGGAAAGACTGCCTGAATGGAGTCCTGGACCAGAGGCCAAGCTCTGCCTCTGCCCTGTTGAGTGACTGTCCTCTGCCCATAGGATCACCTCCAGCCCTGACACTTAACGCCTGGCCTTGTGATGGTCTCTGTGTGACCAGTCGTATTTGGATACAAGGTCTTTTAGGAATCACCAGGGACAGAACTCCAACCCCAGCTCTGCCATTTTCTAGCTATGTGATCCTAAAGTGCTCATGTTACCACTTCAGGCCTCGGTTTCTTTTTGTTTTTTGCATGTGTGTACATGTGTGTGCGTGTGTGTGTGTGCGTATCTCAGCACATATGTGGAAGTCAGAGGACAATCTGCAGAAGTTGATTCTCTCCTTCCATCATGCGGGGTCTCGATGACTGAATGTAGGTCTTCAGTCTTGGTGGCAAGCACTGAACCATCTTGCCAAACCTTGGTTTCCTTTTCAGTAAAATGGGAGTGGTAACAGTACCAACTCTGGTGGGCAGTGACGTGGATAAAGTAGGAGAATGTAGGCTGTTCAGCACTAAGCACTGGCCTGGGCTGGGCCTCGGAAGTCTCCAGAACAGCAGTTACCTGCTGGAGGCTAAGAGTCCTTGAGGGCATATAGAACAGGCCATGAGTTCCAGGCTCCCTCCAGTCCCCAGCTGCACCCAGGAGCAGCTCACCATTCTGTGGGCAGACCGGCCTGCCTTTGTTTCTGAAACAGAATCCATTGCACACCTACTGTATCCTGGATCAGCCCTACCCCAGCCTCGGCTCACATAATAGGACCAAGATCAGTCCCACGTCACCTAGTCTTGCAAGAGCCAGCTGTGCATGTCTCCAACAGCACAGCAGGCCCTTTCGCAGGTCGGTCACCTGGAGTTAGCTCTGGGGGAGCATGCGCAATTCACTATCTCAGACTTGAGTCAGGCTTCTGGATTAGCTGGTTGGTTTAGCGGCCACCGTGGGAAGCAGAGTGGACCTGTACTGGAAAGGAGTCCAGGGAGCGGCCCTGGGAAGAAGGCTGCAGGCTATGCAGTCAGGCTCGCAAAGGACCTTCAAGCAGATGAGAGGTGGCCAGGAAGTCTGGAGAAGTGACTAGTGAGGAGCTGGAGGTGTAGCTCAGTTGGTAGAGTATTGGCCTAGCATACACAAAACCCCAGGTTTGAGCCCCAGCACTGAATAAACCAGATGTGGTGCATGCCTATGATACCAACACTCCGGAGGTGGAAGCAAGAGGATCGGAAGTTCAGGGTCATCTTCAGCTACATTGTGAGTTCGAGGCCAGCCTGGGCTCTGTGAGAAACAAACCAGTGTCCAGTGGGACTTTGAACCTTCGCAGCTGGCCTCAGACTTGGGAGTTTGGGGACTGAGGACTTTCATTTGCAAATCAACCACTCTAGGCCCAGCAGACAGAGGAAACCAAGCGGGAGGTGGAATTGGATCTGTGTATTGAAGTGGTGACCCCCACTACTGATGGCCTCAGGTGACTGATGGGGTCATGAAGGGAAGGGTCTGGCCTGGCACCCCCTTCCCACCTCTCATCTGCTTCCCAAAGCTCCATGAGGATATGTTGCTCCATTCAACCCACAAACCAAGAACACCTCCTGAGTCTCACCTCCCTCAACGAGGCTAGGCAGGCCTGGGACATACAAGTCCCTGGACTACTTTCTAATGTTGTCACAAACACAGGGTCACTGAAGGGCAACAGAGCCTGAGGCGGGCCCAGCACATGATGCTTTGGCACTTTAACAGTACCCTGACCAGCTTTTCTAAGGAGGTGACCTTTAAGTAGGTGAGACAGGGCACCTGGTTAGAGGGTACAACCTGGCAGAGGCCTGAAGGGGAGATCCACTTGTGGGGACTGCAGGCTGGAGCCCTGTGGAGGCTGAGGTGGCAGGAAGGTGGCCAGGAGACCCTCGGGGCTGACCCCCTGGGCCTCACGGATCTATTCTGAATTGAACAATGGGTTACAGCCAAGTTTCTGTCCAACAAATCCCAGCAGCCACTGGGGAGGGCCGGCAAAGGTGGGGCAGGGAGGCCCCTGAGCAGGCCTGGCACATACACCAGGCAGGTCTCCCCAGCCCACTCCAGGCAATGATTGGCGTCTCCGAGGGATAGAGACCTACTCAACCCCACACACTGGTCATGTTCAGCTGCCTACCTCTGCTCTCAGCCCAGACCTCTTTGTCTTCCAGCTCTGGCATATGATGGTCAAGGGTTGGTGGGATGGGTACCTGCCCAGCCAGAGAGCCAAGAGCTTCAGAGTGCCTTGTGGCGGGTCGCTGGCCCAGACCTCTCTTAGGGTCAGGAGAGAAGAAGGAGCTAAGTCCCAAGAACCATGCCTGTCTGCTTGTCTGTAGGCCTCAGTTTCCCCAAATGCCAACAGAAGGCTTGAGCTGTGTCCGTAGCTCATTCAATTCCCTGCTCACCCCCCAGGTCACTAGCAAGACCTTGGGTGTGAAGAGCCCAGCCTGGCACATGGATTTATAAGTAAACTATTAAAACAGGTGCTGAACTCTGCTGGTAGCTCAGGGGACTTTCTGGAAGGGGTGACATCAGTCCACTGATAGAGGGCAGGAAGTGTGGGATGGCCGCTACATGTGAACGAGGACAAGGGGGACACAGGTGAACATCAAAGCAGTGCCCCACTCAGTGTCTGTGGGGCCCCAAAGAACATTAGCTCTCCAGGGTGGCACTTGAAACAGCAGCTGTGCTGGGGCATTGAGCACATGCCTCTTGATTCACCTGCTCAGAGGGGTCCCATCCGGGGGTGTTCGTGTATTCACGGAACTGTGTGAACACCACCACAATCAATCTCAGGACGTTTTCATTGCCTCCAAAGCAAGCCTATTACCCATTAGTAGTCATTTCCCATTCTCCCCTGTCCCCTGCCCTTGGCAGTCATGCATCGACTTCCTGTCTCTTCAGATACATCTCTTCTGGCCCTGCATCCTATAAATGGAATCATACTTTTGTGACTGCCGTCTTTCACAGAGCACATTTTCTTCAAGGTTCCCTGGTGTGAGCCGTATCGGGGCTTCATTCCTTTTTGCAGCAGAATAATATTCCATTGTCTGGCATTGTTTCTCTTTCAACCACAAGGAAAGGCTTGCACTTTAGAGAGATGGCTCTGGAGATTGGGCAGGAGGAGTCCAGATGGCCCAGCTAGGCCAAAGAGTGGGTGGGAAGAGCTTTCTAGATTCCCGCAGGGGTGGGAGGTAGCCAAGAAGAGGCAGGCATGGAATCCTACTGTGGGGGTAGACCTGGTAATTGAGTGGCTGCAGGGGGTTGGCGGGGTAAGGAAGAGCAGGCTGGGAAAGGGGGTTTTCTGGTGACCCTGGATTGTGAAGCTACCTCCCAGGATGATGAGGAACAAATCTGGGGGAGCTCAGGACCTGAGAGTGCCTGATGATAGGGTGACCCGTCTATGATCAGGGTGGCCTGGGACACGGGAAAGCAGCACAACAATCAGGAAGATGGTCCAGATGGAGGGGCTGGCACAGTGAGGAGGTGAGTGCAGTCACCCACCAGGCAGCCGGGGACCGGCCAGCAGATGGCCAGCACTCAGCTGCATCTCTCTGGAGAGGGAGGAGTCCGAGCTTGGGGCCAAACCCTCTCGTATCCTGAAGATGGCTCTAGACTCTCCCACAGCCTCAGCATCCCATGTGCAGAGGACAAAACTTGGAGAGGCCAACTGTGGGCTGGCGCCAGGCTGCAGAGGGCATGGCGTGATGCCCCAGGTTCCCCCAGGCCACTTGGAGACAGTGGCTACCTCCCTGGTTGACAACAGCAAAGGCTGATAGTTGAGAACTCGGAGCTAAAGCCAGGGCTGCAGAGAGAAAAGAGGCCCCAGACAGTGCCAGGAGCAGCAGCACTCACCCGCCTGGTCTCAGACACTGCGGACACAGAGGAAGTCATCCCAGACTAAGACAGTGGGCCCAGCCACAGCCTCTGCAGCCAGACTGCCCCGGGGCTAACCCCAGTTCTGCAGCTAAAGCCGGTCCTGGGTCAGTAACTATCCCTCTTAATGCTTTTATTCTCCTGTCTGGACACAGCAGAGGCAGGGTGACCACCAGCTCAGGGCCAGCTGAGCTTCCAGCAGTCAAGGTGGCCAAATCCTCAGGGCCGGACCAGCACTTTAGTGCGCATTGACGCTTGGGTGCGCTGCCCCGCCCCATCTACCATGGTGTCAAAATAATACCTTAAGGCCCTCCTTGGTGCTGTCGTGGGGCCCACTGGAGTTTGGTCACCTGTGACAAATCCCTGTTTCCCCCTGAGATCCTCTGGGGCCTGGTCAGGCCAGCATCAACCAGGGTGGCTTTTGATTAGCTTGGTCACTTCCTCCTGGAAGTGCCTCCAAGAGGTAGGCCTGAGGAGGGGGCTGTTTTCTAATGTCCCCCTGGGAGTTGTGCTTGGCCTAGCATACTCAGCCTCACGTATGTCGGCAATCAGTAGTGCCAGCCCCTTCCCATCCCCCCACCCATCTCTGCCATGGGACCAGACCACTCCTGCAGCCTCTCCTCTGCCCCATGGCAGATTGTCACCAGTAAAGAAACTGCAGCTC
This sequence comes from Eospalax fontanierii, assembly GCA_035773235.1. NCBI lineage: Eukaryota > Metazoa > Chordata > Mammalia > Rodentia > Spalacidae > Eospalax > Eospalax fontanierii. The sequence goes on from CM069553.1 coordinate 16,172,966, forward strand.
AGAGAGCTCACTTAACTCATCGAAGGTCACCCAGCAGCTTGATTTTGAGCCAGGTTACTATGCATTGCTGCCAGAATTGTTCTAACCATTCTTCACTGAGGAGAACCAGTAATAATACCTCCAAGGGGAGATGCTACTGACCCATTTTACAGATACACGGCACACTCAAGCAGATCTGGGGTTTGCCAAGGAGCCTGCCCACTAAATCCTGTGTGCACCACCCTCCGGACTGTGTGTCCTCTAAAGCCTGAACCCATCCCACCTATACTGGCAGCTTTGTGAAGCGTTTATAGAGCACTTACTGAATACCAGCTTCGAGACCAGGCATAGGACAAGAGGCACTGAAAGGGGTGTGGCTTCAATTCTGGGAACGCCGAGAAAATGACCAGAAAACCTAAATGGGTAATTATGGCAGGAGAATAAAAGCCCCGGGAACTCGGGTCATGTTCCAGAAACACCAAGAAAGGCAGGGTCTCTGGGCCGGAAGCCATAGGGAAGATGAGTTGCCAAGACTGGGACTTGAAAGGTAAGCCTGAAGACAAGACTGGAAAGATTCATTAGGATAGTTTGTGTCAGCTGTTTATCTACAAGGAAACTGATGTTCAGAGATGTGCAGTCACTTACTAAGGGCAGCATAGCACTTAGACATGGAATGAAAGTCCTCCAGGTGAAGGCCCCTGGCCTGTAGGTGAACTTGCAGAATTTCTCACCCCAGGGAGACCTTATCCTCTGAAATCCTACCCACCTTCTCACTTAGGCTGAGAGAGGTAGAACCTAACCCTCAACCTTGTGATTCCCAGCCTGGGCCAGCATGAAGGGATGGGTGGGTTTGAACACACTCTTACACTCACAGCTGTCCAGACGATGCTCTGAGTCATCAAAGACACCCAAACCCCTGGGCGAACCTGGAGTGCCAGCAGCTGCCCGAGTGTAAGCACTGCCCCCCTCAGGCTAAACCTGGCACTGCAGCCCCCCTTTTGTTAAATAAATTAGCCAAACTGTATATAGCAACCACTTTTCACTAGGAACCTACCCTGTGCAAGGATTTGTGTCAGGCATTGTATGTGGGTGTGCAAAATATGTGCACAAATGGGCTCTAAGATAGTAATGTTGGGGACTGGAGAGATGGCTCAGTGGTTAAGAGCCACTAGCCGCTCTTGCGAAAGAGCTGGCTTTGGATCCTAACACCCATATAGCGACTAACAACCATTGGTAACCCCAGTTCCATGGGGGCCCAACGCCCTCTTCTGGCCTCTGAACGCATTGCATGACACGGGTGCACTTATATACGTGCAGGCATAACATTCATATACATAAAATAAAAATAAATTTTTTAAAAGATGATAGTAATTTAACAAATACAGAAGCTTTATCTCAGGGTAGTTAAGCCTCTTGTCACAGGCCAAGCATGTGCCAGGCAGGGACTCAGACTAGAGTCTGCATGATTCCAACAACGTCCTCAACAGGTACCGTGTCACTCCCAACACGGACCGACTTCCCGGGGACTCTTTGTCTATAATAAAATCATCTCAGCTGTGATCTAGTTACCCACTGGTTAGCAGTGCCCAGCTAACCAGGTTAGGAACCCATACTCAACCCAGCCTCCCGCCCAGGTCAGGGTAGAACTAGAGGCTCTGGCCTCTACACCTAGCCCTGCCTCCCTGGTGATCGTCCCTGTGTTTTCTCCCAGGTTGTCCATCAGGGACCTTCAAGGCCAACCAGGGGGACGAAGCCTGCACCCACTGTCCCATCAACAGCCGCACCACCTCCGAGGGCGCCACCAACTGTGTGTGCCGCAACGGCTACTACAGGGCGGACCTGGACCCCCTGGACATGCCCTGCACAAGTGCGTCCTGCCCCACCCTGCCCCAGCCCTCTCACAGGAAGGCGGGAACAAGGGAAGCGATTGCCAGGAGCAGCCCGGGGCCTGGAGGGAGGGGACAGAAAATCAGTCCAGGGTTGGCATCCGGCCTCTACCCCCTTCTGCTCAGTCACAGGGAGGATTCACAGAAGGACGGGGCAGCGAAGCTTGGCAGAGGAGCCAGCACAGGTGACGTCCGCAGCAAAAGATGCTCAGGGTCCGATCTGCAGCTGTGGCCTGAACCCCGGGTCAGAGGCCAAGGTTCTCTAGGAAAGAGCAGTGTGCTGTGCCCTGCATCGGTCAGAAGTGACACTCCCAGAACTGACCCTGGTGGCTTAAACCACACAGAGCTGTTTTCTCAGGTTAAGGAGACTAGGAGCTTAGTCTTGGGATAGAATGGTGAATTCTGATGGCCTCTAGAGCATCCGACTCCCGTCCTGAAGTTCACTTCACACTCCAGTGTCACACACATTCTAGGTCCAAAGAGGAGGCAAGTTCCAAGGCCATGTTCTGGCTGTGGGTCAAGACACAACTCTAGGGAGCTGAAGAGATGACTCAGTGGTGAGATGACTCAGTGGTAATATGAGGATCTGAGTTTGAATCCCCAGTACCCATGTACAAAGCTAGACGTGGCTCTGTGTGCCCGTAACCCCCGCGCTGGGGTGGAGACAGGCCGATCCCAGGAGCCCAACCAAAATGGAGAGACCCTGCTTCTAGCCGATAGTTGGAGAAAGAAGACAGCAGATGTCCTACTCCATCCTCACACACACCTGCACACTCACCTGAATGCAAACACACGTACAGCACACACACACCATATACACACAAACAACGTGCATACATACACACGCCATACATATACACACATATCACACACCATAGATACACACACCCATTCCATATTCACACACCACACACTACATACACACCATACATAAACACATACACATACATACCACACACATACACCCATTGCATACTCACACACCATACACTCACATACCACACACACATTCCGTATACACACAAATACATACCATACAAGCATTCCACACCCCATACACACACTCCATACACATACACTATATGCACACACTGAATACACACATACATATATACATGCATAGTCATCATATATGCACATACCACATATACACACATGACATTACAAACATACACACAAACACATACCTCACACATTCCATATATGTACACCATACTGGCAAAACTACACATAACACACATACCATCACACACACATCCATACCATATATACCACACACATACACACACACTATATACATACAACATATATAAGCACACCATAAAATTTAGGTTGTATTATAAGGGAGAGAGTAGCAGGATGGCTCAGTGGGTAGCGTGCCCACGTAAGCCTGCCCACCTGAGTTTCATCAGCGAACCCATATAAAGGTGGAAGAAGAGAACCAGCTCCACAAAGTTGTTCTGGGGCCTCAACATATGCACCAGAGCATGTACGTGTGCTTGTGCGCACGCACACACACACAAGCACGTGCACAGAGAGAGGGAGGAAGGGAGAGAAGAAGAAAACATAGTGTCAGGTTTTGTCCGCAGGAGCCCAGGGGAAAGTAGTTTTGATGCACAACAGCATAACACATTCTAGAAGCTTCTTTGGGGTAGGTGGACTGGAGGAAGGACTTGAAGGGAGTCCTTTGGAGGCCCGGGCTGGGGAGCCAGTGGGCAGGGAGTAGAGACAGCGCCCACAGCCTCCTCTGAGCTTCCTGTCCCCTCCCCAGCCATCCCCTCCGCGCCTCAGGCCGTGATCTCCAGCGTCAATGAGACATCACTCATGCTGGAGTGGACCCCACCCCGAGACTCAGGGGGCCGAGAGGACCTCGTCTACAACATCATCTGTAAGAGCTGCGGCTCGGGCCGGGGCGCCTGCACCCGCTGCGGGGACAATGTGCAGTACGCGCCACGCCAGCTGGGCCTGACTGAGCCACGCATCTACATCAGCGACCTGCTGGCCCACACGCAGTACACCTTCGAGATCCAGGCTGTGAACGGAGTCACCGACCAGAGCCCCTTCTCCCCGCAGTTCGCCTCGGTGAACATCACTACCAACCAAGCAGGTGAGTCTCGTGGGTACAAGGAGAGGGGACTGTCACTCTGTGCCAGGCAGTGCTCTGCCAGCCCTCGAGAGAGAGCCCTCACATCTGTGGAGCAAGTTCTCCTCTAAGGCTATTTCATGAGCGAATGTGATGGTCTCCATCTGGCGTCCCAGCACTGGGGAGACAAAGCAAGAGGATCACGATTTTGAGGACAGCCTGGTCTACATAGCAAGATCCTGTCTTAAACTTTTTTAAAAGTCAAGACCTAAGATTGGAGATGTAGCTTAGTTGGTACATGGCTTGCCTAGCATTAACAGAGCGCTGGGTTCAAACCTCAGCACTGCATGAAACTGGGTATGGTGGTGCAAACCTGTAATTCCGGCACTAGGGAGGTAGAGGAAAGATGGTCATCCTTGACTAAAAAGGCCAGCCTGGGCTACATGAGACCCTGGTCTCAAAAACAAAGTACATTAAGCCAAGGGCTGGGGCTGTAGCTCAGTGTAGAAAACTTGCCATACATAAGACCTAGACTCCTGACACTTGGGGGAGGGGGGTCTGTGGTTCAGTATCCTGCTCCCACGGAGAGAACAGGACCCTCCACACTGGGCACACTTGCCACTCAAGGTGTAAGTGTAGCTTCTCAGTAAAAGGCCCTGCAGCTTAAAGAACATGGAAGTGTCTCCCTCTCCCAGAAGAGGTGAGGGGTTCGGAGACAGGCAGCTCCGGTCCACGGGGCTGTCAGGGGCCCACGTCCACTGGCCCCAGCTAAGTCACGACAGGAAGAGAGGAGCCCCCGGCACGGGGATGTCTGGTCCAGGTGGGCAGGTGTGGCACCATCCTGTATGCGTGGACTTGGTCACTTGATCTCACGAGTTAGGGAGCTTGCAGCTTGGGGGTGCCCTGGCTCGGCACAGTCCCGCAGTTTCTACCCTCGCTCCCTCCAATCTAGCCCCAGGATGAGTTAGATTATAGAAGTATCTGTCTTCTCCCAGAGGTCATGTCCTGGGGGAGGTGGGTGGCAGCAACCCATAGTCTGTAGAACCAGGAAATCAGTGAATTCCAAGGAAGTAGAAAAAAGAAGACACCCAGGGCAGGGAAGAGAAGGCAGCCGGCTTCGCCTGATGATGGGGGCCGGGGGGCTTCCCTAGTGGCCTCACTGCATCCCTAGGCCCCTGTCCCCATTTCAGATGACGGTCGGAGAAGTCAGCTCACCATCCAGGTAGAGTGACCGGGGCTAAGTTCTCCAGTGCTGGAGCATGCTGGTGGGCCTGGTGATGGCCTGTGTCTGTGTCAGAACATTGGGGCAAGGAGGTCATCACATTTGGATAACTGTTTAAAACAGCCACCTGTGGCTTCTTATTTACATGCACCTTTATATGTCCAGTCCTGGGTGACGAAGGAGACTTGTATTTGTTGTGTTTATGTCCGACTTCATATTCCTTGGATGTGGCTGTGACTGAAAGTGTGAGGGGAATGTATCAGTGAGTTACTATAGTGACAATGCTGTGTAACAAACATACCCCAAATCCAGTCATTTAGAAGTCTAAACTACTGTGCCGTGTGCTTGAAGTTCTTATGGGGCCACAGAACATGACCACTATCCACAGATTGAGGTCTAGGTGATCTACATCAAGGAAGAACATCTTAAAGAACGAACCCTCAAAAGCCACAGCTGTTGGCCAAAATACCTGACAGCCCACAGGGGCTTGGTGGCAAGTCACTCCATCTTGAGGAAGCTCAACCAGAAGCCCTGGCTTTGGCAAGTGGGGGCAGGCAGCAATCCTTTTCAGTATGGAGATGGCAGAGAGGAAGCTCTCAGGGCCTGTCCTGGGCTGTGGGGGGCTTCTGAGACCAGGGTGTGGGAGCCCTCAAGTGTGGAGGACAGAGGGACCGAGGAGATGACTCAGTGCATAAAGCATTAGATGTACAAAGCAGGAGGACCTGAGTTCAATCCCCAGCACCCACATCAAAACCTGACAGAAGCATGTATTCCCACGGCTGGGGCAGAGACAGGTGGATCCCCGGGGCTTGCTGGTCAGGTGGCCTAACCTATTTGGCAAGCTCCAGGCCAACAAAAGACCCTGCCTCAGGTCAATAGTATCTGATGAATGACACCCAAGGTTAACTTCTGACCTATACACATGCACACACACACACACACACACACACACATACACATACACACACATGCACACACAAAGGAAGACTGAAGGAAAGAGCACTGGGTTAGGAGCAGAGGACCCAATTTCCCATCCTCACTCTGACATCTGCTTGCTGTGTGGCTTTACTGTAGCAGTCAGCTACTATTGCAATAATGCCATGTAACAAAACTACCCCATAGCTCAGTAGTTTACAAGATTAAAAAAAAAAAAAGTTTCTCACTCACTGTGCTGGTCAAACATTTAGGTCGGCTCCATCCAGCCTTTTTCGTGAGCAGCAGTGACCCCAGGCTCATCTCCCTCTAGATGAAGAGTAAGAGGATGACAGGAACCCCGTCGTACCAGCAGCCACCCGAAGCAAGTCCATGGCCAAAGCCAGCAGCAGTGGAGTGGGAGGCGGGAGGTAGTGGGCCCTCCAGCTTGGTGGCAGAGAACCCAAGACTGAGCCTGTCTGCCTAACCCATTAAGTCATTTCCTCCTTTGGGCCTCAGTTTCCTCACCAAACTGTGCACCAGGACCAGGTGGCAGCTTTTTCAGAACACGTTTCTGGTTTGTACCCAGGGAGTGTGGGAGTGGGGCCCGAGATCTCTTTCTACCATCTCTTTCTTGTATTTCTGTCAGACAAATTGGAGGAATTTCAAGTGAGTCCAAGTCCCTTTGAGTCCTCTGAGCCCGAGGCCTCAGTCAGTGCCCCGTTCCCCTTGAAAAGCCCTCACCTCACAGCCCAAGCAGGAGCTGAGAAGCCACCCCACCCCCACTCCCATCAGCCCTCACCAGGACAGGAGGCTCAGGCACAGGGGCCTGGGACATTCATGTGAAGCCCCTCTACTAAGAGGGTCCAGCTGCCACGTAAACCTTGCCTCTTCGCCTAGCCTGAAGCAAACAGGCTGATCCATGAGGACTGGACAAAAACACACATAGATACAGAGCCTGTATTACAGCTGCCAGGAATGAGCCCGATGGAGGGAGGGGGAGCTACCAGCTTCTGGGGTGAGAGCAGGGTGTGTCCTGGAAGAGTCAGCATTAGAGCTGGGCTCTGATGGCCCAAGAGATAGCATCAGGCAGAGGAAGGCATCCCCAAGTGAGAGAGATTAAATGGGCAGCAGACAGAGGAGTCCCCGTCACAGGCCTTTGCACATGTGGCTCTGGCCTTCCTTCAGACAAGAGTTCACTCCCTGACAGCCCTAGCTCGGAGGCTCCTCTCCAGCCCAGCCCCTGGGCTTTGAATTCCCACAGTTTAGTTTTGTCTTCCATCGCTGCGCCTTTCTGTCTGCCCGCTATCACCGCCCCGTGCTACACAGAGGTCTGCTTTTCCTCATCAGGGCTGTCCCAGCACCCAGGAGGGGACACCCCGCAAGGAGCAGGCTTCAGTGAGCGTTTACAGAAGGTTTGGGGAAGTGTTTGGGAAGGTGGGGTTTGGCGAAGCCGCAGAGGCAGGAAAACAAGGTGGGGGCCTCGGTTCCAGACCAGTGCATTCAGTAGTGGGTTTTGGACAGACCCTAAAATTCAATTTATAAATATCTAGCTCACTGCCTTAAAAGGAAAAAGCCTTTCATTTGGGCAAGCAGCGGGCCGTGCTCACAGTCCCCTGGCACTTGCTGGGGCCAGAGCTGTCTTCTGACTTCATAAAGCTGTCACGCGCCTCCACCCACGCTGCCTTTGCAGACCGCCTTCCACCCAGTCACAAGTGGCACTCAGGGCCGGGGAGGGAGGCCGAGCCTGACTTGAAGGACTCACATTGGAAGGACAGATGTCAAGCTACAAGTCCAGGCCCACCAGCTGGGTGCCACAGACCTCAGGAGCCATCTCAGCCAAAGCGCCATCCACCCCTGGACAGAGGGACAGCTCCTTGAAGGGGTGACATTTAGGTGGGCATGCGAATGACAAGCCAGACGTCTGTGCAGCCCTGGGGACAGAGGGGACGGCATCTCGGTTACATGGCGCCAGGCATCGGGGCCGTCCAGCACTCCTGGCCGCCTTCCAGGACCGTACCCGACACACTGAGCCCTTCAGTATCCCCCAACACTGGCTGCTCACACCTGCCAGACTCCAGAAGTCATAAGAGTGGTCTGGGCACAGGAGTCAGGCAGGTGAACCTGGATTTGATTTTTGTTTCGGGGGCGTTTTTTGTTTTTTTTTTTTTTTTTTTGAGTCAGGGTCTCACATAGGCCAGGCTAGCCTCCAACTCAATATGTAGCCTTGAACTTCTGATTTTCCCATTCTACCTCACAAGTGCTGGGATGGCATGTGTGCCCCACCGTGCCCACCTCAACCCTGCTTTTGCTCTGAGTCCAGCTGCCCCCAGCTCTTGTGGCCTCGGGGTGAATCAGTAAGTTCACATCTGCTCCCTCCCTAGGGTCCTTCTTATTTACAAGGCTGCAGTGAGGAATTCAGGGAACACACCCCATGCCACCCAGGTTGCCCAGTACAGGCAGGCACTCCAAACCCAGAGGTCATGTGTATGCACAGTGATCATGACCACCTACTCAGTTCATGCAGGCACTGGACCAGGCCCCTTAGTTGTAAATCTCACAGAGCCGCAAGGTCTTTTGGCATCTTGACTTAAAAATGAAACTGGGCACTGAGGTACGGGACTTTCCTTCAGCCACCATGACACGGAGTGGCAGAGTCGAAATATTGACATCACTGTACACTGAGGACAAGGGATGGTGGGACACCTGCAGAGTCAGAGTAGACAGAGCACATGACCAGAGAGGCCACTGCAACTTAGTCATGAGAACTGAAGGAGAGACTCTCCAGTCAGGTGTTTTCCCGTCCTGTTGGTCACATGGGAGGATGGTCAGCTGTGACAGGTCTGACAGGATTGGCACTTTCTGAGCTGAGATTCCCTTCTCTGGCCTCAGTGTACCCCTCTGCAAAATGGGCCTTTTCAGGGGATGCTGGAGGAGATCGATAGTATGCACAGAGCTGCAGTTGCCATTGTGGCTTACAGATGGTCATTGGATAGAGCTTCCTGTGACTGCCACACCAGAGCACCCCAGGCTTAGCAACTTCCGAGAGCACACAGTAGGTCCTCATGGTTCTGTGGATTCCAAGACTAGTCCAGACCTCAGCAGCCAAGCCAGCTGGGACACACTTGCTGCTGGTGCTGTGAAATCATCCCAGTTTTTAATCTTTATTTTTGCAGTGCTCAGAGTAGAAACCTGGGCCTCGTGCATGCTCGGCAAGGGCTCTGTCCGTCAGCTACACCCAGTTTTATTTTGAGACATGATCTCACTAAGGTGCTGGCCCTGAACCCACTCTGTAGCCCAGGTAGGACTTGAACTTGAGCTCCACCTGCCTCAGCTTCTTGAGTAGCTGTGATTACAGACCCCTAAACCATCAGGCCTGGCTTCTGGCCCTTACATACTGAATTTATGTGCAGAATCCAGTTCCAGTTCTAACTGGGAAGGCTCAGTGTCCTTCAGCCAAGCCCACCCTGAGCTGCTGAGATCCCCCTCAGGTCCCCACACAGAGACTCTGATATCTCTGAATAGCCATGGGGTACCAAGTTTTTCAGGCCATGAAACTCTTGGGTACCCCACTGGGAAAATCCAGCTACCTTTTGTTTGTTTGTTTTATTTTGTTCTGTTTTGATTGTGTTTTTTGAGAATAGGCTCTCCCTGTAGCCCCAGCTGGCCTGGAACTCACTATATAGAAGAGGCTGGCTTTTCCTCCCAAGTGCTGGGATTAAAGGCCTGTACCACCAGACCCAACAAGTCGCACTAGTTTTAAGAACTCATGGTTAAGTGAGTTCCTCTCGGGTAGCTCAGGAACATCTCCCATAAATTCTCCACATGAGGCAGGAGGACCCCAGGATGAAGCTGTGGATATCTTTGGGGCCACAGAAGGTGACCAGGGTCACAGTGAAACTCAAAGCATCCCAGGGGCCTCAGCTCATCTAATGATCCCTACCCCCCGCTACATAGAGGGAAACTGAGATCCCACCTGAAGAGATTCCTAAGCAGCTGCCAGCATCCTGCAGTTCATGCTTAACAGAGCAGGTGCCCAGCACCCTGCCCAAGTCTGTGTCCACAACACTGTGCCACGTGGCTCCCTCATGGAGACTTTGAATTCTCCAAAGCCCTTCCTGTCCCCAGCGCTCCTCTGATCCTCCCGCCCTGCTGGGGCTGGGCGTACAATGGCTTCGCTCTGGAACTGGCATGAACGTGTCTTCTCTCCCTGGGAGTCTGAGAGGATCAGAGAATCCCCAGCTGGGGCCTGAGGAAAGAGGAGAGAGAGGGAAAGAGACAGAGAGCAAGCCCCGTGCCTGCATCCTATGCTCTGATCTTCCGGAGCTCACGAGGCGCTGATGACCGAAAGAGCCATTGAAGATGGGTTTGCTGGGAGTCACAGGCAGAACACAGAGGTCATTACCAAATGATAAGATTAACAGCAGAAAACAAGGGACATGAAGAAGCCAAGAGTCTCCCGGCAGCTATTGAAGGCCCTGGTTCTGGTGGGGTGTGAGCGTGCTTACCGTCCATCTGCTCTGGGCACAGACAGCTCTCTGGGTGTTGTTGGGGTTCTGTTGCATCTTTGGGGTGACTGCTGTCAACTGGTCTTCAGTTGTCCTGGCTTCTGGGTGTCTCAGCCTCCTGACCGACACAGGGAGACATCAGGCAGATACACACAGGTGGCTGGCTCTCCAAGCCTCTGCTTGCATCGTGTCTTGCCTGTATCTTATGGCCAAGCCCAGAGCCAGAGAAAGGGGACCACACGAGTGGCAGGGCAAAGGGTGGAGTGTTAGAGGGGCAGTCAGTACAGCCAGTCTACCATGGAGGCTTAAACAGAATGGACATATTCCTTCTGATCTGTAAAGAATGTTGGAAAATAGGGACTGTGGCAGCAGTGGACTCGTCAGGGGCCCAGATTCCTTGATACACAGTTTTTTGTCTTTATGGCTCAAAACATGAGCAGTAGCTCCAGCCATCACGCTCACATCCCAGATAGGATAGAGGGTGAGTGAGGAGACTTCCTGTCAGGTGACTACCTACAAGTCCTATATATTTTTTCATCTGGTATCTACTAGCAAGCTCACGTGGCCACCCTGGCTGGCAGAGAGGCTGGGAAAATTAAGTCTTTAATTTGAGCACAGTGTGTCTAGCTAAGAACTAGGATTCTGTTCATATCAGAGAGGTAGCAAGTCGGTTTTGCCACATTCCATAGTGTAGGAGAAGAACCTAGGCAGAGAGAGGGGTAACCCTGCTGGAAACCTCCCTCTCCCTTGCATCCCTCCACCTCTCCTTCCTTCCTTCTCTCTCTCCTTCCTTCCTCCCTCCCTAACGTTCATCCACAAATACTGCTTAGGCGCCTGTTCTAAGCCACACACTGTTCCAGGCACTGGGGTTAAAGGATTGATTATGAGTGAGGTGATGCATGGCTGGAAAAGAGAGGCAGCCAGGGAATTTCTCTGAGGAGCGGACAGTTGAGGATGGCCTGCAGAAGACAGAGGGGAAGAGGTTTCCAGGCAGAAAAGTGGGGGCCAAGACCCAGGTGGGAAAGACTTCAGTCTGTTTAGGAACAGAAAAGAGCAGATTGGATGGTTCTAGGAAAGCGGAGAGTGAAAGGGCAGCTACCAGGCGGGGCCTCCGTGGCTAGACGTGGGCAGTGCTGAGGGGCAGCCACGGGAGTAAAGGCTGCCAGAGGTTCTGCTGTGGGACCTGGCTCTGTGGCTCAGTCTCAGAGTGCCCAGTATGTGGCCACCTCTCCCATGGCCTCTTAACTAACAGGTGCACCTGGCCTGGGAGGAATCGAGTATGGGCTCTTTCTCCATCCTTGGCCCTCAGAGGCTTCTCTCCCAGCCCCGTCATGCCCTAGGGAGGAAACTGGGCTCACAGAGGGAACTCGGCTGGCCCAGACCTCAGCCAGAAAAAGGATGTACGCTCCCCCAGGCAGGGCTTGCTAGGAGCCAGTAATCCTTCCACCTCCTCCATCCTCCCCCACTTTCCCTTCACCCTGTCCCTCCCAACACCTCCTAAAGCAGAGCAGGGCTGCCGGCCTCCCCTGCCCCCTCAGCCACAGGCCTCTTTGCTCTGCCCCCCCTGGGGCTCCATCCTCTGGCAGGGGTCACAGGGCACCACTGACCCCATCGCCCACCGGCGTGCCCGGCTGGTAATTGAAAATACCAGAACTCCCTGCGGACTGGCTTCCAGGGTAACCTGACCCATGGTAGGCGAGGCGGCGGGAGGGGCCTGGCCACATCCAGCTGTCCCTTTTCTCACTGTTAATCCCTGGATTCCAAGAGAGGGGCCAGGCTCCCTGGCCACCTTGATCATCTTCCCTGCAGATGTCACCCCCTCACCATGCCTGGGTTATGGGGCTTAGGGGCTCAGACCCCAGGGGGTGCTGTCTGAAACCCAAGCTTGCTGCAGAGAAGACCCCCCAAGTCTGGGGGGACCACCACGCCTGCCTATCAGGGAGAGGGAACTGGCCTTTTAGCCACAGCAGGAATGCAGGGCGTCCTTACAGGCTCTCTGCTGGCTCCCCAGATGTCTCTGGTCCTCCTGTATCACTGCAGGACCTGAAGGGCCTGAGTTCAAATCTTGGCTCTGTTGCTTGCTATATCTGGCTCCAGGCTGGTTTCTTCACACTTCCTGATTCCATTTCTTCATGTGTAATGAGTATAATAACACCCAACTCAAGGCTGACATGAGTGTTAACTGAGGTGGCCCAGGGAAAGTGGCCCTGTGGGTGTCAGTGGTCAGGGACTCCTGGATGGACATGATGGGGCACACAGGGTCTCCAGGACCATAAGCTGGGTTGACTGAGGAGCAGGCTGCCACCCACCGCAGTCCCCAGAGAGCCTGGTCTCCATTCCTTTTGCAGAGCTACCTGTCCCATTCATTTGGGACTCAGAGGTAGAGGGGCTGTGGGAGAGTTCAGCCTGGGTGGGTGGGAAGTGACCACTCCAGGGCTCAGCTGCTGTGTGACCTTGAGTAAATCATTCCCCATCCCTGAGCATGCTCTGCCCTAGCAGTGGGTTAGGAGCCCAGGTTCCCTGGCACCCCACACCTGAGACCTGCAGAGTCAGCAGCTGGAGCCGCAGTGTGAGGTCTAGCCAAGACCCACAGTTATGCTGATGCCAGCTGAGCAGCGAGGTTAGCCAGGGACACTTGCGCCACTTGGCCTCGTGGTTGGGAGAACTCGCACGATGCTTTGGGAAGTAGTGCTCAGCTCTCTTTTCAGAGCCTCATGTGCTGACTGGCGAAGGGGGCACTGATGACAGAGACAGAGTGTGCCTGTGAAAGACCTGCTAGGTTGTGAGTCAGGGAGGTGACGAGGCGGAAGGGAGCAGGGCAGGTGACCACACGGGGGACTGGACGACCCTCTGCAGAGCTGAGCATGAAGGGCTGGCTGAGCACAAGCGTGGGGAGCAGTTCCATTAAATGCTCCTCACCCGTCATCACCGTGTGTGTGTGTGTGTGTGTGTGTGTGTGTGTGTGTGTGTAAAATCACCAGTCAGTGTGTGTGTGCTCACTGGCCAGTGTGTTATGTGTGTATGTATATGTGTGTATATACTCACAGGCCTATGTGTATGCGTGTATATGTAAATGTGTGCACATGTGTGTTGTGTCATGTGAGCATATATATGTGTCTGAATATGTATTTTTGTGTGTGTACAAACGTGTATATGTACATGTGTATGTGCATGTATGTGTGGTTGTGTGTGCATGTAATTGTGTGAACATATGTGTGGTGATATAGCATACGTTCATGTGTGTTATATGTTTGTGTATATGTGCATATATGTGAGTATATATGTGTGCGCTTATAGATGTGAATGTATATGCATACGCATGAGTGTGCATATGTGTCTTTATGTATATGCGTGTATGATATATGTGTATGCGAATGTATATGAATGTGTGTAAGTGTATGCATGTGTGTATGTGTGTGCTTGTGTGTGTGATATGTGTGATGTGTGTGCATGCAAATGTGAGTGTATGTGTGTGCACGTATATGTGCAGACAAATGTGTGTGAGCATGTGTATGCGCATATGCACACATGCATGTTCATGCACATCACTCTGCTACTGGCCTAACACAGGAAGGTGCTCCCCACACCCTCCTCACCCACGCATATGCGGTGCTGAGTAGTGCCGTGCCGGGGTTGCCTAAGGGGGTCTGAGAAGCAGAGGCGGGCACAGCGCCGCCCCCTGGGTCAGCGTGGGGCGTACATCCTCCAGGCAGGACCACCAGATTACTGATCCGGAAGGACCTTGACTTTTGTTTTCAGCCTGGCCTCACAGCATTGCACAAAGGTGACTGGAAGGAAGGAGGAGGGAGGGAAGGAAGGCTCTGGGGATTCAGACAGGGTCCGGGAACAGAGAGGACAGCAGCATCTCTGAGGGCCAGCCCAGAGCACAGTTGGAGCAGGCTAGCTCCGGGTTATATCCTCTTCGGGGAGCACTAAGCCTCTCTGGGTCACTGTTACCTCCTCTGCAGAGAGCAGGTACTGAGTCCCCTCCCACATAACAGTTGAAAGGATCAAATGACAGGTCACAGTGCCTGTGCTCAGCACACAGTAGCCCGTGACACCACAGACACTCCCAGCACTGACTGTTGACCCCATGCTGGGCGCTGCGTATTGAGGTTGCTCCAGCTTCTGTCTCAGATCACCGCCCCAGCTAGACTGAGATGTTCCTTGGAAGGAGAGCTCAGCTCATCACATAGCCTCGACCAGAGTCTGACTCGTCCGTGTGGGAGGTGCCACCCTGTCGGGGTATCACTGGAGGACTTCAGGGAGGGGAGCCCAGGCCAGCCCAGCAACACTGGCCTCCAAGTATTGGAGTTCCTGGGCCTCAAATCCAGAAGCCTGACTATAGAACAGAGAAAACGCCCAGGGTTCAGAGAGGTTGATCGTTCACCTATGGCCACACAGCCAGTTAGCAAAGGACACAGCAGACAGTCTGGGGGGACAAGGCAGATTGGGAATTGGGAGAAGAAAGGTTGGCCTCAGTGTTAAGGTATCTCTGTAATATCCAGAATGGGAAATCTGCCCTTTACAGACCTGTTCAGGAGCCAAGAAAGAGGTCTGGACTTCCTCTACCTTGTGAGTCCTCAGTCTCCCAAGGGCTCATGGTCCCTTGGGCTCAGAGAGGTGAGGGAAGAGGCGGAGAAGCACTTGGGAGTCCAGTTCTGGTGCTCCTCTGGGAAGAGCAGACTCTGAGGGGCCACCACACCTCTGTGCAAGCTTGTCCTACTGGAGAAGGCAAAAACCAAGCCTCCTTGGTGTAAAGAATGAAGGGGTCAGAGAAAAGCTTTAGCTGTGGGCTAGGTTGCTCCCAGCCTTCTTTGGACCTCAGTTTCCACAAGTGCAAAGTGTGGAAATTGGACTAGATGATTTGTCAGAGGCCTTCTAGCATTGAACACAGCCCGCCATCACGGCTCCATCTGGCCTGGTCAGTGAGAACACAGATTGAGGTTGGGAAGAGTTCATCGACTGACTATTTGATGGATTTGCTTCAAGTGGAATTCACGTGGTACACACTTAACCACTTCAACACATGCAGTTAGCGTGCTTATTGTACTCTGTACCCCATCTAGTTCCAAAACACTATCAGCACCCCAGAGAGAAGCCCCAGACCCCGGCACACCCTGTTGTCCTTCCCTCATTTGCTGGCCACCACCAACCTGCTTCCTGCTCCCGCCAACTCTCCCATCCCTAGATTCTCATCCTGTGTAACCTTCAGTGTCTGTCCATCACTTAGCCTGTCTGACCCAGTACAGTGTCTTGTCCACCACTCACAGGCAAAAGGGGCCCAGTGTGTCTCCCTCAGTCTGACATGACCCCTGGCCTCCCTGGGGGGAGGCAGAAGCTGTCTGCAGCAGCCCCATCTACTCTGCTGACTGTGCAACCCCAGCCAAATGCCTTTCCCTCTCTGGTCCCCCAGCTTCCTGTGTAGTCAGGCCCCTCCGAGGTAAGCTGTCCCTCCTCACACCTGCCCCCATCTCTGACCTCTGACCTCTCTTGCAGCACCATCAGCTGTGTCCATCATGCATCAGGTGAGCCGCACTGTGGACAGCATCACCCTGTCATGGTCCCAGCCGGACCAGCCCAATGGCGTGATCTTGGACTACGAGCTACAGTATTATGAGAAGGTAGCCGTGTCTTCCCCAACCCCGCCTCCCACAGGCCCCTCTCCCAGCCCAAGCTTCATGTCCACCCGCAGACCAGGTCAGACAAACTGGTGTAGCAAGTGGGGCCAGGCCTCAAGTCAGGCTGCCAGCCTCTCTATTGGTTCCTCCCTTTCTGCTCTGAGGTCTTGGTCAGGTACCTTGGCCTCTCTGAGCCTTGCTGCTCCAGTCTGAGAGACGAGCTGGCTGTCTGGGTGACATGCCACTCTCCACCAATACCCCTTCAGCGCGACCTCCTGAGCCCTGAGGTTGTGGGAAACTGGTTTTCCAAAAGCTATACTGAGCAATAATAACTGGTCTTTACCTGTTGACTCCTTGCAGGAAACTGGTAAGTACTGAGAATATCTGTGTAGGTATACCCACAGAAACCGTAGAGGCCTGGGAAAGGTGACACGGGGCTTCTGTTTCAGACTAAGGTGTCAGTGACTGCTAGGAAGTCCACAGTTGAGGGCCAGATGACTATGAGCCGGAAGTGAATGGGAAGGCTCTCCCCAAAGGCCGAGGGAAGGGAGCTGTGTGGCTTCAGGCAAGTCTCCTTCGGCCTTCGGCCTCCATTTCCACCCAGGTTGAATGCAGAGAAGATTGATGCTCCGCAGGGAGTCATGGGAGCAAAGAAGAGGAGGCAGGTGCCAACACCAGGCATACCCGAGGCCCTGCTCTTCTGTTGTACCTATCACAGGATGGGCTAGGGCAGCACCATCTGAGAGACCAGGAAACATGAAGCCTACATAATCGCAAGACTGGGAGAGTGGACATAGCAGCTGGCCGTCCATATGGATAAACATCAGAGGCTCTGTGACCCTGCCCTCTCTCTGGTGACCCCTTTTGTCTGCACCCACAGACACCACAAGTACCCCAGAAAATATGGCACAGGGCTTTGTTCAGACTGAAGTATCAATGACTGATAAGAAATCCTTTGTTGAGGGAAAGCCTGCTATACTGAAAGGTGGACGGGAAGTCTTTCCCTCCCTAACAGCTGCGAGAAGAGAGCCAGAGATGGTAGCGGCCAGGCCTGCCGGAGCCCACTTTCTGAGACCCCGCCTAGCCCTGGCACCCTGTCAGCTGCTGGGTTAGCTGGGGAGTGGTGAGTCTTGGGGCCTCTTCACACACTAACGCACTCAGCTGTTGGTAACCGCTGGCTTCCTCACATGTCCTGGAGTCAGAGGGTCAGAGGCTGTGTGTGCTCCTGTTCAGGGACCACTTCTCTCTGGCCACCACCTTCTCCTCAGAGCCCTGAGTCTGCAGTACAGAGACACCTGACAGTTGCATGAAGTGACCCCTTTACCACTGGGGTGACGGCCACTGCAACCACCTCTCTGCAGGGAGCCCTGTCCACCTAGATGTCACACTCTTCTCTCTCCATTCCACTCATCCTTGTCTATCGGGGTCCTGCAGAAATGTCGCCGCCAGCAGCAAACGGACATCTTCCCTCAGACTCAGCTCCTCTGGAAAGCCATTGTGCTGGCAACGGGAGCCCAGGTCTCCCCAGGGTGTGAGCCGTGAATGCGCACATTGTGTGGATGAAGCAGAGAACAGAGCCTGGGAATGAAACAGGAGCCAGAGGAAGCCCGGCTGCCTGGGCCAGTCGCTTCCTGCCCCTCACTGCCCTGGCCATCTTCAACTTGTGCTTTCAAATCTCGGCTTGAATGCTGCCACTTCTAGCCCCCATCGGACAGCATGAGCCACACGTGGTCAGCTCTTCCAGGGTGAGACATTGCCATTAGCTCCACTGTGTCCCAGCGCCTGGCACACAGCAGGTTCTCAATTGGTGTTTGTTGGATGTCTTGACGAAGTAGCCACCAAGAGCTTGCATCTCACTGAGTCGGAGCACCTTGAAGGACTGCTGGCCTGCGTGGCTGGACCAGCTGCCCCAAGAGCCAGCACCGCTCCCTCCTGCAAAGATGGCTTAGCCACTGAAAATTAAAGGAAAAAAAACAACCTCATTATGAAGCTTTGTGATTACATGAAACTGAAAAGTGTCTATCCCAAAAGACAGGAGCGGAAATGAGGAATCCCAGTGCGGTCCTGACTGCGACCCACTTCCTTCCTCGACGGGCAGGCCTGGGGCATCAGCGGAGGTGCAAGCTGGAGGCCCTGAAGCCCCACTTTGTACCAGGCCCGCAGGGCCAGCAGGTTCCACAGCAGTCAGGTGGCCACCGGCCCGTATCTCACAGACCATCACAGCATCACCACTGTCATACTCAGAATGATATTCTCAAGCACTGACTGGAGAAGAAACTGAGGCACAGAGGCACATGTGGCTGTCAGAAAGCACTTTACACTGAGAGGCAGAGCAAGGATCTCTCTCTCTCTCTCTCTCTCTCTGTCTCTCTCTCTCTCCCAGGAAATTTCTGAGACGGCCAGTGAGGTAGATAGAACCAGGCCTTTGCTCGGTTAACCCCTCCTCTGAACCCAATGTGCATCATCATCAGAGGAAAGCACTGGACCATTTGATGCCCCCTGTAAGTCTCCTGTGTGCCAGATGCCTTGGACTTTGGCATCCAGAGAATACACAGGCTCAGACACTAACAGCCGTGCACAGTGGCCACAGAAGGTCCAGTGAAAGTCCTGGGGGAAACCCAAGTGTGGCCTGGTGAGGGGAGGTTACATCTGGAACATTTAAGCGGAGGAGAGTTCACAGACTGACTATGAAGAAGACGGTCATTCCAGCAAGCACAGCAGGCTCAAAGGCCCTGGGGCAGAGCTGAGTAGCTTCAGTCAAAAAACAGAAAAAGGATCTCCAGAGAGAGAGAGAGAGAGAATTGCAGAGGAGTGAGTTGGAAAGAGGCTGGTTCAGGGTGTGCCCTGCCTTCCAGGCCTAGGGAGTCTGGATTTGATTTAAAGTATGATAGAAGGTTCTGAAATGCTGTGATATGACTCCAGTTGTTTTAGAGATACTTTCAGAGTATTATGTGGAGAATAGACTTGGGGAGGGGGCACCCAGAGATACAAGGAACCCTGTGCAGGGCACTCAGGGGACACCAAGTGAGAAATAATGGCGGCCCGAGTTCAGTTGACGGAGCACTGGCTCCAGAGCTGTTGAGAAGCTGATAAATTTAGACATTTTGAGGCCCAGAGCCCCAGGGATCTGGCAGGGTGACTCTGAGGAGGGTGATTATGGTTTGGGGGAGGGGTGCAGTTGTGGGCATGGAACTTCCCAGCCAGGGCCCTGAGAGGAAGACTTAGGACATCAGGAGTGTGTGCAGAGGGACAGGGAGAACATCTCCAGAGAGCCTGGCACTCAGGACAGGGAAAACTAGGAGCTGAGGGATCTCCTACCCTGATCCACCAGGTCACCTGGGAAGGATGGCAGGCTGCCAGTGCTGAGTGTGTCTCTGATGAGCCATGGACCACTTTTGCCTGGCACCCAGAAACCTTCCCTGAGCCCACAATTTATTCCTTTCTGGAATGTTCCAGATCTTTCTAGAAAGAACACCAAGCCTCCCCAACCCCAGGGCCACTCCCTCCTTCCCCATTTCTCTCTTCCTTCTCCAGAAAGTCCCTTTTGGAATGGACTCAGCTCTCTACTTGGCCTTTGCACAGCCCTGCTGGACCTGCTGCTGCCTGCCGGGAGGCTGCTGGATAAGTGGCATTAGGCGAGCTGCAGTCCAGCTGGCCATTTTCATCGGTCCAGCATCCCGAGGGAGGTGGCCTGTTTTAGCAGCTGCCCAGAGCTCATGAGTCTATGCTTTCCACAGCCACAAGCAAAAGTCCCAGGCAGTGCAGGCATCCTGACACCCATGTCAGTGACAATTCAACAGAAATGTCCATGGAGGGAGAGGACATCCAGGCAGGGGACCAGGACTGGGCAACAGGGCAAACTGCGGAAGTCTGGCTATATTCAGAACCTGGATAGGAGTCTGTCTAGAGAAGCCTACACCCACGCACCTTGGCCTTACCTATTTCATGAATATCAGTGAGGACTACTGTCTAATGATGACAATGACCGTGAAAGCTGGCATGTATGGAGTCCCTGTACATGCTAGCAGGATTTGTATGCTACGAATCTCCTCCTCACTAAATAGATCAGAGGATCAGGGCTGCAAACCAGACGTGCTGATGCTCTGGAAGTGGAGGCTGGAGAATTAGAAGTTCAAGGTCATCCTCAGCTACATATCGAGGCCAGTCTGGTTTACATGAGTCCCTGTCTTGACAAACAAAAAGAAACAAGGAGGAAGGGGAGGACAGAAAGAAAGGAGGGAGGGAGGAAGAGCAGGAGGGAGGGAAGGAGGAAGGGAGGGAGGGAAAGGGAGAAAGGGAGGGGTGAAAAACCAAAGCAGAGGTGGGGCCTGATGCAGTCACCCACTTGCCCTGTGTCAAGGCAAGGACTCCCACTGAGGACCACCGGGCTTCCTGCATTTCTCCCATTGCCCACGCTGCCTCATTGAATTCTAGGGTTTGGCATTTATTGTTCCATTTTCTGGCATGGCATGCCGCTCACTGAAGAAGGACCCGCCCCAAGGATATGCTGTACCTAAACAGACAAAGAACTGGTATTGGAAACTGCCAGTCCCATCTGTACCCTGTGCCTGACTTTAGGGAAGAGATCTGCTCTAGTTCATTCCTCTCTCCCCCGAGGCACCTGTGGCACCAGCAGTTACCTCTCCTGGCCTTCCTATAATCTGGGACTCAAACCCCCAGCATCCCAAGGGGACACCCACAGAGAGCAGAATCCAAGGCATTCTGTGCTGAAGCAGATCCCATGTGGCACAGCGACACCTATTGGTCAGTTATGGAACTGCAATTCAGATTGGCAATTCAAAGTCCATAGGGAGCATCTACTGGGTACTGAAGGGAGATGAACAGTGTGGCGCTTGCCCTCAGGAAACCCACATCCTCAGAGAAGATGGACACGTGTATTGGAACGCTAGAAGAGAAGACTTTGCACTCACAGTTCCTGGCTGGGCCGTCAGGAAAGTCCCCAGCGGAGATGGCACTTGACTTGCTGCCAGTTGGAAGGAAAGGAGCCCTTCAGACCAGAGAAGCCTGAGCAAGAGCTTAGTGTCCAGGGGCTACTAGAAAAATACAGCGTAAGAGGCCTGACTCTGATAGAGCACTTGCCGAATGTGTGAGACCCTGAGCTCCGTCCCCAGCACCATAAATATACATGAAAATGTTAGTGTTTGTCCTAAATATTCAATGAGACATAGTTACGTTACAAAATCATGGCTGGGGAGATGACTCAGGGAGTAAAGTGCTTGCTGTGTAAACAGGAGGACTTGTGTTTGATCCTTGGAACCCACATTAAAAAAAAAAATCAGGCACAGATGAGAATGTCTGTAATCCCAGCGTGGGGGAGGTGGTGACAAGATCCCTGTACTAGCCAGACAGCCTAGCCAAATTGGTTAACTCCAGGCCAGTGAGAGACAAACAAAACAAAGTGGAAAGTGGCTGAGGAGGACCCTGAGTTTCGACCTCTGGCTTCCATATTCTAGAGCACACACACATGTGTACACACATGTACACCCATGAACCAGTACATACACAGTCAATATTGTTAAATTATTTGGCGGGGGCTAGGAATGTAGCTCAGTGGGGAGAGTACAGTACTTGTGTAGCACGCACAGATCCCCAGCATCATGTGGTGGCACATGCCTGTGATTCCAGCACTTAAAAGATGGAGGGAGGAGGATCAGACGCTGAGGGTCATCCATGGCTACATAGCAAGTTCCAGGCCAACCTGGGCTACATGAGACCCTGCCTCAAAAACAAAGTAAATTAAAAAGTATTCATTGTTTTTTGAAATCTCAATTTATCTGAGCAAGTTGTTCATGTGTGCCCCGTCTGGCAGCCCTGAAGGGAGGGAGGCAGGGATGGCCGCAGCCTGGGAGATTTGGGCTTGTGGCAGGAGAGACTGGAAAGCATATGGGTCATGAGTGAGTCACCTCCCTGACATAGCAGATCCTGTTCTTAGTACAGAACAAATGCAGCCCTACCTGATGAACTGACAGTCACAGGGGCAATGTAAACTGTGGCAGAAATCCCCTCAGAAAGGTACTAGGGCAGATGCTCTGCAGACTGAGGAGGTACACACACACACTCAACTGAGAAATCCAGGAGGCTTCCTGGAGGAGGATGCAGGTGCTCTGGCCTAGGAAAAGTGGCCTCCTATCTGCCCTCCCTACAAGAACCGTGCCTGGCTCTCTGGTGTAGGTCACAACTGGAGCCACTCCCAGACACACATATCCAAAGCTCTTCCTCACCCCCACCCCCCGGGATTACACCTGCTGATCTTCTTAACATTCCAGCCCAGACCCCCGCTTCTCCAGGGAGCTTTCTCTAACTTTACTGCCTGTCCCCACCCAGCCCAGGTCTCTCCCCTCCACTCATGCTATTTAACCTGCCCTGTAAGCTCTTCTTACCCAGTGACTTCTTCATCCCCTGAACAACCTTGCGAAGTAACTCTTACGATCCCGCTTTGAGACACAGAGAGGTTTAGGAACTTCAGGGTTACACAGATGATTAGTGATGGGACAGTACCCAAGAGTAACCCCAGCATTTGTCATGTAAAAGTAAGAAGATCAGAAGTTAAAAGTTATCCTCCACTAGATAGCAAGTTCAAAGCCAACCTGGGCTACATGAGACCCTGTCTCAAAACAAGTAAACAGGTGCTGGAGAGATGGCTCAACAGTTAAGAACAGTTGCTGTTTTAGCTAGGTGTGGTGGCACGTGCCTTGAATCCCAGTACTTGGGAGGCAAAGGCAAGCAGATCTCTATGAGTTCAAGACCAGCCTGGTCTACAGAGTTCCAGGCCAACTGAGGCTACAAGGAGACCCCGTCTCAAAATGAGAAAAAAAGGAACACTTCCTGTTCTTCCAGAGGACCCCAGGTTCAATTTCCAGCATCCACATAGTAACTAACAACCTTCCCTAACTCTGGTTCCAGAGGGTCTGACACCCTCTTCTAACCTTTGCGGGCATTGCACAACATAGTGCACCTACATACACACAAGCAAAACATTCATACACATAAAAATCAAGTAAACAATAAATAAAAAGCCCAGAACAGAGTCAGGTGCAAAAGTAATAAGATGGATCCCTAATTTAGAGTCTAGTCCTTATTGTCTGTACACAGTGGCTGCTCAGGATATGTGTGTCTAGCAGCACTTGCTGGGATAATGTGCAAAACGAATAACCTCACAAACCTGACAGCATACAAAGGTGACTACTTTTCTTGTCCACGGATTTGCATCTGTGAGTCAAACCGGGTGACTCTGGTTCATTCTAGAGCTGGGTCAAGGTTTCCATGTGCTTCTTTTTCTGTTACCTGGTGAAAACCCCTCGTCTTGGCAGGTGATGGAAACATAGAATCCCAGCCAGATCATTGGGTACATTATGCCCACTAGAATGTTACAGTGGCCGGAGCAGGCCATGTATCCAAATCCAACACCCACGAGGCAGAGGATACTCTGACTACTTCCATGGGAAGCTCTGCCGAGTGGCCCGGCACAGACGAGGCTGGGTGCCCCCGTCACAGGAGCAGCAGAGGGTGGTGATCTCCCACCTGCCACGGGCAGCACCCTCACTAACCGTCTTCTCTGTTCCCGGCAGGAGCTCAGTGAGCACAACGCCACAACCATTAAAAGCCCTACCAACACAGTCATGGTGCAGGGCCTCAAAGCCGGCGCCATCTATGTCTTCCAGGTGCGGGCTCGCACCGTGGCGGGTTACGGGCGCTACAGCGGCAAGATGTACTTCCAGACCATGACAGAAGGTGAGCAGAGTCCAGGGGCAGGAGGAGGGGCCCCAAACTAGTAGGTGCAGGACCCCACTCCTGCGAAGCCTGTACAGACTGGAAAACAGGCCACCTCCCTTCTGGATGTAAACCTTGTGCCCTGTGCAACCTGGACCGCCAGTCATAGAGCCTTGCTTCTGTGGCCCAGAAATGTCCCCACTCCTCCATGACCCTCATATCATCCAAGTGACTTCATCTTCTAGGCTACCTGGGAGCTCAGAGCTCACTTGCAAAGTCTGCTAATCCAATCCTTTCCCTGCTCCAGATTTCGCTATATAAAATAAAAACATTGTGCCCCAGTGGAGATAATGAACATTTTCTCCATCTCAGACTCCAGTGACTAGTAATGGGACTGAGAATTCTGAAGACACGTCTAAGTTGAGTCGGAAAAAGTGCTGGGATAAATTAGTAATGTCTGCCCTGGGCAAGGGAAGGGGCTCTGTGTACCATGTGTGTTTCCCAGTCTTAGGCTACATGGTCTGTGAGTACCAGCTCTGTTTTAATCATCTTTGAGAGGCAGCAGAATACAAAAGGTGTGACCTCCAGAGCTGACAGATGGGAATTGCACAGCTGACTGCCCTTAAACTCGTCGTGTATCTGACCGCTCAGTTTTCTCCTCTATAAAAGGGAATGAGCTAGGTGTGCTGGTGCAGGCCTTTAATCCCAGTGCTCAGGAGGCAGAGGCCAGTGGTTCTTTGTAAGATCGAGGCCAGCTCAGTCTACATAGCGAGTTCCAGGCCAGACGGGGCTATAGGCAGACCCTATCTCTGAAAAAAGGGGGGGTATGATAAAATTATGTCATTATCATCATCATCACCAAATGTAAGGCTGAGACCTAGCCCGGGATTGCGTTGTGGCTTCACACATAGTTAGGCCAGTCCTTTCTGTGACTCTGTCACCAGCCAGCTGACCTCTGGGGCACTTTGTCAGGGCCAGATCCCACCATTGCCCCTTAGCCTTTTTCAACCATGAGCATTAGCCTTTGTTCTGGTTGAAGCTTGAAGAGGCTCTTGGATGACTCTAAAGTCCTGTCCCACCTTAAACACCGTCCCCGGTGTTCACCTGTCTTCCAGCACTCTCCTGTGCCCTCTCCCTTCTCCTCACTGCAGCTCCTCTTGGCTTTCAAGGCCCTTTCCCTGTCAGATGAACTCACAGACTGGAGACTGGGAGCTATCCCAAGTCCCTCTCTTTATTTACTCAACAAATGTGTGCCAGGGCCCCTCTGTATGCCAGACCATGTGTGGGCACTAAGAACCCAGGCCTGTCTCATCCTTGACCTTGACCAGCTCCTGTTCCTAATAATAAAATGAAGGAGGACTGTGGTGTAACTGGTACCAGGAACAGACTGGGTGGTTGGGCAGAGACCGGCCAGTGCCAGGTGCATCTGTGCACTGTCATTCAAGCCCTGGTCTCGAGCCGGGTGGATGAATTCATACCCTGACTTTGACCTCGTCCTGCCTGGCAACCTCTGACCAATCCTGACCTCAGTAAGCTGGGTTTCCTTGACTGTAAGGGAAGAAGGGTCTCCATAGGAGTACATTATAAGGCTGTTCCAGAAGTCACCATGAGTGCCACAGGAAACAGTAACAGTAAGACTCCAAGCTACTTCAGTGATTACTATGAGCAGAGTATTGTTGTCTGAGCTTTACCCACAATTCTATGGGATGGGACCTGCCAATCTCCCCATCTTGGGCTGGGGATGGAGCTCAGTTGGTAGAGTGCTTGCCTAGCCTGCATGAAGCCTTAGATTCGATCCCTACCACAGGCACAATGGTATGTGTCTGTAATCCCAGCACTCAAGAGGTAGACGCAAGAGGATCAGAAGTTCAAGGTCATCCTGAACTATCAATGCCTGCGGCCAGCCTGGGCTACATAGGACCCTATATCAAAACAAAAATAAGGGGCTGCAGAGATGGTTCAGTTGTTGGGAGCATTTACTGCTCTTGCAGAGGATCCAGATTCAGTTCCCAGTGCCCTCTTCTGGCCTCCACTGGCACTACACACATGTGGTGTACTTACACACATGCAGGCAAAACACTCACACATAAATTTTTTAAATAAATCAATAAAAAAGTGTTAAAAATCAAAACACAATCTCGCCATCTTCTAGACCAGAGAAAGGAGACCCAGAGAAGTGAGCAACTCCGTAAGAGCTATTTAAGGGACAGAATTGGAATTCCCACAGGGAGGCTGGCACCAGCCATTCTTGCTGATCCCAGCCTGTGGCGCAGGGGTGCCTGTGAGGTTCCTTGTGGCAGCTCACTCCTTGAACAACATGAGGCAGGTGCAGAGTCAGGAGCAGGAGGAGAACCAAGGGTCACTGAGGACCATCAGGGTGGAGGGCGGAAGTAGGAGCAGGCTCCCGAGCCAGGCTGAAGTGCGCACTGCCCTCTCTCTGCAGCTGAGTACCAGACCAGCCTCAAGGAGAAGCTGCCTCTCATCGTTGGCTCCTCGGCCGCCGGCCTGGTCTTCCTCATCGCTGTGGTCGTCATCGCCATCGTATGTAACAGGTGGGTGGCAGCACCTGGGCTGTAGCTGGGAGCAGAGGAGACATGCCCTCAGCTACTGGGGACAAGGAGGGGTTCAGGGTACCTCAAGTGACCATACAGTAGGATTCGGTGTTGCCCCTGACAAGTGTATTGTGGACAAGGTTGTACCTGGGCAGGAAGGACCATCCCAAAACAGAGGACAAGGATGACTGCAGGATGCTGGGAGCTGCGGGGATGATGGAAGATGGGAGCCGTTAACCTAGCCAGGCCCCCAGGCCGAAGTGCTGGAAAGATGACCAGAGCTTAGCTAGGAAGGGCCAAGGCAGAGACAAGGGCAGGGCCACTCCCACATGGCTGTAGGGCATGATTTAGAGACCTGTTCTTAAAGAGACCACCACTTTCCAACCCGGGACCACAGCAAGGTCAGATGGACAGGGTCCCTGCGGTTACTGGACTCAGAAGCTGTATCTGAGAACGTTGCTCCGTCCTCCAAAGGGGCTTGGACAGAGGACAGAAGGAGCCTGGTTTGAGGAGGGAGAGATGGGAAAGACAAGTGGGGCCAGGGCAAGGCTGCTAGACAGAAGACAGGCCTGGGATGTCCCTAGCACAGAAATAGCTTTAAGAGCCTGCCCACCCTCTCCCCATCACCCACCGTGGCTCCCACCTCCCCGGGTGCCTTCAGGTGGCTCCAGCCCTTTGCTCTTGTTCCAGAAGACGGGGGTTTGAGCGTGCCGACTCAGAATACACAGACAAGCTGCAGCATTACACCAGCGGCCACAGTACGTACACACCAGCCACGTGGCACCGGGTCTCCTCTGTCAGTTCCACAGGGGCCTGTCCAGCTTCCTTTTGTTTGTTTATCTGTTGATTGATTTATGTGTGTATCTGTCTATATGAGCATATGTGTCTATGTGAATTCTGTCTGTCTCATGAGCGTATGTATGTGTCTGTATTCATGTATGCACCATGTATAGTGTGTGTCTGTCTGTATGTCTGAACTCCTGTATATGTGTCTGTGAATGTATGTACTCTGTGTGTATGTATGTTTGAGTGTATGTGTCTGTGAGTATATGCACTGTGTGTGTGTGCCTGTGTGCGTGAGCATATGTGACTATACGAGTGTATAGTGTGTACAATGTGTGTGTATATATGTGAATGGGTGTGCACATGAGCATATGTATCTGTGTGTATATGTACCGTGTATATGCATCAGATCCTTTGGAGCTGGAATTATGGCCATTTGCAGGATGCTCAGCTCACATGGGTGCTGGGATCTGAACTCCTGTCTTCGTGATTGTGCAACAAGTACTCTTGACTGCTGAGCAAGTCTCTCCAGCACCCCACCTCCAGTTTCTTTCACCCGCTCCTTCCACATTACAGCCAGACTGGAAGGACAAGCGGGTCCTGGATGTGGCAAATGCCGCTGACCTCTTGACCTCTGCACCTGTTATTCCCTCTGCACTTCCTGTGATGACTTCATCATACAGAATCTGCAGAAAGCCCCCCGGGACCCCACCCACCCCCCACCCACCCTGGATCCCAACCTTAATCCGAGCCCCTCTCACCAGAGGGCATTGTCCTGTCACCTGCTCTCCTACCTGTGACACGAAGGCCCTGGAGACCTGAAGTTGCCTCCCTGGCACCAGCAGGGTGCCCAGCCACATAGTGGGCAGCACACACATATGGGGTAGGAAGGGCGATGGACCCAAAGCTGTGGGGTCAGGGTTGCAGGTTTAAATGGAAGCACAAGTGTGGGTCCTGTTGAGAGTGCGTCCTGTAATAAAGAAGCAGAGGCACGGAGAGACCTGGATGTTCGGGTACCTCAGGGAAGAGCATTCCGGGTCGGGGAACAGTCAGTGTGAAGGTCCTGAGACTGGAACAGCAAAGAGTGTGGCTGGGCAGAGTGGGGGTGGGAGGTGGGAGGAGCCTCTGCAGATCTTTGTCAGCCACGGCAGACCTTGGCATCTGCCAAATGCCTCTTGTGCCATCCAGAGCAGATGTGATGGTACTAGGCCATGTGGTGAGGACGGTGGTAGGAAGTGGTTGGATTCAGTCCTTCTTCTTTTTTTTTTTTCAGACAGGGTCTCTAGTAACCTGGGCTGGTCTTGAACTCACTATGTATCCCAAAAGCATGAGCTTGAATTTCTAATCCTCCTGCCTCTGCCTCTGGGTGCTGGGTTTAGAAGTGTGTGCTGTCACACCCAGTTTATGCAGTGTTAGAGGTGTCAGGCAAGGCCCCTGCCCACTGAGACCCATCCCCAGCCTTTGGACATTCACTGCCACATCGGCCTGGACATGGGGGTGCAAGGGAGAGCAGGGTCCAGGAATGCAGACTCTGGCTCAGAGAGTTTGAAGGGAAAGTTTCTTTGAAACAGAATCAGAGTAAAAATAAGCTTCTTCTTTATTATTATTTTTAACTATATGAGTATATTGCCTGCGTGTGTAAAAGTGCACCCATGTTGTACAGTGCCTGTGGAGGTCAGAAGAAGGTGTTAGATCCCCTGGAACTCAAGTTACAGACAATTGTTAGCCACCATGTGAGTGCTGGGAATCGAACCCAAGTCCTCTGCAAGAGCAGTCGGTACTCTTAACCACTGAGCCATCTCTCCAGCTCCCAGACAGACTCCTTATAAGTCACTTTGGGTGTAAAAGTAAAAGTAAGCTGTTAAATTTTCCATTTAGTGAGCCAGGTGTGACAGTGCACACCTCTAATCCCAGCACTCAGGAGGCAGAGGCAGGGGGATCTCTGTAAGATTGAAGCCAGTCTGGTCTGCATAGTAAGTTCCAGGCCAGCTGGAGCTACAGGGAGACCCTGTCTCAAAAGAAAAAATCTTCAAGTATCTTTGAATAGAGAGGGAGATGGGAAAGGAGTCTGTGAACATGGCAGCGATAGAAGGATCAGGAGGCATTGATAATGAAATTCACATTCACTTCTTAATGCATTAGGAGTAAGTCATGAACCACAGCATCCTCTCCAACCCCTGTGGCTAGATACATTGCATGGACTCAGTGTGCTGGGAATTGTTCTCAAGGGCTGGGGAGATGGATCAGTGGCTAAAGTGCTTGCCTTACAAGCATGAGGACCTAACTTCCAACCCAAAACCCATGAAAAGACCTGAATGGTGGGAAAGGACCAGGGTCCAAGACCCAGGAGTCACCATCCTGTGCTGTGTCCACCCCACCCAGAGCCATCTGGGATTTGAAGCCTGAATCACTAAGAGGAAACAGGAGAGGTTTATTTTTAAAGCAGACCCCAGGATGTGATAAAAGATCAGTCTACTTTAAAGCCGAGTTCCCACTCCCTGCCCTGAGCTCTCAGAGCCAAGCAGGACGCTGCTCTGGGATCCCATGTGCACCCCACAGCCTTGCATAGTCAAGATGAAGGGAGAATAGAGACCCAGAGCTGGGTATGGCTCAGCTATCAGCACATGCTGAGTGGGGACCAAGATCATGGGTGCCAGCCAGAGGGACTAGCCCAGGCCAGCTGGTTGATCTGGGGAAGACACTGAACTTCTCTGAGCCTTGGCATCTTTCTGTGAGTCACAGAAGGAAGGAGGCTTCCTGCACAGGCTGTGTGAGGATTGGATTAGATGAATCAGTGGAAATCAGCATAATAAGGTGTCTTTGTAATGGTAACATTTAGTAAGAGCCAAGTCTCCTACATGTCAGGCAATAATTATTTGTTGCTTTTGTTTGCCAACTGCTCTACAAAGCCATTTACAAAAGTTCTCTCAAGCAAGAGATAGCTCAGTGGGTAAAGTACTTGCAGCACAAACACGAGGAACTGATTTGGACCCCAGAATCCATGTAGAAAAGCCAGGAGTACTGGCTCGCACCTGCCATCCCCACATTGGGGAGGTGGCTCTCTGGCTTGCTGGTCAGCCAGATTGGCCTAATTGGAAAGTTTCAGGCCTGTCAGACACCCTGTCTCAAGAAACAAGTTGGACAGAGCCTGAGGAATGATACCAGAAGTTGTCCCCTGGTCTCTGCCCACACTTATATATGTACCTTCGTATGCACATACACACACAAGAGTCACTCATGATGAAGGGCATTGTTTACTGTGCTCCTGTTGAAAATGGCGGGAGTAGACTGGTTAAGTGGGAGGGCACACAGCTGGATCAACACTGTGACTGATCCCAGATTCAAACTCATGAAGTGGTTTATACGTGACGATTGGCCAGAGAGGCAGAATTCAGACCCAGGACTGTGCCTGCCTAGTTCTTCCTCCCACCTCCTGAAGTTCCTGTCTGGGTTAAGGAGGAGTGTGAGTGGTGTTGACAGCCGTAAGCCTGGGGACAACAGCCGGATACTGCTGCACGGTCCTCACCCAGGCCCAGGCCAGCAAATGTCCCTTCACGGGGGTTGTTATGAGGTGTTCTGGCCATGGAGAAATGCGTAACTGTTGTGCCTGGAAAATTGGCAGCCTAGGGTACCCCGGATGGGACCCCAGAGTCTGCTGGTGCAGACCTTACCCTTGCCATTCGTCAGTTGTGCCCAAGTCACCTTTTTGTTATTTGATTTATTCTTATTTTATTTGTATGAGTGTATTACTTGCACGTGTGTAAGTGTACCCATGTTGATAATTCCAAACACAACTAATGGGTTAGAGTAGGGAGCAGGAAGATGCACACTGAACAGTTTAGACTTTGTGGATCGCTTATAAATATTCCATCCTGACTTTTTGGTATAAAAGCAATGAACATGGATGTGTTCCAATAAAACTTTATTTGTAGCACAGTTAGCAGGCCAGTTTGGCATACCCTGGGTTACAATGTCCAACTCCTTGGTTATTTAAATGTCTGAAGTCACTAAGAGGGGCCAGCAAACAAGTGTAGGCTAGAACAGCTGGGCAGGGCTGGTGGCCTATGGAGACCCAGGAATGCCAGATCCTGAGTCCTACAATGAGTCCAGAGGCACAGCTAGCAGAGGAGAGTGAGAGGGGGCAGCTGGGGAGGCAGAGCACTGTGCAGGGAGGAAGGTCTGGTTGCAACTTCTTGCCTTCCTAGAGTTTCACAGACTCGTCTCGGGATCAGAATTGGGTCTCTGATGTCCAAGTTGCCTCCTTCTCTTTCTGAGTCAAAAAATAAAAAGGGTGTCAGCCCAGGGATGAAAGGAATGTGTTCTGTGTCTGCTTCAGGCAGATCACCAGGGAGTCCAGAAAGGGTTAAGGTTCTGCTAGTGGGGGACCCTGGGAGTGAGCCCCAGAGTGTAGGCACTAGGACCTAATAAGTGAGGCAGCCCTCTAAGGCCCCCTGGGGGTCTGCTGAGGGTAATAGCTGGCAGCTGAGAGGGCTCTGGGTCTGGAGAAGAGGCTTGGGCTAGGTTAGAGAGATAGGGAGGAGACAGGTGACTTCAGCCAGGACTCTAAGAATACCACAGCCTAAGACCTGCTCTTTCTGTGTTTCAATTCCAGTTCTTCTTTTTAAAATGTGTGTGTGTGTGTGTGTGTGTGTGTGTTTATACAGGTGTACATGTTTGTGAGTGCACGTTCATATGGGGATGAAGTCAGATGTTCTCTATTAATTAATTATGTGTATGTGTGTATATGCACATGTATGAGTGCAGTACCCACAGAGGCCAGAAGAGGTGTCGGATCCCCTGGAGCTGGAGTTAGAGGCAGTTGTGAGACACCCACATGAGTGCTGGGAACCAAACTTGGGTCCTCTGCAAGAGCAGCAAATGCTGTTATCCACAGACATCTCTCTAGCCCCTACCTTTAGTCTCACTGAACCCAGAGCTCATTGATTCATCTAGTTTAAGGAGCCATCTCCCCAACCATCTTTCTTCCTCTTCCTTTACTTTGTACCCTGAGACTCTTGTCACAAGGCAGCAAACCTATTCAACCTTTTATTCTATGCCCACCCAGAACAGACATTACTAGTCAATCCCAACAGTCTTTTAGCTACTCCAGAAAGCTATTACTAATCCATGAGAGTTGGAACAAGAGCTAGAACCTGTTTGTCACCTTTCTGGTTTCTGTGGGGTCAGGTGGCCTGCAGAGGGTTTTTTTGTTTTGTTTTGTTTTGTTTTTATGTGTATGAGTGTTTTGCCTGCATGTATGTAAGCACACCTTGCATGCAATGTGCTTGAAGGCCAGAAGAGGGCATCAGATCCCCTGGAACTGGAGTTACTGGATGGTTGTTAGCTGCTTTGTGGGTGCTGGGAGCTGAACCCAGGTCCTCTACACCAGCAGCCCGTGCTCTTAACTGCTGAGCCATCTCTCTATTCCCAGTTGTCAGTTCTCATGGGGGCCCCATGAGGGCTTTTTTCCCCATGGAGAGACTCGCTGCCCTTTTTCTATTTCTGGGCCTCCTCACCCTGCCCATGTGACCAAGCCTGGTCTTGTTCCCCAGTGACTCCAGGCATGAAGATCTACATTGACCCTTTCACATATGAAGACCCAAATGAGGCTGTGCGGGAGTTCGCCAAGGAGATTGACATCTCCTGTGTCAAGATCGAGCAGGTGATTGGCGCAGGTATGTGTCATCCTTCAAGGCTCTGTGGCCTCAGCCATGGGCAGGGTGACCACCCAGTGTATGTACCCCCGGGAGCTGAGAGTAGGTTGAGGATTAAGGGCCACAAAGGACCCTCCTGAAGGCCCAGAATGCCCAAGTAAAAATCCCCTTAGCAGTCATCTGGTAAAACCATCACATCGACAGGAGAAAGCTGAGGCTGAAAGAGGCAGGAACTGGGACAGCGAGTTGGAGACTGAACTGGGTCTGGAAATAGATCTGTTCTTTTCTCCACCTGCCCTGGGACCCACCCCTCTTTCCCGAGACTCCCCATGTCCTCACACCCACTCACAGCCAGACAGACACCAGGAGCCAGCTGTGAAAGACCCATTCAGTACCCCCCAAATGCCCCTGGGCCCCACATTCACAAATAGTCTGATAGAACTGAGTTCAAGGAGCACCCCCTGCAGGTGACAGAGGGGGCACTTCCAGCTGTCATGTGACATCCTGCCTGTCCTGATGTGTCTGTCCCAGGGGAGTTTGGTGAGGTCTGCAGCGGACACCTAAAGCTGCCAGGCAAGAGAGAGATCTTCGTAGCAATCAAGACACTGAAGTCGGGCTACACAGAGAAGCAGCGCCGGGACTTCCTGAGTGAGGCGTCCATCATGGGCCAGTTTGACCACCCCAACGTTATCCACCTGGAAGGAGTTGTCACCAAGAGCACGCCTGTCATGATCATCACAGAGTTCATGGAGAATGGCTCCCTGGACTCTTTCCTCCGGGTAGGGAAAGTGTGGACATGAACAGGTTTCCACCTTCCATTGTCTTACCCTGGCAGGCATTGCTAATCAATCCCAGAGCTCCCTCCCAATCAGTTCAGAATCAATCCCAGAATCCCTCTCAACATGGTTCCCGGGGATGTCCAAGCAGTCACTGGGAGTTGATATACAAGCTGAGCTCTGTTTCCAGCCATGCTCATTAGACACAGCAGGGGAACGGTCGGAGACAAGAAGCCTTTACCCAGACTCAGAGGGCCAAAGGGAGAGCCCAGCTAGAGGTCTCAGCACCACAGCCAGGTTTTCACCAGACTTCAGAGTTCTCCAAAGTTGCATAGGATAGGGGAGAAAAATCAATGCACAAGGCCAACAATGGACTCCTCTAGGTGGGCAGACCCAACCAGCAAGACAAAGAGCACTGGCCTGGGTGTCAGGAATGGGTCACCGGGCCAGATGCCATTCAGCATATATTTATGAATCAGGTGCCTGACACCATCTATGTGCCTTCTTTATTTAACTCAGGGCAGCCCCGAGTTAACACCTCTCCCCATTTAACACACAGATTTGCAAACAGATTCAGCAGCCGGGTTCTGCATCCAAGGTTGCCCATCCTAAGGGTCAATCTAAACATGCTTGCTCCACAACCGGTATTCTCTCCACTGCCCTGAAGCCTGGCTCTCACAGGCCGCTCTGAGGTCCCTGGGCATCCAAGTCTTTCCCATGGGGTGCACAGGGCAAAGACAGCCGAGACCTGCCATTGACACTGTTTCCCACTTCCCCCAAAGCAAAACGACGGGCAGTTCACAGTCATCCAGCTAGTGGGCATGCTGAGAGGCATCGCTGCTGGCATGAAGTACCTGGCAGACATGAACTATGTGCACCGCGACCTGGCGGCCCGCAACATCCTTGTCAACAGCAACCTGGTGTGCAAGGTGTCCGACTTTGGGCTCTCACGCTTCCTGGAGGATGATACCTCTGACCCCACCTACACCAGTGCTTTGGTAAGGGGACGGTGAGGGGCTGGGCAGAGCCACTCTCCTTGCCACGGGTGTCTCCCCACCCTGCTCAGGCCAACCCTGCACCTGGCCCTGCAGACAGGGACTGGCACACAACAAACCTCCTGAGCCCTTGGCTCTCCCAGTCTGTTGTGGGGTTTGGGGGGTCTGACATGCGGAGTGGACCAAGGGAAGGGCTGGGAGTCAGGAGACAGCCTGGGGAAGCAGAGGAGAGCCACTAACAGGGGTGAAGGCTAGTAAAATGCCTGTGGAGAGGTCACTTACTGGGGTACAGGCTGTGACAGGGAAGGTGAAACAGTGGAAGGAACCAGATTCTGTGTGCTGTCGAATGCCCAAGATCAGGGCTGTCCCCTGACAGAAGTCAGTGTTGAAGAGTTTTAAATGGAAAGGAAGATCTAGGCCCTGCACGTAGAGCTCAGAGGGGACCAGGGTGCATACAGTCAACAAGGCACACACAGTGTACTGTACTAGGAAGGGAGCGTCTACTCCATGGGGAGGCGTGGGCTCACTGTGGAGCTGGGGGACCAGGGAAAGGCTTTTGGGGGACTCAAAAGATGAAAGAGTGGCATCCAGATGGCAGACAGGGGAAAGGCACTTCCTACAACTGCAGATCGTTTTGTGGTCTGATGCAGCCTACGGACTACTGAAAGAAGTCAGACAGGTCACCACCCTGTCCCTTGAACCTCCTCTCTGCCCTCTCCCCTACAGGGTGGGAAGATCCCCATCCGTTGGACAGCACCAGAGGCTATCCAGTACAGGAAGTTCACCTCAGCCAGTGATGTGTGGAGCTATGGCATCGTCATGTGGGAAGTAATGTCCTATGGGGAACGGCCCTACTGGGACATGACCAACCAGGACGTGAGTCTTCAGTGGATGGGCAGGGCCTTGGTGACTGGCTGGTGGGGGAGGGGGTGGTTAGGAAAACCTGGCCTGTGTCTGTTCCCCCTGAGGTTGAAGGCCTTGCTCTAATCCAAATGTCTGCAAAAGACCTGGGCTCTAGAGCTGAAGCAGAGGCGGCAGGGAGCCCAGCCTGCCCACCTGCCAATCAGCAGATCTCCAGCCAGCCTTGAAGAGGCTTTTCTTCCTGTCCTTTCTTCCTTCTTTTGTTTACTAGTGGTTGAGTTTACAGCCTCCTGCTTGCTAGCCAAGCACTCTGCCACAGCCCTCTTTTTACGTTTTATTTTGAGACAGACTCTCCCAGGGTTGCCCAGGCTGGCCCTGAACTTCCCATTCTCCTTCCTCACCCTCTCCAGTAGCTAAGATAGCAGCCCTAAAGCACCCAGCCCAGCTTCTTGTTTGCTTGTCTGATATCTCCACTGAGGAAGGGAACAAGATAACTTTGTTTTTAATTCCTTACATCTATTTTGTGCACATGCCACGGCTCACTTGCAGAAGTCAGGGGACAGCTTCTGGAAGTGTTTTCTCCTTCTACCATGGGGTTCTGGGAATCAAACTTAGGTAGTGAGGCTTGGTGGCAAGTGCCTTTACTCACTGAATGGTCTTGCTAGCCCCAAGATGATAGTCCAAGGACCCAGATGCAGCCATCAGGAAAGGTTTTCTAATTGAATTTTGACAAATTTCATACATTTGGTTATATTTTGACCTCCCTCCCCTAATCCCACCACTCCTAATGCCCCTGTCTGATTTCATGAGCTCTATCATATATGTTTTAAGGCCTATGGAGTCAAATGTGTGTCTCCACATGCTCTCTGGTCCAGCCACTGAAGCTCGGTTAAGCTATTTAAAGGTGTGAACCTTTAAAGAAAACGGACTCTCCCTCTCTCAGTTGCCAGTGGTCCCTCAGGCACCCACTTCCCCACGTCTCTGCTAGAGTTTTGTCTGGCTTCAGCTTGCATGGGATTTATCACTGGAAGTTCATATGAGTAACTTCCCAGCTGTCTAGAAAACTGTTTCCTTGTGGTCATCTACCACCTCTGGCTCTTACAACCTTCCTGCCACCCCCTTCTGCAATGGTCCCTGAGCCTTGATGGCAGAGGTTTGATACAGGTGACCTATTCGGGGAGCTGCACTCTGAGTCTCTTATTCTCTGAACTGTGGTCAGTTGTGGCTTTCTGGGCTAATCACCATTTGTTTATGAAGAAGCTTCACTGGTAAAGTTGAGAGATGCATTAATATTGCTTCTATCCCCTGTTCCACTATATTCCCTAAGCCTTAGATACAGAGGTTCCATTGTAGATGTGTCATTTAGTGGTGGGCACGTCACAGACACTTATTTTCTGCATTTGACCAGTTGTGGAACTTGGTAATAGTCTCCATCTGTCCCAAAGAGGCTTCTTTGATGAGTGGTGAGAGGTACACTTGTCAGGCTAGTGAGGAACTCTAAAAAGAGTGTCCACACCTACTCCCGGAGCAGGAAGATGGCAACCAAGTGCATGGGTTCTGATTAGCTAGGCAATGTAAATGGGTAGATACCATCCAGAACTTTATGGTCAGGTGCCAAATTGGAGAGGACAGCTGTCAAGTCCAATAGTTGTGGAAATTAGGACGAATCAGGACAAGATTAGCCAAGAAGTCTTCCCAGGAGCAGCAGTACTTGGAGAATGAAGGTTTATAGGTAGGAAGAATAGCCTATGCAAAGGCTCAGAGGTGAGGATGAGAGGCAGAGCTGGGAACCAACCAACAAGAGTAAACTTGTCAGAAAGATTAGGGAGGCTCTATGTCTGTCAGCTTTCTGTCAGTATAACAAAATGCCTGAGATAATCAACTTAAAAAGAAGAACGATTTGCTTTGGCTCTCAGCTTTGCTGTTTCAGTCTCTGTCTGGTTAGCCTGTTTCTTTGAGGCCTGTGGTAAGACAGTGCACGATGGGAGTACAAAGGAAGCTGCAGAGGAGATGCAGCTCTGTGGTAGAGGGCTTGGCTGCAGGAATGAGCCTCACCTCACAGAGCCAGGAAGCAAGAAGAAAGAGAAAGGACCAGTATCCCCTTCACACCAGTTTAACGTCCCTCCGTGAGGCCCCACCTCACAAAGGCTCCGTGAACTCCCGGTACCACAGGTTGGGAGTGAAGCCTTCAGCTCACAGGCCTGGGGGGCACATTTCAGATCCACACTATGGCAGAGTCCATGGTGTTTGGAGTCATCCTAGGGATTTCCATTCACATGGATGCAGAGGAAGGATGGATCTGAAGGCTCTTGAAGGGGGTCCACTATGCCCTGGTCCAGTTCTAGATGAATCTTATCTTCACAGTGGCTGATTGGAGAGAGTGTTGGCTTCCTTCTCCTGACAGGGGAAGCAGGCAGAGGCCATGGAAGGGTCAGGCTAAGCCTGGCTGTGAGGCTGGCACAGCAGGTGTCTCTACCTAAGCTCTGAGCACTCGTATTGAGAATATGACAGCCCTGGGGTCAAGCAGGGAGTCAGAGGGGGTGTCCATGGCTATCAGAGCCAGGGGAGCACTCACAGGTGGGAAGAGTGAGGAGCCGGGGAAGCCCAGAACAGCAGGGTCTTCCTGGTGGTTCCTGAGGGGAGGTCACCTCAAGTCACTGGATGGTGGAACCCAGATTAGCCCCAAGAGGTGGAGGACCCCTATGGACCAGGCCTGCAATGCTCTGGGGACAAATGGGCAAGGGCTGAAGCCATCACCCCAACCACCCAGCCCCACCTGGTCCCTATGTTGTTCCCAGGTGATCAATGCCATCGAGCAGGACTACCGGCTCCCTCCGCCCATGGACTGCCCAAGCGCCCTGCACCAACTCATGTTGGACTGCTGGCAGAAGGACCGAAACCACAGGCCCAAGTTCGGCCAGATTGTCAACACGCTGGACAAGATGATCCGAAACCCCAACAGCCTCAAAGCCATGGCACCCCTCTCCTCTGGGTATGGCTGCCCCACCCCTGTCTCCAAACTCTACCCTTCTCCCCTGGGTGTGGCTCACCCTAGCTCTCCCAGCCTCCTGGGTACTGCTGTTCTGGCCCCCCCTTCTGTGGCCACCCCCCTCCTCTGGGGACCACTGTGCCCGGAACCCCTTTCTGTGGTGCTGCTCAGCCCAGGCAGTCCTCCGCTTGGGGAGTGCTCTCCTACAACATCCACAGCTGCACGTGTGCCTTCCCGCCTCAAGCAAGTGCTCAGAGTTGCAGCTTGGTAGGGAATGCAGGATTGGTGCTTCTTAGGCATCTGTTGGGGTGCCAGGAAGCCTAGGACCCAGAATGCAGAATGTCCAAAAAATAACCCTGTGAAGAAAGCCTGGTCAGAGATGGCATTTAAGAAGCATCACCTAGGGCCCAGAGTCTTCATGGAGTCCACCTGTGCTCAGCGCGTCTCCTTACTAGCTGCCTTCGCACCCCAGCAAGGTCCTCCAGCACACATTTGCACTCTCACTGGCACAGGTACATATACACACACACACAAAACCTCACACGTGGACACAGTCACACCTGCACAGGCAGCAGCATGCACACAACGCATTGAGAGCACACGTGTCCCTATGCTGGAGAGACAGGCTTGGCCCGTGGGGCAGGCTCAGGAACCCTGGAGCTTCCTCTTTGAGGTCCCAAAGCAAGCTCCACCAGGCTCAGCTCACTGTTATAAGTCACACAGCTACTGGCCCTGCTCACTCTGACTCTCTGGGACCCAAGGGCATCTATCTGTCACAGGTCACCAGGATGCCACAGGTCATGCAGCTGCTGGGCCTTCACACACTTATTCTCTAGGACCCACAGTCACATAAAGTTTTACTGGGGACTGTAGCCAGGCATTCTCAGGACCCAGGGTTGGCCAGGCCCAGAGAGTCCCCGGGCCAAAGCCTGCATACACCGAGTTCTGTAACCATGAGGTCTGAATGCTGTCACTCCACACCATGACCCTTCATCGACCACTCTGACTCCACAGTGTTGCCCTTCACATAGCTGCTCACTCTGCCAGCCCAGAAGCTGTCTCCCTGAGCTCCAAGCCTTGTCTGGACTTGAGGGTGTGGTCGGGTACCCAGAGCACACCCCAGGGTAGGCAAGATTAGAAAATTGCTCTAAGGCAGCAAACAGAAACTAGTCGGCCCCATCAGTCCAGCTGAAGGTCCCGGGGAGGAGTCCTTTCAGCCTCTCTTCTGCAACTGAGGCTCAGCAGGGTCTCCCTGAACTTTCCCAGGCACCCTGCACTCACTCACACACATGTGCCCAGGTTCAGCTCTTGGCCACACACACACCAACCCATCTACATGCCCTCATCTGTGTTCACCCTGGGATATCTGTGTGCACATTCCTGCCTTCTCCCTGGTTGTGGCCACGTGCCCTGACCATCCCTGTTGCCTTCCCGCCCCCAGCATCAACCTGCCGCTGCTGGACCGAACGGTCCCTGACTATACCAGCTTTAACACCGTGGATGAGTGGCTAGAGGCCATCAAGATGGGCCAGTATAAGGAGAGCTTCGCCAACGCTGGCTTCAGCTCCTTCGACGTCGTGTCTCAGATGATGATGGAGTAAGTATGCAGCCGTCCCCACCTACTCCCGTTGGCACCCACCCTCCCCCACCCCACCAGCCAAGCAGAGAGTTCTGGGGATGAGGAGTAGACAGTGTCCCAGTGGGGATGACAAGAACCAAGGAGTGAAGCGGGCCTCTTAGGAGTCGCATCCAGATCTGTAGCCATGGCTGTCTGCTGCCTCCTGGCTCTCTGACTGGGCAACTCCCAGATGTCCCCGAAGTTTTCTCATCTGTAAACCAGGGTTTGGTAACAGAGAAGTCAGAGAAGTGGGTGCTTAGCTAATCCAGGCACCGCCTGCTTCCTGGTGGCCGAGCAGAAAAGGGCACTCTGGGTCCCCATCAAGTGTAGCCCCAGAGTAGCACAGTCCAGCTTTGGCACCCACCTCCCAGCATCAAGCCCCTGGGGAAGCTCAGGTCCCCGGCCCCATCAATCCCCATACTTTCCTAATGTGTGCTTCTCTCCCAAAGGGATATTCTTCGGGTTGGGGTCACCCTGGCTGGCCACCAGAAAAAAATCCTGAACAGTATCCAGGTGATGCGGGCCCAGATGAACCAGATCCAGTCCGTGGAGGTTTGACGTTCGCCTGCCTCAGCTCACCTCTTCCTCCACGCCGTCCTCTCCACCCTCTCTGCGGGTCCCCCTGCTGCTCCATCCACTGCAGGGTCAGCCACCTGCCAGGAGGCCACAGGCAACAGAAAGAACCAAGCAGCCTACGAGACGTCACCGACAACACATGCAAGTCAAAGGAAAGGGAACGGGGGACTCGCAACTAGACCTGGGAGGGGGCGGGACACGCGAGGAACGTTTTCCAGAGGATCCTCACAAGGAGAGTGATGACGGTTCTTGGGGGGGAGAACAGAAAAGGGCTTGGGAGATCCATGGGATCGGTCCCAGTGGCGATCAAAAGCAGTCTTTCTCCAACTCCTGGGAAGGTGAGCTGGCCAGAACCAAGAAACATTTCCAGGAGAAAAACACGAAGGGGAGAGATGGCTGCCCTCTCGCCTGGCCTTGAGCTGTTCTTGGAGTGTCACTAACAGCTGAGCCCCAGGCACAAGCGGCAGCTGGACAGGCAGCCACCCCAGACAGTCCATTCCGGCTGCCACCGGGCAGACAGAAGAGGACGTCCGCTTTAGGAGACAATTTCAGAAACTCTGAGAGATTCTGCTCTGGGCTCAGGAGGTGGAAGGGGGCTCCTGGCCTCCCGGGTGGCAGCCGGCAGGCCAGATCTCCCTGAGGACAACCACCCAGGTCTTCAGCCCTACCCGGACCTGCCACCTCACCACAAGGACGATGCTGAGGTGACTGTCATCAGCTACGACTGCCACTGACAAGCATTGATCTTGCATCTGGGTTTGTTTACAGCGATTTGTGGACTCTGGGGGAATTTTGATCAGGGGTGGTTTTGGTCTGGGGAGGGTTTGTTTGTTGTTTTT
This sequence comes from Eospalax fontanierii, assembly GCA_035773235.1. NCBI lineage: Eukaryota > Metazoa > Chordata > Mammalia > Rodentia > Spalacidae > Eospalax > Eospalax fontanierii. Next base: position 16,214,551 of record CM069553.1, read on the forward strand.
GTTTTTGTTGTTTTGTTTTTTTTTTTTAATGACAATGAAGTAACACTTTGACATTTCCTACCTTTTGAGGACTTGATCCTTCTCCAGGAAGAAGGTGCTTTCTGCTTACTGACTTAGGCAATACACCAAGGGCGAGATTTTATATGCACATTTCTGGATTTTTATATGGTTTTCATTGACACTCTTCTGTCCATCCACCTGCTGCCAGGCCTCACCAAAGCCACTGTCACAGGTCCACCTGGGCCTTTCAGAACCTGAGTGAGACTAGGGGAATGGAAAGGATTGCACCCAAGCAGGGGAGCATCTGCCCCGGGACTGCCCTGGAAAGCAGGCTGAAGCAGACAAGTGCTCCGAGGCTGGAAGTGCTGTGTGCCTCACCTGCACGTGTGCGTTCTCTCTGCCCTACGCTGTCTGGTATTTCCGAGGCACAGGGGTCCCTTCAGGTTGCTGGGTGCCCTCCGATGGTCACAACTCAGTTTTGCCTCTGGGAGCCTGGACCAGGCCCCGGAAGCCAGGACCCTGATCATTCACTGTGATGCCCCAGCCCTGCAGAGGGTAACCAGGGAGACCCTGTGACTCTCTCTCCCACTTCCTCCCTTCCCCCAGGCCTCTGCCCAGATCTGAGGGTCTTGACCACAGGGACACCATCAGCCAAGGGGCCTGGTCACAAACTCCTTCAGTGAACAAACGCAGAACAATCGGTTAGTGAATTGAATGGAAATAAACGCTTTAGTTATAAAATGACCCCTGTACTCTGTAAGTTCTGAGAGGAGGCCCTGGTGCCCTTAGGAAGTGCCAAATAACTCAGTACTCTTGCAAGGGACTCTTTCTCACTGTGGATTCTAAAAGGCCCAGGACTGAGAAAACACAGAGAGACAAAACACAAACAAAAATCCCACAAGGTTTCTGGCCCCAGCTCCTCAGAAGCACAGACAGGGAGGAGAGGACAGGGTGCTGGAACGGCTTGGCGTGCAGTATCCAGTGCCTGACAGAGTGAGCCTTGGGGCAGACGCCTCAGGAGAACAGAGCACACCCAGGGAGCCCCAACCAGAAGACAGGAGTTGTGGATCAGATGGATTGTGATTTGGGGAATGTGACCCCCATTCGACCACAATTGCAATCTCATCCAAGCCACACTGTCCCCTGTGCTAAGGGCTTGATGGTTCTTCGTGTAGCAGGGAGGAGGCAGGAAATGGGGGTGCGCTCCAGGTATCATACCCATTGGGAAAAGGTGGTATATCCCAGGGACTCCCCATCTCAGGTTGCTCCTTTTGTCTATAGAGGGTCTTTGAGGAACTTGCCTGCTAGGGAAGACTGAGGCACAGGCCACCAGCTAACGGCCTTGCAGTTGATCAGAGCACAGCCAGCGGAGGCCAGCCTATCGTCTGTCGCTCACCTGTTCTCAGAGCCTTGAGCAGAGGGAAGGAGGAAGGGATTAGAGAGGGAAATGGCCCCTGGGGGGACAGCAGGGCAAGCCGTGGGAGAGTCTGGCAGGTTTCCCATAAACCAGCCTAGCCATCCCTTTATGCCCCAAAGGTGCCCGGCACGGATGGCAGCTGTCCCTACACACAAGGTCACCTTCTGGTGGGAGTTGCTGTGATGCTGTGTAGATTAACTGTCTCCCTGGCCCACCTCCCCCTGCTGCAGAGCCTCGCAAGGGCTGGCAGCCAGCGCTTCCGTCAGATGGCTTCCTGTCCTAAGCCACTAAGCTGATGTCTCCTAGCCAGCTTGCCTGCCTATCCACCTTCAAGGGCCCAAGGTGCTCAGCGGCTTTGACCTCGTATATGCCTACTCTTAGTACAGGTGCTACCTAGGCCCTCTGTCTCCTTTCCGGGGTACAGACATCACTGTGGCTGTCTTGGGGTACAAGCATCACTCATTTCTCAATCATGGGGCAGAAATACATGCACATCTCTCTCTCTCTCTCTCTCTCTCTCTCTCTCTCTCACACACACACACACACACACACACACTAGCTTCTCCATCACTGCTCAGCAGGGAGTGGCAGATCCTGCTGCCAAATGCCTTCTACTTACGCTGCCCACTCGCCTGGGCACACAGCTTGGAGCTACCCGCTGCCTGGTTACTAATCCCTTCCTGGCTCCCCCTCCCTAGGCACCAGCCCCCACCTGCCCAGCATTGAGAGGATCTTCCGGCTGCTCAGCACACATCTTGAATCTTGAGGAAAGAAAGCTGCCGTGTGAACCCCGGCCAGGGCACCATGGAAGTGGGACCAGCTGCTCTGAGGGGTGTGCCTAGCAGAGCCACACAGGGCAGGACTAGTAAGAGAGGGCTGTGCCACCTCCTATTCCGCCCGTGCTCCCAATGAGCATTCTTCCTGATGTTACAGGCGTTTTGTTCGGAACATAGCTGAGCTGGTAGAGTACGTCCCTGGCATGCACAAGCCCCGGGGTTCCCTCCCCAGTACCACATCAACAGGTATGGTAGTATGTGGCTGCAACCCCAGTATTCAGGAGGATAGAAGTCAGGGTCATCCTTGGCTACTTTTAATGAGTTCAAGGCCAAGCTGGCCTACCTGAGACCCTGACTCAAAAAGCAAAAATCACCTGAGAAGTCAGATTAGCATGGGTGACATTCCCAGAGCTGGACCCACAGCGTCGGGTGGCAGAGGACACAGGGGAGACTTAGGAGACTTAAGGCAGGGGCTGTCTGCTCACCGGGCATAGCGGGAATCTGCCCACCCTTTCTAGCATCCTGAGCACCCACTCTGCTGCTGAGAGTTCTATTCTGCCCTCTTGTGGGAAGTCACTAGCCTCACACCCCTCAAAGACCAACATCTCATCCCCGGGAAGCTGGGAGTTCCCACCCTGTCAATCATTACACACACACACACACACACCAGTCCCACCCCCTCAACACCTGGCTAACGCACAGGAAGGACTCTGACCCCAGACCCACCCTTCTCCTCAGCTTCCTATCTATAAAATAGCACTTTGGGCTTAGTGAGTTGGGCCTATAAAACCTTTGTCTACCTTAGTCCTGAGATGAGGACTAAGAGAGAACTGAGGCTCGGAGGAATGAGGTCAACTACAACTTCCCAGGGGAAGCACAGGAACTTTGAGCCTTGGTTTACCTGCTTCCAGTACCCACCGGAGTGTAGTCAGTTAGATAACAGTAAGACACTGACCTATAATGGAAGGGAAGGCTAGATAGAATGGGGCTCTCAGAAAGGACTTCCGGGGAGGCTTTCTTGAAAATGACAACGGTTGAGAGAAAGATCACTCGGGATGTAGCAGCCTGAACAATCCAGTGCAGCAATGTCAGTGTTAGGAGGTTGATGTGAGACACTCTGGGTATGCTGTTATGGCCCAATGGCCCAGATACAGGCATTTTTTTAGCAGAGAGCCACAGGGCAATCATAGGGTTATAGGAAGTCAATTCAGCCAACTGACCAAAATGGGGCATCCTAGCCATCCCTGCCCTGAGAAAGACCCCCTGGCACAGCCCTTGTGGTTCTTGAAAAGTCCAGGCTCTGACAGGGTCCCTGAAGCTACTTGGGACAGACGAGTGGGATCTGTGCTCCCTACCTGCTCCATCTTTTTGTTTTTGAATCAGTCTCTTGTGTCTCAGGCTGGCCTCAAACTCACTATGTAGCCAAGGATGACCTTACTTAAACTTCTGATCCTCCTGCCTCCACCTCCCAAGTGCTGAAATGACACTTGGTGGTGCTGAGTGCACTACCATGCCCAGTGTATATGGTCCAGGGGATCAAATCCAGGGCTTCATGAGTGTCAGGCAAGTAAATGCTCTACCAACTGAGCTACATCCACTGCTCATTTGCTTCTCATTCTAGCTCTGGTCAGTGCATGGGCACACTCCACCAGCCAACCTTGACCCCAGACAATGACTCCTGATGCAAAACAAGATGGTGAATGACCTTGACCTCAGTTAGTTTCCTTTCTGTAGAGAAATTAAGGCAGGAGTGCTGGAAAGGACTTGGCCTGACTGGGTCTCAGGGCATACCTGGCAGATTGGTCTCAGGAGGTTGAAGCCCCGGGACTTCGATAATAGCTGAACATTTTATCCTATGCCAAGTGCCAAAATATTCTTTCCCACTTTGCCAGGAAGGAAGCAAACTCTCAGAGGACATTTCCTGGGGACCCCAGCCAGGCCCTTCCACATGCAGCCTCCCTCCTTCCCACTGGCTGGGAGTTTTGCACATCATCATCCACCCCCATGATTAGCATCTCCCCACGACTGACTGCTGAACTTGAGGATTCCAGGTCTCCATCTTAGCCCCCTGAGTCAGAATCCCCTTTCTGGACCAAGGCAGAGATCCCCCTCCCACAAACTATGAATTCATCCCTCCTCTCCTTCACCGCAGCCAATCGCCTCAAGTGCGCAGAGTAGGACTGGCCTGCTTACCCAGTCCTTAGGATGACGCTGGACATTAGATAAGAGGCCCAAGCCAGATACAGACTAGGACCCTGGAAGTGGAGGAGGAAGGATGGACCTTCAGGAACATGCTCAGACTGGGTTAGGATTTCCCTCACAGTCCTGGAGTCCAGCTGAGTCAAGTTCACAGCAGGAAAATGGTCTCAGGAAAGCTGATGCAGCAAGAAATGAGAGCTCGCTACTTCAGAGAGACCTGCAGCCAGCTAGAGCCACTCTGTGGAGATCCCGACACCCCAACACCGTAAGAAAGGCCTGTTTGCTCAACACCTGGCCTGGTGAGCCAGGCCAAGGCAGGGCCAGGCTTCCTGTGAACCTGGACTGGGTTCTCCTTACCCATCCACACTGCCACCCAGATGGAGATGAAGCGGATAAGCAAAGGCCCCTGGAGCTCCCTGTTCCTCGAAGTCCGGCACTCCTGCTGAAGAGAGCTGTGGCTACAGTGGGAGAGCTAGGACGTCAGAAAACATCTCAGAGCAGGCCAGACCTACAGTTGACTACACCAAGCCTGCCTGAGCCAAGAATTCTCACATTCCAGGGCTGAGAGATTCCAAGCTTCTCCTCGCCCAACCCCATCTCCTACAATGCCAGTGGAAGGAGTCTGTGTGTCTGAGATGCGACCGCCAGGTGATTCGTGCTAATCTTTTGAAATCTCAGATCTCCCAGCTCGTTGCTGCTCCCCAAACCCGAGGACCCTCGCAGGAAGTTCAAAAGCACAAAGAGAGAGGGAGAGAGGAAAGAGGGGAGACAGCTGAACACATGCCGGGAGCAGCCCATCTGTGGAATCTGGTTAATGTGGGTCCTGAGGCCCTCCCTGGGTGTGTGAGGAATGTGAGGTAGCGTTCTCTCCTGGTCGCAACTCAGAACGGCCCTCGTCAGGTCCGCTTGGAGGAAGATGGTACAGCTGCCCCAGCTGCTGCTTCAAAGCCCCCATTCAGGCCGTCAGGCCGTGGTGCCCACTGGCTGTGCAAGGATCATGAGTCTGGACAGAGAGTCACCTGGCGTGACACGTCCTGTATCAGCCAGGAACAGGAGCTTCCAGACCACGTTTCCTATGAAGGTCTCAGGACACAGCTTCCACGCCTGCTCAGCACCTGCGGCTTCCAAGGAGCCCCTCACCCCTTCCAATTCTAGCCACTGCTTCCCACTGATAGAAGGCAAAAAAAAGGCTATAGATGACCCAGAGCCCCGCGATCAACTGTCTGTCCTCCCTTCCACAGAGGCTCTGGTGGCTGAGATGCTGAGTCCTGGTGAGCCTGGCAGTTCCCTCACTCAAAAGCAACCTCTTTGGACTCCAGGGAAGCAAGACAAGAGCTTGGTTATGATCACAGTTGTTATTTCTTCAGTGCTGACAATATGCCGGGCTCCATGTCACTTCCAGACACAACCCCACAACATCACACGACAGGTGCAATGATAGCATCCACGCTGCAGGCCTGTAAGCTCAGAGATGTAACACGCTGGCTCCCCCAGGTCACACAGCCAGAAAGTGGGCTCTGACCCAGCACCGCCCTCTGTCACGCCATGTTCTGCTGCTGCTCCCCCTCTGCCCCTCACCTTGGCCAGATCCTCTGCCTGACAGATCCCAGGTCCCCAGGGACACTGTGACATCCTCTCCACATGGCCCCTGGAGCTGCTGTCAAAGCCAAGGTGGAGTGGGTGCCTAAACCCCCTTCCAAGGACCCCCCCCTCACTCATTCTACCTGAGCTGTACAGGCCAGAGCCTCTCAACCAGGAGCTGGGGTGTTTGGGGGGGTGGGGCGTGGGATTCACAGGTTTCACTGTTTCCTCCGGTCACTATTGGAGAGTCAGGAAAGTGTGTGTCTGGGGCTTCTCCAGATCCCACTTCTGTGACCAAGGAAATATCACCAGCTGCATCCAACAGCAACTTTGACCTTATTACTCCTATGCCTTTGTAGGGGTATTTTTAGCAAAACCTTTTTTTCCAAAATAAATGTGAATTGTAAAAATAAACACATGGACTCTGTATTTTGTTCCCGCTAAAATTGTCTGGGAATCCAAATGGGAGTTTCCGGCTCTGAGTGGGGCTCTAAAGTTTGCCAAGGCTGAGGATGGAGTCAGGCCAAGGCTGGAACTGAGGTAGAGACTAAGATGAGGATTTGGCCTGAGCTGTTCAACTAGAGCAATGACTTCCGAGAACACTTGCTCAGGTGGCAGGATTTGTGAGCCACTGGCAGGGACTCCAGAGTCTGTACACAAACTGCCATTTGGGAACAGTGTGTTCTTAGAGAGGTGACATCAGGTGCTAAGCCTCTGGTGCCAGGTACCTTTCTCATGACCATGACAGGAACACCTGGAAGGAAGGAGCGTTTATTTTATCTCACAGTTTCAGAGGGCTCAGTTCATCGCCCTTTGTCCCTAGGTACTTGGGCAGGAAATCACAGCAGTGGAAAGTTGTGGCAGCAGAGGAGCTTCTTCCCTTCATGGTGGGTAGACACAGTGCAGAACAGCCATAGGAAGCATCTGTACAGCAGCCAAGAACATACCCTGTGATGCTTCCTCCAACAGGTCCCACCTCCCACAGCACCAACACCTGCCAAGAAGTCTCTTCACATTTTACTTATTTAAAATTTTTTGTATTTATTTATCTAGTGTGGAGAGCGTTTACCAGTGTAGGCCTAGAGGTCACAGGATAGCCTTGCAGGAGTCAGTTCTCCCTTTCTACCATGTGGGGCCCAGGGATATAACTAAGGACATCAGGCTTGGCGGCAAGTGTCTACCAACTGAGCCATCTCATTGACCCTCTGTTCTCACTTTAAGGCCACCAGTGGATTAAACCATTCATTAGGGGATAACACTGTGATCTGATCATCTCTGGAAACATCCTCTCAGACACAGAGAGCAGGGCTTTACTGAGAGCACCCAGGCATCTTTAACACAATCAAGGTGATGATGGAGATTAACCATCTGGGCCTCATTTCCAGATCTCTAGAATGGGTTGAGAATATGTAACTCCTAGACTCTGGGTGATGGTAAAGGAAATGTATATGATAAAGGCTTAGTGGGCAGGAAGTCTGTGACAGTAAGGCCAAGTCTGTCACAACTGCTATGTCCAGAACAGGGACAATGTCTGGCTCCTGCTGACACTTGATGAGGGGCTGTCATGTATGGGGTAGGTGAAAGCTGTTTGGGAAAGGGTGCATGTCCAGATGCATCAGGCAGATCCGAAAGTGGTCAGATTTCTGAATTCCAGGATATGGCAGAGTCCTGAATACGCAAAAGGCATGGTGTGAATCTCCTCCTGGCACTCTCACAGTCAGCCTTCCCACTCTGCAGGGAGCATCTCCTGAGACACATGGAGAACCACCCAGAACAGAGCTTCTACTCTGAGGTCGGAGATGGAGCTGGGATGCAGTTGAAGCCTTAGATGGGAAGGGGTTCTGTGAGGGGAGGGGCCTCACCTGATCACCTAGCAAGTGCAGAGCCCTAGGTTTGCTCTCCAGCACTGTGCATGCATGCAAGAAAAGGAGGTAGCTCTACATTACAGCAGCCATATCATGTGTAAGATCCTAGGTTTGATCCCCGGAACGACACACAAAAGAGGGGTGGGAGAAGAGAGGGCGGGAGGGAGGGCGGGAGGGAAGTAGCGGGCGGGGCAAGGGAACAAGGGAGTGGCTCAGGAGAAGTGTTTCCCAGGAAGAGGGGCAACGGAAGGTTGAAAGATGCCTGGTGTGCTGAGAGAACAGGAGGAGTCCAGGGCGCTAGGAAAGCTGGGGCCTTTTGATAGAATTTAAACCTTTCTCCACATGAGACAAGAGCTTAGCATTTGAGAATACAGAAATCCACCTTCTCAAAGGATCCTTCCCTCCAACTGCACTGCAGAATGCCAGTGGGGTGTGTCAGCCAGGGTCCTCCGGAGGAACCAGCAGGACATACATTAAGAGATTTATTCTATTTTGGGGAATGGATTTAGTGGCTCACCAGCAAACTGCTAATAGGTAGGACAGACCAGCAGGCGGAAAGCTCCGGAGGGGGTGGATGCCACCACCATCCACCGTGGGTCTGCTCCGGGTGGAAAATCTGCACTGGGCTAAATGAGGCCCACCCACCCAGATTACAGAGAGTAAGCTTCTTAATTTAAGTCAACTGCTCAGAGCTGTTAATCATATCTACAAAATACCCAGATTAACATTGAGTAGCCTGCCAAGTGGATGCAGGAGGCCATCCTTGAGGGGAATGGAGGGAGCAGGGACACAAGAGGTCACCCCTGCATCCCTGAAGGGGAAGTCTGGTGCCTGGACGGTAGAAACACTGAGAAGCAGTTAGACCCAGGTTCAAATAGAAGAAGGTAAAGCTAGCCTGACTTGCTGACAGACTGGATGTAGAGGGGAGAGAAAGGGAGCATGGAGGAGCCTCAGAGGGTTCGCCCTGAGCATTGCACTACACAGACTACAGGAGGAGTGGGCTCTGGGGACGCGGGCATGTTCAAGATGCTTAGATGCTTAGACAGCTAGTAAGTACCAGGTGTGTGAGTTTGGAGTTAGGGGAGCAACTTGGCAGGTGGCGATATCAGTGGAGAAGATGGAGGCTCAGCCAGGTGGGTCTAGGAAAGCCAGAGAGGGGCAGAAGTGGTGACAGTGATGGCACCAAGGGTTTGGGACAAGGCTGGGCGAGGCGCTCACAGCGACATAAATGAGTACAGCTACGGGGTGGGGGGCGGGGAGGGGGATCGCCTGCCCCGGGGTTCCGTGGAAGGAGAGAATTAGAATGAAGGTCTTAGAGGCTAATCAAGAAGTGCAGGAAGTCAAGGTCGGAAATTGAGACCTTAAAATTAAAATGATAATTGGAGGGACTGGAGAGATGGCTCAACAGTTAAGAGCACTGGCTGCTCTTGCAGAGGACCTGGGTTCTGTTCCCAGCCTCGGCTTCATATCAGAGCAGCTGCAAATACTTGCAGGAGATCCTTATGATCAGACCCCTTGATGTTGACACTGGAACTGGAATGACAGCTCAGTGGTTAAGAGCACGTGCTGCTCTTCTGGAGGACCCAAGTTCAGTTCCCAGCACCCACATCAGGCAGCTGCCGTATCAACTGCCTATAACTACAGCTCCAGGGAATCCAATGAACTCTTCTAGATTCCTCAGGTATCTGCATTCACATGAACATACCACCGTCCCCACCCTCCCCGAAACACACACACAGACACACACAGAGAGAGAGACAGATACACACACTTAAACATAAGAATAAACTTTTTAAGAATAAATTTGTTTTTAATTAAATAGTAGCACTAAAAAACACTGGCCAAAGTTACAGAGAGAAGCAGACCCCATCCATCCTGCCAGGTGTTACACAAGATGGTCCAGCCAGCCTGGAGCAGTTTCTATAAAATCTTGGCGTATACTCTGACTGGTCCTTTGCTCTCCTGGGCAATTATCCCAGAGAAATAAACAAGTTCACACAAATGTCCATAGACAAATGTTCATAGCAACTTTATTCACAATAGCCACATACTGGAACCAACCCAGACATCCTTCAACGAGGGAATGGTTAGACAAATTGTGATCCATCCGCAGAGCCTCTATTCTGCAACCAAAACAAACTATTCACACCTGCAGCAACTTGAAATGACTCAGAAATTATGCTAAGTTTGGGGGGAAATCCCAAAAGTTTACCCAGTCTCTGACTCCATTTAGTACCTGATAGTCTTGTTTTTAAAAGTACTTATTTTTATTTACATGTGTTTGCGTATGTGTGTGTGTGCAGATACCTAGGATGGCCAGAAGAGGGTGCCAGATGCCTTGGAGCCAGAGTTACAGAAGGCTGTGAGCTGTTCAATGTGGGTACTGGAAATTGAAGTCCAGTCTTCTGCAAGAGTAGCGAGCCCTCTTAACTGCTGAGTCATCTCTTCATCATCCCACACCCTTTAATTTTTTTAACATTTATTTGTGTGTGTGTGTGTGTATGTGTGTGTGTGTGTGCGTGCGTGCACACTTGCCATGGTGTATGTGTGAAGGTCAGAACACAAATGGAAGTTGGTTCTCTCCTTCCATCATGTGCATCCCAGGCATTGAACTCGGCTTGTCAGGCTTGGTAGCAAACACCTTTACCCACTGAGTCATCTTGATGGCCCTTAATATATATTATTGTTGAATGACAAGACTTCAGAAATACAGAGCAGGCTGATGGGGTAAAGGAGAGGCTTAGCAAGCAAGCGCCAGTGGCTGGGAAGGGGGAAGGCAGGTCATTGTATCAAGGAAAATGTTTTGAATCTCAAATGCATCATCTCTTGTCACAACATTTCACAAGAAATCTTTGAGAGAAGGAACTTGGCAAAGGGTACACTGGTTATTTCTGATGGTTGCTATAGCCCCAGCTAGTCTGGAACTCGCTATGTAGACCAGGCTGGCCCTGAACTTACGGAGATTTATCTGCCTCTACCTCTCGAGAGCTGAGATTAAAGGTGTGTGCCACCATGCCAGGGAGAAATATTTTTAAGATTTTATTTCTATTTTTTTTAATTACGTGGGGGGGGTGGATATGTGCATGTAAGTGCAGAGTACAGGTGACTACAAGGGCCAGAAGAATGTATCAGACCCTCTGAAGCTGGAGTTATAAGAAGTTGTAGGCCCAGTGTGGGTGCTGGTAACCAAGCTTGGGTCCTCTGCAAGAGCAGTACTCGATCTTAATTGCTAAGCCATCTCTCCAGTATGTGTGTATATATGTGTGTGTGTGTGTGTGTGTGTGTGTGTGTGTGTGTGTGTGCGTGTGTGTGTGTATTTGGTATACAAAATGTAGCCCATAATTTGTATTAGATTTAACAGGTAGAAATTCCATCAAAATGTTAAAACTATGCTCTTTAAAAGACTCCATTAAGAAAATGATCACCGGCATCTGCACACTCCTCCAGACTTGATGGGATTAATGCATCTCTCAACTCTCACCAGAGAAGCTTCTTTATGCAGCACACGGTGATCAATCAGAGACCCACAACTGACCAACATGCAGAGAACATGAGACTGCAGAGCACTCATCCCCAAATAGGATGCCTGTGTCAAACCTTCCAGGAATCACTGCAAAGAGGGAGCAGACAGACGGTAACAGCCAAAAGTGGTGAACAACCACAAGAAACAAAGTTTTCCAGACAGCTGGGAAGAAACTCACAGTAATACACAAATCCCGAGTAAACTCAATCCAGACAGAATCCCAGCATAGACAGGGGGAAGCGGGTGAGACACCCCAACCTTACCCGAGGCAACAGGGAGAGATGGTCTCCTTCAAGGATGGGACTCTTGGTAAGTTAACCAGGTTCCAGTGATGGGCCCACACTGGAGGACATTTGGGGATACAAATTAGACTCTATAGGCCTTATTATATATAATAGAGTACATTAAAGTGGGCAGGAGGCAGTAAGAGGAGATGCAGATCGGGGAGGGAATCTAGATACCATCAAAGTGTATCTAGTGTGCGGAAATCAAAAAACGTCAGTAAAAATTTTAAAAAAGAAAGTGATCCTGGCATGGTGGTACGGGGCTTCGATCCCAGCCACTCAGGGGCCCAAGGCAGGAAGATTTGAAGTTCCAGGCAAGTTTCCGATCCATAATGAGGTACTATATTTAAAACATGAATAGAGCCGGGCCTGGTAGCACATGCCTTTAATCCTAGCAGCAGAGGCCGAGGCAGTCGGATCTCCATGAGATTGAGACCAGCCTGGTCAAGTTCCAGGCTAGCTGGGGCTCCAGGGAGACACTGTCTCAAAAGACCCAAAAAGTAAAATATGATAGGGGCTGAGACACAGCTCAGTTGGATGAAGCCTTCCTTAGTAAGTCTGACAGGGTGGGTTCACTTCCAGCACTGTGTAAACTGGGTATGGTGGGGCATGCCTATAATCCCAGCACTGGAGAGGGTAGAGGCAGGCGGATTAGAAGTTCAAAGTCATCTTGAGCTATTTGAGGCCAGCATGGGCTACATGAGATCATGTCTCAAAATACACACATTCATACATACATACATATATTAAGAAAAAAAAGAAAAAGAAAAGTTAAACCAAAGATTGGGAAAAAACACTTGAGTTCTATATAAAGATCTCTGACAAGAATCTGTTTCAGAATATATATTATATATAATGTATATAAAGTTTTTACAATTCAATAAATAGAGTACGGTAGAACCACAGTGAGATGATTTCAGAACTGTCGACATGGATAAAATTAAAAAGACTGACAGAGCCAAGTGTTACCACATACGTGGGCAACAGATCTGTCACAGGCTGCTGTGTGGGGTTGGAACATGGCACAAGGCCTTTGGAAAATTGCCTGGCAGTCACATCTAGAAATCTACCCAGGAGAACTGAAGGCCAGCATGCTCAAGAGAACGGTAAAACGATTGTTTTTTTCTAACAGCCCCAATCTGGAAACAACCCAACCATCCATCAACTGGTGGAAGGGTAAACAAATTGCGGCACATCTACACAATGGAATAAAATACAAGGAACTGTTGACACACAAAGGCTCGAACCTCAAAAACAGCAGACTGAGCCAGAGAACACACACACACACACACACACACACACATCACAGGAAGATTCCATTCAAGTGGAATCTAGAGAGGGCAAAACTAATACACACAGACAGAAAGATCATCGGTTGCCTGGGGCTAGAGGAGGAGGGAGGGAACTTGTGGAGTGAAGAAGGGCCAGGAAAGCTTCCTGTATCTTGATTGTAGTGATGGAAATAAATATTTCTGAAGTTTGTCCCACTCAGACTGAGAGTGTAGCTCGGTTGGCAGAACACTTGCCTAGCATGTGTAAGGCCCCAGAAAAATGAAATAAATAGGTAAACTACACCCGTGTTTCATCTTAGGCAAATTACAACGGAATACATTTTTGTCATTCTTAGTTTTTTGTTTGTGTGTTTTTGTTTGTTGGTTTTGTTTTTTTGAGGCAGGTTTCCCTGCAGCCCCTACTAGCCCGGAACTCCCCATGTAGATCAGGTTGGCCTTGATCTCACAGAGTTCCGCCTGCCTCTGCCTCTCAGAGTGCTAGGATTAAAGGTGTGCGACACTTGGCTCTCTTCTTTAAATAGGGTCTCTAGCCCAGGCTAGCTGGGAACTCCTGATCTTCCTGCCTCCACTTTCCCAGGAGTAGGGTTACAAGTATGCATGGCCACACAGAGGTTTATTCATTCATTTCTGGAATCCACACCAGGGCTAGCTGCAGGGTAGATAGGCACTCTACCGGCTGAGCTACATCCCCAACCTGGTAAGGAGAGGCTGCGGGCAGGGGAGGCTGCGGGCCCGGGCTCACTGGGTCCCGAACACCGGCTTGCGCTGCAGGCGCAGCACTCGGTAGGTGTTGAGGCCGGGCACGTCGAAGCCGGGGGACAGCCCGTGTCGGTCCAGTGGGTAGAACCGGACCAGCTGCCCGTGCTGCGCCTCCAGCGACAGCCAGGCGTCCCCGAGCGGCAGCGCGCACGGGAACTCGCGCGCCACGTGCAGCTGGAAGACACGGCCGCGCACGTGGCGCAGCGCGAGCGCGCGGAAGGCGGCGGGCACGAGCGCCTCGATGCGCGGCCCGAACTGGCGCAGGCGCAGTTCGCCCCGCGGCCCCGCGGCGCGCACCTCGTAGAACGTGCGGTTGGCGAAGCCGAAGAAGCCGGCGAACGGGCGCGCGCGGGGCGGCGGCGCGGGGACGCGCTCGGCGGCGCGGAGCGCGCGCTCCAGAGCGGGCAGCAGCGTGTCCAGGGCTTCGGCCGCCAGGTCCCGCGCGGGCGGCCGCGGCCCCGCCAGCAGCAGCACGAGCCCCAGGCGCAGCGGCGGCACGAGCGCCAGGCTGGCCGCGTAGCCGTCCAGGTCGCCGTCCTTGCGCGCCACGCGGTAGCCGCGCCGCTCGTGGAACTCCCACGGCGTGCCGGTCTCGCGCGCGAAGTAGCCGTCGGGGCAGAGCCGCAGAGGGGCCAGCAGCGTGTCCAGGCCGCCCGGCCTTAGCAGCCGTCGGGGCCCGCCGCCCAGCAGCTCCGCCGCGAGCCTGCCCAGGTCGGCCGCCGTCGAGTACATCTGGCCCGACGGCCGGTACCAGCCCAGGTCGTAGAGCGGCGCGGGCCGGCCGCTGCCGTAGAAGCCGGCCGCCAGGCGAGCGCGCACGGCGCCGGTCAGCGTGAAGCCGGTGTCGCTCATCCCCAGCGGGCCCAGCACCTGCTCCGACACCCAGCGCTCGTAGTCGCCCTGGACTGTGTGCGCTGCCAGCACGTGAGCCAGGAGCGAGAAGGCCAGCGTGCTGTAGTGGCACCTGGGGGGCGGAGAGCAAAGAGCATGGGGGTGCGCCCTGGATGTGGTCCCCAAGCCAGCTGCTGAAGTGTCACGTAGAGGGAAAGAAAGGGACACCAGTTTCCTGGGGGCAGGCAGAGCTGGAGAGGAACCTGCTTCCCCGCATCCCACATGCTCAGACCCAAGAGGGAACAGAGAGCGTTGGATTTAGCGTGGGATGGAACTCAAGCTGTCACAGTGCTTGCCAGTATGCATCGTCCCCAGCGCCACATAAAACTAAGGGTGATGAGGTCATCAGAGTTCAGGGTCAGCTTGGACTGTTCGAGATGCTGTCTCAGGAGAAAGAATTGGATGTCATTTCCCGGCTACATCTAGAAGACTGAGGCCCAGAAAGATGCTGGGACTTGCTTGGGATCCCAAGACAGGTTGGTAAGACACATCTCACTGGTCCTTTATAGTTTAGTATGATTTACTTGGTCACATGAAAGATTAAAGTCAGACTGTTGGGAGAGGGTGATAAAGACCTTCTAGAACAGGGATAGCAACTAGGAGGTAGTCTTGCCCTCTCTTCTAGTGCATTCCCCCCACCCCACAGTCAGTAAGAGCAAGTATAAGATCAAGTGCATCCATCCCAAAGTCACACACCCAGGGAAAACAGGACTCGAGCCTGCAGTTACCCAAGCTGCTTTTCTTCCTTTGGGGAAGCTGGGCCTGTGGTCCAGCATTTAGAGACACACAGTGAAATCTGGGAGAGGCCTGAGCAGGTTGGCAGGGTGGTGGGGGCGTACCAGCTGCCCCTGCCCAGCTCATTCACCCCGTCTCCCCTCAGCCCAAGCTCTCAGAGATGGATTTCTCTGTTCAGAGGTCAGATCATTATGTGACAGCATTCATACCCATCATGGTGAGTCCTGCGTTTGTGCTGTTTATTTCTTCACTGTGTCTCTCTCATCAAAACAAACTGCACAAGGGGCTGGGTCAGATTTGTTTGCTGGTATATCCTAGCGCTTAGCAGATTCCGGTCAGAATAGGTGCTTGTTCATTTGCTTACTCTGTGTTTTGCTTTCTATGTCTTGTTTGGGGTTGGGTTTTCTTCAGACGGGGTCACTTTACATAGCCCAAGCTGGCCTCCATCTCTCCATCCTCCTGCCTCACAGCCTCCCGAGTGTTGGGATTACAGATGTGCACATGTGTTGAGGGAATGGGAGTTGGAAAAAGACCTGGGTTCTGGGAACAGCTTTCCTGGGCCTTGCTGTGTAGAGCTCCCTGTCTGATCCTCAGTCTTTCTGGCTGTACGATGGGCTGTATTCAGTGACCCTAAGATCCTCCTGGCTCTGAGGGTGAAGCACTTTCCAGATATGGTTGGGCTTCAGGGCACAGATCTCACCTGGTTCCTGGGTCGGCCACCAGTATGTCGTCCTTGAGCAGGCTCAGGGCTTCCTGGGTGCTGCCTCGCCACAGCAGGGAAGTGGAACGCAGCCGTCGGGGCAGCCCTGGGGAAGAGCAGTGTCATACCTACCAGTCTGTGGGTCATTGGGGAAGTCACTGACGCCTCCAAGCCCTGGCCCCTCATCTGTAGCAGCACCTGTGTTATGGTGACTTGCTAGTGGCCTTTATTATTGCCTGAATTCATTCACATGATGTAAAATCCTGAGAACACAAAGGAGTTAGGATTAGCGTCTTTTCACATTTCTTTTAAAAGTACTTTATTTTATGTGTACGAATGCATTGCTTGAACGTATGTAAGAGCACCCGTGTCCTGCAGAGCCCACAAAGGTCAGAAGAGGGTGTCGGATCCCTTGGAACTGGAGTTATGGATGGTTGTTAGGCACCATGTGGGTGCTGGGAATTGAACCCAGGTCCTCTGCAAGAACAGCCAGTGCTCTTAACCACTGGGATATCTCTCCAGCCCCCTTTTCACGTGTCTTAATATTCTTCAGAGCCTTTTCTGTGCCTTATCAACTCTGTCCCCATCCTTCCCGTACGTTGCCTATAGGCTGTGGGTCAAGTGGCCTTCCAGAGGGTCTTTATGTGTATTGAAGGAGGGTGGGCCTTGACTGTAGACTTGCCTAACGGTTGTAATGTCCTGCCTTGCAAGATACCCCGATCCTGACCCATTGACATGATTTTCACCTGAGAACTTGTTTCCTTGCCTGGTCTGTGTTACTTCATTGAGACTGTAAAAAGAGCTCAGCTGGTAGATTGCCCAGCACACACGAAGCCCTGAGTCCCACCCCCTCCCTCTGCATAAACTAAATGTGGTGGCATACACCTATAATCTCAGCACTCAGGAGGCAGAGGCAGGAGGATCAGAAGTTCAAGGTCATCCTAGGCTGTAACAAGTCTGAGCCAGCCTGGACTACATGAGACCCTATCTCAAAAAAAATAGAATAAAATCTTAAGGCAGTTAAGAGTGCTTGCTGCTCTTCCAGAGGATGAGTTGTTATTAGCACACACACTGGACGGTTCATAGCTGCCTGTAACTCCAGCTCCAGAGCTCCAGGTGATCTGAAGCCCTCTTCTGCCCTCTGTGGACACCCACAGATGGCATATATCACACTTACACATATACATATAATTCTTAAAATAGATTTTTTAAAACTCCCAGGTTTACCTACATTCTCTTCTCCTCTGGTCACCACCTGTGTGTTGGAAGTACAGTCATTCAAGAAATAACAGGGACCTGGTTGGTTCAAACCTGTGCCCCGTGCCTGCCCCCAGACCCTCCTAACCTGGTTTGACTCAGTTGGGTAATTCGGAGGTTCACCTGAGAGCTGGCTGGCCATCCTCCGGAGGGTGACAGGAGAAGGCTTTGGGATGGGGCCCGCGTCTTCAAACTCGCCAGTTGGGCCCTGTGGTTCGGGTTCTGGGGCCATGCCCAGCGGGTTGTTGATGGAGAAGGTGCTGGCATAGCGCTCCAGAGGGTCGTCCAGGGAGGCCACGATGCCCTCCTCCCACAGGCGGTACAACATGAGCACCGGGAAGATCTTGGAGATGCTGGAGATCCTGTGTGAGGAGCACACAGATGCAGGGAGCATCCCATCAAGCTGCAGCCCACTCACTCCGCACTGTGCTCCAGCCCCTCATAGTCCAGAAAAGCACTGACTGACTGTGCCCCGCTGGCCTCTCAGGTTGAACCCCCAGCCTCTTTGGGTGCTTAGAATGTAGAAGCGCCAGCCCAGTGCCAGGCCCTCCGCCAGCCCACTCCTGCTGCAGGAGACCTGACTTCAGCGGGTCCTCTTTCTCTGGCTGTGTGGCCGTGGGAAGGCTACTAGAGATGTCACTGTAAGCTTCGCAGGACGTAAAGAGGGTTGAAGGGATGTGTTCGTGCAGAGTGCCCAGCACCCTGGGAGGTGATGAGTACTCAGTACTCAGACCAATCAGAGCTCTGGGCCCCAGGTCTGGCACCACAGAGATACAGTGTGGAGGCTAAATACCACCAGATCCCTGCCATCCCTCCAGCATCCCTGGGAGCGGATGTGTTCACTACTGCGGCTTTGAGGACTCTGCACACAGCACCCAGGAGGGGAGGCACCGCATCTTAGTGTCCCCAGCCACTTCCCACTGGGCCAATGCCACCAATCCACAGGGATCTGAAGCAGGCCCGGAGCTGGTCATGGCTCCTGTGTGGCACATGGCGAGGACAGGAGGATTCCTTTCCTTATTCAGCCTGTGACCCCTGCAGTCTGACATTCTGCACTCACCGGTCCTCTCTGGACTTCTCTCTCCTCTTCTATAGAATTGTCAGCATAGAGCCATCTGCCCTGGCAGCCAGGGTGCCAATCACAAGTCCCTGGAGTCTTCCTACCGCCTCTCTCCGCTCACCCTGCCATCCCCTGCCCCCAGGACCCTGTAAGTCACCCAGCTGACCGGTACATGGTGTACTCATTAGGGGGCCCAGAATTGGGGTCTGAGCCATTCTTCTTTCCGAAGTTTCCTGTCCAGAGCACGGTGTCATTGTGGATAACAAGTGCAGACATGGCCGCCAGGCCCGGGGCTGACATTGCCTGGCGCAGGATCCCATCCACCTTTAGGGAGAACGTGAGCTCAGAATGTGTGTGCAGTGACAGCCCCCCACCCGTGCCCACAGTCCTTCTGCACACCTGCCCATTCCACAACTGTACACTAGCACACAGCACCCCAGGAGCCTCCAGACCTTGAGTTCCCAACACCATGGCCTGTGGGAACCTGGCCTTGCTCAGAGCAGCCCCTTGTCTGCGTCAGACATAGAGATCTCTGAAGGATGTTTTGTTTGTGTGTGTTTGGTGCTTATGTATGAGTGTATGCATGTTCCCGTGTGTGTGGGTACTTATGCATGAGGAGGCCAGAAGCTGAGCATCTCCATCAGTCGCTCTCCACGTTTATATATCAGGGCAGGGTCTCTTACTTGAACCCAGAGCTCACTGCTCAGCTAGTCTGTCTAGCCAGATTGCTCCAAGGATCCAGTCTGCCTCCCAGGCATTGGATTTACCTGCAGTACCATAACCATCCAGCATTTCCACGGTGCTGGGGATCTGAACTCTGGTCTTCAAACTTGTTCAGCAAGTGCTCTAACCACCGAACCATCTCCTTC
The DNA here is from genome assembly GCA_035773235.1 of Eospalax fontanierii. Classification (NCBI taxonomy): domain Eukaryota; kingdom Metazoa; phylum Chordata; class Mammalia; order Rodentia; family Spalacidae; genus Eospalax; species Eospalax fontanierii. The sequence goes on from CM069553.1 coordinate 16,233,759, forward strand.
AGCCTCCGTTTTTAATCAACTGCCAGACACCTTGCCCCATGGCTTTACCTACCCTGTGCTAAGCTGTGCTTCCCTCGTCTCCACCTGCCCTAACTCGGCCTCTCTGGGCCTCCGCCTGTCTCCACCTGCATAGACAGGGTTTGTACGTGTGCACATAGAGAGTTTGCACAGCCCACGGCCGATGCTGGAGTGCTTGGTGGAAGTGCTTTGCCTTGGATTCCTGCGACCCTGTGATGTGTATTATATTTGCTGCTTAAGCTCACTGAGAAGCTGACTGTGGAATCAGGGGTCCGCTCCCATTTCATGTCCATCTCAAAGTGACTTCAAGGCCTCTGTCGGGATGGGCTGGCCCCTGGCTCTGTGACAGGGAGACTGGAGGATGGAAAAACAGCCTAGGAGCAAAATCATCACATCCTTGAGACAGCCAGAAGGTAACCCATTCCCTCAGAGGCTACCATTGCTATGACAGTGCCTGTGGTGGGGAAGAGAAGCCAGAAGTTCCGTCTTGGGGGAAAAGCTCGGCCGGGAGCTCCAGCTGACTGCCTCAACCTCCCCAGTTGGATTCTGCTGGATGTTGTGAGCCCCTGGTTTGATGATGGTATCTTTGCTCTCAATCAGGGGACTGTAGTCACGGTCCTAATTTAATGATGGCCTGCTGCTAACTGCTAATTGCTATTTATTCTTTGACTTACGGTACCCTTAATAAACTCATTCATTCAAGCTGCCAGAGATCATTCTCCAGACTGGACAGAACAGTCCCCGGGGGCCACTTAGCGTCTCTGCTCCCTGTCCTCCTCACAAGAGCGCCTTGGGTATCAGCAGAGAGCTATGGGGTCTTCCCAGTGGCCCACGCACACCTTCCCTTCTGTGAGCTCATCACCCCTTTCTTTCTGTTGGTTCTCATCCGGTCAAGCTCCCACTCACACGGCTGCTCGTATGCTTCTGAGCCCGCTCCCTCTGTTTCTGCGTCTCCTAAGGCGACTGGCTGACGTGGCAGGTCTGACTTGTGCAGAGCACAGCCATCCTACACTGCTGCAAGTCAGGCTGTTGTGTGTGCGTCTGTACATGACTGTACCTGTGTGTGTACCTGTGTACACCTGTGTGTGTGTATCTCTGTGTACACCTGTTGTGTGTGCATCTGCACATGACTGTATCTTTGGGTGTGTACCTGTGTACCTCTGTGTACACCTGTGTGTGTGCAGCTGTGCATGCATCTGTGTGTATACCTGTGTATGCACATTCATGTATGAACCTGGGTGTGCACCTGTATGTGTACCTTTGTGTGTGTGCCCGTGTGGATCTATGTGTGCATGGTGTATGCACCTGTGTGTACAACTGTGTGTGTACATGGTATGTGCACCTTTGTGTATACCTGTGTGTGCACCAGTGTGTGTGAACCTATGATGCACATATGTGTGCACCTGTACAGAGTATGTACCTTTGTGTGTGTGCCCTGTGTAGGTGCATCTCTATGTATATCCCTTACGTGTGTGCACCTATATGTGTGCACAATGTGTGTACCTGTGTATATTGTATTGTGTGCCTGTGTGTGCACTTATATGTGTACATGGTATATGCACTTCTCTGTATACCTGTGTGTACACCTATATAGGATGTGCCTCTACATGTGTACACCTGTGTGTGTATCTGTGTATGTGCATGTGTGTGTGCACCTTGAGTGTTGTATGTATATGACCATATGGTAGTGGCCTCTGTGATCTGAACTGTCATTCTCTCTCATTACATCTCTCCCCACCTCCCCCCAAGTCCTTACAGTCCTCTGTATGTGGCCTGGCCTGTGCTCACTCTACTGCCCCAGGACCTTTGCAGGTATCAGCCCTTCTGTTTGCAGCATGCCCCTGTATCTTCAGGCTTCCTCAGTGTACATGTGTCACCTGGTTATCTCTTGTCTGGTCACATCTCAGCCTGGGCACCTACAGGGCCTGCCTGCCTCCAGGGCTGCACAGCGTGGCCACACTGTCCCTGAAGACTTCCTTACCCTCACTCTTGCTCCAGCATCCCGAATGTGTTATCATGACTGTTCCCTTTACCTTCAAACTGACTTGTACTTTTTTTTTTTTTACTTATTGAGACATGTCTTGCTACATAGCCTTAGGCTAATGGACCTTACTATGAAGACCAGGCTGACCTGGAACTCACTATGTAGACCAGGCTGGCCTGGGACTTGGAGTGATCCTTCTTTCTCTGCCTCCTGAGTGCTGGGATTCCAGAAACAGAGCAGGCATTCCACAAATACATGTTGAATGCGTGAACCGATGGATTTCGCAGTGCAGAGGGCATACCTCCCTCCCCCAGGTCTCACTGCACTCCCAGCGGCCTCCTAACCTTATCCAGTGCCTCCTTCAGCACCGGGAGTGGGTGAGCCAAAGGCACAAGCTCAGGGTGCCAGGGACACATCCGCACAGGGGCAGGGGTCACCTCTGGCCTCGAGGAACCTGGAGAGAGTGTCACAGATGAGTAGAACACAGACATCAGGTAGGTCTGGGGGTCATCCTAGAAGAGAGGAAGATGGCAGCAAAGGCTGCAGCCTTGCCTTGGGGATGGTCCTCCCGGCCAGCAGGAGCTCTCCCAGGAGACACTGCAGTGATGGGGGGACACGGGACTGAGAGTCACAGCACACCGGCACCTGTTGCTCAGTCTCCAGGGTGGTGTCCCTGCTGGGTTCCGCCCTCCCTCCCTCAGCCCCCTTGGGGCAGGCTCGGCTGTTATCCGTCCATCCACCTGTAGGTCTCATGCTATTTTTGTGTGTTGGGATGAAGTAGACTGGGCACCCAGGCCTCCGCAGCAGCAAGGTCAGTTCATTCCATCCCCAGGTGGCGGGTCTGCCTTGTTCAGGGAGTGGCTGCTGCAACACGCACAGGTCTAGGTATCAGCCCTGAGAGCAAGAGACCTCACGGAGGCTCCTGTTCCAAGTTCATCGAAGAGAACAGGTTAGACCAGCAGCAGAACCATCAGTCAGCCCTGAGACCCATGAGAAATAAGCAGCAGGGCCCTTGTTTTTTTCCTTGTTGTGCTAGGGATGGAAACGGGCCTCGCAGATGCCAGGCAAGCGCGCTGCCGCGAAGCTACGTCCTTAGCTCCTGGGGGAGCTATGGCTGAGGAATAAAGGATGTAGCGTTATTCCTCAGCCATAGGTAAACAAGTAGATGCGGCAAGTATGGTGACGAGAATGGAGGCCTTGCATAGAGCCTTAGCTTTGTCGTCTTGGGGCCTCGGTGGGATTGGCATCCACAGCCAGGTGTCTAGCATGTGCCCTAAACAGACAGCACCTTAAATACAGGGGCTCGTAAGATGCAGAATTGAGTCAGCAGATCTGGGCAGGGCCTGACAGTGCCCACGTGTGTGTGTGTGTGAGAGAGAGAGAGAGAGAGAGAGAGAGAGAGAGAGAAGGAATCTGTCTGCAACCCCAGCCTGGCCTCACACTTGCCAGCCCCTTGCTTCTGCCTCCCTAGCGCTGGGACTGCAGCTGTGGTCACCATTCACGCCTTTTCATGAGGGTGCTGGGAATCTGCACTTGGCCGCACACGCTCGCCCTGCAAGCGCTCTACCATTGAGCCGTTTCCCTAGCCCAACTGCTTACTTCTAACACTCCCCTGAAAATCTGAGAGAAGACACGGGCCTGGATTATGTGATTTGTAAGTCACAAGTTGTTTAAGACTTGTGAAAAATTAAATACAAAATTGGGGGAGTTAGACACTGGTGCACACCTTTAACCTCAGCAGAAGCAGGCGGGTCAGTCTCTGTGAGACTGAGGCCAACCTCAGTTCCGGCCAGCTAGGACTACAGGGAGACCCTGTCTCAAAAAAATTGAAGAGAAAGACTTTAGAAATTAAAATACATATTTTACATTTACTTATTTACTTAAGTTTTTATCTATTCATTTTTAAGAGGTGGTTCAGGTGTCATGATGAGTGTGTTGTGTGTGTGTGTGCGTGTGTGTGTGTGTGTGTGTGTGTGTCAGAGGACAACTTGTAGGAGTCAGTTCTCTCTTTCAACCACGTGGGCTCTGAGGACCGAATTCAAGTTGTCAGGCTTCGTGGTGCTTTACCCGCTGAGCCATCTTGCCCAGACCTTGGAAATTTTACAGCAGTTTGACAGTAACTTCACATCTGCAGAGTCTAATCACACAGACAGGCTTCTATTTCAAATGCCCTGTCTCCAAGTTGGCCCCTAACAATTCATTTTCAAGGACTTAACACAACCTGTCCATCATGAGCCGGTTGATAGTCTGAGCAGCCTATCCCGCTGGCTCGAGAAACAAAGAAGCTCCTTGTAAAGGGATTTACCCCAGACAGGGCTGGGGTGGGAGAGGGAGGAACCAGCACAACTGTAAGAGAGGCCAGGTCTGCAGAAGTCTCTGGGAGCCCCTGGCATCCTGCTGAGCCCGGACAATGGCACCATGAATGACAAGACTGGAAGAGGCTGCCCCCACCGTGAGATCTGGGGCCCTGGGCCATCCTGAGCCTGACCCATTAGAGGCCCCAGAGTTGCTACAGCTACAAAGGGTGTGTCCATTACCAGGAGTGGTGGCTCTTCTGCTAGACATGGACACCTGTGAGTTGCCCCTCTGGATCTCCTAGACAGAGTAGGAAGGTCTTTGGAGGGGACAAGGGCCGGGCGAGCCTACAGAGCAAAGGAAACACTGTTGGCACCTTAAAATATTTGTATTTGTTTATTAGTGTGTGCGTGTGTGCATTTCGTAGCGCACGTGGAGGTCAGAGGGCAATGTTATGGCGTCAGTTATTTCCTTCCACCTTCACATGTGTTCCTGGGATCGAACCCAAGCAGCAAGTACCTTTACCCACTGTGCGACCTTGCCAGTCCCTGTTTGCATCTCTGGGGAACACTGAGTTGAACTCCCGGGCTGAATGACTTATGAAATCTTGGCGGTAGTAATGTTTTCATTTTATACACAAGAGCTTGATCAAGGCCCAGAGAGGTCGTAGGACCAGCCCAGAGATGCACAGTGAGGGCTGAAAGAAGAACAGGGACCCAAGCTCCTGAGTCTAAACCTTCTGGCGCTCGGCCGCTCCAAGCCTAGAGGCGCCCACACTTGCAGGAGTGGGCATGACCCACGTAGTGGTTTCTGCACTCACCAGTCTGCAGCTTAGGGAGATGGTACTGCCAGAGGAAGGAGCTGGTCATGGCTACTGAGAACAGGAAGAGGAAGCTGCTGAGGGCAGGCCAGAACCATTTTTTTTTCCCTTTCAGTAGGCGGTGCTGCCGGCAGGCCTGCGGGGGAAGGATACAGGTCACGGAGTCTGGGTCATCCAGAGTGCTGCTGAGAAACCGAGGCCCTCCCCGGGGAACACATCAGCAGCTCCGCACACCTAGTCTGGCCCTGGTACCTTCACCTCACCCCTGTGTTTATCTATATCCTAAGACCTGTGAAATGCCTCCTCCTCCAGGAAGCCTTCCCCAACTCTCCTCGCTGTGTCCCACCTAAGACCAAACGGGCCAAGGGATAAGAACCTTAGAGAAGAATTCTGTCATACTCCCTTCCTGTCTGCTGTTAGCTGACCTGCCTAACCAGTGAACCTCCCAGATACTAATGTATCCCTGACACTGAGCCACGCCTCTCAGGGCACGATAGAGTCTTCCTCTAGATGCCCTGGAATCCTCCCTCGAGTTCATCCAGGTGGGTGGGTCAAGGCCCTAGCTAGGGGCCCACCACTAGGAAGGTAGGTTCACCTTAAGATGATGTTCTGTTCCTTCCCAGAATTCCCTAACACAGTCCTTACAAGCCGCCAGGAAGTGTGGCTGGGTATTCCTGAGACATGACTCAGAAAGATTTGCCTGTTCCTCTCCTCTCTCCTGTCTTTTTCTTCTGGGTGCTGGCCAGACCCCAAGCCTGCTTTCCCTGGGACTTAGACCTCCCCCTCTAAAGCTCCCTTCCCCCCACGTGGTTCACCTCCACGCAGCCTTATCCCAACCCACGTGGCTTCTGCTCCAGCTCCTTCATTCTCCCCTGTGCAGCTGCGAGATTTACAGCTGCCTGTCCTGGGGTTTTTCGTTTAAACTCTAATTGTCCTCAAGCTTCCATTTGAAACCATCCTTAATTTTTTTTTCATAAATGAGACTAAGAATCCCAAGAGGGAGACTGGAGAGATGGCTCAGTGTGAAGAGCACTGACTGCTCTTGCAGAGGACCTGGGTTCGGTGCCCAGTCCTAACTCCAGTTCCAGGGGATCCTATGCCCTCGTCTGTCCTTCACAGGCATTTCACGACACAAGTGCACTTACATCCATGCAGGCAATACACTCATACACATAAAAAATATTAAAATAATAAATAGAATTTTTAAAAAGAATCCCAATCAGCCCAAGAGAGATGGATACTGCAGACAGCCAGACTGGAGGGGATGAGCTAGCTCAGCCTTTTGGAAGTGAAGTCCCAGACGTCGGACACGAAGCCACAGGACTTAGTGTCAGCCCCGCTGGGTTCTGGTCTTGTGATCCTGTATTTCTGTACTCTGCTCCCATCCCAATATTTATGAAGGGAAGTGTGTATTCCATGCCATTGGGTGTTGAAGGGGAAAAAGTATTCCCATGCATTTAAAGTGGAAAAAAATTGCAAGAGGAACCCCTAGGTCCCCAATATCATATGGTGGCTCTTGGGACTCCCCAAGATGTCTGGAAACACCTCTTTCTTGCCTTTTAAGTCTTTAATCAGTGGAGAAAATGAGCCCATTTCTGTATCCCTAGACCACATCAATAGCATGCTTAAGACAGGTACCCTATGTGACGAGTTGGTGTGACTTACCCAAGGTCACACAGCTCACTGTAGATCTGAGATGTGAATCCAACACCTGGCCTTCCAGCCTACTCAGCCAAAGATGTCAAACATTTCACTTCCAGGTAGGCAAGACTAGGTTCCAGGAAGTAGTGTCCAAGTAGTTATCACCCTTCTATGCTGAGTGCCAGCTTTATGCCCATCCCTGTGCTGATCACAAAAACCTACCCACTATGCCTAGCACACTCACTCCCACATAGCAGGAAGCTAGGAAGCTCATTTGGGAACCTCTGTTTTCAAGATGAAAAAGAAAATGGGGCTCAGGGAGGTCACAGAGTAAGGTGGTAGTCATTGCAAAGCTACTTCCTCTGAACTGACTCCGTCCTGGAGGGAGCTTGCTTAAGGCTCAGGAAGTAAAGCCTACCTCAGAGAAAGTCTGAAATGTACAAGACCCACAAGGCCTCTCTCCCCAGGGCCACATAAGTAGTCACCATGACTGGGGAGAAGCAAGCTGTGCCGGGAACTCTGGGGATGCAGCTTTTGGGAGCTGTCACCATACTGGGGTGAGCTTTTCAGAGGCGCAGGTGCCTTGAGTCACCCTTGATCCAAGAGGTAACCCCTCACCCATATGCCTGTGACGAACCTCTTATCCCTTGTGCTGGCTAGCCTGAACTTCAACTTGACACAATTTAGAATCACCTGGGAGGAGAGCCTCACTGAGGACGAGTCTGCATTGGGCTGGCCTGCGAGCACAACCGGAGATTTTCTTAATCATGCTCCTTGATGTGCAAAGACCCAGCCCACTGCAGGCAACACCATTCCCTAGTTTGGGACGCTGGACTGGATGCGTGGAGAAAGTTAGCGGAGTGCTAGGCACATACTCACACAGTCACCTCTCTCTGCTTCGACTATGGATGTGATGGGACCGTCTGCTTCAAGGTCCTGCCTCTGTGGCTTCCTCACAGTGACAGACAGTAACCTGGGATTGTAAACTAAGTTTTCCCTTTCTCCCTAAGTTGCGTTTTTCAGGGTGTGTTTTCACCTCAAGAGAAACATGGTACTCCTACAAGTAACCCCAGTGAACTCACGGGTTTACTAAGATACGCTTTGTGGAAATGTTCCTTGGGTCTGTCACTGGTGCCGTATCTGGGGTGAACAGACATGTGTTCGTCTCCTCAGAAAACATCACACAACAGTAATAGATTCGTTCTGCTGGGCTCTCAATCTTTGCCTCTGCCACTGCAGCCTAATATGAAGTCCCTCCCCTGTCCCCGTCCTTTCAAGGTCCTTTGCCCTGAGCACCCACTAGGCACCAGGCATTGTGCCAGACACCCAGGGTTCAGCAGCAAGCCAGCTTCAGGAATCTCCACTCTCCGGGAGCTGGTGTGCAGATGGCGCCCGCCGCCTGTGTCTCCTGCTGGCCCAGAGCATCTCTGACATTTAGCTTGCTGGCTCAGCCACTCTGCAGCAAGTCTTTAGGAATGGTGAGCGCTTAACATAGGCAGGCCCTTTTCTAAGAGCTCTGTAAGCATCCACTTAGTCAATTACTTGCATCAGAACACAGGCAGCAACTATTATTTTTCTGGCACTCGGGAAATGCTTTGGAACTGTCCTCTGTCCTGCAAGTTGAAAGACAGGTCAAAAATTAGCTCTCCCCCCGTCCCAGGTCACTGCAACCCGAGACAGGACCCCCTCCCCTCCCCTTGCAGAACCTCTGCTTTAGTGTTGAAGGAGAGAGTGGAACTATTTGTAGAAAGCTTATTTTTGTATCTGGAAATCTCACTGGGGTTCAAAATTATTTCCCATTTCTTGAACTTGGGATTCATATGGAAACCATTCTTTATTCTGATCTCTGTGTGTGTGTGTGTGTGTGTGTGTGTGTGTGTGTGTGTGTGATGCATGGATGCACATGTGTGTGCATGCACATGTAGCCCAGAAGTTCTACTTCTCCCTAGACGTCTGCCTCCCCAGTGCTGGGATTACAGACATACACCATACCCAGCTTTTTTACCTAAGTCCTGGGGATTGACCTCAGGTCCTTATGCTTGCGGATCAAGCACTTTACCAACTGAGCTATCTCCCCACCTACTTATTCTTAAATTTTCAAAGGCCTGAACCAATTCAAATGTCTTTCAGTGGTGAATGAAGAAACAAATCACAATACATACATCCATGGATGGAATACCATGCAGCAATGTAAAGGAATGGACTGTTGATAAATGAAATCATGTGCATGAATCTCAAATGCAGGTTGCTGAGTGAAATAAGCCAGACTCCAAGACTGACAGACTGTGTAACACCATTTCTATAACATTTGGGAATAAGCCAAGCGATAGGGACAGACAACACATAGTTCTTTTTTCCTGGAGTAGGGAATGTGGGAGCCTATGAAGGAGCAGGGGTGAGCTTTGGAACGTGCTGGAACAGTTCTCCATTCTGTGCTGATGGCTATGGGGCTGTATGAACTGATCACAGAGTTCGGCAGGTCTTCTTGCACATAAATGATGCCACAGTTTTTATTAAAATAAAGCCATTAACAGTCCCAAGACCATCAGGCTGCTACGGGACAGCACCAGACAGAAAGACAGGCCTCTGGTTTGGTGGGCTTGTGTGAAGATGTTGCCTTTGAACCTGAGCAAAGAGCAGGCAGCAGGGGCAGGCCCACAAGAGCACCTGGATTCCCAAGACAGGCCCACACAGCATGCCCAGACTGACCTCCTCTCATTCCCAAGGGAAAACTTAAACTCAAAAACATTGAATGACAGGTGGCAAAAGACAGGCTAGGGTTCCAGCTCTGTGCTCTGCGCCCTGCCACCTCCACCCACAGCTGGGTTCTGTGCCTTTGCCTATGGTCCTCGGCACATGGCTTTCTCCCTTCCCAGGATTCATTGTAATAGACCCACAGACGGTGCTAGCTAACCCATCAGCTGCTTGCCAGCTGCCCCCATTTGGACTCCAGTGGCCACTGAGTACCTCTCTCCTCTCCCGGCTGGAAAACAGATGCTACCCCCAAATCCCAACCATAGCAGCCCAGCTCCTTCCTGTGATCAGCATACTAGCCTTCTCTGCCTGCTTTCTCCTTCCTCACAGCCCACCCAAGGAAAGCCCCTCCTTATCCATCTGTTCATCCATCAGTCCATCCACCCATTCATCCACTCTCCCATCAATCCACCCACCGACCCATCAGTCCATCTAACCACCCACCCACCCATCCACCTACCTATCCACCCATTCATCTACCCATCCATCCACTCGTCCATCCATCCAGGGACCCGTTCAGCTATGCATCCATCTGTCCTTCCACTCATCCACCTACCTGTCCATCTATTCATCTACTCACTTATCCATCCACCTTGTCCACCCATCCACTCATCCATCTTCCTATCCAGCCATCATCCAGGACATGGGTCCTGCGGCACCCTGGACAACATGGCCCCTGCGGAGCCTGCATTTCAGTGGAGCTGTCAGAGACAGGAGAGGCAGGCCCTGACTCAAGCTCTACCCTTTCCAGCTTTGGACAAACCACTTCACTTCTTGGAGCCTCAGTTTCCTCCTCTGCAGAATGGGGAAAGTTGTTCCTGCCTCTTGAGTGCTGGCAAGTGAGATAATATGTCCAAAACCCCTAGAAGCCTGCACACGAATGGGTGATCAACAGATTCAATAAATACCTGGTGTTATCACAACCTAGTTAGAATCGCTGGATGAGATGCAGAGGGCTAGGGCTGCGGTGAGGGGCGCAGGAAAGCCAGCTGGGGTGGGGGGAGGAAGGCAGCCCCAAGCAGGTGGTCAGGCGGGAACTGGGGGCTCCCCAGGTAGGAGGGATGAAGGAAGGAAAAGAAGATATGCCCCTTCCGGTTAGTGCCTCACCCGAGTCTTCATCCTCCCCAAGGCACGGAAGATTCCAGTTCCTTGAAGATTCAGTGAGGCCTGTGGCCCAGGAGACCTGTGAGCCAGAAACTGAGTCAGAGGGGCAAAGGCACAAAGAGACCCCACTGAGCTGGGAGGTGGAAGAGGGGACCGAGGACAGCCAGAAAGTTGGGTTAAATGAGGATGGTGAGGGAGGGAGACCTGGCAATTTCCAGGCTCCACCTCCAAGAAAGGGCAAGCTCAGAAGCCCCCTTCAGGCTGACTCAGTGTGCCCATCCAGAGTTTAACACTAGAGGGTCCACCATCCTGGAAACCCCTCTATCTCAGGAAAACCTGGAAAGTTAGACACCACACCTATCTGCGTCTACCAACAGACCTGCGCATCTAATTCCAGCTCCTCCTCCCCAACCTGCAACTACCTGACAGGCCCCAGACTCTTACCAGCTTCCAGAAGGATCCAGCAGGACCCACAATTCAGGTCCCCCCAAGGAATCCCTTGAATTCCAGAGAACAGGAGGGACTTCCTGGGCTCTAAGCAGAGGCTTTGCTCCAGCTGCCAGACGGGGCAGATGCAGTCCTCATTTCCCCAGAGTTAATCCCTGCCTGCCCTCTGCCAAGGGGATTAGCTCTGGGTCCCCAGGAACAGGGAAGCTGGCAGATGTGTCAAGTCCTGGACACCCCCACGTGACTTCAGCGGCTACAGGCTAGGGGTGGGACTGGGAGCACTGAGAGGTGAGGACAGCCACCGGAGTCTGACCTGCAGGCCTCCAGGACCCTGCCCCAACCCCACATCATCTTACCAGTCACCTCTGAGGAGCAGGGGCTCAGAGGAACCCTGAGCCACTAAACACTTGGGAGCTGCTTTGTGTGATGGGTTAGGGCGCTCCTCTGGAGCCTGGCTAAACAGCTTGTAAATCAAGCAGCCCAGGACCTGGCACCTGGGAAGAGCTTGGCCAAAGTAACTGAACTTTGGTGCCCAACTTCCCACCTGGTAGCTGTGCCAGGTAGATGTCCAGTCTTTCTTGTTCTATAATGTCAGAGGACAACTTGCAGAAATCAGTTCTCTCCTTCTGCCTTGTGGGTGCGGGGATCCAACCCTGGCCTGCACTCTACCATCTGAGCCATCACGTGGCCCCTGTCTGTGTCTTTGATCCACGCAGCAACTGCACAAAGCAGGTTCTATTCTGTTCCATTTTTCACCCAAATTAGCTCATGGTCAGGGGTGTGAGGCCTCCAGGAAGTGGCGGGGCTCAGAGCCCTGCTGGGCCGCCTTTCTTTTGTCGCATCAGACTATATGGTTCTCCCAGGCCAGGACTGCCCATCAAAGCTAGTGCTGAGGATGAGTCCTTAATCCACTCCAAAGGCCTACAAACCCTCCCCTGCAATGCAGAGTTCTAAGTTCAATAAGGATCCATAACGTGTCATACAGCAAGATGACCACTAGGTGGCAGACGATACACACGTGTAAAATCTCGTTTCCGGTTTGCTCCTCTTTCAAAGGATAAGAGAGAGAGAGAGAATCATTCATCCTCTTTCTAGATCTCATCCTATCTCCTGGTCTTCAGGAAATTTAAGCGCTTTGATCACACAGCCTAGATTCTTCCCATTGGAAGGAACCTTGGATTGGATCCCAGCTCCGCCACTCAGAACCTGGGTGACTTTGTCAGATTCCTTATTTTTTCTTGGGCCTCATCTGTGAATGGTTTAATGAAGAAGCTGCAGACTGGGCCTGGGCACAGAGCACATGGTGGGTGCCGGGAAAATGTTAATAACAACTGTAATTGACCATTCGTTTTATGGGCCTCTCTCCTTTTAGGGGGAAGATAATTGTCCACCCTCATTAGGACTGTTGGGGGGAGCTTGTTATTGTTTGTTTGTTTTTGCAAAACCTGCCAGTTTAAATTTATTTATTTATTTATTTATTTATTTATTTATTTATCCATCCATTTATTTGGGGTGTGGTATGCACAGGCATGCATGTGGGGGTCGGAGGACAATGTGCAGGAGTTGTTCCTCTCCTTCCACCACATGGATCCTGGTGATTGAACTCAAGCTGTCAGGCTTGGTAGGAAGTGTTTTTACCTGCTGAGCCATCTCACCAGCCCAGGACGTTCTTTTTTTTTTAAAGATTGTGGTTGGAAAGATATCAAGACAAATTAAACTTTGAGCCAGTTTTACCGGCATAGGTTTATAATCCCAGCTACTTGGGAGTTTGAGGCAAAATGCCTAAGGCCTGCCAAATTACTAAACAAGTTCCAGGCCAGTCTGGGTAGCTTGTTGGCTGTCTAAAATTAAAAAGTTCAGGGGCTGGGAGAGTGGTTCCATGCTGGTGGTCCAGCATGAGGACCTGAGTTCAAATCCCAGCACCTATGTGCTTTGTTTTGTTTTGTTTTGTTTTAAAAAAAGTTCAGCCCTATAATCCCAGAGCTGGGAGGCAGAGACTGGAGGATTCTGGGGGCTCACTGGCCAGAGAAAGGCCAATTGGTATGCTACTGGCTCAACGGAGAAAGATACTCAATATCAAGCTCTGGTTTTCTCATGTGCACACAGTTATGCATAGCTTCATGGATACAACACACACACACACACACACACACACACAAGGTTGGAAAAGTCCTAGGAGTATAGCTCAGTGATAGGGCGCTTGCCTAGCATGTGGGAGGCCCTGGATCCCATCATCAGTGAAAGGAAAAAAAAAAAAAAACAGACAAATTAAATAAATGTCTAAAGGAAAAGGCCTCTCTTAAAAGATACATGAGGTTAAAAAGTCTAGCTTTGACAGTCATTGATTCATCATCGACCACTCAGACCCGGAGCCACTCAACACATACTTAGTGGGTAGCTGCCGTTTGACAGATCTCACACCTGGTGCTGGAGAGGACCCGCTTGCCAAGCAGACAGCAGCTGATGCCTGTCAACACGTGCTTCGAACTTGCTCAGGGCTGGACCCTGTCCTGGGTGCTTCAGAAATACCCGTGAACAACTTGCATGAAGATCTCTGGTCTCCACAATCTTATCTTCCAACATTGCAGCCTAGGACTAGAGCCAAATGTCGACATGTGGGGGCTCTCAAGATGGCTCAACAGAACAATACAAACCCAGTTCAATCCCCAGAACCCATATAAAAAGCTGGGTACATATGGCTAGAGAGATGGCTCAGTGGTTAAGAGCATTGTCTGTTCTTGCAGAGGTCTGAGGTTTGGTTCCTAGTACTCACATGGTGGTTAACAACCATCTGTAACTCCAATTCCAGGGGATCTGATGCCCTCTTCTGGCCTCCAAGAGCTTTGCATGTATGTGGTGAACTTAATACATTGCTGGGCAGCCAAAGGGAGTCCTCAGTCTTCCCACACCATGACAGTTCTTTTTCCTACCTCTATCTCCTGAACCTAAAGGTTCATTAAGCATAAGTTCACCCGCTGGGGATGGGGAGGGCAGCAGCAATTATTGCCAAAATGGGAGGGTACCATGCAGAAGGAGGGAGGCCTGAGCACTCTGGCCCTGGACCCGAGTCAGTGGAGGAGTGACGGGAGACATCGGCCAGTATGGCCACTACGCAGTCTGGCTAGCAGATAGTCCCAAGCTATGTCTTCAGGCAGAACCTGAGCTGAATTCATGATAATCCACTTGGCAGCCAGATCCCAACAGTCCCCAGGGTAAATCCCTCCAATGGGAGAGCAACTGTGGATCATGGATCTACCCATCTACCAGCGAGTATTGGCATGAAAGCTCCAACCGTACCCTGAATACCCCAGAGTGCCTTACCAGCGGCAGCGAAGGTCGACGGTAGGAACATGTCTGTGCCCACAGGTCTTGGATTTGGGGGAGGTGCCACGCAGATTGGACATGGGGGATGCACAATCACGGAAGGACCTGTATTCACAGCATAAAACAAGTCCTGGAAATGCAGAGGGCACTCACCTTTCAGGCCCCTGCTGGTCAACCAGAAAAGTGTCTGATATGTTACATGGCTCTCTCTTAATTCCTTAGAGTAAAATGTAGGAAAAAGCAAAGTGATTTAGAGACCAATTTATAATTAAAAGGGAAATGGACCACAAAGATTTGGAAAATTCTCAACCAAGTAAAGAATTAAAAAGTATATCTAGGAGAGAAAAAATCAAGGATGTGACAAGCATCTTTGTGTTAAAGAAGTGACTAGAAGTATAGGAGGAAGTCCGGCCTGGTGCTCCACAAGGCACATGACATCCATGTGGGCTGCACTTCTGCATAAATTAACGTGAAATCTGCTGTGGGACCTGGAGACAGATGACGCAACATCGGCCGCACCTAAGCGGCCAATGAGGAAAGAACAACATAGCAGAAGAGACCTGCTTCTGGTCTGGACCAATGGGACTCTGGGGAGGGATATAAAGACAAGCCCCTGTTCCACAATAAATGAGCCTGCCGCTGATTGCTGTGCTATCTCTCACATTGATGCGCCTACTTGCCCCCTCCCCCCAGAGGCTCCTGACTGAAGGGCCGCCTGCAACACAGAAGGAAGCCATCTGCTTTATAAATTACCCCCACTCAGGTATTTTGTTACAGCAATACCAGCAAACCATCTAATCCTAAAACTGTATGTTGGCTTTGCTTTATAGTTGAGAAATAGCAAGAATAAATAAGAGTTTTCCCAAGATCACACAACTGAGCATTGGTAAAGTTGGGGCCTGGGGTTGGGGAAGGAAAGGGAGTCTTGTTATGTTGCCCACACTGGTCTTGGACTCATGAGCTCAAGAGCACATTCTAACATCTCAGCTTCTCAGGTGTCTGGCCATGGTAACACATAGTTGTCATCCCAGCACTAGGAAGGTGGAGACAAGAGGATCAGGAGTTCAAGGCCATCCTATTCCACCTCGTGAGGTTTGGGGTGGTATTGGTGAGGGGTTTTCGTTGTGTTATTTTGTTTTTATTTTATGCTCCCTGTAGTTCCCAGTGGCCTGGAACTTGCTATGTAGACTGGGCTGGCCTTAATCTCACACAGATCACTTGCCTCTACCTCCCAAGTGCTGAGATCAAAGGTGTGCACCACCATTCTCCATTTGAATTTTTTAATTTTGTTTTTCGTTTTATTTATTTTATGTGTATGAGTGTTCTGCTTGCATGTATGTAAATGGACACATGTTGTACAGTGCTCTAGGAGGCAAGAAGAAGGCCTCAGATTCCCTAGAACTGGAGCCACAGGCTGTTGTTAGCCACCATATGGGTTCTGGGAACTGAACAGGTCCACTGTAAGACCAGCCAGTGATCTTAACCACTGGGCCATCTCTCTAGCCCCACTGAGCTTTTTAAAAATGGCTTTTATTTATTTGTGCGTGCATGTGCACGCGCATTTATTAGCATGCCTGTGACAAATTGTACATGTGAGGTCAGAGGACAACTCGTGGGAATCAGTTCTCTCCTTCCTCCATGTGGATCCCAGGGATTGAACTCAAGTTGTCAGGCTTGGTTGCAAGCACCTTTACCTGATGAGCTGTCTGGCTGACCCCATACGTAGTGAATTTTTAAGACTAGTCTGAGTTCCACGAGACTCTGCTTCAAACAACAATAACAAAGTCCAATGTAGCTAGGACTACATTGTATAAGGACTTAAACCAGGCAGTTTAGCCCCAGAGATCTGAAACAAAATAGGATACTGAAGAACTATTATCCCAAAATGAAGATAAAATGTCAGGCCACTTAGAGCTGCAGTCAACAATTATAGACATTGGCAGTACTGGCAGTTTACCAGCCACTGTGTTAGGTGCTTATATGGGCACAGGTCACTAGGATGCTCTGTCTGACCTAGGACATCAGCTAACTGGGAATAAATATGGGAACAGACGCAGGACGAATCCTAACTGGTTGTGGCGCATTCTACTTTAGAACAACAGACAGAATGGGAAGAGGAGGAGACTCAGATGGCAGGCAAGCTTCCTGGAGGTGGAGACTTTGGAAAAGAATGAATTAGAACAGAAGACCTGGGAAAGTAAGGGATTCCAGGAAAGAAACTAGAAAGCGGCGACAGGGGTCCCTTTGGAGAGCAGCAGGTCCTGTGGGCCAGATGTAGGGCTTGATAGGAGATGGTTTTTAGGTGGCACGCCAGCTTGGCTTTGGGTCACAATGAATCACTGTCATAGCTTCAGGTGTCTTTCCTCAGGCACTGTCCACCTTTCGTTTGTTTGTCTTTGAAACGGGATCTCTCACTGGGCTAGAGATTTTCCAAAGAGGTTGGGCTGGTTGACCAGGGAGCCGCAGGGATCTGCCTGTCTCTTCTGCCCCAGCTCTGTAAACCACCGTGCCTATCTAGCTCTTGTTACATAGGTTTTGGGAATCAAACTCAGGTCCCACACAGGCAAAGGCAAGCACTTTACTGACTGAGCCAGCTTCCCAGCTTCCCTCCACACATTTTTTTTTTTTCCTTTTGAGACAAGGTCTTAATAACCCAGGCAGGTGTCAAACTTGCTAGGTAGCTGAGGCTGGTCTTGAACTCCTGTTTCGTCCTGGCTCCACCTCCCCAGTGCTATACCATCACACCTGGCTTTCTCTATTTTAAAAAACATTTTATTTTAATTTTATGTGTATGAGTATATTGTCTGCGTGTGTGTAAGTGTAACCTGTGTTGTGCAATGCCTGCAGAGGTCAGAAGAGGGTGTTGGGATTCCCTTGGAACTCAAGTTATAGATGGTTGTTAGCTGCCTTATGGGTGCTGGGAATTGAACTTGGGTCCTGTGCTGGGAATCGAACTTGAATCCTCTTGAAGAGCAGCCAGTGCTCTTAACCACTAAGCCATCTCTGCAGCCCGCTTTCTCTATTTTTATCCTAGCATTCACTGACTGATTCTTTAGTGTACAGCCAAACTCTGGTTGAGTTTAACATAGTTTTGTTGTTATTATCTTTATTTTAAGACACTGAATTTTTTTTTTTTTTTTGAGAAAAAGAGTCTCATGTAGTCCAGGCTGGTTTTGAACTCAGTGGGTAGCCCAAGATGACCCTGAACCATTGATCCTCTTCACCTCCTAAGTGCTGAAATTATATCTATGAGCCATCATAACTAGTTTATACAGTGCTGGGGATTGAACCCAGGGCTTCATGCATGTTAGGCAAGCACTCTGCCAACTAAGCTTGCAGGCCCCTGTGGTAGTTTTTAACCTTTTTCTCATTTTATTGAAGATAACATGCCAGAATACAGTGTGCAAATTTCAGGGGCAACACCATGAAGAAATGTAATGAGCTGAAATCAGTTTCACAGCTGTGATTCTGAACCTGAAATACCACTTGGTAAATCTCATGAACAGCCATGATTATGGCTCACAGAAAAAGCAGCTGTATCGCCAACGAGTTTGCCCTGATGACAGACAGCCAACTGGAGAGACAGCAATATGCAGGTACATATTTGCCCTCCCTGCCCCTAAGCATCTAGTGATAAAATGTATTTAAAATCTGTGGCAGAGGACACACAGAACACCAAGTTGGAAAACACAGGGGCTAGAGAGATGGATCAGCACTTAAGAACCCTGGCTACTCTTGCAGAGGACCTGGGTTCGATTCCCAGCACCCACAGGGCAGCTAACACCCATCCATAACTCCAGTTCCAGGGGATCTAATGCTCTTTTCTGACCTCTGAGGGCATTGCACAACACAGGTGCACCTACACACATTCAGGTGGTACACTTACACGCATAAAATAAAAACAATAAAATATGAAAAAAAAATTTAAAATCACAGAGACTGGAAAGATGGCTCAACGTTTAAGAGCACTGGCTGCTCTTGCAGAGGACTCAGGTTTGATTCTCAGCACCCACATAGCAGCTAACAACCATCTGTAACTCCGGTTTCCAGGGGATCTGACACCCTCTTCTGACCTCTGTGGCCACTGCATGACATGGGTGCACTTACGTACATGCAGGCGTAACACTCATATACATAAAAATAATAAATAATTATTTTAAATATAGTGGAGACCAGTAGGACGGAGTGGATAAAGGTGCAAGTCACCAAGCCTGGTGACCTGAGTTCCATTCCTGAGACCCATGCGGGAGAAGGAGAGAACCAACTCCTGCAAGTTGTTCTGTTTCCCACATGTCCTATGGCATCACTTACACACACACATAAAGTAATTGAAATTTTAAAGTTTTCTTCATTTATGTGTCATGTATGTGTGCTTGCAGGAGTTTATGAGCACCGCATGCATGTGGGTGCTTGAGGAGGCCAGAAGGTGGCTTCATACGTCCTGGAACTAGAGTTACAGGCCGTTGTGAGCTTCCCCATTTGGGTGCTGGGAATGGAACTCCTGTCCTCGGAAGAGCCAGTGCTCATAACCGAGCCCGTTCTCCACCCCCAATGCTGGGTAGTTTTAGCTTACTTAATCCTCACTCATTGTTAAAGCAAGGCTCAATGCTCTCAGTACATTCCGGTCACAGGAATTCAAGACAAAGTGGTCAGATCAGACCTGGTTCTTATATCTTTCCATAGAGAATCAACATTTATGGGGCAACCAGGTTCTCTTAACCACAGAGCCATCTCTCCAGCCCCAGTGAGTGTGTGTGTGTGTGTGTGTGTGTATAAGATATATATATCTTAAAGAGACAGTATCAAGTTGTGAGTGCTATGGGGCAACCACAATGTAAAAATCAGGAAGGTGGTACCCAAGGGCCTGACCCTGAAGAACCTCTCTCAGATTTAGGGGACAGCAACTGGGAAGGCCCTGAACACCACCACAGGGAGTGCAAGTTTTATTGTCAATTGTGGGTCCAAGGTGTTGGCTGTTGGCTCAGGGGTGGATAAGGGCTATGTCAAGACTTGCTCTGGCCTGAGTGTAGAGGGGAGGTGGGGGGCTGCAGGGGAGCAAATTTAGGACTTGGACCTGCGTAGAAGGATCATAGGGAGAAGAACTAGTGGTCTCCAGGGTCCTGTCAGGCGGGGTTGCTTGACAAGTTGATTTTCTAGAAATAACCTTTCAGTTACTCTCCTGGCTCCTAGACTCCTCTGCACCCTGCTGTTCTAAGACGATCCCACGGCCGCCTGCTTCTGCTCCATTGCTGATCACTGTGGTTTGGTTTGGTTCCTCCAGCAAAGCTTTAGATACCAGAGTATTGGTCCCAGGGGACGGGTACTGAGAGGTGGCAGGTGCTTTATCATGGGAGGCCTTCTGGGAGGTGATAGGTCACTGGGGCACCACCCTTGGAAGGGATTCATGACAATCTCAGGAGGTTGGGTTAGGTTTCTTGGGACTGGATTGGTTACCTCAAGGGAAGGTTTTTGGTTTTGTTTTGTTTTTTTTTTATTGCATGTATTCTAGTGCATTTCACTTGCATACATGTGAAATGATGTGTATGGAGGTCAGAGGACAACTTGCAGGAGTCAGTTCTTCTTTCTACCACATGGATTCCAGAAACTGAACTCTTGTTGATTCCAGGAAATGAACTGTGTGTTGTCAGGCTACATGGCCAGCCTTTGGGTTTTAACCTGCTAAGCCAGAGTGTGTTATTTTTTCTTTCTTCTTCTGTTTTTTTGTTTGTTTTGAGATAGAGTTTCTCTGTAGCCCCAGCTGGCCTGGAACTTGATATATAGACTAGGCTGGCCTTGATCTCACAGAGATCCACCTGCCTCTGCCTCCTAAGTGTTGGGATCAAAGGTGTGCACCACTATGCCCAACTTGCTTTTCTCTTTTGAAATACTTGGGAATGAACCAAGGCCCTTGAGCACACTAAGGAAGTAATCTACTACTGAGATACAGCCCTGCATCTCTAAGAGAAGTTGTCATAAAACACCTTTAGTTTTCTTGGCTCTTTCTCACCATGTTCTCTCTTCTCTCTCTCTCTTTCTCTCTCTCTCCCTCTTTCCCTCCCTCCCTCTTCTCTACTCTCTGTTCTCCCCAGTACCAATATATGATGCCATCCTCTTTGAAGCCCTCACACGAAGCCATTGCTAGCACCATGTTCTTAGACCTCCATGACTGCGAACTAAACAACTCTTTTCTTTATAAAGTTCCCAGGCTCAGGTATTTTGTTAGAGCAGCAACAACACTGACAAAACCAGACTCATACACTGGGTTGAGATCACATTAGCAGAGGCTAGCTCATGTCAATCACATTCAGTGGGGCAATTGGTAGTACAGGTAGAGATGGTGGAGAAAAAGGACTGGTTCCTCCTTGTCCTGGGCCTCCTCCTGGAGATGTTCCGGTGTCTGCTGTTCCACCGTTGGTGGTTCATTTTATTCCATATGACGAACATCTGATTTTCTAGGACCTTCAGCTTCATCTCACTGAACAGTAGCCGCTCCAGGACCTTATCCTGGAGGGCGAAGCAAGCGTTCGTCTTCTCCATTTCTTTTTTGTTCGTGGCTGTGTTGTTGGGGTTGTTTTCTGGAGGGTTCGGTTTTTCTGCCTCCTAAGAGCCCCACCAGAATGAAAAGTTGGTTAATAATGGTAATTCCTTCCAGCATTAAACGCTTATACCAGGCCACTTCAAGATTTTTTTAAAATATATTTTGAGACACATAGCCCAGGCTGGCCTGGCACTAAACCGTGTAACCAAGATGACTTTGAATTTCTTTCTTGTTTTTTTTATTTATTTATTTATTTTTAGACATTGTCTTACTATGTAGCTGTAGCTATTATGAAACTCTCTATGAAGACCAGGCTGGCTTTGAACTCACAGAGATCCACCTACTTCTGCTTCTGGAGTGCTAGGATTAAAGCCATGCCCATCATGTCCAGTGACCATGAACTTCGGACCCTCCTGTCTCTGCCTCTCAAACACTGGAATTACAGGTATGGATTAGTTTATACAGATCCAGGGAGACTGAACCCCAGGATTTGGGCATGCCAAGAGAGACTCTACCAATTGAGCATCCTCTGACCTCCACGTGTTCTCCATGGCATGTGCATACCCCCCCACACATACACACACACACACACATACACACACACACACACAAATAAGTAAATAAATAAATATAATTTTAAAATTTAGAAACCAGAGTTGGAGAGAGAGCTCAGCAATTAAGAGTACTGAATGCTCTTTAAGAGAACCTGGGTTCAATTCCCAGCGTCCACAAACTGGCTGACAACTGTGTGTAACTCCAGTTCTATGGGAGTCTGATGCCCTTTTCTGACCTCCGTGGGCATTGCATAACATGGGTGCACTCACATACATACAGGCAATACACTTATAACATAAAGACAATAAAATTTTTTTTTAAAGTTTAAAAACCAATTATTAAAAAAAAAAAAAAGCTTTAAGGATTGGAGAGATGGCTCAGCAGTTAAGAGCACAGGTTGCTCTTCCAAAGGACCTGGGGTCAGTTCCTAGCACCCACATGGTAGCTAACAACTGTCCTTAACTCCAGTTCCAGAAACCGTCTTCTAGCCTCTGTGGGAATTACTTGACACAGGTCCACTTATATACATGGAGGCAATAAAATAAAATATAAAAATAAACAAAAATTAAAGAAAAAAAATTGAAAGTTGACTTCAGGCTGCGATGTTGCTCAGTTGGTGGACTGCTTGCCTAGCATGCATGAAGCCTGGGGGTCGAACCCCAATACTGCATAAGCTGTTTTGTGGGGCCACAGGTTTGTAATCCCAACACTCAGGAGATGGAGGCAGGATAGGAGTTCAAAGTCACCCTTGTCTAGGTAGTGAATTGGAAGCCAGCCTGCGCTATATGAGATCCTACTTCTATAAATATAAAAAAGAAATAAATAAAATTAAATATTTCAAATGTGAAAACAATATTACAACAGATTTCTATGTTTTCATATCTGCTTAGGAAATCAAATATTGAGTCAGGGATGAGGCTCAGTGGTGTGGCACTTGACTGGCTTGTGAGAGGCCTTGGATTTGACTCCCAGACCACTTAAAAGGAAATAAAGAAACGGAGAAAGAAAGAAGGAAAGAAGTCGGGCTGGCAGTCTCACAAATATATTTGAAATTACTTTGGCTTCTCCCACTAGGATCCCCTTCTCCCTGAATACATGCCTTCCTCTATGGTAATCCTGAATTTGGTATTCAGTTTTTCAATTATTTTTTTTTTTAGAGAGAGAGAGAGAGAGAGAGAGAGAGAGAGAGAGAGAGAGAGAGTGAGTGTGGGGTATGTGGTGTGTGGTATGTGTGTTTGTTTTTATATATACACATGTATAGAGGGCCGAAGTTTGCATCGGGTGTCTACCTCAATCACTATTTCAGCTGGTCTGGCTAGCCAACTTGCTCTGAAGATCTGCTGTCTCCACCTCTCACTCACTAGGATTACAGATGGGCTGTCAACGCCTTACTTTTACCTGAGCGCTGGGTACCCTAACTTCAGCCTTCTCCCCCTCTTCTGACCTCCAGGGATATTGCACTACAAGAGTACATTTACACACATGCAGGGCGTGTGTGTGTGTGTGTGTGTGTGTGTGTAAATGAGTACAGGTCCCCTGGGAAGCCAGAAGTGAGACGAGGTGATGAATGCTTTTGGAGCTGGAGTTATAGGTTGTGAGCCACCCAACATGGGTGCTGGGAACCAAACTTGGATCCTCTACAAGATCAGTATGTACTCTTAAACACTGAGCCATCTCCGCTATAACAGAAGGCTATATTGTCAACATCTGTAGATATTTAGGGTCGTTCCAGTTGGGGTGGAAGGCAATACTAGCATTCCCAGATAGAGAGGTCAGGAATGCTGCTAAACTTCCAACAATGTAGAGGAAATCCCTGCTTTCACACACAAAGACTTTTCCCACCCAGAGACTCAGTAGTGCTATGTGTACACACCCATAAACAGAATCAGACACAGTTCTGTGTGTTTTTAAACATCATGTACAAGATTCTGTTATGATGTGGCCCAGAATGTCTCCCAAAGGCCTAGGAGTTAAGAGCTTGGTCCCCAGCCCTCAGAGCTACTGGGAGGTGGTAGAATCTTTAAGAGATGGGGATTTTGTAGCCATCCCCTCAAAGGGGATTACAGAAGCCTGTTTTGCTTTGTGTTTAAAACTCTTTTTGAACTTCCTGGCTATGATGTGCCACTTTTGCCCAGAGATTTAAAAGCAATGGATCCACTCAGTCATGAACTGCAACTTCTAAAACTGTGAGCTAAAATTAACCTTTTTTCTTTATAAAGTGAGTAGTTCAGGTAGAGGTTATAATAGTGGAAAGCTGGCTAGCACAGTGTCATAGTCCAAGTGCATTTCTACTGCCTTGGTATTCTAGAGTTCTTTGCTTCTGTGTCTGCATCACCATACCTATGTCCTTCATTTTAATTTTGTCCACTTGATGTACAGCATACAGCATGCTGGCATCAAACATGAAGAAAGAAGGTCTGGCATGGTCCCTATTTTACAGTTCAGGCAACAGAAGCCTGGTTGAGGGAATTTGCCATCATCTAAGAGGAAGTCATGGAGCTGGAATTTAGTCCAGGGTCTTAAATTCTTCTGCTTTTGCCCGATTTCCCAGTACCTTCTCCAAGCCATGCTCTCAGCCCAGCTCTGAGTGTCTCATACTTGGAACCTAGACTAAGCCCCTTCTTAACTCACCTTTGTGGCCTTTGGAGGAGCAGGAGGCTTGATTTCATGCTTGACCAGCCAGTTGCTAAGCAACAGTAGAAGGAAGAGGAACCCAAACAAGATTGGCTTATAGCTTATTAGCCAAGCCAAGAATTCGCCTAGGGAGCCAGAAGAAGCAAGTACCCCATGGAAACCCCTCAGAATAAATATTAGTTCCCCCAACATTATGGTATGAGGGCATACAGGCCCAGGACCCCTCCCTCAGTCCCCTCCATGTCAGGCTGCTTGGCTGCCCTCTCCTCTTCATAACCAGCTCCCTCCCACTATCTGGCTGCCGCATAACAATCATATTCTCTAAGGTCCACTGTGTGCCAGGCTCTCTGGCAGGCAGCTTGTAAGTGTCACCTTATGACATCCTCATGGCAGCCAGGTGAGGTTGGCCTTAGCAATATGTAGCTCATTCAACACTTCTGGACCTCCCTTGGAACAAAACAGCCAATAATACAGAGCACCTACACCCAAAATAAGGGAAAAAGCAAAGAAAACTTATTCCAAACTTGGAAATAAGGCAAAAAGATGACTGTGCACTTTCAGAGTTACACTAGAATATTGTCTGGTTGGTCAGCTGAGGCTTCAGGGGAAGGTAACTACTTTGCATGTGTGTGTGTGTGTGTGTGTGTGTGTGTGTGTGTGTGTGTATGAGTACCACCACATGGACTTGTAGAGACCAGAGAACCTCCTTATTTTTTGAGACAGGGTCTCTCAGTGGAACTTGGAGCTTACAAGTAAGGCTGGACTGCCTGGCCAGTGAGCTCAAGGGATCCTCCTGTCTCCAAGCAATGCTGGGATTACAAGGACCTGTCACTATACCTGGCCTTTTATATGGGTGCTGGGGATCAAACTCAGGTCCTCATGTTTCATAGGAAGCATTTTACCAACTGAACCATCTTCACAGCCCCTAATTTATTACTTCTTTTTTTTTTTTTTCTTTTTTGAGACTGGGTATCCCTGTAGCTCCAGCTGGCCTGGAACTCACTAGGTAGACCAGGCTGGCCTCAATCTCAAGAGATCCTCCTGAGTCCTGGGATTAAAGGCAGGTGCCAACACATCTGGCTTGATTTACTTCTTAATATTGATTAGTGGCCTTACTCTGAAAGATAGATGTTTACTTATTTTTATTTCTATTTTTTGAGACATGATCTTGTTGTATAGCTAGGCTGGCCTAGAACTTATAATTGTCCTGCCTCAGACTTCTGAGTGCTGAGATTACAGTCATGTGCCATCATGCCTTGCAGATGTTAACTTTTAATAACTGGATAAATTAGTTGTCTTACTTTTGAGAAATTAACCAAAGAATTTAAAGTAAGATCTTTAAAAAAAAACAGGGCCTGGAGAGATGATTCAGTGGATAAGAGCACTGACTGCTCTTGCAGAGAACCTGGGTTCAATTCCCAGCACCGACATGGCAGCTAACAACTCCACTTCCAGGGCGGGAATCCGACACCACCTTCTGACCTCTGAGGGCATTGTGCAACATGGGCGCATTTACACACATACAGGCAATACATTTATACGCACACAGAAAGAAATAAATTAAAATATTTAAAAATTTTAAACAATATTTATTTCAGTACTGAGGATTTAGCTTAGGACCTCATGCCTGATGCCTGCTGGTTAAGTGCTCTACCACTAAGCTGTAACTTTCTCTCTCTCTCTCTCTCTCTCTCTCTCTCTCTCTCTCTCTCTCTCTCTCTCTCTCTCTGTGTGTGCCAGAAATCAACCTTGGGTGTTGTTCCTTAAGAGTCATCCACCTTGTTTTTTTTGAGACAGGGCCTTTCATTGGCCTGAGCTTACCCCAGGGATCTGCTGTTTTGGTAAGCCGGTTCAGTGGGGAAAGGCGCTTGCTGCCAAACCTGAAAAACTGAGTTCTATCCCTAGGATCCCCATTATAGAAGGAGAGAATCAGCTCCTGCAAGTTGTCTTCTGACTTCCACACATTCCATATGGTACATGCACACCTTAACTATAATATAATATAAACATTTTTAAAAAAGAAATAAAAAGACAAAAGGTAGGAGCAACCAACTGCCCATTGATAAATAAATGAATGAACAAATAAAATATGGGGGTTGAGATCTAGCTCAGGTGCTAGAGCACTTGCCCAATGTGGTGATTAGTATTAATTGTTGGTTTGACAGAACCTAGAATCACGTGGGAGATAGACCTCTGGGCTTTATTGTAATTATGTTAATTGAGGTGCAGAGACGGGGCACCTTTCCCTGGCTTGGTTCCAGTACTGTATAAGTGGAGAAAGAGCTGACAGGGCCAGGTGTTCCCTCCTTTCTGCCTCCTGGCCGGATGGAACGTGACCAGCCCCCTCAGGCTCCTGCCGCCTTCACTGCTTTCCCACCACAATGGACTGAACCTTGACTATGAGATAAAATAAACTTTTTTCTTTAAGTTGCTTGTGTCAGGATAGTTTACCACCACCACAAGAAAAAAACAACCAAAACTAAGACACCTAGATCAAGCTCTGCACTGCATAAATTGGGTGTGGTAACACACACTGGTAATCTCAGCATTCAGGAGGTAGAGGCACGGAAGATCAGAGGTTCAAAGTCATCCTAGGCTATGTATTCAAATCAAGGCCAGCCTGAGATATAGGAGATCTTGTACCTAAATAGATAAATCTGTGTGTGTGCCCACATACCATAGAATATTATTCAGTCTCTAAAAACTAAGTCACAACATGCTGTACCTTGAGAATACTATTCAAAATGAAATATGTAAATTCCAAAAGAAAGACAAAACAAAACCAGGTACCATTCTATGAGGTGCCTAGTCAAATTCATAGAGAGAAATTCTAGTGGGGACTGCCAGGAGCTGGTGGGAAGGAAGACTAATGTCCCTATACTGTTATTTTTTAGTTCTCAGTTTTGACATGTATCATGTTTTTATGATCAGGATTTAGTTCCATGCAGCCTCCCCCACATCATCAGCCCTTCCCGAAACAGCTCATGTTCCCATAAACTTTTCTCCATTCTCTCAGTATAGTTCTAATAGTTATGCTGATTATGACCATGTCAATACAGTTCAAAAAAGAGACATATGTTGTACTATAATTACATTTTCTTTCTTGAAAGCCATTTGTGTGTGTGTGTGTGTGTGTGTGTTTTGAGATAGCATCTCACTGGAACCTGAAATGTAAATCAGGCTGGTTTCAAACTCACAGAGATCCATCTGCCTCTCCCTCCCAAGTACTGGGATTAAAGGCGTGGATCAATCACCTTGCCTGGATGCAAGGCCTTTTTTTCTTTTACTATTTTACTTATTGAAGGAGAACAGCAAAGAAGAGGTTAAAAGCAGACGTAAATAAAGTCCAAACGTCACTTGAAAACAAGGGTGTTTAATGGACAAGGTAGAAAACCACTCTTTAAGTTCAAAACACTGCTGTAAATCATGATGACTATTAGATTAGAACTAAGACATTTGTTAACTAGTACAGGATGACTGGGCTTTCTTGTTTTTAATGCTTAAAAGAACTCTTGTATTCTTTAAAGTTTATTGATTAACTGTAAGAGATTCATTACCTTGTGTGTGATAAATGCTTAATTAATATCCACTGTTTTCATATATTCCTGCATTTATTTCCCTGTAGTAACCCTGAGATTGACTATATAAGATTGTAGAATTCTGTAATAAATTGTTCATACCCAGCAGAGATGTGAGTCCTTTGCCTTACTTCATTTTTGTCACCCACCAGCTGACCCCGGGCCTTCACAACTTATTATTTATATGTTTTGTGTATCAGTGTATTGCCTGCATCCATGTAGGTGCACCTGTGTTGTCTAATGTCCTCAGAGGTCAGAAGAGGGCGTCGGAGTCTCCTGCAACTCGGGTTCCCGTTGGTTTTTAGCTGCTATGTGGGCACTGGGAATCAAACCCAGGTCCCCTGCAAGAGCAGTCAATGCTCCTAACCACTGAGCAATCTCTGCAGCCTCAAAGCCTTTTTTTTAAAGGCCTATTTTATATGTATAGTTCAACAGGTTTGGATGAATATCTGTATGTCTTAACCACCACCCCAATCATGATATGGCATTTTCTTCTAACAAATTCCCTCCTATTCTTTTGTAGTCTACCTCCCCACCCTTATCCCTGCAACCACTGACCGGATTTTAGCACTGGAGTCACTTTACCAGTTCTTCAACTTCATGTCGGTGGTCCCATGTTGGGTCAACCAGGGATTCCTGGGAGAATTAGCTGAATAAACCACTCACCATCCCATCGTTAGAAAGAACTGACCTGGGGGATTGGAGAGATGGCTCAGCAGTTAAGAGCACTGGCTACTCTTGCAGAGGACCCTAGTTAGGTTCCCAGCAATCATATGACGGCTAACAGTAACTACATGGTAGCTAATAGTAATTCCAGTTCTCTTCTGCCCTCCAAACATAGCAGGCACATACACATGTGGTACACTTACATACATGCAGGCAAAACACTTATACACATAAAATGAAAATATATAAAATTAAAAAGAAACTGAAGTAGAAAAAGTGTTCCATGTTTGGAGAGGAGGGGTTGGGGAGAGTGGGAGAGGGTGGATGCAGATGAGGTGCAGACCCTAGGAATGTGAACGAGGCTTGGAGACTAGCGCTATTCCACTTGGATTCGAACCTCGAGTTCCTCATTTCCTTCCATTTTGTTACCACGGAAATTCATGTGCTTTTCATTTTCTCCAGTCCAAGCAGGGCAGTTTTAGGGATAACCTTGGGCCTTATACAGGCTAGACAAGTGCTCTACCAGCGCAGGATAATTATGAAGAGATCTACTAGGGGGCTGGTGGGACGGCTCAGCGGTTAAGAGCACTGACAGCCTTGCAGAGAACCTGGGTTTGGTTCCCAGCACCCACAGAACAGTTAACCACCGTCCATAACTCCAGTTCCAGAGGATCCGACACCCTTTTCTGACCCTACGGACATTGCCCAATACGGGTTCACTTATACACGAGCATACATGCAGGCAACACATTCATATTCATATAGTAAACAAATAATTTTTTTTTAAAGAGACAGATCTACCCATCATCCTTCAGGGTGTTCCCAGCCTGCAGTCTAATAGACTGTAAGCTCTTAGAAAGCCAGAGCTTCATAATTCAACCCTAGTCGTGCAGTAAGCATAAATACATATCAGTTGATTTGGATAGGTAAATGAGTGAGCGACGAAGAAGAGTTCCTGTTGGAAATGGTTGGCCTTGGGAGGAGCAGTCCAGCCCAGAATACCTAAGTCCAACAGAGGTGCTGGAGCCGACTCCCAAGCCCAGGAGGCGCTGTAGAGCCGCCTCGCGCTCCAGCCCTCGGTGCCGCTCTAGCCATCAGGATGCAGCTCTATGGCAGTGGGAGGCGGGGCCCGTGGGCAGCTGGAGCTTTTTTGTCCTGACACGACGGGAGCGCGCAGAGCGCGTGCGCACGCGGCGGCGGCTGTCTTCGCGCGGACGGTGTGAGGCGAGGCGAAGCGAGGCGCGGCGGCTCCGAACCCACGGAGCGTCAGACCGAGCGGCCCCTGCGGCCGGCGGCGGCCAGGCGGCCCGAGATGTTGTCGGGGAAGAAGGCAGCGGCCGCGGCGCCCCCCGCCGCCGCCGCGGCGGCCGGGACGGACAGCGGGCCCGGCGCGGCGGGCGGCGCCGAGAACGGCTCTGAGGTAGCCGCACCTCCCGCGGGCCTGGCGGGCGCGGCCGACGTGGGGCCGGGGGCGGCGGGCGAGCGCACTCCCCGCAAGAAGGAGCCTCCGCGGGCCTCGCCCCCCGGGGGCCTGGCCGAGCCGCCGGGGTCCGCCGGGCCCCAAGCGGGTCCCACGGTGGTGCCCGGCTCCGCGACGCCCATGGAGACGGGAATAGCCGAGACCCCGGAGGGCCGACGGACCAGCCGGCGCAAGCGGGCGAAGGTGAGGCCCAGCCCTGCCCCCCTGCGCGGGTCGGGGCCAGCGAACACCTGGCCTGGGCCGCGCGCGGCGGGGGTCACGGGGGGGGGGGCTTGTCCTTTGTGCCCCGGCGGGTCGGCGTGGGCACCGGGGGACCCGGGAGGGAGGTAGCGTGACGTCCGGGACACCGCTCATCTTCTGGCTGGGAAAGATGGCCTCCCGACGTGGAGTCGCGGCTGGCGCTGTTGCAGACACTTGTTTGTCTACTCGTGTGGCTGGAAGCTTCTCGGTTATTGCACGGCTGGGAGCACAGGGGAGCCGGAGGTGATGCTAAAGAGCCAAGGGACATGGGAAGGAAGCGACCTTCTTTTAAAAAAAAAAAAAAAAAAAAATTTTTTTTCTTGCTGTATGCCGGGAGCCTTTGGCGGTCCTTTGGCCTAGACTTTGTTGTTTTTGGACGCAGGACTTCCCTATGCAGTCCTTGGCTGGCCTGGAGCTCAGAGATCCGCTTGCCTCTGCCCCTTCAAGTACTGGGACTAACGGTGTGCTCTACAGTCCGACTAGACTTAAAAATAAAAAAAAAAAAAATTGAGCAGTTATTGTGTATGTTTGGGGATGCGCAGGTGCTACGAGTGTGTGGGGATCAGAGGACAAACTCACCTGAATCGGTTTTCTCCATCATGTCAGCTAGGCGGCACGCACTTAATTGCTTAGCCATCTCGCTGGTCCCGGGGTAGACTTATAGAATTAGGTGAAGAGTGCTCAACCGACTAGTCAGGGTGCAAATATAGGTAAAGAAAATACTGACATTAAGCAGTGCACACACAGCCCTTGCCTCACATCTCAGTGTGCCAGACATGCTGCGCTTGGTGCATGGCCAACATTTTCCTTTTACCAAACACCGCTGAACAGGAGTTACTAGCCTCCTTTTAGGAATGAGTAAACTGAGGGTCACAGTTTAAGCAACGTGCCTACAGTCACACACAGCTAAGTGGTGGAACTGGCTCCATGCTTGTGACAGGGTGTCATTGGCCATGGGAACAAAGAACCACGTGGGACAGAAGTTACAGTTTGTCAAGCTCCGGAGTGGCTTTACTTTCCAGTCTTACTCAGATTGGAGAAACTGGAACATATGTGTATAATAAATACATGAAGTAACCTGGGGATGTAACTCACTGATAGAGCACTTGTCTAGTTATGTGTGAGGTCCTAGGTTCTATTCCCAGCACTGTAAAGTAAACATTAGTGCACATATTAGTAAAATTGTGCGACTTACATAACTTCTTATAAAAGTAGGTTTTCCTAAAAAACTGGGTGTGGTGGAACATGCCTTCAATTCCAGTGCTCTGGAGCTCTTTGAGATGAGGTCAGCAAGGGCTACAGGGAGACCCTGTCTCAAAAAAACACCCCGCCCCCAAAGTTTTCAGTCTGTTCTGGGGATTGAACTCTGCACGGCTAGGCAAGTTCTCTACCACTGTACCGTAGCCTCATCTCTCTGTTTACCTTTTATTTTGAGACATTGTCTTACTAAGATGCCCAGATTGGCCTTGAACTTTATCTTGTGGCTCAACTGAACTTGTGATCCTCCTGCCTCAGCCTCTTAAGTAACTGGGATTCCAGGGACCTGGCTTGTTTTGTTCTTGAGCTGGCATAGTGCTGTTGTTCAGGTTGGTCTCAAACCCATAGGCTCAAAGGATCATCCTCCCACTTGAACTTTCAGAGTAGCTGGGATGATAGGCTGCTGTGTATCACTTACCTAAATCTGTAGGGTGATGAGCTTCCTGAGATGAGTATTACCCAGAGAGCCCTGTTTCAGCTGTCTGCTTGAGAGACCTTGCCATACTCTGTGCTCAGAAAAAATGAATTTGGAAGGAGGACTTTGGGGACTTTTTATCAAAACGTGAGTTAAAAAGGGGGAATACTGGGGCCAGAAGAGTTTCAATGAGGAGCAGGGAGATGGAGGAGAGGAACAGATAGGTGGGGAGAATGAACCAAGTATATATGAAAATGCCATAAGGAAACATGCGATTTTACATGACAAAATAAAAAATTAAAAACCCACGAAACTAGAATCATGCTTAAACTTTAGAAAAAAGTTAATGTGGGAAAGCAAAAGACACAGTGACGAATTTCACTCTGCCTATATTAGTCTTTGAAAAAAAATGCCTGGCATGGTGACAAGTGCCTCTAATCCCAGCACTTGGGATGCAGAAGCAGGCAAGTCTCTGAGTTGAAGGCTGTCCTGGTCTACATAGTTCCAGATCAACTGGAGCTACAGGGAGGCCCTGTCTCAAACAAAAAAGCATTAGAAAAGTAGAGGTTGGTGTCCTCAGCCCTTGTAAGTGAAATAGAAGGTAGAGCCAATAGGGTTCATTTTACCATCTCAGTTGAAAGTGTGGCTAGAAACCATGTGAAACTTTTAAAAACAGATTTGAGCTAATTCATATGTCAAGGTTTTTTTGTTTTTAGTATTCACAAGGTTGTACAGTCAGCATTACAGTCAATATTAGAACATTTACTGTTCCCTAGAAGATACCTGTATCATAAGCAGTCCTTCCTCTTCTGCCTACTTCCAGCCCCTGCCAGCTACTAGTCTTATTCTCTACTGTATGGCATTACCTACTCTGAACATCTTATTGAACATCTTATGAATCTTTATCTCTGCCTTTAGTATGTTTTCATGGTTTATTCATGTTCTTCCCTTCATACTTGGTGACTCATACCTGAGTAATATACTCCATTGGTGGCTTTGCCACTGTTTATGCATTTAATGGACATTTAGATGGTCTTTTGAGTACTATCTAGTACTATTATTGGGTCATACGTTAATTCTACTTTTGTGAGGAATTGTTGACAAATACTTTTCCATTGTAGCAGCTACCAGTTTCTTTTCATTATATGAGGTTTCCAATTTCTCTGTATCTTTTTTTTTTTTTTTTTTTGAGGCAGGTCTCCCTGAAGTCCCAGCAATCCTGGAACTCACTATGTAGACCAGTCTGGCTTGATTTTACAGAGATCCACCCACCTCTGCCTCCCAAGTGCTGGGATTAAAGGTGTGGGCCAATATGCCAGGCAATTTTGCCACATTTTTGTCTGCACTTAGTATTGTCAGTCTTTTACTATAACCATTTCTGTGGATCTAGAATGGGTCTCAACTGTGATATTTCCCCAGTGGCTAATGATGTTGCACATGTTTTAATGTACTTGCCATTTTTATGTCTTTGGTGAAATGCCTACATCAATTTTCTTTTTCTTTCTTTTGAGATAAAGGATCATATAGCCCAGGCTGCCTTCAAACCCATGATCTTGAGCTTCTTTTCCTCTTGCCTCCATTTCTTGAATGTAGTGCAGCAGTTACTGGTGTGTGCCACTACACCCAAATACTGGGGACAGACACTACCAGCTGAATTACCTCCCAGTCCTGTTTATTCAAATCTTGGCTCATTTTCTTGCTGGATTTTGAATTAGTTCCTTGTAAGTTCTTTATTCTGGTTACAACAGTTTTAAATTTAAAATTTTTTTTTAATTTATTTACTTATTTTATGTGTTTGAGTGTTTTGTTGGTGAGTTCATCAACTGCATGCAATTCCCATGGAGGCCAAGAGAGGGCATCATATCCCCCTGGAAATGGAGTTCAAATGGTTGTTAGTAGCCATGTGGGTGATGTATAGAAGAGGTGCCAGTGACTGAGTACTGCCTGTAGAGAAAAGGAAGGTTTGAGAAGTATCAGGAAGTTCAGAGTAGACAAGAATGTTAGAAATACTGAGCAAATGGATTTAATTGGGGATGAGTTTTACCTAGCATCAAGATTGGGGAAATAGTAGTGTTTGGGTTGTAGAGTTGTGTCTAGATTGTAAGAAATACTAGATTTGTGCTATCCAATATGGTAGTCACATGTGGCATGTAAGTTTAAAATGTTTTTTCTCCAGCTATGGTGGCACAGGTCTTTAATCTCAGCACTCAGAAGGCAGAGGTAGGCAGATCTCTGTGAGATGTAGACCAACCTGGTCTACATAAGAAGTTCCAGGACAACTGGGTCTGCCAGGGAGACCCTGTCCCAAACAAACAAACAAAAAATTGTTTCAGTTGTACTGCACATTACAATTGTTCAGTAGCCACATGTGACCAAGGGTCTCAGTATTTAGGAGTCTCAGTTTTGGAATCTCAGTTCTGTCAGCACAGACCCTAAGTGCTGTGAGAATTCAGAAAAGGGAAAGATAAATTCCTAACTGTAGATTAGGAAATAGCATAGATGAGGGCCTTGAATTTTAAGCACTAAATTAGCAGAAAAGGTGGAAGCTTTGAGTACATTGTATATGGTACTGAAAACTGAACCCAGGGTTTTATGGGTGCCAGGCAGTTGCTTTACCAGAGTTGTATCCCTAGCCCAGTGCTGAGGACTTAGTTGAGAGTTTTCATGTTTGACAGTCAATCTGTAATGGTTTTTGTAAATATTACATTT
Source organism: Eospalax fontanierii (assembly GCA_035773235.1). Lineage (NCBI taxonomy): Eukaryota > Metazoa > Chordata > Mammalia > Rodentia > Spalacidae > Eospalax > Eospalax fontanierii. The sequence continues at coordinate 16,268,218 of CM069553.1, forward strand.
TGGAAAATTAACTGGTATTTGTAACCTAGATGAATTAAAAAGAAAAGAAAAAAAAAAAGACTGGAGCTTTAAGGTAATTGGAAAGTGAATTAATCACTGTAGTGCTTGTGGGGTCAAAAATGAAGAGACTAGAGAGAATACATTTCAGTGTCAATGTGAAAGTAAGAATAATTATCCTAATAAATATGTTGATACTTATGTCCTTCATTGTAAGTAGCTTTAAGTCTCTGGTTTTCACTTAGGGATGAGAGATTCCCAATCCTTTGGGTTCAAGTATTGAACTATTTCTTCTTTTTAGGTGAGCAACCTTTTTTTTTTTTTTTACAAGTTCATATGATTCAAATTCTAAAATTGTATTAAATGGAGATAATCCTTTTATATATAACATAAATGTATAATATATATTTTAAATATAATCTTGTGAAAAAACCCAAGATAAAATATTGCTTGCTTGTTTGGATTAAGAAGTTTAAATTTGGATGGGGACATAACTTAGTGGTAGAATGGATTATGTTCAAGGGCCTGGGTTTGATTCCCAGCAATGTATTATACCATTTATTTGTCTGTGAAAAATGGAGCTATTGTTGAAGCTACATGTAAGATTTGTGGTGAGGGCTGGAGAGATGGCTCAGTGGTTGAGAGCACTGACTGCTCTTGTACCCACATAGTGGCTGACATCTGTAACTCCAGTTCCAGGGGGATCTGCCCCCTCTGTTGGCTTCCATAGACATTGCACATATGGGTACACGTACATACTTGCAGACAAATCACTCATACACATAAAATGCATATAAAAAACAAAGTTAAGGTCTAGCTGGGCACTCAGGAAGATCTGAGTTTCAGGCCATCTTGGGCTACATAGCCAGACTGTGTCACACACACACACAAAACAAAAAAACGACGAGGAACAGAGGGAGGAAGGGAAAAGAAAAGAATATTAAAATAAGAGCTGGGCATAGTGACAGTTAAAATCTCAGGAGTCAGGAAGTAGAAGGATTGTAAAGTCAGCTGCAGTAATATAGTGAGACACACTGCCCGTTAAAAAAGAAATTCAGGTCTGGAAAGATGGCTCAGTGGTTCCAGAGGACCTGGGTTCGATTCCCAGCACCCAAATAGCAGCTAACAACCATCTATAACTCCAGATCTAGGGGATCTGATCCCTCTTCCAACCTCCATGGGCATTGCAGGACACAGGTACACCAGCCTATATGTAAGCAAATACACTCATACATATAAAATAAAAAATAATAAAATTAAAAAAAAAAAACAAAACAAAACAAAGAAACACTGGCCCAGAGTGGTGGCACACACCTTTAATCCCAGTACTTGGGAGGCAGAGGCAGGTGGATCTCTTGAGAACTTGACCAGCCTCGTCTCCATAGCAAGTTCTGGCCAACTTGGGCTATAGGGAGACCCTGTTGAAAACAAACAGGAAAAAAAAAAAATCACTGAATCCCATAAGACTATTCATTTTGGAAATCTAATACACTGGACATGTTATATGTAAAAACTTGTGTGCTATATTTCCATGTCTAATTTTTTTTCATTGAATCCATAATACCAAGAGCTATAGTTTCTATGGCTTCCTCCACTCTCCTGCCTTCACTGCCTTTAAATTTAGGGCCTTGTGCACATAAGGCAAGTACTCTACCATTGAATTATATCACCTCCTGTGGCATCCTAGAATCCTGTCTTTGGTGATAATTAGATGTTGACAACTATTTATAATATTGCAGTACCATATTGTAGATTTTGCTAGCAGGTCTATAACATAATATTTTCTGTATTTACCCACAATGAGACATTCATTATGAGGCCTTGCTCTTTTTACTGATAATGTCTTGGTTGTCTCTTTATAGAACAACCCATATCCTTAATTTCTTCATTACTTACCCCCTAATTTGTCATGATAAGGATTCTTTGTTCATTGTCAGCTTTCCTAGGTACATTTTTAAAGCAAAGTTGCCATTTCATAGTTTAGTGTTGACTGTTATTTTCAACTTTTATGACACACACCCACCCTAATTGGTTTCTGGAATTGTTTTTCATCTTTGAATAGAAGCACAGGCTTTCATTAGACAATTTTGGTATTTTAGCTAACTATATATATATTCAACATCACCATCATTATTGAGGTGCTGAGGATTGGATCCAGGCCCTTGTGCATACTAGACCAGTTCTCTGCCCCTGAGCTACATCCTCAGTCCATGAGGATGGATTGTATTTGTAAGTCAGTATTTCTCTGTCGATCAGGCTCGTTGTGAAACTTACTCTCTGTGTAGCTGGGGTTGGCTTTGAGCTTGACAGCCTCCAGAGTGCTAGAGTTAAAGTGTGTGCCACTGTACCTGGCTCTCTAGTTAATTGTGTTTCTTTGTGAAGGCTATTAATAGAAACTTCCAGTGTATGAGTGTAATATATACACACAGGAAAAAAAAACTTAGAGGAGTAATAGGAGTTGTAGAGAGCTCAGGTCACTGATTTCAATTAGTGTTATAATGTGACAGTTACAAATTGGACTAAACTTGAACAGGCACTATATTTTTTTCATGAAAATTTTCATCTCTAATAACTAGTAAGCTGGTTTGAACCTTGTTTTTTCTATAACATTTGAAGTTTAAAAGCAACTCATTTTCATAAATGCTCCCAAATGAGTCCTTGATTGAGATGTTCACTGTATTTAGTTTTTCCTGGTATAATCTCCATATAGGTAGAATACAGAGAGATGGATGAAAGCTTGGCCAACCTCTCAGAAGATGAGTATTATTCTGAAGAAGAGAGAAACGCCAAAGCAGAGAAGGAAAAGAAGCTTCCTCCCCCACCCCCTCAAGCCCCACCTGAGGAAGAAAATGAAAGTGAGCCTGAAGAGCCATCTGGTGAGTTGTGACCAATCACAGTTTGTTTTAACTTAGAAATAAGAATAAATAGAATTGTTCCTATTTTACATTGATATTTATGTCTTCATCTTTGGCTTATATTCTGACATTGGGTTTTTGTCGTGTGTTGTATCTATGTATGTATATATACGTGTACATATGTGCATATGTGTACATATATACATAGTGCTGATGATAATCCTTTTGTGTAAATCCTTTTCCTAAGGAAAGTAAAGGATGAAGGTAAAGGATAGTTTAACTAGGTTAAAAAGTAGGAGAAAACAGCTAGAGAAGACACAGTGCCAAATTCAGAGACTCGACCCTATGAGTGACATCTTGAATTCACAGCTTAAAGATTTTTTTTTTTCATTTACAACATACTTGCTGATATAAATCTTTCTTGATGAACATATGTAAAAACATTCTGAGGTCAAAAAGACAAGACCATGTAATTGTTTAATGACCCCTCCAGTTAAAGGCCTGGTGTAAGAAAAGATCATGGGGCTGGGGAGATGGTTCATTTGGTTAAGTACTTGCTATGTAAATCATGAGGACTTGCATTCAGTCCCCAGCACATGTGTAAACTCCTGTGGCAGTATGTGCCTGTAATCCCAGCACTGGGGAGGCAGAGACCTGAGGATCCCTGAGGTTGCTGAATCTGCCAGCTCCAGGTTCAGCGAAACCTTCTTAAAAAAATAAAATGGAGAGTTTTTGAGGAAGATAGCCATGCTGACCTCTGGTGTCCATGCATGTAGATACACATCCTCTCACACAAAGACAAACATATAAGAAAGGCTGTGAAGAGAGAATCTGAGCTCACACAAACTTCTGTATATCACGGAAAGATTATTGGTACTTATTTTGGTTTCAAAGCCTGTGAAGAACTCTTAAAATACTGCCAACTTTGAGTACTAGCTTTCTGAGCATCCTTAACCAACTATGAGATTTTTTTTTTTTAAGAGACAAAGAAAAAGCAAGAGTCTTAATTTTTAAATACTTTTGGTCCTTATTGACATTAAAATTTCTTGACTTTGAAGTATTACTAAGTTCCCTCCTTGAATTTTTGTTGTTTTGGTGGGGTATTTTTAAATTATTTTTTTAGACAGGAACTTACTATGTAGTCTTGGCTGACCAGGAAGTACCTATATAAACCAGGCTAGCCTCACACTCAAAGAGATCCACCTGCCTCTGCCTCCTGAGTGCTAGGATTAAAGGTGTGTGCCATTATGCCTGGTTCCTTGAAATAATTTTAAATATTTCCATTAGCTTCAGGCCCCCCTCACTTTATTCTTTTAATCCTATACATTTTAAAAATAAGCTGCTTATTTTAGACCCATCTGTTCTTATCTTATATTACTTTCAGAGGTACCCAGATTAAAACATGTTTTGACGAGTTTTAGCTTTTGATCTAGCATCTTTTTATTTATTTGTTTTCGGTATCTCTATGATGTTATTGCAAATTACTAGAATGTATTGCATCTTTAAAAAGAAACCAGTATTGGAGCTGGAGAGGTGGCCCAGTGGTTAAGAGCACTGGCTGCTCTTGCACAGGACCTGGGTTTGGTTCTCAGCACCCACATGGTGGCCAATGACCATCTATAACTCCAGTTCTAGGAGATCCAATGCCCTCTTCTGACCTCTTCAGGCATTGCATGACACAGGTGCACTTACATGCATGCTGAGGCAATACAACTCGTACACTTTAGAAAAAAAACAAGCATTATTAATGTTGATGTTTTACTTGAGAGACTTATAAGTCAGTTGTCAATTTAAATTTGTGTTTAGAGCTTAAATTCTAATTACAGCTTTTTAAAATTAATAACTTGCAGAATTGAAATAAAGTATAATAAAAATACTGTTTAAAAACAGAGAAAGAGTATAAATTCTGGGTTCAGTGCATCTTAGTAGCCATGTTTTTTTTTTTTTTTTTAAGGAGTGATTTTCCTAAGACTGCTTTAAAATAATTTTTGAGACAACTGACTCCTCTTTGGGAGGTTTTCATTTCAGTGGTGCCTTACCTACGGGACTGAGGCAGCACAGCCTTCTCAGTACATCAGTATACCTTCTTGTTGCTGCATCTTTGCCCTCCAGTCTAACATTTCACTTTCTTCCCTTTGCTGCTCTGTCCTTATCTGTAGCTCTTCCCCCCCCACCCCCAGTCCTTTCTTCCTAATAGACTTTTTGATTCCTGTGTTTGTTTGTTTTTTCTTCTACCATCTCTGTGTCCCTGCTGTTGAAATGCCTGTCATACTGGTATCATGAGGCTACAGATATCTCAATTTAAGAACTCTTTTAAGTATTATGCAGTGATGATTTGATATGTTAGAGACTGTTTTACCTTCTTTGGTATGGTAGTCAGTGCTTTTCTTTCCAAAGTGTTTAAGCAGAAAAGAAACTTTGGAATACCTTGGGCTTTATAATTAACAAAAACAGTGAGTAGATCAAAATATGTGACAGAAGTTCCTTTAGAAGAGAATTGGGGAGAGGAAGTTGGAAAGGCAGGTTGGATCTGTATTATAGAGAGCCTTGGTTGACTGAGATTCTGACTGGAGGTAATACTAAGGACATTTTGTTTTGTTTTTGCAGAACTAGGGATCTAACCTAGGGCCTCCAGCTTGCCAGACCAGTGTTCCACCACAGTTACATACTAAAACTTCCCTAACCCCACATTGAGGTTCTTTTGAGCAAGAGGGGTTGTACTGAAATATTTGTTTTAGAAAAAAAACAACCTGATGTACTCTGTAAAGGCAACTAAGAGAATAAAGAGACACGTTGAGAAAAGACTATTTTGGTGACCAAGTTTAGTGGTTGAAAATGTTCTTGTGAGAGTTGATTTGATTGTGGTGCACTGAGGATAGAACTCAGGGCCTTTCTCTTGCTAAGTATAAGTTGTGCTACTGAGTCACACCCCAGCCTCCAAAGTTGAATCTTTCAAATCGAAAATAAAAGCTGTTTTGTTTGTTTGATGTTGTTGATTTGGGTTTATTTTATTGGGAGGAAGTTCTCTGTCCTTAAACATTTCTGGTTTTTTTCTTTTCAATTTTTTGACTCTTGAGGCGTTTTAATCCTATAATTATCAATTGGGTAAATAGGAGTTTTTAAATGTTAAATACTATTTATATTTTTTAAACCTATGTTGTTTTATAGTTTATATTTGTTTTAATAAATGATGGTTTTGTTTCATTCCCTAGTATCTTTTCTGTGAAGATGATTTTTTTTTAAAGGTCATGACAGCTGATTCTGAACAGATTACCTTTGGATTGAGTGGGTTTAGTTATTAATAGTGTCATATAATAGTGGAGCTTATGCAACAGAAAGGAATCTCATTCACTTGGACTTTACTTGTTTAGGATAACCCCCTTCAATTGCCTCCTTTTAGAAATGTGCTTTAATTGTGTGCTTGGCTCAGCTTGTTACCATTCGCTGTAGATCATTCCTTGACATTCAGGCTTTACTCTCTTGCTTGCTTTGCTGCCATTAAACCTTTTCTTTTTCATACAGAAGCATGATTGTCCCTATCCTTCTGCCCTGTAGCAGTTGGAATTTAGCAGAAAAACCTTATTAAATAATTCTTAGATTTAAATTTTCACTACTCTGCTTTAGGAAGATAATATTCTGAGTTACAGTAGATTTGATGTGCATAGCTTGAGACTTTTATGAAAACTTATCCCAAAATAAGTAAAAGGAAATTTAAAATGGGCCACTAGAATCTTTATTCAAGGCTTCTTCAAGTTAATGGATTTCTTAATAGATTCACTGTGTGCGCATGCACATCTGTATGTATCATTTTCACAGAAATTCCACTTAAAACCACCGATTAATCAATTTTGTTAGGCATGGTTAGCTGATTGGTGTGTTTATAATCTGTTTCATTGAATGAGTAGGGGAAGAGGTACTTTATTTATAGTCATATTTAAGCCAGATGAAGTTCTGTATTTGTAGTAGAGTTAACTATACTACATGACATCCTTGGAAATGTGTGTGTATGTTTGAAACAAAGGCTGTTAAATGAACAAAAATTATTTATATGAAAGATTAGTAGACAGAAAATTTTTGTGTACTTTAAATATTTTTAGACTCTGCTTATGTAATAAACAGTGGACTTGAACATATTTTAAAAATTCATTAGGGGACCAGGTGTGGTGGTACGCACCTTTAATCTCAGCAGTCTCTGAGGGAGAGGCAGGCAAATCTCTTGAGATTGAGGCCAGCCTGGTCTACATAGTAAGTTCCAGGCTAGCTGGGGTTATAGGGAAACCCTGTCTCAAAACAACGATAACAACAAAATTCACATTGGATTGGAGGTGTAGTTTCAGTGGTAGAGTACTCGCCTAGCATAGCACAAACCCTGGCTGGGTTTGCTCCTCAGCTCTGCCAGCCTACCTCCCAAACTAAACCAAGCCAGCAAAACTCATATAAAAGGACATCCAGGGGCTGAGGAGATGATTCATCTAGTAAAGTGCTTTCCTTGTAAACATGAGGACCCTATTTCAAATCCCAAACCACTGTGTCTGTAGTCCCAGCACTGGAGAAACAGAAGCAAGAGGTCCCTAGAGCTTGCTGACCATTCAGTCTAGCTGAATCTGCAAGGTCCAGGTTCAGTGGGAGACCTTGTCTTAAAAAATAAAGTATGGTGCCGGGCATGGTGGCATATGCCTTCCCAGCACTCAGGAGGCAGAGGCAGGTGGATTTCTGTGAGTTCAAGGCCAGCTTAGTCTACATAGCAAATTCCAGGATAGCTGGAGCTGCAGGGAGACCCTGTCTCCAAAAAGACCAAATAATAATAATAATAGAATGTTTGAAGAAGATACCTGAGGCTGATCTCTGGCCTCCACATGTGTGCCACATACATACACACTCCATACTTAAACCCCATTCAAAAAAACCCTTTTTTAAAAAAAGGTCTTTGTAGGCTTTTTCACTGAGGTCCACAGCCCTGGAAGGGTAGCCAAGTGTCATGGTCTGCTAACTTCCAGGAAGCTCTGTAGTCACCAGCAAAACCAGAAGTGGCATGATAAACACTACAAGAAAGCCCATTTGGGCATAGTCCTTAAAACCACCCATTTGGAGGTGCTTCTCATGCAGAGGGAATTGTGTTAGAAAAGGTAGGGATTGAAGCTAAACATCCAAATTCAACAATCAAGGGTCCAGCTCATCAGAATGGCAAGAAATGACCTTTGTGTCTAATTCTGGTTACCTAACTTCATTTCGTAAAAAAAAAACATGCAGTTGGTAATATTCCTAGAGTCTTCTTTAAGGCTGTTAAAATAGCTAATGGGTCTCTTTTGGCACTTACACAAAGACAAGAAAGAAAGACCAAGATCCTAAATTTTGATGATGGAAACACAGTTGTAGTAAATTTTCATGGTAACAACCATCTATAACTCCAATTCCAGGGCATCCAAAACACTCTTCTGACCTCCATAGACATTGCATGATACAGGTATACTTACATACACATGCAGACAAAATATTCATACATATAAAATATTTTTTAAAAATAATTAAAATAGCTATATGGCAAAAAGATTGATCATCAAAGATTTGATAAATTGATTATTCAGCATAATAAAAATGTAAAAGTTAGAGTTTTTATATTGTCCGGTCTCAAACTCACTATGAAGGCAAAGGGATCTTGATCTTCTGATCTTCCTGCCTCTGATTCTCAGTGTTGAAGTTACAGGGAGCTTGTGGTTGATATCACTTATAATATCATTTATGATATCACTATAATAAATAAATAAATAAACCAACAACTTTATTACTGTTGTATGTGAGTATATGGGAGCCATGCCAGAGCACATGTATGGAGGTCAGAGAGCAACTGTAATAAAATGTGTGGTGGCCGCAGCAATGACTTTACACAGTGAGTCATCTCACTGGCCCTGGAGAAGAGCTGATGATTGATTTCCTACTTTGTTTGTGACAGGGTCTCATATAACCCAAGCTGACTTAGAATTCACTGTACTCAGACCAACCTTGAACTCCTGATCCTCCTGCTTCCACATTACAAGTGTTGGAATTACAGGTGTGTATCACCACACCCCCCTAATTTCCTTACTTGAAAAGAAAGGGGGTTGGTGAGATGACTCAAGTAGATAAATTGTTTACCATGCAAGCCTGATGACTCCTAGAACCCATATAAAGAGGGAAGAAGTGAGCCAACTCTACAGTTGTCCTCTGACCTCCATACATGTGCCCTGGCATGGCCCCCATACACTCTCATAATATTAATAACATTAATAAAGAAAACAACACCAGGCATGGTTGATATCACAAGCTCCTTGTAATCTCAACACTTGAGAATCAAAGGCAGGAAGATCAGGAGATCAAGATCCCTTTGCCTTCATAGTGAGTTTGAGACCAATCTGGGCTATATGAGACCCTATTTCAAAGAACAAATAGTATCAGTGGTTCCATGTATTATAACCTCATCTTTATTTCATTCTTTGCTAATAAGATACTCTGGTCTCTCCTGAAAGGCAAAGCATACTGACAGCAGTTGGTAGTAAGTACGGGTGGTGGTAGCTAAGAACTGGTTTTATGGTCAGAGTTTAGGTAAATAATTTTGTTTCTTATGATGCTATAAATATTCTTAAATTTCTCTCTGTATGCCTATGTGTGGTGTCAGGGAGCAGAGTAGATTTCAATTTGGTAAATATACTTCCATAAGAAAGATTATAATAATCTATCATATCCACACCCCAGTGGGAAACCTTTTGTAGACTTAGCAGATGCAGTTGGAGAATACATCTTGCAGAGCATGCGGTTGCTGTTTATGCCCACTGATGTATATAAATGCCTGAAATTATGTGAGTTATCAGTATATGAAGTATGATGTATACTTTCACAATCAGACCTAGGGTTGACCTATCATCCTTCCTTTTTTAAAAAAAAATGTTTATAAATTGCATATGTGTCTTTGTGAGTTTGTGTGCACCACATGTATGCACCTGCAGAAGCCAGAGGAATTCACATCCTCTCAGACTGGAGTTACAGGCAGTTATGAGCTGCCTGGTGTGAGTGCTGGGAACTGAACCTGGGACTTCTGCCAGAGTAGTATGTGCTTTTTAATATCTAACTCCTGAACCATCTCTCCAGCCTGGGGGAACTCTTTTAAGCGTTAGTTACATTTTAGTATAAACATTCTAGAGGAACTTGGAAGCAGAAAAAGGTGAGAGTAGAGGATTGGTAAGTGATATAGAGGTGAAAGTTTTAAAAAGTAAGAATAGAGACATTCTCTACATAAAATAAGATTCATCCAAATGTGGTAGTTCCTCGTCCCTTATTCATCAAACATTGGTTGTACAATTATAATATTTTATTGCAGCCATAGTGCTAAAATCTAAGAATTAAAAAATAAATATTGAATCCTGAGTTAATCCAAAGAGAAATCACACAATACAATAACAGTGTTTACAGTAAAAGTGTGGTGAGAGCACAGTTTATTTTTTTAAAGTGATAGGTTAAATTTTGTGAGTTTATTGTGTATAATCTGTTTTGAAGTAATATATATATTGTAGAATATCATATGCGATACCTTGATGAGATCATTTTTATGGTGAGCATACTTAACATCTACTCTTGGCATTTTTCAAGAATATAATATATTGTTATTAACTATAGAAATTATTTTAAAATGATGTTTCTGTCCCAAATTGAATTTTTGGAAAGTTCACATTGAACATGAAGAACTGATAAAGGGTTTTTATGAAGGAGTTTTAGAGTCTTGATTTTGACTAATAACTGTTGAAGCTGATGTTTGGTATTAGGAAAGATTAAGTTGCTTTCTTAATGAAAGAGTTTAATTCATTGATTATTTAGTTTCACTTTTTATTAAGAAAAAGTAATATAGCTGAGAAACTTTATAATGTCTGAATTCTCTTTGCCACCATTGTTTATTTGATCTTACCAAACATTGTAGTGCAAACCGTGATGGGGTAATTTGTCAAGGAGAATTTTTTTCTCATCTGCCAAATGGAACTTTGTGTGAGACTCCAATGGGAAGATGTGAATTCTGCCTTTATGTATGAATAGGTTAATACTTTAGTTAAAAACAAATCAGGTCAGATTGTACTACATGTGGAAACTGGAAAGTCCTTGCAGCTCCCATTGTCACGTATGAATAGTTTGGAAGTAGATCCTTTAGCATCTGGAAATGTTAGCAGTATGTGATTACTATGTGTAAAAACTTGTAATTAATTAATCTTTCAGGTTAAACCTTGACCAGAATGTCACGTCCTACATGGTAGTTTCTAATATAGACTTTATCCTCCTCTGAAAAGAGTAATATCAAAATTCCATTTAATCAGTGTGGAAGAGAGTTCAGTCAGTAAAGTGCTTGTAAGGATGAAGACCTGAGATGGATCTCCAGAACCCATGTTAAAAATGCCAGACATAGTAGCCACCTACTTACAGTCTCAGCACTAGGAAGGAGACAGGAAGATCACTGGGACTTGGTGCCAGCAAGTCTAGCCTAATTGGTGAACTCTGGGCCAGTGAGAGACCCTGTTTCAAAGAATGTGAATGGCATTCCTGAGGAACAACATCCAAGGTTATCCTCTGGCCACCATACTCCCATGTGCCCACGAACCTGCACACACATAAACCCCAGGCCAGTAAGACAACTTAGCAGGTGAAGGCCCTTACCACCAAGCCTGAAGATCTGAGTTTGATCCCCAGGACCCACTTGGTGGAAGGAGAGAACTGATTCTAGAAAATTGTCCTCTGACCTAGCCCACCCCCACAAATCAGTGTAATTTAACGATTAAAATGATTTTTAAAATCTGTATGTCCTCTGTTGAGATAAAATAGATGCTAACTTTTTTTTTTTTGCCATATTTGCTTATTGCACAGGTTTTAAACTATTAATGACGGAACTATGAGGGGTTTTTTTATTTCTTTTTTTCCCTGTATTTTATTTGTAGGTAGAAGAATACATGACATAATTAGTGCCTGAGAAGTTGTCTTTTCCTCATGAATGTACAGAGCTAAAGCATACCCTTGAGTGGAAGGAAGCCTCTCTCTGGCAAAGTGGATAGGCTGAGTTCTGAGACACTGTTGCTTTGAGTAGGGGAAAGAGTCTCTTATTAGAAAATTCATTAGTTGCATTGTTAAGACATGTGAAATGTTACAGTGGTACCTTTAATAGCAGTACCAGAGTAAAGTTTAATGTTATCCTTTTAAAAACAGGTAAATAACAAGAAAAGTGAGCTTTCATATTAACTGATCATATCCACCTTAAGCTTGTAGTTGGACAATACAACAGGATCTGAATTTAAGCTTTCTTTGAAGCATTGTAGAACCTAAACCACAAATCAAGACTTTGTACAAAATGAGGATCAGAAACTTCCTTACTATGAAATGTAGGTAGTTAGTACATGAAAAAGTAGTCTTTCTGTTGACTTCTAAAATGTTTGATTTCCTCAGAAGCTTACTGTATGTCTAACTTTTTACTTTCTTTTAATGGGATCCCTGCTCCTAAGTTCCTCTGCTCCATGCAGAGGAAAGTTCCATGCAGATTTCTGCTTTCAGCAGAACTTTGTTCTCTGTTCTAGACTTTACTTATGAAGGCCGTTTTAGTTCATTATTTTCAAAGACAAGATTAACTTTGAAATTGTTGTTCTGATTGAAAATCATAATTTTATTTAGGATAATTTTGTTGTCAGAGTACTGACCATTGACCATTGTCAGTAGTGGTAAAAAGGCCTCTAGTGTGCTTTAAAGTTCTGGCTAGTTTAGGCTACCTCTGTGACCCCACTTCATTTTGTATTTATTCTGATAGAGATCATTTATTCTGCCCCAAATCAAAGTCAAATAGGTATCAGGAAAGAAATGTATTGAGTTTATTTGAATGATTTTTTTTTAGATTTTATTTACTTATTTATGAATGTCTGTGTATATGCTTGCATGTGTACTATGTATGGGTGCTCTTGGAGGCCAAAAGAAGACATCAGAGTCTCTGGAGCTGTAGTTACAAGTGGTTGTGAGATGAATGAGCTAGGTGCTGGGAACTAAACCAAAGTCCTCTGGAAGGGCAGCAAGCACTCTTAATCAATGTATTGATGTTTTTAAAGCCACTTTTTAATATAGTGATAGTAGGAGAGCAGCATGAAGTAGTCACTTCTCAAAAAAAAAAGGTTGGGGTGTATTTATTTGTGTGTGTGTGTGTGTGTGTGTTATGAGAATTTAATCCTACCAAAATTCACCCAGGGGAACCAGTGAATTTATTATGGTTATTTACAGAGCTTGGGTGAAGGGCAGAGACAGGAGCAAGGTGACTCTAAAGCAGCTACTATGGAAGGTCTGCACCCAGGGGGGATGACAGCTTCCCCATGGCTATGAGATGGAACCCCCTCCCTCTCCTGTCCCCCAGGCTGTATACTGTAGCTCCTCCTTGCGACCCTGAGGCCATGTGTAGTTGGCAGAATTGCATACAAGTGATTGGGAGAAATGGCTGGAGACTCAGGGGGTCCAGTGACCCTCTCTGCCACCTCTTTCTATGAGGGAGCATCAGCATTCCAAACCCAGCAGGCACAGCTGAACTCATGAAGAAGATAGTGGCATTTTGGTTCAGAGGATAGTGCTGTACAGCAGTGTATATATGGGTGTAACTGCTTGTGCGCCACACACTATTGGACACATGTGACTGTCAGAGGACATCTTGTAGGAGTTGGCCATCTCATGTGTTGTGGCTCCTGAGGATCCAACTTAGGTCCTCACACTTGGTGGCAAGTACCTTACTCACTGAGCCATCTTGCTAGTCCACTTTCTCAATTTTAAACCTTTTGTTTGGTATTGTTTCTGTTGACCAACTCCTTTTATTTTCTTCAACTTCCTTTGAAGTTGTGACTTTCTTGTGCTCATAAGATGAACCATATATTTATGAACTTTTATCTCTTTTTAAAATTGTTAAACTTATTTGTTCGTCTCAGTTCTGTTCTTTTGATTTCCAGCCATCTTTAGAGTATTTCCATTTAAGCTTTTCTCTTACATTTCCTATTTTATCCATTACATCATCATTCTCTTGAACTTGAAATGGAGTTGCTCTGAAAGTCCTTTATTCTGGTTACCGGATTTGCTGGAAAGTCATGGTGCCCTCCTATGTTTTGACTTGCTAATTTACTAATTTGATTTGCTTATTCCAAGTGATTTCACTTAACATCTGAATTATTTTATTACTTTTTAAATTACATCACTCTTCCCTCCAAGACATCTGGTACAAAGTGGTCAGATTAGTTAAACTAAAAAATATGGTCTGTTTTTCTGCATTCTTGCCAGAGATCACATTTTTCTTTTGTTACTGCTAAGACAGGTTTCCGGTATGTCCCAACAGTTTTAGATTGTGATACAATATTTTTTCTTCAAAGGTCATGTTAGAGAACCACATAGTTGAGTTTTTTGTTTTGTTTTAGTCATGGAAAACTCTCATGTTTTAAATAAATTTAAGATTTTGTGTTGGACCACATTCATAGCTATGGTTGGCCACATGTGGCCCATGGGCTACAGATTGCACTTACCTGGAAGTTGGCCTCCTTTGCTTGATCCCCACTGCTGCTCCAGATCATCTCCGAGATAAGTGATGCTGTGCCATCCTCTGCACATAACTGTGTCTGATTTTCTCCCTCCCTCTGAATGCTTTGGACCTTAATGGGAATTTACCATCTCTTAGTCTATTCAAATGCCTTGGGACCTATGCAGAAAAGCATCCCTGATCTTCAAGCCTGTTAGCTTTTTTTTTAAAAGGTTGCTTTGTGGATATTTTTCATCTTTCTCCAGAACGATTATAAACTTTGGAAGTAGGGATTCTGTCTATCCTATTTTTGTATTGGTGCTTGGCTATTTTGGAGTAAGTATCCAGTAAATCGTCAAACCATGTCTTTGATCCCAGTACTTGGGAGGCAGAGGCAGGTGGGGCTACATAGTGAATCTCCACAAACTACCTTAGGCTGCATAGCTAGACTGTTTCAAATTACAGAATTATTAAATACAAAATTTTACTGATTGTTAATACAGTAGAGATTTTTGTGTTCAAAGATTATCTTACCCTCTGTCTTTAAAAAAAAAAAAAGAGAGACAGGGTTTGCCTGTAGCCCCAGCTGGCCTCAATTTCACAGAGATCCTTCTGCCTCTGCCTCTGCCTCCAGAGTGCTGGGATTAAAGTTATGTGCCACCCGGCCTGGCACCTTTTCTTTTTTAAATTTTTGAAATATTTCTTATCAACTAATTTGTCAAAGTCAATATGAGATGACTAGATTGATAGTCATTTTGTTAGTTTGATAATATATGAAATTATTTCGTCCCAAGAGATTTAGAAGTTTATCAGAATACTTAGCAGAAGTTACAAATATGAATGCAATTTGAAGAAACTAGTAAAAATACAACGTTCTTAGGAACAGCAGACCAGTGATTTTTCACCTCTAAGTATTTGAAAGTTAACATAGACTTCTCTTTAAGATGTTAGTAAAGTGGTCTTTTGAGCATTTGGATCAAGATGAGAAAACATCTAGAAATCTAATTAAGACTGGAAACCCGAAGAACAGCTCAAAGGCTGTCAGAGAAGCCAGCCGAAAGATAGCCGAAAGTAACATACCATAGCTTGAGGATCTTTTCATGTGTGCAGTTGTGTGCCCATGTTGTGGTTGAAATGAAAACAAGATAGTGGCACTAACACTAAGGTGATATTAAAAAGTTGCTTTTGAATATTTTCATTTTTGTATCTTGAATTTGAATTTGTCCTAATTAAAGATAACTGTATTTGCCTGCTGCCTTTGGTCTTTGTCACTGTCCGGATCAGAGTCCTGATCTGGGAAGACCCATAGCAGATAAGATGTTTTATATTCCGTTAAATATGTTACCTAGACAGAAAGTCAGCTGTTAGTGTTTTTATGTGTGCCATCATTAAGAAAATGACAGGGAGGTCTGGTAGCCCATGCTTGTAATCCTAGCATTCACACTTAGGATGCTGAGGCAGGAGGGCTACCTTATGGAGACCCTGTCTTAGAAAGAAAAAGGTGAGGATTCATGCAGAATACTAATAAATATGATCTGGTGGGGCTGGGGATGTATGTAACTCAGTTGCTAGAGAGTTTGCCTAACAGCACTTGGACGATGGAGGCCAGCCTGGGATACATGAGACTCTGTCTCAAAAAAGAGATGACCTGGGCTAGAGATAAAGCTCAGTGTTATAGCACTTGCTTAGCATGTGCAAAACCATGGGTTGAATTCCTAGCACTGTAAAACAAAACCCTTTTTTGAGCTGGGAATGTAGTGCAGTTGATAATTTGCTCATGAAGTAGTGGCACAGCCTATAATCTCAGCACTTGGGGAGGTGAAGGCAGGAAGTTCAGAAATTCAAGGTCATCTTTGAGCACATAATGGCAAGTGACACCCTGTCTCAGTCAGTCAATCAGAAAAGAAAGGTGATCCTTTCCAGTTCTTTGGAAAAGTAGGCAGATATATTCACAAGTATATTATGGTTAGAAAATAAGAACCACATCCTTTCAATTCTAAACAAACTCTAAAGCTAGGATAAGTATTTTTTCCATAATCTTATTAAATAAGCACCTTTTAGTTTTGGTTTTCATCAGTTCTTAGGCTGTATATTACCTTCAGTATGCTCCCTCTTATTTTTCTGCTTAAATACCATGGGTTTGGATTTTTTTTTTTCATATTATGAGAGATCTTTTAAAAATTTTTCCCAGAGTATTGAATATTTTCTATATTTCTCCTGTATATTTTCATTAGTTAGCAGTATCTTTTTAAACAGAAGAATTTGCTACGTAGTACAAATTGGACTTGAGCTTGGCATTCTCCCACCTCAGTCTCCCAAATAGCTGGGGTTACAGGCTTCCTATTACCATACCTGGCTAGAATAATACCTTTATTAAGAATTTATTTATTTATTTATGTATTTACTTATTTATTTATTTATTTATTTATGTCTTTTTGAGATGGGGTCTCTCTGTAGCCCCAGCTAGCCTGAAACTCACTGTGTAGACCAGGCTGGCCTTGAACTCACTTTTCCTCCTGAGTGCTGGGATTAAAGGTGTGTGCTATCACGCCCAACTTAAGAATTTTTAAATATATTTTTTTAAGGTAGCAGAAGAAGAAACACTGCCTTATCTTGTTCTTTTGCTCTGCTTACTCTTTGTGGCACCAAAAGTCATGAATAAGAAGTTGAGTACCATTAACTTTAAGAAAATAAGTTGAGCTACTGTTAGGTTAAAATAAAGTATTATATGACTTGCAGTTGGAAGAGACAGAAAAGAGTAAAAAATAGGAAGGAAATAATTCAGACTTGATGGCTAGTTTGAAGGTGCTTTTTTTTTTTTTTTTCTATTAGAGCTTTTAGTAGAGAGGTATCTCTGTGATAAGAGATTGTTACTTGTTACTTTTGTTCTCAATAAGTCAGGAACTTCATTTGAGAGAGAATGGCCAAAGCTCAAATGTTGTTCATAATTGTATTTGTTTACTGTTGTGAGCCCACTCTTGTTTTCCTAAATAGAATTTTGTGTTCCAATCAATCTTGGTTTTGTTGAACTAAACCAAACATTGGGAACATTTTTAAGAAACCTGATGACATTTATGAATAAAGCCAGATTGTACTAAGAATGAATATTTCCAGTTTAAACTTTAAGTATTTAAACTGTAGAACTTGTAGTTTCAAGACAAGTTTGCAGATTGGGTTTGGTAATTGGATCTTCTTTCATGCTTGTATGCCCTTTTCTAAGAACTCTGAATAGCAAATCATATGTGTCTTGTCTAACATAACTTCTAGAACCTACTAGGTCTTTTAGACAAGAGCATAGGAAAATAATCTTCAAAACAGTGTCCACCTTCTGGCTGCATATTCTAATGGCATTGTCAAAACTCATTTCTTGTACCTAAAGTCTTTATATTCTTAAGGACAAAGATACTTAAAGTTTCACAGACTTGGGAACATTTTTATAATATGAAGGTTGTATTTATTTCACTTTACTGCTCCCTTCAAACTCAAATGGTGGAATAATCAGACTGCTTTCTAGTTGGAATGTTTTAAAGTAAACTATTGATACTTGTCCGAGTGTAGATTATTGGGAGATAGTGTTTTCCTACCTTCAGAGATCATTGTACTTTCCTGGTAGAATACCAGGTGGCTAGAAGCTTAAGACAATCATAGTATGTGTCTTGGTGATGGATTGTGGAAGACAGTCTGAACAATGGTATTTTCAGATTGAAGTTTGAAACTTTGATTCTATTCTTGAAGCTACTTTTACACAGTCATCAGGAGACTTTCTTAACAAGGCTTATTATGTAGCTTGAAGTAGAAGCTCCCAGAAGATCTTTCTCACTTCTTCCATCCTCCCCTGGGTGTGTCAATCTGCAGTGCTTGCCATCTGACTACAGGGTGTCTTAGGGAGTGTTCTAAAGATCTCCTAAGGAAGCACAGATATATTCGGCTCCAGTACTATCGACTGTGTGTAGTAAGCAACACTTCTTTTGGAGCTGAATCTTTTAGTTATGTCCCTGCTTTGAAGAGGACAAGATTTTAAGGTTGTCAGTCTTTTGATGCTGTCTTAAGTAGAAGCTTAAAGGACTGTTGCATCAATGCTGAATTGTTGCAGTTTCAGGTCCTAGAGCCTATGTCACTCCCACTCTCAAGTCTAGCAACAGTTAGTAAAAGATATTTGGAATCATCTCCTAACTCCCTTCCAGACTTGTTTAAAGAGACCAACAGCAAGACTTTAGGGATTAGAAATACCATGTACTTTGTTCTACCTTTCAACAAGGATCATCACGTGAAGTTGAAATTTCTTGACCAGATTTTGGAAGGTTATGATGTAATATACCCTGGGCCTTGATTCCAGAAAGAGCTCTCTGAACGGTTTATTAGTTGGTGGTAAATTCATGAGTCACCAACTATTAGGCCTTTATGTCCAGATATTATCTTAATTTATGGAGTAAGGTCCCTGAGTTCTCCTCTTTCCTTCCACAGGGCAAGCAGGAGGACTTCAAGACGACAGTTCTGGAGGGTATGGAGACGGCCAAGCATCAGGTGAGGGTGGCATTAGATGCTTGCCACTTTAGCAAGAGCCGCCAAGTCAGGGAGTTGATGCTTGCGAGTGTTTTTGGCTATGGTATCCCAATTTAGCCAGAAGCGCAGGGAGATAAAACCCATAGGACAGAATAGTGTGAGCAAAACAAGAGATAAACAAAATCGAAGTCCTCAGGCCGATCTCAACCCTCCACTCCTCATGTTTTTGAGGAGATGGCGGGTGCTTTTCAATGAAAGTAACATGATAGAAAACAAGTCTTGGGAATCATGGGACCTTTAAAGAGAACTGTAGCAATATACACAGATGAGAAGCCATAGACTTGAAAGTCTTAACAAGGACTGAGAGGTATTCTAGGACTAGACCTCAAGTGGCGTCTTTCTTAGATATGATTGTTGATGTTGGGTACTTTTTTCAATTATTAGTACTTGTTTAACAGTTATAACTGTTTCGTTTCTAGGGTAAAAGTTACCTTTAAGAAAAAAAATGTATTCAAAGTGCCAGACCAAACAATATGGATTTTGACTTCTAGGCAAAAGTAAAGAATTTATAGGGATCGCCATTTGGAACAATCAAGTTTGTTCCAGGAATTTAAACTAACATGTCTGGATTTCATCCCTTTCCTTTTGAAGGATGTTGGTGTGTGTCCCAGTGCTCAAAGCTGATTTATCTGGACGATTTGATAAAATTGGATTACGTATCACTTCATTGTTGAAGGCTGTCATTTTTCATTTAAATCTAGCTTAAAATTGTTTGTCTCTTGCAGTTTGTGCATAGCAGGTTCAGGAAGTATTTGTATTTTATTTTCTTGGATCAAAGGTAGTTCCATGATGATAGAGCAGTTTGTAGTCAAGGGGATTTAGAATGTTCAAAGTAAACATCTTTAAATGCTACCCAAGGACTAGAGGTTGATAATCAGAATGTACTTACCTTAGAGGAGTTGAAATTCTCTTTCAGATATAGCAGATAACCTGTCAGGAATGCTTTTCATCAAGTGATACAGAAGTAGATCTTCCTTGAAACTTTAATCTCAAGAAGTCTGGTCTTGTTGGTTTTTGTTTTTATGAGAATATTTTCTCTTTTGCTTAAATAATATGCTGTATTGCTGATGTAAAAGCAGACTGTCATAAAACTGTGGAACGTGAGTTTTAAGTGTTTCTAAGACTGGTGGTGAATGTTCTGAACCCTTCAAGCTCTCTTTTAGGTCTTGCCATGTTCAGAAGCACACATTTATGAGTCCAAGTTAGAAGCATGCCTGTGAGTGATCAGTATTCTTCTCTTAATGAAGCCAAGGGACCCTCAAGGGTTTCTTGTGGCCTAGATTATATCGTCACTTCTTAAAATCCAGGTTGATGTGTATCGCCTAAATCTTAGAGCTAAAAGGGAGCCCAAGGTCATCCTCTCTAGCTTCCTATCTTTGGAGAGATAGTATTGGATCTTCCCTATTTTATGAGTTAAAACCTGAAAGATATCCTAAGAAACTTCATGACTTGGCCAACTATAAACCAACAATAATGGAGCAGTGAGAACCCAGGAATCTTGCTTTTTAGTGTATCCATGGTTCTGTATACTGACATGAGAGCAGGTGTTTACCCTAAAAATAAAAACTCAAGTGTGAGAAACTATGGTTTCCCTTTCTCTCCTCCTGCTCTTTACTCCTTTTGGCATAAAATTGTTGTAGGACTTAACACAGTGCATCTCTGTTAATTTTAGGTGGTCTTTTTTAATGTAGATCCCATCAAACTTTTGTTTCACTTTTCAGCTAGTAATTTAGTTACTTTATTGTTTTAAAACAATCAAAGATGAATATCTCATGGAGGCCTTTTCTCTGTTAACTTTGTCTACATACTCTGGTAAAGATGCCACTTAGGTCTTATGGGAATCAGGGGAAAACAATTTCATCCTATGTCCCCTCCTCTGTCTCCTCTTTCCCCTCTTCTCATTGACCCACCTGGAAAAATCTAAACTGTTCTTTTAAAAAGGAAGTTTTTATGTGTTCTCAGAGAAAGCATCAATGGTAGAAAGGGCATTTTGTTGAGTGTGATTGCAGACTGGAAGGCTGTCCTAAAACTTCTTGTGTGAGGAGTGGTGGCAGGAGGGAACTAAATGGGAGACAGGAACGAAGCTAGGCAGCCTGAGAGGCTTGGTAAAAATTTAGACATCATCTTTAGAGCATTCTAAATTTCTGTAATACTAAATTGTATTACGTGCACCCAAACACAGAAGTGAAAACTGCATTCCAGAGCCAAGTGCAGATTACTTCTGAATTATATGTACTGTTGGTTACTTTAAAAAAAAAAAAAAAAGATTGGCATTATTCAGGCCAAGAGGCTTCCTGTAAAGGAGATTTGTATGAGTTGGATTATCCAAAGTGGTTCTGTTGCTTCATTTTGGAAACATCCTGTAAGAAAGATGTTTTTACGAAAAAGATTTTTTAGAAAATCTTGTAGGTCTGCCTTTCAATTTTGTAATGGTCTTCATTCTTTGAAAATATAGTCTATCACTAAAATACCAGAAGAATTAATTAACAAGGGTTATGATTTGGAACCATATGTAATATGAAACTTAAGAGGATTTTTTTCCTCCCCATATAGTCATTGAAAAATAGTATTTTGTAGTAGGATTGGTTAATTCATTGACCACTTATTATTTAGCATAAAGGAGATAATACAGTATAAGAAAGGAAGCTATTTTTGGCAGCTCGAAGTAGAGTTTTATTGTTGTTTTGGTTTGGTTTGTATTGGGTTTTTGCCTGGAACTGGCCATACCAGGTTGGCCTTTATAGCTTGTGATTTCCTTCCTCAGCCTCTGGGGGGCTGGGATTATGATGATGATCAGCTGTAAAGTGAAATTTAAACAGATTAAATAGGAACAATTCAACGTCATGTTGACAGTGTGCACATGAACTAGATGGAAGCAACCCGTTAAATATTTTTACTTGGTTCAAGTTCTCAAAGTTAGTACATAGGTAGCAGTTTTCATTATAAGAGTGTAAGATACTACTTTGGAGTTGAATTTTTACTTTTTCAGGTTATTTTGATTTGGGCAGGGGATAGAGACATCAAAACTGTATAATTTTAGAAATTCATCATTTGCTGAAATAATCCCTGCCCCACTAGCATTTTTCTTTTTTTTCCTCAGTGCCACTCTGAGTCTTTATTTTTGTCCCCTAAGGAATAGTTCATTGTCCTGGCAGTCTTTAATTTTAGATTGGAGTTGATTAAATGTAAGGATTGTTGATTTTATTTCCTAATGTGGAACACAGGGTTTTTGCCTTCACTTTCTGTGGTGAGTGGATAGTCTCTTCTTAGAACAGTTGTTTTTAATATGTGGCCTCTGTTAGCACTGGGCATTTTGCTGACCTTTTCTTAATCCTTTTTTAGGTGGTGGTTATCCTTTGAATGTGTTTATGAAAATTAAACCCTGAATTAGCTTAGCTACAGTTGTAAAGTTAAATTTATATCTACTGTGTTCTTTTAATTCCCCTAATCTTTAATAATGCCTTTTATCATTGCTTCCAACTTCTTGTTTTATGAGCTTTAAAATGATTAAATAAATATAGATGATTTGTGTCTTGCTGTATTACTTATAATTACTTTGGTGGTATTGAATTTAGAAATTTTATATTGTACCCTCTTTTCTTCTCTCCTGTTTTTGGAGTGGAAATTTATTGAGGATTGAACTACAGCTAGCTTAAGCACATGTACTACCACTGAGTAGCATCCCCAGCCCTGTGTCTTGCTATTTTCAAATAGTCGTGATTAAGTATAACTTTATAAGGTGATCCTAGAGCTGTAAGTTCAGTATGTGAATTTCTAAGAATTCCTTATAAAGATGAATTTATCCAGTAGCTTAAAATATTTTAAAATCAATTTAAAGAAGTCAAAATAGTTGATTTTGCTTGCATGTAGTGTATATATATGCTGTATTATATAGTATGTGTAGTAATATTTCACTCATCTTTAGTAAAGTACATCTGCTTCTGACAGAAAAACTAAATTCTTACCATTCTTCTTACTTAACCAATGTAGTCTGCTTGATTTCTCTTCCTGCTTACGAACATTGAGTAATGAGAACTAATACATACTACTGTTGACGATCATGCATTCTGCTATTGATTATTCATCTTAGACTCTCCATTCCATGCTGTAATCTCAAATGGAGGCATCTGACTGCACTTTTTACTCCTTGGCCTCTTGCTTTCCTGTTAACATAAATTCCTTTAATTTGGTTCTTGACTCTTAAATTTTATTGTATGCTATCTGTAATACTAATTCTAATTAGAATAAAATTCAGTTTAGTCTTATGGATGAAAATATTATAGATGTCTTGTTAAAAAGTAATTGCTTCATTAACAAACTTTAAACTTTGGAATGTTAAGCTTGAAAGAGTGACTGATTTGTAAGGAAGTTTCAACTTTTGAGGCAAAAAATTAAAAATTCAATCTAGATCAGTCTATGGAATTGGGCAGCGCCTTACAACTCTTAAAGCAAAAGTGGGATTACAACTTCACTACCTCAGTTTTGTGTACTTGCACTTTTCCTAGTGGTCCTCTACTTCTTTGCTAGGTGTGGAGGGTGCAGCTTTCCAAAGCAGACTTCCTCATGACCGAATGACCTCTCAGGAAGCAGCCTGTTTCCCAGACATCATCAGTGGGCCTCAGCAGACCCAGAAAGTTTTTCTCTTCATCAGGAACCGCACAGTAAGTGTCTTTGCCTCATTTTTCACCTGAATTTTTGTAAAGTGCATATGACTTCTATAGAGAATATGGAAAAAATAGATAGGCAGAATAATTTTAAATTATCTGTGATATTTTTACCCTGTATATAACCATTATTAAAGATGTTTTTTTCCTTTAGATATTTAAAAATATGTACATGAAATATTTGTTATAAAGTAAAATTATTCCCTTGATGCATTTTTAAGGATCCTCTTCATACCCCAAAATATATTAAGAATCTATATTTAAACAAAATTTAAGTCTGTCTCTTTCTCTCAACTCTGTTTTTTATTTCTTGTGGTCCTGGAGCTTGACCTAAGTAAGGCCTTGCACATGTTAGGCAAGTGCACTGTCATGAGTTGCATCCCCGACCCAAGAGAAATTATTGTAAACACTTTGTCCTTCCCTTCAAGCAGAACCCTTAACCCTGTTCTGCTCACCTTGTTCCTCTTCTTTCTCTGGTTCAATTATTATTAAGTCTTTACAATAGTTTTGATAGTTGGCTCATAATTTAAGACACTTAAGTTTTCATTTTCACTATTTCATAATTAAACTCTGACTAATCTTACACATTCTTGACTCTGTCTCTATTATTTCCTTATATACATAATTTCCAATACATGTTAAGTAAAATTTCAGTTTGTTAAAAACAAAATATCTCATAATATTTTTAAAAACCTACAGGAGAAAAGACTTAATTTAGCAGTGGTTATGCCTGGGGTAATGTATCAGAGGTTGTGAATGTTTTTAGCATTTTGGTACAGATTCCTTCCCAGGAAGGCTGAGCTCCGTAGTACTTCTATCATCCTGCCGCATTTTTGTTACTGAATAATGATAATCTGTGTTGCTGTAAGCCAAACACACCTCATTTCAATTTCTCAGGTTGCTGAGACTGTTTTTTTGCGTTTGTTAGTCATTTGTATTCTGTAATATTTTTTCATGCCCTTTGTCAGTTCTTTACCTATCAGGTGTGGTAGCCTCTGCCTATAATCGCAGCACTCAGGAGGATGAAACAGAAATCTCAAGTTGAGGCCACATAATGAGACACTATCTCTAAATGAAATGAAATTCTGTAGCTATTGAGGATGGGAAGATGTTATTTAGGACATTTCCATCATGTTCTCCAAGTAATTTTAACGTGTTCAGTACTTAGAATGTATTTCAAAGATGTCCCCAGCATTTCTGCTTTTAGCCACCACTGACTTTGGTAAATTTGACTGTTAGATTGCAAAACCACTGCTGAATTTGGATTATTAAATAGTGTATAGTTAGGGTGACTGGTAGGCTCTACTAGAGTTTTGAAATACAGAAAAGGCAGGGTAATTTTAAGTGAATGAAAATTTCTTAGTTTATATTTCAGAAAGTTGATTTGTCTCGTAATTGAATCAAATTGTGTGTAGTATATCAATATTTGCTGTTAGAGGAAGTTTTAGATAAAATTGCCATCGTTCTATTTTATTTGAAGGGACTTTTCACTTTTACTTTAATTTGAGTGATGGTTTTAATACTGATTTCTGTCTTTTCTGCTTGATTTTTCTGTCACCCGAAGTCAAGATTTAGAGAAGGATTCACCTAGGTTAGAGTTGTAGTCTCTGGCTAGGAATTTTAGGCTTGATGATTATATCTTTTCTTTGACCTTTATCTTTATCTTTTGCACTGAGGTGCTATCTTTGATACTTTTCAGCCTGTACATACCTAACTGATTGTAGCATTTTGTGATTTTTTTTTTTTTAAATCATCTATCAGTATCTGGAATTATACAACCCCAGTTTTAAATTCTAGTTTCTCCCTGCTTGCTGTGTAACCTTTGTAAGTTATTAGGCATTTTTCTTTTTTAGGGCAAATTGTCTCCAGCTCCAGTAATTCACTAATTTGGTTTAGTTTTCTGTAGTACAGAATGTTCTTATTAAGAATATAACCCTCCCTGCTTATGTGAAAATAAAACAGTATTTGAGGTCTTAAACTTAAAAGATGATTTTACAACTTATCAAATGGAGTGTGTCTGTGAATATGTAATTTAATTTATATCATTTAAATACAGTTGCAGTTGTGGTTGGACAATCCAAAGATTCAGCTGACATTTGAGGCAACTCTGCAACAGCTAGAAGCACCATATAACAGTAAGTACTATGTTTGATAGGGCTAGTTTTTGGAATTATGTTTCCTCTTGTGCTGTACAGAAATGTGTCTTATAAAAATTTGTTTTCCTGGTCTGTAAATTGTACTGGTGCATGAGTTCAAGAGATTTCTGTATACTTTTCCAGATCTGTTGTATAACTGTGATCCATGGAATACTTTGATACTTGATTAGCTAGTTATCTAGTTTTCTTTCTGTTTCCATCAACAAAGTCTTAAGAAGTTTTTGCTAAATAAATGAACTTTGTTCATACTTTGCAAAGATTTGTCCTCCATTTTAATTAATGTCATTCTTAAAAATTCCAGTTTACACAGGCATGTTTGTGTATGCCTATGACACCAGTATTCTAGAGATGGAAACAGGAGGATCAGTAGTCTAAGGCCAGCCTTAGCTACATGAGTCATGAGTTTGAAGGCAGCTTCAACTTCATGAGGCCCTGTCTCTATAGATATTTTTTTAAAAATCTAATTTATGTAATGAACATTTTGTACTGTGTTACAACCTAAATTCTAAGACTGGCTTCACTAAAGGAATCACGTGACCTAAAACTTAAAGGAATAGAGTATAGGATGATGGCATACAGGAGAAAGAGAAGACTTACAAGAGATTTCTGTTTAAACTGTTGGAAATATAAACATGCTTTTGAATTTATTCTGCAGGTGACACTGTGCTTGTCCACCGAGTTCACAGTTATTTAGAACGCCATGGTCTTATCAATTTTGGCATCTATAAGAGGATAAAACCCCTACCAAGTAAGGATGTATCTGACAAATAAATTGAAGTGGCTTTAAGTAATAAATTTTTATATCCGTGATACTGGTAAAATTTACTTTCATTTGTAAATCTCCATTTAGTCAAAGTCAAGCTTATAAGTCAAATTTAAAATAAAATCTTAAAAAATAAACGTGTATCTCTGTTAATTTCTTATTTAATACGTTTTTAGGAAAAGATAATTTCCTATTTAAAAATTAGAATAAAAAGTTGTTAGAAATAAGAAAAGTCAGTTTAAGCAGGAGGTTTGAGGTGTTCCTCTTGTGGTTTCATTTTTAAATATTATTTCCCCTTTTCATGTTTGGATAATGACTGTGAGGGATCTAGGAGATGTGGATATACTGAGAAGGAATACATTTATTTATAATGCCTTAATTTTTCAGGAAGGAATATTATTAAGAAATAGAAGTAAAACTCTTTAAAGAAAGTAACTTACACTCAGTACAGTTATGAGGTAAAGAAGCAGGCCATAAAAGACTGAGGTCACAGGTCCTGAAACTAGTGACTGAAGTAATGAGAAAATAAATATGTCTCAATATAGTAAATTTGGTTTATAAATTTGTAACATCAGTTAAAAGTTTCAGATATTTGTTTTCAGATGATTTCTTTAGTTTGAAAAAGACCAAATTGTTAAGTTTTTAAAAATTATTTTTATGTGTATGAGTGTATTGCCTGCACTGCACCTGTTTTGTGCTGTGTCCACAGAGGTCAGAAGAGGGTGTCGAATCCCCTGGACTAGAGTTAACAGACAGTTGTTGGCCACCATGTGGGTGCTGGTCGAACCCAGGTCTTCTGCAAAAGCAGTCAGTGCTCTTATCTGCTGAGCTATCTCTAGCCCCCCAAAACTGTTCATTTTTAAGTCATTAAGAAGCCATTTTCATGGGAAAAAAAAAACTATATAAATTCTAATAACAAAACATTGTAATTTTTGTTTACTTTTTTGCTTTTAGCCAAAAAGACAGGAAAGGTGATTATTATAGGCTCAGGTGTCTCTGGCTTGGCGGCAGCTCGGCAACTACAGAGTTTTGGGATGGATGTCACACTTCTGGAAGCCAGGGTGAGTTGTACTTTGAAATTGGAGTACTGACCTAATGGAAATATGGTAAGGAAATTACTTACTGCAAATTAAGGATGGCTTGAATGTATCCAAACTAGTAGTATTTGAGTATTTGGGATACTATTATGAATAGTATATTATATGAATAGTGGATAAAGTTGCTACTACTGCTTTATGTGTTTATTTATATTTGTTTCTTTGTTTGGTGCCAGAAATCAAACTCAGGGCCTGGCACATGCTGGGCACATGGTCTACCATCGAGCTATGCTTCTAGCCCTGGATAAAGTTGTTTGTATTCCTGGCTGGCCTGGAACTCACAGAGATCCTTCTGCCTCTGCTTCCCGAGTGCCAGGATCAAAGGCATATGCCACTACACCTGGCTGGATAAAGTACTTTGAGAATAAAGTTTTGGAAAATGACCTGTGTGTTGAGTTCATAAAGGCTCCATCTCTCCTGGGTGGATAACTTCAGGCTATTATTTTTGCATTTCTCTATATGTAAAGTTTATCTTTGAAACAGCTTAGCTGGCCTGGAACTTGATGCAAAGGCTAGCTTAGATTCCCATAGAGATTTGCCTACCTCTGCCTCCTGAGTCCTGGGATTAAAGGTGTACACTACCACACCCAGCCCAAGTTTATTTTTAATTTTGGGCATAGCCATATGTTTGTGTGGGGGTATGTACACATGTAAGTCCAGAAAGAAATGTTAAATCTTTTGGACCTGGAGTTACAGGTGAACTACCTGATTTGGGTGCTGCAAACCAAACTTGGATTTTCTACAAGAGCAACAAATGCCATCTCTTGGGTATCTGTAGTTAGCTCTTGAATTTGGAGCATCCATAGTCTTACTCTTTGTAAGAGGTGATAATTTTCAGTGCTGAATTATTTTCCTTGTTTGATAGACAAAGAAAAGGAGTTATTTTCAGGCAGGAACAGTTTCTTAGGATCTCGTGAGTCCAGAATATTGGTTGTCTTCATTATTATTCATGGATCAAGAAGTAGATGCTGACTATAGTAATTAAAGTTCAAGAGTAGTCAGAATCATGGGGATGGAGATTAAGAGCATTGGCTGCTCTTGCAGAGGACCCGGGTTCTGTTCCCAGAACCCACATCATGGATAACAACTGTCTGCAACTCCAGTTCCAGGGGATCCAATATCCTCTTCTGCCCTCCTTAGGCATTGCATGATATGGGTGCACTTAATACGCATGCAGGCAATGCACTTACATATAAAATAAATAAAAACATTTTTTAAAAAAGAATCAAATAATGGTAAAAGTTGGATATGAGATAGTGAGTGTTGGGGTTTATGAACCTTTATTTTCTCTGTGAGTGGTCCTTGTATATCCTGTATGTTTAAATACCTGGGTGGACTACATGTGCCTGGCTGTCAAGTTGCTTCATATCCGCTACTTAATTCCATGCTTCTTACACTTACTATTTTCCTTTCCCTTGTTAACTTCTTGTTCGTGTTTTGTGCTCATAGCATGAAAGATTGACTGGTGACTTACAGTATCTAAAAAACAGAATGAATGACTTTGGCTATTTGATTTCTGAAAAACAGGACCGTGTAGGTGGACGAGTTGCTACATTTCGCAAAGGAAACTATGTAGCTGATCTTGGAGCCATGGTAGTAACAGGGCTTGGTAAGTAGTTCTTAGTTTGATCCTGTGATGTGTGACCCAAAACCCCTAAGATTGGGCTTAGATTTTAAATCCATGCGTACAGTTTTAAAATACATTAATTTAGGATGCTACATTAGTTTTCTTTGTCAATAACACAACACCACAGACAGTGAGTTAGAATGTAAAGACTTACTTTCCTTACAGTTCTGGTTCAGGGTCAGAAGGGCTTATATGGTGATAGCCTACTTGCTAATAGTCTTGAGATTGTTCAGGTTACATGGTAAGAAACAAAGAATGTATATAACATACCTTTCTCTTTTGGTTTCTCTTTTCTAAGGCTACCAAGAGAGTCAGTGGGAAAATTCAACTTTGTCTGATCTTAACAGCTTTTTAAAAAAGTATTATTTTCTGTGTATATATTGCCTGCTTGTTTGTAAGCACACTGTGTCATGCAATGCTTGCAGAAGTCAGAAGAGGGCATCAGATCTGGAACTGGAGTTATGGATGCTTGTTAGCCACTATATGTGTGTTAGGACTCAAACCCCCGTCCTTTGCAAGAGCAGCCAGTGCTTTTAACCACTGGAGTCATCTTTCCAGCCCACTCCTTAACAGCTTTTACTTCAAGTACCATAATGAGATTAAATGTCTCCTTACTATCTTACAGTGGGGATTAAACTCCAGCATGAGTTTCAAGGGGACAAATCATACTCAGATCATAGCAGCAATTTATCTTTTATTAGTGAGAGGTGAATTGCTAAGTAGCTGTTCTAAAGACTGCAAAATTTAAATTGTACAAGCCTTTTGACACCAAGCATCTTTTTCTAGTTCTAGGAAATTATCCTAATGAAACAAAAGTGGACAGTGCCATGTTTGGAGCATTTTCAATATGACATTTTTTATAATGGCATAGTATTAGAAATCACATGTTAGAAAATTAAATTACTATACAGTGAGACCTATACTGCCAGTAAGAATTAATGTAACTCTATAGTAACATAAAATCATGTTTGCAGTATAATGCTAAATTGCAAAAAGAACAAAAAAACGCATTGCATTCCTTTTGTGTGTATGCCTCTAAATTTATACACCTGAATTACAAAAGGATCTGTAATAAAATTTTGACTGTAGGATTAGGCATAATTTAAACTTTTTTTCTTTGTAGTTATACATGTTTTCACTGTGAGTTTTAAAAAGCAAATATGACACCCTATGTTTTCAGCTTTTTTGTTTTATTTATTATTTTGGCAGTGCTAGGGATCCAACTCAGTGCCTTCAAAATGCTCAACAAGATCTAGTACTGAGCTCCATCCCAGCCCTTGTTTTTTTGAGACAGGGTGTCTCATTACATAACCCAGGTTTATCTTGAACATTCCATCTTCCTGCCTTTAAATGCTGTAGTACTGGTGTTTGCCACCATGACTGGCTTCAGCAGTTTCCATTTGAGTAAAACATTTTAATTTGTGGTTTTCCTTATTTTTTTTCATGAATGTGCTGAATTTGTTTGAGTTTTTTTCTAGGAGGGAATCCTATGGCTGTGGTCAGCAAACAAGTAAATATGGAACTAGCCAAGATCAAGCAAAAATGCCCACTTTATGAAGCCAATGGACAAGCTGTAAGTTGAGGACAAACAGAGCTTTTCAAAACTCTTTTGGTTCAGTTGAAAACAGTTTGAAAAGATTATGTGCCTAAACATGCTGAGAAGTGATGTTACGTTTTTCTGTGTTTTCTTAACTCTGAGCTGTATAAGAAGAGATCATTGCACATCTGCAAATTACATGTCTGCTTAGGCATTTACTGAAGGTTCGTTGCCTAGTTAATTGGCTCTGGCCACTTATTCCAAGAGACCTGTGGAATTGAAACCTGATTTTTCATTTCTTTGTATTGTGCTTCCATCGTGTGCTCAGCTCTATGTGCTCTCTTATCACTTCAGTTTTGTGTGTGTAGACGGGCTTCTGGTGGACTGGTAAATAGCCAAATAGTAAAACTTTCCCAAATACAGGGGTAGGTTGAAATGTTTATGACCAGAGGCCTAGGAACTTCCTGTCCTTAGTATGAGAAGAGCATGATGGTTCTGAGAAGCAAGAGGTGTTAAGCCATGATAAACTAGGCATAGACTCCCTCTGTCAGTCTAGATTTTGGTAGGCATGAGTAAAATTCTGAAGTTTGTATTCAACAAAAATTTGACCAACTCTTGTTAGGATGAGAGTTCACACTTCTTAGAATATAAGCACATTGCTATCTTGGTATTTTGAGGAAGAGAGGGTTGTGAAAACTGCATACAATGGATTAGCTATTGTTAACCAACAGTGGTAAGATTCTCAGCTCTTGAATTGTGTATGATGGTTTCAAGGGACAACCTTTTTTATTTCTACCTTTGGATTTTATGGACTTCAGATTAGAAAGAGCAATTTACAGGGAATGCCTTGGGTCTTTTCCATCGGTATGGTCTAGGTTTTTTTCCAAGACCTCTGGGAGGCAGCTAGCAGAATAGAGTAGAACAAGAGAGAAAGGATGAAGTAGAGGCTAATTCAATAATTTAATAAATGTAGTCTATAAAGATCAGAAAAAAGGTATAGAGATGAATGAGGCATTTATCTGTTATAATCGAGTAGAACTTGTACACCAGTAATCCCTCCATTTTTATTATGGAAATTAAAAATATACACAGAAAAAGAATATACAATGATCCCCTATCTTCCAGTTTTATTTCATATGTCTTATTTCTGGTTTTTAGGGGAGAGGGTCTGAAGCATTCTAAAACAAATCGCAAGTCTTGTCACCCTGAAGCATATCAGCAGCACTAAGTTGAGGCAGATTTGCTAAGGTTAGCATCAGCTGCTACAGAAGAGTTGAGAGCAGAAGATTATGTGAAAGTGGTGGGACAGGGTAGAAAGGGAAGAGCATGTTTGTGTGGGACAATTAGGACTTGGGCGTATGGCTGTACACTGGAGGCAGAAGGAGGTGTAAGTAGGTGGGAAAGTCTCTCACAAAGGATTAATGTATCCTGGTGAGGCATCGTAGAGCAAGGCTGTGCTATGGAGGATGCTGCTTCCAAAGCCCATTTGTAGGTTGGAACTTGAGATGTTTGGGAACAGGAGAAGTGACAGAATCAGACAGGTATTTGAGGTCGATATCAAAAAAGAACCTGACTGAAGTGATAGTACAGAGAACACTTCTAGTGGAGATGTCCAGAAAAGTGCTTTTTGGTATTAGATAAGCTTTTTGTGACTAGCTCCTGATTCTTCTACCTTTGCCTCCTAAGTGCCCAGACAGATGCAGATGTTACCCTGAACAGCTTAGTTGAGCTATTAAAATACTTTGCTGTGTTAGGGATGGAATCCAGGGCCTCGTGCTTCTAGACAGGTGCTCTATCACTGATCCTTAATGCCATCCATTTGAGGGGGAATGGGGTTGTTACTGGTGACTATTTCTATGTAACACAATTTCTAAAACATTTGTTTCATAATAGTATACCAGTAAGTATTCCCCTTAAGTATGGCCTGCCAGTCTCTCCTGTCATCTCTGGTGGATAAGAGAAACAGCTTGCCTGAGAACATAAATAAAAGTGCTAACTACACTGTGGATAATGCCTCCTTTTGGCTGCAAGATTTTCTCAGTGGAGAAAGTTGCATTAATTTATGTTCCAGCTTAAACTCACTATCTCATAAGGACCAGCCATTTAAGTAACACTTGAGTTAATTGTTTGAGCCTAGAGTGCAGTTTTCACCATTTTGTATACAGGGATATTTTCCAGGTAAAATTGGTAGTTGTCATTCAGCTGTGCTCTGTACAGGACTTTTCTAAATCTGTGTATTTGTGTTTGTATTTGGTGCTGTGGCTAAAGGAAAAGATTCAGGCATTCATAAGTTTGGGAAAGAATTCTTTATATCTTTGAGTTCAGAAACTATGTTAATGTGTGTTTTTCTGTCTTCAGTAGCATAGCTTAGAGTAAGAATGGGCATCTGTTGAAGTAGACTAGGTTTTCGCCTACAGGGCAAGCACAAAGGACCTTGTTTACATATGTTATAATTGCAGATATGTCTTGTGGGTTAAGTGTGTTAGTAGTTTTCTCCCATTTTGCAGAATGGAAAGCTACAGCTCTCATGTGCTTTCCTAAGATCTTTAGTCAGTAAGTACACAAGAGAAACCAGTCTGTTGCCTGGTGTTCTGACCCAAATTCCTGCCCTTGTTCTTGCTATAACAATTTCATCTTTCTGAATGATAGATGGGACAGATGACTATACAATAACTATCTGTGTGAATGTATTTGCTAACTCTCCTTTTTAGAGAGATTTAAAATCAGTTCCCTTGGAGCCGGCGAGGCCCACCTAGAGTAAAAATTACTCAGCTATTGAGTTTTCTTAGTAAGCTGTTGTATAAAATGTTGTTTCCTATATTCTTTGTGTACAACCTTAATTAAAATTTACCCAGCACAGTGTCACATTCCTGTAATCCCAGCTAGTTAGGAGGCTGAGGCAGGAAGATCATAAATTCAAGGCCATCCTAGGCAACTGAGGGTAGACCATGTCTGAAAAAAATCTAGGGATGTGGCCTGGTGGTCTGGAGTTCAGCCCTCAGTGCCACAGAGGGAAGGGAAGCAATTAGATGATTCTGGTGTTAGTATATAGGAATTAATTCTATCATGCTATATAAAGCCAGCAGTTACTGAAAGTTAGAAATATAACTGGTAATACTTCATTAAGGACATCTGTCCATACCTTGCCTTTTTTTTTTTACAGGAAAAAAAATTTAATAAGTGATTTTTGTTCTATTGTTACTATTTTATTTATGATTTATTTTATGTATGTGTGTACATGTTGTGTGTGCAGGTGCGAGTGGAGGTAAGAGGTTGGTGTTTGGTGTCCTCCCTCTATCATTCTCCACTTCGTTTTTGAGACAGGGTCTCACTGAACCTGGAACTCACTGATTCAGATAGACTGGCTGACTGGAAAACTACAGGGATCCTCCTGTTTCTGTGTCGTCCGTCCGTCCGTCCGTCCCCCCCCCCCCCCGGGATTATAGGTACATGCAGCCATACCTGGCTTTTATGTGGATGCTGGGAATCTGAACTCAGGTCCTCAAGCTTGTGTGGCAGACCTGTTACTGACTGAGCCATATTCCCAGCCCCAATTAAGTTATTTTAATCACAGTGACAAAAGATCACTAACAGTTTGCCTTACCATGCTTTGTGGCCCTGCACACACAACTGTAATGTTGGGCTTTTGTATTTGTTTTGACAATGGAAGTTAAAGGACATCCATGTGTATGTTAGGGATCCCTGCATACCTTAAGCCTTCCTTTGGAGAAACGTCTCCATAATTATTTGTGGAGCTAATAGAACCCAAGGTTTTAACCAGAAGGAAAGAAATACCTGAAACACAGATCCGTGAAGGGTGCTTAGGGTAGTCATTTGCTAGAGTTCGTTAAGTTTCTGGCTATGTAAAGTAGAGCACTTCTAACTAGGTTAGTGTTAGAAATGGATCAAAGATTTTAATGTATGAACACATTTTGGATTTTCCCTGGTCAGTATTGCTTTGCCAATGGACAAATATGCTATTTACCATTTTCCAAATATTCCTTTTATTTCCAATTGAAACGTTAAAGTTACTGGAGAGCAGCCCAGCTTCAATGCTTCCCCTGGTTGCATTGCAACATAATATTGCTGTGATTGCTTACCTGGGCAAAAATGAATGAGGCCTGGTTACTGACTGCCTGACATAACCTTATAAAGCTGAGCCTCGGGTCTAAGTGGGGTACTGGACATTCAGTCTTGTCAGCTAGTGTCAGTCAACCATGGCAATGCTCTTTTGGTTTCAGTTTTATTTGTTTGATTTTGTTGTTACTGTTCTATGTTTTCCTTTTCTTCTTTTATTGAGTTTTGCTTTCGTTCCTCACTGCTTTCTGACCACTCCTACCCCACCCCTGCATTTTTTAAACTGCCTCCCTTTGGTCATTTCCATGCCTTGACTTTCCCATTTTGGTCTCTGTACAGTCTGTTCCTTATATCTCTAGTGGTTGCAGCTTCTAAGCTAACAGAATGCTTCTGTCATGCTATGTGTTTAAAGCCTTGATTTTACTGCTGTCGTACAAAACTAAACTTGACGTGGCTGTTGGGCTGTTATTTACAGTTTATTTCTCCCTCTGCTGCACTGGTTAAAAGGACACTGTCAAGGTATTTTTTTCATAATTTTTCAAATCATTTTCTTCACTGTTTACAATAACCCATTAAAAGCTTGACACTTAAATCTTTTCCTTTCAAAGATCCTCTCCATCACACATTCACACTGGTTTGTTGTTGTAGAGTTGCGCCTATATGTTGGGCTGGTGCCGTTTGAGTTTTTGTCATTGAAAGCGCATGTAAAACGTCAGTTTTTTGTGGGGAGTGAGGGTGGGAAAGGGGAAAGTGTAATCAGCAGGCCGCTCAGAAACGAGAGGGAAGAAACAAAAGGTCAATTTGGTCCCTCTAACCTTGACAGTGTCCCTTTAAATATTTCTCTATCACATACCCTGGACCGAGTTACTGAGCCTGAGTGCTGTGTACTTTCTCAGAATGAACTCCCTTATGTGACTGTCACCTAACCACAAAGATTAAAGCTTATCGGAAGCAAGCCATCTAGTTGGCACTGGAAGAGCTTTAATCAGCCCCATTTGCATTCTTGTGTATTGGCACATTCTGCCCTTATGGTAGAGGCACATGTGATCTAGTTCCTCTTGCTGCTGGAGCATCCTCTTACTGGGCATTTTAGAAGCCACATATAGAAATATTCCAGGAAAAGCAGCCTTGCACCTTGTTAACGATGTTAGCATTGCACAGCCATGTAGATTTCATAGTGAATAAATGGAGAACTAAAGACTAGAGCTCTCTTCTATAGTGTTGTTATAGAGGTTGCAGTGCAAATAGCAAGTTTCTGGGCAGAATTTCATTTTTAGTTGTTTTACACATGACCACCAACCACACCAGTGAAGACAAATAATTGATGATAACATGAATGGAATTCGTGATGAGAGGGAGGGTCTCTCACCAGCTCTAAGAGCTGCAGTTAGAGCAATAGCGCTGTCATCCAGAGCTCTTCTCTACTGTGGAGATCAGTGGGCTACATGCTTTTGATCCACCAGCTCTTGGGACCACAGTATGGCACCAAGCATCTAAAGCCTGATTCTTTACCTCATTTGACCAGATTAAGAATTAGATTGCCTTTAGGCTAAAGGTTCTTTAATTCTCTGTGATATGTTCCTCTCTCCCAAGTGTAGACTTAGAACTTGAGGTGTCCAGCATGATTCTGATTCAGTTACTTGTGGTATCTAAAGCAGAGCTCCTTTCCTTTTCTTCCAGTACAGGTTACCCTTTTTTTTGCCAGGTTCTCTTTGCCACACTATGGTCCATCTCAGGGTTACCTGTGTGATCAGTGAGGGCTGTAGGCTAGTGCTTCACTCCTGTTCAGATGCTTGGGCAAAACTGCAGTATTTCCAATGAGAAATTTATCTGTGATGATCTTGCCACTAATCAGTTACCACCAATTTTTAACAGATTGCCTCTCTGGCTGTGTTTACTAGAACTTACTTTAGTGCTTTGTTTTCTTGTTGCCTATTCTGCAAAGTGAAGTTGGTGTTTTAAGCCCATTTCCTAGCCAATGTTCAGATTCTTACAGGACACACTTGTCTTAGACACACTTCTTTGTCTCTCTGCTGCCTTGAGCAGCGGGGAAGTAGATAGTTCATCTGGGGCAGAAGGGTAACAGAGGTGATGCTAACAGACTAATGGTGACAGTCGGCTACACAGCATGGTGTAGGAGATTTCACAGCTTGAGGACTTCTTTGCAGTATGTTCCCTTCGAAGCCCTACGATAGCAAGGAGCCAAACCTTCTGGTAACCTGTAGTCTAAGAGCGTTGACATTCAACTTTAGAGTTACTGGTGCCATAAACCATTATCATTCTGTGAAAGAATAAGATGAATTTTTTTTCACTTCTCTCTTCTCTCCTTTCCCCTGAAATTCTGTTATCTTTGAGGGGAAGCAGATAACTCTTAACTTTCCCATCTTGTCCTTATTCTGGAAGGTCTTCAGGTGTGTAAACATAGATTTTGTTCTCTGGGACTTTGCTAGTGTGTCGTTTGCATGTCAAACCAGCTCAGCTCAGTGCATGTCAGCTCAGTGCACCTTGTGCTTCATGTACTTCGGCTAGCATCAGTGCAAATCTTGTGACTGTTACTGAGGTGGAGTCCCAGCTCTGAGGGAACAAGTGGGAGAGGGAAATACCAGGCCTGAAACATTTCATATCTCATTTAAATGGACTTAACCACTTCATAGAAAAAAATCAAACCATTGTCTTCAAAGGTTTTCCTTTTGAAATACATATTTTGGCCTCTTTAAACTGTAGAACATTTGTGTGTTCATGGATGGTTATGCTTAGTCTTATAAGTACCAACTCCACTATACTTCGTATTTTCAGGTTCCTAAGGAGAAAGACGAAATGGTAGAACAAGAATTTAACCGGTTGCTAGAAGCCACATCATACCTTAGTCATCAGCTAGACTTCAATGTCCTCAATAATAAGCCTGTGTCCCTTGGCCAAGCACTGGAAGTTGTCATTCAGTAAGTACTTTTGATATTTACTTATTGTATAGTAAGTTCTTACAGATTTGTTATTTATGTTTTACATTTCTTGTAAGTGTTAAGCTAATTTTTACATACTTTCATGTGAAATTTTCAGTTCCCAAGTAAAAACATTTTTAATAATTACAGGGTCCTCACTTTTAGGCCTAAAATTCACTACTTCTATATCATGTTACTGTATTTAATTTACGGAGTAGGTGACAAATCGCACCAACCAATTTTCTTCTTATTCTTAAATAATTGACATTCAGTTGGCTTTGATGCCCTCAGATGTTTTTGTCAGGCATCTGTTTTGTAGAGCTGGCTCTGAGACTGGGCCATACGTCTCTTGTAGGCTGCAAGAAAAACATGTCAAAGACGAGCAGATTGAGCACTGGAAGAAGATAGTGAAAACTCAGGAAGAGCTGAAAGAACTTCTTAATAAGGTAGAATTCTTATTGATTCTCTTCATAGCCCAACAAAGCTAAAAGGAAAAGACTTGAATTTCAGAATATTAAAGGCGTTTGGGGTTTCATCTCCATAGAGAAGAGATGCACAGCCAAATCTCTTCTTCAGAACGTAATGACTAAGGAAAGGCACAGTATGGCAATATTGTTAGGTGGAGTGAGCTCCCCTGTGTGTCTGAGTTAGCAGGTACAGCTCTCCCTGCTGAGTTTTGGGATTAGGAAGAGATCAGCTGTAGGGGCCAGGTGCAAGTATTCACTGAGGAAGATCTACAGACTAGCCCGCTCACTGCCATAATTATTTCTCTTGAGGTGCCAACACCTCCACCTCTATAACCTTTTAGATCAACGCCTTTTGAGCTCTCGGTTATAGACAGTTCAGATGTAATTATTTGTCTCTTCTCATCCTGTCAACTCTAAACCTCATCAGCTTGGGGAAAAATAGTTCATCGTCAGGAGAGGGCCAGGGACTGCATCTCTGAGAATACATTACGGCTAGAGTCTTGTCTTGCTCTCACTGGATCTCCTGTCACAACAGGAACTCTACCTCACCTCTGCATGGATCATGGCAAGGATTGGAGAGTGATGGATAATTGCTGATTGGGAGACAGCTATGCCCCAGGCCCTAGCACCCTCTAGTCCTCAGGGTACTGTTGGTACCTGGAAAAAACTAACATTAGGAATGGTTCCATAAGGTTCTTTGTGTCATGGTTTGACCTGTTACATGTTTTAAAAATGAACAAAGGCCTGGTGGTGAAGCCCTGTAATCTTAGCACTCAGGAGGGTGAGGCAGGAAGATAAGAGTTCAAGACCTGGCCTGCATGGTGAGACGTTCCCCCCAAAACAAAACAGACAGTAGCAGCTGGTTTGATTGATGATATATGACTTTATTTTTATTTTTTTCTTAATGGCTATTTCTTTCCCTCTCCATTATTTTTGGAAGACAAGAATCCCTCTTAGTTATCTGCTAATGTAGAAACCTCACTTAATATGTGTTTTCCCCCGTTTGCCAGATGGTATGATACAAAATAGCTGTTCACGGATCCCAAGGATATTGTGTAACAGTTTCTAGGAGGCGCCAAAGCCAAGGGCATGTATTATTTGGGAATGAATTACATTGTTGTCTAGTGTGGTAAATTTGTACTACTTTCCCATCTTAGATGGTAAATTTGAAGGAGAAAATTAAGGAACTCCACCAGCAATATAAAGAAGCATCAGAGGTAAAGCCACCTAGAGATATTACTGCTGAGTTCTTAGTGAAGAGCAAGCACAGGGACCTGACTGCCCTTTGCAAGGTATGGTGCCATACCTATCCCTCTGGTTTTCTTTGGAATCCTAAAAAGTGTGGAACTGGGGAATTGGAGTTTGGTATCAAAAGACCAAGGAGGAAATTTAATGGTTGAGTTTAGTGTCAGATCTGTTTTTGATAGAATTCTTACTCCGACAGTTGAAATCTATGGCATTGAGTGTGGAAGTTTGGACTCATTAGAAGTCAAAACTGTGTGGTTTAAATTTCTAATTTGGTGTCTCCTAGACTTGGCAACTTGGGATCCTTAATCACCCTACCTGCAGCATGGTATTAATAATATTTGTAGAGTAATTGTGAAGTTAAAATGTGTCCAAGGAATCCAGCATGAGGCCGTGGTAGAAGCTAAGAACATGGCTGTTGCTGCTGTTTCTGTCTCTGTTTCAAAACAGAGCTCACTACTGGTGTGGGTTTTTTGTTTTGTTTTGTTTTTTCCTTTTCTTGCCTATTTTCCTCTTTCAGGCTCTCCCTCCTCCCCCATTTTTTCCAGACTCATAGCTTGTTTCCAGCATCAAAAACCCCTGACCTCTGACCCCAGCCTTAACTTGAGTCACATTTTCTACATATGATCAGAACAGGAAATATGGTAGAAATAAATTAGGCAACTATCTGACCTTTCAAGATAAATCCATTCACTTAATTTCTAAAATTCTGCCAGGAATATGATGAATTAGCTGAAACACAAGGAAAGCTAGAAGAAAAACTTCAGGAATTGGAAGCCAATCCCCCAAGGTAAGGAAATAAGCCCAGACACCAAGAGAACAGCTTTGCTGCTCTCCTCATTTTTGTGTTCATTGCTAAAGGAAAATTATAAAGCATGGAGGGCATTTGTTTATATTTGAGCAAGCGGAAAATATATATGAACCTAGGGCTATTTGTTAGGTTTGTAAGTTTACTCATATTTTAGTTATGTGAGACTGTTCTCAAGTGTCAAAAGATAACCCTTCTCTATACAATCTGGTATTAGGAAGAAGATATAGATGGAAATTGTCTTTGAGTGTGGCTTAAAAGACTGTTGCTTTAAATTTCTAAGATTTCCATTGGGTCAGGCAGGGACTACATGCTGATAAAGTACTCCACATGTGTTGGTATCCTGTGTTCTGAAGGCAAGGGTGCTAACCTATCCTTGCCATAAAAGTATACTTGAAGATAGGAGACAAACGTTTATGCTAAACCTTTATAATGAAGTAAAATCTTGTATGAAGAAAGATTTTCAGACCAAGGAGACCCTGCTCTGGTTTGTTGCTGTGAGCTTGACCCTGCTCTAGTCATCAGGGATGGAGCAGTTAGTAACAGCGATAAGACACTGCTTTTTAACTTACAGTTTCTTCATACAAGACATAATCCTAACCCCAGCTAGAGTCCACATTAGTTAAGATTGTCCACATGAGCTCATTGAGACTAGTGGCAGTGTCTTTGTTAATTCTGTGTTCCCTTGTTCTTATTTTTCAGTGATGTGTATCTCTCATCAAGAGACAGACAAATACTTGACTGGCATTTTGCAAATCTTGAGTTTGCCAATGCCACACCTCTTTCTACCCTTTCCCTTAAACACTGGGATCAGGTAAACTTCCTTCCTCATTATTTATTGTGTTGCAGATACCTTAGAGGACTCGAGAAAAACTGTTAATTTGCATGTGCGTGTCTTAACTTCAGTAGGAGGTAGCATCATGTAGTGAAATCCATACACTTGAAGCAAGCAGCTTGATGGTTTGCCAAGCTTGCTTAGTTATGAGCTAACACAGTTAACACAGAACATCTCAGCTTGGTGGGGTGGTGCATGCCCATGATTCCAGCACTTAGGAGTCTGAGGTAGGTGGGTTCTGAGTTCAAGGTCAACCTGGCTGAAGCAGCAAAGCTTTCTCTCAAAAAAAGCAAAAACAAAAGACACAGAATATTCCATCCTCCAGAAGTTTCCTCACCCTTTTACAGTTGACTCTTCTAGCTCCACTTATATGCTAGCACCTGCAATTCTTACTCTGTAGTTTCATTATAAATTGACTTGATCTTTATGTACAGCTTACTTTACTTACTATGAGTTTTTTGAGGTTCACCTTTGTTTTCCATAGAAGTAGTTTATTTCTATTATTTAGGTAGGATTCCATATTTAGAAAAACCATAAATGGTTTATCCATTCACTGGTGCATTGATGAGCCTGTGTGTGTATGTGTGTGTGTTTGGAGGGGTTATTAATGAAGCTGCTATGGGTATTGATATTTTTCTATTTTTTTCTTAAATCTTATAGAAGGTAGTTCTTTCCATTTTGTATGGTTTTGGGTGGTGCTAGAGATCAAATTCAGAGTCTTGCACATGTTAGTAATTGCTCTGCCCCTAAGTTACACCCCCAGCCCTGGTTTTAGCTGTCTGACCAACTTCCAAGCTGCTTTCCCAATTGCCTTCCCCTCAGCAGTATGTGAAAATCCCACATACTTCCCATCCTCAGCAATACTTAGAGCTAGAGCTGGAGATATTTG
Organism: Eospalax fontanierii; assembly: GCA_035773235.1. Taxonomy (NCBI): domain Eukaryota; kingdom Metazoa; phylum Chordata; class Mammalia; order Rodentia; family Spalacidae; genus Eospalax; species Eospalax fontanierii. Next base: position 16,310,270 of record CM069553.1, read on the forward strand.
CCGTTCTAATAGGAACAGTCATATTGATGCCTCTGATGACTGGTGATACAGAGTATCATGTGCTTATCAGCTGCTCATGCGGCTCCTTTAGTGGAATATCTTCAGGTTTTGGGGGCGGGGGGTTGTTTTTTTGTCCCTTTAAAAAATGTAGTTGTCTGTTATTTTGTTGCGCTTTAAAAGCTCATTAAGTTCTTTGTCAGATCCATATTTTAGAAATTTCTTCTGGCTTTTTTTATTTCCTAAACATTGTCTAAGAGCAAGTCTTAGAAATCTTGTTTTTAAAATACTCTTTTAGGCTTTGTGTTTCTTTAGAGGGCTTTTTTTCTTCTGGTTTTCTTTTCTTGCTGCCTCTAGGATTAAACCAGGGCCTTGTGCATGCTTTTATACCCTAAAAATTTGTCCTTACCTGAGCTTATGGTTTCTTGGATTTTGTTTGTTGTTTGTTTGTTTTGTTTTGTTTTTGAGACAAGGGTCTCCCAATGACCCCAGGTGGCCTGGAACTCACAATGTAGACCAGACTGGCCTCAATCTCAAGAGATCTGCCTGCCTCTGTCTCCCCTCTCTCTCCCCCCAAGTGCTGAAATTAAAGACATGCGCTACCACATCCAAGTTTAACTCAGTGTCTTAAAATGTAATTCTTAAGAATTAACTTTCTCCCCAAGAATTTTATGAAATTAAATAAAAATATTGTCTTCTAAGCAAAGTCCTGACTTTGTTATTGTATGGATTATCACTGAGCCTCTTTGGTTGTCTTCCTTCATCTAGTTTGACCTGCTGTGGTTTTGGAAATCTTCCTCAACTGTAAAATCTAAGTTTAAGGAATAAAAATTGATTTTGTTTTGAAGTAAAAGAAAATTAGGTTAGTGGTTCTGATATCCTACATATCTAACGCAGTAAGAAGGTAAATAGATCAGCTTCTGTGTTTTCTGGACATCCATGTTTCCAATCCCATCTTGAGTGCTGTGGGACTGGGCTAATGACTCCATCTAGGGACAAGAAAAGATACTAGGATACCATGTCAATGGTGTTTTTTTTCTTCATTTCCCTTTGGCAATTTTACATAAATACTGAAGTTCTTCAACTGAAGAACCTTAAAATATTGACTGTTCTACATGAGCTTGTGTTTTTTCAGCACTGTCATACAGGACTTTGTACTGATGGCATAGATCAGATTAAGAGACTAGGGTAGGGGCTGAAGAAATGGTTCATTAGTTAAGAGCACATGCTGCTCTTGCAGAAGACCAGTGTTCTATTCCTAGCACCCACATGATGGTTCTCAACTTCCTGTATCCCCAGTTCCAGGGAATCCAGTGTCTTCTTCTGGCTTACATGGGCACTGTGGTACACATATATATGTGCAGGCAGGCAAGACATACACATGAAATAAAAATATGGTAATGGCCTTTTTCTCTCTTTGTTAGGATGACGACTTTGAGTTTACTGGCAGCCACCTAACAGTAAGGAATGGCTACTCATGTGTACCTGTGGCTTTAGCTGAAGGCCTGGACATTAAACTGAACACAGCTGTGCGACAGGTTCGCTACACAGCCTCAGGTATGAATATTGCCTATTGTACAGGCAAGGTGGAGCACCTCCCCTGAAACAAGAGTAGCCTTTTGTGACCTACATCGAAAGGCAGTATGTAATTCTTCAGAAAGTGTTAAATGGTAGTTCCTAGGGAAATGATTAGGCCTGTGGAGACTTTGGAGGCTCTAACCACCTAATTTTATGAATCGGGGAATTAAGGCAAAGCTTTAATGCTTTGTTCCTGTACTAATAGTGTTAAAATAACAGTAAGTTTGGGTCTTATTTTACTGAGTATATGCATAAATACCAGGGCTCAGGCCTCTACTTCAGAGGAGCCCACCCCTTATAGTTTACCATCAGCCTCTTGGCCTTTGGAGCTCTTCTGGCTCTTCTTCCTGGGGATGGCTGTTCAGGTTGGTGCCTAGTTCTGGAGCAGTCCTGCTTGCAATTCAGCTTCAGAGAGGGAATTGCCCTATGACTTACTGGAATGGGTTTCAGAGTGCACAGTGGAGAGCAGAGAACTGTTGTTCACCCGTGTTGGAATAGATAGATGGCTAGAGATAACTTATCACTTCCCTCTTTGGAGCTCATGCCTGGGCATGGGAAGTGAAGATGGGCAGTCCCTTCCTGCGATTTTGAGGAGACACTTCTCTACTTCATTTTTTCATGATGAGCAGTTTCTAGCTGATGCTGGGAAAAGCTTGCAGGGTATCAGCCTGCAGCCCCACTCAGAATTGTAGCCTTACTTAAAAACATTGAAGGCTTCACAACTTTTTTCTTTAGTAATTCAGTTGCATGGATCTTGAGCATGAACTTGGTAGATGACAGTATCATTTCATAGTGTCAAAATGATGTCAGTATGCTTATGTATATCTTACAGCCTTTCTCCCTTTTGCAAGCAGATAAAGAACAGTGACAAGATTATATTTTTCCTAGTTCTCTGTCCACAAAAAAAGAGCATCTACTAGTTTTCATATTTAAGATGTATGCACATTCTGAAAAAATAAAAATATATTAAAAAGAATTGTCAAAAAAAAATGTGGGGCTGGAGAGATGGCTCATCAGTTAAAAGCACTTGCTGCTCTTCCAGGGGACCTGATGCCTTCCGGCAGCCAGCAGACATGCAGGCAAAATAATTTTAAAACGATGTGTGCATATATACAATTACATGTGAGAATTCATTTTAAAATATACTTGAGGGCTCTTCAGCCATGTTCTTGTTGGAGCCCATCCCCTTTGTGGAATGTATTCTATGCTCTGACTCTCACTTTTAACAAATCTATACTTTTACTACTAAAAAAAATCACATTAAATAAAATAATAGTGACAAAATTCTAAGGTCAACTCAGAACTTTGATATCCTTGGATTTTCATAGTGAGCAGCTAGCCACAGTGGAAAGGAAGTGATGAGATTTTTCATTAATCTAGCTCGTCACCAGTGTCGAATGGGAGTGCTCAAGGACTTGACCAGGAGGTTTATATCCTGACAGCCTTAGATTTTAACTCCTCCTGTTTTCTTGTATGAAAACGAAGAGAGCAGCGTGTAGGTGTGGCTGTGCGCTCTGGTTGGTGCCCTCCTTGATGCCATCATTACCATTTTTCCCATCACCCTCTTCAGGATGTGAAGTGATCGCTGTGAACACACGCTCTACAAGCCAAACCTTTATTTATAAATGTGATGCAGTCCTCTGTACCCTTCCCCTGGGAGTGTTGAAACAGCAGCCGCCAGCTGTTCAGTTTGTGCCACCTCTTCCTGAATGGAAAACGTCTGCAGTGCAAAGGATGGGATTTGGCAACCTTAACAAGGTGATGTGCTCCCAGCCCCTCTTGCCAGCCTGATGCACAGTGTTCAGCAGCTGCAGTGAGGAATGGGGTCTGCGTGTGGCCATTTTGCCTGAGACCTGGCAGTTCATCCCTCAGTATCCAAATGTACTTAGTCCTTTTTGCAGCTCCAAGGCTACAAATAGAGGGTCATAGGAGCTGGAGAGATGAGATGGCTCAGTGGCTAAGAGCACTGGCAGCTCTTGCAGAGGATCTAGGATTCAGTTCACAGCACCCACACGGCAGCTAACAACTGTCTAATACTCTAGTTCCAGGCACAAAGAATGAATAAAAACATTTTCAAAGAGGGTCCTAAGTAATATAGTAGGAATTTTCTCTTTTTAAACATTGTGATTTGGAGAATTAACAAACCTAAGAAGTACTTCCTGATAGGGCACAGCGATGTTTAAAGAATGACATCCATCTCTTCTGAGGCCAGCTCATGTTCTCTCTTTCTATGATAGGTGGTGCTGTGTTTTGACCGAGTGTTCTGGGATCCAAGTGTCAATTTGTTCGGGCATGTTGGTAGTACCACTGCTAGTAGGGGAGAGCTCTTCCTCTTCTGGAACCTTTATAAAGGTAACTTTTTTCTAGTTTTAAACTTTTCGTGCCCTTACAAGAACACAAAAGGAATATTAGGGTTTTTAAAAAATATATATACCATAATTTTTCTTTTCATTAAATAAGTCCTAAAAATTCCTTCTAAGTGTTAGGAAGAAAGCACATTAAAAGGAAATGTGCTTCCTAGAAGGGGAGCTTGTATCCCTCATCCCGAGACTATTAGGTTTCCTATATTTCTATCTCCTGTCCCATTATTTCCTCCTGTAATTGGTTGATTCCTAACTAGAGAGCTAAATAAGCTAAATAATAATTCTCTTTTCAAGAAGAGAATGAAGAACAGGCATTTCCTATGTAGCATTACTCAGGTCATGGCCTTGTCAGTATAGACAAGTTACTGACCCTGTGATCCTGCCTTGTCCTCCATCCCTCCTGCATGCTTGATGGTGAAGAGGCATTCATACCCTGGGGCTCTTGTTATACCAAGGGGGAATCTCTCTGTGGCTCAATCCAGGCCATTGGGTCCTGTAAGTGCCAGCCTTGTGACATCCCCCCAGACCTGGGCATTTCTTTTCACCACACCATCTCCTGAGCCAGGCCACACTCACCTCCCTTTCCAGTAGTTACTAGTATCCCTGCTTCCATGATTGCTTTGCTTAAGAAAAACACTGAAATTTCTTCTCAAGGTATCTATTAAGCTCTTCATAATCTAGCCATTTTCTTCTTCCTCCCTGTGATTATCTTAACTCCCCAGATCTAGGAATATGTGTCTACTTTCAAATCTTGGGATATGCCATGCTGCTTTGTAGTTCAGAGCTTTTGTGCATATCTCACAATCTGGCCCCCTCTGCTCAGCTTTTGTAGCTGGGGCTGAGGGTCAGTATTAGAGGTCCTCTAGGACACACACATTCTTATTTCTAGAATCTAAATTAAGTCCCTGTATCTTTTTTCCTGTAGTTAATGATTATATGTTTGGTTATTTACTTGTTGGTCTGGTATAGTTTATTTTCTATATTTTCTCCCCAGGGTCTAGCTAAGTCCTGTGCCTGTCATGTAAGCCTATTCATTAAAAATTAACCAACTGAATAACTAAATGACAGGTGCAGAGGGGTCCAAGCTAACTACAAGGTATATAGTTATTGCCATGGAGCCATGTGCTGTTCTTTGCTTCTGATTTCTGTGTCCATCAGTCTGAGGAGAATTCAGAGCCATAGCTTGTTTCTAGCATCTGTGTGGTCTAGCATCATGATTTGATAGCACCATGAACAAAGCAGGGCCTGACAGGACTTGTCTTTTCTGTTTCCCCAGCTCCAATACTGTTGGCCCTAGTGGCAGGAGAAGCTGCTGGAATCATGGAGAACATCAGTGATGATGTGATTGTTGGCCGGTGCCTAGCCATTCTAAAAGGGATTTTTGGCAGTAGTGCAGTGCCCCAGGTCTGTAAGTGGGTAGACAAGCATCAAGACTGAACTAGGATTAGGCTTATTTGCTGTGTTTGCAGCTTAAGCTCTTGTTTAGGACACTCCATATCAGAATGGAGATGTGCTGAGTTGACATGAATCTTAATGTTGGGAGCTTGACACATTGAGAAAGTCTGTCTGGGATATGACCTGAGGAAGCTCAACTGCTAGCTGTGTTTCTAGTGACTACAGTGAATACCTCTGTAAAATCTCAAGAGAATTTCTTGGTAGTTTATTTTAGAGGCCAATTGTAAAACTTTTAGCCTCTTATGAGTTCTTTAAAGGGAGGTAAATTAACACCATGTGACCAAAGGTCAAGTGCTGCTGCCTGTATCTCTAGATTCATAGATAAGAAGACCAGACAGCCACTTCTGTGTTGCCACCTTATCTGTGCATCTGTCACCTGACTCCCACATCTTGCCCCTCACATGTGTCCTGTCAGCCTTTCAGAGATGATTGGTTTGTCTCCTGATTTCAGTAATCACTTTTGCCCATGTTTTTTCCTGTATATAGCCCAAGGAAACTGTGGTGTCTCGTTGGCGTGCTGACCCCTGGGCCCGGGGCTCCTATTCCTATGTAGCTGCAGGATCATCTGGAAATGACTATGACTTAATGGCTCAGCCAATTACTCCTGGCCCCTCGATTCCAGGTGCCCCACAGGTGAGAAACCAAAAACTATATCTGGGTCTATTTGGGGAAGGGCCAGGAACTCAGGGTAGAAATAATGTCACTGGCTATTTTAGACTTTAGTCATTGTATCCTCAAACCCTTTCAGATAGTGGCACAGAATAAAGTGCTTTTGTGTGTTGTTTTCTCATATTTTGGCTTTGTAAATGTAGGCAGTCCAGAGTACATAGCTTTAAAAAAACCCCTATTTGGAGGCTGGAGAGATGGCTCAGCAGTTAAGAGCACTGGTTATTACAGAGGACCTGAGTCCTCTGAGTCTCAAAGCTGCCTATAATTCTACCTCTAGGGGATCCAGTGCCTTCTTTGGGCTTCTGTGTGCACTTGGACTAGATACATAGTCTCAGTCTCTCTCACACACTTTTTTTTTAAGCCCTATTTTTAATTATAACTCATTTTGTGGTGTCTCATTTGACTATTGCAGCGTCTGAGTCACTAAGACCTTTCAGGGTATGCCCCAGGAAAATAGCCCTGGGTATTTACTTAAATTTCATCAGACCTTGTTCCAAAAAGTGTTCTTTAGTATCATAGCCCCAAACTTGGTGCCTGCTCTGAACTAATTACTCAGAGCCTTCCTGATGGAGGAATGTTCTACTCCTTATGGTTCAGAGTCCTAGCCTGTTAGGTACTACATGAAATAAACTTTAGAATTTTGAGAACTGGTAAATGTGATCGAGAGACTTTGGTAGACTCATGAACTAACTAGCAGTGGGGGCAGGAATTTGGCAGTTCACAAGAAAAAAGGTGACGTTTGCAACTTGCTTGTTTCCCCCCCAAATAGCCAATCCCACGACTCTTCTTTGCGGGAGAACATACAATCCGGAACTACCCAGCCACAGTCCATGGTGCTCTGCTGAGTGGGCTTCGAGAAGCAGGAAGAATTGCAGACCAGTTCCTGGGAGCCATGTACACCCTGCCTCGTCAGGCCACACCAGGTGTCCCTGCACAGCAGTCCCCAAGCATGTGAAAGAGAAGAGTTCCGAAGGAAGAGGCCCTGACCTGTCATTTGCCATGTAAGAAAGCTGTTCTAGCAATACTGGATTCCGCCCAGGAACTCCCATACTGGCATCAGCTTCCTGGAGCTCCTAATTTGACAGCAGAGGCTGGTTCCTTTGACTGACAGCACGGGGAGGAACTTATCCATTAATTTGGAATTAGGTCTACATCAAGACTGAGGCAAGTGCTGTAAGACAACATTTTAGTCTCTTGGTGTTTGGTTTGGTTTTTTAATATATTTTGAGAATAAAACTTCTTATAAAATTCCTTTGTAGTTAATGCACAAAGGTATTCAAGGTGAGGTGTTACTCCTTTGGAAATGCAAATTTTACCATAAGACCACCGGATATGTATTTTCTCCATGTTATATAAGGATACCCATGGATAGGAAAAATAGTTTGACCAGGTCCAAAGTTGAGGAGATAAGGGTTCTCCCACTTAGCTCCATTTTATGTACATGAGTGTGTGCTTGCATGTATGTGTACAGAACACATGCCTGGTACCTCCAGAGGCCAAAAGAGGACATCAGATCCCCTGGAACTGAAGTTACTGAAGGTTGTTGGCCGCCCTGTGGGTGTTGGGAGTCAAACCTGGGTCCTCTGCAAGAGCAGCCAATGCTCTTACTGTTGAGCCCTCTTCTCCAGCCCCACTTCTCATAATTCTTAATGGCTGTCTACTAACTGGGCTCAGGGCCACATTTATTGTCTATTTGCCCCTTTCAGCTTCCAGGGCCCATGGGGCACCTGTGGTTGAACTGTCTCCTCTGTCAGGCTACTGGGATTATACTTAAAGCCTACCATCTCAGAATTCTTAATGTAGTATCTGCAAAGTTCCCTCTGCCTTATGTTTCTTAAGTATTCCTGCCCAGGACTCCTAACAATTTGATAACACAAATGTGTAAGTAATATGCTTATGGAGATCAGTTACTAGTTTCTGTTCTTCTTACTGAGTCAAGTTTTGTTTTTTGGAGATGGGCTTGCTAATGCCCAGGCTAGCTTTGAACTCAGGATCTTTTTACCTCGGCTTCTGGTGTCCTGGAATTACAGGCCTGCACCACCATGCCCAGCTCTAAAAGTTTCACTAAAGAACATTAATATTGGGACATATATGGCTAGAAGATGAAAATAGTTACAATGAGTGACAGTTTAAAAAAAAAAAAAATTCATTGAAAAATAGCCTGACTGTGGTGGAAAGGTAAGACCCGCTTCAGTGAAAAAGAGCTCGGCTTAAAGTACATTCTCAGCCCAAATCCCGCCTCTGCCATAACACTGCTGTTCTAGAGGGGTTCACTATCGTGGCTAGTGCTTTTAGGAGTGGGTGTGTTATTTTTATTTTTGAAAGTGGTCCGGGTAGTGAAGAGGTAGTGCTGATTCTAACCTTGGTTCAATTATGATGGTCCTCATAGCAAAATAATTAGCTAGGTGTTTTACCTACAGTGGTGAAGTTCTACACGATTCAGAGACAACAGTACCCAGAAAAGACACAATTGGCATCGATTGAAAGGAGGGAGCTTTATTGGTTACAATATTGTGCTGCAGAGCCAACAGAGAGCATTACAGCCAAAGGATACATGCAGACAGGCAGCTTCAACTATACACATGCACCCAAGGAGCCCTGAGCCACTGCCCGTGGCTGTGCCCTGCTTTCCAGAGGCAAGTTCTGGCCTCTCTGGTCCCATGCTTGGAGCAGGAATGTAGAAGCTGCTGCACCTAGACTCCAAGGGGCAGAAGTGAGGCCAGAGCACCTGCCTGAGCAAGTAGATGTGGACCGACAGAGCTGGTATCCCCAGCAGAGGGGCCTATCATGCATAAGTTTTTTATTTAAGGGCTATCTTCATAGCCCTCTCAATCTTTAAAATACAAAAAATAGACTTTATTCTCTTAAAAATACATTCCATTCAGTACATGTTCTGAGCTGTGAAGCAGCAGGAAATAGGACCCCTTTCCTATGATCTTGAGATGTTGAGGAGAACCCTGTTCCCCACTTGGGGCATTCAAAAGATAATCCTAGAAAGCAGCTCTTCCAAAGCAGTGTCGTGAGAAAAAACCATTCCAATAAAGGCAGCGAGGGACCAGCCTCTGGGTCCCTGTTCCTCTACTGGGAAGTGGTGGCACTTGGCACTGACCAACTAAATCTAAACAACTAAAACTGGCCCAGGACAAGAAATCCAAGAATACTCCAGAAACGGCCATCCCTGCCCATGAGATGACTGGTATGCAAGCTTGCTGAAGCCTTGGTCCTGTACAGATCTCTTTAACCCACACTCTTAACTTTTCATTACCACTCAAACCTGCTACAGCTTCCTGTGCACTGTCCTGCAGCTTTCTCTGATGTGTCAGTACCAAAGCAGCAGGTAGACGATGCCAGCTCCTGGCATTTAGCCAGCTCTTCTTTGTCCACCAAGCAGCTCTATGGCCAGGTTCCTCTACTCAAAACTCCTGCAATCACATAACAGCTGGCTCAGTCTAGACATACACCCAAACTGCAGAAGAGAAGCACTTGTTATAAAAGTGGGTTTCTTGACTGGACTATGGGAATATTTGGCTTGATTAGATCAAGGGACACCCATGGTTGAACCATTTACTTAAGAGGCTTCCTCTGGCATTTGGCCTGTGTCCAAATGGTCACACCTTGGTTGTTCCAAAATGTGCCTTTCAACTTTGGAATGAGCTGGCCTATCTGTCCATTTGAAGCCCAGAGGAACTGAGCCCCTCCAGCCTACAAACATTTTTTTCTGCAATGCTTGAGGACATTTGAAAAACAAAATCTACAGCGGTTCTACAAAGTGTGCAGATTAAAGAAACATAAAATATCCTGAAATAATTGTTACAATCAAAGGCTATTGCACTCAGATTTCAGAATGGCAGCCCACAGCTGTCCCTTTTCCACAGAGTATTTTTGAGTAGCAGCAGGTGTTGGTGTTGCTAAAGCGTGGAAAGATTCGAACTTTGGCACCAGGAGCTACAGCACCAGAATCCAGGGCACAGCTTAGTGCCCTTCTGTTTCCATCAGCAGAAGAGCCATAGACCTGGTTTCTATACTCTTCAGTCGACCACCACAGAGGTCTGTTTCCTTTGAACTTTCCCAGGGCTGCCAACTGGTACAGGAGAATGGCAGGGGGAGCTGCGAGTGAGAGGTTGCAGCCTTGAGTGAGGGAGTTACTGGGCAGTGACCCAAAAGCAGCAACAGGGGCAGATCTTGAAAGTACTATTCTAGTTGTGTATCAGTTGGGATGTGGAGGCAAGCCACATGACAGTGCCCTTACATGAGCAAAACTCCATAAAACAGAAGTATGACCAAGACATTCCTGTCCCTGGGGAAAAAAAGATTTCCCTACACACTGTCGGGATGGTTGAGTCTGATGCAGACAAGGGCAGATGAATGCCAGTCGTGCTGAGTAAGGGCAGGGGAGACTGACTACTCAGTCCTCCTGAGGAAGTCCTGAGTCTTCCCTGTTGCCAGGAAATTCACAGGAGAGGCACAGGAACAGGAGTCACACAGACAGGCTATAGAAAGCACCTAGCCTGAGAGCCAAGAGATGTGGCACTGGGTAAAGTTGGTGCCACACAGACCTGAGACCACGCATTCCAATCCCTTAAAGTCACAGACTAGAAACAGGCATTGCGGGCTTGAGCTCATCCCCATGACATGAGGAAAGGAAAAAAGCCTAAGAACCTCCAAAGGCAGACACGACGACGCTCCCCAGACCCTACGGACAACAAACACCTTTCTAAAGCACGAAGCAGCCCATACCAAGGTTTGTACATACCACAAGGTGAAAACAAGTCTGGAATGTCGGAGTTAAGGCCCCTAGACATCATCCACTTGAAAGAACTCGTTTTGGGATGAGAAGCAGCACAGTGGCAGAGTACTTGCCTAGCATGCTCAAGACCCTAGGTTCAATCCCCAGCATGCCCCTACCAAAACCAAAAAACTCACTCAGACAATCACTAACCCAGGGTCACAGAGCAAGGAAGTAAAGCCATGAGGGGGTGGGGAGCAGCTTTGCAGACTCCTGGTGGGATGCTGTGCCAGCAACAGCATCTGCTTCACATAGGTAGCCATGGAGGATCCCTTTGAACCAAACAAAGGCTACAGGAAAAGCAGTGCCAACCATGTATATAGTTCATAACCTCCCCATGTGGTTGTATAAGGAAATGAATACATTTATTTTACCTGGCTTCCTAAAAGGCTTAATGCACTTTGAACTGCATAAATCGGAGGCCCTCAACAGGCAGGTATCCGCTTTCCTCCAACAAAATCACTGTAATGATAGTCTACTTGCAGATATCAGGGGCTTTTGTAGGAACATGCATCAGTGTGGTAAAGTGCAAGGCCTCCTCCACGGGGGATGAAGGAGAGATAGGAGGAGCATTCAGTTGATGTCTTTCATGGAACTATTGCTTGTGGAGTGACGAAATGAGTTCACTTCTTGTTTGCTTTTCCACTTGCTGGGCACTTCCTAGAAGGCAGAGTATGCTGGGTCATGCCCAGCTCAGTCAGGATTTTCCCAAGATGAGAGTGATGAAGTCAGCTCAAGTCTCCAGCCCCAGGAGAGAACGAAGGTGGTGCCAGCAACATTACTGCTGCCCAGGGAAGGAGATGCATGAGACTTATCTGTTTCTGGGTGCTTTGGGAAGGGGTGGGGTGGGGTGGTGGTGGTGTCATTCCATTGGGCATTGTGCTTTGTCCCCCAAGAAACTGGTCAAGGAAGAGGCCAGATCAGAGAAGCTTTGATCTAAGGGTGGTCCCATAATCACTCAAGGGTAGCATAGACCCCTTTTCAGTGCTTCCAAATGCTGAAGAACAGAATTTGTAATTGGGGAAGGAACGTAAGCCCCCTGGATGGAACTGATGGCTGGTAAATCTTAATGTGTCCTGGGGGGCGGGGGGGTCCTTCAGGGAAAACAAGGAACCAACTGGAAGTGGTGAACAAATTAGGGCATTAGCCACACAGTGAAAGGGCTGCTGTCTGATACACAGAAACAACTCACAGAGAAGCAGAGAAGAGCTACTGGCTACTGTTACGTGGGGGGAGTTCCTGTACCTTCCCATTTGGAGGTCGGAGTGGTCCATGCTACCTTGAGGTACAAGGAGAGATACAAGGAGAAGGGGACTCATGCATCAGGGAAGGCTGGGCCTGAGTGACTATCTGGTTTGTAGTCTCTGATACTGTCTGGACAACTGGCAAAAAAATTACCTGAGCCATAGCCTGGCTCTCTACTTATCTCCCGGCCTGGCCTTGGATCCTTCACAGGCCAGGAAGGGGAAGGAGCTGAGAAGCAGGAGCGGAGGAGAAAACAGCGAGACTTCACCTAGCTGGTTCAGTGTTCCTCAGCACAAGGTTTGGCTGGCTGTAGTTCCTCAGCCCGGACTCGCCCAGGCTCTGGCAGCCCCTGCTTCCCAGGCAGTTCAGAATGCTCCAGGGGGTTGTACAGTCGCCTGCTGACACCAACTATGCAGTCCTCCCCTTCCTCCTGTGCCAATAAGTGAGAAAAGTGAGCAGCCAAGACAGTACACTGGGCAATGAGACACCCTCACCCCCCACCTAGTGCGTTTCCTCCAACCTGGCTCAGGCACGATGCAATAACTGCAAAGGCATTTCTTGAGGAGGTACAGGCCAATCTAAAACTCCATGGAAATCAGGAACAACCAAGTGGACCAAGACATTCACAACTGAAGAGAAGCTTGTCACAGGCCAGAGCCCAGAACAGGAACATGGGGAGAGGACCCCCAAATGGCATATGTGACAGCTACTTCCTTGGTGGGTGGCAGGAGTGTGCTGAAGAGGTTAGACAGCTTTCTCTACTTCCTAACTCCAAACTGCTAAAAAGCCACTTGCTTTCCCCTTTTTATCGTGTCTGACCCTTGGCTTGTGCCCATTAGATGGCCAAATCTTCAGGGCCCTAGATACACATCTTTCTCAATTCTGCTATTTCAAGTATGAGGCAGGTCAGCAGGGAGAAAGCACACTGGATTTACAGGTGTCAATCTCAGGCTCTTCAGTTATTCAGCGGGATGACTTTGAGCAAGGCACTCTGTGACACTCATCTTTTGTCTATTCATGTCTGAAAAAATGAAGACAGTATTTATTCAGGGAGCTGTTTTAAGGGACTGAATAAGACACTGACTGAGGCCAAGTGTTAAGTACCTATAAGGACTAACAGACTTGTCCAGTTAAGTAGTACTACTGTGTTGAGGTCCAGATCCGAGACACTCCTAGGGCCTTCTCCAGACACTATTCTGATGCCCCTGTTTTTAAGCCAGTTGGTTCTGGATTTGACTTGTAATAAGCCACATTAAACCAGCCTTGCCCTCAGACAGAGACTACAGTGGGTCACACCTATCTGGGACCGAAGTGTAAAGTAGGCCCAGGGCCCCTCACCCTCCACCATATGCCACTGGCTCAGAACTGCTAACCATACAGAGGCAACAGAACAGGAGAAACTGCACCATCTCCGTCCCTGTGTGTCATAGGCATCCAGAACGTCCTGTCCTTAGACAGACCCAAGCGAACAGATGCCACTTCCTATCGCCTCGCCTTCCACACGAGAGCAAAGCGGAGAAGACAGACCTTACGAGGGAAGAATCATACCGCTCTCTGCCAAACCTATCTGACTGCAAAAGCTCTCCTCAGCCCTCTAGCCCCTAAACCCTGGGTGGCACAGGTCAGGGAAGAGGGAAGGAGGGGGAAAGTGAGACTCACCGTGCTCGCCGAGTGGTTCCAGGCTGCAGCCATGACGGTGTCTCCTACCCGATTCCTCCGGGTGAGCACCTCTGATACAGTGAGGCTACTTTGGGTCCTTCTGGAGGAGAGCTCAGGAGCATCCCCTGAACTCCCTACCTTTCGAGTGCCCTGCTCAGAAAGGTAGGGCCTGGGCTGTTCAAGTTCTGAGAAGTCTGTGGAAGACCTCTGAGTGTAGGCATTAATAGATTCCATGTTTCTACCTACTGGAGTTGGGGAGTCATCTGAAGATTTCAAGTCTCGCTTGCTCTTCCAGGCGTTCCGTACAGTGACGTGTCTGGTGTCTGAGGAGCCCACCTCTGAGGGGGCACTATGGCTTTTCCACCTGATTGTCTCCGCTGGGGGAGCATGGCTGTTCCTCTCCACAGAATCTGATGACTTGATCAGAATGCTGCTCCTGGAGACTACCGTCTCCGGCCTGTTCCTTGAGGCCCCATCGCCCACTCTTTCAGCTTCTGTGAGCTGCAAGGCGATGTCATGTTTATGAATAGAAAGCTCTAAGGGGGAGCTGACATGGTTGTTAACTGGTGTGAACTCTGGGGGCCCCACGTGGATGTTGCTGGTGGATGTGTGCCTTTCTCTTGGGGCCTCACCTGGGTTGGCTCTGGGGCCACTGCTGTCCGAGGGGTAGATAGTGATACTGCTTGTCACTTTGTTTGGCACAGGTTTAGAGGTGAATTTCTGTTTGTCCAATACAACCTCAGTTCCAGATCCTCCCATGACTTTTTTCACATCTTTATCAATGATAACAGGTTTGATGACTGCTCTAGACCGCAAGGCCTCTCTGGGGCTGAAGGGCCTTTGGTTTCTTGCCCCAGCACCATTGGCATCTGGGAGTTCCACAGTAGTAGGGGAGGCTCTGACAGGTTTCACAGACTCGATTTCTATTGCATCATTTTTATCACTTTCAAATAGGGAGGTTCTAGGTGCCCCTCGGGATTTGGCTTTTTCTCTAGAGTTTGGCTGTAGTTTGAACTCTGGCTCAGGAGTGAGAGTTGTATTTACCAACTTGGCAGTAACAAGAGATGTCATGTCCAAGTCATCGTCTGAATCTGGATTCTCTCTGCCACTGGATTTGATGACACGACACCTAAGGGCTTCATGCTGACTGCTGTCTTCTGTCACAACTGCTACAGGCTGATCAACTCCTTCTTTATTTGGGGCTAAAAATCCCTGAAGGATGTTCTCTTGGCTTTTTGAACTACAAGGATACTTTGATAAAAGAGGAGCCTTAGAATTTGGGAGACTGGCATCAGCCTCCAGGCCATTAGTAGCCTTTCTGCCCTTAGAAAGCCCTTCTGAGGAAGCTCTGCGAGGTGAAGACACAGATCCAGAGGCCTGAGCAATGCCAGAATCTGCAGCCCGAGTGACCTGACTTCCAGTGCCAGGCACCTGTCCCTTCTTGCCAGAGTGGGCCTCAGAGAGGGTGTCCAAAGTTTTGTCACCTCTGCCTGTTAGATCACTGGGAACAGATCCATGGGTGGTGTCACTAAATGTTCGCGCTGTCTTCTCCATCTTTCCCTTAAGTCCACTCTCGGTGCTTGGCTTGGGAGCTCCCTTCCAAACTTTAGTGTGCTCCTGGGCAGCTGGGGGGTAGCGACTAAGCACTGACGGCTGCTCCCTGGCCTTCTTCCCTTCATTCTGAGAGGACCCGGGTGCGACCTGCTCCTCTGTTCTCTTCGTCTCCTGAGGCCCGCTGTCTGTACCCACTACCATGTTGGAGGCTTTGGCTGCTCTCCTGTTGGCGAAATTGGGAGAGGAAGCCTGCTTGTTGGTCAAAGAATAGCTGTCATTGTTGAGAGCAAACTCCCTGTTCCGGAACCTTTCCCGCTTATGCTGGGGAGACAGTTCCCGGGGTGTGTGCTTGGACGCCGATGCCTTAGTCCTCTCATGCCTGCCTCTGCTGGACAGGACAGTGTCTTCCCCCTCTACTTCCCCGTTTTCTAGCTCTTTCTGTTTCTTGATTTGTAGCTTTATCTCTTCCAGCTGGCTAGCTAAGATTTTGTTTTTATTTTGTTCACTTAGGTAATTATCCTGAAGGTCATTATTTTTGGCCCTCATTTTCTTAAGCTCCTCTTCTAAGGATTCAAAATGTTTGATTTGTGTCTTAAGTTTCTCTATCTCTTGGTTAAGGTCTTTGACTTTGTTGTCCTCCTGATTTCTGTTCTTTTCATTTTCTGATTTGTTTCTTGTTTCATTCTCCATCTGCTTTAGGTAGTCCAGAGTGCCCTTCCTTCTGGACTCTTTGGATGGCAGTGTGGAAGAGATGCCATCCTCGATCCGTAGGTCATTCCTTTCCAGAAGGTTGGAAGCATTCCTTGTATAATCTCGGTTCATTTTCTTGTTCTGCTCCAGTTTCTGAGTGAGTTCTTTTATCAGTTTCTCGTTTTCTTTCTCCTTTTCAGTCAAGTGTTTTCTCTCACTTACAAAGCTCAGAGTTAGTGACTTTAACTTTTCTAACTCTGACACTAAACTCTGCTCAGTTTTATCAAGGCGGTCCTCAGAAGATTCCAGTTCTTTCACTTTGACTCTGAGCATTTCCAGCTCAGAAGAGATTTTCTTTGTCAGATTCCTCTCCTCATTCAGGCTCAGACAAAGCTGGGTACAGTCGTTCTTGCTCCTGCTAAAGGCCTCCTCTAGCTTCTCTAACTCAGCCATTCGCTTTTGAAGCCGTTCAATCTCTGATTTTAGCTCCCGAGTAAGGTTTTCTTCCTCTTCAAGCTTCTCCTTCATCATATGACACAGGTCCTCTGCTCTCTTGATCTCTTCATCTTTACCTTCGATCTTCAGTACCCGCTGGCGCAGCACCTCAATCTCAGCCAACATGCTGGAGTTGCTGCCTTCTGCCTGAATCACCTTGTCCTGGAGATCCAGAAGCTCATCCTCAGCTTTCTGGAGGTTTTTTGTGGCTTCTTCCAACTCATCAAGACGGCGGCTTAGGCTCTGTAACTTAAACCTCAGGTGGCGGCTAGAGGCAGCATCCTTGTAGCTTGCAAATTCTGCCATGTCTACTGCCAGCCAAGGAGGGCTGCAAGAGGCATCCAATTGCACTGGAGAAACTGGGTTACCTTTCTCTTGGTATCCACAACCTTCTCTGGCAACTGGAAACCATTATCAATCTAAAGAATGAAAGCAAAAGGCATGTGAGCAAAGCAATAACCTATTTAAGTTAGCTCTTGAGTGCAAAAAGAACTCCAACCTGCAGTCCTTGTACCAAGGACTCAAATTTTTTTTTAGTGAATGAACTTGAATCTGCAAAAAGTCACTGTTCTTTATGGCTGATAATGAGCAGATTTAGTTTCATCTTGAGGAAGGCAACTGCCAGCACAGCATGGCAAAAAGATTCGGGGGACCTCAGTTCTGATGGCAAAGTTCAAGAAAACCTACCACTTGCCACCTGCATAATCCTTAATTGTAAAATAAGGAAAACTCCACAGTGCCTTTCTGAGGTAGATCCCATGTGTGAGTTCTTGGTAATAAATCACTAAATATAATCTTGAGATGGGGGAACAGAGGGGAGGAGATGGAAGAGGGGCAGGGAAAAAGTAATACTTGAAACAGTACTGAGACTCTTCAAGAGCTGGTGAAAAATATGGAACCTTACATTCAAAACAGAATGCTTCAGACAGAAGAGAACTGTATCTGTCCTTAGACACATAAGGACACAGAAGAAATGCACAACACAGATTTTTTTTTTTAAGTCTCAATCCACTGGTGCCGCTCTAACAAAAGATCTGAAACTGGGGTTGGAGAGATGGCTCAGCAGAGGACCCCGGTTCAAATCCCAGCACCCACATGGCAGCTAACAACTGTCCACTAACTCCAGTTCCAGGGGATCTAAGGCCCTTTTCTGACCTCTGTGGGTACTGCATGACATGGGTGTACTTACAAACATTCAGGCAATACACTCATACACATTAAAAAAAAAATCTGAAACTGGGTAATTATGATAAAGAACAAGGTTAGAAAGTGGAAAGCCACCAGCAGGTTCCATGCTAGGATAGACCTCATGTCTGTTCCTAAGAAAGCACCTTAAATCTCTGTCTTCATAGGGTAGAATGAATGAAAGGCAAAAAAGAACTGAACTTACTCCCTTAAACCCATTTTTAAGGCAAGGCCTAGTCAACTCTTAAAGGCCCTATATCTTAATTAAATTGAGGGAAGATTAAGTTTGAGCATAAATTTTGTGGGGAACACAAACATTCGAATCATAGTAACAATCTTTGAAGAAATACCAACTGAATCTTGAAATAGGTGACAAATAGAAGATAATTATTATCAACCTAGAGTTATATTCAAACTACAAAAAGACCCCCCCCCAAAAAAAGGTAATTTATGTACAACTGTATAGCCAAATTTTGGTAATCCTGATGAAATGAACTGGTTTCCCTAAAAGTTAGAATCTATTTAAACACCACACAATGTGAATAGGCCCCAATCAAAGAAACTGAATCACTACTAACTTTGTACAACAGAATGGATCAGCTCACATGGTTTTATTGGTAAATACTATCAAACATTTACAAAGAAAATTGTACCAGTTTACTACAGTCTTTTCCAGAAAATGGAAGCATGGGAAACACTTCCTAACTCATTCTACGAGGCCAGCATAACCTGAAGATAAAACCAAAGACATTACAAGAAAATAAAAACTATATGCCAATACCTGCCATGAATACCAATGCATCTAAAAATCTTCAATAAAATACCACCTTGTGAAATCTAACAATACATGGAAAGAAATACACAACCAACTGGATATAGGCAAGATATGGAAGGCTGCTTTAACTTCTGAAGGCGATTTGATGTAATTCACCATACAAGTGTGTTAAACAAAATAAACATAGAGCAGGTTGTGGTGGAGGCTTTGATCCCAACACTCAGGAGGCAGAGGCAGGCTGTGAATTTGAGCCACAGAGACCCTGTCTCAAAATAACCAAAATAACAACAATATGATAATATCAGTAGAGAAACAAAACTCATCCAACAGAATCGAGTGCCTATTCATAAAAACTCTCAACAACCTGGAATAAATGGAAACTTTCTTAGTTTGATAAAGAACATGTACAGAAAATCTACAGCTCACATATGATAAACTTAAATCCTTCTTGCTAAGATCAGGAACAAGGCAAGAATGTCCTCTTTGACCACTTCTTTTCAGCACTGTACCAGAAACTTAGATAATAGAGATACAAGAAAATAAAAGGTATACTGATTGGGAAAGAGGAAATAAAATTTTACTTAAGATGATATATCTATGTATAAAATTCAAAGGATTAGGACTGTACCAAAAAGCTACTTTAAGTGGAGAAATTTTCCATGCTCACTGTAGGAAAGACCTACTATATAATACAGATGTCGGTTCTATAAATTTAACATACTCCTAACAAACTACCTTTGTGGACATTGACAAACTGATTCTAAAGTTTATAAAAAGAGTCAAAAGACCCAGAAGCAGCAGTCCAGTGTTAAGGAACAGAGCTGAGGACTGATAATACCCAACTTAAAAGTTATCATAGCAAGGCAATATATATGAGAAAGAATAGATCAAAGGAACAAAACAGGCCCACATAAATATAGTCCACTGATCTCTGAGGAAAGAGCAATAAAATGGAGCAAAGGGAATCTTCTATAAATGGTGTTATAACTGAACCCATATGCACTAACTTAAGTGGAAAATACAAAACTGTCAACTCCTAGAAATAATAAAGGAGAAAATGTAGGCGGCCTTGGGTATAGTGATAACCTCAGATACCACACCTCAAGTGCAAGCCATGAAAGAACTGATAAGCTGAGCTTTGTGAAAGTGAAAAGGCATTGAGAAGACAAGGCACTATCTGGGAGAAAATGACTAAAAAATATTTTACAAAAGACTATTACTCAAAGCTGGATGTGTTGGTGAGGCAGGTAGATCTCCGTGAGTTCCAAACTAGCCTCATCTACATAGTGAGTTCCAGGCCAGCCAGGGCTATATACTGAAATCCTGTCTCTAAAAAAAAAAGGACGGGTGGAGAGAAGCTAGGGAAACAGTCGCAGCACCTACATGGTAGCTAACAATCATTCATAAGTCTAATTCCAGGGGATTCAATGCCCTTTTATGGCCTCTGAGGTACTATGTACATATGGTGCACTTACAAACACGTGGGCAAAATATTTATACAAATAAGATTTTTTCCAAAAAAATTTTTTACAGATAAATTTTTTTAAACGCTGATAGCTCAGCAGTTAAGAGCACTGGTTGCTCTTGCAGGGGGCCTGGGTTCAAGTCCCAGCACCCACATGGTAGCTAACAATCATTCATAACTCCAGTTCCAGGGCAATCCAATGCCATCTTCTGACTCAGCGGGTACTGCATGACAGAGGTGTACTTATGCATATGCAGGCAATACACTCATATAGAAAATAAAAATAATATTAAAAAATTTTTTTTAAAGGAAGAGCAAATAGGAAGCACGGAAGTGATGCAGCAAAGGGGAGCTGAGGCTGGCAATGCAGGCGGGGCAGTGGTCAGAGTCCTGGCCTGTGAAGGTAGAAATGTATGCTTTGTTCCTACACTGCATAAGACATGTGAGACAAAGCAAGGAAAGGATGATTCCGAGGCTTCTTGGTGCTGTGCTAAGTTGAGTGTGGATGGAACAATCTGAAAAAAATCAGTTCAAGACATAGAGACATTAAAGAGGCTACAAATCTAAATGCAGAGTTCAGGGGAGAGATGGTCTAGTGATATAAACCTGTGAGTCAACAAAAACCGATGGCTTATAAAGCCATGATCCAGGTGACTTTGCCACGGAACTAAGCAGACCCAGAGAAAACAAGAAGTCAAAGGTCTGCCCGAAAGTATTTTTACTGGTGGAGATGAAGAGTGGCAAAGGAGACAAAGCACAGTCTGTGAAGCAGATGGAAAATGGTGAGAGTGTAAAAAGCATGTGTCGTGGAAGCCTCCCAGTATACGGGAAGAGGAGTGGTCAGTGAAGTCAATCAACTGGAAGACACAGATATTAAGACAAAGATTTCACAAGGATCACCAGCATGACACTGAAAGCAATGCAGGGTTGAGGGAGCAGTTCAGCAGTGAGGCATTTGTGCAGCATGTGTGAGGCCTGGGATTCATCTCTAGCACTAATCAACAGGAACGGTGTGAGAAACAGTGACAGAATCAAGAATCAAGTCACTGAGAAATGAGGGGGCAGGGGGGCAGTGACACAGCAGACGACAGCAACAGTGAAGGCACTGGATGAGTGGTCTGTTAAGACGGAGTTCAAGCTAGGGGAAAGGAGGGAAGAAACACTGTCTGAGCTTTATGGGAAAAACTAACCTCTGACTTCAGCAACAATCCTATGAGAAATCCTAAGAAAAATTAAAAATGAAGCTGCACTTCATGCCCAGAACCACCAGACGGAGTTCATGCAGCACTAAGACACAGCGAAGCGGAAGGCAAAGCAAACACCGTGAATGGCTCCTTCACCCAGATTATCTCTCCATCACTCTGTTGCTCTGGGTACAGCTTTCACTCTCATCTTTGCTCTTTAGCCTCTCTCCCACCTTCTTTCCGTGACCTATGTATGACCTACATACTTCCTCTTTCTCCAAAAAAGGAGGTGGGTTACCCTCTACGTTTAGAAAGAAACTTTCCCCTTATTCCCATCCATTATATAAAACTTTCGTGGCTTTAGTGGCACAGCAAAATACCTTACCTATTTATACATAGGGTGGGGGATTAGGGACTGAACTAATTTCACTTTTTTAATTACACAAAGGATGAAAGGATACAGGGTTAAATGATACAGAAGAAACAAAGGACCTATACTGGCACATCAGTTACCGGAAGGCAAATAACACCATGTATCTACAAAGTCTTTTAAAACAGTGAATTCTTATAAATATGCTTAAACACATTTAACTACAATTTAAGGAGATGAACTTTATAAGGCTGGAGAGATGGCTGAGCAGTTAAAAACACTGGCTGCTCTTGGAGAGGAAGAAGCTTTGGTTTTCAGCACCCACATGGCAGCTAACAACTATTCCTAACTCCAGTTCCAAGGGATCTGATGCCCTCTTCTGACCCCATGGGCATTTCACACACATGATAACTTACATACATGTAGGCAAAACACCCAAAAATTAAAATTAGGTAAACCAAAATTTATTAAGAGATGAATTTTATATGACATATAAGTCACATCTCAATAAAGCTATTTTTCAAACCCCACGTCCCAAAAACCCAGTTGGTATGCTAACAACACCTGTAGTCTTAGCTACTCAGGAGTCTGAAGCAGGAAGATCCTTTAAACCAAGTACTTCAAGATCAGTCTGTGAAACATAGTTTGTACTACACTTTTCATGAATAAATCCCTTCTTTAAAAGGAAATGGTGACAGCTAATATTTTTATTTAAATGTCTGTGTGAGTGTGCAGATGTCTGTGGGGGTAGGTGCCTGTAGAGCCTTAAAAGAGGGCACTGAATCCCCTGTCATTACAGGTGGTTGTGAGCAGCCTGTTGTAGGTGCTGGGAAACTGGTCCTCTGCAAAAACAGTAACTACTTTTACATGCTGAGCCATCTCTCCAGCCCTTTCATTTGGATTTTAGAGTCAATTTTATATGTTCCATTCAAGACTGAGTGAGGAGAGTCAACCACTACAGCATAACAATGAGAAAGCTAAACCCCAGGACTAGAGAGATGACTCTGGTTAAGAACACTGCTGCTCTTCCAGAGGACCCAGGTTTGATTCCCAGCACCCACATGGCAGCTAACAGCCAACTGTGACTCCAGTTCCAGAAGATGTGACACTCTCTTCTGGCCTCTGTGGGGCACTGCACGCATGTGGTGCACTTACATATATGTAGGCAACAAATTCATACATACATATAAAATAAAAATAGTAAAACAGTTTTTTAAAAGAATGAGAACTAAACCTAGTAAATAAGCAGCATTACACACATCATTACCCCACCTAAAATCTGCTCACGGTCCTCATTACTCTCGGGATAAAATCGAAATTCCCCAATATGACACAAGAAACCCTGCATGCTCTGGCTCTGCCTGCCTACCTATCCCTTAGTCTTCAGGCTGCAGGTCAACTCTCATTCTTGGGGAGGAGAGAGGAGGATGGTACTAGGGGTTAAACCCAGGGTCTTCCTTAAGCATAGACAAGTACCCAGCCACTAAGCCCACTCCAGCCCACTCTCTGCACTCTTGCACGCTCTCTCATGTCTGGGTGGTAAGCTTGATTCCATCCCCATTTTCGCAGGGCCCACTTTAGTAACTCCTTCCTGAAGCCCCAGGACAGATCAAGGCCTTTCTTGCTTTTAGTCTGCTGTACTGACTCTATCACTAAATTTTATCACACTGTAAGAAATTTTTATTCATTCACTGTATCTTATTTGTCACTGTATTCTCAGTGCCAAGCAGAAAGTCTAGCATACAGTAAAGTGCTTTCCATTTGGTGAATATGAGTGGTTAAATGAATTTCCTAGTGATCTAATGGCGGGCCAGACACTGGCCATTAATAGGAAACATCAAATAATGCCAAGGAACTGCTCATGAATTACAAAGGAGAAGTGGTTGGCAAGAGTGGATCCAGACATCAGGTCCCGGGGTAATGTTCTGAAAGATCTCGCCCAAACTGGGTACCACTGGCAATGTCTCAACCTTTTCCCTTCTAGCCTGAAGGTCTTTACTGTGGAGACAGGGCCAAACTGCCAACACTACCACTCTCAAGCTGCCCAGGTATATTTACTGGAGTACTAGATAACAGCAAAAAATGTTTTTTGGTCCTCCTCCACTCCTGAGAATAGGATTTCAAAACCAAAGGCAGCTAAAGATTACTCAGGTCACTGGTTTTCACACCAGACTCAGGTACTATCTACCTCCCCTCAGGGCAGGTTTGAGCAGGTTCTTCCTCCCACTTAGTCAACCAAAGCAGATTTTGCCTTTCTATCATATTATCAGTCCAATGATTGACTGCACAGCCTTTATTTACAATAAAATGATCTATTTTGCCTTCTGACTCTGAAATAAACATTGTGATTTTTAACCCTAGTATTTTAGTACAGCTGAAGATTTGAGTCCCCTGGTGTTCTAGCCTGCAGTTTTCCCAATGCAAAGTCACCTCCCTACAAACTTTTTGTTTTGGGAGGTTTTTTTGGTGTTTTTATTTTTCGAGACAGGTGTCTCTATAGCCCCAGTTGGCCTGGAACTTGCTATGTAGATCAGGCTGGCCTCGATGTAACAGAGATCCACCTGCCTCTGCCTTCCAAGTGCTGGGATTAAGGGGTGCACAACCATGCCTGGTCTCCCTACAAACTTTTAAGCACTTTTACAAAGTATTCTGAGCATTACTCTATGTACAGAACAGTAACAACAAAAGGGTAGATCAGAGGAACAGACAGGCAGAGTTGCAGATTGAGACCACTACACTCCAGCCAATAAAGTACCTCGAATACCTATGCTCTTCACAATCTCAGACCCACTGTTGATAAGCTTGTGTGTTGTACTGGGGATCAGACCCAAGGCCTTATCCATGCTAGGCAAGTGCTCCATCCCAAACTATATCCCAGGCCTACCTTTTATGTTCTTAAATCTCCCTGAGATTTCTGCATCCACACAGTAACAAAGGGGCAATTGCTGGACACATGCAGTCCAAGCAGAATGTGTTGTACGTATGACAGGAACCACTGCTATTCTTCAGCCTACACAATAATATCATGAGATACAAATCCTTGAACTTGCCTCAGGTCACAGAGCTGCTAAGAATAGCCAGGACGGTAACTCCAGTCCTTTCAAAGTTCGTATTCTTTGAAAAAATTTCATTTATTATTTTTACATGTATGACTGCATTGCCTGCACGTGTATGTAAGTGCACCCCTGCTGTTTAATGCCCACGGATGTCAGAAGACGGTATCAGATACCAGGAACTGGAGTTACAGACAGTTGTCAGCCACCATGTAGGTGCAGAAAACCAAACGCTGGTCTTCTGCAAGAGCAGTCAGTGCTCTTAACCACTGAGCCATCTCTCCAGCCCCTCAAAATTCGTATTCTTTTAAGACCACTACGCTGTTTGACCAAGCCACAGATCTCTACACCTCAGTTCCTTTCCCTGACAAAATAAGAATATTAACTCAACTTATCTCATAGCAATACTGTGCAACAAAATCAGCAAGTATACTGTGAAAAGCCCTATGTACACATAAGTTAGGTTTCACCGGGATTAATCAGCCCAAACAGCAACTCACTCAGATCATCCTTCCTACCCAAATTAGGATATTTTACTTTACTGACTGAATTATTTCCTCAGCCCATTAGTTTTGGCCTTTTAAGCCAAAGCTAGCCAGAAAGAAATACTTTGCCCTTTGCAGGCTATCCACAAAGGTAAGTGGTAGCTCCCCTCTTCCTAATGTCCCCCCACTCCCTGGTAAAATTCATCAACTAAATATTTTTATAGAACATTATGATAATATATAGCCTTCTGCCATGCACTAGAATAAAAAAATTATGGCTCTGAGGTTAAGAGCACTTGCTCCTTGGGATTACATAGAGAAAAAAAAAAAAAAAAAAAGCACTTGCTTCCCTTCCAGAGGACCTGGGTTTCACTCCTACCATCCCAACCACATGGTAGCTAACAACCATACATAACTCCAGTTCCAGAGGATCCAATACATTCTTCCGTTAAAGGGGGTTTTCCTTCTAGGCATGATGGCACTCTCCTATAGTCTCAGCACTTTGGAGGCTGGGGCAGAAGATCAATAGTTTGAGGCCAGCTTGAGATCATAGTGAGATGCGGGTGGGGGTGATGATGGATAGGAGACATGAGCATGCTGTTCCCTGTCCCCGACCATCTTACATAATATATACTCACTGTGTACTCACTGTCTCTACCTTTTAAAAAAAATTTAAACTTATTCTTATGTGCATGAATGTTTTACGTACATGTACAATGCCCACAGAGACCAGAGAGGGCGTGTGAACCCCTAGAACTAGAGTTACTGACGACTGTTAGCCACCATCAGTTGTTGGTCACCATGTTGGTGCTAGGACCGACCCAGGTCCTCTGGAAGAACAGCCAGTGTTCTTAACCACTGAGCCATTTCTCGTGGGCCCATCTCTATCTTTTTCCACTGCTTTTCTTGTTTAGCACATCTGACCACCATACATGCACGCTAGGAGATCAGAAGTAGTCATTAACTGTGTCTGATGGTGGCATCTGGGAAAAACTTGTTCATACTAAACTTTCTAGAATCAGGGAAGGATAGTTAGTTCCACATTTTGTTTTGTTTTGTGTTTTGAGACAGTGTCTGACCCTATAATCCAAGCAGTCTTGGAATTCACTATGTAGCCCAGGCTAGCCTCAAAATCACTATCTTCCTGCCTCAGTGTTCCAAGGGCTGGAATCATTAACATGCACCATCCAGTCAGTCCATTTTTTAAAGCCAGTGTGTCCCATGCCAATGCCTAACTCATCTCCAATTCTTACTATTAAGATACCAATTGTCTCTCATTTGGGGCTCATTTCTGCCAAACTTCTTAAATCCTCATGTTTGATTTTTGAGCCAAGGTCTCATGTATTCCAGGCTGGCCTTCAATGCAGTATACAGCCAAGGGTATATGGAACTTATGATTCCTCCTCCTCCACTCCCAAGTACTGGGACTATAGGTGTATGCCACCACACCTGGTTTACGTGGTACTGGGATGAAACCCAGACATGCTAGACAAGCAGAATAACAACTGAGCTACAACCTCAGTTCCTTGAACCTACTTCTAAGTGGTCCTATCTAGCATTTTAGAAAATGGCTCTTCTTCCTGTCCTGGCAGATCAGAAAGGTCAGAAATAGAACATAATCAAGCCTGCCCTGCCCCTTCTCCCAAAAGAGCTGCCATGATTCATTTCCTGTCCCTAACTGTATTTAAAGCAGGGGGTCAGCAAGACCTTTTCTTTACAGTTTGACATAGAAGTACAAAGACTTAGTTTGTAAGTAAATATTTTAGGTTTCAGGGGAACTAGGGTGTCTATCCCAACAATTCAACTCTATATGGTAGTCTGAAGCAGTCATATACCATGTGTACTAATAAGCACAGCTGTATTTCAATTAAAACTGTATTTACAAAATCACACAAGGTGCCTGCAGGCCAGAGTTTGCTATCTCTTGATGCACTGGAAAATCAGAGTACTGTTTTTAAACAGTGTTCTCCAGACCACTTCTAGTCGCCCATCTTAAACCTCAGGCCTTCTAACAAGTGTAGTTCACCATGACTTCCTGGGTGCTTCTATTTAATTTCTGGTTTCAGTAAGTCCTCTTGTCCTCAGTCACAAATTATGTGCTCTGGACATGCAAATCCCAGGGTCAGTACTCCTACAGCATTCAGAGATGTTTGAGGGTAGAAAGGATATAGAAATCATTTGACCTTCCCTCTCATTCGGTGCACAAGCTATCTAGCAAAAGGTCATCCAACTCCTGTTCAGGATATTTACTTCCCACCAAGACAACTCACTCCATCTTTGAACATCTCTAAGATAAGATACTTTATTTTTCTTCCAGTACATTAATCAATTGTTAGTAGTAAATGTATTACTGTTTGAGTCTTTTGCCAGAATATAAGATTCATGAGGTCAGGAACATGCTTGTGTTGACTTCAGGAAGAGTTTTCCTTTGTCTTAATGGTGTCTGTTTCATAACTGACAGAAGAGCTATTACTGAGATTCTTCCCTGTATCCAGCCACTTCCATGGCCACTACACATTTCCTAAACTCTTTTCCCCAAACAGCCTTTCTATGTCTATATCTATGCCAGGAGTGACCAAGACTACTAGGTCCCTGCTCAGGCTCTCACCTCTACTGCTCCTCTTTCATTGGTACTCTCCTCACAGACAAAGAAAGGATTGGCACACAAAATCCAGAAAGGGCTGCCAAAAGGAACTAGGTGCTGATCACAAGTTCGTTAAATCTGTTTATTTCAGTGCTTCTTAAAGGTTAGGTCAGGCACTACTTCAACCAAGAAACTCGGGTCAACTTTTTCAAGGGGAGAATATAGTTTAATGAAAAGGACCTACTCTGGAAATTCAGTTCTAACATTTACTAACTGTGTGAACTTGGAGAAATTATTTACTCTCTCTTAATCACTTTCTTGCAGTGATAACAGCAGGAAGGAAATGTATGACCCAGGCATGTAGACCACCCAGGTGGACAGACTTTAAAGGAGAAAACGTATCATTAGGCGCTCAGCCTAATGTCTGGTCCATAACAGATCACCAACCAAGACTGACCTTTTTTCCTTCATGTACAGAGGTAGACAATTGTACAGGCTTCAGAACCCACCCAATTCTATTGTCATGCCAGAAGTCACTGTGCGGCATACTTACCATTAGGTAATGTAAGCTTTCTGTGAAGACTTCTGGTTGCTCCCCCGGTGTTTACTGTCTAGGAAAGTCACTATCTTTCAGTGGTACTTGTCCCTTGACGGGGATGGAATATAAAAGAGAGAGGAAATGATAAAGCATAAATCACACTAATCACACTAAGGCTGAGCTGACCCAAAGGCTTTCACAGCATCAGAAAAGGGGCAAAGTGAGATCTGGATTGGGATCCTGATGAAGGGAACAGGAGAAGCAACCAAGCTCCATAAGACTTCCCTATTATCAGGTATGAAGGTCGCTGGGGCCAAGTAATCTTTACTTAAATTAGCAAAAGTATATTCCGTAGTACTCTAAACATGCATATGGCATCTTGCAACTGGGAGGCACCTGAGAAACCAATTAACTAAACACCCTTGTGAGGAAGAAAACTAAATCCTGGGAATAACAAGTCACACAGTGACAGGGCTGGAATTCTACTAAAAATAAGATGTGTGGAGCACCTATTACATCCTCAGCATTATGGCAATATGATAATATTGTCCCACCTTACAGATAAAGAATCTAACTTCCAAGGAGTCAAATGACTTTTCCGAAGTCCTACAGCTTCCTTAGTGAACACAGAATGTCTTTCTGAAAAAGCCCCTTCACCATGTTCTTTTTTTACTGCCTTCTTGACTCAGTCCTCAAAAGGGTCCCGAACCACCTAATATCAATAAGAACTAAAAGTACAGTTTCTACAACCACTCTTCAGTTTTGAAATGAGCAGTTTCCTATAAGAGAGCTAAAAAGCCAACCAACTTGACTGAAACTTACTACAGAAGTTAGAAAAGTGCTACTGGAGATAGAGGACGTGAGTCAAACCTTTCTATCTCTCTTGATGAAGAATAAAAAGGTAGCTTCTAGGTTAGTGATAACCTAAAGCTTTTGGACATGGCCTCATAGTCAAACATTGCTTTCCTTTAATTATGACTTATCATCAGACCATCTTTTGGCCTCCTCCAAGACTACTTACTGGTCTCTTGAATCTGAGTTCCATGTCCCTAAAACTTACACATACCACAGGACTCTTGCCTGCCTCCATTCTAAGAGATAACAAGTTTTTTCCAAATGGCTTAATAACTGAGGGCATGGCTAGAGAGATGGCTCAGTGGTTAAGAACACTAGCGACTCTGGCAAAGTATCTGAGTTCAGTTCCCGACCCACATGGCAGCTAACAACCATCCTCCAATTCCAGGGGACCTGATACCTTATTCTGACCTCCACAGGCATTGCACTCATGTTGCACACTTACACACATGTACACTAAACACTCGTATACATAAAATAAAAATAAGTAAATAAATCTTTTAAAATTTATTGTTGCTAAGACCCAGGGGGCTTTTCTCTTCAAAGCAGAATGGAATACCAAAAGTCAAGCAAACAGGAACTCCAGATGGGCCTAACTGGGGGAGAAGAGGTAACATTCACTATGTAGTCCAGACTGACTTCAAACTTGAGATTCTCCTGCCTCAGCACCTGAGTGCTGGGATTAAGAGCCTGTGCCACCATGCTTAGCTACTTTCAACTGCCTACACTGTCCCCTGTTGTCTCAGTGGTAGAAGCAGTATCTCATTTGCTGCACACCATTTACTTCTAACATCTTCAGGGTCCTGGCCTTTGTCCCCAGAAACAACAGGATGACTACAGACAAGTGTCTTCACTCACTTTAAAAAAAAAAAAAATCACATTTATTTACTGTGGGTATATAAATATGTATGTGGGTGCACATGTGGGTTCCAGGGAACAAACTTAAGTCATCAGGCTTGATGGCAAGTACCCACCAAGCCATCTCACTGGCCCAGGATGACTGTAAATATCACCAAACCTTAATCCCACAGCCCCTTCAGAGAGCTTTTTTTGTTCCTGCCCTGGGTGTGAATGGTATTGTATGCATCCCCATCTATCCAAAGCAGAGATAAAAGAGAATCCTCAAAGAGTATGGATGGTCCACAAACTGCCTCGTTTTCCTAAGAAGCAAGAAAGTCTGAGAGAGGAAAGACTTGCCCAAGATTATAAGGTCTGTTAGCAGGAACACAGTGCTGTCCTTTTGTTCATAGATGAATACATCATAGAATACTTCTATGATGAATGACAGTGCTACTAGAGAATTCTGCTTCCAGTATGATTCTCCCAATGATTATAAATATAAACTGGATAAGGTACAAAAAGCAACTATCTGAAGTGAATGAAAACTGAAGAAGGGACTGGTATAGGCTCTGGACTAAGGGTATCCAGCTGTAATGCTAATTAAAATGTAAACTCCTGGCTTCTGTAAGGAAACAGAGGAGAGTCTGGAGCAGTCAGAGATAATGTACAAACTGGCCCAAGACTGGCTGACCCTCAACTATATATGTACAAGGCAGAATCCAAAGACCTCAGCTAAAAACAAAAGACTACAAAAGAACAAGACCAAGATTTAACTGCCACCCTATAGGTATAGTAGAGCTTGCAGTTTGAGTCTGATTAACTGCTAAAATAACACTAACCAAAACCAGTTTTTGCAATATAACAACCAAATGTGCAAGACACAACCCAAAGTTATGCAAAGCACTATAAAAATGCAACCTAATTGCTAGAGAAAGAGCAGCTATCACAGCGCAACAAGAAGATGAACTCAGGTTGAAATTACCAAACAAGGATAGAAAATATAAGTAGCAAAACTAAGTTTAATGACGTAAAAGAAATGCTAAAAACTAAGGGGAAAAAAAGTAAATCCTAGGAGAGAAATCGAAAGACTTCAAAACAGAAATGTGGTCACCTAAATTCTTTTTTTTTTTATTTTCAAAATTTTATGTGTGTGTGTGTGTGTGTGTGTGTGTGTGTGTGTGTGTGTGTGTACCGCATCAGGTGCATGAAGTGCCAACAGAGGACAGAAGAGGGCATTTGATTCCCCTGAACTAAAGAAGTTTGAGACTGTTGGGAACTACTATATGGGTATCAGGAACTGAACTGGGGTCCTCTGCAAGGACATTAATTGCTCTTAACCACTGAGTCATCTCTCCAGCTCCTAAATTCTTTGTTAAAAAACAAGGTCTCGCTATTGTTAACCTTGGCTCACCTAAAACTCTCTATGTAGACCAGGCTGGTCTTGAACTCCCAGAGATATGCCTGCCTCTACCTTCTGGGTATTGGGAACTACAGATGCGCAAAATCATGCCCAGCTAAATTTTTCTTAATGATTTTATTTTTATACAAGTGTTTTGACTGGTATATTTCCTGGTATGTATGAAGTGCCTGGGAAAGCTGGGAAAGGATGAAAGAACTACCACATGAATGTTGGGAATTGAACCAGGGTCCTCTAGAAGAAGAGCAAGTGCTCTTAACCCCTGAGCCACCTCTCCACACACACACCTTTTTTAAATTCACTAAATAAGATTAAAAATAGAACGGAAATAGGGAGATGGCTAAGCGTGTAAAATGCTTGCTATGCAAGCATGAGGACCTGAGTTTAGATCTTCAGCACCCCTATTAAAAAAACCTGGTGTGGTAGTACTGGAAGGATGGGGAGAGCAGTTGCTGGCCAGCTAGTGTTTCAGGTTCAATGAGAGATCCTGTCTCAAAAAATAAGGGAACAGCAATACAGAAAGACACTTGAAGCTGGCCTCTGGTCTACAGACAGAAAACCATGAGTGCATACCCATGTACATGCTGGGCATGTACACACATGCATGCACCACAGAGAGAAAGGGAGGGGGAGGGAGAAAGAGGTAATAATAATTAAACCAAAACCTCAAAAAATGAACAAAAGGTACAGAATGGAGATGACAAAGGAGTTGGCAAAGCTATACAAACAGAAATAACCCTGGGTCATTTGTGGCCTCCACAAAAACCACTATCAGAGCTTTCATCAGGGTGTACAAAGTGATTAGTTAATTAATTTCTACGTCAAAAAAAAACTGATGTCAGGACATAGAATGACTTGAGATCACGGAGTTAAAGAAGTATTACCCCCAAATTCTATTGCACCCTCATCTACTTACTAATTTCTTGGGGTCTTCCAGGTAAAAGCAAAGAAGAGCATGGGAAGCTGGAAAAGAAAAGGGCAGAAGAAAAATCTAAAGCTCAAGAGAGCCACAATGGCCAAAGTAGTGCCACTGCATACTGGGAAGCAAGAAGAGCCAGGGGGGCCAGCTGAACAAGCAAAAGGCTAAGCCTTGAACATGGCAGTTTCTTCACGAAAAAGCCAGTACATGGCAGGACAAGATGAACCTGAGGCTACTTCTTGCCAGGTGCTTGGAAGAAAAAATCCAATGCCACTGAAGTTGGCAAAGCAGCCAACCTGAGTGTCCTTACTAACTCCACATGCTCAAGTCACTGCATGTTGGAGCTGAGGACAAGGTAGGTACAAATGGAAGAAGCAATGTAGGTTCAAGAAGACACATTAATTTTGGCAGTTCTCCATTTTTCTCACTCCTCCTGCTCACGCCACCTCCCTGCACAAAGAAAAGAAATCCAGAGCAAGTGACTGCTTCTGACTAAAGTGGGGGACTGAGAACAAGACAACAGCCCTCAGAAGTGGAAAGAAACCAAGATTTTAGTCCCTGTCTGCCTCTAACATACCTCAGAGAAGTCTCAGGGACTCTCAGTCTTAGTTTCACCAAACAAACAAAAAGGTGTTTAAACAAAAAGCATTTAACAATGATCTCACTGTCCTTTCCAAGAGCAACATGAATGTCATCTCCACGTGCTTTTGAAGAAACTATGGATAACAGGCACCAAAAGGCAGAAGTAGAGGCATGCCAACTTAAATGATTCATTACAATATCTCATTGTTTTATAGAATTTTTTTAATTTCAAAAGATGTTTATTTTTATGTGTATGAGTCTTTTGCCTGTGTGTATCTGCACCATGTGTGCAGTGCCCATGGAGGCTAGAAGTGGGGATCAGATCCCCTGGAACTGGAGTTATAGGTGGTTGTGAGCTTCTATGTGGGTGCTGGGAACCAAACCTGGGTCCTCTGG
This sequence comes from Eospalax fontanierii, assembly GCA_035773235.1. Lineage (NCBI taxonomy): Eukaryota > Metazoa > Chordata > Mammalia > Rodentia > Spalacidae > Eospalax > Eospalax fontanierii. Next base: position 16,343,409 of record CM069553.1, read on the forward strand.
AAGAGCAGCCAGTGTTCTTAACCACTGGGCCAATACTCCATCCCCAAAAGAATGAATTTGTAAAGCCACCATTGTTTTTTTCTTTCCTTTTTGGTAGTGCTGGTGATCAAACCCAAGATCTTGTATATGCTAAGTAGGAACTGCTCTACACCCAAGCTACATTCCCATTCCTATCATTAATTCTTAAGTGTGTCAATAATATAGATTCCAATATCTGTCTATGAAGGAAGACTGCTAAAACAATCTCTCATGAGAAAGGACTTTTGAGTCTTCAAGATGAATGTTTTTAAATTTAAGCAACCTTTGAGATGAGAAGGCAAATACAACAATATGAGCAAACAGATTAAGTGATAGTAAGCCTTTTTGAAAGCTAGTAAGAGACAGGATTATAATCCAGCAATCTCATGTCTATACCAATTATACCAAACAGAGTGTCAACAAGAGCACAAACAAGATTAAAGTTGCATGCCTTTAGGGGGCATCTATTTAAATATTTTTATTTATTTATTTTTTATTTTATGTGTATGAGTGTATTGCCTGCATGTAGGTAGGTGCATGCATGTCAATGCCCACAGAGGTTAGAAGAGGGCACTGGATCCCCTGGAACTGGAATTACAGATCATTGTTAGCTGCCATGTGAGTGCTGAGAATCGAACCCAGGTCCTCTGCAAGAACAACTAGTGCTCTTAACCATTGTGCCAGCCCTGGAGCATTTATTAACAAATAATAAATTAAAAACTGACTAATGAGATTAGTATATCCATTTGAAAAGTAGTACTCAAAAAACTACCACCTGGCTCTGCTGCTTTTTCTAACAAATAATCTATAATTGAGACTAGCTTCCTTGCAATTAGCTCACGACTATGAGGTTTAGCAAGAGAACGACATGTCTAAAATTGTTAGTTGTTTCCTTGCTTTAAGAAAGTTGACTAGTCCGGTATAGAGGCACACACTTTTAATCCCAGCAGCCAGATGAGCCAGGGCCACATAAAAAGACCCTGTGTCAAAACAAAACAACAAAAAACAAAAAAGAAAAAGAAAACTGGCTGAATTTGAAGAACATGCTGGGTCCCTTAACCTCTAAGGGTCTGTGATTATCAAGAAAGGCTAAGAATTATAGCAAGAATGTCAAATGTATATAAACAGCAAGTCACAATTACCCACAAGAGCCTTTTATTACCTATTAATCTTCATGGTAACTGCGATCACATAAATACCATCAAGTTTATCTTATAAAGAAACAGGGCTCAAAGTCACACAGCTGATGAGTAGTAGAGTCTCACCTAGGTTATTTCTGCTCTAAATTTTGCTTCTCTTCTCTATTGTACCACCTTTAAGGAATTCTCTCAAATTTTACCCACAGAAAAACCAGTCCTGTTCTACAATCCAAATATTACAAACCTATGAAAGCTAATGAGAAGTCATTTATTTCAAATAACAACTACCCACAATGCAATACATCAAGCCTTGAGGTGAGCGATGACGGTAAAATAGTGAGGAGAAACTGTCCTTGTCTTCACAGCACTGACAGTAGACTGCAACAAAAAGAAATCCTGTCATTTATTATATAAGCTATATATAGTACACCTGAATTGCTCCACAAGTCTAGAGAACCTCCCTCTAGTAAGAAGATTCAAAGTAGAAAGGGAATGTAGTGAGTTTGAAGATCTAAAAAAAAAAAACAAAGAGGAAGCAGCCAAGCAAGGCGGCTCAAATGTATAATCCCAGCACTAAGGAGCTATGGCGGGAAAACTTTTGAGGCCAGCCTGGGCTTCATAGTGAATTCTAGGCCAACGTGAGCTACTAAAACTCCATGTTTAAACAAAAAAATAGAATAGGAAAGAGAAAGCTGGAGAATTATGTAGGGAGCTACACCATGCATACCAAGGGGACCTAATTATCAATTTACATTTTGTTGTTGCTGTTACTGTTTTACTGCTGTTGTTTTGAGACAATCTCACCATGCAGCCTTAACAGGACTGGAACTCACTATGTAGACAAAGCTGGCCTGAAATTCACAGAGATGCACCAGTCTCTCTGCCTCCTCAGTGCTGAGATTGGGGCCTGTGCCATCCCACCCAGCATCAATTTGCATCTTCATCTAAAGAATTACAGGAAGCCACTTTAGTATTAAATAGGAGAAAGACATATGTGTTCCCCTAAAGTCACTTTCTTTCAGTGTAGATAACAGATGGGAGGAAGAATGGTGTGAATGTAGATCACTTAGAAGGCAAGTTTTGAGGACCTGGAGAGATGGTCACTCTTTCTTACCTTTTTTTCTCTCCATAACTTTCTAGTCCTGTCATCTGACACTGTCACCAAGAAGCAGCATCCAGACCCTTATTTTCCTACCTCCAAAGCCAGCACTCTGCTTTCTCTAGTTACAATGAAGGGTATTAACAGGCAATACAACTCTTTCTCTCTATCCTGGAGCCAGTGCCTGGTTTTTCATACACATTACCCTTTTCTCTCTCTTACATTATTACTCTTTTCTCTCGTTAGCATATAACATGTTCTAGAAGAATGCTACTTGGAGTAAACTACACAGACCAGCATTGGCTCACAAGCTGTTGTCATTAGAACTACAGAAAATGAGGGCATTTAGACAGTTGTATAGTACGCTGGCATTTACTGCAACATTGGAACAAATGGCAAGGGACTCATCTCAAGCAGGATCTAGGCCAACAAGGGTGTTGATGAACTCACTGTGTATATGGAGTGAGCGATGTACAAAGCATACATGGCACCACAGGGAGGTCCTTGGCAGATGAGAAAAAAAAATGGTCCTGAAACACTGTTGTAAGTTGAGAAGCCATCCTCTTAGAAAGGTACTTCTCAAACTTTAATGTGTATACAAGTCAGCTAGAAAATCTCATTAAAATGAGATTCTACATTTCTAACAGGTTCCCAATTGATCCAGAGATATGAGAAATAATATTTTAAAGTTTTCCATTTGGAAAAACAAAACAAAAAAACTCTCCATGTACTCACATACATATTTGTGTGTTCCTCATGGTATCCCACATTCTACTCTAAGCCAAGAAAATCAAACCCATTCGTCTTCTGCATCTCCTACTCCAATTACAGCAGCAACACTCACCCATCTGGGCAGGCCACACACTTGAAATCATGCTGACTTTTCTTTCCCTCCAGCTGTAAGTACAAATCTATAAGCAGGTTCTGTCAATTCACTTTCCACTTTTCTTGGGCCTGTCCTCCTGTTCTCTACATTCCCTACAAGATGCTGGACTCTCAGTCTACCCACTATAATAGCCCTCATAAGCATACTCTGCTTCCAGCTGTCCCCATATAGACCACTCTCCAAACAGATCAAAACTGTACCTGTCCATTCCACTTAAGCAAAAATTTTCAGCCCTAGCCTATGAAGGCCCTACAAGATCTGGCCCTTAACCTTCCTTTATGATCTCATTCCTACCACTCCTCTCCTCACTTCCTATTTCATATATATCTTGTACTCATTTCTACCCTAGGGCCTTTGTACCAGCTGTTCCCCGTCTTCCCTTTGCGTAGCTGGCTCCTTTGGTCATTCAAAGGTCAGTATTTATATTTTACCACCTCAATAAAGCTTGGAGCAGTCAACATAAAAGTAGCTCTCAACTTCTAATATATCACCACACTTTATGCTCATTTTAGTACTTAACCCTAACTGCTATTTTGTTTATTGTCTTTCCCCTCTATTAACCAACTCTGCCTCTCTCTAGTTCATCACTGTATCCCCAAGTGCCTAGAACAACGCCTGACGGATAACAGATGGGTCTATATCACAGAGGAGTGATGTGAGCTGGAGATATAAATATATGACTCATGTCCATAAAGCAAATGGGGTGGATTGAGATCACCCAGGGAGAATGTCTCCTATGTGGAGAGAGGAGGGTCTAGGAAAGTAAACATTTAATAGCCACAGAAAGGAGGATGAGCCTGTAGAAACAACAGAGGAAGGAGGAAGATAAGGACAGTGAGTGTTATGCCACTGGAGTCAAAAGAGTTCTTCTAGAAGGAAGGAGTGGCTAACAGTGTTTGCTAGGCTTAAAAAAAAAAAAAATCAGACAATGAGAAGGGAGAGTTGAAGATGGGCTTTTGCTTGGTTTTATTTAAAACCAAGGGGGCATGGGCATTACTCTAGCACAGTCACAGGTAGAAACACCAAGTTTGAGTAGGTCCAAGTCACCCAAAGGTTTTAAGTTGGTTTTACCCTCATACTCAACTTAGAATGCAACTTTCTTTGGATTAATTCCTAAGTGCCCAGAGTATCGATCTAAATGTTTTTTGCTTACACACACATCTCATCTCTTTTATTACAATGGAAGAGCAAAAAGTGGCTTCTACAGAAACTCTAGTGCTATCAGAGATTAGAAAACATTACAGGACCTGAGTAGAAAAGGTTTTCTGCTGTTTCTCATTTTAATTTGAAGGGTATTTTATGGCCATTCTTTCTACCTGAAGCACATCTTTCCATTTTACAGCCTCTAGAGAACAGCCTTTTGTTTCTATTCTGCACCGTCTCTCCATCCAGGCAACATACAGTAGAAAGAGCACACAGTCAAAAATCAGAGAATTTGGGTCCCAACTTTGAGTCAAAGCAATTTTGATGATTAAACTTTGCCACCTCAATTTTTTTCAACTGTATATAGAAATCGTATCTAAACTTCATGAGGCTGTTGTCAGTCAGACGTTGCAACCAGATGTTGCGTGCCTAAGTATCTGTGGCCTAACACAAATTTTTTTTTAACGTTACCATCCTCATTAAACTTTACACACTTTTTAGGTTTTTTTTTTTTAATATTCACTATCTTTATTTTAGGTGTGAGCATATTGCTTACATGTGTGTAAGTGCACTTATGTCATACAATGCCCACAGAGGCCAGAAGAGGGTGTCAGATCCTCTGGAACTGGAGTTACCAACAGTTGTTAGCTGCCATGTGGGTGCTGGGAATCCAACCCAGGTCCTCTGGAAGAACAGCAAGTGTTCTTAACCACTGAGCCATCTCTCCATTCCCTAAATCTTACACATTTTAATTCAGTCTCTCTCTTTGTCTAGGTGTAGCAGGAAGTCTTTAGAAAAAGAAAACCTTCAGAAACTAACTTGTACAATCGCAGTGGAAACAATTTTGAAGGCATACATACTAAGAGAGATAGATGAATGGGACCAGAGGTGTAACCAAGCATCATGTGAAAGGATAGGGAGGAAGCCCAGGTCAGAGAAACAGGTTTCTCTCCCTCCCCTGCTTTCTTCCTGTAGTTATGACTGTGTCTTTTTTTTCTTATTCTTCTGTATTGCTTTTGTACCTCCAAAGCCTGATATGTGAAATATAATCAATAATTTTTAAGGATCTGACAACTGATACATTCCTTGACCAAAGTGAAAGAGCTTGAAATCAATCAACTATCCTACCTATGATTCTTGGTAGCTAAATTGGGTTCCTGGCATACATAAACATGACACTTCCCAATGTGTCATAAAAGCAAACTGCTTACTTACAGCTATTACATAGAAAGAAATGCAAGCATTGGGAGGCCTTTTGTCTCCTCTAACATTTATGTGGTAGAAAGGCAAATCCTGATATAAGATGAATAGTCTTTTAAAATGTTCCGAGTGGTCACTGTTCCCAGTATCCATGGGCTCCTTCTGGAATGCAGATTGCTTCTAATGAAAAATATATGGTAACCATTATAAACATCAAGTCCAAGCGAGGTTATAAAACTTACTTATTAGTGTGTGTACAATTGTATTGTTCTTTCTCCCTCTCGGGTTCTCTTTTAAGCCAGGCATGGTGACATATGCCTGTAATCCAGAATTTAGAAAGTTGAGCCTCACAAGTTTGAGGCTGGTCTAGGATTATATAACAAGACTATCTCGAAAATAAAATAAAATGGGTTGGAGAGTACATACTGATCTTCCAGAAGACCGGAGTTCAATTCCCAGCATCCATATAGGATGATTCACAGTCATCCGTAACTTCAGCCCCTCACCTCTGGATTCTACAGGCACCTGCACTTACATGCACCTATGTGGTATTAAAAAAATTTTTTTTTAAGGAATAAAATAAAGGGCCAGGCATCGTGGTGCATGCCTTTAACCCCACATAGTGAGTTCCAGGACAGCTGGAACTACAGGGAGACCCTGTCTCAAAAAGACCAAAAAAAAGCAGGGAGGCTGAGAATACAGCTCACACATGCCCAGATTCTGACACTACAATTACTATAATACAAGGGCCAGCAAGATGGCTCAGGTAAGTAAAAGCACTTACTGCTCTTGCAAACCCACATAAAAAGCCAGTGTAAGTCAAGAACCCCAGATATCTGGAGCTCATCAGCCAACCAGCCTAGCTAAATCAGTGAGTTCTACCTCAAGAATAAGGTGAACAACTGAGAAAGACACCTGATGCCAACCTCTGACCTCCACACGCATGTGGCAGCCATACTCATGCAAATATGCAGACACACACACAAACACACAGACACAAATAGTAAATAAAAAACAGAAAGAGGGTGGGAGTGTATCTTGATAGTAGAGTACTTACTTAGCATGTGTTAGTTCCTAGGTTCAATCCCGAGGAAGAGGCAGGGAGAGAATTGGAGTGGGGAGACCACAAATGCCCAAGGCCCTTCTAGTTCTAGCAATCTATGATCCCACAGTACCTCAAATCCTATGGTACAGCTCCTCTGACCTCCCTGGGGTTTCACGTTTCCTGTACTGGTGATTCCACTTCAGTCTATGCTAATGACCAATATTATCATTCTTCTATAAAAACTAATGGTTATCTGTAACTGATGAGTGAAATAAGATTAGACATTGTACTAGCAAGTAAAGAATAGAAAGAATGACTAATTGCTACAAGATGGTACAGACAAAGGGGAGTCATTCTATGAATTCCCAGCACAGGAAACCACCACTTTAATGCACTGTATTGTAGCCTATCTTACTCCGGACACAATCTCCTCCTTGCTTAAGTATTTTAACATTTCCTCCCCTGCTACACACTGATTTAATTGCTTAATCTATTTTCCTTTCATTAAGGCTCAAGTAGCTGAACTATTGTGAATGACCTATTTTCCAATGTTCAGTTTTGGTTAGCTAATTTTAAAATCTCAGTCTATATAAGAAAAGAAGTTTAACAGGGTCAATGAGATGACTCAGTGGATAAACATACTTACCACCAAACCTAACAACGTGAGCTCAATCCTGAGGACCCAATGGTAGAAGAGAGAACCTATTCTTACAAGTCATCTTTTTAAAGTTTAAGAGTCAGGCATGGTGGTACACACCTTTAATCCCAGACTGGAAAGCAGAGGCAGGCAGATCTCTGTGATATTAAGGTCAGTCTGGTCTATATAGCAAGTTCCAGGACAGCTTAAGTCTAACAGTAAAGAAATCACATCTGGGGCTGGAGAGAGATGGCTCAGCAGTTAAGAGCACTGACTACTCTTGCAGAGGATGAGGGTTCAATTCTCAGTACTCCATGGCAGCAAACAACTGTAACTCCAGTTCCAAGAGATTAATGCCCTCTTCTGACATGGACATTACACGACATGGGTGTACTAACACACATGCAGGTAATACACTCATACATATTAAAATATTTTTTAAAAGCATCACATCTACTTCTTTCTCTTAAGTCTAATTCTTAGGTTGGAGAATCAAACTTAAGTTCCCACTGAGAGTTCTTTTTTATTTTTATTTATTTTGGGAATGGGGTACAGGAGATGGAACCCACGGTATTACATGTACACATGCTAGACAAGTGTTGCCTCACTGAGCTACATCCCCAGCCCTTGAACATACTAAATGAGAAGATTCATACAATAAAGTCAACCTGATGCAGATAAATGGGAACTTAGTAAATAACTCTCCTACTCTTCCTTGGGGTATATTTTCATTTATACTGCAATCTCTCACTTCTCAAGATCCATGTAATATTCATATCTGATTCACTACTGCTCATTCTCCCATTAAGAAGGAAGTCCCCACAGCTGGAGAGATGGCTCAGCGGTTAAGAATACTGGACCTGGGTTCAATTCCCAGCACCCACATTGTGGCTAACAACCATTAACTCCAGTTTCAGGGGCTCCAATGCCACATTCTGACCTCTGCAAGTACTGCACAACATGAGTGCACCTACATACATGTAAGCAGTACACTCATACACATAAAATAAAGAGAATAAAATATTTTTAAAAAATAATGAAGTAGAAAAGTAGAAGGATCACTGAGATCAAGAGTTCAAGACCAGTTCAAGAGGTTGCAAAAATGGTTCAGTGGTGAAGAACATGTGCTGAATTTGTAGAGGACTGGAGTTTGATTCCCAGCTCCAACATCAGACAGCTCACAACCATCTAGAACTCCACCTCCAAGGGCATCCAGTGCCTCTGGCTTCAAGGGCACCTGCACTCACATGCACATACACACAACTTAAAAAACAATAACATAATTAAAATACTTTTTAAAAGACCAGTCTGGCTGGGCATGGTGGCACATGTCTTTAATCCCAGCACTCAGGAGATAAAGGCAGGATCTGTGAAATACATGGCCAGTCTGGTCTACATAGCAAGTTCCGGGCTAGCTGGTGCTATAGGGAGATCATGTCTCACAAAATTAATAATAACAATAATAAACCTAGATATACATGAATTTAGTCTCTCTACTTTTGTACATTTTTGAAGTTCTTTAAAACTAAAAAAATAATACAGTCACAAAAATGTTTAATAGTATCTACCAAAGCTGAATATAAAGGCAGGATCTGTGAAATACATGGCCAGTCTGGTCTACATAGCAAGTTCCGGGCTAGCTGGTGCTATAGGGAGATCATGTCTCACAAAATTAATAATAACAATAATAAACCTAGATATACATGAATTTAGTCTCTCTACTTTTGTACATTTTTGAAGTTCTTTAAAACTAAAAAAATAATACAGTCACAAAAATGTTTAATAGTATCTACCAAAGCTGAATAAATTACCCAGTAATCCTATTCCTTGGTATATAACACCAAGAGAAACGAGGGCATACATCCAACAAAAGACATATAAGGACAAAAATGTTCATAGCTGCTTTCTCATACAGCCAAGATTGGTTTTACTCCAAATGTCAATGAACAGTAGAATAAATAATCCACACAACGTAGTAGTATATAGCACAACACACAACATGGGTAGGTATTCAATAGGATGAAGAAGAGAAGGAAGGAAGAAGGAAGGAAGGGAGGGAGAGAGGGAGGGAGGGAGAAGGAAGAACAGGAGGATGAAAAAGAGGAGGGGGAGAGGAGAAGGCGGGCAGAAAGAGGAGACTGCTACTGCCCCTACCACTGCCAGAAACAAAAGAATGTATACTGTCTGGCTCTATATGAAATTGCACAGAAAAGCAGCCAGGTCTGCTGGAGTAGGCCTGTAATTTCAGCCATTCGGGAAGCTGAAGTAAGATCAGAAGTTCAAGGTCTACTAGACTACAGAGAGAGCTCAAGGTCAGCCTGGATGACTTAGTGCCCCTGTCCCAAAATAAATAGAAAGGAGGGCTGGGGATGTAGCTCAGTGATAAGAGTGCTCACCTAGCATGGTCTTAGGTTCAACCCCTAGTATTGCAATAATAATAAAAGACAAAGCCAGTCAGTAAAGACAGTATAAAGTCAAATGTGGTAGTGTACACCTGGGCTACATAGAAAGTACCAGGTTAGCCAGACTACACAGCAATACCCTGTCTCAAATCAATGAAACAAAGCTGGATTTAGGAGCACATACCTGTAATTTCAGCACTTGGGGGTGGAGGGCGGTGGAGACAGGAAGGCTAAAAGTTCAAGGCAGATTTGAAGGCCAGTGTGGGCTATAAGAGACCTTGTTGCCAAAAAAAAGCAAAATGAATGAATAAATGGTAAATTGTTAGCTAGAGGGTCTGCACTGATGAAGAAGAGGCATAAGGCAATGTTCTGGAAATACTTTGTGTTTTGATTTTCTATTTATGTAGTTTTTATATAAATTTTTATATGTGTAAGTAGTTCTTATACACACATAAAATTTACTGAGCAATATTACTGTAGGTATATAGCAATCATGAACAAATGAAAATAAAACCAGAATCTTTGTAAAAAGTTATTTAAGTAATTCTAATGTATAGTCAGTACTAGGAACCATTTTTCCATGTCAACAAACTCAAACTTCAGATTGCCTAGTCCTCTGACTTCTGTTGCAATAATGACTGTAAGACAGGCCATAAGAACAGAAGCTGAACAGTGGGCAGAATCAGGAGGGAGGACTCTATTTGAAAAGATCCAGGCAAGGAAGAACAGCAAAAGTCAGTTGTAGACTAAGAACACAGCTAACAGCAACAGTGAGTGAAACAACTCAGGTATTAGTTCCAGCTTTTAAAATGACTAGCAATGGCTATGATCCTTAGGCAAACTGCTCCATTTCTCCAGGCCTCCCTAAGATCCCTTAAAGCTTTATAAAGAAGTACAGAGATGCAGTTAAGAGGAATCAAGTAGGAATTGGCTTTCTTGACAGACCTTAGATTTATTAGCATAGAACTTAATCAGTATTATAACTCTCTACTTGTTTATCTATGTAGCAAACCCTGAGCTTACTCTTGTAATAACCCCTTAATAACGTACCTTTTAGCTACTCAGGAAATTGAAGCAGGAGGATCACTAGAGCCATTCAAGACTAGCCTGGGAAACCAAGACCTCATCTCAAAAAAACAAAAGAGCTGAGCATGGTGGTACAGATCTTTAGTCCCAGGACTTGGGAGACAGACAGGTGGATCTCCATGAGCTCAACACCAACCTGGTCTATATGTGAGTTCTAGGCCAGCCAGGGCTAAATAGTAAGACCCTGTCTCAAAAAAGCAAAACAAAACAAATAATAATAAATAATATACCTCCTAATATCTAATGCATACATATTATTTCACAGCTCAAATGTTCTATTTCATAGTCACACTTACACTATCAAGTCTTCAAAACAACCCTTTGAAGCTCTGAGATTATCAAATCCATTTTATATCTGAGAAAACTGAAACTCAACTTTTAAGTAATTTGCTAATCTAACGCGAGCTGACTACAACTTCAGACAGGCTTTCATGTGTGTAGCCTCTTTCATCAGGACCCCAAAAGAGAAATGGATCATTATCCCACCTCCTCTGACCTTTCCAAATGAAACAAGTCAGCCCACTACCTGTGACTGCAAGCTTTTTAGTGCCCTTGAGAATTAGATATATAGGTTATTTTATCAAGGTTTTGTTAAGGTTTTTTTTGGTTTTGACAGTGACAGAGACTGAACCTAAGGCTATGCACACAACTAGGCAAGTGCTCAATCACTGAGCTACAATCCCAGTCTCTACTGTTACTATATTTTAAGCAACAAATAAGGCCAGTGTAAGAAGAAAAATTTCCAAGACTTTAAACAGCCATACTCATAACCTTATATGTTGAATGTTATAGAAATTAGAGTACGACATACTCCAGTAGGAAGCTGTAAACTGTACTGACCAAGTGGCCTTTGACATTTCTGCTGATTTAATATATACTTGTTTTTCCTGATGTCTACAGTTTTCTCCAAGAATTGAAGCCACATCTTCATGAGTCTACATCCCTCCCTTACAATGACCACATGGCACCCAAGTCAAAACTAAGCCACAATGTTTTTCTGACCTGGCAAATTTATATAATCTTACCCAAATTTTAAAATAAAAATTGTTTAAGTAACTAACCAAAATAGCATATGAAACACATAAATGCTAAGACACAAACACCAAGGACACTAACATTTACAATGAGAGTCCATAGAAATTGCACTCAATAGTGGTGTGCTATAGTGATTACTGAGAGCTTCAAATTCATTAGAAACCACTTACAGCAAGAAAAATATCCAGGACAAAAACTGAGAGAAAAGGATGTAGAGTGTCACATTATCTAGCTCCTAAGGGAATTCACCAAAGTCATGTTTGGGGCACAAAGACAACAGTGTGGTTTTAAGTACCATACAGCACCTACAGCAATCTACAGCCCTGAATGCACTGGGGCAGTGCCTGGCATGCAAGTTCTCTCTCCTCAGAGAACAACATCTAAACCAGCAGCAGCTCACCCAATTCATCTATTACACCCCACTAACAATGCCCTGAAGCCTAGTCACAGGATTGCAGGAGTTAAGCCAAGCACTACCAAAAGTTAGGAGGAAATGAGCATGCCACCTGACACTTTTCTGGCACAGCCTAAGCCGATTAGTTTAAGTTACAAACATGACTGCAAGATTCCAGTATGATGATGAAACTACTCTTTTTCTACTAACTAAAAACTTCTTTATCAAAACAGGAGCATTCTTCATATAGTTCTGCCCTGTCAGTAACCCAAAATTCTATTTGCCCAAATACTTCGTCTAGTCTATAGTGTCCTATATGGATACAAGTCTCTACATTTGCCCCACCTTCCCCTTCCTCATCCTAACACTACCCTGTGAACAGAAGAAGAGACATAAACTCCTTTTCTACCTCGTGGGTTTTAGGTTTCTCTTCTAATAAACAAGCATGTACTGAGTTTTGTGGCTCCTGCCTTGTATAGAACCACAACTGGAAGATGAGGCAAGCTGTAGCAAAGCATAATGAAATGCCAAGAAAAATGAAAGACAAGACAGGGCACGATCAGGAAGTCAGCTAAATGCTTTGTATTCAGGCAGGCATGGAAAGCACTCCACCCACCTAGAAGAATTCAGGGTAAGCGCAAATACCATCCAGTGCAGGGCCAAACTGTCCTGTTATCACCTTAGAGAATGTAGGCATCAAGCTTTTTCTGGAGACAGACCTGTATTCAAATACCTTTAAGTACCCCCACGAAAATCACTCAGGAGGCTAGCCTGAGGTCGAAGTGACTTTTGCACTGAAATAAACTACCAGAGTTAAAGCCAATCAAATTAAGCTTGAATTGCAGGGTGGGAGGCAGAGTAAATATTTTTTGGAGACAGGGTCTTACTATGTCCTCCTGGTTGACCTGGAATTTGCTATGTAGACAAGGCTGGTCTTGAACTAACAGAGATCCCGGTCTGAACTTCATTTTTCCAGTCATACAAAACTGAGAGAAAGATTCAAATCTGAACAAGAAGAAGGGTTGGAGAGGTGGCTGAGCAGTTAAAAGCACAGGTTTCTCTTGCAGAGGACCCGGGTTTGATGTCTAGCACCCACATGGTAGCTTACAACCGTCTGTAACTCCAGTTCCAAGAGAATCCAACATCCTCTTCTGACCTCTGCAGGCATGGCATGTATACTCAGACACAGAAATTTTTTTAAATATTTTTTAAGTAAGAATACAAAGGTCCAAGGGTAAGTCAACACTCCATTTCCTATGGTAAAAACTATCTATAGACTTTGAACTTCCTTATTCTTTGCAATGGCATCAGAAAATGCCACGATGTTGTGCCATCCTATAAAGACCCTACAAGGCATTTGTTATTCATTCTAGTGACTATTCTAAGTCATTTTGGACACACATTAATGCACTTCCTACAGATCCTAATTTCAAGCAGTCTTCTCTAACTTGTTGTTTGCTTTCTTTTGTTTTTGAGATAAGAGTCTCATGTAGCCCAGGCTGGCCTCAAACTCACTGTGAAGCTAATAATAACCTGAACTTCTGATCCTCCTGTCTCCTCCTCCTGAGTGCTAGGATTACAAATGTGTATTTTACCACATGTGGTTTATGTGATGCTGGGGATCAAACCCTGGGCCTTAATGCATGCTAGGTTCTACCAACTGAACAATATCCTTGGCCTCTGGAACACTTATTTTTAACTTTTTGTCATCTCTTTAAAAACTAAACAAAATTAGTCTATCTATAAAATCTATACTCTCAGAAGCATTTCTAAAAACAAGGGTCTGGAGAGAAAGCTCACTGGTTAAGAGCACTGGCCACTCTTGTAGAGGACCCGAGTTTGATTCCCAACACCCACATGGCAGCTAACAACCGTCTGCAACTCCAGTTTCAGAGGAATCAGATGCCCTCTTCTGACCTCCACAGTCACAGTGCAACACTGGTGCACTTATGTACATGCAGGCAATATACTCATACATAAGAAAAAATTAATAAAATATTTTTTAACCCTCAAAACTTAGCCTGACACCACCCAAGAAGCACCATGCAGTTCTGTGCAAACTGCAACCCTTCATCAAACAGTATTAGGGCAAGACTATCCAGCAAACTATAGAATGCTGTGAAGGCCAGAGAATGGTACAAAAGCTGAAAGATGTCAAAGAACTCAACATGCCCAAAGAGAAGAAGGGTAAAGACAAGGTAAAGCTCCTAGAAGTGATGGGACCAGCAAAAGGTACTGCCTGGACAGTCAGGCCTGGGTCCTAGAAGCCTTTAAGATATGCAGAAGCCACAGTAAGTGGGAAAGATCCTGAAGCACCCAGAACCCACAAGCAGAGTGCCAAGGACATCAAGAGACTCGCATCCACTGTACCACATCCTCAAGTCAGCAGGACCAGCAGCTTCCCAGGTCCTCCAGGTATGGCTGTGTGGCACCATCAGGAAGTCAAAATTAAGGTCACATTGGGCCCCTTTGGTATTTTCCAGAAACATTTTTCTACACATGCAGATCTATCTTCTGTGCTTTTTGAAACTTCCTAATCCTGGAACTTGATTAAATAAATACTGTCCTTTTATTCAACCTCAGTTTCCAGGTAGCACTAAAAGGCAACTTCTTTTAGTTTGGACTGTAAAGTTCTATATTTATCCTGACGCAAGGTCATCACCCGAGTTGCAGCTCATACTGGCCAACAGGTATCTTCACCTGGGTAACAAAGAAGTGGACTCAAATATAAACTCATGCCAGTGGGGCTTGTATCACACACAGCCCTGCCCGACCCTCTTTCTAATGACCTGCCAAAACCTCCTATTGCTTGGAACTTAATGCTGTTCCATCTAGACTCTGGGGAAGTCACTCAATGCTCTTTAGCCTTCAGGCTGCCCATCAGCCACCTGGCACACAGACTGGATAGCAGAACCACCAGCAAAAACAAAGACTGAAACTAGTTCTTGTTCCCTTCTAAGTCCACAGCTGACATGCAGCTCCTCACCTCATTACACCCTGCTAATCAATTACACTTTAGCTAGGAAACCAAGGCATAGCAAATTTCACAAACCCTGAATCCAAGGCTACAAAAGTACCTATAAAGAGTTGGTATATCACACGGTGCCTATTGGCATTTGTGGCCTAAGGACACCTCATGCATGACAGGAGCAGGGCAGAGCCCCAGCATAGACATGCATGCATGCAGTAAAATGGAAAGGCTGTGGCAGCAGTGCTGGAGAGCTGCATGTGTGAGGGTCTGCAGTCCACCACGTGAGATTCCTAACTGCCTTTCCTGCTGGGAGAAAGTCTCTGTTGGCATAAATACCGAAAGAATAACAAATTCAGACAAAAAAACAAGTGTTAGGTTTAGGGCTGTCATATGTAAACTAGGGAATAAAGCAAAAATCAATTTACAAAAAAAGTAACTGGACATGGAGTTTCATGCTCATAACCTCAACGTTGGGCTACTGAGGCAGGAGGGCGGCTTTGAGTTCAAAGCCAGCTTGGTCCACATAGTCAGCTGAGGCAGCAGAGTAAAACCCTGTCTGAAGGAAAAGTCAGAACTTGCTTGGAATCTATGAAATCAAGGAATATTAGAGCTGAAAAGCTCCTTGAGGGACAATCATCCAGGCCACCTTCATTTCAAAAATGGGAAAACAAGTTCCAGAAGAAAAGAGACTTTAAAGTATAGTTAGCCTGGGCATCCTCATTCCCAGCTCAAGCATCTTATGCTACATCATACCTCTTTCACAAAACTCATTTCATGGGAGGCAAGTGACTGAGGAAGGGTAAAACACTAGTATAAGGAAGTAAATATATCAGGGAAAACAGCCCTTTGTGAACTTTCCTCTGCTGCATTGTGTAGTGTGATTCAAGACCCGTTATTCCTTAATTTTATGTGCTTTTCTCTTTATCACACCACTTTTAAAAAACATTTTATTTTTTATTATTTTATGTGTATGAATGTATTGCCTGCATAAGTGCACCCATGTCATGCAATGCCCAGAGGTCAGAAGAGGACATCAGATCCCCTGGAACTGGAGTTATGGACGGTTGTTAGCCACCATGTGAGTGCTGGGACTTGAACCTGAGTCCTCTACAAGAGCAGCCAGTGTTCTGACCTCTGAGCCCTCTCTCCAGCCCAAATATCACATCACTTTAAGACATATACAATATATAAATTACCATTCACACTACAATGGGCTCTTCTAATCACTTGGCAAGTAAAGTCAGAAACAACGAGCTACAAGGATGGAAAGACAGGAAAACTCTTCAACAGAAGAGTTTAATACCCTTCAGGTTGAGGGGACACATTATTAAAGCATGAGAAAACTAGATCATTCCACTGAAGAAAACCACATAACTGACTTCATATTCTAGTATGTAGGCCTTGGGGGAAAATAACTTCTCTCCTTTGAATCTTGGCTTCCCACAACCTGACAGGAACAGAAATACCATTCAAATCAAAGCAGGGGGGCAGCAATACATACTTCCTTTATCAGTATGCCCACTAGCATGTTGGCTGTGATGTATCTGCCTACCCAGGTCAACATCTATGATGGTTTAAAACTGTCACTGATGACTACTACAAAATCTTCCCTTGAAATCAAACTGAATATTTACAGAGTGGCTACTAATGCATATATACCTTTTCCACACCCTCATTTTGGCTTTCATTAAATTACTTGCATGCTCAAGATAAGTGAAAAAAATATCAACCATTCATCACAATTAGAATTTTCAGTGAACAGAAAACTCAAAAAGTTTTTAATATGAGTTTTTTTGTTTTGTTTTTTTCTGTAGCACATCAGTCTACGGCCAATTTAGCCTTCTCTGTTCAGAGGCTTCTCCTTCCCAGGGATATGGTTAATGGTGAAAACACAAAATATGAAGAATACAAAGGTTTTGTTTTCTACTGCCACATCAACACATCTTAAAATTTACAGTGCATCAGAAATCACAGCCAAGACTGAAATCCATACAAAGCAAAAACAAACTGCAATGTAAATCATATAATAATTAATCTTAAACGAGCAGGTACTTGGGATGAAGAGGCTTTCTATCAATGGGAATACAGATTAAACTTTCAAAACTTGTTAGTATACAGAGTTACCTGGGTACTTGTTAATATTAGAAACTCCTAGCACCATTCTCAATGGTTCTTAAATTGATGTGTAATAGATTTTCATTTGCATTTGATAGTAGAAAGACTGCTTTTACTTTTTAATTATATTTTATTCACTTGGGGTATGAGCAGGTCATGGCTCATGTATGGAGGGCAAAGGACAACTTGAGAGAGTCAATTCTCTCCTTCCACCATGTGGGTCCCAGGAATCAAACTCCAGTCATCAGGCGTGACAGCAAGCACCTTTACCCACTGAGCCATCTTGCTGGCTAAGACTACTTTTTAAATTCTATGGGGGGCAGGGGTTGCACCACAGCAAAAATCATGCTTTAAATACACATTTTCCACGTGCTACAGACTATAATATGATATACATGTTCCAAAGATGGCACATGAGATCCACTCCCTCACTTTAGTAGCTGTTCAGGAGAATAAACACTAGCTGATTTCAATCACTTAAAAAGTAATCTCATCCTTTTATTTACTAAAGTAACTTCTGAAGTCACTTGTCTCTGGTCCTCATTGGTAACTGAAACACACTGCCTGTTTGCATCCTTTTTTTTTTTTTTGAGAGTCATTCATTAGCTTCATCCTGGGTTCTGGTTGTTTGTTATCTCTCTGAGAAGTCATCCATACAATCCTATTTTTAAAAAGATCCTACTTGAAAGAAGCATCCCTATTGGGCATGGTGGCACACAACTATAACTCCAGCATGTAGGAAACTGAGTCAGGACAGTGAGTCCAAGGCCAGCCTAGGTGGTTATGATGTGAATCTAAACTATTCCCCTGACAGGCTTATTCTGGACACTTAGTCCCAGTTGATGGCACTGTTTTAGGAAGCTGTGGAACATTGTGAGGCATTAGGAGTGAGCCTTCAAAGGTTACAACCCAGGCCCAGATATAATCTAACTTCTGCTTCAGGATTCAAAAGACATGAGGAGGCACTGCCTCAGTTCCTGCCATCAAGGGTGGAGTTGTTCCCACAGCCATGCCTTCCTGGCCATGATGGACTCAATCATATGCAACTATAAGTCAAAATAAACATTTTCTCCCTTAAGCTGCTTCTGTCAGATATTTAAGATGTAATAATGAATTTCAAGTCAACCTAGGCTTACTAGTAAGATCCTTCTCAAAATAATGAAAATTGATACTTACCTCCCCTGTTTTATTTCTCTTCAAGGTTCTTAGCATTTCCTAAGATTCATTATATTTTATATTTATTTACCTCCCTCATTAGAATATGCAACTTCATTAACAAAAGGCTTCTTCTCTACCACTACCACTGTATTCCTAGGATTACCCAATGTCTGGAATTTAATATGTGCTCTATAAATGTTTATAAATTAATAAGGGATCATTTCAAGAGAAGAAAATATATTCTTGATCCTTCACCTTGTTTTTAGTTTACTGGCCTCACTCACTGTTATCTAGACTTTTCACTCTAGGTAGCCACCTTCCTGCATTTTTTCTTTGTTTGTCTTGAGAAAGGGTTCTCAGTAGCCCCAGCTGTCCTGGAATTCGCTACATAGACCAGGCTCTCCTCTAGCTCACAGAGATGCACCTGCCTCTGCCTCCCAAGTTCTGGGGTTAAAGGCATACACCACCATGTCTAGTCATCATCTTGCTTTTTCAAAAAATATTTTATTAATTCTTCGAAAACTTCATAAGATATATTTTGATCACATTTCTCCCCTCTCCCAACTCCTCCCAGATCTACCTCCACCTCCCTACCCACCCATCTTCTTGCTGATTTTTATTTTTTCTACATTGAGTCCCATGTACCTTGCCCAAATACTCTTAGGTGTGGAACCTGCCCTGGATTGTTGTGGATTACCAAGGGTCACACCCTTAAAGCTCTAAAAACCAACTCTTACTGTCCCAGCAGCTACAAATGCCAAGGGCTCCTTAGCTGAGGATACACTTCATGCTCACCTCCCAGTGGTGACATTATTCAGCACCCTGACTTTCACTACTCTACAATAATGTGCAACCTCCCCTCAGCTGAACTACAACAGAGGTTTGTTTGAAGTTCCAATCTATGGAAATTTCAAAGGACTTATCCTCCACAGGAATTTCTACTGTGTAAGAAGTCAAATGCAATGTTGGGAACATGGTGTGAGAGCTGCAAACTTCAACAAAAACAGGATGCTACACACTGCAGCCAAAGTAACATCATTCTTTTCTGCACTGGTTCAGCCAGACACTTTCTTGTCAAGACAGGCTAACTTGCACCTGTATTTGTCTATTCATTCACCTGTGGTCAGTAACGTCTGATACAGCACATACTAAGGTCTTTCCATGCTTCACCCTATTCCTTAAAACAATTCTAAAAGATATGTATTATTACTCATTTTAGAGATCAAAAAATTCAATTTGTAAGACACTGAATAATTTGCAATTAATAAATAACAGGACTGGCATTTGAGTCAAATTTTTTTTTACTATTTGTAATTTTATGTGTATGAGTGTACTGCTTGCATGTAGGTGGGTGTACCCATGTCGTGCAATGCCTGCAGAGGTCAGAAGAGAGTATCAGATCCCCTGGAACTGAAGTTACAGACAGTTGTTAGCCACCATGTGGGTTCTGGGAATCAAACCCAGATCTCCTGCAAGAGCCATCTCTCCAGTCCCAAGTCCAATATTTTAAATTCTAAGTTTTCCCCCTCTTCTAATCCTCCACACTAACCTTGGCAAAAGAAGACATTTGATAAACGTCTACTGAATTTATGCGTTAAATATTATAGCTGAAAATCATAGGGCTGTTTCAAATCAACTTCTTTAGTTCCAATTTCAGTTCTTGGAGGAAAAAAAAAATGCCAAGTATGGTGGCATAAGCCTGTAATCTCAATACTGGGGTGGTTAAGGAAGGAGGATTGAAGTTCAAAGGCAACCTAGAGAACATATTAAGTTCCAAGAAGCCTGGGCTACATAGTGAAAACTCTCAAAACCAAAACAAGAAAGAAAAAGACAGTGACTCAAGTTCATTCAATTCCTTTTAAATAGTAAGAAGTAATAGAAAACACAGCTTTTTTGATTAAAAAGAAATTACTGGATTTGTTCCAAAATAGAAGACTCAGTATAATAACATAATTCACTACTATAGAAATGGGGGGGGGGGTGTTGTTATGGGTTTTGTTGTTTGAGATGAGGTCTTACTACAGTAGTTACATAGGGTGGCCTTAAACTTGTAAACTTAATTTAAGCACTCCTGCTTCCTCAATATCTTAAGCGCTGGGACTCCAGGCATGTGCCATCAAGCCAGAAGAGAATCTGGATATAAAGCTAAGCAAGTCACAAAAGGCAATGACTAAAAAGTGAATATGAAATGAAATCTGAGTTTAAGTCATTAACTTTAATTTTCAGCTTAAAAAGTAATAAATGTACTTGCAATGGTACCCTACAGTTCAAATGTGATAACACCTATAAAAACATAATTACAATGCTATAAAAATAATTAGTCTGCACCGAACCTTGATAGTAGAATAAAAGCTTGATATAAGACCCAGCCTATAAAGGCCAGCTTTATTGAAAGCCCCACTGCATCAGGAGTGCTGAGTATCTTAACTTCCAACTAATTTATCCTTAAGAAAGGATGTGGTTTACCATCATTAACTTTTTTGGTTAGTGTTATCTCTCTAACAGTACCACTGGGAAGGTATCTCAATAGCAAAGAACTAGGGTATGTATGTATCTAATGATACTATCTGAGAATGATTTTTATAGCAATAGCTTTATCATATACTGGGGATGGGGGATGATGGGGACAAAGCAGCTCCATACCCAAATAAACACCCGCTTTGTGCTATCTTTTATTTACTTGGGACATTTGTTGTGAGATCTATACAATCAAATGAGAGAGAGAGAGGGAGAGAGAGGGAGAGAGAGAGAGAGAGAGAGAGAGAGAGAGAGAGAGAGAGAGAGCATGAACCACAACTTTAGATGATTTCTTCCAGCTTATTATAAGAAAGGACTCTCCACTCTCCTTAGGGGAGACAAACACTATTAGCATATGCCTAATATTGGTCTTATTCTTCTATGAGCTTTTTCTTTTATGAGCAAATACAAATAATCAATAAATAAGCAAATAAACAGACAAGCTGGCAAGTCATACAAAAGACTCACAATACTCTCAAATAAAAGACAGCATCAGAACCTTGGGTCTTCCAGCAGCCCACTGTGTCTTTGCAACTTGCTTTCCATACCCAGCTTCGCTGGGCCTTGAAATGGACCCCAACACTCCAGTACCACTAGTGATTACTGCTTTGCAGGTGGCTCTGTACCTGAATGGTTCCTGCAGAGGCAGAGTGCAAGCAAACCTCCTGTAGGAGCAGCTGCAACTTTGGCTGACTCCACTGCCAGGAGAGCACCTGCAAGGAGGGCATCCTGCAGGTGCAGCTGTTGCACCTGATGTGGGAAAAGCCCTGCTCCCACCCAGAAGCAAGAGTGGTTTACAAAACTACACTTGCTTTCCGTGTAACTGAGCATTCATTTTTCTATACAGTCGTGAATGTTATTCACTGACTTGAAAAGAGAGCATCAGTTAATTAATGCCTCAAAGTACATTTCCTGTTGATAACGTTGACATTGGTATGAAATTCAAATAATAAAAACTTTTTTGTTGTTGAGTTTGTGTGTGTGTGTGGTTTGGAGAGGAGAGGGGTTTGAGACTGGGTCTCCCTGGCCCAATTGGCCTGGAACTCGCCATGTAGGCCAGGTTGACCTCTATCTCATAGAAATTTTCCTGCTTCTGCCTCCTGAGTGCTGGAAATAAAGGTCTGTGCCACCATGTCCAGTTAATAAAATATTTTTAAAGCCAGGGTTTAGACATGTGAAAAACAAACTGTTTAAGAGCCAGTAGAACGTTGTTATGTGTGTAATTATATTCCAAATAATGATCAAGATTTTATTTTTATTTTATGTATATCAGTGTTTTGCCTGCACTGTAAATGCATCCACGTGTGCAGTGCCTACAGAAATCAGAATGCATCACATCCCCTGAAGCTGGAGTTACATAAGATTCTTAGCCTCCAGGTCCCTTGCAAGAGCAGCGACTATTCTTAATGTTGAGCATCTCTCCAGCACATAATCAAGACTCTTTTGAATCTCATTATTCAGCCTCCCCTTCTCATTTCTAGCCCTTAAACATAAAGGCCATTGCCCTACCAAAAATCAGAATATAAAGATGACAGTAAACCTCATAATATATTCCAACAACTGCATTCAATATCTCCAATCCATCTCTAAACAATAAAATCTTCCAACTTGTCAATACCCACCAGTGATACAAATTCTACCTCATCCAACTTTCCTAAGTATATATCACTTAAGATTCTCCATTCATTCCTGCTTCTGTTTCTCTACTTATAAGCCATGTGACAGAATCCAATTTGATTTTATATCTACAAATGATCTAGGCTGTTAGTTTCAACATACTCAAGTATAAACAGCAGGCAATAATATGAGCTGAATGAGCAGATTTAGAACACAAATCACCAACATAAATAAGAAGAACAAAAGAGTATCCACAAAGATACAGAGTAAAGTCTAAATTCCTTAGTCTGCCACACTCAATTCCTGGTATATTGGCCATATCTCTGTCCTACCTTGGACAGACTGATCTACTCAGAACAAATTCCTTCATGTTAAACCTTTGCCCAGACATTTACCCTGCCAGGAATGACTTATTCCATTCCATTAAATCTATCCAAGAAACAAATCAATGCCATCTTTCTTCAGTAGAAACTTTCCATTCTCTTTACTCATTAACTTTTTCCTTGCTGAGGACCCACTGTCATTTGGCAGATATGCATATTCTATGAAGGATATACCATACTTTTATACAGTACACTCAGACTGTTAAATTTATGACACAGTTTCAGTACTCTGACTACAACCCAAGCTTTAAAGTATAGTACTGTTGGGCTGGAGAGATGGCTCAACAGTTAAGAGCATTGGCTGCTCTTGGAGAAGATCTGGGTTCGAATCCTAGCACCCACATGGCAGCTAACAACTATCTGTAATGCCAGTTCCAGGGGATTTGACACCCTCTTCACTTACATACATGAAGGCATAATACTCATATACATATAATAAAAAAATTAATTTTCAAAAAAATTCTTTGAAAGTGTAGGATTATAATTTCTTTGTAATTTTCATGCAACTTTATGAATACAGAACTATCCAGCAAAGATATGCTGAAAGAAAAAAAGTTCAAAAGGCAAAGAAAACACAAATTTCTCAGGATTCACTAAGTTAACAGGTTTTTGTTTGGTTGGTTTCATTTATTTTTTTTTTGTTTGACAGGTAGTGTTTGTTGAGATAGGGTTTTGTTATATAGCCCAGCCTAGCTTCTTACCTGTAAGCCTCCTGCCTAAGCCTCCCAAGTGCTAAGACTTTAGGCATTAGGCTAAACAGTTAAAAAGTTTCTTAAAATCAAGTCCATCTGCACAGGTGTGGCAGTGTACCTGCCTGTACTCCCAAGCACTTGAGAGGCCAAGGCAAGAGGATCTTGAGTACCAGGCCAGTCCAAATCATCACCATCACCACTATACCCCAATCACCATGATGACGACGACGACGACCACCACCACCACCACCATCACCACCGAGCTCAATCAATGGATTGAATCTTTCAGTTGTTCTGTAACTTGAGTTCTCCAGTGGTTTCCCATCACATAATGTAAGAACTCTACTGAATCTGGTTATTGCCTTCTCCTACCTCATGATCTTTTATTCTTCTGTCACTCTTCTGATCCTACACACTGCCAGCTAAACCTTGGGACCTTTCCAGTTATTATTTCCTGTCCTTCCCCAGATTTCCCATGGCTTCTAATAATTCACATCACAGGTTAAATCCCATTTCCTCAGAAATGCCTTACCTGATGGTCTGGCTAAAGCTGTACTCCTCTCCTAAGCCCCTAACTGTATTAAATTGTTTAATATCTATATCCAAAACCACACTGTTTATATATTTACTGATTTTCTCTCCCAAATAATTTCTGAACTCTTCAAGGTAAAGACTTTGTCATTAGTATTTACCACTGTATCCAAAGCCTAGAATATTGAATGGCATGCAAAAGACAGTCAACAAATATTAATCAAAGAATGAGTCTGTTCACCCTTAGCTAACACAATTTTCTTCAAGAACACTAACATTGTTTTTCTACTTGTTTTGTGTTTCCCACAACACTTAACAGATTAAATATACTGAAATCACCAACAAAAATTTTAACTGATGAGCAGAGATAAATGGACTTTTTTTCTGTTACAACCCTCCAATTTGTGGACATCTTCAAGTCAACCAATATTTATTAAGTGCCTCCTATGAATCAGGTATTATTCACTATCTACTCTGAGCTAGAGTAAGGTAGGCATCAGTCTAGTTTCTTAGTTTTTCGATTTATCTTATCATTGATACTCATTTTTGTATTTTGCAATGCTGGGATCAAACATAGCTTCACACATGCTAATGAGGTGCTCAACCAACTTAGCTCTACCCCCAACCCTCATCCCTGGTATTTTGAAAGATCTAATATTTGAACATTAGTTAAAGAAGCCCTGACCTTCCCCCTTGCTCCCACTCTGATGACCTCACATTTTCTTAACCAATGGAATGCAAGTAATTATTGCTACCTGCAGACCAGCATATAAACACAGTGGTTATTTTCTATGTCAAGAGACCATAAAAGAATTTATGTCCAATTACATCAACCTCTCCTCAATGTGTTTTCAAAGAATACTTCTCAAAAAGTCAAAAGACATTCCTAATAAATCCAGAGAATCTGGACTTATAACCTATTTTTCTAGGTGTGATAATAATGGCCATTATGGACTATGTGGTCCTCAGTCTAGAGGGTTATACATCTGAAGCTTATCAAAAGGTTCAGCAATTTTTTCTATTTTTTTTCCCCCAGTGCTGGAAATCAAGCCCAATTCCATTCCTGACACATGCCAGGCAAATCCGCTACCACTGAGCTATACCCCAGCCTGGGGGGAAAAAAAGATATATAGAGTATATAGAGGTATATAGAGTCAGATATTTAGCTACTTAAGGCAAACTTTAGCTATAAGGTAAACAGTTAATTTTTAAATTCAGGTGTAATATATGAGCATTAGACTACAAGCCTTGACATTTTTGATCAGAAGTTGGTAGGGGTTAAAGCACTGTAACCCACACTTTTAATTCCAGCACTTGGGAGACAAGAGGCAGGTAGACTTCTGTGAGACTGAGGCTGATTTAGCCTGGACTATAAAGCCAGTTCCAGGCCAGTTGGGGCTACAGGGAAACCCATCTCAAAAAAAAAGGTAGGGGACAATGTTTTATTATAATTATTATGTGCATATTTCTGGCTGTTAACTCCTGGCTGACTTTCAATATACTGTTCAATATATAATTAGATCATAACTGATTCAGAAAGTACAAAAGGACTCAGAAACTGAACCATTAAAACATAAGACATACTGACAAAAAGGATAAGAAATAGGAAAAACTACCCAAAGCCAAAACAACTTCTAGTCCAGTCTAAGTCAGGTTTCTTCCTGAGTAAGAAAAGTAAATCACATATTTACAGTGACAATATCTAAAAATGTTCTTGTAAGTGCATGAGAATTTTGAAAATATTGTTTGGTTATTAATGCTGTTGTTCCTAAAGCATATGTTAAGAACTTTAATCACAGCCACCGAAGTACTAATTCAGGCAAAATATCAGAGGATGCTAAAATCAACAAAGTCATTCCATGGATTTCTTACAAAGGGGGAAAAAAGCATGAAAAAAACAATGAGTTAAATCCAACTTACTGGACAACTGGCTTGAACTCAAAAAAATGTTTTTAAAGACAGACAGACAGACAGACAGACAGACACACACACACACACACACACACACACACACACACACACACAGGAGAAGGGTTAGAGAGATGGTTAATGGTTAAGAGCACTATCCACTCCTGCAGAGGACCTAAATTCAGTTCCCAGAACCCACATTCCAAGGGTTCTGACACCTTCTTCTGGCCTCTGCAGGCACTACATTGTGGTGCACATACCTACAAGCAAGTAAACACCCATACACATAAACGTAAATAAATCTTTGTTTTTTCTTTTTTGGTCTTTTTTGAGACCGGGTCTCCTGCAGTCCCCACTGGCCTTGAACTCACGGAGATTAACCTGCCTCTGCCTCCTAAGTGCTGAGATTAAAGGCATGCACCACCACACCTGGCTAGAATTTTTTTTAAGGCACACACATGAAAGTTTGAGATAGTTGTTCTAGATCAGGGATCCAGAAGCTAGATTTATTAGAGTATGGTCATTCCATGCATTTGCACTTAATATATTGTTTATGACTGTGCTTCCCTAAAAAGAAACAGTAAGGTACTGAAAATATTTGTTATGTCATTATGGAAAAAGTTGGCTGATTCCAACTCTAGTTTAATAGAGACATGATAATTGAACGCAACAAGAGACCCTTCAGGTGGCTTCCGCAAGGAAGGAAGTTCTAAAGAACAATGAGGGACAAATTTGGATATGTGAACTAATAGTAGATAATATATGGATGCTGAATGTTGAAGTGTTTATGAAGCATTTATGAATAATGTTATCTTTACTTCAAATGTTTCACAGGAGAAAGTGTTTTAAGAAAAAAAAAACAGTAAACAAAAAAAAGCAAACATGACAAAATATTAACAACTGTGAAGCCCGATCAGTAGTTCTAAAATTTTTTGGATCTCAGGACTCCTTTACATTAGTGAAGATCTCAAAGGGCCTTTGTTTATGTAGGTTAGTTTATCATTCTATGTTAACTACATAAAAATTTAAATTTAAAAACCTCATAAAATCAAAACAAGTATTGATTTTAGAGAGCTGGGGAGATGGCTCATGGGTTAAGAGCACTAGCTGCTCTTGCAAAGGACCCAGGTTCAGTTCCCAGCACCCACATGGCAGCTAACAACCACCTGTAACTGCAGCTCCAGGGGATTCAACACCCTCTTCTGGCCTCCATGGGCATTGCATAGATTTACTTATATACATGAAGGCAAAATGATGATTTAATTTCTTTTATTTGTATGAGTGTTTTTCTGCAGGTATGTAAGTGCATCGCCTAGGGAGACCAGAAGATGGTTTTGGATCCCCTGGACCTGGAGTTATGGATGGATGTCAGTCACTATATGGGTACTGGTAACTGAATTCAGGTCCTCTGCAAGAGTAGCAGCCAGAGCTCTTAATCACTGAGCCATCTCTCCAGCCCCTAAAATTTGTTATGTTTTAAAAATATTATTTTGGGGGGCTGGAGAGATGAGATGGCTTAGTGGTTATGACCTCTGGCTGCTGCTCTTGCAGAGGACCTGGGTTTGATTCCCAGCACCCACATGGTGGCTAACAACTGTCCGTAACTCCAGTTCCAAGAGAATTTAACACCTTCTTCTGATTCCATGTGCAATGCACACCAGTGCACTTACACACATGCAGGCAATACACTCATACATATAGAATAAAAGTTAAAATTAACAAATTTTAATGAAAATTCATTTTTCTAAAAACAAAAGAAAAGCCAATAAGAAGAGTAACACTGGTCTCACTGCATTCTGCAGCCCTCTCTAACTGCAGTTACTACGCTCAAATCTGCTTTTATATGCAACCATTGTGATATGGTGTTTGGAAGTACATGAAAAAATTCTTTACACAGTATGCATTTTAAAAGTATTTTAACAACCTTTTAAGGTAATTAAGAGATATTCTTCTTTGCTGTTACACAACTTGAAAAGTAATGGTTTTTAAAAGGTTAGTGATAATGTGGAACATAAAACCACAGTAATGTAATGCTTACATGAAATTCTTTGACCAATTTTTCACTTTGAATGAATCTTCTACCTTCATAAAAGCACATACTGGTCAGATGGAAAATACTGATTCAATGGGGTGGAAAAAAAATATAGACCTCTTATATATTCTGTTAGGGCTGGAGACATGGCTCAGTGTTTAAGAGCACTGGGTGTTCTTGCAGAAGACCTGGGTTTAATTCCCAGCACCCACATGGTGGCTTACAACTATCCATACTTCCAGTTCCAGGAGCTCCAACACTCTTTTCTGGTCTCCATGGGCACTGCAAACTTGTAGTACACTTAAATACATGCAGGCAAAACACAAAAATTTTTAAATAAAAATTTACTGCTAATATTGCCCCAATCTCATTTGAAAATAAATATAAGTTGGAGATGCTGCCACGCTCACAGAAACAAAAGTTATCCATAATTTTAGTTTTGCTTAGATGTTCAAATTATCTCTGTGGCAATAAATATCACCAGTTTCTTTCTTTTAGGTAACAAGTTACATTTCATTCATTTGCAAACAAATGTTAGCCAAATGCCCAAGTTTGTACCACCAGTTTTACTGTCATGAAAACAAAAAGGTTACTTTAGCTTGTAATTCAGGTAATCACAGTAGTATACACACACAGTAGTGATTATACGCAGAAGGGCTTCAAATGAACTTCCCATTAAACAGTAAGAAAAAGTTATGCACTCAAGGATCAAGATATTAATAAACTGATATTTTTACTGTCTTATCAAGGACATTTCAAAAAAAACTAGTACTCCTGTTTACAACGTGTAATGAGCATAATTATCACAAATACAGTTACATGCTACTGTCTTGATCTGTGTTAAGGAATAAGCAGTTTTATCCACCATCAACTGCTTTTGAGACACTAGTGCATGTGTTAGTATCTTGTATTAATGAAAGTGTTAACTGCAGGCTCCTTTAAGGGCTTTGGGAATCCCAGCATTCAGAAGGTTGAGGCAAGTTAGAGCCAGCCTGAACTCAGTATCATAAGTTACTAGGTAAATGCAAATCAAAACTACTTCACACCCATTAATGTGGCTATAATAAAAGACAACAAGTACTACAACTGGAAAAGTTGAATCCCTATATTTTGCTGGGAATATAAAATGGCATAGCCACTATGGGAAGTTTGGCAGCAGTTTCTCAAACATTAAACACAGAGTTGCTATATGACCCAATAATTGTACTCTAGATATACACCCAAGAGAAATGAAAAACTATGTCCATACAAAAACCTGCAGGGAGAAGTTAGAGAGATGGCTCAGCAATTAAGAGCACTGGCTACTCTTGAAGAGGACCCAGTTTTAGTTCCTAGCACCCACACAGTAGCTAACAACAATGGATAACTCCAGTTCCAAGAGATCAAATGCCTTTTCAGCTCAACATATCCAGCACCACAGCCTTAAAGAAAACTGACTCTCCCTCTCCCAGAAAGCAACAGGTGACCAACAGTTCTTCAGCTAGGGCTGGGCCTTCCTACCCACCTTCCCACTTCCATGCTTAGAATCCGTCTGGCTTGAGCTTATGGGTTTTGTGCATGTTGTTATCATTTCTGTGACAAGTGTCTAGAAACTCTATTTCTACTGTGGTCATCTACTACATCTGGCTCTTATAATCTTTCTGCTGTTCTCTTTGCAATGATTCCAGAGCCTTGGAAGATTTGATACAAGTGTCCTATTCAGGGGTAAGCACGCTGCAGTCCCGTATGCTCTGCATGTTGGCCTGTTTTGGGTCTCTGTGTTAATCACCATCTGCTGCATGAGGAAGCTTCTCTGGGGACAGTTAAGAGATGGATTAAATCTATGGGTAAAATAGTAAGACCCTATTGCTAAAGACACTACCTATATGGGTGGTAGAACAAACAGGGAAATCAAGCTGGTACTAACTTCAGAGCTTCATCTCTACTGGCTAGATTTCATAGTTCTGGAAGGTGCTATATATGCTACCAGAAGAGAAAAGTAATCTCCTTGCCTACCTGTGAATCCTGTGAAATACAACAATAACTGGCCTTGCAAGATATGCCCACTGGTACAATAGTGGCACAAATGTTGTGGGAGTAACTAACCATTTCCTGATTGGATTCAAGGTCCATTTCACAAGATGAAACCCATACCTGATACTAATAGCAATATGTGGCTAGAGAGGTCACAGGCAATAGGGGAGAGCCTACTATTCATATTCTGCTAAACAGACACAGTATTAAACTGACTCTTTTTTAAGGACACAAACTACAAAGTACACTTTCCATTCATGAATTCTAAGGTTGGAAAAATAAAGTATCAACACATAGGGAAAGCATCAAGGTCTCAAACTGTTAAGCAACCACACACTATAAAGAAGGAATAGAGAGACTCTGCTCTTATGATATTCATAGTATTACAAACAGACATAAGTAAGCAAATAACAACACAATGCATTAAGTATAACAAAAAACAGATGTTCAAAGTACAAAAGAAATTAATTTATTACGGATCAGGAAAAGTTTCATTCAAGAGACAATGTCTAAGCTAGATGTTAAAAATTTAATAGTTACCTACTGACAGATAATGGGAAGAAAAATGCTGGATGTCAGTCCACAGTCTAATGCCACGTGTGATACCTGGGTTCAGTTCCTAGCACCCACATGGCAGCTAAAAACCGTCTGTAACTCAAATTCCAAGAGATCTGATACCCTCTTCTGGCGTCCACAGGTACTGCACACATGCAATACATTTACATAAAACAGAAATAGATCAGTATTAGGTAGGTGGCACACACCTTTAATCCCAGCACTCAGGATACAGAGGCAGGTGATTGCCTATGAGATTGAGTCTAGCCTGGTCTACACAGTGAGTTCCAGGCCAGCTATGACTACAGGGAAACCCTGTCACAAAAAAAATAAAATAAAATAAGGGGCTGGAGAGATGGCTCAGCAGCCAAGAGTCCTGGCTGCTCTTGCAGAGGACCTGGGTTCAATTCCCAGCACCCACACAACAGCTAACAACCATCTGTAACTCCAGTTCCAGGGATCCAACACCCTCTTCTATCTCTAAGGGCACTTTATGACATGGGTGCACCTACCTATATGCAAGCAATATATTCATACACATAAAAAATTTTAAAAAACAACTTGTGGAAACAAAAATAAATTAATCATTTTAAAAAAGACAAAAAGTATACTGTATAAAACCTATGTGCCAAATAATCTATTCACCTTTTTAATCTATCCTTAATTTTTACAATAAATCTGAAATAAAAACATTCCAATTTTAACAAGGACTTCAACTTTAGAAAGGTTAGTAAAAGTAACAATTCAAATGACTGCACCCACACATTCTGTTGGAGATTATAAATTTTTTATCTCATTTAATTCTTCCATCAACGCTAGGAACTAGTATTATTAGCATTTGTTTTACAAGTCAGAAAACAGGTTCAAGAAAGTTAAAATTGGCTCAAGGTCACATTGATATTAAAAAGCAGAACTGGAATTAAACTCAGGTTTGCCAATACTAAAGCTCTCTTCCACCAAAAGCTCTCTCTCTTCCATCTACCCTCAATTATTCATCCTAATCCAAAATACTTTGATGCTTATACTCCCATGGCCAAGGACTGACACAGTAGTAGTCCCTGGCATAGATAGGTAAAATGCACATTTCCTAAGGGCATTACTTCTAAATGTATAGGAAATAAGAGAAGGCTACAGCTGGAGAAACCTTAAAACTCTCCTCAGGCTTTCCAAGGGCGACAGGCCTCCAAATCTATAGATTAGTCAGAGAGAGATGCCATGAAAAAAAATCCTTTCATCAGACATGAACAGGGCAGATTTGACAGCAATGCAGAGATCATACAGTATACACTGCAGTAAAATCAGGTGCTCACAGCTGAGAGGGACCAAGCAGCTAAGGCTGTTTGTTTGTTTTTTTTAAGCCTAGAAACAATTAGATCTACAATTCTAAGGGACTGCAGAAAACTGACATAGCACAAAGAATGGTAGCTCAAGCAGTTCAAGAGTTAAATCCAGGAAACAAAACATGAGAGCACACCAGTTGGTAGCCTATGTCTCCCACTCATTCTCCACATAGAAGAAAGGTAAGCTGTTCTCCCCATTGCCAGAAAAATCAATATCCTTCAAATGCTGTTTCTCAGTTTGCCAAAATGCTTGAAAGGGCATAGGAGTGATGCAACAGCTCTCCCTCCCCCCAACTAACACACACCCTTTCTCTATAAGAAGAGGAAAAGAATCTGAGAGCAGGAATAACTGATCTTCCCTCTCATTCAAATACAAGTTTAAGCTGGGGACATACTTTTTATTTTCTGAGACAGGGTCTCACTCTGTAGTCCAGGCTAACTTGGAACTCATTACATAGCCCAAGCTGACCTCAAACTCACTGCTATCCCTCTGCATCAGCTTCCTAAGTATTAGGTTTACTGACATAAAGCCACCATGCATGACTGAATTCTACTTTATTCTGACTACCCTATACCATCATTTTTATACATCCTGGGATTAAAATATGACAGATAAATTATGTGGAGCAGTGACTCTGAAGTCATGGAAAGCTAATCACATAGTATGTCATAATATGTAATAATATACTCAAGTTACTTAACCGTGCTTCACAGTGTCCTCATACATAAAATGTCCCTAAACCTAAACCACTCAGAATTTTAATAACTAATTTCATTATAAGCTCAACATTGTGGCCAGCAAATAGGAAGTGCTGAGCAAATATCTCTAATTACTACTGTTATTATTGTTATTTTACTCTGCTATTTTATCCATTTTCCACGTAAACTAATATCTAAAAACTTTTACTTCAAAGCAATCATGTCATCTTGAAATAGGCATATGCACACTGGCATCTCCATTTTTAGTAGTATTTTTTATTTTTTCATTAGATTTTTTTTTTGGTTTTGTTTTTCTTGGGGTTTTTTGTTTGTTTGTTTTTGTGTTTTGGATTTTTTTTTGCCAGAGCTCTATTCAGACTACACAAGCATTCTAACACTGAGCCCACAAGTACTGATTGCAGGGCTGGAGAGATGGCTCAGAGGTTAAAAGCACTTGCTGTTCTTGCAGGGGACCCAGGTTTAGTTCCCAGCACCCATATGGTGGCTAACAACCATCTATAACTCCAGTTCCAGGGGAATCAATGCAGACATTGCACAACACAGGCACACTGACATATATAGAGGCAATACACTTATACATACAAAAATGAAAATAATAAATAAAATATTTTAATTGATTGTTAGCACTCTTTTTTCTGTATTTTTCTAGTTATTTTACAATACCATGCACTGTAACATTGCTGTAGTCTTTTATTTCTTACATAAAACAATATTGCAAATTCATCTCTTAGAACAAAGGGACTTTTGTTTTTAATTTTTTATTATTTATTTACTTTTGTGCTAGAGACTCAATTCAGAATTTCACACATGCTAAGGAAGGGTTTGACCACTGAACTTACAACCCCAAATTGTCACATTTCTGACTGAATTAGTAGAGTAACCACACAAGTCACTGTATACAGCTTACCAAAACATCTCCAACTAAAGTGTAAATTATCTTCTTAGAAATTATTCACTCACCAGGCTGGGGGGGGGGGCACACGACACAACACAGACAGATTTTGGTCTACATAGTGAGTTCCAGGTCAGCTGGGGCTAGAAAGAGACCTTGTCTCAAAAAAACTTAACAACAACAACAAAAAAGATGATTTACTCACTTTCTCATTTGATATCCTTGAGCACAAAGAGGAGAATGACTTGTTAAAGTTTGTATTGGTCGATAACAGGCTGAGCCACAATTGCTAGCTTGGTTCCAAGGTTCCTTATTGTCTCTCTGAACTGAATAATTCCATTACCTAGAAGGTAATACCTGAAGACAGACAATGACTCAATCAGGATAAGAAAAGAATTCAGGAAGCAAATCCTCAGAGAGCATTTAAAGTAATATAACAAACAACCGGGACATAAACCCTTCCTTCTCAAAGCAACATCTCAAAATTTGCTCAAACACTGCTCACCCTAACTTCTTCCCAGCTATCTGCAATTTTTCTGAATTGGCCATAGCAAATTCACACCAAAATCTTAATAAAAACATAAAGGAACTATTGTCACAGTGCAATGTTGTAACAACAAACTCTTCTGAAAATAAGCTTGGAAATTATATAACACAGATTCTGACTGTAATTATTTCTGCTGTGAAAGAATCTGGGGTTTTCTTCACAAAGTTTTATAAGAAAATTAATCTAAAATGAGGATACACCAACTTTTTTTCAGTAAGGCCACTGACATATGCATTAAACATTCAAGTATTTCAGTTCTAACAAGAGTTTACCAAAGGATTCAATCCACACTACTCTTTCAAGAACTAAGCCTTGAAAAAGACATGACTTATTTATATATTAAAGTTTTAGACAGAGTCAACACCAGAAGTGGGCAATCTATTTTATATACAGTCCCAAAAGGATCAGTGAGAGAAGAGAAAGCAGGAAGACTGGCAAGGCAAGTTAACTGCTTACAAGTCCATATGGTACATAGCACTGAGATGCACAGTGCCAAACCACCAGGTAAGAACCAGGCAAAATGACCTTATCAACCTAGATGGGACAGAGGTCCAACGAAGGTGATGAATAGCTTAAAGATACCACAGAAACTAAGGAAGCTTAGGGCTATGAAGATGCTTGAACATACAAGACACTGAATCTTCTGAAAGTGCATCTAGAGTAAAGTGAAGTTTTGAGCTTGTTAAAAACAATTTCCTAAAATCTCCACACAAATATCTCCAATTTCTGGTGCTAGATCATGTTTTCATTCTCGGACATTTATAGTAAAATGACTATTTTAAAACATTCTTGTTTTCATTTGACATGTTATTTCAGTTACTTTTATTCTGGCAATGTTGGCAGGTGCTACTTTTTATAACATTCCAAGAGTTTATTTTTACACTCTCTTAAAACACATGCTTAATTTTATATCAGAAACACAGAAATCATATAAAAATAAAAATATATACTAGAATATTAATTGAAAATTAATTTGTTGGAAAAATATGTGGCAAATGGAATGATATAATCCTTAGACTGCATAAAATGAATATTTGGAATTTCTTTACCCACTATAGTCTAGTGGGTAGTAAAAGACTAGAAATAAAAATTATTCTCTTCCCCATCAAAGACGCTGCAGTATACTCAACTAGCAAAAATGGGATAAATAGTATTCACTACAGAAAAAGGTTTCCTTTGATTTATGGGTTAGAAGACAGAGGAAATGCTGAAAAGAAAGAGAACTAGGGCTTTGCTTGTACTTGTATACAGGTTCCTCCTAGCCAGGAGAAACAGTAGAACAAAGAGGAAAGGGCTGAGCTTTATAATACTAAAACAACTGCAGTCAACAGAACTTTAGAGTAATGGTCAATGATAAAAATGAAAACCAGTAAGTTAAAGCACTGTGTGACCACAGAGGACAAGCTGAATAAAGAGAGGCATATATACAAGCATAGGGCAGCAAGACATTAAGTCTTCAAACACTAACCAGTTCAATGTTTCCAAGCAAAATGATCTTCAAAACCCCATTTTCATCAATCCCAGGCCCTGGGAGGCAGAGGCAGGCAGATCTCTATAATATCAAGGCCAGCCTGGTCCACATTGTGACTTCTAGGTGGGCTGGAACTAGGGAGACCTTGTCCAAAAAACATACACATACACACACACACACACACACACACACACACACACATCATTTTCTTGAAACAATCTTTAATTTTATTTACCAAGCAAGTTGACTGAACTATGTCAACAACTTATATTTGTTCATTGAACTAGATATTTGTTTTTAATACAGATTTCTTCAAAGTTCTACAAAATGATAATAGGACATTATCTGAAAAATAAATGAAAGCCATATGACTAGAACTAGAGTTACAGATCCCACTTGGACTTGTAAACCACCATATCATACACACACAGGATGGAAAAATACAGGTAAGAACTAGTTAACAATTGGGTAGGACTTTACCAACCTGAATTATAGTCTAATAAATTATCTCAACAGAACCATTCTATTCCTAGTCCCATAATGTCTAATCCAAGACAAAGTGGAAAAAAGAACTTGGGTTTTAGAAAGAGTAATATAAGATTCTAACTGTAACAGTTCCTCCAGAAATATTTCTTTTTTTTTTTTTAATGTGTATGAGTGTATTGCCTGTATGTATGTAAGTGCACTCATGTGGTGTAGTGCCCATGGAGGTAAGAAGAGGATGTCGGATCCCCCTAGAACTTAAGTTACGAATGGTTGTTAGCCTCCATGTGGGTGCAGGGAATCAAAACCCAGTCCTCTACAAGAGTAGCCCATGTTCTTAACTGCCAAGCCCAGGCCCAAGGAACATTTCTTTGACCTCTACCAACTTGACTTTTCTCATCTGTAGAACAGGAAAATAATACCTGTTGCAAGATTCCAGTATTGAAACATGTCAATTAGCTACTAAACAGTAGATGTGAAACAAATGGTAGATAGTAACATACTACAATGACAAAAATGGAAGATTATTTTAACAAATTCCATAAACTAAACCTTCAAGCTGAACCTAGTTTATTGCTACAATACTGTTAGCTACAATACTGTTAATATACATTAGCTACAATACTGTTAATATACATAGGTCAAATTCCATTTTGAAAAGAAAAATCTTAAAATGCATCCCCAAAATTCCTTTCTGTTTGGCAATCTAAAAATGATGGCACTGATTAAGGTACAATTTCCATAAGTAAACTTACACAGCTAGGTGTAGTAATGCACAGCTTTTAATCTCTGCACTTGAGAGTCAGAGGCAGGAAGATTTTTCTGAGTTTGAGGGCAGTCAGAGCTACATAGAAAGCTTAAGGCAGCCAGAGCTACATAGTTAGACCATGTATCAAAATAAATACATGCGGTTGGAGAAATGGCTCAGTAGTTAAAAGCACTGTCTGCTCTTCCAGAAGACACAGGTTCAGTTCCCAGTACCCACATGGCAGCTAACTACCGGCATAACTCCAGTTCTAGGGAATCTAATGCCATCTTCTGGCCTCCATGGCCACTGCATGCTCATGGTGAACTTCCATACATAAAAGCAAAACACTAATACGCATAAAAATAAAAAAAATATATAAATGGGCAAAGGAGAGATGGCTCATCAGTTTAGAGTACTGGCTGCTCTTGCAGAACCCAGGTCTGGTTCCCAGCTAACTCAAGTTCCAAGAGATTCCATGCCCTCTTCTAGCCTCCACGAGCAGTGCAAGCACATGGTATACTTATATACATATAGGCAAAACACTCATGTACCTAAAATTTTTTGTTGTTGTTTCCTTCTTTCCTTTTTGTTTTGAGGAAGGGTCTTCCTGAAGCCCCAGTTGGTTTGAACTTGATAGCTGGTCTCAATCTCACAAAGATCTTCCTGACTCTGCTTCCAGAGTACTGGCATTAAGGACGGGTGCCACCATATGTGGATTTTTAAAAATTAACTTATACAATGCTTAGTGATTTGAAATGTACTATTTTTAAAAATAAGAACCTCCAAAATAAAGCCACCCAGACCTGGAAGCCATACACCTATGACACCAGCTAATTGGGAGGCTAAGGCAGAAATATTGCAAGTTCAAGGCCTGCCTGGGCTACAGAGAATTTTCAAGGACAGCCTGATCAACTTAGTAAAACCCTGTCTGAAAATAAAAAAACAGGAGCTGGGCATGATAGTTCATGTCTATAATCCTAGCACTGAGGAAGCTGAGGCAGAAAGATTTCCACATGTTTGAAGTAGTCTGACTGCAAAGTAAGATTCTATCTCAAAAAAATGTGCCAGTACAATGACAGGTAAAAGCATCTGCCACAAAGTCTACAACCTGAGTTCTATCCCGGGAATCCACATGATAGGAGGAAAGAAGCAACTCCTACAAGTTGTCCTCTGACTTCATTCCTACACCCACAAACATAGGAATACATATACACACATAGATACACACAAACACACACATACACACACTAATACTTAAAAGTAAAAAACAAAAGAGGGGCTGGAGAAATAACTCAGTGGTTAAGATCACATACTCTTCTTACAAAGGACCCAAGTTCAGGTCCAGCATCCATGTCAGGTGTTTCACAACTACCTGCAGATCTACCTCCAGAAGTACAAAACAAGTACTAAACAGAAATAATGAAATTCCTGGCCTTTAAATCTAATGTGAAACTGACTAAAACTGTAACTGAAGTCAATGTTCCTTATCCCTACTCCCCTTGAACATACTCTGCATTTTTCTGGATTATCCCTGTTACCTCCCAACATCATTAATTGTACTCCACTAGCCTCTATAACCTGAAACTTTATCCCTCCATTCCTTTATCATCTCAACTTTTCTCCCTGGTCGTTTAAACTGTCTCGCTATCCTATGCGTTTTTCTATCACCTTTAAAAAAAACATTTTTGGAAGTGCAAGGGGTATTAGGGATTGAACTTGGGGCCTCAGGTATGCTAGGCACAAACTCTACAGTATTTGACCATAGACCTTGTATGCTAAGCAAGCGTTCTGCCACTAAGCTGCACCCTAGCTTTTTAAAAATATTTAAGTTGCTTTCAAATTGCCTTAGCATCTAATCTCAAAAGTGTTAACCTAATTATCAGTCAGGTTCCCACAGAAAACACTTTGAAAATGTATAATTTTATCAAATTATTAAAAATATTTTGGAGCTGGAAAGATGGCTCGGTGGTTAAGAACAGAGGACCTGGGTTCTGTTCCCAGCATTCACATGGTGGCTAACAACCATCTATAACTCCAATTCCAGGGGATCCAACATCCTCTTCTGACCTCCATGGGAAGTGCACTTACATATATTCAGGTAATACACTCATCCACATAAAATAAAAATAATAAAAATATCTCATGTTACTCTCCAGTATTGCTTCAGCAGAAAGCACAAAAACTATTTATGCTGGGCCTGCGGGTGCCCATCTGTAAACACAGCTACTCGGAAGGCTGAGGAAAGATGATCACAAGTTTAAAACAATCTTAAGTGGTAGAAGGGTGGGCTGGAATGTGGCTCAGCCAACAGAATAAGGCCTAGCACGAAGTCCCAGATTTGATTCCCAGCACCATATAAACCAAATGTGATGGTGAACACCTGTAATCACAGCACTGGGAAGTAAAAGTAGTCAGAATCAGGGGTTCAAGGTTATTCTCAGCTACCTAGAGTTGGAGGCTATTCTGAGATACAGGATATAACTTAAGATTCAATTTTCACATCTGCAAAATGGGAGACGTTATCTATCCCAAAGGCTTCATAAATAGAAAATGCTGTTAGGCTAAGGTGTGTTGCATTTTTCTGCTTGAACTTTTCAGCTTCTACATAAAACTTAAATAACCCTTGGTAAGTATATCAGGAAAATGGATTTTATCCTTATGTTTATAACCAAGTTTAAATCTGTTACTATACAAATTTGTCCGTCAACAGGCTATAAAATGTTTAATTTTTCTTTATTTGAGACAGGGTCTACCTAGGTAGCCCAGTCTGACCTCCAACTCACAATCCTCCTACCTCAGCCTTCTTTTGGGATTACAGAAATATACCACCACACCAAGTCAAACCTAAGATTTTAATGTTTTAAAGGTTATAAATAAAATCAAATTGATATTAATACAAGCTAATGATTTAAGAGGATTATAAATAATACAAGTCTAACAACTTATATTTAAGCAATAATTTTATTTACATAGGTCCAAAACAAGGAGGTTATTCAAAGGGATTTATTGTAGGAAGCAAGACTCTCATCTAATCATGCAACTAAGGCTCAAAACCTCTGAAACTCCATTTGTAAGATTCTCAAAGGCAAGCCTTAAACACAAAGAAATCCCAGTCTCCACCTGTTAGAATTACATGTCACCTCATTTGTAACCAAACATGTTAATCACTCACTTCATTCACCAGGCTTGCCTAACTGCCAAAGGTTAAATATAAACCCCTTGAAAATGAAGATTTACCAGGTTTAGAAGTGTACAACATGCTCTGAAAACAAATTCAAAGGAAGTACAGTAGCCCTACCTTAGCTACACGGGGCCCCCCCATCCCCCGCCACCAATGGATACGTGAAAATTGAGGGGATTAACCTATCTGTACTTGTCTGCCTATAAGTATATACATATGATACAGTTTACCTTATAAATGAGGCATATCAAGAGATTAACACAAAATGGAATGAAACACAATAAAATACTATAATAAAACTAACATGAATGTGGGTCTCTCTCTTTAAGGAGTCAAGGAAAAAACAATGGGAAAGAAATAAAATACAACTTTAAAATGCCAGACATGGTGGCACACACCTGTAATTCCAGCACTGAGGAAGTTGAAGCAGAGGATGAGTTCCAGGCCAGCTTTGGCTACATGAAATCCTGTCTCAAAAATTAAGTTAAATTTTAAAATGGGCAGTGGGGATCCTGCTAGAGATGAAATCTAGGGCCTTTGCACATGCCATGTACACATTCTGCCACTGGGCTATTATTATAACCCCAACAAATATTATTCTCAGACCAAAGATTGGCTCTAGGTAACTGAAATTGCAGGAAAATGAAACCAGGTAAGGGGGGAGGACAGCAAATTCAGTTTAGAGTTTCATCAAATAAATATAAAACTTTCCATTTTAGAAAGTTCTGATGTTTGCACTTGAAATGCTATTACAATGGCTTCCAAAACCTCAGGGAGATATCAGATCATAACATTACACAGTAACAAAACTGGAAATATGAAATATTCCACCCATTCTGTGTAAAAAGCAGCAAAATGATACTGAAAAGTCACAGAAAACAAGAGAAATTCTCTAATTTCAACTAGTGTACTTATTTAATAATTGCTCCACCGGGCCTTCTGAAGACAAAGTATTTCTTTATCTCCATTCCTAACAATTTACATTTGGCTCATCCTGCCTTGGGAAGCTGGATTTCTCCAAAAGGACTTCCATAGCTTTTTGCTGCTTTGCAGTT
Organism: Eospalax fontanierii; assembly: GCA_035773235.1. NCBI lineage: Eukaryota > Metazoa > Chordata > Mammalia > Rodentia > Spalacidae > Eospalax > Eospalax fontanierii. The sequence continues at coordinate 16,384,422 of CM069553.1, forward strand.
GTTTATGGTTGGATTTGGGGTTTGGGTGGTTTTTTTTGTTTTGTTTTGTTTTTTAAGAGATGAGCAAGGAATTTAAAAAACATGTAATCCCAACTTAGCTAATCACATTCCAGAGACTTAAAATGTAATGTGTCCCTCACAAAGACAAAAAACCTAACATAAAAGGTATCTCATACCAAGATTTCAAAAACTGGTTTAAAATCCTGGAGCTGAGACTATAACTCAGTGGTAGTGTGCTTTGCTAAGCACATGCAGGTTAATTCCTACCACTGCAAATAACAACAACATACCAATTATGATCCACAAGTTTTTTAACACTGGACACAATATTCAGTTTGTATGTCCTATTTCCTCAACTGTAAAACAGGGCTAAAATGATAAACCATATACCTACTTCAAGAGTGCAGTGAGGATTAAATCAGATTATGAGCCTGAAACATGAGGGGCATTCAATAAGAACTTGTTGAATGAATAAATCATTTCACACACACGTGTGTGTACACATAAAAATGTTAAGCAAATGACCTGATTTCCTAAAATATTTCTATATTGATAAAAGACACCCATAATTTTAGGAAAGCTAACAAGATTATCAACATCTCTCAGAAACTTCATAAGTACCTGCTTTGATTGTTCCAAAAAAACAATTCCTGGATTATCCTAAAATCTTGTGATGTAGTTCCATTAGAAAATCAAAAATAATCACTGATTTTTAAAAAAATAATAAATAGGCCTCTCTTTAAAAGATAGATTTAGGAGCTGGAGAGATGGTTGAGTGGTTGACAGCACTGGCTGCTCTTGCAAAGGACTCAGATTCAATTCCCAGCACCTAAATGGCAGCTAACAAACTCCAGTTCCAGGGGAACCCTAGGCCCTCTTCTGACCTCCATGGGTACTGCATAACACAGGCAAAACACTCATACATAAAAAATAAAAATTAAAATATTTTTTAAAAACAGATTTATATTTACCACTCAAATAAGAGATGTGTACAAAGTTAATATGCATTCAAACCAATTCAAAGTACATACATTGCTATGACTTTAAAAAGAAGGGAAGAATAACTACCAAGAATGTTTATAACTGTAAAGCCAGTAGCTCTAAACAGATCTGACTAAAGATTTCTTTTTCTTTATTGTTTCGTGTGCCTCCCCCAGAGTATGTACATGTGGATATATGCATGTAGGTTTGCATACATGTGATTCACATGCATGTGGAAGCCAGAGGCCAGCATCAGGTATCTTTCCTCTTCATCTCATTTTTTTGAGACAAGGACTACCCTGAATCTAGAGCTCATGATTTGGCTAGGTTGGCTGACCAACAAGCTGGCCAATCTACCTGTTTCCACCTCCCTGAGCCAGGGTTACAGACTCACAGATTACATGAGTACTGGTATCCAAATTCAGGTCCTCATACTTGCCAGCAGGCATTTTACCAACCAAGTCATCTCCTCAGTCCCTATTTTTTTATAATATCTTTCCTCTCTCCTCCTCCTCTTCTTTTCTGTCTCTCTCTGTCTCTGTCTCTATCCCTCTATCTCTATTTCTTTCTCTCAGTGTATTCTTGTGAGGACAGCAACTACATGCCACACACAGCATGCATGTGGAGGTCTGAGGGCAACCTCAGGGGTCAGACCCCATCTTTCACCTTGAGACAAGATCTAGTTGTGAGGATTCTCCTGCCTCTGTTTTCTATCTTGCAAGAGCACTGGAATTATGCATGAATGTGTTATGGTGCCAGGCTTTATATGGTCTCTGAGGATCTGAACTCTGGTCCTCATAGCTTACAGGGCAAGTGCTTTACCCAATGAGCCATCTCCCTGCCCTACTTTGGTTTTTCAAGTTGTCTTCACCGCATAGCTCAAGCTGGTTCCCAATTTGCAATTCTGCTGCATCTGCCTTCTAAATGCTGGGATCACTGCTTTACCACATGTATCACCACATTTGCCTTCAGCAGACTTTTGGACAGCTGAGCATGGTACTGCTTATGTATGTATAGATAGGTAGTAATTTTAATCTTGAGCTTATTAACATGAATTCTTTTTATTAGTAGTCTACATAATGTTTTCTTTGAAACACATCCTCTACTGAGGACCTACTATGTGGGGAACTCAGTGAAATTAATGGAGGACTACTAATACAAACTTAGCTTCTGATCATAACTTTCTAATCAAAAAGGAGATTAAGCTATAGGCTAGTTTGTAGACTACCAAGATGGCTCAGCAGTTAAGAATATTTCATGCTCTTCCAGAACACAAGTTCGGTTCCCAGTACCCACAATGGGCAACTCACAACTGCCTGCAACTCCAGCTCCAGGACATTCAATGATCTCTTCTGGCCTCTACTGGCACCCACACACACAGTATACATTCACACAAACAAAGACATATATATATTTTTTTTTTTATTATAAGGGGCTGGAGAGAGGCTCAGAGGTTAAGAGCACTGGCTGCTCTTGCAGAAGACCTGGGTTCGATTCCCAGCACCCACACGTCGGCTAACTGTACTAACTCCAGTTCCAGGGGAATTCAACGCCCCTTTCTGACTCCACAGGAATTACACAACATGGGTACACTTATACACATGCATGCAATATACTTCTACACATACAATATACTTATACACATAAAATTAAAATAAGAAATAAAATAAAAAATATTTTTAAATGATAAAAGCTAGTCAAGTTAACCAAGAATATGACAAGTATTAGCATTATAAGCTACAGAAACTTTTTAGAAAGACAGCAAGATGGCTCAGCAGGTAAAGGCCTGTCCAGAAGCCTATTGATCTGATTTAGATCCCAGAAACCCAAAGGTGGAAGGAAAGACTCAACTCCGCAAAGTTGTCCTCTAACTGCCACACATGTGCCATGGCATACATGCCTCTATACACACACATTATGCAGACAAACATCCACACAATAATAATTCTTTTAAAATTTTTTTGACTGGTATGGGAAGGTGGTTCAGTGGATAAAGATATGTGCTATGAACCCTAAATAAATCTCAATTTGATCGCCAAGACCCACATGGCAGAAGGAGAGAACCAACTCCCCAAAGTGTTCTCTGACCTCTACAGAAACAACACACATATATACTAAATGAACGTGATTTTTATAAGATTTTTGATAACGAAACTTTTGATCCAACAAAATAGATTAGGACAACTAAGACAAGCTAATATGATTTACCAAGAACATAGGGAATATCAATAATAAATACCATTTAGAAGGTGCTTTATTTCTATTACCTTTTATACCCCCACCCTTGCCGTGTGTGCATGCCATGGTGTATGCGTGGAGGTCAGAAGACAACTTTCAAGAGTCAGCTCTCTCCTTCCACCATATGGGTCCCAGGACTGAATTCAGGTTGTTAGGCTTGGTGGCAGGTGCCTTTACCTGTTGAGACATATCACTGGCCCAAGAGAATATAAATCTACTAGCACAAAGTCAGGCTAGATGACAATGAGGAGAAACAGCTGATTTTCATAGGGTGGAAAAGATTTAAATAGTAAAACAGCATCAGAGAGAAGAAAAACACAAAGAAACATAATGACAACAAAGTTGCTAACATGGGAATATAATCATTAAATATTTATTAAATATCTACTACAGGGCATACTGTGTGAGGTAATAGGTATACACTAGAGAACAAAACAAATGACTTTCCTGCTCCTATAGGGTATAATGGGGAAGACAGATAACAGTCATGCAAGCAAATGTATTGTAAGTCATAACAGGTGCTATGAAGAAAGCTGACTGAAGTAGTAACAGGAAATAGCAGGAAGGATTAGCAGGGAGATGAGAAGAGTCTTATACATAAGCTTAGGCCTGCAAAGAAAAAGAGAAGGAGCATTCAAGGAAGACAGTCACACAAGTAAAGGGCCTGGGGTAGAAAACAGGTTGTTAGCTTCAAAATAAATATGAAGCTAATGTGGCTAAACACAATGGGCAGTGAGACTAGAATAAGATGAAGTTTGAGAGGTGTGCAGAGCCAGGCTATGCAATCCATTAGAGGCTACAAAGTCTGCATCTGGATTGTATTCTCCAAGCCCAAAAGAAAGCCATGTATCTTTCACGCACTCATGGTCTTAAATGAAAGGAGTCAGATCCAAATGGATATCTACCATTTGATTCCATTTTTACAAAAGAAGAAAATTAATCTATGCTGTCAGGTGTCAGGAGAATGATTACCCTGGTAGAAGAGGGGCAGGGACACAAGGGAGGCTCCTAAATACTGGTAAAGCTGTTTCCTAATCTGAGTGTTGGTTACACGAGTGTGCAGTTATAGGAAAAAAATTATCAAACTGTGTACTTTTTAAACTATTTACTTTTTATTTATTTATTCATTTGTATATTTGGGGGGATGGGCTGTGAGTGCCAGGGTACATATGTAGAGGTCAGAGAACAACTTGGAAAAGTCAATTCTCTCTTTCTACCTCATGAATTCCAGGGATCAATCTCAGATCAGGCTTGAAAGCAAATGCCTTTACCCACTGAGTCATGTCAGACTACATTCTTATGTACTTGTCTTGTATGTATATATGTATGTATGTATATACCTGTCTTCTCTCTCACTGTCACTGCATCTCTCTCTTTCTCTCTCTCTGTGTCTATATGTATTTGTGTATCTGTGTGACTTATGTATGTATATATTGATAAAAAAGGTATGGTTGCTGGACCTGGTAACATAGACCTGTTATCTCCAGAGGCTGAAGCATAAGCATCCAAAGTTCAAGGTCAGGGACTGGGGAGAAGGCTCAATGGTTAAGAACATTTGCTGGGCAATTGTGAAGACTACAGTTTGATTCCAGCACCCACTTAACAAGTCAGGTGTCCCACAAATGCCTGTAACTCCAGCTCCAAGGGATTCAATACCTTCTTTTAGCCTCTGCACAATTCAGAAAGACATATCATACATATTCTTCTTTCTTCTCTTTCCTCTCTCCCTATCTCTCTCTCACAGGAAGGAAGGAAGGAAGGAAGGAAGGAAGGAAGGAAGGAAGGAAGGGAGGGAGGGAGGGAGGGAGGGAGGGAGGGAGGGAGGGAGGGAGGGAGGGAGGGAGGGAGGGAGGGAGGGAGGGAGGGAAGGAGGGAGGGAGGGAGGGAAGAAGGGAAGGGAAGGGAAGGTTGGTTGTATGGTCTGGTCAACAGAATGAGTTTAAGGCCAGGCAACTTAGTGAAACCCCGTCTCAAAATAAAAAGTAAAAAAAATGCTGGGTATATAGCTCAGTGGTAAAGCACTTGCCTGCCACAGTCATGTTCAATCCCGAGTACCACAAAACAAAGCAAAACAGAAAGGTATGGTAGCTTTTAAAAGTTTTATGTGGGGTCAGAGAGATGGCTCACTGGCTGGTCTTGCAGAAGACCTAGTTCGAATCCCAGCACCCACACAGTAGCTAACAATGGTTCATAACTCCAGTTCTAGGGGATCCAACACCCTCTTCCGAACTCCAAGGGCACTGCACAACACAGGTGCACCTACATACATGCAAGCAAAATACACACATAAAATAAAATCAAAAAATTTTAAATTTTATGCAAGTTTTCATAACACATATTTTAAAATGACTTAAGTTGGGCATATGGTATATGTCTATAATTCTATGATTCAAGTACTCAGGCAGCTAAGGCAAGAGGATCATGAGTTCAAGGCCAGCCTGGGATACACGGCAAGTTCAAGGCCAGCTTAAGTTGCAAAGTAAGACCCTGTCTTGAAACAAAGAAAAAAACTGGACTGACACTACATCTCAGTGACAGAGCATTTGTCTAGCATATGCCAGGCCCTGGGTTGTTCAACCCCCTGCAACACACACACACACACACACACACACACACACACACGTGTACCATCTATTAATTAATGCATGTTGGAGCATGCTGCAATCCCAGCACTTAGGAGCTAAAGGCAGGAGTATCAGGAGTACAAAGCCAGCTTTGGCTACACAGCAAGTCTGAGTCCAGCCTGGGCTACATGAGACCCTTCTCAAACACACACACACATACACACACACACACACACACACACACACACACACACACACAGATAGAGGCTAAGCCTGTCTAAATAAAACAGAAACAAAAAGGCGCAAGAAAATGAGGCTCTTGAATAACAAAGATGTGGAAACCTTTAGATATATATATAAAATGGGAGAGTAGCTACCTAATATAAAGTACTGTATTTAATAAGTGCTGTGTATGGGAAAGGAGCTATGTAATAAAAGATAAGCTGCAAATTATTTAGAATTAAGGAGATACATATATCCAGGAACTTAAGAATCAGATGAAAACCTTGGCTAGAAAAGAGTACTATACTTTTTACATTGTGGCTTAAATTTTAATACAGTATCTTCAAAATCTTCCCCTGAGACCCCCCCAGCCAAGACACCAGAGTATAAGGAAATAAATAAAACATTAAATATTCCAAATCTGAGTAGCAACCTGCCTGAGCTCAAATAAATGGTCTGCCCCTCACTAGCTCTGGCAGCAACTGCTCTGAGCTCAGTTCCCTCATGTATAAAATGAGGATAATAACTACCTCATAGTTATAATTTTCTCCCTACAGTCACCCAAAATCTTGAGTAGTCTGGAGGTATTTTAATTTAATTTTTATTTCCTAATGGTATATAGAGTAAAGGCCAACAGTTGATGCTAACAAAGAATATCCAATTCTCAAAAAAATTCACAGGTGGAAATGCAGGATTGTGTAACAGCATGCAGAAATAAAATGAATAAAGAGAAAGAAGAATGAAGAAGCAACTGCTTCTTCTAGAAGCTTGACAGCAGCGGTTTTAAGCAATTCCTAAGACAGAGACTTGAGTTAAAGCAACTTGGGTCAGGTTCAGGGACTGAAGTATGAGAAGGAAAAGGTCACCTTATGTCTTTCTAGCAAGACACAATATCTACCTAATATATTTTCCCCTTTGTGGAATATTAGCTAAAGCAAGGCAGAAGTCAACATTTCAGGTAACTTCTGTAACAGGAGGGACGTTACACTTTCAACCACTGCATAGCATCCCCACCCTTAAGTATTATGGACATATGCCACCTATAACATTTTAAGCATTTCTTATATATACAAGCTACCATTTCAAAATTAACATTTTAAGCATTTCTTATATATACAAGTTACCATTTCAGGTAACTTTTGTAACAGGAGGGACGTTACACTTTCAACCACTGCATAGCATCCCCACCCTTAAGTATTATGGACATATGCCACCTATAACATTTTAAGCATTTCTTATATATACAAGCTACCATTTCATTACTTTTAATGAAACTTTAATAGTTTTTGTTTACCAAAAATATATACTTTAGCCTAGAAATAACTAAAATCTACTTCCTCCCACAGAAAGTCATTCTCCAGATCAGACAAATGTCTCTACCTCTCTTGTTCTCACCACTAAATATTTAAGATTTCCCTATTTCCTACCTAGTTGGCATACTGACACTCTAGCAGTATGATCTAGCACATTCCAGCACTCTGATCTCACAGTAATGAAATTTAAGCACAGAACCTAACCTAACCTTCAGTGGGATCAATCAGCTATCAATGCCTTAATGAAAAAAAAAAACAGTTTAAAAGAGTAAAGGTATTGACTACACAACTACACATGATATATATTTGTCAAAGCTCATCAAACTATACACCTAACACTGGTCAAATATATCATATGCAAATTATACCCCAATCCTGTATACATTCAGCAAATATTTACCAAGTATCTATTACGTGTATCAAAGTGTATATCAAATCTTTCAGATTGGAATATGTGAGTTGTACATGAAGTGTGATTTACCCTGGGTTGGCACTGTCCCAAAACAGTTAGATGAAAAGTGGTTCAATTTCTGGATCATGAATGTCACATAACCTTAATAGTGGCCTCTTTGGGGAAGGGCCATTGCCTTTCTACCAGCTTCCATTATTTAGATGTATAATCAACTGAGGAGAATCATTAAGCAAACACTAGGGAGGCAGACCACTGTGAGATCAAGACCAGCCTGGTCTACACATAAAGTTCAGGCCAGCCAAAGCTACATAGTGAGACAGTCACACTATGAAACAAAAAACAAGCAACCCACCATACTGATAACACTCTGGGAGGCTACTGGAAAATAAGTGACGACTTACTCTAGTGTAGAGTCCACAGTGGACTGAGCCAAATGTCCACAAACTTTCTTGGTTCCCAGGACAGCATGCATAATGGAAATAACCATGGACCTTCCAGAGAGACTTGGGTTTGAATTCCAACTCCTTACTTGTATATGTGAACTTAGGACAGTCACTTTTACTTTCTGACCTTCGATTTGCTCAACTATCACCTCACAGACTTGAGAAGATTATATACAATATCCACCACGTAGCAATATCAGTGGGCACAGTGAGGCAACTCAACGTTATTAGTTCCCTCTCTTGGGTTTAAGCCCTTAAAAAAGAAAATTAAGGAAGGCTAATTAACAATCAGTGTTATTTAATGGTCAGCGGTGAACCTCTGCTTACTGCCTTGTTCAGGCTCCAATCCATTTCTTCCCCATCCCACCATTTCTAGCTTTGCAAACTTTAGTTACTATGTTTAGAAAAGTGATTTAATTTTAGAAACCTGGAAAATTCTTCGGAGTAAATTGAGCAAAACCTTAATCTGCCCCAGGGGAAAATTCTGAGCAAAACAATTATTTCTAACAAGGGAAGAATTTTCTGTGGGGTTATTCAATTTAACCACGCAAATGCCACCGAAACTGCACACAAAGTGACAGAAGGCGATTTGGAACATACTGTACAGATTCTCCAAAAGGGAATATCCTCCTAAAACCTAAGCCCCTCCCCTCCATCCTTCCCTCATCTGGGGTTGCAAAATCGTCCTAGGTGATCTGAATTCTTCCAGGCTCTGTCACCAGTCCAGCTCCTTAAACCAGAACCACAGCGGTCGGTTAAAGAAATGCCCTGAACAAACCCCACTTTTCAAAATACCTCCGAAGGCGGGGGTGGAGCGGGGGGGAATCCAGAGAAAATCTATCTTCTCCTGCCTGGACAGAAAAGGCACCACGAGGCGCTCGGAAGCACAAATCCTTTCCCCCAAGGTCATTCAAGTCAGTGAAGGTGCGTCGGAGAATCCGCAAGCGTTCTGGGGCTCACAGGGAAAGAACACTGCGGGCATTTTTATTGGGGGGGGGAGGGGGAAGCTTGCTCTCCTCCCCCCTCCCCTTTCCCACCGCCAAGTGTGAGCACCGGCCTCGGCATTTCCGAAACATGCCAGAACAAGCTCTGCAGTGAGGAAAGGGGCTGACGCGATGAAGAAACAGATGCTCCCGAGCAACTCGGGCTCTCGCGGCCGGCAGAGCCTCCTGCAAGGTAATTAGCAGAAACCGCAGGCACCTGGGAGCGGCCTGCAATCCGGTGCGCAGCCCCCCTCGGCTCCGCAGTGCCCGGGACGCACGTCGTCCACGGCCGCCGCAGGCCAAGCCGGCTCCCGAAACCGCACTTCATTCCTGCGCTCCGGGCAGCCATGGCTCCCTTCCCCGCCGGGCCGCCGGGCGGGGTGCGCAGGGCGGCGCGCTGCGGAAAGTTCACCGCGGCGGCGGGCGGGGACCGGCGGCTCGCCCGCGTCCCCCTGCAGATTCCACCATTAATTAGTCCCCGGGACTGTCTACTGGCAACTCAAACAAAGCGAATGCCTCGAATTCCTTCCCGGGCCCCGGCGGTCTGGCCGCGAGATCCAGCCGCGCCGCGCCGCGCCGGGGCCCGACAGCTGCGGACGCTCCCGGGCCGTCCTCTCCGCCGCCCCCCGGGCCGCCGCGCCGCTTCCTGTCCGCTCACTTCCTCCCTCCCTCGCGGTGGCCGCGCGGCCCCCTCCCCGCCCGCCGCCCCCGACACCGCCCGGCCGGCCGGCCCCGCCGCGGCCGCCCCCGAGGAGTCCCCTCAGAAACGACCTCCCTCTCCCGAGGAAAACCCTCCTCAGACTCGCTCCCTCCACTCGAGAACCCGCTCCCGGGCTCGCCCCCCACAGACCTCCCCGGCGCCGGACTCGGCTCTGGAAGCCGCGCGAACTCTCGGCCGCCCCGCACCCCCAGCGCCCCGACTGACCCTCCGCACGCCCGCCCCGGCCTCGGGGCTCTCCTGCAGAGCCCCGCGCCCGCCCGGAGCTCCCACCCCTCCGCGCCGCTCCCTCACCTCTGCGGCTCCGGCCCGCGCTCCCGCCGCCGAGGGATCCGGCGCTCGGCTCCCAGCGGCCGGCGCCTCCTCAGGCTCCCCGGGACTGACAATGAGGGGCGGGGCCTGTGTGACGTCAGCGTTCTGGAAGGCGGGGTTGCCTTGAGGCCACGCCCCTTCGGCCCTTCTCCCTTCTTGGCCCTCCCACTTCCAAGCCCAAGGCTTGAGCCAAACTAAGTTTTTATCACCTCCCTAGCTAGGTGTCCAGGGCCTGTGCTAGGCTCTGAGGAGAAGTGGAAACGGAAGGCAAGACTCTGGATTCTGAAAGGGATCGTGAGGGTTAAATGAGATCATCCATGGCAAATGCTTAAACCAGGGCCGGATAAGGAGTAATCGATCACCAAATACCAGTGTTACTCATAACAGTGGAGGAGGAACTCGATGTGGCTCAGAAGGCATGGCATCCAGTCTCCCCGCTCCATATTAACGCAGCCTGTGACGCTAGAAAAGTGTTCCCTACTTTCACCGTCTTTAAAATGGGATCAAGCAGTGACCAGATCTCAAAAAGGCCCTCCAATGATTCTACAACATATTTACTGTGTGCCATGCCTTCTGAGCACATGGGTGGGGCGGTGGAAGGGGGGCTTTGAAGGTAGCCCAAGACCCACACCCAGCAGAGCATAGGCCACAAACCAGAGCTACTCTCTACAGATGCCCTCCCACGGGCTGGCACCCAGCAGCCTGCGCAAGCCGGGACACAGATGGGCTAAGGTCTGCTGACTCTGAACTGTAACAGTATGGTTGGTCTCCAGAGACACCTCTTGTGTAAGCTCTTTATTGCCTATGGAACAAAGGCCAAAGCCCTTTATACTCACTTCCTACCTTCATTTTCTCTCTCTCTCTCTCTCTCTCTCTCTCCTCTCTCCTCTCTCTCTCAAGTTTATCCACACCTCCCTCAGTACACCCACTGCTTTCCCACATCTATGCCTTTGCTCATGCCGTCTCATCCCAATGTGCATATCGCCCCAGTTGCCACCAGTCAGATGTCAACCCTCTAGGAGCTCAGTACCCGATGGCATGGAAACATTATAACTTATATTAAACTGACCTCCAGTTAGGGGTGCTGGAGCACTCAGGAGGCAGGCCCATTACCAGTTTGAAACAAGCCTGGACTACAGAGTGAAAGCAGGAAAAATAAGCTACTCAGCAGTGGTATGCTACTCGTCAAATGCCAAAGAAGATGAGGTAGGAAGAAGGATCCAGCCTGGGCTACATCCTTGGACCAGAGATGTAACAAAGTTGGCAGTTTGCCTAGCATGCATGAAACTCTAGGTCTCAGCCCAGCACTACATAAACTGGCATGGTGGCACATACCTGTAATGCCAGCACACAGAAGGTGGAGGCAGGACAATCACAAGTTCAAGGTCATCCTCAGCTACACAATGAGTTGAGTCCCATGTAGCCCAGGCTCAAACAAAAAATAAAACCTCCCATTTGTTTCTTAGCAATTTCTAGGATTAAGAACCTGCACATGTTTGTGGAACATATGTTCTGATGTCATAAATCCATATGAGTTCTTCAAGGTAGAGTTTCCATCTATAAAATGGGAATAATCATGTAGTCCTTATAGTTTAAAATTAATCCAGGGTCTGACAATGTATCTCCATGGTAGAATACTTCTCTAGCAAGCATAACACCATGGGTTCAGTTCCCAGCACTGGAAAATTAATTAGTTAGTTAGTTATGGTGTATGCTAAGTACAGTGGTACACATCTGTAATTCCAGTACTTGGGAAGCTGAAGCAGAAGGATTGTGAATTTGAGTCCAGCCTGGGCTACACAGTAAGATCCTGGACCTGTCTTTAAAATTAAATCAAATAGGCTCCTGCCGCCATGCTTTCCGTGACTGTTGCCATTCCTTCCCCACCATAAAGGACTCTATCCCTCTGGAACTAAAACAAATCTTATCTCCTCTAAAAATCAATCAATAAATAAATGTGATATTGTGCAGAAAGCACTAGGCACAAATAATATGATTATCATTCTTATTTTCAAGATTATTACTTTCAATGATGTTTCCAACTTTTAACATAGCACCCCTGTGATGACCCATCCAGTCATCAGGCAGGGTGATAAAGGCCTATAAGAGAATCAACTATAGAGACCCAGTTGAAAGAAAGGAAAGAAAGAAAGAAAGAAAAGAAAAGAAAAGAAAAGACAGGCTGGAGAGATGGCTCAATGGCTAAGAGCACTGGTTGTTCTTACAGAAGATCTGGGTTCGAATCCCAGTACCCACATGGCGGCAGCCATCCATAACTCCAATTCCAGGTGATCCAACACCCTCTTCTGACTTCTTCGGGGACTGCATGACATGGGTGCACTTACAGACATGCAGGCACAACACTCATACACATAAAAATAAATTTAAAAATTAAGAAAGATTCCACGCAGTCATTGCACAGGGGAAAACTTCAAGTGTTTGAGACAAGGAAAGGGTTTGCTGGCAGCAGCCCTCCAAAGACTGTCATTAGAACAAGAACCAATTCCCCAGTCTCCAGACCCCAGGTGGATTCTGCAGTCCCCAGAGCATCATCTTGGCACACCTTGGAGTTTACAGGTGTGAGTTCTGTCTGCATGTTCCTTATGGCAGAGTTGACGTGTGTGTGCCTCAGTGTCTTCCTCATAAAGACATGGGTGTGCATTAAGCTGCCCTTGACTCTTCTCAGTCCACCAAAAGAGCTTCAGAGAGGCACTGGGCGTTTCCAGAGTACCGGCCTGTGGGAAGTAGGGAAGGACTCTTGGGGTACTGATTAATTTCCTGCATTGCAATAGGCAAATAGCTGACCTGAAAGGCCTGGGTTAGTCCCCAAGGGCCCTAACAAATTGTGGTTTATTTTTAGAAGAGATTCAAAAATGGTACTTCCCATGAAAAGTAAGCATGACCACAGGATTGCTTCAGACACCAAGAAGGCCTTTTCTATCTGCTAACACCAACTCCAAGCACTGTAAACTCGGACCCAGCACATACAAAGAAGGGTCTGAAGATAGAAGTTTCTCCAGGGCATGTATGCATAGCCCCATCAACCACTTATTCACTCAAAGCAAAAGCTTTGGCATGGGATAGATTGGGGGGGTCAAACTATAGCTCCATCATTTACCAATTATGTAAACTTGGATTTCCAAGTCTCTACACCTGAGTTTCTCCTCTGCAAAATGGGTATGCTAATAGTACCTATCTCATATAACAGCCATTGAGGACTGAATGAAATGTGTGTGGAAGAGCTTAGTTCAAAGTCTAGCACTCAGTTCATGCCAGGAAATGGTGGCGGTTGTTAACCTCCCACCGTGTGTGTGTGTGTGTGTGTGTGTGTGTGTGTGTGTGTGTGTGTATTACAGGGAGTTCAATCCAGGACCTCAAGCATGCTAGACAAGTACCCAACTGGCCGCTGGGCTGGAAGGAGAACTAAACAATAGTACTGTCCATAAGAAGCTCCAGGGTAGGTGTGCATAAATGGGCTAGAAAGGGTGTCTACTGAGTATTGTTACGCACAAGGAGTAATTGGCAGGTATAGTTGGGGCACCTGGTTTATAATTTGTGCTTGGTCTACACATAGGAAAACTGTGAACATAAAGAACTAAACAGAAAACCTTCACCTTTCTCCATTCTTGCGCGCACGCGCGCGCACATGTGTGTGTGTGTGTGTGTGTGTGTGTGTGTGTGTGTGTGTGTGTAGGAACTTTCCAAAAAAGGCCTGGCTAAACACTAAAAAGGGAGAAAGTGGATGAAAAGACAGCTGCAAGACACGTCAGCAGAGGACATCTGTGCCAACCATATATACTGCCTCAGAAAGTCCCAGAGGAAGCTGGGCGTGGTATCCCTTGCCTATAATTCCAGCACTCAAGAGATAGAGGCAGGAGGATCCGATCAAGGCCAGCCTGGGCTAAATAAGACTTTCCTCCCTCAAACTAAGATTTGAATCCCAGTATCTGAGGTTAGAACTCTGTGGATAGCATGTGCTTAGCATTTTAGTATACTCCTGTGTGTGTGTTTGTGGGAGAGAGAGAGGGAGAGGGAGAGGGAGAGGGAGAGGGAGAGAGAGAGAGAGAGAGAAAGAGAGAGAGAGAGAGAGAGAGAGAGAGAATCCCAGATCCACCACCTACCAACTAGCAATCTTTACTCAGTCCACCAATTCAAACACTAATCTCTTCTGGAAACACCTTCACAGACACACCTAGAAGGGATTTGTGCATCCAGTAACCCAGCCATATTAGCACATTAAAATTAGCTTTCGTACAGTAAGAGGTCCCTCCCTACCCTCCCAGAGAATAACAATATGTCAGCATCTTGTGTTTTCTGTGCCTAAACTTGCACTTTCATTTTCCCCTATGATATCTTCCTGCAATTTAATTGTTTTACAAGCAGCATGAATGACTTTGTCATCAGAAAAAACGGGCTGTAAAAGTACATATAAAAAGAACACTAACCAAGCCTGTATTGGTTCACCTTTGTTGGTTTGCAAACAGTCAATTATAACTCAATAATCATCAAGGCCAGGAGCAAAGTCTCATAGGAATCATAGAAAGTGAGAGCCTCCAAGTGGCATGGTTTCAGGTCCTCTCATGCTCTGGGACTTCTACCACGGCATGCATTTAACTCATTCATTCCACAAGCATTTATGGATCCTTTAGTATAAACCAAGAATCATGCCAAGTATTCAACATCAACTATCCCATCTGGAGTACAGGAAGTCTTTATTGCTATTTTGTAGATCAGGAAAATGAGGCTTGAGGGTTAAGCAATCGGGAGAGGCAAAGTAAGTCACCCAAAGTCACAACACATCTACTGGGACCTAAACCCAGTCCTGTATAACATCAATGACTAAGTCCTTGAAGCCTGGGATATAGACAGTGGTGAGAGATTGTGGAGCATGCGCAAGGCCCTGGATCTGTCCTCAGCACTGCCCTCCCCCAGAAAAAGTGGGGGAGGAGAGCTTGAGCAAGTCACTATCTCTTCAATTTCCCTGTTGTCTGAGGATCAGAGTACTCTATGACTTTTAGGCAAATTAAGTGTTTTGTAGGTTGTAACTCATGCACGAAAGGAAAGCCATTACCCCAGCTCTTTGGGAACTGGATGTCTCTCATTTCTGGTTCTCCTGGTGCCCTCCCTATTAGTGATTATTTCCGGGGCTGTTTAACTCCAGTTAGCACATAGGACCATCTTCCTCGAACAAACTCATTTCATCTACTCCCACCTCCCCCTTTAGTCTGGTACCTCCTTGAAGGCAGGAACATGCTTGTTTGTTTCGGATGTTTTTCAGCCCCTAATGGAGCATCTGGCATGCATCTCTCCATTCCTTTGCTCCTTTATTTCATAACAAATACAGAACGCTTAACGCGTGCCAGGGGCATCACCGACTATGGTTTAGCAAAAGTCCCTGCCTTCCTAAACTCTGGGACTGGTAAAGTGGAGAAACAGGGCATTAAACACAATTATTTAATAACATTAGCACTAAGTGTCCCAAAGATAGAGGGATGCAGAATACAGGCCTAACTGAATCTAGGAGACAGGAAAGACAACTAAGAGGAGGTGGCTGGCAGCTCAGAAAAGTTAAGGAAACTGCTCAAAGTCACACAGCCCAGGAATGTCTGTTTCCAATGCCCCTGCGGTACTAGAAAGCACTACCTTTTAATCTCCTCCATCTTTTTCTTTCTTGGCTCTTATTGCTAAGAAGGGATCAAGGTCTGCTGGTCACAGTAACTTCTAGACCCAGAACCGTTCTTGACGTTTCTCCCCGAAACGCGCCCCTCCCCCAAGCAACTGAACCTCCGAAGATGCTAGGCTCGAACCACAGACGCCGGGCACAAACTTCAGAATCAGACACCCAAAATCGAATGTCAGCAGGTTGTGCAATTTACCGGCGATGCCCAGGGACCACTCACCCACCAACCCTCTGGTCTCCGTCTCACCTCCCCAGAGCGAGGGCTAGGCTGGTTCCCTCCCTCCCGGCCTCCCTTCTTCCCTCCGGGTCTCCCCGCCCTGTCGTCCTTGCGGCTCTTGCGAACGCGGGACTGCAGCGGAGCGCGCGGGGCCGACTCGCCGTGCCGCAGCCTGGGAAGCTGCGGCTGGGGCGCTCCGGCCCTCCCCGCTCCTGGGCAGGGCGTTCCCGCCAGCCGGCTTCCTGCAGCCGAAGGCTGGGGCGGAGGGCCCCGGAGCCTGGCAGGCCTGGTTCCTGGCTTTCTCTGCGTTTCCTGAGCCGGACGGCCGGGGGATGGGACCCTGGGCGCAAAGCTCCTTCTCCTGAGCGCAGCCAGGAAGTCGCGTCCTTGTGAACTCCTCTGCCGGGAACGTGCGAAGGCCGGTGATGACAGTCCGTGCTGCTGGGCAAGAAGCGACCTCCTTATCCAAAACAGGCAAGCTCCTGAGCCCACAACGCAGCCGGATTCCAACCGGGTTGATGTCAGCTTGTTAACACCATCCTGTGGATGTGAGCGCTGAGGCTGACAAACAGGCTAACCAAGTCCAGTATTTATTTATTCATTATTTATTTATTTATTTACTGTGTGTGTGTATGTGTGTGTGCAGGCCACGGTGCACGTGTGAAGGTCAGAGACCTCCTTGTGGGACTAAGATCTCTCCTTCCACCATGTGGGTCCTGAGGTTGGAACTCACATCATCGCAGACTTTGAAGGAATGGACTTTAGGCACCTCTGTGGTCCTTGTCCCTATTTTAAATATGACAACCAGAGAGGCCAAGTGGGTTCTTCAAATGTCACACAGGTACACTAGGAGCTAGGAATTTGACTCCAGGCTCCTGTTTCCATCCACTTTCCTGCTTCTTCATTACAGTTCAGCAGCCCCTGATGATCAACACCTCTCTCATTTCTTCCTGGGTCCCCAGATGCCCACCCAAAACTTGGCGCAAAGCAGCTTAGAGATGACTGTGGAGGCTGAGACTTAGGGCATCAAGCCTGACACATTCTAGAACGTTCAGCCAGTGAAAATTTAGTCTCTCCTTGAATATTTCCTATCATTGTGCCCCTCCCAGACACACACATCAACAACTCCTGCCATTGTGGACAAAAGTTTGATTTAAAAATGTAAATGCAGGGCTGGTAGGTAGCAGTCCTTAAAGTGTCTGCAAGCATGAGGACCTGAGTTCCGAACCCCAACATCTACAAAAAAGCTAGGTGGTGTATAACCCCAGCACTAGGGCCAGAGACAAGCCGATCCCTGAAGTTCATTGACTTGCCAGCTTCTCTCAAAAAACACAGGTGGATATCCATTGAGGAGAGATGTTGATCTCTGGCCTTTGTCTGCATGGGTACACATCACACACAGCACAATCATACAGAGAAGTTTGTCATTATATCTATTATTATTGTTGTTGTTGTTTGTCTTCTCTCTGTCAAACCTTGAATCAACCACTTTCCTCAGACTTCCTGGGAGGTACAGGAAAAAGAGCACAGCGGGCAGAGGAGATATGAAAGAAAAGAATTATGGGAGATGGAAGTGGCTGTTTTGCATGGCAGAGGATGAGAAGGACCACCATTAGGCAAAAGAGCCCCATAGCCTCTGCGAGGGCAAAGCCCAAAATCACATAGGAGAAGAGCTGTGGCTTCAGAGAAGGGTTCCTGCATAACCAATGATGAGACTTCCCCAGACAGTACCAGCCCCAGCCCCAGAGCCAGCCATCCCAGCTGTGGCAGCCCCCATCCCAGTGCACCTGTGTCATGATGGTGTCTCTTGACAGGGTGCTGGTTTGGAAGCTGCAGCTCAAGATGAATGAGGTCAGGGGCCTGTGGGACTGCCAAGCTGCTGAGGTTCTTGTCTGCTGCTGTCCTTGGTCCATTCAACATCACTGCAGACAGTGACTGACTCCGAGAGGTGCTCCTAACCGAGAAGCCTGTGGAGACAAACTTGGTCAGGAATATATTTTCAGGGGTGAGGGACCAGGAGGGAGAGCTGCTCCCAGTGCAGAGAAGACAAAAAGGGTGGGACATAGGAAGATCATAAGAGGCTCACGCACACAATTTTCAAAAATGTAAATGCTCCATGTTTGTGTGAGGGAGGGCACATGTGCACATGGGTGTGGAGTCCAGAGGTTGACATTAGGTCTCTTCCTCAATCATTCTATCTTTTTTTTCTTGAACCTGGAGCTCACTGAGAAGCCAAGCTGGCTGACACAATGAGCTCCCAGGATCCGCCTGTGTCCACCTCCCCATGCTGGGATTACAGAGACGTGAGCACTTTACGAACTGAGCCCGCTCCCCAGCCTTAAATGCTCCTTTTGGCCCCGGTTCCTTGTAAACAAGGCAAGTCCAGTCTTCTTCTTGTGGCCCATCTACATCCCTATGTATACACTGCGTTATTCTTAGCCATTTTATAAGAGTGGATGGCTCGATAATTTTACATTCCCCTTGAACTTGACTAGTGCCAGCTCCTCACTAAAGATGTCCCACTTCCATGTATAGAACTGTTTCAGAGAAAAGCAGCCCAGACTACATTTTTCCAGCCTTCCTTGCAATTAGTACATGACTCCTTCCCACCAATGGGCCAGCGGGGATGATGTGGTACCACATTCAGGCCAGCGTGGTCAAGAAGTATGCATGCACTCTTGTTTCTCTCCCATCTTCCAATTGAATCCAACACCAGGGTGACCTTGGAAGCCACATACTGAACGTGGCAGAGCCTGACTGAGTCAGTTTCAGTTTTGTTCCATCCCTCGACTGCTCCAGGCACACATCAGAAGAGCATCTTTTCTTTATCATATGCATGTGTGTATGTGTGTGTATGCATTTTTGTGGGGCATGGGCGATTTTTGTGGGCATCTGTGTAGAACCCACGTTGACGTCAGGGTTGACGTCCAGTGTCGTCCTCCATTACTCTCCACGTTATGTATTGAGGCAGGGTCTCTCAGGGAACCCCAAACTCTTCGTTTCCCTTAGTCTAGCTAATCATCTTGCTCTGGGGACACCCTGTCTCCATCCCCATGCTCTGGGTTTACAGGTGGGTTGCCACACTGACCCAACTTTTACATAGGTTGGGGGATCAAAACTCCAATCCCCACCTGTGTGGCAAGTGCTTCACCCACCGAGCCACCTCCCCAGCCCTCTGGAAAAGCCCCTTTCTAATTAGGCATTGAGATGTTGAGACGGATCACTTCAGTAGTCAGCATAATTTCATGAACATGGAACTACCCTGGTTTCATTGTTCTATCCACTGGCAGATCCTCAAAGATGCCCTTGTTGTTGGTCCTGCTGGACAGAAGGTCTCTATTCTTCTCATTAATGTCTAATGTCCTGAGAGTCCAAAAAAGGGGTTGGAGGTGGTTTCCACTGCAGCCTAAAGACCATTTGATCAATAATTAAAGAACAAGAATCAAGGAGTAATGAAAGCCTGGGAAGAAGGCCAGTAGACAAGGACGGAAGAAACATGAAAACTTGACTACAGCAGAAGGTGATGGAAAGTTTTCTAAGGACAGAGACTATGATATAACCAAAAACCCTGGCTCTGAGTTTCCTGGCAGCCAAAGCAAAGAAGGAAACAGGATGTGTTTCAGATTGTATAGGAAGTTGCAAACATGATGAAGTGCACAGACCCTAGAGACAGTGTTAAGTAATTAATTTTTTGAGGGCCTGGGGATTGAACCTAGAAGTGTTCTGCATTCTAGACAAGCTCTCTGTCACTGAACTATGTTTATTTGGAAGCCCAGCTCTGTCACTTACTAGTCATGTGACTTTAAGCAATTATTGAACTTCTCTATGTCCATTTCTCTGTCTGAAAAACAGAGATCATGGAATAATCAAACCCCTTTCTTTGGGGTCATTTGGGAAGATTGAACAAGTGAAGAAGGGACTATTCAGTTCTTAGCAGGCCTAGCATGAGGTGAATTGTATTTGGGAATTAACCGTCCTGCTGGGAATGTAGAGCTAGAACGTGTGCTTAACGTGTGTATGTGAAGCTCTGGTTCCATTCCCAAAACCCCCTACAAGAATTAAATATCACTTGAAAGAGTCAGGTCAGTGATTTGGGAGAAGACTGTTTTCCTACACTAAATTCTGCCAGGAGGGTGTCGTACAAATGCAATGGTCAGTGTATGAACCAGAGCTTTTTGACAACCGCCGAACTGTAGATTACATGTTCTTCTTACTGACTTTTGGCCCGGACAGGCCTCGATATTCTGCTCTAAGTGCACTGACCTGTCCACTAGACAGGTAAATTTAGTGGTGATTAACAAAGGAGCTGGTATTAAACAGATTCATGTACATATGTTAGCCTCTTCCAGACTCAGTTTCCCCATCCACAGTGGGAGAATAAGTAAGCTTTACCTAACAGAGCTGCTATAAGGCTGAGAGGAAAGAATGTATCTAAGGGACTGAGGTAGAACTCAGTGATAGGATACTAGCCTGAAATATGAGGCCCTGCACTGTGTTCCCCAAACAAAAACCAAACAAAATAAGAATGTGGGGATGCAGAGATGCCTCAGGGATGAGCGTACTTGCTGTGCAATTATGAGGACCAGAGTTCAGATCTTAGCACCAACATAAAACAAACAAGCATACAAAAGAAACATGGCCCCACAGGCCTGTAGCCCTGGTACCATAGGGAGCATTAAACAGGAGCTTGCTGGTCACCAGCCTAGCTCCAGGCTCAGTGAAAGACCCTGTCTCAAAGGAGGACAGAAGAGAGTGATTGAGCAAAACACTTAATATCCTTCTCTGGCTTCTGTGTGTACACACATGCCTACACACCATATACAGAGAGACAAAGACACACAGACACACACCTAAAGAAATTTTACAAAGAAACGAGGGCTAGAGAGAGATGACTTAGAGGTTAAGAACAATTGGCTGCTCTTGCAGAGGACCTGGGTTTGATTTCCAGTACCCACCTGGTGGCTAATAACTGTCTGTAACTCCAGTTGGAGGGGTTCTAACGCCATCTTCTGACCTCCACAGGCATTGTGTGACATGGGTGCACTTACTTGTATACAGGCGATACACTCATACACATAGAGCAAAAATAATAAATAAAATATGTTTTAAAAAGAAAAGAAAGATGTATACAAACACTTATTGCAATCATTGTCATTACAGGCTGATTTTAGTTCAGAAGCACAAAATAAAAAAGCAAGCACCAAACTAGAACAGTCTTTCCTGGAAACTGAGACCAGGACAATAATTTTCAGTGTTTATATGTATTTTAATGTGTGTGAGTGCTTGCATGTACATAAGTGTGCCGATGCCATGCAGCTCCCACAGAAGCCAGAAGAGGGTGTCAGATTCCCCTGGAACTGGAGTTTCAGACAGTTGTGAGCTGCCACATAGGTGCTGGGAACCAAACCCAGGTCCTCTACAAAAGCAGTCTATGCTCTTAATCATGGAACCATCTCTCCAGCCCCAATTTCAAATAAGCAGGACAGGCATGGCACCTTTTTCCCTGGGCTTCTGGCTAGAATTCCTGTAGCCTAAATTCTGTGTGGTACCAGCTGGGCTGACCTGGTTTGAAACCCACTGTGGCTTGAAGAGGTATTGCTGAGCCAGAGAGCCAGCATGACCACCAGTCACCGACTTTCTAAGGGATGGAGAACTGGCAGTCCTGTTCATAACCACATTTTATTTTTATTTAGTATTACTTTATGTGTATTGTGTGTGTTATGAGCAAGCATGTGTGTGGGCGGATTCATGCTACAGTACATATACGGAAGCCAGGGGACAACTGTGTCGAGTCAGTTCTCTCTCTCCACCTTTTATGGGTTCCAAGGAGCCAATTCAGGTTGTCAGACACCTCAGTGGTCCTGTGCTCACATTTTACAAATGAGGAAACTGAGGCACAGATTAGCAAAATGACTTGGCCATGGTCACACAGTCAAGAATTAGGAAACCTGACACCTGCAAGAGATGCCAATCACTAGTATGTGTCCCTAACCACTAGACTGTCCTGCCTCTGCCCTCAAAACTCTCAGAATTTGGTTTCTCTCTTAATCTCTCTCTTCCTAAATGTTGGTTGACATTTTCTAAGATACAGCAAATGAAGGACCTATCTTCCTTCTTGGCCCAGGGAAGCCCCCTACCATATGGGAACTATCCCTTGCCAAGAAAAATGGTTTAACTGGGGTGCCCTGGGGTCCATGGGAGGCTCTGAGTGGTTGGATGAAAACTGCCCCAGCTGTCATCACCCTGGTCCAGGCTGCAGCTTTTATTTATTGAGCTTCCTGGTGGGCCTCTGGGTCTCCAGGTCTCTCCACCTCTCTTTCTCTCTTATACACAGTACTAATGATCCGTCTCAACATTAACCTAATGGCACCATTCCCTTGCTAAATAACCTTCAATAGCTCCCTATTGCTCCCAGGATAATGTGCAAACCTCATAGCTGGGTTGAGTCTCCAAGGCCCCCAACCTACTTCTTATCCAATCCTCCCTTTCCTTCACTCCTCCTTTAGACACCCCCCAGTACCCCAAACCAGTCAAAAACTTTATAGAGCTTTTGAACTTGCAGTTTCCTGTGTGGTGTGAGATGAAGAGACGTTGGAAAGAGCTGCGGGGCCCAAACTAAGCTGTGGAGCTGTCAGGTTCCATTAACGGCCCTGCCTTCATCTAGGGAGAGCACCAGCAACCGGCAGCCCTGTGCAGGGCCCTGGAGATGAAACCTCATCTTGCACCCTATGTGATAGCACAGCCCTCTGTCTCCACTGTCACTGGGGTCCCCAGTGGCAAAGATATCCCACCAAGTCTGCTGATGCCTGGGTCCCAGCATTTAACCATCACCTCATGCTATCTGCTGATGCCTGGGTCCCAGCATTTAATCATCACCTCATGCTAACTCCGTAGTTAGGCTGAATTCATCTCTGCAAATGTAATGGGTACAGTTGCCTTAGCGTCCCGGAGCAGGCTGAGGCTTGCACCTGCTCCTTTGGCTTCTTACAGAAAACTGTTGTGCCTGAGGAAAGAGTTCGCCCACCCTTAATTGAGGCGCTTTTCTCTAAGGCCTCTGCGCCACCTGGTGGACAGATGTCGAACGGACCAGAATTTCTGAGTCGGCCAAGTCAATTCTGAAAGTTCTACACTGACCTCCGACTGTCTGAGAAATGCCGAAGGGAATTCTTTCCCACCGTGGGATCTCAGGTCTGTCCCAGCCCCTTCCTGGAACCCTGTCACCCCTGTTGAAAAAGGACAGGAGGGAAGTGGGTCCCTTCTGCTCTAACATTCCCAGGACCTTGTCTAAAATGACTATCCTGCCCCTCAGCTCAGGGAGGGGAATGGAGGTTCCAAGAGGGTGGAGAAGCTGGTGGCTTGTTCATTCTCTACCCTAAGGGCCTGGACAGTGCTTTGTACACAGAGACTTGGGGCTGAATTCACAGAATGTGCAATGAAGGAGGTTACAGTCTTTCTGCCTGAGTCTGAAGTATTGTGTTTTGTTTTCAGATCAGAACTTGGAATTGAGAAAGAAGATTCACGAGATAGTGACAGGGGGACCCCTCAAATCACACAGTATGGGAAACAGTTGAAGGAACCAGAATATTGATTGTGGCATAAAAGAACCAGGGGGTGGTCCAGTTAGAGGTCTAGAGGTCAGTCATAGAACCCTTGTCTAGAATGTGCAAGGCCCCAGAACCAGCAAAAGGAAAAGATGGAAAACAGACATTTTAAAGGCTCAGGATATAGCTCAGTGGTAGAATGCCTGCCTCATGTACATAAAGTTCTGGATTCCAGAGAGGGAGGGAGGGAGGAAGGGAAGGAGGGAGAAAGAGAGACTGGTTTGTTTGCTTTCTGTTTTCTTTTAAAGGGGGTATGGTAGAACACACCTGTAATCCCAGCACTTGGGAGGTGAAGGTGGGAGGATCAGAAATTCTAGTTCGTTTTTGACTACATCTTGAGCTTGAGGCCAGTCTGGGGTACATGAGGCTCTACCTCAAAATATTAAAAACTAAAAATTCAGATAAAAAAGAAACAGTTACTAGGGGATGCCATTTCTCAGAGACAGGTTTTCCTTCCTCCCAAACCAAGGTAACTTTCCGATGGAACTGGGTAAAGAACAGACCTGTGACTGTGGCAACACACAACTCAAAATTCCACGACTCAGGAGGCAGAGGCAACATTGTGAGTTCAAGGCACCTTCACGCACGGACATGTGGCTGGCCCCTTGGTTTGTTTATTTATTTATTTATTTTTATTTATTTATTTTTTTGAGACATGGTCTCACTATGTGGCCCTGACTGCCTTGGAACTCTCTATGTAGACTAGGCTGGCCTCAAACTCACAGAGATTGACCTGCTTCTGCCTCCCCAAGTGCTGGGATTAAAATTGTATACCACCACATCCAGCCTAATCCTGTTTTCTTAAGCATGCACCAATGCAGTATGATGTACGTAGGACTGTTAGGACACAGAAATGGTATAAGGCCTTTGTAGTGCTGGCATAAAGGCTGGTCCCTAGCTATCGCTGGGTTAGTGCAGGTGTGATTAAACACAAGAAAGGGTGTGAGCACCCAGTCCCTGCATGTGTGAAGAGCTATTAAATGATTCCCTGTGGGAATGCCACATAATCAAACAATCAATTGGTCCAAGAGTGGCTCAGGGGTGGGATAAGCTGTCAAATAGCTGTGCTGGCTCATCGGCCAAATCACCCAGATTTGAATGTTGACTTGGCTCTTCAGCAGCAAGGACACCCTGAGAAAGTTTCTTAAGCATTCTGTGCCTCAGTCTACCTAACTGTAAAATGAGGATAATAGTAATTCCTACCTCACTAAGGTGTTGGGGGCATGTCAGGGAGGAAAAGCAAGGGAATTGGGTAAGCTGTGGTTTCAGTGTCGGTGACCTGACTGAGGGTGTCCTGAATGATCTCTGAGGGTCCCCTTCCTCCAGGTCTGAAATCCTCTGTTCTACCTTTGAGAACAAAATGCAGGTACCGTAGTAAAATAAGTCAATCTTAAGGCTTATGAGACTAAGGACTGCTTGCATCTGGTGCTTACCAGAGACTATAAAGAAGGCACCGTCAGGACTGGAGAGATGGCTCAGCAGCACTGGCTGCTCTTGCAGAAGACTGGGGTTCAATTTTCAGCACCCACCTGGAAGCTAACAACCATCTGTAACTCCAGTTCTAGAGGACCCAATGGCCTCTCTGACATCCAAGGGCATTGCACCACACGAGTGTACTTACATACACATAAGATAAAAATAATAAATAAAATATTTTTTAAAATAAGGCAAGGTCCCCTCTCTACCTCCCTCCCAGCCCTGACTTAGTTTCAGGAAGGGCGCCAGAGGACACTGAGGGTGTCGGGCACAGTTCAAGCCTGGAGGAGGATAGGCTGTCTGCCTTTCTAATTTGTTGCATGCCCTTTGGACTCTAGATGAACTATGAGCTGTGAGGGATCCAGCAGTCATATGGGGACAGAAATTAGCCAGTAGTGAGGCAAGGATCAGAGATTGCCAACCGGCAGCCCAAGGGCCAGACCTGGCTTCCGGGCTCTTGTGCTGTGATCTGTGTGGTCAACTGAGTATCTGGCTTTCCACTTTGTTATTTCCCTGGGAGTAACTGGTGGACACTCAGTGATGTCCCCAGTTCTGAACACTGCGGTGTCAGGGACAGTACGAGGCCCCAGCCACCCACTGAGATTGTTAGTATTATCATCCACACAGCACCAAAGAATAAACTGAGTCAGAGAAGAAACTGGAAATTCTGAGACAAGCGTCTGGTCTGTCTTCCCAAACTTCTGCTTTTCCAAGTGCTCTGTGAGTGCGTGTGTGTGTGCGCGTGTGTACATATGTGTGCCTGTGTGTGGAGTGCACAGGTCAACCTTGTTCCTGAGGAACAACATGTCACCACATGTTTTTTGAGACAAAAATCTCTCACTTTACCTGGAACTTGCCAATTAGGCTAGGCCTGCTGGTCCGTGAGCCGCAGGGATCTGCCTTCCTCTGCCTCCCCAGTGCAGGGATTCCAAGTGCTCACCTCCACGCTCGGCTTTTTTACATGGTTCCAGGACCTTGAACTCACATCTCATTCACTTCACTGAATGAACTATCTCCCCAACTTTACTGCTCCATGATGGTGCTCACAGTCCCATCATTCAACTTTGGCCAGCACCTCTAGAGGTTCAGAGGGTAAAATCCCAGGTGCTTGAATTCTGGCAGTGTGGCACTGGGCAAAGGCTTCAATGGGGGAGAGGGGAGCTTCCAGCTCCTTATCTGGAGAATAGCAACAGGAGGACCCACTTCCTTGAACTGAATGATTTAATGCTCATAAAACTCATAGGACGTACTGCCGTACACCGTCAGAGTTCAATAAATGTGGGCTGTTATCATTAGGCACTGGCTGTGTGCCAGGTACTAAGAGGACAAAGATCGATGTGTGTCCCAGCAGGGCTGAGTCTGATGGGGATCACAGGGTGACTGACACATGCTGGAGGTGACTGACTGTAAAAGCAAAGGGACTGAGAGTTCCCTGGCTAGGACTATGGTGCTCAGATATTTGCACAAACTTCAGGATTCACATCCTAGAGGCTGGAGTCTATGGTCACTTAAACTGTAGGGAGAGGACAACTAGAAGTATAGTTCAGGGCATTTGCTTAGCATGTGTGAGCCCTGGGTTCCAGCCCCAGCACTGCAAAATAAACTACTAAATTAATTAGGTAATAGAAAAACTAGCCTAGGACTACAGCTATGCACATTTACAGTTCAGCTACTCAAAAGACTGAGATAGAAGGATCACTTGAGCCTGGGAGCATATAGAGACCAAGTCTTTCTTTAAAAAGTAAATAAAGGGACTGGAGAGATGGTTCAGTGGTTAAGAGCACTGGTTGTTCTTGCAGAGGACGTGGGTTCAATTCCCATCTCCACATGGTGGCTGACAACTGTTCATAACTTCAGATCCAGGGAATCCGACTCCCTCTTCTGGCCTCCGAGGGCATTGCACAACATGGGTGCGCTTACACACAAGCAGGCAATACACTCATACACATAAAATAATCCCACCTTTAATCCCAGCACTCAGAAGGCAGAAGCAGGTGGATCTCTGTGAGACTGAGGCCAGCCTGGTCTACAGAGTGAGTTCCAAGTCAGCTGAGCTACAAGAAGACCCTGTCTGAAAACAAACAAGTAAATAAAGAAAGATATATTGTGTTTTTAAATAAAACAGATTGGAAACAAAGCCAATAAAGCCAGCAGTGGTATGCACTCAGAAGCAAACGAACAATAAAAAAGTAAATGAAAGGTGCTGGGGGTCTTTGTTTTCATTTCAGGGGGTGGGTGGATACAGGGTCTCACTATGCAGCCCTGGTGGTCTAGAACTCACAGAGATCCAGGTGTCTCTGCATCCCAGGTGCTGAGATGGAAGGCCTAAGCCACTATGCCTGGCAAGAGATAGAGGGCTTTCAAGAGTAAACATGGGCTTCAGTGAGTGAGGGACAGGCCTGGCACCACGAATGTCTGCCACTTGCATATATGCCAGAACCTATCAGAGTCTTATGCCTTCCCCCAGTGTAGTCTGTGTCACACTGGGTGTGTCTGTGACTAAGTGTGAAAGAATTAAGAGCATGGCCAGGCTGAGAGGTGGGAGGTGGGAGGGAAGAGGGATCAGAGGAGAAAGGTCTTCAGTACAGGTTGCCTCTGTGGTCATGAGAAGCAAAACTTTTTGTTTTCTGTTTGCTTGTTTGTAGTGATGGGAACTGAACCTGGAGCCTCATGATATTAGGTAAGCATGCTACCAACTGAGCTATATCCTCAGCTCTTAGGTTTGTTTATTTATCTAGTGACAAGGTCTCACATACTGTGGGCTGGTCTCAAATTCGCTATGTAGCCCAGGATGACCTCAAACCTCTTTCTTAAATTTGTTTTTGTTTTAAATATATATATATATATATATATATATATATATATATATATATATATTTAAATTGTATGTGTATGAGTGTATTGCCTGTATGTATGTAAGTACACCTGTGTCATACAATGCCTGAGGAGGTCAGAAGAGGAACTGGAGTTTTGGACGGTTGTTAGCCACTATGTGGGTGCTGGGAATCAAACCCGAGTCCTCTACAAAAGCAGCCATGCTCTTAACTGCTGAGCCATCTCTCCAGCCCCGACCTCAAACTTCTGATCTTCTTACTTCTACTTCCCAAGTACTAGAAGTACTGGTGTGTACCACAAAGCTTGGTTTAGACAGTGCTGGAGATCAAACCCTGAGCTTCTACATACTAGGTAAGCACTCTACCAACTAAGCTGTTATCTCCAGTCCCATCTCAACTTTGAATTTCTTGAGACAGAGTCTCACTGTGTCACTCACGTTGGCTGTGAATTTTAAATTATGCTGCCTCAGCTTCCTAAACCAAACCCACATTCCACAAGTTTTTTTTTTTTTTTTGAGACAATGTCTCAATAAATATCCCAGACTGTCTCTCAAATCTCTAGGAATTACAGGTTAGCCTCAGACTCTTGATCTTTCTACCTCAGCCTCTCAAGACCACAGGCTTGTGCTAGACAAGTTTATTTCCAATTTGTCCCTCACATGGCTTGATGAGCATAGTTACGCAGCTGTGAGAGGTACATGGGCAGTCTTCAGATAATAATAACTAAGACAAGGTAGCCTGGGATATTATATCTCTTAGAGACTGTGCTGGAAGCTTCGGTTGTCAAGACCCCTGAGAAGAGGGAACCTCAGCTGGGGGATCTGGACTGGCCTTTGGCCATGTCTGTGAGGCTTCTTCTTGATTGTTGAGTGATGTGGGAGGGCTCAGCTGACTGTGAGTGGTGCCACCCCTGGGCAGGTGGTCCTGTGTTGTATAAGACAGCAAGTTGAGCCTCGCATGGTAGTGCATATCTTTGATTCCAACACTTGGGAGGCAGAGGGGGATCTCTGTGAGTTCAAGGCCAGCCTGGTCTACAGAGTGAGTTCCAGGTTAGCTGGGGCTAAAGACCGAAAAAAAAAAAAAGGAGAAGCAGACTGAGCACAGGCTGGAGGAGCAAGTCAGTAAGTCAGTAAAGCAATGTTCCTCCATGGTCTGTTTCTGTCCAGGTTCCTGCTCTGCGTCCCTACCCTAGGTTCCCGCAAGGATGAACTGTGATCCAGACATATAAACCAAATAAAGTCTTTCCTATTCAGGTTGGCTTTGGTGACTGTTTATCAGAGCAATAGAAAGCAAACTCGGACAGAGATCATGTTTAAAAAGAAAAAAGACCACGAGTTGGGGAGATAGCTCAGTGGTTAAAGCATTTGCCAGGATGAAGACTGGAGTTTCAAATCCCCATATAAATGCCCAGGGAATGTGGCAGTCTGTAAACCCAGGCTCTGAAGGCAGAGACAAAGGATCCCCAGAGCAAGCTGGCTAGTGAGACTAGCCATATCGGCAAGCTCTGGGGTTTGACTGAGAAACCCTGCCTCAAAGAATGAGGGGGGAGAGTTACTGAGGATGATTCTAGCATTAACCTCAGGCCTCCACATGCATGTGTGTGTACACACTTATGGACCTACAAACACACACACACACGCAAATAGAAAAAAAAAAAAAAAAAGGCCAGCACATCTCTCTTCCACATTGTCTGACCTTTGACTTCACAGTGCAGAGACCACTGGAGCAGGAGGGTGTCTAGACAGAGGAGCTAGGCTAAAACTAGGTGGCCAGACCCGGCCTGGCTCCTTGGAGACATTGGGGTTGCCCAGTGTGCTGGATAGCTTAGTGTCTACTTGACACACCTAGGTTGAGGGAGCCTCAGCTGGGGAATTGCCATCGTTGGACTGGCCTGTGGCCATGTCTGTGGGGCAGTTTCTTGATTGTTGAGTGATGTGGGAGGGCCCGGCCCACTGTGGGAGGTGCCATCCTGAGCAGGTTGTTATATATTACATAAGAAAGCAGGCTGAGCATGGGCCAGGGGAGCGAGCCAGTAAGCAGCGTTCCTCCATGGTCTGTGCTCCTGCCTCCAGGTTCCTGTCCTGAGTTCCTACCTTGGATTCCTTCAGTGATGAACTGTGACCTGGTAGATGTAAGCCAAATAAACCCTTCCTCCCTGAGTTGGTATTGAGCACAGTGTTTAGTCACAGCAATTGAAAGCAAACTAGAACACCCAGCTTCCTTTTCATTCTCCTGTATCTGCTCTGGTCACCTGTCTGACCCAAGTCCATTTAACATAAAATCTTATATGAGGTGAGGTTCCTAAACCAAGTCCAACTGCCAACATTTTAAAAATAAGACACTAAGTGAAGGCCTTTGGAAGTAGGGTTACATTCATTCATCAGTCACTAGTTCAAACATATTTATTGAGCATATCATATACCAGGGCCTGTGGCACGCTGAGCGCAGTAAAAAAAGATCATCACCTCAAGAAGCTGACAGTTTACAGTGACAGGCAATAAGTTTAGTCATCAGAAATAAACATAATAAAAGCATAAAGCCAGAGGCTGGAGAGAGAGTTCACTGGCTAAGAGCAACTGACTACTGTTCCAGAGAACCTGGGTTCCGTTCCCAGCACACACATGGTAGCTAACAACCACCTGTAATTCCAGTTCCAGGGACCTGACGCCCTACTGGCCTCAGCATCACACCACAAAGGTGCATTTACACCCATGCATGCCAAACACTCATACACTAAAAATAAAGCCAGAAACTGGACATGGCAGCTCACACCCTAATTTCAACACTAAGAAAGCCAAGGTGGGAGGGTCTCAAGTTCATTCAGCCTGAGCTACATAAAGGGACCCTATTTCAAGATGCCAGTAATAGGGGCCAACATGATGACCCAGCAAATAAAAGTGGTTGCAGCATCAGCCTATCTGAGTCCAATCTCTGGAATCCACATAAAAGTAGGAGAAAACCAATCCCACAAAATTATCCTCCGACCTCTACATACAAGCCATGGCATGCACACCCACACACACGTGATGCATGTGCATACACACTAATAATAAACACATATCTTTTAAAGGCAAATAATAATAATAATAACAATAAAGTCAAAGAAGGACCAGAGACAGCTGGACAGATGTGGTGGTTGCACTTCCCAGCCAGGCTCTGTCAACTCCAGCCCTTGAGCTGCTGTCTCTTAGAGAACAAAACTTCACTGGAGCACAGTCTAGTTTATTTCCAGGCTGTGTTCATGCCTCAGTGGCAGAGTGGAGCAGCTGCCTACATGGAGTGAGTCACAGAGCTGGAAATATTCACTCTTTGGCCCTTTGCAAGGAAATACCATGTCACACCCATTGAATGGCGCCAATAAAGAAAGACAGACAATAACAGGAGCCACAGGATGGGGACAGATTGGAACCCTTATACATTGTTAGTGGGAAGGGAAACCGGTGTGGCCACTCTGGAAAACAGCTTGACTGTTCCACAAGAGTCCAAACATAGCTGTCATCTGACCCAGTAACTGCATTCCCAAGACATGAAACCTACGTCCACACAAAAACTTGTAGTGAATGTTCACAGCATTACTTCTTAACATCAACAAGTGGAAGCAACCCAAATGCCCCTTAATTGCTGAATAAAACAATATGTATGGTACAGGCATACAATTTGGCAATGATAAGAAATATAATATAGGCTGGGTATAATGGCACACACCTTTAATCCTGGGCTGTGGGAGGCAGATGCAGGTGGATCTCTGTAAATTCCAGGCCAGCCAGGGCTACAAAGTGAGACCCTGTCTCAAAATAAATACATAAGGGGCTGGAGAGATGGCTCAGTGGTTAAGAGCACTGGCTGCTCTTGCAGAGGACCTGGGTTCAATTCTCAGCTCCCACATGGCAGCTAACAACAACTCTAGTTCCAGGGGAATCTGACACCCTCTTCTGACCTCTGTAGGTATGGCATGACATGGGTACACTTGCATACATGTAGGCAATACACTCATATGCATAAAATAAAAATAATAAAAAAAATTTTTGGTCTTTTTGAGACAGCATCTCCCTGTAACCCCAGCTGGCCTGGAGCTTGCTACATAGACCAGGCTGGCCTTGAACTCACAGAGACCCACCTGCCTCCACCTCCCAAGTGCTGGAATTAAAGGCATGTGCCACCATAGCCCACCTTTAAAAATAATAATTCTTAAAATAAATAAATAAAAAGAAATACAATGCATACTCGAAAAGGGATGAGTCATAAAAATATTCTGTAAGTAATAAAAACCGGACTCCAAGATCACCTACTAAAGGGTTCTGGCTTTAATTTTTTGGCTTTGTTTTATTGAGTCAGGGTCTTGTTATGTTATGGCCTCACATATCAATAAGTTGGCCTCAAACTTGCATCAGTCCTTTGGCCCCAGACTTCTAAGTGCTGGCATCACAGGTATGCCCTATCAAGCAGCAAGGATTCCATTTATCCAAAAGGCCCAGCAAGGCTGGGCATGGTAGCTCCTTTAATCTCAGCACTTGGGAGGCAGATGCAGGAGCATCTCTGTGAGACTGAAGCTAGCCTGGTCTACATAGTGAGTTCCAGGCCAGCTGTGACTACAGGGAGACCCTGTCTCAAAGGAAACCAAAATAATGATGATGATGATGATGATGATGATAATGACACTGGAAACTAAGCCCAGGACCTTGCAATACTCTACCACTGAGTCACATCTCCAGTCCTTTAAAGGGGTGAGTTGTATGACATGCGAGTTGTATCTCAATAAAGCTGCTTTTTAAAAGTTTGTTGACTTTTGTTCTAGTCAAGAAAGGCATGTAAGCCTTTGACATTTGAACTTCTTTTATAATTTACTCAAAGCTCTCAAGTAGCAGCCAGTGACATTTTCCTGTGCAAAGTGCTTACAATCCCTACTGCATTCAATCCTCACAAAACCCCATGGGCTCAGTACTGATGCCCCAGCTCACAAGAAACTACAGAGTGTAAGTGATCTGCTCCCAGGCCACAAAACTTCTAAGTGTCAGAACCAGGACTGGGGTCCCTGTGTGTGACATCAAAGTCTGTGCCCATCGTTACTGAGCTGTACCTCAAGTTCCTGCCGAGACTTTAAATTTCCAGTCTTTCCTTGATGGGGAAGATGTCTCAAAAGCAAGGTAGAAGAGACAGGGGCGAAACAACCTCAGAGGAAGGAAGCCGTGGCTAAGGATATAGCTTGGTTGAGAGAGTGCTTGACCAGTGTTGACCCCCACCCCACCAGCCTCACATAAACTCTGTATGTGGTACACACCTGTAATCCCAGCACTCAGGGAGGTAGAGGCAGGAGGATCACTTCAAAGTCATCTGCAGAGAATGGGAGGAGAGCCTGGACTATGTGAGATCTTGTCTCAAAAAAAAATGGTACGTGTGTGGACGGGGTATGACCTAGTGGTTGATAGCACTTGCTGTGCATGCATAAGAACCTGAGTTCAAATCCTCAAGACCCACATAGAAGCCAGGCATGGCTGTGCATGCCTGAAAGCCCAGTGTGGAAGGACTGAGACAGGTGGATACTGGGAGCTCTATGGCCAGTCAGCCCAGCCTAAACAGCTATCTTTAGTTTCAGCAAGAAAGGAATTCAAGGGACTAATATGGAGATGGAGAGAGGAAGACACCTGATGTCCTTCCCTGGCCTCTGCATGTGTGCACACGGGCAGTTGTGCTTACACACACAGGTACGTACATGCACGCATCACTCACAAGCAACACACACAGAAGGAAGGGAGTGAAGAAGGAAGAAATAAAACAAAAAGGAAGGGTAGGGTCCTCTAAGCAAAGAAGACAACAGTGAACATGCTGAGGTCCCTGGGTTCAGGGAGAGGCCTCACAGCCTCTAGACACTACCGCACCATTCCCAAGTTATAGAAGCGTAACAGTCACTTAGTGTAGGGAGTGAGAGACCTGGATCATTAGGCATGGCATGTACCCATAATTCAGCTACTCCAGAGGCTGAAGCAGAAGATCTCTTGAACTCAGAGGCTTGAAGCCATCTCGGGCAACACAGTGAACCTCAATAATAAATAAAAACTCTTGGATCTTGTCATTACATCTGAGATCGAGATCAGGGACCCAATGTCGGCCAGCTCTTAGAGGGACTCTGATGCAGGCGGTCCAGGGATTCCAACGAAACACATCAGCACAAACCTTCCCTCTGGGTGACCAACATCCTCCCCCTCCTGGCCATCCTTTCCTGACACCCCACATTCTGGTTCTCACTCCTCCCCCTGCACACAGGGTCCCTGTGGAGCCCCTCTGAAGCTTGGTAGTCCTGCTCTTTCCCTGGCCTGCCTTCCCTTCCTCTGCTCTGCTCCTTCTCCCCAGAGCTGCCTCATGGCAGACCCCCTCCCTCGTCTTCCCATCTCCCAGGGCTCATCTTTCCCGAGGCTGGGAAGCGCTGTCTCTCTATGGAGCCTTCCTCTAACCACAGACAGGCATGTTTCTTCCGTGCATCTGTAGAATGAGGAAGAAAGACAAATGAGAAAGATGGCATGCAAGAGGCACCAAAGGCACTTCATAAAAAGGAACTGTTATTATTTGTTTATTGCCACTTGATCTTGAGTAGGTCAACTCTCCTGTCTCCAAAACAAGAAGCAATCTTGTGTCAAGGGCTCTATCATTTATACAACAGCATAGCCATTATCATCTCCATTTTATACTTGAGGGAAGCGAGGCAAAAAGGAATTAAGAAAAGTACGCCCAGCCAGGGATTGGTAGCACTTGGTTTCGAACAGAAGCATTGGGTTTTGAGTCTTCCTCTCCTGACTTCAGTGCTAGAAATCCATTCCAAGGCCTCACACATTCTAGGCAAGCACTCTGTCACTGAACTCTATCCTGAGCCTTGGCCCCAGTCTGAGGGGTTGTTTTTAAATCAATCAATCAATTGATTGATTAATAAAATAATGAGCTAATTATTTTATGTATATAAGTGTTTTGCCTGTGTATATGTAAGAGCATGCAATGTTCTTGGAGGCCAGAAAAGGGCATCGGATCCCTCTGGAACTGGAGTCAAGGATGTGGGTTCCTAGTCCTCTACAAGATCAGCCAGTGTGCTCTTAACTGCCGAGTCATCTCCAGAGCCCTCAGGTCCTGAGTTTTTAATCCTCACACTATACTGACACCCATAGTTAAGAGGCTCACTGTTAAAGCAAATCCCAACATTTTAGGGCACAGAATCTGGCATGGGTGCTTAGTGAATGCTAGAAACTGAGGTGAGTTGAGAGCTTGTGCATG
The DNA here is from genome assembly GCA_035773235.1 of Eospalax fontanierii. Classification (NCBI taxonomy): domain Eukaryota; kingdom Metazoa; phylum Chordata; class Mammalia; order Rodentia; family Spalacidae; genus Eospalax; species Eospalax fontanierii. Next base: position 16,419,673 of record CM069553.1, read on the forward strand.
TAGGCAGAGGGGGAAAGATATCACCCCCAAAATTTATTACTCATGGGGGTTGGGGAGATGGCTCAGCAAGTAAAAAGTGCTTCCTGTGTAAGCAGAAAAATCTGAGTTTGACCCCTGGAACCTATCTAAAAAGCCAGATGTGGTGCTGGTGTTGCCTGTCTGTAATCCCAGCCTTCCTGTAGTGAGATAGGAGGTCTAGCCTGGCATATGCAGGGTAGTGGCAGAAACAAGAGGAGCTGTCTCAAACAAGGCAGAAGGCAAGAACTGATGCCCGAGCTTGTCCCCTGATCTCCACACATACACCGTAGCTTCCTGTACCCTCACACATAAACTGGTATCGCACACACACACACACACACACACACACACACACACATCAAAGAAACTTCAGTGCTCATGTCTCATGCTTTTTATTTAAGACTCAACATTTTAAGAGCTTGAGAATAAGATATAAAAAAATAATTCAGAAAAAAATCAGAATGGGATGTCTCACTCAAAGCTTACTGGGTCCAACACCTGTCAGTGTACTTGAATGGGGTGATGGTGGTCTTTAACTTCAGAACATTAAGGTGTTATGGAACTATCTGGAAGAATGAAGGGTGCAGAGCAGTGGTCCTAAGTCACTCTCTTCCCAGATGCTACCTTCTGAATATCCAAGTTCCTGTGTGTTATTGGTCCCCACTCCTCTCATGGACAACTGGGAGTGATTCAGTGTAAGAAGGACCCAGTGGAGAATTCCTGGGTGTTATTTTCTAATCAAGGGCTAAAGGAGATGCAGACCTCTCTATCATGTCCAATATTCTGTCTATTCTCTCCCACTTCAGCTCATTAATCTCATCCATCCTCCATAGTCTGGTATAAAATCCCAGGTAGACCAGAAAGCCTTTCCTCTGAGCCTGGGCTCTCTCCTAGAGAATCAGACAGTTCCTCACCTCAGTCATGCGGCTCATGTTTCTTCTACCCCAGAGAACCATGAAAATGCTATGTTAAGAGAAGTCTTCAGTCCTTTTCCTTTCACACAACAGCTTAGATGGTCAAGAAGTCACGAAGATGCTGGCAACAGAACCCAGAACAAATCTGCCGATTGACCCAAAACCCAGGAATCATAAATCCATCCAGGTCTCAGGAAAAATAGCAACAACAAAAAAAGTAATTCCAGTTGGGTTACAGGACATAACAAATAAACAAGAGTCACCCCCGAATTCCACTAGGAGGCCTTCCGGAAATGGACAACTTTCTGAAAAGCTTGCCGAAAGTCTTCATTGAACACAGTGTAGATGATGGGATTGATGAGCGAGTTTAAATAACCCAACCAGGTGAAGAAGTCAAACAGGGCTGGGTGGATCCAGCAGGAGTCTCTGCAGATGGGGAGGACCAGGGATGCCATGAAGAAAGGCAGCCAGCAGATGATGAAGGCCCCTAAGATGATGCCCAGGGTCTTGGTGGCTTTCCTTTCCCGTGCTGCGGAGATCCTCTTGCGCTCTAGGATGCTATCGGCGAGCTTGATTTTCACCTGGTTGAAAAAGAGAGGGGAGCCGGCTGTGTGCGTGTGGCTCTCATGGGGACTGGGGTTGAGCGAGCAGAGGGAAGAGCCTGCTGAGCCTGTGATGAGCTGGGCTGTGGTGAAGCGTTTCCCATAGAGGGAGGGTGGTTTCAGGATGTGGCTCCGGGCTGCTACATAGATGCGACCATAGAGGATGATGAGCAAGATGGATGGAATGTAGAAGGCCCCAAAGGTGGAGTAGATGGTGTAGGAGATCTGTGACGTGTTCACCCGGCAATCTGACATCATCTCATGAGCCGTAGCCTGCCGCCAGAAGAGCGGTGGGATGGATATGCAGATGGAGATGACCCACACTGCTGCAATCATGGCTGCAGCATGGCCTGCTGTCCGGCGTTTGCTGTACTCCAGGGCATCTGTGATGGCCCAGTACCTGTCCAGAGCAATGACACAGAGATGCAGGATGGAGGCCGTGCAGCATGTGATGTCAGAACACACCCAGATGTCACACAGGATTTGGCCAAAGTTCCAGGTGTGGGTAGTGGTATAGGCAATGCTGATGGGCATAACCAAAACGGAAACCAGGAGATCAGTGGTGGCCAAGGAGCCAATGAGATAGTTGGCTGGAGTGTGGAGCTTCTTGGTGAGTAAGATGGTCGTAAGTACAAAGGCGTTGGAGAGGACAGTGGCCAGCGTGATGATGGAAAGGATCACCACGAGGGAGATTTGGAGGGCCTGGAGGACCTCTGGGTCCCAAGTCCCTGTAGCATTCAGGGATCTGTTGGAAGCCTCTTGGGGAAGGTCTTCCAAGGACTGGTTTGACGGAGACATGCTCGGTGGGTCTCTCTCCACACAGACTTCTACACAGAGGTCTCCTTCCTTCACAGTTGTCCCAGCCCAAGAACAAGGTCATCCTATGGCTTCACAGCAGAGGGGGCCATATATCAGAACAGACCCCAGCAAAAAGACATCAAGACATGGCTAGGAAAAGACACCCCAGTAACCACCAGCTGCTCCCAGAAGCAGATGGATCCCAAGACATCTCAGAGTTCTGGAACTTTGCCCAGCAGATGGTCCAGCCCAGGAGATACATGCTGAATCTGCTAGACAATGACCAGGGTATCACAGGAAGATGCTCTGCTCAGAGCTCTATGGCTTTTGCTGTGGACATTTGGGCATTTTTTAAATCATGAGATTTTAGCGTGTTTAATGAAAACCTTCAACACTTCCCCTATTCCTACTCAGAGAAGATTCTAGATGTCGGGTTGCTTCCAGGGAGCTTTTAAAACCGGACATAAAGAAGTACCATCTGATTCAGAGAAGCGGTGTCCTCAACAGCTCCGTTTTCCCAGGATTGTCTGGCCACATCACGAGCACTTAATGTTGGTTCCTGTACCACTGATGGCTTTGAGTCTGACCAGACAAAACATTCCTGTTACTAAGACTCAAAGAATGCACGAAGGCAAAACAGACGGTTCACTGCCGGTTCACCGAGATGGACACGTGTTCCGAAGCTCTGGAGTTTAAGAAGAAGGGGGAAAAATGCAGAGTTAAATTCCAGGACGAGGATTCTGTAAGCTGAAAGTAAAAGATTGAAAAGCTACTGCTTTATGCTGCCCAGAAGCTGTGAACTCGACTTTCTCAAAAGCGAGAACACGGGGACCGGGATGTGCCCCACCCCCACAATTCCCAGAGGAGACAGAGTGTCCTAGCTGTTGGAAGCCTCACAGGCTGGTTCCACCGACATGAAGTCAGCTCTGTAAACTGTGAATCAGAAAGCATGACTCTTTATGCAGCAATGGACGCTAAACAAAACCAAACGGCATGACGAAAACAGACCTCCAGAAAAAACATCAGACTGTCACCGCGCAGTCTGGAGTGTGGGGTGACTTACTCATCCAAGTTTTCCACTTTCCTAGAGTGAGCATGAATGACTCTTTTGGAGGGATTAGTTGGTTTGGTTTGGTTTTTGGGTTTTTTGGGGGGGACAAAGTTTTATGTAGCCCAGGCTGGCCCTGAGCTCCTGATCCCCTTGCCTCTACCCCCTGAGTATTGGGATTATGGGCATATGCCACCATGCTTGGTTCACAAATGATTCTTTTTGTCTTTTTAATGTGTGTGAGTGTTGTGCCTGCATGTGCGTAAGCACACCTGTGTCATGCAATGCCCACAGAGGTCAGAAGAGGGTATTGGATCCCCTGGAACTGGAGTTGTGGAAGGTTGTTACCCACCATGTGGTTGCTAGGATTCGAACCTGGGTCTTCTGCAAGAACAGTCAGTGTCCTTAACAAACACAAAAACAGTTAAGAGTGGTGACACATACCTATAATCCCAGCAGTTTAGAGGTGGAGACAGGGAGGTTAGGTGTTCAGGGTCAGCCTACATTGCAATTTTGAGGCCAGCCTGGGTTACAGGAGATCTGGTCTCCAAAATCAATCAATCAATTGTAGAATAACTGCCCCTAAACTACAATCCTAAACTACAAATTCCAAAACATATCCCAAAGTTTGAGATATATTATTATGACTATTTTTATTATTATTATAGAGCAGTGTCCCTGTTATGTTACAGACACGGAGCGAGCCTAAGGACTGAGTCATCCAACCTGTCAAGTGAGCAATATAGCCCCCGACATACAAATGAGCCAGTAAGTGTTCAGAAAGGTGATGTCACCCGGCTGGAAGTGGAAGGACAGAGCCCAGAGCCCTGAGACCTGACCCTTCTTCCTATTTTGAGATTCAGGAAGAAAAGCTTCAAGGCACAGACACCGTCCCCTGATGATAGGTGACAGACACTCCTCTTGCCCCCTCCCGCCCTAGGGACAGCCTACAGCTGCTTTTCCTTCTACTTTGGTTCAACGGTTGGATTGTTTGGAATTTTCTCCCCTGTACACCGTCTGGGTGTGTGCTGATGTCAAGTCCCAGAGCTGGCAGCTCCAGACACGCCAGTGACCTCCCTGCATCGAGGCTGAGAGGCTGGTGAGTAAGCAAGCTTCCAGTGACATCTTAGGAAGAAGGACAGGGATGGAGAGGATGGCTTTGGTCAAGGAACTGCACTGGAACTTAGCAAGAAAGTGACAACAATCAAGGGCTATTGACTGCCTTTCCTGCCTTGGTCCTTTCAGTCCTGAACAGAACTTCCAGAATTGCTCCCAATCCCTCCGACTTTAAAGGCGCAGTCTGTAGCTCTATAACAACTGCCTTTTTCCTGTCACACCTCAAATGACAAAATAGAAATGCAAATAAAGATGGCAATGAGATGCCATGTTCAAGCAGAGGGGTGCAATTTTTAATCTGATCAAGTCAGTGTGGGGCAACCCTGGCACTTACTACTGGTCAAGCCTGAGCTGGAGGCCCCTGTCAGAGCAATGTCTACATTTTCTCCTAACTCTAATATCTATCTCAGGGCCGGATGCCTCTCTTCCTGAATATGCTCACTTGACAGAGAAACTGTAACAGCAAACAACCAAAAACAACCAGAACACCCCTCCACAGCAGAACAGTGGGGTGTGCACAACCCCACCTCCAAGGACTATAGTGCTCTGTTTTTCATTTTATTTTATTTGGTGCCCTGGGGATTGAACCTAGGGCTTCATGCATGTTGAGCAAGCAGGCTATCACTGAGCTACATTACAGCGCAGATGTATTTGTACATGTGTGTGTGTGCGTGTAAACTAAAAGTCAACCTTGGGGTGTTGGTTGGCCCCCAGGTTCCACCCACCTTCATCTTTTTTGAGAAGGGTCTCTCACTGGCCTGGCGCTCTCCGAGTAGGTTAGGTTGGCTGACCCTTGAACTGTAGGGATTCACGTCTCTTCCTCCAGCATTGGGATTACAGGCATGAGCCAACACACTGAGCTTCTTAAAATGTGTGTTCCAGCAATTTAATTCTGGTCCTCATTCTTGCAAAGCAAGTACTTTATCAAAGGAGCCATGTCCCCAGCCCTAAATGTTTTATTTCTAGAATGGTGGTGGGCATACGGGTTCTTCTTCTATGTGGGGATCTCTCCCTCCTCCTCCTCCTCTTCCTCCTCTGCTCCTCTTATGTTATCTGAGCTGATCTTGAACAAATATGTAGTGGAAGCTGATCTTAAACTTCTAAGCTTCCTGTCTCCACCTCCTAAGTGCTAAGACTGCAGGTGTGTACCACCAGCCACTATTTATGCAGTGCTAAAGCTCAAACCCAGGGCAATATGTGAGCACTCTACCAACTGCGCTACGTCCCCGTCCTCGTAATTCACATTCTGTACATAATATACATGTACACTATTTTGTAAGGAATAATATATTTGTAAAACAAGAAAATTAGTCTGTAGGGAGAATAGAGCATACAGAAGGAGATGGAGGAAGGGAGAGAGGGAGGAAGGGAGGGGGGAGGGGGGAGAGAGAGAGAGAATCTTCAGGCCTAGTAGGAACCCTTCTCATCCTTGGATGTCCATGAGTGACCTTCTACCCAGGAACCCCCACTGGTACCAGCTCAATCTTCTCCAGCTGAGCAAGTGCAAATGGGCCCAGCAGACCCAGAAAAGTCACACCCAAACAGAGGAATTTCAGCTCTACTCTTCCCACCAAACAATCCCTGGAATCTGAGGCAGGTCCTTTCGCCTCCTGGGTGCCTCTTTCTCATCTGGCAATAAAAGTAACATCACTTTCCCCATAGAATCTTCATGAGGTTTCAAAAAAGTCAGAAGACCGTTGGCAGAGGGGACTGCCTGCAGCAGGAGTCCTTTCCCTGTCCTTAACCTAAGCTTTCCTCCCAGAGCTCCAGGAAGCTCAGTCGTCTCTCCTTCCTGAAGGGTCTTTAACTGGCTCATAAAAACCTGCCTGAACAAAGGGGATGTGACTCTAATAGATCCACAGAAGCCAGCCTCAGCTTTCTAGAGGCAGAAAACCCAGGGCTGTGAGATCAAAGACTGGTTGCAGTGGAATAAATCCCCCACGGAAGAATTCAGGTCTGCTTTCTCTGTAAGCGCCGTACAGATGAGTGAGCCCAGGACAGGGAAACCACTCTCAAATCTGAGCGCTTTCCATTTTACAAAAGGTTCCTACTGATTCATTCTCCCTTCCGTCTGGGGCCTCTGACCTCTGCTGGAAAAATCAAGGTATCAAGAATGTTTCCTGGAGATGACATGAGAGTTAAGTGTAATGTGTGTGATTTAGAAGTTTTCCCGTGTGTGTGTGTGTGTGTGTGTGTGTTTGTGTATGTTCACGTGTGTATGTACAACTCTCTATAGTTAATTGCAAGTTCTAAATTCTAATCAGTATCTTGACGTACAAGCAGATTAGCTTTGCTTGTTTGGGTTTTGCAGGGGTTTCTTTTGGTTTGTTTTTAGTCTTTTCAAGACAGGATCTCTTTGTTCTCTGAGCTGGACCGGAACTCACAATATAGACCAGGCAGGCTGTCCTCGATCTCACAGAGATCACTTGTGTCTGCTTCCCGAGTACTGGGATTAAAGGCATATACCACCATGCCTGGCCAGAACAGGTTTTTAAGTTACTTATTTATTTACTTACTTAGTTATTTTGATGTGTATGAGTGTTTGCCTGCCTGTATGTAAGCATACCACATCCATGCCTGGTGCCTGAGGAGGCCAGAAGAGGGTGTCAGACCCCTGGAACTGGAGTTATGGACAGTTGTGATGCCATGTGGGTGCTGGGAATCGAACCTGGGTCCTCTGCAAGAGCAGCCAGTGCTGAGCCATCTCCTCAGCCCCTGAACATACAGTCTTTATCCATCCTACCACTAAGTAGATTCCAGTTTAGGATTGTCATAAGTAGCACATTGCTATGGACAGTTCTTGCATACATCCCCACATCTTTTGGTGGACGGGCCTGCATGCATGAATGCTTTTTTTTTTTTCAGTTCTGACCTCACTACTGAGCTTCAATCCTGACCCTAAGCTCATTTTTGTTGGGTGTACAGTTAGGAGTGGAAACGCTGGGTCAAGAATCTGCCTGCCGGGGCTGGGGATGTGGCTTGACTGGAAGAGTGCTTGCCTGGCTTTCACGAGGCCCTGGCTTTTGCCCCAGTACAGCAGAAGCTCTGCATGGTGGTGCATGTGGTTGCACAATGAGTCTGAGGGCAGCCTAGGACACATGACACTGTCTCGGAACACAGTGAAGAATGTACTCCTTTCCCCTATACTTGCCAAATTTTGACGTTTTCGTTGCTAGCTTTAGCCTTTAAGGGCTGCACCATCTCTCTAGCCTCTCAAATTTCATAATTAGAGAGATTGAATCTTAAAACTGATCTGCTTTGGGGCTGGAGAGATGACTCAGTGGTTAAGAACACTTACTATTCTTCCAGAGGACCTGGGTTCGGTTCCCAACACCCACACGGTAGCTAGCAAGTGTCCATAACTCCAGTTCCAGGGGATCCAATGCCCTCTCTTCTGACCTCTGAAAGCATTGCATGACATGGGTGCACTTACATATATGCAGACAATACACTCATACACATAAAATAAAAATAATAAATAATTAAAAAAAATACTGTATATTCATACGGGGTACAGTACAGTGGGAAGAAATAGCCAATCACACACAATCACATGGATGAGCCTCACTTCAGATGAAGCCAAAGCCAGCCAGACCGTGGTTGCATTCAGACCTCATAAAGTTTCATTTTGTCTTAAGACCAAGTCTTGCTATGTAGCCAAGGCTGGCCTCAAACTCTCGTTGATCCTCCTGTCTCAGTCAGCCAAATCCTGGGATTACAGGTGAAAAAGACACCATGACTGGCTTAGAGTGAGACTCTTAAATGGCAGACGCAGAGGGAAGCAGGCCGGGACTCTGGGGGAAGCTCATGTTTCAATTTTGATGCTGGGCTTGTTTGTCCTGTGAGTATCCACCAAGCTGGGCGCTTGAGTTTGGCGAACTTTGGTAAACTTTACACCTCTCCAAACTAGAGTACTGGTTGAATGCCAAGCACATAAGAGAGCCTTTGGCGCCCGCTCTGTTGGTCACGGGCATTCAGCAAATGCTCCGCCAGTTGTGACGACCAGATCTCCCTTATCAACCACTTTGCTTTCCCAGTTACTCAGAGTGAACTGTGGTCCAAAAGATGACATGGAAAGTTCTAGAAATAAACAGATCCTAGGTTGCAGATTTCACACCATTCTGAGCAGTGTGATAAAATCTTGCAATCCCGTTCTGTCCTGCCCAGAGATGAATCATCTCTTTTTCTATGTATGTATGCGAGTGTGCTCACTACCTGCCTATTAGTCACCCAGGAGCTGTCTGGGTTATCAGATCAACTGCTCTGCTTTCACAGGGTTGTGTTCAGGAAACCCTTGATGGTTGCAGCTTAAGTTACATCAATGCCTACGTCATTCACCTAGCTTGTCTCATCATTTAGGTTCTTAGTGATTACGTCATCTAACATCATCATAAGACCTGGGGGGGGGTGTTATAGTCATATAACTTAAAACATCTGTTTATTTATTTATTTATTATATTTATGAGCATCTTGTCTACATATGTGTTAGCATACTGGTGTCAGACAATGTCCCCCGAGGAAGAGGGCATCAGATCCCCTAGAATTGGAGTTATAGAAGGTTGTTAGCTGCTATGTGGGTGCTGGGAATTGAACCTGGGTTCTCTGTAAGAACAACCAGTGCTCTTAACCACTGAGCCATCTCTCTAACTCCCTAAATTAAAAATTTTTTTTTGGTTACATTTTTTTGAGACAGGGTCATACTCTGTAGCTCTGGCTGGCCTGAAATTCAATACGTAGACCAGGCAAGCCTTGAACTCACGGAGATGCACCTGCCTCTGGCTTCCAAGTACTGAGATTAAAGGGGTGCGCCATCTCACCTAGCAATGATTACATTTTTAATTGTGTGTGTCTACATGTGCACATGAACCAAGGTGCATGTGTAGAGGTCAAAGGATGGAACTCAGGTTATCAGGCTTAGCAGCAAGCACTTTTACCTGCTCGGGCATCTTGCCTGTCCAATATTCATGCAATTTCTATGTATGATCATGTTGCTAAGGACCAAGCCCAGAGCCTCACTCATTCTAGACCACAGTTCTTACTACTAAGCCACATCCTACAACCTCATAAGTTTTATTATAATATAGTGATAATTATTCAGCTTATTATTGTTGTTAATCTTTTACTATGCTGAGTTTATAAATTAAACTTTATCATAGATTGAATGAATAAGAGAAACCATGGGCTCTGGAGATGGCATGTGGTAAAGAGTTCACTATGCATGCATGAGGTTCTGAGTTCCAGCTTCAGAACATACACTGAAAAACCAAGCTTGGCTGGATATGGTGGTGCGCACATTTAGTCCCAGCACTCTGGAGGCAGAGGCAGGAGTATCTCTGTGAGCTCAAGGCCATCCTGGTCTACATAATGAGTTCAAGGCCAGCCAGGGATACAAAATGAGACCCTATGTCAAAAAAAAAAATCAGATATGATAGTGCATATTTGTAATCCCATGCTGGAAAGGCAGAGATAGGTGGATCTTTGGGACTCTCTGGCCAGACATCTGAACTGAATTGGTAAGTGCTAGGCTAGCGAGAGGCCCTGTTACAAAATATATGGCAGTGGCAGTGGGGGGTGGTGTTCTGGAGAGCACTGACTGATCTTGCAGAGGACCCCGGTTCAATTCCCAACACCTATGTGGTGGCTAACAACCATCTGTAACTCCAGTTCTAGGGAATCCAATGCCCTCTTCTGTCCTTCTTGGGCACTGCAGGACACGGCTGCATTTATGCACATGCAGGCAATATACTCATACACATTAAAAACACACAGACACACACACATGCACACACACACACACACAAACTAGAAAAGAAAAAATATATAGTATTCTAGAGAGATCAGTACTATTTGTAGTTTCAGGCATCCCCTGGGGATCTTGGAACATGCCCACTACAGATAAAAGTGTCTACTGTAGTTGTGATTAACACTCCTTCTCCGGAAAACATGGTTTAGAAGAGACTTTTTAAATTATTTAACCCAGAGCCTGAAGAGATGGTCTAATGGTAAGAGGATTTGCTGCTCCTGCAGAGAACCTCAGGTCAGTTCTCAGTATTCACATCTGGTGGCTCACAGCTGCTTCTTAACTCTAGTTCCAGAGGGCTCTAATGCCCTCTTCTGGCTTCTGTGGGTATTGCACACAGAGTACATATACAGACAAGCAGATACACATACACACACATGTGTGCATATGCATATATATATATATATATATATGAAATTTAAAAAAAATTAAAATCGGGGCTGGAGGGATGGCACAGCCATCAAGATCACTTGCTTTTCTTCCAGAGGAGCCCAGTTCAATTCCCAACACCCACATGGTGGCTAACAACTGTGCACAATTCCAGTTCCAGGGGCTCCAACCCCCTCTTCTGTCTTCTTCAGGCATTGTGCATATAGTAGAAATATATACGTGTAGGCAATAGACTCACACACATAAAATAAAATAATAAATAAAACTCATTTAATTCAGTCCAGTCAGCTGGTATCTGATGTCCTGAGAGGAAGGTGACTTGCCCAAGATCCTGGGGCAAGTCCATCACCCTCCAGCTCAGCTCCATGCTGTTCCTAGGCTGCCTCCACTTTCCCCTATCAAAAGGAGTGTATTTATTTTGTCTCATGACTCCAGGTTTCGCAGGAACTAGCCCTGGCGAACAGGATGAGGCAGAAGTGATGGTGGTCAGTCCAGAACTAGCTATGTACTTTTCTACTTGTCCTCTTCCATGGCCCTGAAAAGAATGTTCCTGGGCTAACCCACTGTTCCATCCAGGCTGCCCCAGCCAAACCCAGCCCAGAACAGAACCTGTCAGCTCACCAGCCAGATGTACATGTGAGTTCAGCCCTAACAAACAAAAAGGCCCAGCCAGGTTTATATTAAATGAGCCATTCTCCAAATTCATGAGTTATGTGTTGTATGTGTCTTAATCTGCTCCCTCTAATGGTGGCTTGTTACACAGCAATAGCTGACTGACACAGTTACCTCATTCGCTGAATTCCTATGTCCTACGAATTCTCCTACCTAACTCTAACTCTGGCCTGGCAATCTGCTCCCCTTTTCTCCCTGTGATCATCATTGTATTTTGGGATGTGAAACCTTCATTGCCTCCATCCCCATCGTCCCACTCCATAATCACCATTTCATACCCAGAATCTTCCTTTCAGCTACATATCTAACCATGTCACTACCCCCAAATCCTTTCTGGGGCTCCCATGACACCTTCACAGCTTGGTTTAAGAGACCCACCATGAACTGTCTGTCTCTCCTCTGCTTCTAATACAGCTGGCAGTGGCCTTCAAACCCAGTGACACACATCTGCCCAAGATCCCATGGCCAGTCGGTCACCCTTCAGCTCCTGCTCTGATCCTTTAACCCTGCTGTGTTCTCTGTGTTTGAAAATTGCCTTCTGCATTCTGGCTGCCTCCCTCCAAGTCACCATGCAGGACTCGGCCATGACATCACCCGAGATGTCTTCCCTAAGCTCCCTGACCTGGGCAGCCCAGGTTCCCTCTCCTGAGTGTCTACCAGCGTCACTGTCTCTACAAGGGCTGTGGCTGTCACTGAAATGTGAGTGCCTTGAGGACAGGGGCCATATGACTCTGGCAAGAGACAAATAAATGTTTATGTCAGACTCTATTGACCAGATGGGGAGTAGCCCTGAGGAACAGGGCCTGGTCAGAGGCAGGGGTCCTGGGCTTTAATTTGGCTCTGCCACTAACTCTATGTAACTCTGCCTGTCGCTTCCTTCCTTGGATCGCAGCTTCCTAGACTTGAAAATGAGAGTGTTGGAACAAATGAGAAATTGCCCCGGTGAGCATCAGATTTGGCCAGGGATCTTTGAAAATGTAAGTGACGGGGTCCAGCAGTACCAGCCGGTAATCCCAGCTACTCAGGAGGCTGAGGCAGGAGGACAGAAGTTCAAGGCCTGCCTGGGTGGCCGAGTGAGTTTTAAGGTCAGCTGAGGCGATTTAGTGAGATACCGTCTCAAACTAAAAAAGTGAAAAGAATGCTAGGGATGTATCAGTGGTAGACTGCTTGCTTAGCATGTGCAAGGCCTAGAGTTAGAATTCCAGTATCAGAGAGAGAAAAAGAGACAAACAAAAATAAGCATGTTATCTAGACTTCCCTGGGACAAACTCTCAGGAACTTTAATTTCTAAAAATCCCTCAAGTGTTTCTAGGGTGTGACCAGGCTGGGGTGACATTCAGGCCTCTTTATCACTGGTGGTCCAATCATCGATAGAAAATTAGATACAGGAGAAAGCTGTTTTCCAGGCCTCTGCAGCACTTATGGAGCATAACTCAGCCCTTCCTCCCCTTGGTCTTGTTCTGGGTTGCTACAGGCCCTCAACAGACAAGAGGCCTCTGTGAACAATCAAGTGAGCTGCTTAGGGGACAATAGCTCTGGTCACTCGTAGTTCCTGGGCGTGTGGGAAGGTGGGCAGCTTGGTCTTAAACTCCCTGACTGCCCCTGATACTTTCTACCCCTTCAGGCAGAGTCATACAGTCATTTACAGATGAAGAAACAGGTTCTGAGCAGGGAAGTGAGTGGCTCAAGGACACACATGGCACAGCCGGATGGAGGGCCATAGCTGAGGAATTCCAAAACAGTCACTACTAGCCACAAGCGGTCACTAAGTCCTTGAAATGTAGCCACTGAGATGACAGGGGTGACACATACAGACAGGGTTGACACACACTTGCAATCCCAGCACTTTCAAGGCTGAGGTGGGAGGATGCGGAGGTCAAGGTTAGCGTGGGCAACATACTGAGACCCTTCCTCAACAAACAAGCAACAGACCATTTTCTGCTACATGTTCGGTTGCAGACCAGCCTAAGCTACAGGAGACCCTGTCTCAAAAAGAACAATAAACAAAAGAAATCCACACAGAACTTTTTCAGGTTAAAAACTATAGAATGTAGGGCTGGAGAGATGGTTCAGCAGTCAAGAGCAATGCAAGCTCTTGCAGAGGACCTGGGTTTGATTCCCAGCACCCACATGGCCGCTAACAACCATCCATAACTCCAGTTCCAGGGGATCCAACACCCTCTTCTGACCTCTGTGGGCATTGTACAACACAGGTGCACTTACATACATGCAGGCAATACATTCATACACATAAATGATAAATAAAATATTTTAATTAAATAAAGAACATAAAATACTATACTGGATACATGTTGAAATGAAATAATACTATTTTAGATACACTGGGTTAACATATATAATGAGATGGCTTAGTGGTTAAGAGAGCACTTGACTGGTTCATCATGAGGACCAGAGTTCAGATCCCAGGGCTTAAAAGCTCTGAAGGATGCAATGTCCTGTTCTAACTTCGCAACATGTACATGCACACAGAAACATACACACATCACATCCACAGAGACTGGTACACACATAAATAAAGACAAATCTTTAAAAAATCTATTAAAAAATTTAATAAATTAAATCTTTTAATTTCATTTTAGTGTGACTATTCCTATATCTTCTAAATCTAAGGAAACTCATTTTAATCTTTGGAGTTTTTTATGTCTTATGTGGTTTTATGGTCTATCGTGGAGTCAAACCTCAGTTTTGTGTTGTCTTTCTATGGGACAGAATGGCCCCAGAATCAGTGGTTCCTAACAGAGGTGCTGTCGCCCCCTAGAGGTCACTTTGGGATTCTGTCCTCTAGGAACCACACTTCTGGGGGGCGGAGATGAGACAGTGAAGAAGGCCATGTAGAAGGTCAAGCCTGGAATAGGAATGGAATAATGGACAGTCTTTATGAAGTACTTACTTACTTACTAAGTACTTTATGAAGTACTTAGACATGGTGCTAAGCCTCTCCCAGAGAAACCATTAAGTCTATCTACAACCACTTCTGTCATTATTTCCCAGGGGAGGAAACTAGGGCTCAGAGAAATGTTCAAAGTTAGGACACAGGGTTTTAGGACTTGAATTTGGGCTTGCCCTGCTCCGTGTTGTATCACTTATAAAAGGTGATAAAGCCCATTCCCCTCCCCTCCCTCTTCCCATGAAGATCTAGTCAACGTAGGAAGGTCACATTCAAGACAGGTTAGTCAAGTGTCTCAGTCAGGAATGGCTCACATTTGCCATTCTAGCACTTGGGAGACTGAGGCAGTCTGAAGCCAGCCTGGGCTACATGGTAAGACCCTTGTCTAAGAAAAAGAAGAGGAAAAAGGAAGGGCAGGGCAGGGAAGGGGAGGGGAGGGGAGGGGAGGGGAAGGAAGGGGAGGGGAGGGGAGGGGAAGGAAGGGAACCTTCCCTGGGGACCTACTGCTGCTGGGCTCCAGCACTCTCTCCTGACAGGGCCTCCCTCCAGCAGGCCTGCAGGTAAATGCCATAACATCTTTGTTCAGCACTTGGCACAGCCCAGAGGCAAGGGTGGGAAGTGGCGACTGAACTCGTCTCACATGTGGCTGTGCTCACACCTATCTATCAATTTTCTAAATCTCAAAGTCTGCAGGCCTGGAGCAGGGCTTGAGAACCTGCCTGCCTGGTTCATAGTAACAGGGTTCACAAAAGCCCTGGGTGTCAGAATGGGACGGACTCTTAGGAATCATCCAATCCACCTCCCTCTCAGTGCTGACAAGGGAACAGGCTCCAAGAGATGCATGTCACAAAGTCACATGGTAAGTTACAGGTAGCCAGGACTCAGCACGGCAGTACCCAGTGATCCCATCACTGCCTCCGGTTTGCGGCAGGAACTCGAGATGAAGGGTGGAAGTACCCAGAGGCCCTTCTGCCCAGCTCAAGCCATATGCTTCTGGCATTTTCAAGTCTCCCCAGCCTCTCCCATCTGAGTTTCTACAGCAGGGGCACATCTGATAGCAGACAAGCAGACTAAGAAGCTTTTCAAACTGCATCCCCTGACCAGGAGCTCAACCTGCCTCTTCTCCCCACTCCCAGATGCTGCACATCTGGATCCCCAGAGAGGACTCAAGTTGATGGAGTGAGGCCAGTCCTCTTTAGGATTCAAGGAAAGTTGCCTTCTCCAGGTTGAATAAACAAGACACTCACAACACAAATGTCATTCCTGGAAATCAGACAGTGAAGTTTAGTGTTTAGAGGATCCAAACCCACTAGTCACCATCTGCGTTCCCGGCTGGGAGGCACAAAGCGGCTTCAAATAAGAGTTAGTACAGGCCCTGGAGTTAGGGAGCCCATGAAAGCGAGGAGACAGTTGCCTTCCCAGCTCCGGTTCCCAGATCTATGACTTAGGGGGAAGTGACTCAGCCATTCTAAGACCGTTTTCTCATCTATTCAATAACTACTGGAGTGTGAGCGGGACTGATCCTGGGATACTTAACAGTGGCCCCGGGAAAACACTTCCTGTATATGGATTGACATGAGAGAATGACAGGAACCATGGGAAAGGGAGAGGAACAGCGAACCTGTCCTCAGAGTAGTTTCAAAGCTGGATGTGGTGGGGTTGGGGTCAATAGCACTCAGTACACAGGACTAAAGCTTGGAGAACCTTTGTCTGCCACACCCCAAATCCTTTTTCACTTCCTGTCCCTTGTTTTCAGGCTGCGCTTGCGCTTAAGCTTTTATCTCCTACCTAATAAAGCCCGCCTCTTGGCTGAGCACTGCACTTGCAAAGACACTGGTTCTCTTGTTTCTCTGAATGTTCTCACAAACTATTCCCTCTACCCAGAATGCCTTTCACTTTTATTGCTTGAATTTTTATTGTTTGTGGTATGTGTGTGCATGCATGTGTTTGCCATGCCCATGTATGCACATACAATGTCCAGAGGAGAGCATCAGGTGTCTTCCTCTAGCCCTGTCTCATTCCCTTGAGACAGGGGTCTCTCACTGAACCTGAAGGTCACCCTTTAAGCCAGGCTGGCTGGCCAGTGAGGTCCCACCTCCCCTCCCCCAAATCCACCTGTCTCTGCCTTCCAAACACTGGGGTGACAGGCATGAACAGCCATGCCCACCTTTTTTATGTGAGTATTGGGAATTCAAATGGATGTCACAGAGCCCCACTGTCCTTCCTCTATCCCATCAGGGCCAGATTTTCTCTCTTCTTGCTGAAACTTGGACCAGCCTGTCTCCTCTGTGCCAACCCACCCCTAACACACAACCCACATCACCTTGCAACCCAGAGCTTTTGTGTCTCATCTCACCACAAAATGGGCTATTTCTAGAGCAGGGACTTGGCTTTGTTCAAAGCTAAGCATTTTAGAGTTGATACAGGTGATCAATAAAAACTCACACACACACACACACAAAGAGGATGAAGGAACAGGAACAACATTTTACCTTTCTTTGACCTATTCCGCTGTATCTACCTGGCTTTCTCTTGGTCATTCTATTTGCAAATGTCATAGGGGTTCCAAACTCAACTGAGCTCAGCCACATCCGGACTAAGACTCGGTTGCCCTTTATACTGGGATTCAAGCCCAGCACCTTGTGCATGAGAGACAAGAACTCTACCATTGCATCGAGCTACATCCCTAGCCTCGGGTTTTTGAAATAGGGTTTTACCATGTAGTCTAGACTAGCTTCAAACTCAACATCCTCATCCTCACACCTCTGTCTCCCGAGTCCTGGGTTTACAGTTGTGCACTGCTATACCCAACTTCACCTCTCTTCTTAGTTTTAATTTTTTTAACATTTATTTATTGTGTGTGTGTGTGTGCATGTGTGTGTGTGTATACCTGTGTGTGTTTGCACACACACTTGTAGGTGCACCAAAGCACGCATGTGGAGGTCAGAAGAAAATTTGCAGGTGTCAGTTCTCAGTTCTCTCCCACCATGTGAGTCCCAGGAATCTAACTCAGGTCAACAGGCGTGGTGGCAAGAGCCTTTACTCCCACTGAGTGATCTTTCCAACCCCTCTTACTAATTGTTGATGGAGATGGAACCCAGGGCCTCATCATACTAGGCAAGCAGTACTATCAACTGAACTACATCCCCAGCAAAAAAAACCTCCCTCTCTTTTAATCCCTCTCCTGATTTCCAATTTGCATGTTCCTGCTCTTGCCAAGGCTAGACACTCCTTGAACATAAACGTAGTCCTTCCCCACTCCAGTGCCTAGAGCACTTGCAACCAATCTAGAATAAAACTTATGTCTTAAATGTGCCCTGGATAAATTAGTAGCCCCAAGGCTGGGGGTGTAGTTCAATGGTAGAGTGATGGCTTAGCGCACAAAGGCTCTGGGTTTGTTCTCCAGTCCCTCCCACCAAATAATAATAATAGTAGTAATAATAACAATAATATATAATCATCATAATAAATACCAGTATTCTTTCTCCGTGTTTCTTTACTGATTTGTTTTTGTTTGGTCTTTTTGAGACAAGGTTTCCCTGTAGTCACAGCTGGCCTGGAACTTGCTATGGAGACAAGGCTGGCCTGTGGATCTCACAGAGATCCGTCTGCCTCTGCCTCCCAAAGTGCCGGAATTAAAGGCACGTGCCACCAGGCTGGGCATTTATTTACTTATTTTTTTGAGATGCATTCTAACTGTGTATTCCAGGCTGGCCTCAAACTCCAGATCCAACAGCCTCTGCTTGTTGAGTGCTGGATTAGAGGGGTGAATCACCATGCCTGGCTTGTGCCTCCTAGTTACAACACTTCAGCGGCTTAGTTCATTCTGAATAAACCCCCAAACCCTCACCATGATCTATAAGTCCGTGTGACATCCTCCGGACCCGTCACTCCTCCTACCTGCCATCACGGTCAACACCTCCGCTGGACTACCTACAGCAGCTCTCGTCCCCGTCAAGCCGCTCTGATTTGTGCTGGTTTTAACACCTTACCCTATGCTTTCCACTTGTCTGTTTACTGCCCATTCCTCTACCCACACCCCACCATGCCCACATAACACATAGCTCTGTCTAGTTCATCACTGTATCCCCAGGGCCTGACTAGTGGCTGACTGACAATAAGTGGATGGATTGCCAGCCCGAGAGTGCTCTGGGCTGGAGATAACCACTTATGAGTCATGTCCACAGAGGTGGTAACCAAAGCCGAAGGGCGGGTGTGATCACCCAGGGAGAGGGTCTACCACGAGCAGGGAAGAGAGCAGGAAAGAGCAGAGCACCCAGTGCCTGGGCAAAGGAGGATGCTCCTGCAGAAAAACAAGACAGACGAAAAATAGTGTTAAATCGCAGAGCCTAAAGAAGCCTGGTTCAGCGGGAAGGCGTGGCCAACTGTGTTAACTGCTGCTGAGAAAGTTAAAGCAAATTTGGCTTCCTGGATGCTGTTGTTGACCTTGGGCAGACCCCTGCGGCTCTGTGGATCTGATGAGAGCCATCTGTGTGAAGGAGGGACCTTTCAGGTCTGAGAACTCCAAATGCTGAAGATGCAATTTTTGCTCATATTCCTGACACCTTTGCCAAAAAGAACCATTATCCATCCATAGCCAGGAGGAGTGGAGGGATCACGGGGAAGAACCACCCTCGGTATCTATCCATCAGGCAGCTAGCAAGCTCCAAGAAAAAGCATCTCTATATTTCTGGCCCAGTACTAGGTGAGGAAGAATGGTGAAACCCTATGCCTCAACCCTGTCAGTATCACCCATCTGGCCTGGACTCCAGCTTCCCATGGGATCTCACTTCTTGGACAAAGCCCTCCCTCTTTTGCCAACCAACTGGGCAGGATCAAAGGCTGATGAAAGTCCAGCTGCCCTGTGGCCAGCTTGCTGCTGTCATAAAAGGTCCCATGTAGGGAGGGCTGAAACTCCAGCCAGTGACTGTGGGGTCCAGAGAAAAACACAGATCTGCAACACATGGTCCTCTAGAAAACACCAGAAGGCGCTTCTAAAGAATGCTCCCCCTAAACAGAGCAACAGGGCCGAGCTCTGGTTTGGGGCCAGATGTTATGATCCCACGATGGTCCCATTGATTGGCAAAGCAAGCCTGTGTTATGGACACTGTAAACATTCCAAGGCTCAGAGAGGTTAAAGACTTTCCAGGGATCACACAGCTAAGTAAGTGACCAAGGCTGATTTGGCCTGGTTTGCTGATTCAGTCAGCCTGAGAATATCAAATTCTTAATCCTTGAACTTTCCCACACCTAGTAAAGCAGGTGATTTGAGTCTTCTATAAGCACTTCGACCTTGGGCAAGATTTCTTCTCTCCCACCACCTGCAATAAAGTGCATTACTTGGAGCTTTCCAGTTCTGCCTTTGCACAAGCGGCTAGGATGTGTACAGAACTTTACCATTTTTCAAAAGGCACCCACAGCACCTGCTTCATTCCCACCAATCCGCAGGGGAAGAAAAGCAGCCTCTCCATTTGACAGATGTGCAGATTGAGTCTCAGAGACGTGCCGTGACCCGCCCAAGGTCATGAGCAAGTCAGGGCCCTTCCCAAAGCCCAGCTCCAAACTGGACGCTCCTTCAAGTCCCCTCCCCAAAGAGTGGCCCTGCCGCCGCCACTTCACCCCACGACCTGGCCGGCAGAGGGCAGCGCCCCGCGTCCCTCTACCTCCGCCAGGGCCACCTGGGCGGTCTCACCTCCGGCCTTGGGGCGCACCTCCCGCCCGCGGAGCCTATCTCTCCTGGGTGCGGAGCCCCGAGAACGCGCTCCTGGAGTCCCGCGGCCCCCCACCGGGGCTGCCTCCGCCCGGCCCTCGGTCGGGGGCTCTGGACGGCGACCCGAGATGCTCCCCGAGGGCCCGGCTGGTCCTTCGGGACCCTCCGCCCGCGCGCGCGCCCCTGGCGTCCGGAGCGCACGGCGGCGGGATGCCAGGTGGCCCAGCCCGGAGCAGACGCGCCGGGGCTCCTCTCCCTCGGGACCGGCCCGGCCGGGCTCAGCCTCCGGAGGCTGCGACGCCTCGCTCCCCGGGCGGCCCGGGTTCCAGCGCTTACCCGCTCTCCCCGGCAGGTGCGGACGGGCGCCGGGCGTGCGCCCGCGGATCCCGCGTCCCGGCTCCGCGGCTTCCCGCCCGCCGCAGCCCGGTCTCCGCCGCGACCCCGCCGGGCTGCGGGCGCCGCCGCCCCGCGGATCTCACCCGCCGCGCCTCGCGCTCCCCGCCGCCCTCCGCGCCTGCAGCTCGGGCTCCGCGCTCCTGCCCGCGCCCGCCGCTCCTCCGCACTTGGTTCCCAGCTCCTCCCCCCGCCGGGCTCGCTCCGCACGCGGCCCCCTCCCGCCACCTGGGCGGCCGCGAGCCCCGGCCCTCCCCGAGCCCCTGCCCAGGTGGGTGGACGCCGGGCTCCGGGGTGGAGGGGCCCGGGCTGCGTCCGGACCTCCACCTGTAGGAGGGCGGGTGGGCTGGGTCTGGAAAAGGGTGTCCGGGTAAAGTGGACGGTCCCCAAACCCCATCTGTGTCTGCCTGGGTGTCTATCCCCAAATGGATCCCCCTTCCCAATCCGTTTTTTATTTAGCAAATATTTATTGAGCTGCTGCTCCTTGTCGGCGTGGACTATCCCTGAGAACAGAGCAGATGTGGCTCCTTGGAACTCACGTTCTATTGGGGGCAGACACAACGCACCAAAAGAAATGCAAGCAGTAAATGCAGTGAGAGAAATAATGGGGAGACTGGACGGCGTGGTGGTGGGGGGCACTCGCTGGGAAAGCAGCCTTCAAGGACAGACAGGGGGCAGGAGGCAGCCCCCACCCAAAGGTGGACAGGATCCAGTCAGTTTCCTGCTGGGCAAATAGGTGCGGTCCCAGAATTGGGGCAATAGATGAGTGTGCCAACCCCTCTGCCGCAGGTTCCAGCAGGGCTGATGGTGCAGAGCCGGGAGAAAGGAAGAAGGCTGAGTTCAAAGGCAGGGGCAGTAAGAAACTCCTACAGAAGTCCCAGCCCTGGTCAGGTCCTGCGTCCGGGTTCCACACAGCTCCACGGGCAATGGCCTTCTGCGTCTTTGTCCAGTCTGTCTCTTTGGGTTTTTTTTTGTTGTTGTTGTTTTGCTTTTCGTATATTCTCATACCTTGCCATAAGCAGCAACCACCGCTGAGATGGTTATGTCTTTTTGATGAATTGACCTTGTTACCATTATGAAGTGGCCCTCTGTCCCTAGTAACGTTGTCTTGAAGTCACCTCAGCTGGGGATAGAAAGAGTCCGGCAGCACCCACCAGCAGGCATACAGCTGTTTGACATCTGTATGCACTAAACTCAGCAGCTTTCCCATGTCCTTCTGTGTCCTTCTACCTGGACAAAAGTCTCTGCCCACCTGGCCCTCCCCTCCAGGCTCTCTGCACCTCATGCTTCCTGTCTGTCATTGGTGACTGGCTTGGAGCCTCCATCTCTCTCAATCTCTCTTTTTTGGAAGGCTGAGATCAATGATCATTAATAATGCAGAAGTTCTTTTTGTCTTAGTGCAAATCCCAGGCAGATAAATCACTGATATGAATAGACAGGAATCATTGGCAACCACACCTCAGCCTTCTGTCTCAGTTCAGGCCCTGGGCTTTTCCCACATAGGAAATAGGAAGACTGAGCAATTGCAAATATGCTAAAATGCTAAAAATGCTGTCTGTGCCCTGGGTTGAACCACCATGTAGGAATAGAAGGTCCCAATACCCAGCCCAGCATTGTGGCTGCTGCCAAGGTCCTGGTCTGAGGTCCACACTACAGAGCAGACAGAGAGACATCCTGAGAGTGTGTCCTTTATGAAAAGACTCTAAAGTTACCCTAGTGAGAGATATAACCAACCAAGGGTTGGTAGAATGCTTGCCTCGCATCTGGGAATCCCTGCGTGTGATACCCAGCATCAAATGATCCAGGAGTAATGGCACACCCCTGGAATCCCAGCACTCAAGAGGTGGAAGCTGGACGGTGAGAAGTTCAAGGTTACTGACTACATAGTGAGTCTGAGGCCAGCCTGGGCTACATGAGACCCTGTCTCAAAAAAAAAAAAAAGAAAAGAAAAGAAAAAAAAAGAGTAATAAAAGGGCAAGAGAGAAGGGGCAAATCTGAGGCAATGCTTTATCCGCTTATGAATCTGTAAAGCCTGTAAAGCAGCCCAAGACGGTGACATTGGTGCGTTTTTGACAAAGAAGCCAGTCTTCAGAGGGACTTCATCTAAGCATCTCAGTCCTTCTCTGGATCAGCCAGTATGTGAAGCTCCATCCTTGTGCTCAAGGGGCTCACACTTCATTGGAGGGAACCTGTCCATAGCTAGGCAAAGTACAGTGTAAGGAGGACCAGGAGAGGAGGAGACTCATATCACCTGGGAGGTAGGCACTTAGGAGGGGCTACCCTGGGCTGAACCTTGAAAGATGAGGAGAAAGCATCTAAACAAAGTCCAGACAAGGGACTCAGAGGATATTTCTGTAAGGAGTGGCTCGTGCAGAAATTCCGAGGCTAAAGAAAGAATCAGAAAGGCTGCCAGGGCTCTAGATGGGCAAGAGTTGTAGAGGGTGGCTGGCATGGGCTGGCAGGGCAAGAAGGGCCACTTAGGAAGAAGCTTGAAGGCCAGGTGAAAGGGACCCCTCTTCTGTTGGGGCCATGAGAGCTGGAAAACAGTGTAAGAGCGGGCATGCATGACCGTACAGGGCACACTGGCAGTCCTGAGCCCTGACCTCTGATACCCAGGTGGGCATCAGCAGCAGGTCCGTTGATGTCCCTGTCATTGCTGCAACAATAAAAAAAAGAAGGAAAGAAGAATGAAAAACAGAGAAAGAGAAAGGGAGAGGGAGAGAAAGAAGGAGAGGAAGGAGAGAGAGAGAGAGAGAGAGAGAGAGAGAGAGAGAGAGAGAGGACGATTCTCAGTTAGCTTCCTGTCCCCTCTAAGCCATCCCGCAGCTCCTGAGCCGGGTGAAGGAAGCCTTGGCATCGCCCGGCATCCCAGGGCTTCTTAACACATTCGCACCCCACACTTCCTGTTCCTCTACAGCCACACCTGACTCATGTTTCTCCTGCATCTGGAATGCTCTGACTCCCACTTCTGCTGGCAGAATCTCCTCATCACCGGACACTCCTCTTTTCTTGGTCTTGCAGCCTTATCCTCTAATCACAGCTTGGCAACCCCTTCTCCACGCAGCCCTCCCATTCCCTGCGCACAGGAGAGTGGGTCTCTCCTCGGAGGTCCACAGCACAGTAGGGTTAAAAGCACAGGTGAAAACCCCTCTGGTTTTGACCTTTGGCTTCAGTGTTCCTTGCCCGGACAACTCTGGACACACATACTGACCGGTTCTAGGAGCCTCAGTTTCCTTGTGTGCAGCGTGATCATGGTGAAGACTGACTTCTTCCCAGGTTATAATGAAGGCCACATTGAAGTCATACAGTATGTGCCACAGCCAGCGTAGCTGGACCCCACACACTTATTCTGTGTTCATCTCCCCTGTGTGATGAGCTCCTGGCAGAAAGATTAGAGCTCCTGTCTAATTCACCTTGGTACGCCCCATGCCTAGTCCTGAGTCTGGCACACCATAAGCATTCATTCAAAGATGTCTGGCTGGCTGGATAAGTTAATGGTGGAAGAGGGCAGAGTGCTTGCTTAGCAGACAGGAAGCCCTGGATTGGATTGGATTTCTTTAGCATCATATCACCCAAATGTGGTGGCTCATGCCTGTAATCCCAGGACTCAGAAGGCGGAGGCAAGAAGATCAGGAGTTCAGGGTTATCCTCTGGTACATACCAAGTTCAGTCCAGAGTTCAAGGTCATCCTCTGGTACATACCAAGTTCAGTCCAGCCTGAGATACCCCAGACCTTGTCTCAAGAAGGAGAAAAAAAGGGAGGAGGAGGAGGAGGAGCAGGAGGAGGAGGAGGAGGAGGAGGGGAGGTAGCCACTACTCCACCCACCCATTTCTATTCCCTAGAGTCAGTCCTTCTGCCTCAGGGGTGGGAGCCAGGCTAGTCCTTTTTGGAAGAGTACTGAATGAATCCTGTGTCGGGGAGTGTGCGTCTGGGGCACGCTTTGTCACCACCAGACAGGCTGTGGTTTGCAGATTCTTCAAGGAAGAGCTGTCTAGACAGAGGGGACATGCCTGCCAGGGAGGAGTGGGGGCTGCATGGGAATCAGAGTCGGGGGAGGGCTCTCCAGAGAACCAGCCTCCCACACCTCCCTTCCTCTCAGTTTAGGACCTGCCTGGCAGGTTTGCTTTCTGCCCTGAGAAGGCTCAGTGAGTCTATGGCTTTTCCCTAGGGTTAGCAAAGGGTGGTCCAGTGTAGCCCCACCAGCTAGCCCAGGACACGCTGACGGACAAGGAGTCTATCCTATTCTTGACTGATGTTTTTGTCCCCTCCATTCTATTTAACATCTCCAGAACCTTGGCGGGAAGGATATGTGTTTCCACTCCCCAAATGGAGAGAACAGGGAGCCAGAGACTTTCTTGCAAGGCCGTTGTCTATCCAGACCTCAGTTAGATTTGATTTCCCAGGAACCAAAAGGTCGGGGCTCCTTTTCCTCACACATTGCTGTGGTAATTGGTGTAGGTGAAACTCTCAGCTCGGCTTGGGCATCTAGTAAAGGTCGTACAAAGTACAGATTGTCAGAGCTGGAAGGTTCTAGTCTTTGGAGTTCAAGTATACGAGTCCTGCTAATGTACAGATAGGGGAACTGAAAAATGGAGGGACGGTACAGCTTGGACCCTGGAGCCAGACCTCTTGGTTTGCTTTTCAAATTCCCTATTCCCAGCTGTGTGACTCTGGGTTGTTCACTTAACCTCTCTGGACCTCAGGTTATCTGAAAAAGAGGAAAAGTTGGGCAAAAGACGTGAGATCATCCATGCATGAGGTTTAACATAACACTTAACACCTAATCGGCCCACTGTTCTGCCCCATTAGCCTGGCACAGAGTCCTATAGATCTGAGATGAACTCAGGGCTTCCCCACTTTCTGCCCAATGCTCTCTCTTCAGCTCTCCGTGGTTCCTGAGACTACCAGAGTTATGCTCAAGGGAGAATGGGGATCACCTGGGAAGGACTGTGCTTTTGGTCAGCACCTGGGGGACAAGTGCCTCCCAAATGCCTGTTCTCTGTCTTTGAAGCCGTCTCTCCCCTGGAGTCCAAAGACTCATACCGTCCCCCACCCCACTGGAGCAGCAGGAGACTCCTGATAAGGAGCCCGAGCTCCCCCTCCCCTTCTCTGTGGCAATTTCCTCTGGGTCAGACAGGGTAGGCCAAGATGGCCAGAGCCAACAGGAAATTCCCAGGAGCAGAGAGGGATGGACATGGAGAGCGACAAAGATGCTATCATCTCTAGCCAGTCATGAGCCTCAGCCTGAGCCAGCTAGAGGCGTCCACAGAGAGGATCGCTGTTTGTTTTCCTCTGGCTCCACTTCTAAAGAGAGAATTTAATTAAGAGCTCTATGGCCTCGCCTGGGAAATAGAGATCCCAAGGGCCAGCAGTGATGAGACTATGAAGAAGGCTCTTGACTCAGATGGAGCCGCAGTGTCCTCTAGTCTCCACAAGAGGACGGACTCCCAGGGGGTACTGGGTCTGACCCAGGACAAGAACCTTTCCCTACAGGAACTGGGGATATTTGTTTGTTTGTTTGTTTAAATGGGGTTTCATGTAGTCCAGGCTGGCTTCAAGCTCCCTATGTAGCCAAGGATGACCTTGAACTTTCAATCCTGTCTCCACTTCTGGAATTCTGGGATTATAAGCCACCATACCTGGCTTAATGCACGGCTGGGGAGAATGCATGTAAGGCACGCACTCCACCAACTAAGCCACATGCCCAGGAATATTAGATTCTGTGGTGCAAGTTTTTTAAAGTTTAAACCAACCAAGGAAGTAGATAGAGCTTGTTCGTCCCAAAGCAACCGTCTCTCCTCGCACCTTTTGGGGGGGGGGGGTGCGGGTGGAGGGGGAAACATCGACAATACCTGTTAAGGCGTGGCAGGCTGGCTTTATTCAGGACTGCTGGGATAGACAGAGGGCCTACAGCAAGAGGGCTGTGCAGTGAGAAGAGAACTGGATCCAGATGCAGTGTGAGCAAGTGAGATTTATAACCAGAGGGTGAAGTGGGAGGTCAAAGGGAATAGGGGCGCTGGTCAAACCCACCTAACAGGATTCTTGCAGGGCATAGGCCAGGGAGGTCAGAAGTTACCTAGTGGGTGAGGGAGGTGGCAATAAGAACCAGATATCAAGGGTGACTGTGACCAGAAACAGAGAATGGGGATTCCCACTAAACAGACAGCCAAATTCTTTGCTAAAAGTGGATTTTACAAGAAAGTGCATGGATGGGCCTGGGAAGGGCTTAAAAAAATCTGAGTGAATTTTGGTCAAGCAGAGACGCTGTCATTTTAACAAGTAGTATTAATTTTTTTTCTTTAACAATACTGTGCCAACCCTGGTGACACACGTCTGTGATTCCCAGCACTCAGGAGGTTGAGGCAGGAGGATGGAGAGCTCAAGACCAGCATGGGCTGTAGAGTGAGACCTTGTCACAAACCAGTGTCTTAGCCAGGTATGACACTGCTCACCTTTAATCCCAGCACTTGGGAGGCAAAGCCAGAGGCCTCTGTGAGATTGAGGCCAGCCTGGTCTACACAGCAGTTTTAGGTCAGCTGGGGTATAGGAAGACCCTGTCTCAAAAAAAAAAAAACAACAAACAAACAAACAAAATAAATAAAAGTGTCTTCCTGCAGGAAGTCAGAGGATCTGGGTTCCAATTCTAACGGTTTTCTTTCCCGAATCTCCGAATTCTAACTTGCAGAATGAAGACAGCTCTGCCAACCCCATCCACGCAGTCTGCCTACAGAAGGAGAATAATGATATCTTACGTGTAGAACCAGGGGGAGGAATATATGAGTCAGGACCTGGCAATCGGAAAGGAGACTGTCGGAGCAGAAGAAAACCAGGCTTGGGACCTAGAAGGGACTGGGTGAAACCCTACACTTCACTCACCAGCTATGTGAACATGGGCCGGGATGGCACCTCTCTGGGGCATGATTTTCTCATCTATAAAATGGGCACATTGGCATCTACTACACTGGGGTTTTGTGACAAGTCAACGAACCAAGAAATGGTAGTAATGCCTTCCTCTGGGCCTACCGTGAAGTAGGCACTCATTACATTTTTAAAATTTAAGGCAGGGTCTCTCATGTAGCCCAAGCTGGTCTCAAATCTCCTCTGTAGCTGAGGATGACTTTGAAATTCTGATCCTTCTCGCTCCACCTCTTAAATGTCAGGATGATGGACATGCACCACTATGCCCGGTTTATGGTTTATGCAGTGCTGGGGATTGAATCCATGGCCTTGCGATGCTAAGCAAGCACTCTGCCAGCTGAGCTCCATACCCAGTCCCTAATTAAGTGTTAAATTAGAGCCAGGCATGGTGGTATATGCCTGTAAACCCAGTGCTTGGGAGGCTGAGTTAGGAGGATTATGCATTCAAGGCCAACCTGAGCTACATCAATATCCTGTCTAAAGAAAACAGGGGCCAGAAAGATGGTTCAGTGAGTAAGGACACCTGCCATCAAGCTTGACAAGCCTGACAACCTGAGTTCAATCCCCAGGACCCAGGTGGTGGAAGGAGAGAACTGAGTCCCCAAACTGTCCTCAGACCTCCACGCACATGTTATGATACACATGCGCATACACACACTCACAGTAATTTTATTTTATTTATTTACATTTTATATGTATGAGTGTATTTATTGCCTTCATGTATGTGTGTAAGTGTACAATGCCCTCAGAGGTTAGAAGAGAGCATTGGATCCTCTAGAACTGGAGTTACAGATGGTTGTTAGCTGCCATGTGGGTGCTGGGAATTGAACCTGGGTCCTCTGCAAGAACAACCAGTGTTCTTAACTGGTGAGTCATTGCTCCAGCCCCACATGGTAATTTATTTTAAATGTTAGGTATTTACAGGGCTGGAGGTATCTGGGTATAGCTCAGTAGCAGAGTATGTCAATTCCCGTCCCAAACAAAAACAGATGAGGGGGTTGGCAGCAAGACAGCTCAGCAGGTAAAAGTACTTTGCCCTCATAAGTCTGATGACTTGAGTTTCATCCCTGGAACCCAAACAAACAACTGGATGCAGGGGCTGGAGAGATGACTCAGCAGTTAAGAGAACTGGCTGCTCTTGCAGAGGACCTAGGTTCAGCTCCCAGCACTCACATGGCAACTTAGAACCATCTGTAACTCTAGTTCCAGGGGTCCACCATCTGTAACTCTAGTTCCAGGGGTCCAATGCCCTCTTCTGGCCTCCATGGGCATTGCAGGCAAACATATGAGCCCGTACATATATGCGAGCAAAAGACTCATATACACAAACTAAAAACAAATAAATAAAAAAACTTAAAAACAAATACAAATAAGGCATCTAATAACCAGTAATTGAATGGACTTGTGTGTGCTGTGGAGAAAATTCTAGAAGGAGGGCATCGGATAAGTAAAGATGAGGCTCTGCCATTGGGGGGACCAGGCAGGAAGGACAGGGCCTGATCCAAGCACTGGTTTGGGCAGGCCCCAAAATGAGAACTATTTCTGAGATGCCCCCGAGGTCTCCCCTTAAGCAGAGGCACAGAGAGCATCCACAGTTGTCCTCGCCATCCATGAGTGTTCACTGGGCCAATGGAGCCATCAGGATAACTCCTCTGAGGAAGGTGATAAGGCCCACCCTCTCTCACATGAGACAGCACTTGATTCCTTAATTAGGCTAGACATGTGGCACATGACTGTAACCCCAGTACTCAGGAGGCAGAAGAAACAGGAGTTGAGGTTCATCCTTAGCTACATAGAGAATTTGAGGCCAGCCTGGGCTGCATGAAACCTTGCCTCCAAAACCAAGTAAATAAACAAATAAATAGTCCTTGATTAATCTTCACAACCTTTCAAGATGGTGAATATCAACCCTGTCTTATGAAAGAGTAGGCTTGAGCCAGGAGCTCAGAGGCTGAAATAACTCTTCACACATGGTAACCTAAGAAAAACCAGAGCCACCTATTCAAAGGGTTTATTACAGGCACAGGGAGAATTTTCTTCATGGCAGTGCCTATAACCAATCCAGGAGACCCCCTCAAAACAGCTCAAGCACAATACCTGTGCCTTAAATCTCACAGCTCAGAAATGGCAGGGCCAGAATCTCAACATGGGCAGCTGGCTTTGCCAGCCTGGCCACCTGGTTGGAATGGATTTCTCTAACTGGAAAATAGAAAGAGTAACAGCTACCTTGTGCTACTGACTAGAAACAAGGCCAGACTTCACATGGAAGTACTAAGAAAGAATATAAAGAATGGGACTAAGATCAAGCGGAGAGGAGATAGGGAGTGTTCCCACCTTGCCCGCTAAGGCCCCCTAAGGCCGAGACCTTAGGGGAACTGGCAGTTCTTCCATGGCACACATGTGTATGGAATCTCATTACAAGAAGCATCTTCTGAGGAGCGGCTCCTTCTCTGCAGAATGCAGAGAGAAGTATCCACACATCTTCCAGCCTCACTGCTGCATAATCCCGTCCCACTCCCACGGGGACTCAGCAAAGCTGTAAGGCGGGATTTAATTCTCAAGAGCAGCAAAGGGAAAAATAATAATAATGCCAAATTTAACCTTCAGATGCCAGAGAGAGTAGAAGCTCGTATCTCTCCAAAGAAAAGACATTTTGACAGACTATGATCCAAGGGAATTTTCCGGAATACGTAATTGACTGGCATGCACATTTGAGACAACTAAGCATACTTTTAACTCTCAGACAGTCCATTCACAACAGAAAAAGCCTCCAAACTTTATGTGGACATAAAAGACCATTTTGAGATCTAGGGGGTTTTGTTGTTGTTATTTTAAAGTCATTTTAAGTTATGTGTATGTCTGTGTGTCTGTGTGTGGGTGTGTGCACAAGAGTGTAGGTGTCTGCAGAGGCCAGAAGAAGGTAATGGATCTCCCTGCAGCTGGAGTTACAAGTGGTTGTGAGCCACCTGATGTGGGTGTTGGGAATTCAGCTCTGGTTCCCTACACAAGCAGTATACACCCTTAACTGCTGATCCATCTCTCTGCCCCTCCCTGTTTTTTTGATATTTGAAATGGGGTCTCACATAGCCCAGGCTAGCCTTGTACTCACTATGTAGCCAGGGCTGTCCTCAAATTTGGTGTATAGCCAAAGTGGGGCTTGAACTCCTAGTCCTTCTGCCTCCGACTCCCAAGTACCACCATGCCTCCTGCAATTTTGAAATGTTAGCATTGGTTTTTACTCCTCAGACTGAAGGCATTTAGCGAGGTTAGCAATGCCCAGCGTTGACTGGGTGTGGAGGGATGCCCCGGGGGGCATTACCAAAACAAGTGCATATAGGAGCGGTCTTTTTTTTTTTTTTTTTTTTTTGCAAACAAGCTGGCAGAATTTATCAAAATATTAAGCAGAGAAAGGTTTTTTTTTAACAAGTCTACCGTTAAGTATCATCACACACACACACAAATACCATCACACAGGCACACAGATTGTTCATCATTGTGAAGAAAAGATGAGAATGACCTAAATGCCTTTGAATTCCTGTCGGTTAAATAAATATTACAGCTATGTTATGAGCTATCGTAAAGCAATTTAAAAATAGCTCCGTAGGCCTGGGGATGTAGCTCAGTGACAGGGTATAAGTCTAGCATGTGCGAGGTTCTAGTTCTATTCCTATAGGAAAAAAAAAAAGACTCAGTAGCTCTGTGTGCATTGGTATGATAAGATGAATGACAGAAGATTCCAGTGAGGAATACAGCTCAGTGGAAGAGCACTCACCCAGCACACACAAGGCCCTGGGTTCAATCCTCAGCATGGCACTCAGAATTTGATTTCACTGCAGTCCCTGACATACATTTGTGTATATGGATGGCTATCAAATATGCATTCCAATTCAAGTGACAGGGATCTCCCTGAACTTAGAGTGGTCAGCTAGGGAGGGAGCGGGGCCTAGAAGGCACCTGGCACCCTCACCTCTA
Organism: Eospalax fontanierii; assembly: GCA_035773235.1. NCBI lineage: Eukaryota > Metazoa > Chordata > Mammalia > Rodentia > Spalacidae > Eospalax > Eospalax fontanierii. The sequence continues at coordinate 16,450,933 of CM069553.1, forward strand.
GCCTCTCGTGTACAGCATATGGTCAACATTATTGTTTGGCAGGCATGTGACTTAGATGACTTAAACAGAAAATAAAAACTGACTATGAAGCTGTCTTTTGTCAGCAAGCCTCACATACCCCCTTATGTTAAGAGAAACTATTAAAGTCACATCTGGCTCTATAATTTGACAAATACTTAACAAAAAGAAGCATTTGTTTATGTATTTTCTTGTCATGGGGACTGGATCCAGAGTCTCTCACACACACACACATACACAGACACACCAGGCAAGTGTTCCACTACTCAGCCATGCGCCACTATATTCTTTTATTTTAACATAGGGTCTCACTAAGTTTCCCAGGTTGGCCTTAAACTCTATCAGCTCAGGCCAGACAGGCCTTGAACTTGACATCTTTCTACCTCAGCCTCCTGGGTAGCTGGCATCACAAGCCAATGTCACCAGGCCCAGTTCTAAAGCAATGTTTAAACCAAAAGTTTCGCTGCCTTGCTCTCATCAGTCAGAATCACCAGAAAGCTCTGATCACCAAGGAGTCAAAATCCATTAGAGCTTCCATTGAAATCATTGCCCAATTGTTTTATTATGAAAAAAAAAAAATGCAGCAAGGCTCAAATGCAGCCCCATGTAGAATTCTTGCCTTACATACTAGAGGTTCTGAGATCTATTTCAGCACCCAAGAAACATAAGCAAAAGTGACCACTGGGTGTCAGAAAGGGAAAGTGAGTTTCTCAAAAATCACAATGCCAGCGGCCCGCACTCTTGAGTGAAGGCCTGTTCTCCAAGTACTCCAGGCCCAAAGCATTTAAAACAAAGCTCCTCCCTACTTCCCACTCAGCCTCCTCCAGAGAGGACCAGCTGTGAGTGCCACAGAAGGAAACCTCAGACATTCTAAAGCAGCTCCAAACACATTTCCTCCCTTGCGGAGGAAGAGCATCCTTTGAGGAAGATGCTAAATTGCCTTAATTATATTTCTTTCAAAGGCACAACGTACCCATCTGCTTTCTTGGTAGGGGGTGAGGATGCATACGGAGCACAAATATAAATCAACCCAAATACAAACACAATTAGCATGCCTGGCCTGCTATTTGCCGAAGAGGGAGGACAGTGCTCATGGCAGGGCCGCAGGTCAGCTCAGCCAGACTGCTCTTCCATCTCGGTTCCAACGTTTATTTATTTATTTATTTACTTTTTATTTGTGTGTGTGTGTGTGTGTGTGTGTGTGTGAATCTGGGTGCCTGCATGCCACAGCCCAACATGTAGATTTCAGAGAGTCAGCTCTCTCCTTCCACCGTGTGGGTCCCAGGAACTGAACTCAGGTCATCTGACTTGGCAGGAAGAATCTTTACCTGCTGCGCCATCTCTCTGGCCCTGGGGCTGACTTTTGACAAGAAATGGAAAGCGGGTGGTGATCCCCACAGTGGACCTGTGAGGGGCGACAGGAACAGGGTCCCAAATGACACAACACAAAGACTAGAAAGTCACAGAATCACTGAAACACCAGGAAGAAGATAAACAGATGGGGCTTTGGCAAAGTGGAAGTTACTCATGGAGCAGCTCAGGTTCCGGGACTGGAGAGATGGCTCAGAGGTTAAGAGCACTGACTGCTTTTGTAGAGGACCCAGGTTTGACTCCCAGCACCCACATGGCGGCTAACAATCATCCATAACTCCACTTCCAGGGGATCCCACACCCTCTTCTGTCCTCCTCAGACATTGCATGACACGGATGCACTTTATACATGCAGGCAATACATTAATATGCATAAAACTTTTTTTAAAAGAAACTGCTCAGGTTTAAACCCTGGCCCAGCTATTTCTTAGCTTCGTGACCTTGGGCGAGATACTGAAAGATACTTAGCCTTTACTGGGGTTTCTGGGGAGAGTGGTAGATGGAAATGAAGAGCAGACAGCTATGGAGTGCCCACTGAGACTCGATTAAATGCTTGATACTTAGTTCTCATTATTTTTTTAAAAAATATTTTACTAGACAGTGACTATTACAGAATTCCACAACTGGTCACCCACAGAGATTGTCTGTGAAATGTCCGACTCTCAGTGACACATCTACAATGGAGTCTCTACACCTAAGTCTCACAGAACATAGAACAAGAGGTAGAGAGAACACTGATCCATCTCTCAACTCTTATCAATGAAGCTCCTTCATGCAACAGAGATCCCTGAACACAAAAGGACACAGATGGCCAAGGCATAGAGAATAAGAGACTGCAGAGTGTGGGACCTTGGACAGGACTCCTATATTAAAATCCACCCACCCAGGACTCAGAGACCATTTCAGAAGTCAGGGTGGAGAGCTTGTAAGAACCAGGGAGGAGATGCATGACCATATGGAAATAGCAACCTTCAGGCTCCTGACACCTGCTCACATGAACCTACAGCAATGGTGTCAGCATGCACAAGACTGATGCACACTCAAGCAGACAAAAATCCAGCATAGAATTGTTGAAATGGACAGCGGGCCCCGATCTTAGTCGAAAAATTAGTGGTAGCTGATTACTGCTGGATGAGAAGAGCTGATCTTCTTAAAGGAGGGGGCTCTAGATAGGCTGACTAGACCTCAGTGGATGAACTTGCACTGAGAAATGTCTGGAGACACTAACTTGACATGATAGGCCTGAACACAAACGACAGAATTCATGAAATCCAGTGCGGGGGGGGGGGGCTATCTGTGAGTGTCAGGGAGGAAGGGGAGTGTAAAAATGACTACGATGTTCTGAATGAAACACACAAAAATTCAGTCAAAAAGTTCTTTAAAGCATAAAAAATTTTTTTCTTACAATTTTTATTTTATGTGAATGAGTGTTTTGCCTGCATGTGTGTAAGTGTACCTGTGTCATGCAATGCCTCTGAAGGTCAGAAGAAGGCACGGGATCCTTGGGACTGGAGTTACAGACAGCTGTTAGCTGCCATGTGGGTGTTGAGAACTGAACCCAGGTCCTCCACAAGAGCAGCCAGTGCTCTTAACCGCTGAGCCATCTCTCCAGCCCCTAGTCCTCATTCTTATTAACCCAGCAGCTCCCTCACGATCTCCCCTGCCTGCATGTCGCAGGCAGGTGCTGGGCTGCCTAGTGAGGTAAGGTGAGGTGCCTTATCACAGAGCTGCAGCCCAACCCTCTCCGTCTTTCTGTCTCATTATGGGCGAAGAGATGAGCTGTTTGGAGAGGCAATGGCCATTGAATCTACACCCCTGAAGGAACTACAACCCTGAATAAGTCCCTTCACTGCGCTGGGACTCAGTTTCCCCATTTATAACACAAAGTTCAAAGGATGCTTCATCTGGTCCACCTCCAGTGCTTATGCTGATAGGTGATGAGGAAGCACTCAGAGGGAAGAAACACCCCAGGACTCAGTCACGGCTCAGAAGACAGGGACTGAGGCCATGAAGGCATGGGCCAAGGAGGAGGGGGGTGCTCCTGCCAGGGCCCACATTCCTTACCTGCAAGCTGGGATAGGACTGGCAATGATGATAATGCTTTATTAAAAAAAAAATATTTCTTAATGTATGCTATGTATGGGGGTGTGTAAGTGCACGTGAGTGCAGGTGCCCATGGAACTCAGAGGTGTAAATCCCCCTGGAACTGGAGCTGCAGGTGGTTGTGAGCTTTCCTCTGTGGGTGTTGGGAGTCCAACTGAGGTCCTCTTCAAAAGCAGTGCATGCTCTTAAAAAAGTTTTTGTTTGGGGCTAGAGAAATTGCTCAGTGGTTAAGAGCATGTACTGCTTTTGCAGAGGGCCTGCACATGGCAAATCTCTGTGAGTTCAAGGCCAGTCGGGTCTACATAATGAGGCCAGCTGGGGCTACAAGGAGATTCTGTCTCAAAAAGACCCAAACAAAATCTTGCTGGGCAAAGTGATACACACTTTCAGTCCCAGCACCTGAAAGGCAGAGGGCAAGCAGATCTCTGAGCTTGAGGCCAGCTTGGTCTACATAGCGAGTTCCAGGCCAGTTGGGACTGTAGGGAGACCTCATCTTGAAAACCAAAGCAAGAGGCTGGAGAGATGCCTCTGTGGTTAAGAGCAGTGGCTGCTCTTGCAGAGGACATGGGTTCGATTCCCAACACCCACATGGTGGCTAACCACCAACTGTAACTCCAGTTCCAGGGGATCCCATGCCTTCTTCTGACTGCCTCCAGCATTGCATGACACGGGTGCACCCACCTACATGCCGGCAAAACACTCATATACATAAAATAAATAAATAAATAATAATTTTGTAAGTATTTAAAAAGCTTTGTTTTTCCTTCTTTCTTTTCAAGGATTTTTATTGACTTTAATAACAGCATAAGGTTTCAGAGGAATAAAAATTATAAGCATCTTAGATCATCTTTAGACACATAGTCTCCTTTTGAAAGTTATTTGCTTTTTCAGGGAAAAGTGAGATGGCTCCTTGGCAAAGGTGCTTACTGCCAAGCCTGACAAGCCTGAGTTCAGTCCCGGGACCCACATGGTACAAGGAGAGAACTGACTCTCAAAACTTTCCTCTGACTTCTGTATGCTTGCATGCTCACACACATGTGCACAGAAAATAAATTAAAATGTGCTTTAAAAAGGAAAATTATTTTCTTTTTCATTGAAAGTTTATGGGGTTCACCGTTTTGGACACCGGGATGTAACAGTGGAATTCAAACCTCCATAGTTCTGGCATTTTAGTGAGGCCACCATTCTCAAGCTCTTCTTTGAGCTCTTATGAGACCCCATTTGCTTTCAGGTTCATGTGTTTGACAAATATCAGTTAAAGTGTTAGCAGATGGCACAGACAGTGAACATTCACCACAGGGAAAGATCACAGGAAATCCTTGCCTTCCCAGAGCTTACAATCTCATAGGCCTGGTATGGCCGAAGCCTTGGTACAGCTCAGTTGCAGCCTCCGTTGCAGTGTCTCTCCCTCCTAAGTCTACAACCAAGACAGTGGCTGTGGGCAGGATTCAGTTCTTTGTGGACCGTTGGGTGGAGGACCCTCATCAATGGCTGGCCCAGAGACTGGTCAGTTTCTTGCCGCATGGGCCTTTTCACCATGGCTACAAGATCAGTGTGCAAGATGGAAAGGCAATGGCTTGTTTTCTTTCCTTTCTTCTTTCCTGACACTGGGATGCAGACCTGACGGTTGGCACCCAACTCAGTTATGAAGATGACCACACCCTGGGGTTCATCTTTTTGGCTTCTAAACGATTACACAGGCAGGGCTAGAGCTGCAGCTCAGTTGGCAGAGTACTTGCCTAACATGCACAAAACACTAGGTTCAATCCCCAGCCCAACATGATGCTCCCACATACTTGTAACCTCAGCACTTGGGAGGTGGAGGCAGGAAGGTTAGAAGCTCAAGGTCATCCTCAGCTACATGTTGAGTTCAAGGTCAGTGTGGACTCTATCACATAAGAAAACAGAAACTCATCCACAATGCTCAATGTCTTATGGTTTCTGTGACAGCCAGTCTCAAAGACGCCCTCCCAAAACCCTTGTCTCTGAGTTGTCTCTGAGTGAAAGAGATATATTATTTCTATCCAAGTAGGGCAGACTTTAAAGCAACTTTCAAAGGGCTTAAGAAAAAAAAATTAAAGTCCCTGAGCTTTATGCAGAACCAGTTCCATTTGGGAACTGTTTGAGGTAAAAGGAAAGAACATAGATTGATGAGATGGCTCAGAGAGAAAAGGTACCTGCCATCAAGCCTGATGACCTGACTCTGATCCCTCAGACCACAATGGTAGAAAGAGAGAACTGACTCTTGAAAGTTGTTCTCTAACCTCTGAACAGTTGCGTGTGTACATGCACAGACGCACACACAAAAATTAATAAATAAATGTAATTTTTCAAATGAAAGAAAAAGGACTCTAGAGAACTGACTGTCCTAAGTTGCCTCTGACTTCCACATGTGTGCATGCATACATACATGCACAAAATAATTAAACAAGAGTATAATTTTAAAAAGAAAATTATTTGCTTCTTCAATAAAAGTTTAAAATGGCTCAGCGATTAAGAGCACTGGCTGCTCTTGCAGAAGACCTGGGTTCAGTTCCCATCACCTACATGGTGGCTAACAACCATCTGTAACTCTAGTTCCAGGGGAATTCGACACCCTCTTCTGGCCTCCACGCGCATGTGCACACATGGGTGCGCTTCTACACCTGAAGGCAAAACATTCATACACATAAGATAAAAATAAATTTTTTTTTTAAAGAAAGGAAAGAGAGGCTGGAGAGACGACTCAGTGGTTAAGAGCACAGGCTGCTCTTGCAGAGAACCCAGGCTTGTCTCTCAGCCCCACACGGCAGGTAACAATCATCTCCAATTCCAGTTCCAGGGGCTCTGACAGCCTTTTCTGACCTCCACAAACACTGCATGACATGACTGCATTGGCGCACATGCAGGCCATACACTCAGACACATAAAATAAAAATAATAAAATATTTTTAAGTAAAAAAGTTTTCTAAGGAAATAAATAAACATGAGCAGGCCAGTGCTTGCTGCAGCTCAGTGGGAGAGTACTTGCCTAGCATTGCACACACACAGGTCCTGGGTTTCATTCCCAGCACTGCAAAAAAAAAATCAACTGATCAATAAAACAAAATGGGCCAGGCATGGTGGTGCACATTTTTAATTTCAGCACTTGGGAGGCAGAGGTGGATCTCTGTGAGATTGGGGCCAGCCCAGGTCTACATAACAAGTTACAGGCCAGCTGGGGCTACAGGGAGACCCTGTCTCAAAAAGAAAAAAAAACTCTAATGAAATACAGTTGTCAAAATGTTTTAAGGTCTGCTGGATGCAGTGGTAATTCCAGCACTCAGGAGGCAGAGGCAAGCAAATCTCTGTGAGTTCAAGGCTAGCCTGGTCTAAATAGCAAGGTCCAGAAAAAAAATGTTTTAAAGACCATGATATGATAGTAAAAGACCTTGTTTGTTGGCATAGTAAATAACAAGATCTAAGGACTTGTCGAACAACCACATTCATTCCAGAGCGATGATACACATAAAGAGTTGGCCAAACAGCTCACCGGGTAGAGGCACTTGCCTAGCAACCTGAGTTTGATTCCCGGGACCCACGTAAAGATGGAAGGAAAGAATCCACTTCACAAAGTTGTCCTCTGACTTCCACACTCATGTCGTGGCATGGGCACTCATACACATGTATGCACACACACACACACACACATGTTCTAGTTTCCTCGTGTGTCTGTGATGAAAACACACTGACCAGAAGCGACTAAGGGGAGAAAAGGATTGCTTTGGCTTACACTTCCAGGTCACAATCCATCACTGAGAACTCACCGCAGGAACTCAGCAGGAGCTTAAAACAGAAACCAGGGAGGAATCCTACTTGCTTATTTGGCCTTCTTATACAACCCAGGACCACCTGCCTAGGGACAGCACTGCCCACCGTGGGCTGGGTTCACCTCCATTAATAGTCAAGACAATCCCCCACAAACATGCCTATAGGACTTTCTGATCTAGGAAATTCTTCAATCAGGGTTTCCTCTCAGATGATTATAGGCTGCGCCAAGTTGACAGTTAAGGACAAATAAGACGACAAACAAAAATTTAAAATCATTCAAGACTTCTTCAACAATATAATGTGAAGCAAAACTATCTGACATCTACTTTTAATGCACGCCAAAGCCATAGGAACTATAGCAGTCTGTGGATTATGACCTTCAGGACTAGCTGAAAGGATGCCTAATTCAGTAAGATGACAGCGAAGTCAGAGATGGGAGGTCCCCACGTCCACGTCCACACCTTACCCGCAGGCCATGGACACAGGTGACCTCTTGCCTAGGGTCTAATGAGAGCAGCTACATTGAGCTGTATGAGAGATCGAACCCTGGGGCACCCCAAGAAGTCCCACTGGCTTGTTTTAAGGAGGAGAGCAAGATGGTTGGCCAAGTATATGAGGCTCTTCGGTACCACTGAGCACACCTGGGACAGGAGGCCTTGTGTTTGAATGACTCAAGACCGGGACCACCAAGAGACTGGTAAGCCTGGCACAGGGAGGGTCCACTGGAAAACCAGTGCTTCAAGGGGTAGATTGTACATGAAGTGTGTAGTCCAAGTTGTTTTTTTAAAACTATCTTAGTCTTCTTATGCCCTAATTTTGGTGAAAAAACAAACAAAACAAATAAAGAGAAAACCTCACTTAGCCCACGAATTACTGCCAAAGCCTAGAATATTCACAACCTGACCCTTGACAGAGAAGGTTTTCTGGTTCTTGATCTAAAACAGTGAATCTCATGGAGATAATTACTACCACAAGCAGTTTAGCTTAAATTCAGATCCAGACCGGGCTGTGTAGTCTTGGCTAGGTAATTTAACCTCCTTGAGTCTTGGTTTCCTCATCTGTGAAATGGACACGAGGAGAGGATGTACCTCAGGTTTTCTTTGGGAGGATGGTGAAAATAGTGGTGATGGCCATACAATCTTGGTGGCAAATATGTTTTAAAAATTCACTGAATGGTATACTTTAAAAGAATGAATTTGGGGCTGGGGATGTAGCTCAGTTACAAAATGCTTACCCAGCATGCATGAGGCTCAGCGTTAGATCTCCAGCACTGCTAAAAAACTAAACTAAAATAAAATAAAATAAAAATTGAGGGTCAATGAGATGGCTCAGCAGGTGAATGTGCTTGCTGGGAAGCCTGACGACCTAATTTTGATTCTCTGGCCTGAGGAGGCCAGCGGAGGGCACCGGATCTCCTGGAACTGGAGTTATGAACAGTTGTGAGCTGCCATGTGGACTGGGAATCCAACCCAGGTCCTCTGCAAGAGCAACCAGTGCTCTTAACTGCTGAGTCATCTCTCCCTCCCCCCCCTCCCTCTCTCTCTCTCTCTCTCTCTCTCTCTCTCTCTCTCTCTCTCTCTCTCTCGACAGAGTCTCAAGTTGCCTAGTCTAGCCTTGAATTACTGGTCCACCAACCTCCACCTCCAGAATACCAGGTTTATACATATGTGTCACCATGCCCAGCATGTATTTCAATTAAGAGAGAGAGAGAAAAAGAGAAAGCATGCCAGGAGTTGTGGCACAAATCTGCACTCCCAGCACTTGGTATTCAAAGGCAGGATTGCCACATGTTCAAGGTCAGCCTGATCTACATACCAGGCTCACCAGAGCCACATAGCAAAGTCTCTGTATCAGAAAATGGAAAAGAAAAAAGAAAAAAAGCTATTGAAGGATTAAAGGAGACCATATAAAGAGAATGCTGAGTACCTGGCCCAGAGTAGTAGGGGCTTCCTTCATCCTTCTCCTCCTCCTCCTCATCATCATCGTCGTCATCTGTACCATCGTCCCCATTGTTGCCATCATCTTTATCATCATCATTATCATCAACTTTATTATTGTCCTCGACGTTTCATCACGGTCACCTTCACCCTCATCCTCGTCATTATCATCTGGGGCAGGAGACACATTTAAAGCAAGGAGTGAAGAGAACCTGGGGATTTAGCCATTTGGGAGGCAGAGGCAGACGGGTCTCTGTGAGATCAAGGTCAGCCTGGTCTCCATAGCAAGTTCTAGGTCAGCTGGGACAACAGCGAGACCTGAGCTCAAAAAAAGAAAGAAAGAAAAACTGGGATGTGTTCAAGGATCGAGCCCTTTCCGGGTGTGAGACCTTGGTTTCCATCTCTAACACTTGGGAAAAATATAAAAGCATGATGTATTAACTGGCCTGTTATTTTGTTTTTCACATTGCTTAGAATAGAAAGCATCTGGCAAGCAAACAAAGCCAACCTTCACACTGAAACTGCGCTATCTAAATAAAAACACGTCGCTTAAAAATAAATTTCTTTTCCTTAAAATATTATTGGCTTGACAGATTTGACTACACAGGAATAAGTTTTTCTCTTCGACAAATGACACAATAAACAAAGTCAAAATGACGAGATTAGGGGAAAATGTTTCCACATAAAACAAAGTGTTTAGAGCTGGGGACGTGCCCGGTGGTAGAGACAAAGTCAGGTGAGGCCAGTACAAGTCAGGGCCTAAATGTAATCCTTAGTACTAGAGAAAAGGGAGGTGGGAGGGTGATACAGCCTGGGGTAAAGCATTTACTTAACAGGTGTAAAGACCTGTTCCACAATTTCCAGTACCACAAAAATAAGTAAAGTAAAATTTTAAAACTCACAAAGAGCTAATGAACAAAAAAAGTAACTATTAATAATACAATCCACTAAGAAAATGGGTAAAAGCCATGGGTCTGCGAGATGGCTCAGCAGTTAAGAGCACCAGCTGCCCCCTGATTCATACAGTGCTGGCGGTCAGGCCCAGGGCCCTGCACATGCTCGGCAAATACTCTGCTGAGTAGCATCACCTGCCCCAGGACACTGTCTTTAAAAAGTCAAAAAAACCCACAAAAAACCTGGAAGCAACCTACTGGTGGGGTTGTTGTGAAGTTTAAATGAGATATTGTATGTAAGTGGTCAGCTAGGGGCCAGGCCCATTACTGGGCCTCCTTGTCTATATCAGCCGATAACAGAACAGCTGTATGTCTCCATATGCCTCCCCACCTAGAATGCAAACTTGTTGAAGGCAAGGCACCGGTCTATCATGCACAAAGCCCTGGATTCCACTCCCAGCATCATGTAAACCTGGGTTCGGTAGCCCACACCTGTGCTCCCTGCACCAGGAAGGCAGAGACAAGAAGATCAGATGTTCGAGGTTATCTTCCACTACATAACAAGCTTGAGGCCAGCCTGAGCTACATACATATCTTGCTTTTTTAAAAACCGTATTTATTTATTATAATTGTGCTGTATGGGTGGGAGGGCTCATATCATGGTGCATGTGTGGAGGTCAGAGGACAATTTTGTGGAGTCAGTTCTGTCCCTCTACTTTAACATGGATTCCAGAGATCAAATTCAGGTCATCAGGTTTGCAAGGCTAATACTTTTGCTTGCTGAACTATTTTGATGGCCCAGTGCTACAAGTTAAAAAAAAATTTTTTTTTAAGTAGATTTCCCGAATTCAGAACATTAGAGTCTGGTTTAGGGCACTCCCACACTTGAGTGACATTTTAGTGCACGCCTTTGATTCATCCTCTCCTACTCCGCTCAGACAGGGCGTACACTGGAGTGCTCCTTAGAGCACCCACCAGAGCTGGGTTGTTTCTCACTGAGTCCTTACCCCTCTCTTGAATATAAAGTCCACTGGGGAAAGTCCCCTGTCTGATTTGATCACATCCCATGTGCCCTTGGCCTAGCACTGGGCTTGGAGAATATTAGACACTTGAGAAATATTGGTTAGTTGGCTGATGAGTCAGAAGCTTAGCAGATGAGTGAATGAAATGGACCGTGAATAGAGAAAGCTATTTGATTTTTGCTTGCTTTTGAGACAGTTTCATGCAGCCCCAGGTTGATGCCCAGCTTTCTACATAGCCAAGGATGATCTTGAATTTCTGACTCTTCTGTCTTCACCTCCGGGTTGGGATTATAGGCAGGCATCACCATAAGATGATGTCTTTTTAAATTCTTTTAAAAATATTTTATTTATTATTTTTGCTTCACGTGTGTGTTGCCTGTATGTCCATGTTATGTGATGCCCACAGAGGTCAGAAGTGGGCATCAGATCCCCTGGAACTGGCATTACAGACAACTGTCACCTGACATGTAGGTGCTGGGAATCAAACCCGGGTCCTCTGCAAGAGCAGCCAGTGTTCTTAACCACTAAGCCACCGATCCAGTCCCACTGTAAATATCTTTGAACATATTCATTTAACTCAGTTGAACAGTCTAAAAATTCCTGGGGTTGGGGAGATGGCTCAGTCAGTAAGGATGTTTGCCACCAAGCCCTATAAACCTGACTTCCATCCTCAGGACCCAATGGTAGAAGAAGAGAGTCAATGACTCCCGCAAGCTGTTCTTTGACTTCTGCACACTCCATGGCAAATGTGCACATAAATAAATAATAAATTCCTGGGATATATCTCAACATCTCTTCAGAGGTGAAAACCCCTCAACAACATAGACCTTTACAGGTGGCTTTGCTTATCAGCCACAGGTATCCCAGTCAGAAACACTCTATATTATGCGTGTGCATGCTGGGATGGAACTCAGGGTCTTAGGCGTGTGAAGCGTCTCTGCTCTACATTGAGCTACGCTCTCAGGCCTGAACTCTGGACTTTGGGCTAGGAGTGTTAGCTCTCTGTGCTGTTTGCCGATCTGCCCCTATTTCTAATTTTGCTGTTGTTGTGTTTTAGAGACTGGGTCTCAGTATGGCCTGGAACTCACTGTGTAGCCCAGGCTGGTCTCACCCAGTAGCCATCCTCCTGTTACAGTCCCCAAAGCTCTGTAGTTACAGACATCAGTCAGCACGCTGGACACTCTGCTCCTAATTTCCCCCTGGTATTTCAATCCACAGACAGAAGGAGAAACAAAAAGCACCTGCACCTCCTGCCCCCGAGCACAGCACGCCAACCTTTTAACTCTTTTTCCCAGAGCGGGAAAGAGATTTCTCTCCCTTCTGCCTCTCGCTATCTTCTTACTGGTTGTTTTCTTCCTCTGTCTTCTTTCTTCTCCTTTTCTCCCTTCTTCCCTTTCTTTTCCTTGAAGAAATTGCTTCTAGCTTCTTCCTTTCCCTCCTGACCAATTATTTAACTGAGTATCCTATAAAATAAAGTTTACACTACTAACTCGTTTCCATGACAACCTCACACCCCAAATCTCTGCCTTTAAAGAAATCATATCCTTTTTCCCCTGTTACAAATTCAAGCTTGCCAAAAAATAACTTTTATTTAAAGTACAGAGACAGAAGCTAATAAGCTTTGTAAAGGGAAATAAAATGACTGCACCAGATAAGGGTCCCCAGACAGAGCCAGAGATGACTCCTGAAGAGACGATTCATGAAGAAAAACAATCCTCTGTAAATCACAGCTACTCAGAATCCCTTTTAAGTCTACATAAGAAGTCCATTGAATTGTAAAATAGAGAGAACCCTCATTTTCTGAGCACTGTCCCCAGTGTACTGGACACCTCCATGAAACACCTCATCTCATTTAACCCTGGATGCATCCTGCAGAAATTTTTGCCCACAGATTGTCATTAGAGCCACTGAGGGCATATGCTCCCAGAAAAACTGTTTCAGTTACCAAATTAACCCCTCAGAACTGTACATAAGCAAAAACAGCTGTCTCGACTGCAAGGAGGTGAGGCCACATCTCGTCAGTCACAATTAACTCAAGTTGGGGAGGTTGTTCTGTCCTTCTGTTATAAACGAAGGAACCAAGGCTCAGGGAAAGAACAATCTGTCTACACAGTGAGGATACTGAAAGGGTAGGATTTGCACCCATGGGGCTTACAATGTTGCCTTAATCCCAGGTTCTGTAACAAAATGCCATAAACTGGGTAGTTTATAAACAACTAAAATTTATTACTAACAGTTCTGGAATCTGGGAAGTCCAAGATCAAAGCACTGGCAGATTAGATGCCTGGTATGGACCCATTTCCCCGTCCTTACACACAAGAGCCATCTGTCCAGCTCCTCAAGACTCTTTTATAAAAGGCACTAATCCCATTCATGAGGGCTCCAATCTTATAGTCACCCCCAAAGGCCACACCTCTTAATATCATCAAATTGGAGTGTGAGGTTCTGTTCTTTTTATTTGCTGTTATTGTATGTGTGCACATGTGTGCATGCCACAGTGTGCATGTGGAGGTCAGAGGACAACTTTCAGGGGTTAGTTCTCTTCCTCCATGTGAGATCTGGGGATTGAACTCAAGTCATCAGCCTTGTGTGACAGGCACACCTACCTGCTGAGTCATCTCGCTGGCCCACAAGTGAAGGTTTTGACGTAAGAATTTGGGAGGCACGGAAGCATGACACTTGCAACTCCAAAGCACTTACTCATCACGCTTCATCCTAGAAATGCTACCGGCCAGCAAGGCAAGGAAGCCGGTATCGTTCCTCAGCAGACGGGCTTCCAGGTTTGAGCAGGAAAGTCCTAGCAGGCTCTGTGCTGGTGCAGGTAACTCCTGGTCGCCTACCTCCAGGGCATTTCAGATTTCCATTCCATTACTGCGATAGAATTTGGACATCTCTCCAACAGGTGAGGGCAGGACCCTTATTTTCTCTTCTGTGTCCCTGGCCCTGACAACAGCAAGAATCTATTCACTGGATGTGTGCGAGTTCATCTGGGATCATCTCTGGGAGTGCTGGGCTTCAGGGAACTGTGGCCTGGAAGGATTGGGACCCTGGGGTTCCCCAGACTTGTCAAATACAAACAGTCCTACGTGAGTGTGCATGTGGAAGCCTGAGGTCAGCATCAAGTGTCTCCCTCAATCACTTTTCACCTTATTTTTTGGAGACAGGGTCGCTCACTGAACCCACAGCTCAGTGATTCAACTACATTAGCTGGCCTACAAACCCCAAGGATCCTTCTGTCTCCAACTACCAGTGTTGGGATTACAGGCATGTGCATTGCCACACTGGGCTTTTACATAGGGAGTTGCCTCCATTGGACTGGCCTATGGTCATGTCTGTGGGGTATTTTCTTGATTGTTGAGTGATGTGGGCAGTGGCATCCCTGAGCAGGTTGTTATGTATTATATAAGAAAGCAGACTGAGCACGGGCCAGGGGAGCAAGCCAGTAAGCAGCGTTCCTCCATGGTCTGTGCTTCAGCTCCTGCCTCCAGGTTCCTGCCCTGAGTTCCTACCTTGGGCTCCCTCAGTGATGAACTGTGACCTGGGAGATGTAAGCCAAATAAACTCTTTCCTTTCCTACCCAAGCTGGTATTCGTCAGAGTGTTTTGTCATAGCAATTGAAGACAGACTAGAACAATGTGTATGAGTGTTTTGTCTATATGTGTGTATACCATGTGCATACAATGCCCATGGAGGCCAGAAGAGGGCACTGGATCCCCTGGAACGGTGTCAGCCACCATGTAGGTGCTGGGAACTGAACCCAGGTCCTCTGCAAGAGCAATCAGTGCTTTTGCTTGGTTTTGCCCTTTTTTTCTTTGTTTTTTGAGACAGGGTCTCCCTGTAGTTCCAACTGGCCTGGACTCACTATGTAGATCAGGCCAGCCTTCATCTCACAGATATTCCGCTCCCTGTACCTCTCAAGTGCCAGGATTAAAGGTGTGAGCCACCAAGGCTGGCTTGCAGCCAAGGATTTTAACCACTGAACCATCTCTACAGCCCCTCTTTGTTTATTGAAAAATTACATTTATTTACTGTGTGTGCATGTGTATGTGTGTGCACATATGATATAGTGTACACGTGGAGGTCAGAGGACAATTTTAAGGAGATGATTCTCTCCATCATGTGGGTCCCAGGAATCGAACTTAGGACATCAGTCTTGGCAGCAAGCGCCTTTACCCTCTGAGTCATCCCTCACATTTTTTATTGACCATACAGTGATGTCATAATTGCCAAGACTGGTCCATCGAGGGAAAACAAAAATATGGCCATGTGTGAGAGGGGCGGGGCCACAGAAGGTACAACCGGCTCTACTGCAGGAGTTTCAAGGCCTCTCTGCAAGGATACAGACCTTCATCGGCTCAGCCTCCCTCTTCCTGTGTCCCTTGGCACAGCAGTGACCCAAGGAAACTGAGGAAATGGGCTCTTCTGAGCTGGTCATAGGGCTCCAGAGTGAGAACCTGTCCCAAAAGCCAAGAGGAAAAAACAAAAGAAGGAAGAGAAAATGTGCTTATTCCTGGCAACTCTGAGCTTCTCTGAAACTTCAGTGAAAACATTCGCATGAACTTCCTCTGCCCGGAACAGCTGAACAACACACCCGTGACGGCTCCCAGCAAGACAGGCTCTCTTCCTCTGATAGACACTGAATGTGAGACTGACTAAGGGGGAGGAAGGACAGCAGCTTCCTGGAGGCGGAAGGCAGAGATGACATCGAGGGCCTAACACAGGTGACTAGAGCCATCCCCAAAGGAAGGACCTGGCTTGAAAAATGTTTAAGTAATTAATTTTATGTTTGTTTATGGAGGTGGGGCATGCAAGTAAGACATACTTGTAGAGGTCAGAGGACAACTTGTAGGAGTCAGTTCTTTCCTTTCCTAAGGATTGAACTCAGGTTGTTAGGCTTGATGGCAAGCACCTTTTCCTGCTGAGTCATCTCCCCAGCCCACAGACCTTGGCTTTAAAATAATGATGAGACAGTGAAGTTTAAAGCCAAAAATTCACCATGGAGAAAAGGCAGAGACCCCAAATAGCTTCATAGACTTCTTTTTAGCAGGAGCCCCTCCTAGAACCATGCAATGGGCAGTTGACTCCACTGAAGACTACAGTTTAAATAGATGTGTTTGGGACTGGCGAGATGGCTCAGAGTGCTTAAGAGCACTGACTGCTCTTAAAGAGGACCGGGATTCCCAGCACCCACATAGTGGCTAGCAACTGTCAAAAACTCCAGTTAGTTCCAGGGGATGATCTGATGCCCTCTTCTGACCTCTGCAGCCATTGCACAACATAGGTGCATTTACACACATGCAGGCAATATTCTCATACACATAAAATAAATAATAAATAAAATATTTTAAATAAATGTGATGATGGGCATGGTGCCTCACAACTGTAATCCTAGCACTCGGGAGGCTGAGGCAGGAGGATTGCTGTGAGTTTGAGTTCAGCCTAGGCTACATAGGGAATTTCAGGAAGTGAGACACTGTCTGTAAATAAATAATAAATACATACATGTGACATTAGTGGCATCACAGGTCCGGTCCTCATCTGGTATCTTCCCCTGTGAGACAGGTTCAGGGTTTCATCATCATCTCTGAACAGTAAGTTAGAGTTATATGCACTTCTATTGTGTAGAGAGTATATTTTGTAATTTATTTCAAATTGAAAAACAGCAAATAGCCAGGCATGGCAGCACATACCTTTAATGCCAACACTTGGAAGGCTGAGGCAGAAGGATCTCTGCGAGATCAAGGTCAGGCTGGTCTCCACAGTGAGACCCTGTCTCAAACAAAAAGACAGACATACAGAAAGGAAGGAAGAAGGAAGAAGAAAGAAGAAAGGAAGGAAAGAAGAAAGAGAGAGAGAAACAATAAATATGTTGGGGGTCTGGGTGCAGCTTAAGAGTAAAGAACATGCTGAGGACTCACAGTCCCCGGTTCAGTCCCCAGTGCCCCGCTTCCAAAGACGCAGCAAGGGGCTAGAGAGGTAGCTCAGGGGTTAAGAGCCCTTGCTATTCTTCCAGAGGACCTGGTTTCAATTCCCAGCACCAATGTGGCAGCTAACAACTATCTGTAACAGTTCCGGGGGAATCCAGTGCCTTCTTCTGCCATGGCATTGCATGTTACATGCAGGCAATATAATCATACACATAAAGTAAAAATAACAAAAATATTAAAACAAACAAAAACACTTGTACAAATAAAAATAAATCATTTTTTTAAAGCCAGCAAATACATGTCGCATGGGTCTGCCCTGTCTCCGCCCTTGGCGCACAGTACTCTTCTGGATCTCAGTTTTCATTTATGTAAAATGGGACTCCCCAGGGTCCTTTCTGGCTGTAAAAGCCCATAAATCTATGCTGCACCGAGAACAGTAAGAACTCGATCGAGTGTGACAGCCCGTGGGAACACCTCCCCACTCAACGGCAAAAATGTATTTCTGACTTGACATCTACAATAGAAGCCTAATTGCTGATAAGTGACTGACAACTGGTAGATATGATTTGGGAGGATTAAGAAAGCTAATCTATAACAGGCACCAGAAGCTTCTCCAGAACACTGGGTTTCCGGAGGGTGAGGCAAGGGACCTACAGATGAGGGGTCAGGGGCATTAGCCTGGCCAGGGTTGGGGCCTGGGATGGCAGGGCCACCCTCCACAGCCCCTCAGCAAGAAGTGGCAGCAGAGAACACAGGACACTTACAGGACACTTATCCCCAGGTACTGTTCGCTTTTGTGGTTGTGTAGTGCTGCTGACAGCCATGGTGAGATTCCATTACTGACCATTGTTTACTGAGGACTTACTACGTGTCAGGAAACATTAGAGGCCAGTTTTGTCCCACCTTGTCCAGCGGCTAGTGGCTAGCAAACATGCATTTTTTTTTCTTTTTCTTTTTTTTTTTTTTAACAGTCTCATGTAGCCCAGGCTGGTCTCAAACTCAGTATGTAGCAGAGGATGACCTTAAACTCCTGATCCTCCTGCCTCTGGGATGACAGGCACAAGCTGCCAAGCTCTGCTTCTGCCATTCTTTATGTCACTTTACCCTGCACAGGGCCCCCTGGGACCACACAAAATAATCGGAAGCTCAGGATCCTAAGCTTTTACAAAGAAGCCGTTACTCGACAGGTTCAGATGCATTCTGGGAACGATTCTCACCTACTATAGAGAGGGAGAGAGAAACAAGGAAAGGCCAGAGAGGGTCCTGGGGAGACCTCTGTGTTGATCCCTGACGCCACAGCTCCCTGGTGGCCTTGTCTGCTTCCCTAGTCAGTCCTTGTGGCTCAGGGCGATGCCCTGACTGGAGTCTGCTGCCTGACCAGCTACTGCTTTGAACTCCATAAGCAAGATGCTATTGGCACAGAATCTGGAGACCTGGGCTGCCTGTGGGGCCCGGAGCTAGACACGGCTCTGCACACCGCTCCTACCCGACCTCCATTCCACCTCGTTCCCCTCTCTCCAACCTCAATTTACACATGATATCTCTTCCAGAAAGCTTTTCCCTGACTCTCAGGGACACCCTGGCAACCAGCAAATGTGGGGTGTTAATTTGCAGTGTTGCACTGCAGGCAGGCACTCCGTCACTGAGCCGTACCCAGCTTCCACAGATGCATCTGGATTGGATTAAAGGATATCTACACTCCCTCCAAAATGGATGTTTCCTTATCTAGTTACCCCACAAAGCTCACCAGACCAGACCTTGAAACCCTCAAGGGGATAGCAGCCTGGAGCCAGATGGCCTGGGTTCAAATCCAGACTTAGCTGCTGTTCATGTGGGCAACTTACTTTCTCTGCCTGTGTCCCAGTTTCCTCACCTGTCAAATGGGAGTAAAATAACATCTATTACCTTAGCATTCAGTCACAGTTAGGTGCACTATTCCCTGCCAAGCGCTTAGAACATGGCTGCAGAGGGGAGCCCCAGTTAGCGCTGTTATCATTATCAGTGCGTGTTCTCAGGCCCTGGCGTGCAGAAAATGCTGGTAGAAACGTGATTTCCAGCTCTCCCTATTTTCTGGTTTTGGACTGGTGACAAGATGACGAGTAGAAGAGGCCAGGGCTGCAACTCAGGGGAAGTGGCCAGTACACAGGCTCATCAGTCTCCGTGGGGGTGCTACTTGACACTTCCACAGTCCTGGAAGCAAGTCCCCTTTGGGTGTCTCCTAAGGAGCCCATGTCTGAAAGCAACAAAACTCCTGCCTCAGCCTCCTAAGTGCTGGGATTACAACTCTACACCAACTCTTTCCTTCAAATGAGGAAACTGAGGCCTAAAGAATTTAAAATCTTGAGTAAGTTAGAAAAAGGGTAGAGCTAGCATTTGAACACAGGCTTGTCTCAGTCCAGAGTTAGAGCTGTTTTTTTTTTTTTTTTTTTTAGAACCTGAGGCTATTTGAAGAATATGTTAATCAGATTTTTATCATTATAATGAAACACCAGTTGCAGATTACTGATGGAGAAAGATTTATTCAGCTCAAGATCAGGAAGCTCCGTTGGTTTGGTCCCTGGTGAAGGCACCATATGATACGTGCCATGATAGAGTAAGTGGTCATCTACCGAACTTGCTCCTTTGACAAGAATCCTCCAGTAAGAACTATCTTAGTCTTTCTTCAGAGCAAAGACCTAATACCCCACTTCTCGTGTATTTACTCAAGAAATCTATCACTGATATACAGTCCCAGCTTGGATCATCTTTAAGAAGAGTATAGGGTTCCAGCACTCAGGAAGCTGAAGCGGAGGATAGGTACGTGTTCAAGGCCAGCCTAGGCTACTGAGTAAGACTCTGTACTCTGTCACAAAACAAGAGGGAGAAAGGATAGAAAAGGCTAGTAGAGTATTGCCTATCATGCAACAGGTTCTAACCTCAAACTGCAGCACCACAAAACAAAACAATAAAAAGATAACTACAGATTTTGGGGCCGGGACGATGCCTCAGTCAGAAAAGCGCTTGCCATTTTCTTTGTTTGGATCCCCAACACCCGTGTAAAAAAGCTGGACATGACTGTGCACCTATAATTCCAGGACTGGAAACATTGAGACAGGAGGGGCCCTGGCATTTGCTGGCCATCCAGTCTAGCCAATCATGAGCTCCAGATTTAGTGAGAACCTGTCTCAAAAAATAAAATGACAGCAGGACATGGTGGTGCATGCCTTTAATCTCAGCGCCTGGAAGGTAGAGGCAGGTGAATCTCTTTGAGATCAAAGTCGGACTGGTCTACATAGCAAGTTCCAGGCTGGCTGGAGCTACGGGAGACCTTGTCTCAAAAAAAGAGAAAATTAAATGAATAAATAAAGTGGCAAGGAATTGCAGACATCTGGCATTGACCTCTGGTGCCCTCTCCCACGAGTGTGTTCGACTTTGATATAAAATGTTTGTGGTATCCAGAGGCAGTGAGTGGTCTTAACTAATTGCTATTTAAATATCTTCGTTTTGCAATTTTATACAAAAATGTGGGGGTTGGGGAAATGGGTCAGCAGTTAAGAGCACTGGCTGCTCTTGCGGAAGACCTGGGTTCGATTCCCAGCACCCACATGGTGACTCACAACCAGTTCTAGGGGACCTGACACCTTCTTCTGGCCTCTGTGGGCATTGCACACATGTGATGTTGCCCTTACATACATGCAGGCAAAACCCCAATCCACATAAAATAAGAATAAATCAACCAAAAAAATGCTTAAATGTTGACTGAACACACTGGATCTCTCAAAGGTCTTCGGAGGGCGCTGGTGAAATGAGAGGCTGAGATAGCTTCATCAGCAACTCGGTCAATTCATCTGTGCTGGCCGGCGAGCCCCAGGGATCCACCAGTCTCTGCTTCCCCAGTGTTGAGATCACAGAGGGGATCACCACACTCTGCTTTAATGTGGTTTCTGAGGATCAAGCTCTTGTGCTCCCTTGCCAGCCCCAAACACTGGTTCTAAACAAAAGAATTATCTGATCACAAAAGTCACCAGTATCTGGATCAAGAAACATTGGGCTCAAGTGAGGCAGATGTGGGCAGACTGAGGTGTTTCGCACCCAGAGCTCTTTATAATCCACCTCCGTTCTCCGTCCTGGAAACTGATAGGAACGGTTTGGCTTCAACATTAGCAGCATGTCCTGGATGGCGAACGAAGGGGTGCCCCACAGATGCTCCTGTGCTCCCCGAGTCTTCTCTTACTGTCTTCTCTCCAAGCTAGCCTGGACCAGACCAAAGCATAAACCCCAGTTAACTGATGGGGAAGGAAGAGGCAGGGACTCCACCCCAGGCTGAATGCTGGTCTGAAAGCTAATACTCCATGGGAATTGCTTTCCTCGGCAAGATCAGCCTTCCTTGATGAGCAATTGGTATTCTTCTGTCCCTCTGGCTTCCAATCCCATTTGCTGCAAGATAATGGCTCCCATCTTCTTTGCCAAAGGGGCTTTTCCCTCTTGGCCCTGAATCCCATTACAAGCTTCCTCAAATGAGGAGACATTAAAAAGTGCCCTGCCCCAAGCATCTTTCTTCCTCTGGGAGAGGCCAGGAAGATATTCCAGTACACTTTGCTCTGGCTCTGTCTCCTAAGCTTGGCATTACAAAGAGCCTGCTGAGTTTTGTACTGCATTTAGGGAGGAAACTGCAACTAGGAGGAAGCATGGTGCCCCAAAAGACTGACCTGGGGGCCCTACACTGGGCTACACTTGAAAGACTGCTTGAAGGACCGGTCTCTGTGGGAGGTGGTTGGGGAACACCAACAACACTGAAAGCCATGCCCCTCTGCTGCAGACACCTTCCAGAAAACTAGGGAAGAAGAGCACGTGAACAGGCCTGGCAACACCAACAGGTGCAAATTAACCTATTCCCAAGCCACTATCAAGACCACCAGGGGGTGGAACCCAGACACCTGGCAGGTGGCTAATGTGACAACAGTGGCAGTTGTTAGAAGTTGCCCATTCAAGGAATTATCTAGAAAACTAAATCTAACCCGTCCTTTACATCAATCTAAACTTTTTTGTGTATGTGTGCACATGTGCATGCGTGCTGTGGTGCTGGGGGTCAGAGGACAGCTTTGAGTGTCAGTTCTCTCCTTCTACCACTTGGGTCCCGGACACTGAATTCAGGTCCTCAGGCTTGATGATGGGAGCTTTTTTCTGCTGTGCCATTCACCAGCCCCTCCAATTTCCACTTTAGATAAGAATCTTTCTTTATTTTATTTTTACCTAGTTATACATTTTTTTGAGACAAGCTCCCAAGGCATGTGTGTACTACCATACACAGATCTTTATTTTTATTTTATGCAATGAATATTTGGCCACATATATGTGAGTGCATCACATGTACAATGCCCAGAGAGGGCGTCAGATCCCCTGGAACTGGAGTTGTTGACCTTCGTTAGCCGTCACATGGGAGCTGGGAATTGAACCCAGGTCTTTTGCAAGAGCAACCAGTGCTCTTACCACAGAGCCATCTCTCCAGCCCCATTAGGGATCTCTTAAAAGGGCTTTTCTTGGCCCCACCCTACCAAAAGAGAAAGAAGCTGTGAAAATGCCTGGGCTTTTAGTCTTTAAGCTAAGAATCCGCAGTCCCAAATTCAAGTCCTACTTTTGACTTCAAGATAATGCAGTTTTGAGAATGGAGTAATGACTCAGGTATAAAAGCACTTGCTGGGCAAACCTAACACCCCACCTGAGTTCAATCCCCAGAACCTACAGTGGAAATGAAAAACTGACTCCCAAAAGTTGCCCTTTGACCTCCACATAAACTCTGTGGCACACATACCCCATATCATACACACATAGTAATAATAATAATAATAATAGTATTTTAGAGAATAATTCAATTTTGGCCTCTAGATCTTAACTTCCCCATCTGTAAAGTGAACAGGATGGAAGGTCCCCATGTTTTAATTCATACATCCAGTTTTTGTCACACACCCATTATGCAGTGGGCACTGTCATAGCCCTATAAATCTGATTTGGATGGAAGTCCCGTCCCTCTTCCTGTTCTGACCCACTTCTCTGAACCTGTTTCTTTATCTGCCAATGGCAAGAAAGAAAACCAAAGGCTCAGGCCTCCCAAAGTATGAGGCAAAGTAAACCTTTTGTCTCTTTAAAAATTTTTTTCATAGGGCTAAAGAGATGGCTCAATGGTTAAGAGATGGCACTGGCTGCTCTTGCAGAGGACCCGAGTTCAGTTCCCAGCACCTACATGACAGCTACCAACCATCCCTAACTCCAGTTCCAGAGGATCTGACACCCTCTTCCGACCTCCTGGGGCACCGCAGGGCACAGGAGCATCCACCTGCATGCAGGTATAAGACTCATACACATAAAATAAAAAGAAGTTTTAAAAATTGTTTTCACATTTATTTACGTGTGTGTGAGCATACACATGCATATGTGCATGCATGCATATGTTCACATGCCATGGCATGTGTGTGGAGGTCAGAGGACAACTTTCAAGAGTCAGTTCTCTTTCTTCCACTGTATAGGCTCTGAGGATCAAAAGCAAGAGCTTTACCCACTGAGCCATCTTGCTGGCCCTCCTCTGTGTCTGTCTGTTTCTCTCTGTGTGTCTGTCTCTGTCTCTGTCTCTTTCTGGTTGTTTTGAGGCAGGGTCTCCCTATAGCCTCAGTTGGCCTGAAACTTGCTATGTCACAGAGATCTGCCGGCCTCTGCCTCCCAAGTCCTGGGATTAAAGACATGCACCACCTTGCCTGACTTCACTTTTTCTCTTTCTATGTTGATTATCTTGGGATATTTGTTACAGTCCTGGACAGATGACTAATAATGCATATTGTAGAATCCTCATATCTGGGAGACTCTTAGGAAACCAACTCACAGTATCTAGGAACACCAGATATTAACCTAGTCCCCAGCCTGAGAGCTTTCCTCCCCTTAACACACACACCTCAGAGCAGATCTTAGAGATTATTTGGGTTTGTGGTGAGGTGTGGTGGTGCACACCTGTATTCCTGATACTTACTAGACACAGGCAGGATGACTACAAGCTTAGGGCCAGCCTGATCTAAGCTGAATGATCTCTCTCTCTCTCTAATTCTTGCTCTTGCTCTCAGTCTTGGAATGTTGCTGGTGCTGGTCTTAAACTCACGGGCTGCAGTGAGTCTCCTGTCATGGCTTCTCAAGTACCTGAGACTACAGACACACACCACTACAGCATGGACAGCTTGTTCCTACTCTACCCACAGCACCCACGGGTCCCTCCTGTGTCTCCACCTACGTACTTCTGACCTTTGTGCATGACTGTCAGGGTCATGTTCTGTGCACCCATAGGTGCCCAGCCGGATCCCTGACCTCGGATGCCAGTGGCAACCTTAAGTCTGGCAAATGTCCCTGGGGAACATTTGTCCCTTGTGAATGACTGAGTTAGGTATTAATAGTGCAGAAGCTGGCTTGGGGCCATCAGGAGCTGCAGCCTGGTTAGAGTGAACCACCACAGAGATCAATGTAAAGCTATAATGGTGATAAGTGCTGTGTAAGAGAGCTTCATGGGGCTCCTCAGGGCGTGCACTGCAAGGAATTGATCTGCTGGGGCTCAGTGGTCAGGGAAGGAGAAGAAGGAATTAAGTAGGCAAAGAAGGGAGAGGCCTTAATAGCAGTGAGGAAAAGCATTTCAGGCAGAGACAGTTCCATATGCAATGCAAGTGCTCTATGGTGCAGGTGGAGGGTGGGCCACAGGCCTTCTACCAAAGTCAGGAAGACAGCTCCAGGAGGCTAGTGAGGAGGGGGCCAGGTCAGGCAGGGCTAAGGGTGCCAGAGTAAGACTTTTTACTTTTGGCCTATGCTACAGTAAGAAGTTGCAATGTGTTCACGCAGGATGTGATTTCTTAGGCTAGGCCTAAGCCAAAGACTGCAGTGACTCTCCGTCTCTGCACCTGCCTCCAGTGAGGCCTCTTTGAACACTGCAGCCTCTTGGTCTCTTGAACCCTTTTTAGCCATTCTCTAACCCACATAGATACTTCTGTCTGAAATGTAATGGGTCATCTTCCAGTTAACATTAGTAGTCAAAATGGAATAAAGGAATCTGTGGCTACCAACAGCCAGCCGTCAAAAGAAATCAGGACAGCTTGGTGAATGGTGGCCAACAGAACTGACAGTGTGCCTGCGTCTACTGCTATTTGTTAAGTTCAGTAAATTCTGATAGTGTAGAAAGAGACCAAAATGCCCATTTAGGTTCCAGGCATAGTGCACTCAGGGCAGTGACCCAGGAACTTGAGGTCATCTGGTCTGAGCTCTGTACAAATAAACTCTAACCATAACGTTACCCCAAATCTCTACACTGCTTGACTACTGTGTGTCAAAGGGACCTATCTTTCCTTCCTTCCTTCTTTCCTTCCTTCCTTCCTTCTTTCTTTCTTCCTATGTCAGGGAAAGGGGATGTTGAGACAGAGTATTCTTACCAAAATGACCTTGAACTCAATAGCCTCCCTCTTCAGCCGCTCAAGTGTTGAGATTCCAGGCACACACCCCCACATCTGGTTTAAAGCCTTTTCTTGAACCAGATGTATGTTTCTCAGCAGTTGGCACCGGCTGAGATTAGTTTGGACTTTGAGGACAGTTAGAATAGTCAGCCCCTCCTCACTCCCAGCAGCACTTTAAACACCAATGAATGCCGATCTGTGGAAACAGTACCTGTTTCTGAACCAGCAGGTGCCTCAGTCAGGACCTGGAGGATGTTACTGATGATTGATGGAATTTGGAAATAGCAGCCATGGGCCCTGTCAACCTTTGCTGTCCTCACTGGGAATAAGAGGAGCTAACTTTGGCTGAAGGCTCAGCATGGGAGAGTTTCCCTCTGAAGTTCTCATAACAAACCCATAAGGAATTATACGATGTCTACTGAGAAGATATGTCACGTGTCCAAAATGACTCCTGGGTAGAATGAGGGCAGAGACTAGACTGAGTCGAAGTCTGCCTGCTTTGTGCAATGGGCCCAGGCTGCTGTCCTTATTCCTGGAAGGTGCCGGCTGGTCACTGTTCTTCCATGTGAGTTTCTTTTTAAAAAAAAAACATTTATTATTTTATGTGTATGAGTTTATTGCCTGCATGTGTGTAAGTGCACCTGTGTTGTGCAACGCTAGCAGAGATTAGAAGAGGCATCGGATACCTTTGAACTGGAGTTACGGATGCTTGTTAGCCACCATGTGGGGGCTGGGATTTAAACCTGGGTCTTCTGCAAGAGCAGTTAGTGCTCTTAACTACTGAGCCATCTCTCCAGCTCCCAGATGAGTCCATTTTGCAGGTCACTGGGCCCTTTGGGTTGGCTACACCACCACCCAAATAGATCAACCACAGAAAAATTTCAGTGGCCTCTGCAAGGGCTGAGCATGGTCCCCTTTGTTCCTGCATTCCTCACTGCAGCTGGGCAGGTTGATCTTGATGGCTAACTTGATAGGACCAAGAGATATGAGGACATCAGACTTCTGAGTATGAAGGTTTTTCCAGACGCAGCTAGCCAAGAGGGGGAAGGCATGCACCGAATCCACGAAGGTCCAGATAGAGCTAAGTGGGATGCAGCCAGCTAGCATAGAGATGCTCTCTCTCCCCGGCCGCTCGCTTCCCAGCTGTCTTGTAACCAGCTCTTCCCATCTCTTCCTCTCTAGACGGTGCTCTGCCTTACCCCAGGCTCCTAGCAATGGGGCTAGCCTCTGAAACTGAGAGCCAAAAGAAATGTTTTCTTCCATGTTAACTTTTGTCCTCACTGTAACAAAATCCCAGACAGAAGCAACTCCAGGGAGGAGAGGTTTGTTTTGCCTCATGATTTAGAAGGTGTGGTTTATCACAGCCAAGAAGGTGTGATGGCTGGAGGAGCTCAACCAGGCAGCAGCAGCTTACAGCAAGACTTGTTCGCTATCGGTGGATCAAGAGAAAATGGGTCAGAAGCAGGGCCAGGCTGTTACCCTCCAGTGACTCTGCCAGGGATGGTCCGGAAGCCACAGATTCCACAACCTCCCAAGACAGCTCCATCAGGCTAAGGAGATAGCTCAGTCAATAAAGTGCTTGCTGGGCAAGTATGAAGGTCTGAGTTTGGATCCCCAGCACTCACGTGGAAATCTAGATAGAGCAATGCACACCTATAATCTCAGGACTGGGGAAGCGCGGCAGGATGGTTCCTGGCCAACGTGTCTAGCAAGATCTAAGTTCAGAGACTTCTGCCTCTGCACACACACACCTGTATACCTGCACACACATCCTCCCTCCCTCCCTCCCTCCCTCTCTCTAGCAACCAAATGTCCAAGCACATGCGTCTATGGGAGCCATCTCCCATGCAAACCATAAAATCTTGTTTGAACTTTGTCTCTTGGGTATTTTTTAGAGCTGTATGAAGTCTGACTAATGCAATAATCCATGTTCAAGGATCATTTTAGGGCCGGAGAATTGGCTTATCAGTTAAGAGCACTGGCTGCTGCTCTTACAGAGAACCCAAGTTTGGTTCCCAGCACCCACATGGCGGCTAACTCTCTGTAACTCCAGTTCCAGGGGATTCAATGCCTTTTTCTGGCCCCTGTGGGCACTGCACAAATGTGGTGCATTTACATACATGCAGACAAAACACTCATTCAACTAAAAATAAGTGAAAATTTAAAAATCTTCCTCAATAGAAGGATCATTTTACAAAAGGATGAAGTTATGGCTCTCACTCAGATATAAAGTAAAACACATTAAATATCATTATTAATGAAAAAAGCATGAGATGTTAAAACTAGCTTAAATAAGAACTGTGGTACATCAGGGACACGAAATAAACAGAAGCAGAGTCAGCTTCTTCCGAAGTAAGGGAGCAAAGTCAGCATTTCACCACCAGATACCACCCACCTGTCAGCAGAGAGGGCTCTCAGTTCTCTACAAAGTACAGACTTGAGACTGGTCACAGAGCCCAGGGATGGAGTTCCTGTTTGTCTAGCACGTCCAAGGCATGCTTTTGATCTCCAGCACCCCAAAAGAGAAAAACAAAACAAAACAAAAACAAAAAAGAACATTTTATGTGACACTTGGGCAGCTGAGACAGGAGCATCATGAGTCTGAGGCCAACCTGGTCTAAATAGTGAGTTCTAGGACAGCCTGGGTTACAGAGAAAAGCCCTGTCTCAAAAAGAAACAAAAGCATGGGCTAGGTGTGGTGGCACACACCTTTGATCCCAGCACTCAGAGGGCAGAAGCAGCTGGATCTCTGTGAGTTCAAGGCCAGTCTGGCCTACATAGTGAGTTCCAGACCAGCTGGGACTACAGAGAGACCCTGTCTCAAAAATGACAAAAAAAAAAAAAAAAAACCAGAGGCTGGAGAGGTGGTTAAGTCAGTCACATTCCTGTTGTGCAAGCATGAGGACCTCAGTTCAGATCCCCGGCACATGTGTAAAAACCCAGGCATGTACCTGTAATACAGCACTGAGGAC
Organism: Eospalax fontanierii; assembly: GCA_035773235.1. NCBI lineage: Eukaryota > Metazoa > Chordata > Mammalia > Rodentia > Spalacidae > Eospalax > Eospalax fontanierii. The sequence continues at coordinate 16,479,418 of CM069553.1, forward strand.
GGGCAGACAGACACAAATCCCCTGGATTTTGCTGATCAGAGAGCTTAGCTGAATTGGCAAGCTCCAGGCTCAGTGAAAAAGTTGGAATGGTAGAACTGACTCCATTTTGCTCTAGCTCACTTTGCTTTGTCCTGTGTTTTACCCTGCCATTCCCACTGCAGCCAGCCAGGCAGAACGTCTCGTGCAGGCGGTCCCAGGGAGTCCACTGTTCCTACAGTGCTGGGACACTTACAAGCAGCCAGGTAGCTTGTCCAGACAGCACGTCCTCCCTCCCAGTTGTACCTGCATCTCCACGGAGCCCGTTGGTTCTACAGTTCTGAGAACCTGAGTTCCTAATCAAAGCTTTTGGTTAACTGAAAATCTCTTTGTTAACTGACCTGGCCTGGTCTGGTGTAACTATGGTGATCTGATGTAATTATGGTTATTGGCTTTGCCCCTGGCATGATGTAATTGTAGTTTTAAGCTTTATAAACCCTGCCCTGCTTCTCCTCAGGGTCAAAAGTTCTTTTGAGCATTAACTCCCTCTCTAGTCACTGGCTATTAATAAAGAACTCCTAATTCTACCACCACTACGTGATGTACATGCATACGTGTACACACAGGACAAGCAGGTATGCAAAATATGTTCCTCACTATAAAGAAGCTAAACAGGGTCTGAAGAGAAGGCATAGCAGTTAAGAGAATTGGCTGCTCTTGCAGAAGACCCGAGTTCAAGTCCCAGCACCCACATGGCAGCTAACAACCATTTATAACTCCAGTTCTAAGGGAATCTGATGCCCTCTTCTGACCTCCAAGGGCACTGCAAGACATGGGCACAGTTTCATATATGCAGGCAGTACACTCATAACACATTAAAAAAAAAAAAAGTCAAATTTTACCGAACTGGGTAATGCAGTATATAGACTGGGCATGGTATTGCATGTCTGCAATCCCAGCACTCGAGGCAGTAGTGCAGGAGGATTGCTGCGAGTTCAAGGCCAGACTGAACAGCATGGTGAGATATTGTTTCAACAAAATGTTTCAATAGATTTGTAAAATAGCTCAAAAGCTATAAAAGGTTAGGATCCGACAACCTACCAGAATGTGTGCACCAGCAGGCTTTTACCATGAAAGAGTCAAAAGTAGATATTCAGCCAGGCAAGGTGGCCAACACCTTTAACCTCAGTGCTTGAGAGGCAGAAGCACCTGGATCACTGTGAGACCTCCGCCAGGAAGGTCTACATATAGAGTTTCTATCCGGCTACGGGGAAACCCTGTCTCAAAACAAATTGATATTTTAGGTTCTGTGGGTCATATAATTTCAGTTTCAACAATTCGTTTCTGCCCCTTGAAGTATGAAGACAGCTGTAGATTATATGTAAACAACTGAGAATGGTTATTACAAACTCTGCTTATTGACAAAGAAATTTGATTTTTATATACTTCATAAAGTACTATTCTGTTCATTTTTCTCAATACTTTTAAAACCCTTATTTTATGATTATCATGTGGGTGTGGGTGGATGGGTGGGTGCACACTCACAGCAAACGTGTGGAGGTCTTCTCCTTCCATCTTTATGCGAATTCTGGGGACTGAACTTGGGTCATCAGGCTTGGATGGTGCTATTACCTGCTGAGCTATCTCGCCAGCTCTGGTTTTCCTCAACACTTTAAAAATGGAGAATCTGTTCATAGGGTGGAAAGCAGGTGGATGACAAGAGTAGTCATGTGGGCAGCAGATTGCAAATTTTTGCTCAGACTGCAGTTTTCCACAGGAGTGCAAATTTTTTCCTAGTCTCCTGGTACAGGGGTAAGGGGTAGAATAACGGCCCCTAAATATGTCAGTACCCCAACGCCCCACCCCCGCCGTGTGTGTGTGTATGTGTGTGTGTGTGTGTGTGTGTGTGTTCAAAGTCTCATGTAGCCTAAACTGGCTTTGAATTTCTTATGGAGCTGAAGATGAGTTTTAGTTTCTGACATCCTATCTCAGTCTCCTAAATGCTGAGATTACAGGCCGGTGTGCCACCATGTCCAGCTCAAGTGTAATTAACGCTTTTTAAAAAAAACATATTTGTTTATTTGTGTGTTGTATGCATATACCATGGTGCACTTGTAGCCAGAGGGTAACTTGCAGGAGCTGACTCTCTCCTACCATGTGAGTCCTAGGCATGGAACTCAGGTCATCAGCCTTGAAAACAGGCACTTTTACCTGCTAAGTCATCTCACATACCCACCAGGGGCGGCCAATTCTTGTTTCTGGATCTTTAAAAAAAATTTTTTTGTTTTTATTTTTTAGGTGTCTTAGTGTAGTGCCTCCACGTATAAAAGTGCACTAGTGTCATACAGTGCCCACGGAGATCAGAAGGGGGCATCAGATCCCTTGGAACTGGTATTACAGACAACTGTTAGCCATCATGTGGGCACTGGGAACTGAACCTGGTCCTCTGCAAGAGCAGCCAGTGCACTTAATCACTAAGCCATCTCTCCAGCCCCTTGTTTCTGGATCTTGAGTTAGCAACTTCATGAGGCCACCTGCTTCTTGTCCAAATATTTCTGAAAGTCCTAACTGTACCCACGGGTACAATCTGGAGGTTGTCTCAGCCCTGGCAACGGAGGCCCGTTGCCTGTGCTTTAACAGGGCTTGAAGGGTCAGCAGTCTGAAGAACCTGGTAAGCTCTTTTCTGCCACATGGGAAAGGGAAACTCTGAAACGACTCTCAGTTGAAGACAAAGCCTTAGCTGGTAGCTAATTGTTGAGTCATCTGAGAAGCCTCAGAGTCCAATCAAATCTCTCTGTCGATGACCTCACAGTGAAACAGACGGTACTTTGACTTATTCTGGGAGTGTGAAAATCGCACTGCTCTTTATAATTGCAAAGGTACATAAAGAAACGAAGTTAATTAAGTAGATCTAGGACCCACGATACGTTTCTTTTCTTTTTGTGTGGTGCTGGGGACCAATTCCAGAGCTGTGCACACCAAGCCCACACTCCACCAGGTTACTTCTAAGCTCCCTGAATTTGCACCTAACATCATGTGTGCATTCTAAAGGGAAATGACTGGCAGTGTCCACCAAATCCTCAGAGAAAGCTACGTCATTAACAAGACCAGGAGCAACCGCCCCAGAAGAGTCTTGAGTCTTTGCGGCACCACACTTGATAGCAGTCTCTTCCCATCACACTGAGCCCTGCTCCAACCACAGCACAAGGCTCCAACAACTCGACAACTCGAAGCACCTGCAGTGTTTTCTGTTCTCCTCAGTAACAAACATGCATGTCCCAGTCCTCCCCACCAAGCTCCTGTGAATACAGCTGAGCAGCTCTTTTTCTTAACATCTCAACATGTTCCTGTATATAAGGGGTTTTCATTAGTGAAAATTGCTCAGAATGGCTTTTTGTTTTCTTAACTAATTATTTCTACCTTCCAATCACCTTCCAGTCCAGTGACCTAAGGTCTAACCTTTACAATTTGGATCCATTGTTTCTTTGAATCCTGGAGACTATATGGTTCCTATAAATTTGTTTTTGAGGCTTGTTACTGACCAGAAACCCGGGACCACATAGCATCTGAATAATTAATGATGGCAATGGATTATAAACGATAGACTAGCACACAAGTCCCTGAGTCCTCACTGATGTAATGAATGATCCAGAAAGCTCAGCCTTATAGCAGATCAACAACTAAAGACTATAGAAAGAATGATACTGGCAAGGAATTATTTGTAAATCATTTGTAAGTAAAAATTAAATCTTCGCTATTTACTTATTAGTTACAATTAAAAAACAACAACAACACAGTGGCTCTGAGCGGGAGAGATGTTAAGAGTGCATAGTGCTCTACCAGAGGATCTGAGTCTGGTTCCCACCACCCACATCAGCGGGCTCACTGCCTATAACTCCAGCTCCAGGGAATCTGAAGACTTCTGTGGGCATCTGCACATATTCATACACACGTAAACATAATAAAAATAAATCATACATAAAATAAAAATAAAATTTAAAAATCAGCTTTTTTTAAAGCCAGGCATGGTGGCACATGCCTTTGATATCAGCATTCAGGAGGCAAAGGCAGGCAGATCTCTCTGAGTTCAAGGCCAGCCTGGTCTACATATTGAGTTCCAGAAAATCTGGGACTACAGGAAGACTCTGTCTCAACAGCTTTTGTTGTTGTTGCTGTTTTTAAGGCAGGGTCTCCCTGTAGCCGCAGCTGGCCTCGAACTCACTATGTAGACCAGGCTGGCCTCAGTCTCACAGAAACCCTCCTGCCTCTGCCTCCCAAGTGCTGGAACAAAAGGTGTGCACCCCCACACCCAGCTTTTTAAAGACAGGTTTATGGTAGAGATATCTGCCAAACACATTTTTTTTTCTTTTTCTTTTTTTCCTTTAAAAATTTTATTTAGAGGGCTGGAGAGATGGCTCAGCAGTTAAGAGAACTGGCTGATCTTGAAGAGGACTGGGTTCAGGTCCCAGCACTTACAAGGCAGCTAACAACCATCTCTAATTTCAGTTCCAGGGGATCCAACGCCCTCTTCTGACCTTCTAGGGCATTACATGACATGGGTGCACTTACATACATAGAGGCATACACTCATACACGTTTAAAAAAATAAAAATAAGGGCTGGCGATATGGCCCAGTAGTTAAGAACACTGGCTGTTCTTGCAGAAGATCCAAGTTCAAATCCCAGCACCCACATGGTAGCTAACAACCATCTGTAACTCCAGTTTCAGAGGATCCAACACCACCTTCTGTCCTCCACCAGCACTGCATGGCATAAGGATGCACTTACACACATGCAGGCATAACATTCATAAAATAAAAATAAATGAAAAATGAATAAATGAAGAAAGCAAAAAATAATAATAAAAATAAAAAAAGTTTAAAATAAAAATTTATTTAGGGCAGCCAGGCAAGGTGGTGCATGCTCTTAATCCCAGTCCTCAGGGGACAGAGGCTGGCAGATCTCTGTGAGATTAAGTTCCAGGCCAGCTTAGATGACAAGGGGACTCTAAAAAACAACAAAAACATTTATTTAGGTGAAACAGAGTTTTCCAGACAGCTGGTCAGTTACTCATATGAACTCACAGCAGTGATGACAGCACGCAGAAATCCCAAGCAAGTTCAAGCCAGAAAATAATCCCAGCATAGACATGCAGAAGTGGGTAAGAAGCTCCAACTCCACCTAAGAAAACTGTGGCAACAGATGACTGCTGGGAGGGGCAGAGACTGTTTCTTCCAAGCATGGGACTCTTGGTAGGTTAACCAGACTCCCCAACGGACAGATCCACACTGAAGGACATTTAGAGACACAAATTAGATTTTATTGGCATATATAAATGTATTAGAATAAATTAAATTGGGTGGGGGGGGTAAAGAGGAGGAGGTGTGGGTAGAGGAGGATTTCTAAATACCATCAACTTATATTGCATAACATTTTCAAAAATTCCATAAAAAAATTAAGTTTAAAAAATTATTTAGGGCTGGTGAGATGGGACATCAGGTAAAGGCACTTGCCGCCAAACCTGCTGACTGGAGTTCCAGCCCTGGGATCCACACGATGGAAGGAGAAAAACAATTCCTGCAAGTTATCCTCTGACCTCCACATGTGTTCTAGGACACACACACACTCACAAGTAAAAATGTAATAAAATCATTGTTTATATGGAAAATCATCCATTGTGTGGGGGGGTGTGGTGTGAGTGTATGTGTGTTGGTGCAAGTGCACGTGTGTGGAGACCGGCTTTTGGCATTTGCCGTCTTCCTCGATGCCTTTCCATTTTATTTCATTTTTTTAATATTTATTATTTTTATTTTATATGCTTGAGTGTATTGCCTGCATGTATGTAAGTGTACCCATGTCATACAAAGCCTTTGGAGGTCAGAAGAGGGTGTTCACATCCCCTGGAACTGGAGTTACAGGTGATTGCTAGCCACCACGTAGTGCTGGGAGCCTAACCTGGGTCCTGTGCAGGAGCGGCCAGTGCTCTTAACCACTGAGCCATCTCTCCAGTTCCACTTTATTTTTTGAGACAGGGTCTGTCACTGAACCTGAAATTCACTGATTCATCTAGACTAGCTGGCTATCAAGCCCCAGGGATCCTGCTGTTTCTGCCTGACCAGTACTGGGATTAACAGTTGAGCTTTTTACAGAGGTTCCAGGGAATCAAACTCTGGTCCTTGTGCTTCTGGGGCAGGCATTTTTCCCACAGAGCCATCTCCCTAGCCCTCCCCCCTTTTAGAGAGAGGGTCTCACTCTGTGGCCCAGGCTAGTGTCAGATTTGCAGTATCCTCCTGCTTTGGCCTCCCAAGTACTGGGATTACAGTCTGGCTCGCAAACACTAGTGATTAAAGCAAAATTCACCAGTAAGCCTTCTGCTAAGAATCCCGAGGGTCTGGGATCACTTTGGTGGGGTCCTGGTAAACATGCAATCATGAACTCAACCCAGTCATCTGGAATCACCAAAACCAGACCAGATCGAAACCATCTACAGATGGACTAGCTCTAGAAAACAGCACAAAGACAGGCTGAGATGGTCTCAGATTGCAAGAGACTAACAACTGGACTGGGGAGATAGCTTAGTTGGGCTGGGGGGTGTAGCTTTGTGGTAGAGTACAGGCTTGGAATGCATGATGCTCAGGGTTTGACCCCCAGATGGGGGTTCACACCTCCCACATCACCACACACAAAAAGAAATAAAATTTAAAAGGCATTTGAAACATAAGAATTCCTCCTCCCTTCCAACACACATACAGCTTGTTCATAGTTTGGTCCCAGCCTATCCTGAAGACTGCATGTAGTTTAGATGTTAAGGAGAATCAGGTGTACTGTGTGAATTTCATAAAGCCAGAGGAGGTGGAGATTCCTGTCCAGACTTCCCCTCTGCCTGCTAGTTACTCATCTGGAGGGTTAATGCTCAGACATCGCCGGCTTCAGCACAGCTCCTCCCACGTCTTCAGCTCTAGACTGATGCTCCACTTTCCACAGGAGAAAAGCAGCTCAGAGAGAATAAGCTGTCTAAGGGACACGTGGCAGGAGGAGGAACTGGGAAAGCCAGGAGCCTTGTCTCTAGCAGAGGCCTCCTTCTCCAAACGTGCTTCCTCACTCAGCAGCTTCTAGTCTCTCAGACACTCCCCTGAGGACAAAAGCATATAAACTCCCTCACCTCAGAATAAAGTATCCCACCCTTTCATTCTTGGGGGACAATGACAGAGCATTTCAGGCGGTGTCAGTGATTACTCTCTGTCATTCTGCAACTCCAAATAACTTCAGGTTCCCATAGCAACACACTCAGCTTTGAAAACTGACATTGTTCCCTAATCCACGTGGGAAGATTTGCTCCTAGAAAACTCTGAGCAGGTGAGGGAAACCATGTCAGGAAGGTGGAGGGTGAAGGCCACAATCAGTTATCAGAGTCTTTGTCCCACCAAAGACAATGGTCTTGGGCCTGGAGAGATGACTCTGGTTAAGAACATTGGCTGCTCTTGCAGAAGACCTGCATTCAAATCCAAGAACCCCATGGCAACTAACAATCATCTGTAACTTCGGTTCCAGGGGATCCAACATCCTCTTCTATATTCCATGGGTATTGCATGACATGAGTGTAATTACCTACATGCAGGCAATACACTCATACATATAACATACAAATAATAAATAAAATATTTTAAAGAAACTTTTTTTTAAAAAGACAATGGTCCTTCCTTGAGTGCCTTTGATTATCCTGGATAGACCCCAGGGACCACAGGCACATGAACCCTTGTAAGGCTTAGCAGGTCCATGATCAGAGATTAAGGACTTGGGATCCCCCCAAATCAGAGAAGTGTCAATTAAAATCCTCTAAAGGTGATTTCATAGAAAAAAAAATGTTTCGAACTCAAAAGATAAAGTTCACTAGGGCGACAGAGGATGCAACATAAATTGTCTCAAAACAACAGAAGGTTGAGCATGTAGCTAGTTTGGTACTTTGTCTGCCTAACCTGCACAAATCCTTGGGTTCAGGCCTCAGCCCCAAATAAAACTGAGTGTGGTGGCTGTAATTGTGGCCCTTGGGTGGCGCAGGCAGGACGATCAGAAGTTCAAGGTCATCTTCAGTTTACTGTAGAAACTTTTGAATTGAACTGAAATCACTGAAACATATCTTGGTATCAAAGGGAATCCAAAGGAATTTTTTAATACCCAATTACTAATGCCACGTGGTGTTTTGAAATTGGTTCTTCTCATCAAATGTTTAACATAAATAAGCATCTATAGAACAGGGTGGAATCAGAACTTACTAAGACAGCTTTCTTCCACGGAGCCACATCTCAGTCAAGAAGGCAGGTTTTGCTTTCAGTGTTTTATTTGTTTCTTTTTCAGACAGGATCTCGTAGCCCAGGCTGGCATCAAACTCACCTCGTAATTGAGGATGACCCTGAATTTCTGACTCTTTTTCTGACTCACGTTGCTTGTGCGGTGCTAGAGAGTGGAAGTCTTAGAAGGCAGGAGAATTAGTCACTGCACGTCCCCTCCTCCATGTGTACAGTACTAGATTTTTGTTGTTGGTGGTGGTGCTAGCACTAACTGAACCCGGGATGTCAGTCATGTTATGCAGGCTCTCTTCCAGCTGAGACACATCCCCAGCCCTAGAGGCAGTGTTTATATGTCACATAAATCCCGTGGCTAGTAAAAGCTTCATTTGGAACATTTCAGACTTAATGTTTATTCCTTCATACAGAGTTCAAAACACTGAATATCAAGATCAAAACAATTTAGAAAATCCTTTAAAATTTGCAGACAACTATTTTCTGTGAATTTCACAAACAGGTGGTTTTAATTGTTCTAAAAACCTATAATTCATGTAAATAGCACCACCTGGTGGCAGTAGGGACTAGTCTAACTTGTCTTTTCTGTGCACACGCGTGTGTATGTGTGTGTCTGTCTGTCTTTTTTGTAGAACACTATCTTCTAGCCCTGGCATTTCTGAGGTATCTTTAATCTACTAGAGAGTGAAAGTCTTAGAAGGCAGGAGAATTAATCACTGCACGTCCCGTCCTCCATGCGTACAGTACTAGGTCTTTGTTGTTGGTGTTAGTGCTAGAAATAAAATTCAGAGCCTCATACATGCTAAGTATGCACTCCATCACTAAGATATACCCCAGTCCCTAGTATCAGTTTTGAACACAGGTTCTGACAAATATGAACAATAACTATCCCAAAGGCAGAGAGACTGCCTTCATTTGACAGGGAAAGGGGAATGAATAATTTCCATATTGTTTCCATATTGTAGACAGGAATTTTCATGTGCATGTTATTAACAGCTTAGCATGTGCACACTCCTCATGACGAGTTTGCTTTGAGTTAACTCTCCCTCCCAGCTGCGGCAGCTGGAGCACAGGGTTGATACTAGCAGACACTAACTAGACCCAGAGTTTCAAGGAATGCTTGAGTCCCAAAATCCAGAGAGTGAGGGAGGACTGTGCGGATGATAATGAGAGACGGGGCCATCACAAGACTTGGGTATGTGGCTGGCTACACCCCTAAGCAGAGGGGTGACACCAAGCTCCAAAATGACTGACTGCCTTGGTTCCCAGCATAAAACCTACTCGATGGAGTGAGATGCTAAGAAGTATTGACCAGAGTGCTAACCGACAGTCGGCTAGTCTTCTCACACTACTGGCTCTCTCTGAATCAAAGGCAACTTAAGATTCAACTCCTAGGTGCTGGAGAGATGCTCAGTGGTTAAGAGCACTGGCTCCTCTTGCAGAGGACATGGGTTCAATTTCCAGCACCCACAAGGAGGCTAACAACTGTCTATAACTGAAGTTCCAGGGGATCCAATGCCCTCTCTGACGTCCATAGACACTGTATGACAAGGGTGCACTTAACACACATGCAGGTATTACATTCATAAAATCCAAAAATGATTTTTGGTCTGTTTGAAGCAGAGTCTCTCTGTAGCCCCAGCTGACCTGGAACTCACTATGTAGGCTAGCCTGGCTTCTGCCCCTGCCTCCTGAGTGCTGAGATTACAGGCATGTGCCACTACATCCAGATAAAATAAAAAATATATTTTTTAAAGTTCCAACTCCTGTCTCTGGTTGTTGGAGTTCAAGGTGACAGACAGCTCTGGTGCTCTGGTTACACATAGTATCTTCATATAGCTCATTTAAAAAATCTGTTTGCAGTGCTGGGACTCAAACCTAGGACCTCACACATGCTAGGCAAGCACTCTACCAGAGTCAGAGCTTCAGCCTCCCCTTCATTTATTTAAGATGATTGAGTCAGCTTGGTCATTTAAAGGGAAATCTTACTGTTAAACGATTTTTCTTAGAGGCTGGAAGACTATCCATTTTTCAGTCTTATAACTAATACAGAAGTATTCTCAGGAGTGACACTTTAAATTGAGAACTGGGGTTCTGGTGTCTTCTGTAAGCTTATTAAGTACACGGTAAGTGGAAATTATTCCCTTTGAATTTGCTTTTCTTAAATTTTAAAAAATCCATTTTTCACATATTTAAATACTTTGCCTGCATGTATGTAGGTCCACCATATGTAATGCCAGAAGATGTCAGAAAAGGGTGTCTGATCCTCTGGAACTGGACTTATGGACAGTTGTTAGCTGCCATGTGGGCACTGGGAATCGAACCAGGTCCTATGTACAAGCTTTACTGCTGAACCATCTCTCAGCCCCCAGTGTGTTTTTCTTAAACGTCGTCGCTCCCTCCTTCACTAGTCCTCTGTAACGAGTTTTCAGACCAGTAACACAGGCCTTACTTGATTCTTCCCTTCCTCCTCAGCAGATGGGAGGACGCTTCTACAGGCCCTGCAGGCCCAGCAATGGACGGCTGTCTCTATAGCCATCCACAATGCTGCAAGGATGGTGGTGATTTTACTAAGATCGTGACATTATTAATTTCTGACAAAAAATTTGACTATAGATCTCTCCTCCCGCCACACACACTTTGGGATGCTAGGAATTGAACGCAGGGCCTCATATATTTGAGGCCAAGTACTCTACCACTGAGTTTTATCTCCAGCCCTTTAAAGCTGTTTTTAAAGCCAGTTTTTAACATCATAAAACATAATATCAATAAAATGTATGAAATATACATTAATGAATTATAAAAACAAATAATCATAGAACCACCATGTCAACAGAGGTTGAGTTCTGGAATCCTCTTCTGTATTGCACCCCTTGACAAGCCTGAAAGCCTGCCTTGGATGGTGATTCATTCATGGCTTTTCTTTAGAGCTGTGTGACCCAGGTGGAATCATACTACTATTTTTATTTGACAACTTTGGTCAACATTGTAAGACTCACCCAGTGCCAGGGCCTCATGCAGAATGATATCCCCTATCCCATCTTTATAGATTTTTAAGATCACTGTACTCAGCTAGGTCAGTTAAAAGGAAATGGTAGTTTGTGCTATGGCAATTGCATAATATGTATATAGCCCTACAGCAAGGTCTGACCTCTAGCAACTCTCTCTCTCTCTCTCTCACACACACACACACACACTCACACCATCTATGTTGTATATAGCACAGGCTAACTTTGAATGAAAATACCATTCAAGCATTCTTTTTGAAATTTAGCTTGTTCCTGTATTTGTGTGTTTGTAATGGGGTGTGTGGCATGCCATGGCATGTGTGGAGCTTTGTGGAGTGGGGTCATTCCCTCCACCTTTACATGGATGGGTTCAAACTGTCAGGCTTGCACAGCAAGCCTTCTACCCAATGAGCCACCTTGCTGGCCTGTTTCTACTTTTTGACATTTACAAATGATGTTGCCAATGTTCTTTTTTTTTTTTTTTGAGACAAGGTCTCACTATGCAGCCCTGGCTGGCCTGGACTCACAATGTGGACCAGACTAGCTTCAAACTCACAGAAATCTACCTGCCTCTGCCTTGCAAATGCTAGGGTTAAAGGCACGCACCACCATTCCCAGCCAACATTCGTTTTGTTGTCTTAAGGTATTATGTGTGTGTGGTGTGCATATAAGGAGGCATATAGAATGTCTAAGAGTGCATGTGTGTGCATGTGTGTGCATGCACTTGCAGAGGCCCAAAGATGGCACCAGGTGTGTTCTTTGATCCCTTGCCACTTTATTGAAGCAGGGTCTTACAAGGAACTCAGCATTCTCTGAACCTGGCAAGTCTAGCTAGCCATCTTGCCCCAAGGATTCCATCTCCCTGGATTACAGGTGTCATGCCTCACCTCTCAATATTCTTGCATATGTAAGCTAAATTTTAATAATTGCCCCAGGGTACAAATTTAAGGAGTGTCAATGCTATATAACTGGGTGCATTTTCACATTTAACTGGTAAACTTTTCTTACAAAGTTGCTCTAGTTTTTTTGCTATTACATTCATTATTTGTGTGGGGGAGCGCTGTGCTATTGAGTTCAGGTTGTCAGAGAACAACTTGGAGTTAGTTCCCTCCTTCCTCCATGCGGAGCCCAGGGATCAACCCAGTTCTAATTTGTTTTGCCACCAGCAATGTAGGTGTGCCCGTGGCTCCACAGTCTCACATTCAGTCTCCAGATGTTTTTGTTTCCACTTCAGAAGAGGGTTTAGGTGTCACTCTTGTCATGATTAAGCATTTTTTCATATGCTCAGCAGTCACTGGAATACGCTTTTAGGATGTACTCAGGCGGGATCCAAGTCTTGTCCCATTTTTTACTGAATGACTCATGCTCTTCCTTCTAACCTATATACCTCATGAGTTCTTTTAAACATATTTTTGCTTGTGCGTGTCAGGTGTGTGTATAGCTGTGCATGAAGTATAGTGTGCATGTGTGTGATGGCTGTGAGTATAGGTGTGCATGTGGGTAGTGTGTGTTGACATGTGAGTATAGATGTGGTGTGTGTGTGACCGGTGTGAGTATAGGTGTGCATGTGGCTGTCAGAGGACAACTTTGTGGGGTGGGTCAGTTCTCTCTTCACCTTTGTGTGGAGACTGAACTCAGATCGCCAGGCTTGTGCAGCATGTGCGTTTGCCCACTGAGACATTTCGCCAGCCCTCAAGGGTTCCTTATAAAATGCCTGGGAAGCAAGCCCATAGTCCTTAAGTACATTTTCAAAGCCCCAAAAGTTCTGAAAACCATGTTTTCCACATGGCATAAAATTCGTTTAGACAAATCCTCAACTACAAGGTCATTTGTTTTTTACTGATCACATTACTGTTGTATTTTATAATCAATGTGTAGCACATGGGTGTGCAAAAAAGGGGCTGTGAATGCACATGTAGCCAAAGGTCAACGTCAGGTGTCTTCCTCTCTATTTTTTCAGACAGGGTCTTGCACTGAACCCGGAGTTCACTAATTCAGCTAGACTGGCAGGCCAGTGAGCTCCAAGGACCCACCTGTCTGTTCCCCGGTGTTGGGTTACAGATGTTGCACCACTGGGCCTGCCTATGGGTGCTGGGGATCTGAACTCAGGTCCTTACGCTTGCCTAGCAAACACGTTACCCATTGAGCCATCTCCTCAGACCCAAATTTTGGTTTTGATAGGGTCTCTTTCTGCCTAGGCTGGTCTCAAATTTCCTTTGTTCCCAACCTGACTTTAAACTTCTGGTTCTTCTGCCCTCACCTCCGGAGGGCTGGGATTATAAATGCACCACCATGCCTGGAGGTTGAACCTTGGGGCTTTGTGCATGCTAGGCAAGCACTACCAACCTCCAACCCACTTACTACATTTCTTATAAAACCAGTAATGTCTGACTGCTGATGCCACTCCAGACCTTGCTAAAGACTAACACACAACTTTAGTACCTGTGCCTCAGTAGTTTTGTAAGACCTGAAAATTGTCCAATTGTTGAACATATCTGGCCACAAAGAAAATAAATATGGGACTAAGGACCTGCCATTTACCCAACTGCTGTGGTCTTTCTACAGTGAACAAATACATTACACACATGACCAGACTGCTATGGCCAGTAAGCATGGCCCTTCACTCCCCTTTTTTGTTTTCAGATGGTCTCACACTGTAGCCTAGGCTAGCCTTAAACTCACAGCAATCCCACCTCAGCCAATGACATGTACAGGCACTCTTGGCAGGCAGCCTGTTCCCTTTTTAAAAAGGTAGCATCAGACACACTATTTGCCTAGTAAGATTCTTGTTTACTGAAAGAAGTGCATTTTCCCAACATGCCTATTTGAACACAGACTGTGTTGAATAATCATTTACAGATACTGTCAATAGACACTTAAAGGCAGTAACTTTCCTCATGTTAAGGGGAAAGGTGATTGAGATGGACTAGTGACAGGCTCAGAGAATGCTGAAACGCAGTGAGGCCTCACAGCCAGCTCGAGGATAACAAGGCTGAAACTGGAAGTACCCGCAGTTTGGGAATGACACCCTAACACAACTATGAGAAATGTCAGCAGTTGTCCATTCCTCTTCACGTTCTTTTCTTAATTTAAAAAATTTATTTTCTGTTTGAGACAAGGTCTCCCTATACCTATAGTTCCAGGTGGCCTGGAACTCACTATGTAGACCAGGCTGGCCTTGATCTCATAGAGCTCCACCTGCCTCTGCCTCTTGAGTGTTAGGACTAAAGATGTGCACCACCATGCCTAAAAGTTTATTTTTATTTTATATGTGCTCCCATGTCATGCAATGCCCATGGAGACCAGAAGAGGACATCAGATCCCCTGGAACTGGAGTTATGAATGATTGTTAGCCACCATGTGGGTGCTTTGAACCAAACCCAAATTCTCTACAAGAGCAGCCAGGGATCTTAACTGTTGAGTCATCTCTCCAGCTCTGTCTCTTGAGACAGAGACTGCATCTTACTGAAGATGGAGGTCAACCAATTGGGCAAGATAGGAATGCGGGTCTTTGTCTCCCTAGTGCTGAGGAATGCAAACTCGGGTCCTCATTGCTAGTACAGCAAGTTTCAAAGCCACTTTGCAAACATACACACCTTTACTTCTAGTCTTGGTGGATTGGTTTTCTTTTCCAAAATCAACTGCTTCATCAGGCTTTTCATCCTCTTTGGACCCTGGTCTCAGCAATGACTCCTCAGCTTCCACCTTCATGACTCCCATTTTTTCAACTGGCACTCCCAACTCTAAAGAAAAACAAAGCAAAGCCTCGCTGCTTTCCCTCACAGGCAGCCCTGCTTCCTCCAGCAAGCTTTATGTGTTGCTTGCTGAAGAGATGTCTTTGTGTGTTGCCTGCACCTTCTAACCTCCCACTCACCCATTCTCTAGCAATTGATTTTTGCCTCTACTGCTTCTCTGAACGTGCTTGGTAAAGGTATGTCACGTGGCCAGCTACTCTGACTGCATTTCAATCATTTTCCTTCAATCTCCAATTCATCCAAAGTTTTGTCTGCAAGCCTCCAAGATGGCCCCCAGGAATCGGGACTTCCTGGCATTCTAGCCTTGCACAGGCACCTTCCCCGAGTGGAGCTGACCTGTGTCATCAAGCAGGATTTTGTAGAATGATGGAGACTTGCTAGATTAGCCAGTGAAAGCAGGAAGTTGGCTGTGTCCTCATTGCTAGTACAGCAAGCATTTTACCAACCACAGTCTATGAAAGCCCAACTTCATGACCAACTGAGGTTTCCCACCAATGTCACACACTATTTGCCAGGCATGACTGAACCGCCCTGGAGCGCCTCCTCCAACCCAGTCAGGTCTTCAAATGACCATGACTAAGCAAGAATCATTCAGCCAAACCATTCTTGGATTTTTTTTTTTTTTTTTTTTTTTTTGAAATAAGGTCTCACATATCTCAGACTATGTACTGTGAACTTTTTTTTTGTCTACTTATGTGTATGGGCATTTGTGTGAACACATGGGTGCAGGTGCCTACGGAGGCCAGAAGAAAGCATTGGATCTCCTGGAGCTGGGTGCTAGAAACCCAACTCAGGTCCCCTTGAAAGCAGGAAGCATTTTTAACCACTGAGCCATCTTTCCAACCTCAACCTTGAACTTGTGTATGTGAATGTGTACCTGTTTTCTGTGTGTACACATGTGTAGGTGAGAGACTGAAGTCTGGGGTCTTCCTCTATTCTTTTCTTGTTCACCATCCTTTTTTCTTTTTTTGAGACAGAGACAGGGCGTCTTACTGAACACAGAGGTCAACCAATTCAGCAAGATAGAAATGCGGGTCTTTGTCTCCCCAGTGCTGAGGGATGCAAACTCCGGTCCTCATTGCTAGTATGGCAAGCATTTTACCAACTGAGCCATCTCCCCAGCCCTATAATCTTAACTTCAAGTGTTAGGATCACAGGCATGTGCCACCATATCTAGTTTATGAGGTGCTAAGGATGAATTTAGGGCTTCATGCTAGGCAAGCACCTACCAACTGAGCTACATCCTCAGCTCCTAGGATTCTTAAATTATTTGATATATTATTTTGTTTTATGTGTATGAGTGTTTTGCTTCCATATATGCAAGTGTACCACGTGCATGCAATGCCCAGAGTCCAGAAGAGGGCACTGGATCCCCTAGAGCTGGAGTTATGGATGTTTGTCAGTCACCATTATGGGTGCTGAGAATGAAACCTAGATCCTCTGTTTTCAACCACTAAGCCATCTCTCCAGTTCCCAGGTCTTAGGATTCTTGACCCACTATAAATATATGGGATCATAAATATTCATTTTAAGCTGCCAAATTTTGGGAAAGTAATTTAATATGCAGCAATAGATAGCACAGAGTTCCAGTGATATAAAAAAATCACCTGTTCAATATAAATAACAGAAATTCTGCCCTGTATGTTTTGTCTACTTGGAAAAAAAAAACAATTAAGGAACTCAAGGTTTTGAATAACTGAGCAGTTGAAAATATACATTGTAAGTTACTTTGAAGAGCACTACATAAGACAATTTTTGGACAGTTGACAATTTCCAAGCATAAGTAATAGCTGGGCTTTGGGAGAGCCCACATAATTCATTTTTTAAAAACTGAGACAGGGCTGGAGAGATGGCTCAGCTATTAAGAGCACTGGCTGCTCTTGCAGAGGACTCAGCTTTGGTTCACAGCAGCCACACGGCCGCTAACAACCATCATTAATTCTAGTTGCAGGGGAACCGATGCCCTCTTCTAACCTCTGTGGGCAATCCATGACAATGGGTGCACTTACATACATGCAGGCAAAACAATCATACACATTAAAAAAAAAAATCCTGAGGACTAAGCAGGATGTAGTGGTGCACGCCTTTAATTCCTGGAGGCGGAGGTAGATCAGTGTCTGTGAGTGTGAAGTCACTAGATGTATTTTCCTTTCTTTAAAATAAAAATAAAGCAAGTGGCGTGGTGGCCAAGGAGTTCCAGGCCAGCCACTGTTACATTGTAAGATCCTATCTCAAAAAAACAAAGCACCAAACCAATTAAACAACAAAAACTGAGGACAAGATCGGTGTGAATCCACTGAAAACCAACATATGATCACAAGTGAATCACACTAAAGGAAGAACCCAAACTGAGGCTCCAGCGGCCCCTTCTGCCGGACACACTAGACTTCACCAGTGTAGACGGTGGTAAATGACACCATGATTTAAATTAATTTATTTTCTGATATAGGGTCTCATGAAGCCCAAGGTAGTTTTCAATTACATAGCTGAGGCTGGCCTTGAACTCCTTGCCCTCCGTCTCTACCTCCTGAGTGCTGGGACCATGGGTGTGCTCCCCCATGGCCAGCTCCAGTGATCTCTGCACCCAAGTTTCCTATCCTTTCACTTCTGGCACCAAATCAAGTCAGTCAAGAGAATCATGCTTTCTTAAAGGCTGTGATGTAGCTTAGTAGCAGAGAGCGTGCGTGGCAGGTGAAAGGCCCTAGATTCAACACCCAGCACCCCCACACACACCTCCAACAAAAACCTGCTTTTGCACTGTTTTCCTGGTTTTTTTGAGACAGGGTCTCCCAGTAGCTGTCCCGGACTCTGATATGTAGATCAGGCTGGCATCCATCTCAGAGAGATATGCCTGCCTCTCTGCCTCTGGAGTACTGGATTAAAGACATTAGCCACCACACTGGGCCTATTTTGGTACATCTTAACAAACTTTAAAAAACAGATTATCACATTACACATAAAACCTCACTTGGTTGCTATTTTGGAGGGAAAAGGTCTCATTCCTCTTCATATACCCAAGGCTTAACATAGCACAAGTGCTACAGTGGGCTCTGTCTGGATTAGATGTTTCACAGTTCTTGGTATGTTGTTCAACTGAAGCTGAACACAGAAATGTCAGAATGGCAAAGAGTTTATTCACTCACCTAAAGCAGTCCAAGCTGGATGGACCTGCTGCCCCCAATTCCGTTTCTTTGTTTGAAGATGGGTGTGTTTGCAGTTCACTGGTGATGGCTCCCAGGTGGTCAAGGGCTTTGGTGGGGAAAGGTGTGCATGTAGCTCAAGCCAAGTCAGTCCTACTCGTACCTGCCTCACCTGATAGGTATCTGGTAACGGATAGCTGGCATACCTCCTGCCTTTCATGATTTCTATATCTTTGCTCTCCAAAGCACCCTTACAAGACACATCCTTTCAAAAATAATTTTTGTTGCATTAATTTTTAAAATTTTTGTGTATGAGTGCATTGCCTGCATATATGCAGGTGTACCTGTATCATGTAACACCCATGGAGGTCAGAAGAGGGCATTGGATCCCCTGAAACTAGAGTTATAAAAGGTTGTCAGCCACCATATGGGTTCTGGGAACCAAACTCAGAGCAGCCAGTGGTCTTAACTGCTGAGCCATCTCTCCAGCCCCTATGTTAAATTTTTTAATTTATTTTTTATGTGTATGAGCGTTTTGTCTGCACATATATAAGTGCACCACATTTGGGGCAATGCCTGCAGAGGTGAGAAGGCCCATGGTCAGAAGAGTGTATCAGATTCCCTGGAACTGGAATTATGGACAGTTGTTAGATGCCATGTGAGTGTTGGGAATTGAACCTAGGTCCTCTGCAAGAACATTCAATGCCCTTAGCTCTTGGGCCATCTCTCCAGTCCTTTATTACATTTTTTATTTGTGCACACAGGTGGAGGTCAGAGGACAATTAAAGAACAGTTTGTCTCTTTTGATCATGTAGGTCCTGGGGATCAAACTCAGGTCACTTGATGGGCAGCAAGTATCTCAGGCATCACCTCTGAGAAATTCAAATTCTGCTGGGTGTGATTTGTGCACAGTTTTAATCCCAATACTCGAGAGGCAGAGGCAGGCTGATCTCTTAGAGTTCCAGGCCAGCTGGGGCAAAAGAAGACCAAAAGAAAGGCAGGCAGGCAAGAATTCAAATTCTTACACCTTCATCCTGTCTTCTACAACATGGAAGTAATCTCTACACAACTTAAATGTCCTCAGACCTTTACCTCTCTCACATTTTTGACATTACATTTGGGCTACCTATCGAATCTGAGTCCAGCCGGGCTAAAAAGAATAGTCTCAAAATTCTGTCTCTCCTAAACAAACAATTAAACAATCCAACCAATCAAAAGATCTTTGTCGGTGCTAGGGATTGAGCTCAGGCCTCACCACCCAGGACCTTATCCTTGAGCTACATCCTGGGCCTCTTAAGGACTTTTATTAATATTCTGCCAATATGAGCATCCTTAAATTAAAACGATCTCAACTAATCTGATTATCCCTTCTCTATAGATGGCAACCACGGGCTCTGTGAAAGGCACAGACAAAAATCCCTCTTCCTGCTGTTATCACTCTACCAGCTCAACTCAGTTAAAATTCACTCCTTCTCTTTCAGGTCACCAAATGTGATCCTATTCATCATCACCTGGTGCTTGTTAAAAATACATACTCAAATGGCAAAGCCACTTTAGAAAATAGTTTTGAAGGGCTGGGACTATAGCTCAGTTGTACAGTCCTTGCCTAGTATAGTTGAGGCTCTAGGTTCAATTTCCAATACCACAAATACAAATGTTTTGTAATTCTTTGGAACTGTAGTTATCACACAGCCTAACATTTCCACTCCTGGTTATAATCTTATTAGAAATGAACATGTGTTCATACTAACTCTCATGGACAAATATTCAGTGCATTAGTCATAATAAATCAAAATGCCCATCAATTCATAATCTATCTCTGTCTCTCTCAGTGTATTATTCAGCCATAAAAAAGAATAAGAAAGCTGGGCGTGGTGGTGCACAACTTTTAGTCCCAGCACTCTGGGAGTTCCAGGGCGACAGGGAGACCCTGTTTCAAAAAGACCAAACAGAGAATGAAGTACTGATAAATGCTACAACATGGATGAACCCTAAAAATGTACTAAGTAAAAGGAGTCAGCTCTAGAAGCCAATAAATATGAAGGCATTTACATGAAATGTCTAGAATAGGTAAACTGAAGCCAGGAATGGTGGCTCACGCCTTTAATCTCAGCACTCCGGAGGCGGAGGCAGAAGTACGAAGATCTCTGTGAGATCGAGGCCAGCCTGATCTTCATTGTGAGTTCCACAGCAGCTGGGGCTACAGGGAGACTCTGTCTCAAAATAATTAAAACAACAACAAAAATAATAGGTAAACTGAGAACAGAAAGTAGACTGCCAGCAGCTGGGGAGGAGAGATGCATGGTTTAGAGGAGATGACAGAGTAGGAGACAAGACTGAACCTAGGGCTTCAACAGTGCAAGGGAGGCACTCTTTTTTTTTTTTTTTTTTTTGAGACAGGGTCTCCCTAGAGCCCCAGCTGACTTAGAACTTGCTGTGTACACCAAACTGGCCTCAATCTCACAGAGATCCTCCTGCCTCTGCATCCAGACTGCTAGGATCAAAGGCACCTGGTTTCTTTCTTTTTTTAAATTTTGGGTAGGCAGGCACTCTTACACCTGTAATAATGTCTTTAAATCAGACAGCAGAGATATTTGGAAAAATCTGAATGCTGAATACCACTTAACAGTACACTTTGAATGAATTTTACGCATATGAATAATATTTCAGTAAGACTTGTTTCATTTTGAGACAGGAGCTTACTATGAAGCACAGACCAGTCTGGGAGTCACCATGCAGCCCACTGTGCCCCATAAAGCAAAGAAAGTCTCATTCCCAGGCTGATCACAGAACTACTTGCACCCTTACAAGACCCTCAGGTGATTATATAATGTGGGGTGTGAGAAGTAGTAATCTCAAAGACCATGGTCAAAACTGTTCCTCTAGTTAATCTCATTACTCAGAAGACTTGATCTCACTAGGGTGGGTTTGCTTTCCTCTTTTCTTTCTTGCTCAGCATGGGTATCGAGTCTCATTATGTAGCCCAGGCTGGCCTTGAACTCACTTGTGTACTTCCTGTTTCCCCTCCCAAGTGCTAAAATTACAAAGGTGCAATTTGTTGTCACAACTGGCTGAAATATGAAATCTAGTATTTTTCATACTGATTTTACTGCTCCTGTCTGTTCCCTAAAACATCTGCAGTTTTAGAACTGGGTAGAAGCTCTGTTGACCTAAGACAAAGTCTTGTGGGTGGTTTTACAGCTGTCAATCCTGCTAGCTATGGAGCACGCCACCCACCTTCCTTTCCCCAGTTCTGAATGGGACAGCAGTAGCACATACATGGTGAAGAAAGAACCAGAATCTAATGGAAAGGAGACAAAACAGCCACTGACTTAAGAAAGCAGTTTTATTAAAAGGAAAACCAGATTTACAGAAGTCCAACACACGAGAGGACGGGGGCTTTGCAAACAGCACATGGTACTTACCTACCCGGGCTTCTCAAGCCATTTCCCTTCACTTCTGCAGTCTACTCTGTTTTTAAAGACTCCTAGGAAAAGTCTCAGCAGTCATATTCCCTCAAGATTTAGTGGCTAAAAGAAAAAAAAAGTCCACATTCTAAAGACAAGTGGGCCTGCGAGACCCCTCTCCTCTTTCGAGTGTTTCAATTTTATGTCTGGGACTAGAGGGGAAGGTCGGTATGCAAAGAGTGTGTCCTAAAATCAGACAAGAATTTCTGGCCACTTCTGTACTTACTTTCAGTACTAGATGTATTTTCCTTTCTTTAAAATAAAAATAAAGCAAGTGGCGTGGTGGCACACACCTTTAATCCCAGCACTCTGGAGGCGGAGGCAGAAGCAAATGGATCTCTGGAGTTCCAGGTCAGCCTGGTCTAACTAGTGAGTTCTACATAGTGAGTTCCAGGCCAGCTGGGGATACAGGAAGACCCTGTCTCAAAAAAAGACCAAAAAAAAAAAAAAAAAAAGAATGCAGGTTCTGCAGTCAAACTGCCTGGGTTCAAATGATGGTCCAAGGTCATAGGACTATAAACAGGGGCAAGTTAGTCAGTTAGCTTTTTTGCCTTCTTGAAAAACATATGGGAAGCTCTCAGAGCAGTACCTGGTACACAGGAGTATTTGGTAAATGTTACACATTACAAGGTCACACAAATGAACAAGTCTCACTATGTAATTCCTCACCATGTAGCCCCAGGCTAACCTCAAACTCATGATCTTCCTGCCTCAGCTTCTTGAGTGCTAGGGCATGCACACCACCATCCTAGTTGAGATCTTCCATTTAAAATCTGCCTTAGTCAGATTAGTGTATTTATTACTAGAATGGTTTACTACTAGTAGGGAATTTAGCCCCATTTTATCAGATTTTGATTCCCTAAACTGAACTTCTGTCTTGTTTTGTTCCTTTTTGAGACAGGGTCTCCTTGAAGTCACAGCTGGCCTGGAACTCGCTCTGTAGACCAGGCTGGCCTCGATCTCATGGAGATCCACCTGTCTCTGCCTCCCAAGTGCTAGGATTAAAGGCCCAGCTCTCTCAGTATTTTATAAATGAAAGTGAATTCCTTCAGGGCTGAGGACCAATTTACCTTTGCATTCCAGGGCCCAGCATGATGTGGGCCCACTGCACAAGTCTGCAATAGATACAGAATAATTTACTACTAGTAATTTTTGAGTTTTCTGCAAAATGAGTGTTAACAAAACTATCAAAAACTCCCAAATTTACTTTTATATGTTCACATCAAATGCAAATGTAATTCTGGGGTAATTTTTAAAACATTAAACATTTGTTTTTAATATATGGAGGGACAAACTGAAGCAAAGTTTTTGAGACAGGGTCTTACATTTCCAAAGCTGGCCTTTAAATCTCCTCTGGCCTCAGCCCCACCCCACCCCACCCCATGGTGAGATTGAAGGTGAGCACCGCCATGCCTGGATGAAATAATATTTTTTTTAGAATTACAGTGCACATGTGGGGGTGAGAAGACAACTTGTGGAAACCAGTTCTTTCTTTTCACCATGTGGGGTCTGGGGATCGAACTTAGGTCATCAGGCTTGGTAGCAAGTGCCTTTACCCACTGAACCATATCACCAGCTCCACAAATAATTTTTCAATAAAGGATTTCAGGACAACAAATAGTACTTTGCACACTTCAATACAAGTTCCAGCTTAGCTGCTGAGAAAAGGCTTCATGTTGGCTGACCTACTCTACATCCACAATCCTCAACACACACCAAATCGGGCAAGGCTCTAAGCTCCGAGTGAAGAAGCTGCTTATCTTGACCTATGTGGAATCACAGGTTCTAAACCACCTAAGGGTCTTTCTTCAGAGCAGACAGGTCACTTACCTTTTCAGTACATTTCCTACAAACACTAAACATAGTAGTTAAGGCTTAGCTGGTAAATTCCATGATCTCAGTTCTTTTCCTCTTGCTGTGGTGCAGGAGACAGGACGAAGCTGGCTTGGGAATGCCTGCAATGAGTTCCTACTTCTCTTGCATTCTTCAGATGTCATTTCCCCCAGATTTCTGCACTGGCTGCCTTCCACTTCAGCATCAGTCACAGTATCTCGGTATCTCGAAGGTCAGACAATAAACAGGGAAGGACATAAAATGAAGTGATTGGAGCATAATTTTAGGTCTAACAACTTTAATCGGGATGAGTCACAATTTGAAGTATGTGGAAATGAGTTGCAAGTTCTGTTCCTTAATAAAATCAGTTCATGTGCAGAAATTTTTTTTTCTTCTCCCTTTATTTTCTAAGTTAGGATACCATGGCATCCTCAGACGTGTGTACCATTATAGTTTGCTCACATCCATTCTCTTCCCCCATTACCCAGCCAGGCCCCCTCCCTACTCCTAAATGGTTTCTTCTAGTTTAGGCTGAAATTTTCTATTCCTTTTTTCTGAGATGAGGGTCTCACTGTGTTACCCAGGCTGATATGGAACCCTCCTGCCTGAGTAACTGGGACTGCAAGATGTATGCCCCTTAACAACTGGCTACTACAACCTTTCAATAATAAACCTTTACTGAGAAAAGATGTGATTCACATGAAAATCAAACATAAGTTGATCAACTGAATATGTCTTGTGATGATTCTGATGTTAAAATAGCTAAAGAAAAGCAATTCTAATAAAAGGAACCAATAACAGTAGTAAATTTTTCTAAGTGGTTCTCCAATTTGTCCTTCAAATTTAAAATAGATTTTATGTACAATCACTTAAACCAGAAAAGTGAATTTCTGATGCTCACTAGTATAAACCGTAAATTTAAAAGGTTTATTTGCATTTAACTAATTTTTCATATTTTAAATTAAATAGGGTCTCAATGTGTAAATCAACTCAGGCTGGCCTCTAAAGTGTCAAGAAGACAAGTATGAACCACTATACCCAGCTTATTCAACTGCTTTCTTAGTCAGGGGAAATAAGCATTAGAACTCAGTAAGAACAATTTAGAAAGCCCACTTGAAACTGAAAACCAAACCTTTTTATAGTTAGGGTCACTAGCAAACAAAATTCTTTCTGTAACTCATGCACAGGTTGGCTCTACTGACTTATTGACAGTTTACCTCCCCAAGACACCAAGAAATGATAGGATTAGGTCATCATTCATTTGGAAATAAGAGTATCTAGGTCAGAGGATATGGACTGTTAAGACTTGCTTTTAGGGGAAGAATGAGAAGGCCATCAGTGTTCATAAGAGCTTGATGATTCTGACCAGGCAGTTATCCTTGCTGAGTGGTCCTGGATTCCAAATGATACATTCCTTCTCAAGGCACACACTCCATCAATGGCTCAGAAGTGATTCTCACTGGAAACTATGTAAAAGTGTGTTTCACAATGAATATTATCTTAGCAGCTAGAAGGAAAACAAGAGTTAGCATATAAAACTTCCTTTGGGGACAAGGGAAGCACCTGATTAACAAGCATCATGACCAGAAGCAATGAAAACAAAATCTAAGAACATAGCTGATTCCAAGTTTAGATTTTCACAAAACCCCAAAAACCTCTGAAATGTCTGTTATTCAACTTTATAGTCAAAATGGCCTGCCTGCTTCCTCACAACTGTTTCTAGTTTGGCATTCTAGAAGTATAAAGATGAAAATGACTAGGTCTTCATTAAACAGGAAGGACAGTCATTCAATTTAAATAATCAAGACTGGGCTCAACAGGTCATCTAATGTTGGAAAAACCCAAAAACGAAAAATCAAACAACCATTATTGCTGATGCCAGATTCTAATAGAAAACTCTTGTTAACTACACTTCATTTTACAAAGAAAAACAAGCCAAATTTAAATTCTAAAAAAAGGAATCACATCTAGGATGGTCTCAGGACACTCAAATTTAAGTACTCCACCATCTGAGGTATACCTTCAGCCCTCAAGATTATATTTTGAAAGTAACTATCCCTCAGTCTTACATTAGGGGATCACAGAATAACTTACCTTTACCATCAGTGGTAACATGGACACACTGTATACCTCTCCTATGAGCAATTCTCAGTCTTTATAATCACTCTTTATAATCACAGCTTCCCTGAAATTTCAAGCGTCCTTCAGAAGACTGGGTTCAATTCCCAGCACCTGCATGGCAGCTAACAACCACCTGTAATTCCAATTCCAGGGATCTGAGGTTGTCTGATCTCCATGGGCAATGCACACATGTGGTACACTTACATACATGCAGGGAAAAACAAAAACAAACCAAATTTTAAAAACCAACCAAATTTAGATGTATTTTGAGTAGAGCTTCTGATTCTGTCTCACACTATACTCAGTTCTTTGGCTCAGGACTCAGTTCAGGAACAAAGTCAGGAATTAAGCTGGATTTTGTCTATTATTCCTTGTTAACATCTAGGCAAAATGGCTACTAACTTTAAAATGCAAACTCTTTTAATCTGGTAAAATATAAACTGTCAAATATAAAATGGGAATTTCAGCAGTCTCAGGTCATGAAATACATCTTTAAAAATACATGTTATGAAGTTTATTCAAGCTGTGAAATTTTAACTGTATGAGAATAAGAAACCAGGGGGAAAATCTTGAGCATTTAATTTTTTCCCCTGTACTTTCCCAGTGATCTTTTTGGGTATGTGTGATGCTGGGAATTGAAAATGAACCTAAGACCTCACACATCTAGGCAAGAACTTTACCAGTTGAGCTGTTTTCAGGCACTTCCCAATGGCCTGAAGCCACTAAAATGTTTTTCCCGAAGCTTCATCCTATCCGCAGCCTAATGACAGTGAAGGTCTGGTGTCCTCCTTAGGAGGATGCTGCTGCTCCTGGACAGTGGGGTCCCAGTGCTGCTGAGTCATTTCTGCTCCCTGCATACAAAGCATCTGCTGCAAACGTGCCTCCAGGCTACTTCTTTTCTTTCCCAACTGTACATTTAAAAAGAGAAACTCTATTTTCTATTAAGTGATGTGGACAGAAAGTGTATCAAAAGACAAACTCCTTAATATGCCATGCCCCACCTCCGACTGCCAGTTCACCCTGCAACCTTCAGTGTTTTCTTTCCCCCTTTCCCTCCCGGGCTAGGGACTGAACGACCTCAAGCATTCTAGGCACGTGCTCTACCGCTGAGCTACAAGCCCAGCCTTCTTTTTAATTGAAAATTCCATACATGCATATAATATGGTTTGATCAGATCCACTTATTTCCTCCCCTTGGATTCCTCCCCTATACCAACGTCATGTGTTCCCTTTTTAAAATCTACTGAGTCTACCTTGGCTGCCTGTATGTGACAGGTGTGTAGGACCATTTGCTGGAGCATGAGCCTTTCAGGGGTCACATTCCAGTAGCAAACTTAACTCTCCCTCCCCCAACAGCCATCAATTGCCACTAGCTTCTCGCCTAGGAGTGGAATTTCATGAATCCCTCTACGTCATTTTTTTTTTTTTTAAATCCAAGAAAATGTTTTCCCTATGCTGTCTCTGAACATCCAAAAACATTCTTCCCACTTTCTTTAAAGATACAGTGCTGAGCTTCTGGAAATTAAGAGGAAACAAGGTGCTGAAACTATAGAGATCTAAAGTACAAAGAGCTATTATTTTCCATATAAAGCACCACTCAAAGATGATCTGGTTACTAACCTCTTCCCTTTCTTCCTTCTTTAGTTCCCTGAGAAATCATGATCAGGAGCAGATTGTCAAAGTGAGGTTATTTTCAAGAAGGCTAATTTCATCCTCCCTTGTGTGGAGATGTGGTAGCAATGACTGGCTGTGCAGTGTCTTGAGTCAAAGGCCAACCTGAGTCTTGAAAGGAAAAGGCCACTCACTGTCTTCTAGTTCTTCTTTGGTGGTGTTGTAGATTGAACCTGAACCCAGAACCTCAAACGTGTTAATAAGTGGTCTACACTGAGCTAAACCTCTAGCCCTATATTTTTTGAGACAAGATCTTACCATGTAGCTCAGGTGAGCCTCAAACTCACGATCTTTCAGCCTCTTCAGATGTTGCAGGTAGTACATGACACCATACCATGGCATCTTTTCTAGAAAAAATTTATTTTGGCTTTTAGGCACAGTACCAACTAAGAAACTGCTATCATTCAAGTTGGCTCATAATAATCCACTTGTCTTGGTTTTCTGCGTGCTAAAATTATAGATGTGTACTACAACACTTGGTTGGGGTATCTTGAGGTTTGTTCAGTTTTGTTTTTGAAAGGTAGGGTCTCACTGTGTAGCCCTGGCTGATATGAAACTTGCTATGTAGACCAGGCTGACCTTGAACTCTGAGACTCACCTGCTTCAGCTTTGAGCACCAGAATTAAAGGCATGTACCAGCATACTTTATTTATTACTTTTATTTTATGTATATGAGTATATTGCCTGCATGTATGTAAATGCACCTGTGTCATGCAGTGCCTGCAAGATCAGAAGAGGGTGTCTGGTTCCCCTGAAACTGTAGTTACAGAGGTTGTTAGCTGCCATGTGGATGCTGGGAACCTGGGTCCTCTTCAAGAACATGAACTGCTCTTAACTGCTGAGTCAACTCTCAAGCCCTCTACCTCTTTATAAGTCCTTGGCAAATTATGTGTTGTTGTCTCTTTCACAACTTTGAATATACCATTATATGTGCAGTCCCACTTATCAAACCCTTATTTTTAAATTTACTACTGATCTTTCAAGCTAACCTTTGTTTTTAAGTTTTAAAAAGTGCTAAAACAATGAAAAGTTCAAAAATTCTGAATTTGAATGAATTTTTGTCAATTACTGGCTACTCTTGAGGACCCAGGTCTGGTTGCCAACATCCACATGGCAGCTAACAACTGTCTGTAACTCCAGTTCCAGGTGACCATAACACCCTCTTCTGGCCTCCGTGAGCACTATATGTACGTGGTACACTTCCATACATACAAACCAAACACACACACACAAATACATAAAACCAATGTCCCGAGCTACTTTTGTATGGTTCAAACTATCTCTATGCTTTATCAAACTGGTCAACTCATGAACATCTGCTACATAAATTATCTGTCAGAACAATTTAAAAGATATATTACTAGATTTCAAAGTTAAAGTTTTAACTTATTTTATCCAGTGTTAAGAGATTGAACCTAAGGCCTCATGATTCTGGTCATATGCTCTAACCCTGATTGATACCCCCAACCCACCCATTTTCAAACTGACAAATTAAAAACTTTTAACCATTCACTATACTACTTACCACCTTTATTTCTGGTTGCACTCAATCAGCACCTTCTCTTTACCAACATTAACTTTCTGTTTTTTGTTTCCTGAGACACCATGTAGCCTTGGCCTTGAATTTGCAATCCTTCCGCCTCAATCTCTCAAATGCTGGAATTTTGGGCATGAGCCCAGCTTGTGACTTTCTATCAAAGTAAATAATTCAATCGACTAATGGTTCCATGGGATAGCTGGGTCAAATCCCAAATTTTGTCTCGTTAAATTAGGATAATATAAACAGCACATATCTTTCAGCCTTTCCCAACTTGCGAACAGAGCCTGGTTCTAAAAGATTCCCATTACCAAGACAAAGCAGGAGAAGAGAAGCTGTACTATATGTATGTATAAACCTGTGCTCTCGCTGCTGCACGAGAATCTAGTACTTTTCGGCTAGGCAATTCTACTTCAAATGGAGTTAAAGCAAATACCAAGTAACTTCAAGTAAAAACACTGAAGATATCACTTTTCAAAGAAAACTTGAGAGAATAATTTGTATTAACCTCAACATTTTTTTGCATTGTAACCTTAACATTTTGTTGTTGCTTTCATCTTTTTGAGACAGGGTCTCTCTGCAGCCCCACCTGGCCTGGAACTCTTTATGTAGACCAGGTTGGCCTTGATCCCAGAGACACAATTGCCTCCTGCTGGCATTAGAGGCATATGCCACCACATCTGGCTAACCTTAAAATTAAGTGTGTGGCTTATCTTAGTATTTTTTAAAGGCTGTTAAAAACAACTTTAGGAAGACAATAGAGGAATAAGTCCCTCCCAATTTTTCTTTATGCCTTACAACTTTTACTCATTGAAAAGAACTGACTAGGACATGCAGGTTTCACAGTAGTATGTATATCTGTCTTAGGAATGTGAGATTATAGAGGTTTAAATCTAATGAGGATTTTGAGGAAATCAGAAAACATTCCTGGATAATTCTGATCAATCTAAAACGTGCCTTTTACATTACCTTTTGCATTAAAAATTCAGAGAGAAAATACTTAGTCTTAAGCATGTCATAGATGGCAAGGGACACCTTTTAAAAGTTAGGGATTATTCATTTTATAAAAAACTGAAATAACCATTGTTGTTTTGGTTTACATTGTACTATTTAAATTATTTTGTGAATAACTTTTAAATTGCAAATGGCAAGAATACAACTAAACAGGGGGTGGAAAGGTGGCTCAGAATATAAGAGTACTTGCTATTCTTCCAGAGGACCTGGGTTCGACTCCCAACACCCACATGGTAGCTCTGTCATCTTCTGGCCTTTGCAAGCCACACATACACATACACACCAATAAACATACTGGCAATTAAAACACTTATGAAAACAAATTATTTTTTTTAAGAATAAAACTAAACAATAGGAAAGATTTTATAATCCTAACATTAGAAAACTGTCTACATTATCCTTTTTACCTATATCCTTCTCGCAGTCTGAACGCTCCAATACATGCTGGTGGAAAAAAAGATCAAAATTAACATCAGAAAATAAATCACCAGGAGGTTAAAAAAATAGGCTAGCATATAACAAAGTAACAAATACGACTATATGAGAACCCCTTGAAATATACAAAACTAAGCTGCATTACTTACCAAACCTTTATACTATCTCCTGATGGATAGGGGGAGTGCAGGATCATCAAAATGTACCATAAGTGGATGGAGAGACTACTTTAATAATTCCCCCCCAAATAATATAATTCAAAATGAAATTTTCTTAAAAAAAAGAAGACAAGTCATTGAAGTATAATTCTAAAGTGTCTTACAAAACTTCAAAATTTATATATATGTTTTTGAAGCTTTCTGCTTGAAAACCCTTTGAAAGGGGGAATAAAAGGGAGAAAAAAGGTCTAACTAAAATTAAATTTAAATACAAGAGAAAAGGAAGCTGAGGGAGAAGGAAGGAGAAAGCAAATAACAAAAAAAAAATCCTTAATCTACAGTACTCTATAGTTCTTTTCGTTGTGTCCCCACCCTCCCCCGCCCCCCGCAAGAGACCTGTTACTTAAGCCACTGGATCATGACTCAACTACTAACTTGGGGAAATAAAGTTAACTGAACTTTTCTGTGCAGCTGGGGACGCAGAATGCAGGTCACTGATAGAGCGCTTTCCTAACAGGCTCACTCCCCTGCCCACACCCAAGCATCTTCTTCAGGAGCCTCAGGCAGACAGAGCAGTAGCTCCACCACTGACACACCCCAACCCAGTAGTCTTATGTAGTGTCTAGATCATGAAGGAGTGAATTCAATGACTGAGTTTGCTGAGAGGATAAGCAATTCTATCAACCTACATATTTGCACTTAAAACTTTTTGTCTTTTCCAAAAAACTTCTGAAACCTTTGTATATAGAGAACCATACACAGTTACCAAATGTATATTCTACAATGCCAAGGGTAATAAATCTGAAAAACATAAAATATCTGTTCTTATTGCCTACAAATCTCAGAGCCCTCCTTGTCTCTTCCTCTAAAAAGCTGTACTTTCAGATAAAGATTAAATGGAAGAAAATAAAACCCAGCATGCAAATTCTTAGTTTTAGTGTTTGCTTAGTCACAAACTATACTGCTATCACTGAACCTTCTGGGCTTCAGTTTTCCTCCTGATAAAACAGGATACTACTACCTAACTCGGGCTACACAAGGTTCAGGTGTCTAGCTCATACCAGGAGCTGAATGACAGAAATTGACTATGAATAATGACAGGATGAACTAGACATCACGCTCAAGGTCGAAATAACAGAAAGCTTTTGTCAGTAACTGAAAATGGCTAAAACACAAAAGCTACAAGGAGGAAGATCTAAACATCAAAGGGAGTTAGTAACCATGATTAAAGCAAGTGGAAGAGCCATTATTCTTAACACTTTTATCCAGTGTGACTGACTACAGCAATATGGACCCAGGCCACAACCACCCCAGTGCTTTTTGTTTCCAAGAGTATAACAGCATATATGCACACACTTACTCCAATTTCAGGACTGGCCCAGAGCAGCCAACAAGGAGTGTTTTTCTGGTTGGTTTATGACCCTCAAAACAAGTGGGATTTCATTAAGTGTGAAACAAGAGACTGCTTCACATAGTGGAACAGTCACTATGCTTGGCCTTCAAATTCAGGACTAATACTGACCCTTCTGCTTTTTTGTTGTTGCTTTTGAGACAAGGTCTCCTTGTGTAGTTCAGGCTGGCCTTGAGCTTGAAATCTTCCTGTTCCACCTCCAACTGCTAGGATGATAATCATACACCACACCAGGACTCTTTTGTTTCTGTTTACAGATTTTGTTGCCTACACCATAGATAGCAAAGTTGAAATTGTAGTCAAACTGTACTTCAGTGATTCCAATCACCCTCCTTGAAGAGGACCACTGGCTATAGCCTAGGGATCTTTTTTGGATACGGCAACTTTGATGACTCAACCCTACAGCCCTGTTATTTCACCAGTGACATCACATTCCAACCTTTGTGGCTTAGGGAAATGGAATAATCTCCAAAGTTATGAGTTGAAGCAAAGTAGCAAAAGGCCTGGGCTCTAGTCAGCAGACCTCCTAAGACTACCAGGAAGGCTGCTGCAGAGGTTACAACAGGCCGGAACAACAGTCAGATCCATGCGGGTCTATATGAACAGTCTAAAATTCCAAGACTTTAGAATATGAAGATGACATAGGTACATTTTCTGTCATCTTTAATAAAACAGCTTCAAAGGGACAAAGACTTACTTTCAGTATCTAGAATATCTAGCACAAAGGCAGCCTTCTAAAACAGGAGACGGTCATAATCTAGTAAAAATGCTGTTTTAATAAGTGAAATATAATTCACATTTTTTTTTTTTTTGGTCTTTTTGAGATAGGATCTCCCTGTAAATCCAGCTGCCCTGGAACTTGCTATGTAGACCAGGCTGGCCTTTGAATTCAAAAGATCCACCTCCCTCTGCCTCCCAAGTGCCAGGATTAAAGGTGTGTGCCACCA
This sequence comes from Eospalax fontanierii, assembly GCA_035773235.1. Lineage (NCBI taxonomy): Eukaryota > Metazoa > Chordata > Mammalia > Rodentia > Spalacidae > Eospalax > Eospalax fontanierii. Next base: position 16,512,189 of record CM069553.1, read on the forward strand.
CACCCAACATATAATTCATTTTTAAAAGTTTTACTGTAGGGTTAGTGAGATGGCTCAGAGGTTAAGAGCACTTACTACTCTTGCAGAGGACCGGAGTTCAGTTCTCAGTACCCACATAACAGCCTCTTCTGGTCTCCCCAGTACACACCCATACATATATACAGGCAAAACACTTCAACACATAAAATAAAAATAAATCTTTTTTAAAAGTACTATGGTATTTCTAGAACCTTTTTTTTTTTTTTTTTTTTTAATTTCTGAAAGGGTCTCCTGTCTTCCTATTTGCCATGTAGCCAAGGGAAGCTTTGAACCCCTGGTCTTCCTTACTCTGCCTCCCAAGTGCTGAGATTAACAGGCACCCAAGTTTTACTGTTTTAAAAGACTTAAAACAAAAGGCTGAGCCAGTGAGTTGACTCAGCAGGTAAAGGTGTTTGCTGTGTAAACCTGGTGACCTGAGTTTGATCCCCAGATCCCACAGTAGGAGAAAATGACTCTCCAAAATTGTCATGACTTCCATATACCTGCTGAGGCGTGTGCACGCCCAGATTCAGACAATAGTAACAGTAAATAATTTTTAAAATTGCGTTATTTTTATTTTATGAGTCTTTCACCTGCATGTAGGTAGGTGCATCCATGTTGTACAGTGCCTGCACAGGACAAAGAGGGCATTGGATCCCCTGGAACTGGAGTTACAGATAGTTGCTAGCTGCCGTGTGGGAGCTCGGACCGGTCCTCCGCAAGAACAGGCAGTGCTCTTAACCACTGAGCCAACTCTCGAGCCCCATAAAATAATTTTTTAAAGAAAGTTAAAAACTACCACCTAAGGACAATGGACAAATGATTAGAAAACTAAGGAAAAGACATCTGCATGACTTAATTAAAGGAAACTACTAAGACTGCAATCTGTGTGATAAAGAGGTTCTCTCATGGACTTCAAGTATAGGTCAGTGATGAGAGTTCTTGTCTAGCACATGAGGAGCCCTGGGTTTGACAGTCAGTTCCACACACACAGAACAGATGCTCTCAGAGCCCAGGCTTTCACAGACATCACCATAAGGCTCTATCACCTTGGCTAAACATTCTTCTGCATTCCCAGTGCTGACACAATGCTAAGAGCACATGCCCACTTAAATGCCTACTAAACAGAAACTGCTGGTAACTGGTTTTCAACATCATCAGTCTCCTGCAGTCTGGAGGTACACGTAAGATGAGAATGAAATTGATTTCACTGAAAAATCCAGTGAAACCCTAAAAGTGAATGCAGATTCTTTAGCAGGACAAATAGAGGGTGCTTTGGGACAAAGAAATATACTGAATGAGGCATAAACAGCAAACAAAAGCTAAAGGTTTTCAAAGCTTACTTTCCTATGCCAAAAGTAACAAGAAGATTAAGGTTAATTAATGGTTGGGAGGAAAGAAGGAAGCAGATGAAGTTGACTGAAGATTGTTACTAACAAACTGGTTTTGATGGAATAGCAACTAATCTATAATTATGAATTTCCTAGGAAGGACACAGCTAGATGGAATCCTAAAGCATCTCAGGGCACCTTGTAAGATGTCTGTTTGGAATCTGGGAGCTGGTTACCACACTAATGCTAAATGCAACTAATGACAACCTGGCTGATTGTATTTTCTAAGTGGTTAGTTAACCAGTTCTGATATTACTGGCTGTTACTGTCACAGATTTTTCCAAAGTTAACAGGAAATCAGGATGGTATTTAATTTTATGCATATACTGGCTTTCCTCAGGAATTAAGTAAAAACCACCAGGAAATTAAGTTCAGCCTCTACTTTATGCACCCATCATGTTTCACGAAAATGGAGGAGGGCATGTACCTGTAACCCCAGCACTTAGGAGGTAGAGGAAGAAGAATCAGGAATTCAGAGACAGCCTGAGCTTCACAGTAAGACTACCTTTAAAAAAAAAGGGGGGGAGGGGTATAAGGAGGACAATTAAGAACAATTCACAAAAATAAAGTGGTTTTTACCTTCAAGTAATACAAATTCAAATCAGGAAATGAAAAGCTCAGATAATATTAAAATCCATACAAAAAACATAATAGTTGCAGATAAAGTAACAACAATGTGGCTCCATTTCATCAAAAATAACTTAATCGCTGGGCATGGTGCTATACCTTTGATACCACTCAGAGGCAGAGGCAAGCAGATTTTTATGAAATCAAGCCAGCATAGCGAGTTCCAGGCCACTTAGGGCTCCAGGAAGACCCTGTCTCAAAAATAAAATAAAATAATAATAATTATTATTATTTTTATTTAACACAAGATCAGGCAAGACGACTCTGCAGGTAAAGGAGTTTGGCTCTAATCCTTACAATCTGAGCTTGATCCCCAGGACCCACATGATAGGAGGGAACCAATTCCTGCATGTTGTCCTCTGACCTCCATATACAACCGCCATAGCTCATGTACCCAAACAAATACATAAAATAAATAGATGTTAATCTTAAAAATAAAAAGCTGATTCAATATGAGGCTTAAATACTAAATAGAAGATAAGTTGAAACTGGTAAAAGGAAACATCATAAGATGTTTAATAAATTTGTGACATAAATTCTAAGTCAAAAAAGTATTTTGAAAAACCGAGTAACATTCAATTAATGGAGGTTCCTGATGAGAGCACATTATAAGACAGAAGCTTCTTGGCTATGCCAAAGTCATCATTTAATATTAAAACACAGAATGATTCTTAGGCTCCTCATCCTATAAAATTAGTTGTCAGTTTCACCTATATTTCTAAGATGGAAAAGTATTAGTCTAACTCCTAGTAACATCTCCAATTTTCAAGATTTTCCAAGAAGCCTGATGGTATTTATTAGCACCACATGAGCACATAAAAGCCAGATGGCAGTAGACTAGTGGTCAGGACGTCAGCTCTTGTATCTGGGTTTGGTACCAGATGGACCATTTTAGTTGGGAGGACTGGACGCACATATTTGTCTTAGTATGTGCATTTATAGTTCAGGTTTGTATAAAGTCTAAATAAGTTAACATAAGGAACTTCAGACAGCGGCTACATACTGGAAATCTTCAGTATTCACCTTTCAACCACGTCTAGTTTGGACAGAAATTTACATGCATTTCAATGACTTAAACTCAGTTTTCCCACAATGATCAAAAATGACAAATGGCAATTACAGATCTTAGAACTTTCTCTTTTGTGGTAGTGCTAGGAATAGAATTCAATGTTAGACAAGCATTCTACCACTGAGCTACAAATCTTTTTTTTTTTTTTGAGATGGCAAAGTCTCACTACTAATTGGCTAAGGATGGCATTAAACTTGCAGTCTTCTATCTCCACCTCCCTAGGTAGACAGAATTGTAAATGTACCACTATACTCAGCTCTTTTAGGAATATTTTGAGATAGAGTCTCAGGTCACACAAACTGGCCTTAAAACTAGCTATGCAGTTCAGGATGATGGAGTGATGAGATTACAGGCACAATCCACCACAGCTTATGCAGTGCTTGGGATGGAACCCAGTGCCTCGTATATGCTAGATAAGCATTCACCCAACTGAGCTACAGCCCCAACCCTAGAACTATTTTGGAATTTTGGTGTTTGCTTGTTTGAGATAGGGACTCCCTGTAGCCCCAACTGGCATACAACTTGGTATGTAGACCAGGCTGTCCTCAATGGCAGAGATCTGTCTGTCTCTGCCTTCCAAGAGCTGGGATTGAAGGCGTGTGGCACCATTTTCCAGCCCTAGAACTATTTTTATAAAGAAAATGCTTACAGGTAAAAAGAAATGGAGAATAAAGAGTTGAAAAGACTGGAAAGACCACCTACTACTTCTTATACAAGAAGGAACTATTTGCAGGGTTTGGTGGGGCACATCTTTAATCCCAGTGCTCAGGAGGCAGAGGCAGATCTCTGTGAGTCCAAGGTCAGCCTGGTCTATATAGTGAGTTGGGACTACCTGTCTCAAAAAAGGGAGGGAAGTAAGTAGAGAGGGAGAGAGGGAGGAAAGGGAGGAAAGGGAGGAAAGGGAGGAAAGGGAGGGAAGGAGGGAAGGAGGGAAGGAGGGAAGGAGGGAAGGAGGGAAGGAGGGAAGGAGGGAAGGAGGGAAGGAAGGAAGGAAGGAAGGAAGGAAGGAAGGAAGGAAGGAAGGAAGGAAGGAAGGAAGGAACTATTCCATCAATTTTCTTGGTGGAGAAATCACCAGTTTTTACTCCTGCTGAATGTATTAGTGTACTATGAGGCTGATTACAAAAATGTGTATCGGAGAGGCTGGAGAGATGGCTCAGCAGTTAAGAGCACCAGCTGCTCTTGCAGAGGACCCGGGTTCAATTCCCAGCAGCCACATGGCAGCTAACAACTATCTATAACTCTAGTTCCAGGGGATCTGACACCCTCTTTCAGGCCTCAGTGGGCACTACACAATATGGGTGCACTTACATACATAAAGGCAATACACTCATACATACAAAATTAAAACAATAAATGTTTTTTAAAATGTGTATCAGACACTAGGTTAAAAACTTTCATAAGACACAGAGACAAAGTAACTGATTTCTAGGAAATTTTATGGGTTACAGTGGAGGTGAAAGTTTTTTGGTTTGTTTTTGATTTTCTGTTTGCCTGTTTTTTTTGAAGCGGGTCTCATTATGAGGCCCTAGCTGGTCTCCTCCCAAGTACTGGAGAAAAGTTACTTTGTGTAAATCTAGTATTCATTCTCCTTTTCTTTTTCTAGTGCTAGGATTCCAGCAAACCTTTGAATGGGTTAGGCAAATGTCCTACCACAGACTATACTCCCATCCCCAAATCTATTTCATTTAACTGACATTTACATGTCTGTTTAAATTCAGGAAGGAAGAAAATGGTTCAATGAATGGCTCATCAATGCAGTCTTGACTAGGGATTTCCTATAAAGCTTTAAGATTTTAATATATCAGGAAACCATGTTTATTCCTCCAGATTCATACCCATGCAACTTACATTTTCTTTAAATTAGAACTAGGTATAAGGTAGTTTGGTCATATCGAGCAGATATTGGGTTATTCATGCTAGGCAACCACAATAATCATTTTGTAAATTCCTCTGCTCTCCTGAGAAAATGTAAACCACATTATTCATGTATTACAATTGTACACTAGGTTTTCTAGGAACACTAAAATTCAGTTTGATGATTATTCACTTACTTATAGTTATTGTTCTTTCCTGTGATCTTTCCAAAACCCTGAATGATCATGGCTTACTGTAAATTTTTCAACTCCCAAAACAAACAAACCGTGAAGTGAATGGACAACAATTGAATGGCGGGTATAAACTAAACTAGAATTAAGATCTTTCAATAAACGGCTGCCAATCTACTTCGGGATGGTTATATACACAACCAATTCATTTAATAGCACCTGTCCCTAGGCATTATCAGGTTGCTCCAGATACATTCTGGAAACAAAAAAATCTAACAATGCCACTCAAAAGGCCCAACAGAAATGTTGGTAACTTTTATTAAACTGAAAATCTCACACTGGGGAGAATTATGAGCTATCACATGGCTTCTGAAAAGTCTTATTTTAACAATAAAAAGCAAGACTAAATGTAAGAATTTTCAATATTCCAGATAGGATAAAGCTTCAATTTGGGTTTATTTTTTAGAATTATTTATTAAGTTTCCTCAAAATGTTGGAAAGTACTGGGTGTGACGGCACATACCTACAATCCCAGCACCTGGGAGGCTGAGGCAGGAAGACTACAATTACTCAGAATTTCTTTCATCATAGTCATTATATATCCATATGCATCTAAATATTTTCTCCAAAACAGAACCTCATGGTATTCTTCATGAAGTCCTTCTTTTCTTAAGACAGGATTTCTCTGAAGTCCCAGCTGGCCTGGAACTTGCTTTGTAGACCAGGCTGGCCTTGACCTAACAGAGTTCCCCCCTCTGTCTCTGCCTCCCTAGTGCAGGGACTAAAGGCATGCACCAACTACACCCCACCTCAATTACTTTTGACCAATCTTCCATGTTAAAATACGAAGTGCCACTGAAGGCAAACACTGTTTTAAAAAGCAATAAAGCTAGAAATGATGACGTATGACTCTAATCCTACCTGTTGGTCTCTGTTTTCTTTCTTCTTTTGAAAACAGGGCCTCAGGTACTTAGGCTAGCCTCAAACTCCCCATGTGACTGAGGATGGAATGAACTTCCCGTTCTGTCTCTGCTTCCCCAGTGCTGAATTACATATGCACACTGCCATGCCTGGTTTAGTGCTTTGTGCACACGAGACAAGCACTCTACCAACTGAGCTATGCCCCCAACCTCTTTCTCTATCATTTTCTATACAACTGATATTCAAGAGCTAGAACAGCAGAAATGAAAATACTCTGATTAATCTAAAGCCATAGTTTTTATTTTAAAAGTTTTAAACTCACCGTTCTTTCTCCATCAGGGAAAATAGACTTTTTAAAGGCAAGTCTCACTATGTAGCTCAGACTTAAAACTATGTAGGTCTGACCTCAAACTTTTACTTCTTCTAAGTCCTGAGGATTACTTAGACATCTATATGTAGCCACAGCTGGCTTGGATAGTACTTTGTATAAATTCTCTATGCTAATTTAGGGTTGAATCTTTCTGGCTTGTGTATTTATTTTGTGGATGTTTTGTTTTTCTTTGTGATAGTATCTCACTATGTACCCCTGGCTAGCCTGTGTAGTACAGGCTGGTCTTGAACTTGTGCAATCCCCCTGCCTATACCTCCTGAGTGCTGAGATTAGTCATGCACCATATGGCTTTGTGTTTTTTATATTCACACACACTCAAGTATAAGTCCTTTAGCAACCTTTCATCACATCCCTGAAAATACAGAAAAACTAAAATTAAAATTAAGATAATGCAGCACTTTAATATATGAGCACTTTAAAGGTTTAAATCCTACTTACTAGACAGAACACAGGAATAAACATAAATTTAGATTTTTTAAAAATGAAAGAAATTAACTTTAAATTATTCAGGTTTCATGTATGCTAGACAAACTCTTTGTCACTGAGCTACATTCCCAGTTCCAAACTGGCTTTTTTTTTTTTTTTTTTTGACAGGTTCTCCCTGGAACTCCCTATGTACAGACTGGCTTTTTTATAGATCAAATCTAATATTTTGACCTACATTTTTATTATTGGATGGTAGAGAAAAAAATCAAATGATAGCTATCAACACAAAACACAAGGAAAAAACTTTAATGTTTAATCTTGAAGAAAAGTATTTAACTTTATTTTTCCTCTATTTTGGTGCTGGGATAGAATCCAGGGGATAGATGTCAAGCAGGTGTTCTACCACTAAACCATACCCCTAGCGTATTTTACTCTAAATTCAAACTAAAGTAGCTTTAGTTTAGGCACAATATAAAGCTTTAAATAAATAAATAAATATATATATAAATAAAATGTATCATTGGCCTTATTTTATGTCTATTTCTAATATAGTAGTTAAGACTGTTCAAAAACCAGGTGTGGTGGTACATGCCTCTAATCCCAGAACTTGGGAAGTGGAGGCAGGTGGACTGAGAGTTCAAAGCCAGTCTTTGCTACAAAGCAAGTCTAAAGCCAACCTAGGCTACTTGAGATCCTGTCTCAAAAACGAAGCACATATATATATATATATATACACATACACACACACACACACACACACACACACACACACATATATGGATGGAGTCGGGTAGATAGACACTAGCTACAAATCAACTTAGTTTTTACTTACCCTTGGCCTGAGTTGCTTATATAGAATGACACCACCTACCTTGTAGGATTGTAGAGTACATGGAAATCACCTATTTGGCACAGATCATGGTACACAGAACCTGTACCAGAGTAATTATTAATCTATTGTTTAAAAAAAAATCGCCATGAAAAGGAAACAGCAGGGTAACTATTTTCCATCTATCACCTATTTTTATATTTCAAAATAAAATGTTATAGTTGAAAACCAAGTACTTATCGGTTTCCCAGCCCCTTATGGAAAGATGGATGCTGGTCACATCTAACCCTCTTAAGCATCTCCTATCTGTTGTTTTGAGCTCATCAAAATTGCTTTCAAAAGTCATCTTTAATAACTTTCCTCTTTAGCCTGCTTTAGCTTTTCACTACCCAAGATTTACTTGGCTTCTTTTAGGGTCAAAGACCCTAAAAAAAATAAACAAACCATACTGGCATTTTTACTGATCCATCCATCTTCCCTTTCTGAGCCTCAAATAAACTTCCCCTTCTGTAACCCTCAGTAAGCCTCTTTCCGACCTAACAGAACACCAGTGGCACTGCCTCAGGAGCCTTGTCTCTTTTGCTTTTCTTCCCATTCTTTTTTCTGGCAACTTTTTAAGACTACTAAAACCTGTCTTCTAAATTAATTTCTTTTTTTATCTGACCTTTCCTTGGGACAATATAAAAAGTTTCGATAACGATATTTCTTGTTGGTTATATTGGAGGGATGGAGTGGTAGAGCTTGAGATAGACTATATAGCCAAGGCTAGCCTCAAACTTTGGCTCCTATTGCCTGAGCCTCGAGAATCCTATACCTGCAAGATTTTACTTCCTACCAGCAGAATCCCAATGTTAAACACATCCCATTTAACCAGAGACTTTTAGTTCTACCATGATTTGTCATAAAGGACATCTAAGTCCTTCTGTCCAAACCCAGTGAGGTGTTTAACAAATGTCAAATAAATAAGCACTATTATAACGAAGAGGTTCAATGAAGACAGAACATTTTCATCAATACAAAGCACATTTTCTTTGGTTTGTTTTGTTTTTTTGGAGACAGGGTCTCTCTGTAGTCCCAGCTGGCCTGGAACTCATTATGTAAATCAGGCTGGCATGAATCTCATATGAGATCCACCCGCATATCCCTTCCAAGTCCTGGGATTAAAGGCGTGGACCACCATGACTGGCAGCACAAAATTTTTAACAGTAATTAAAAACAGCAATGGCTTTTTAAAGTGTATTAATTTCTGCTGAATCTACTTAAAAAACTAGGGAACTGAAATTCATAGATTTAAAGGATTCCTGACTTAAGCATAAAATTTATCTCCCATAAACATGTGTACAGAGACAGTTCAAAATTCTATGAAAAAGCCCTCTGTGGCTTATGAGATCTGAAATGATACAATACTTTCATATTTAAGGAAATTTTCCCCCTTTGCATATGTGAAAACAAGGCTGAGCTGCTTTTCACCAATGCTACAGTTCGTAGGACTAATCATCACTTTCACAGTTGGAGATCCATTTTTAAAGTGATCAAATCACACTCCATGTGACTTTAGGAGCAATTTGTATAGTTTTAATTTATTCAGAGAAAGATTACATAGCTCAGGCTAGCCTCAAGTGATCTTCTTGCCACAGGCATGTGTCGCTAAGCTCTGCCTAAATAAATTGCTTGATTTTTTTTATGACTAATTTAATCACCTGGCTTCTCTCTCCCTCCTGGGAATTGAACACAGGGCTCTGTGCATTCTAGGCAAGTGCTCTGAGCACTAAACAATATATCCCAGATTCTCTGCTGTACTAACAACTAGGCCTAAAAGTCACCATCTAGGAACTGCAAACACAGTTCAGAGAAGCCCTACTCTCGCTCAGTTTTTTTTTTTCCAGGAAATGTTTCTATGTGGTTCTGATTTTTCTAAAATTTCTAAATTTCTAAAAATAAATATAATCTTTTCAGAGCTATAGGTGGACGATCTTTGTTAGTATTAACTCCAAAGGAAAATACCTAGTAAGATTCATATTCCTAGAAATAAAGAATTTAGATACCAATAGAGATTATTTATAGTCATACTGAATATGTCTCATGTCTAATCTTGGAAGCTTAGGTAGGGTAGAGCCTTATTAGTATCTATTCACCATATACCCTGGCTGAAACACTATCTAAAACATACCCAATTTAGATACTTTTGTGTTTTGAACATTCTTCCTGTTTCACTGAGTGGTCTTCTCATTTGAGGACCAAAAGAAAAAGAATCATTAACAGTAAACTGAAAAATACTGACTCAAGGGAAGTACTTTATCTCTCATATCTTTAAAAAAAGGAGTAAACACTTTCTAACTCATAACTCAAATTTATTCAGCAATCTTTACTCAAGAGAGACAAGGCAGGACAGATTAGGATTCTTTTTGTTACTCATCCAATTTGTTTCTAGATCATCGGATTCCTACAACTTTCCCTCTGACTTTTCTGTTACTAACAGCATAGTATGCAGGGAAATCAGCACTTTACTTCCAAGTACGTTTCCAGAGTTGCAGACAGCCACCTTTTTCACTGGTGAAGTCTAAGGATACCCTCAAGGAAAATAACAACAAAAATACTGTATCAAAGTAACCTGCAAGAGAATGGAGCCATATGAAGAGAGGAACTAAGCTTATTGAAGACGTAAAGAGGGACTCTTCAGACAGTTCTTCCTGTTCACTGCAATATTTCTCCATCATTTATCCAAACTCTCCAATCCAGCTTTCATCAAATACCCGCCCCTGGACACTTTTCTTGTGGCATGGTAAAAGCTCAAGGCAATAAAGCCTACTGAAAAGGCGGTGTATTTCAAATTGCTCGCCTCCACAGGTTCCCTAGTCAGTTCCGATGTGTTTATAATAAAATTTCCTCAGAAAAAAATTATCAGCAGCTTGTAATACCAGACTCAACATTCCTAGTAGATATCTGTGAAGGTCTGAGCCAAGTGCACAGATCCAGTGCCCTCCAGGAAGAGCCCCTCAGGAATGCAGTGCTTTGACTTCGACTTTGCCATGCCTTGACTACCTTCCTTCAAGCAGGAACTAGTACTGAATTTGATAGGAACTCCATTTGACTATAAAAATATCAATTAGGTAACTAATCAATCTGTTTTGCACTGAATCCATCACACCCCACCCAAAATCACCAACACAACATTTTGAACAAGTTAAATTTTATTAAAAATAGTAACATCTTACAAATATTCCAATACAGTTATGGTACATGAACACTGTACCAAAAGCAGGTTTTTCTTAAAATGATTAAATGAAAAATGTCTTGTAAACGTCCCAATTTGGTTATTTCTCATGTTGTATGCACACCAGCAATTTAATGATTGCAGGAACTTTCAGTCCAATTATAGAAACAGCCTTAGAACATAGCACTAAACATTTAACTATGATTCTTTAAAGCATAATCTCATCTACGTTCTTCAGCAGGACAGAGAAGTCCCGTCTGCCCAACCTTTACATGTGAGAAATCAAGGTAAGTAATGCTCTAGGCCTGACACAGTCGCTGCAGAAATGGAGTCCTTACTTGAGCACTTTAAGCTTTCCCCCATAGTGCCTCCTTCCTTTTCAGCCCCATCAGATGTACTTTGTTACAAATAAATAGGATCAACAAATTTGCACTGCATGTCTCCTAACTTACACAGACTCATCAGAATTGAGTCTTCCTGCCACCGTAAAACTTCCCAAGAAGCATGCTTTTTACTGCAATCATTGAAGTTCTAAACTGATTTTTTTCTATCATAATGTGTCTGAAGAAAACCCAACACCTAACAACACTGAAGTCGATACGACTCTTCCTGTATTACTGATACGCAGCCAGCTACTCTACAGCAAACTTACAGATAGATAAGTGCTGACATTCATAATGCTGACCAGGACATGTGTAACGCCTTCGAGGTTCTTTCTATACTGCTTCTTCTAACCAATAAAGAAGGCAAAGCTCCACCAGAATACTGAGAATGTTCTTCAGACATGAAAATCCATAATTGCTTTTAATCAGTGTTACAAATTATATTCTAAGTATATTTGTATGGTAAAGTCAGAAATTTCTAGTTCCTATACTTGTTTTCCTCAGTTTCTACTTAACTATCATGAAATGTCCTAGGCTAGAAAATAGGAAGATTTTTTCCTTAAAAAATATTTTTTTTTAAGTACTGAGGATTGAACCTAGAGCTCAAATATGCTAGGTAAGTACTCTATCACTGAGCTACACCCCCAGGCTTGGTTTTTTTGAGGCTAGCCCCGAACTCACAATTGTCTGGCCTCAGCATTCCTTGTGCTGGGAATACAGGCATGTGCCACTACTTTTAGCACAAAAATTACTCTATAGCAACATCTGAATTGTGACTGTTAATTCTACCAGTATCTATTAATCTTGTCAACTGAGAGGTTCATGAATTTTGGGAGGCTGGGGGACGAGGGTGAAGCATATTAAGTATAAACGCCATCACTGAGCTAGACCCTCAGCCCTATATCTGGGTTTCTGTTCATGTTCAAGGTCTTAAAATTTTACCTACATAAATAAGTTCCCCTTGACCCGAAGTTATTATGCCAATTTATCTCTAAGTTAAATTACTAAAATTTTCAAGTTTAATTTTACAATATTAAGATTTTTGGAGAATTAAAAATGTGTATGTATACACACACACACACACACACACACACACACACACACACACACAAGCCCTCCAGTCCAGTTCTTCAGTAATATTTTCCAATTTTAACTAAAAGTAGTAGTGTGGAGTAAATCTTAAAATGTTTTTATACTAACTTATCTATTAAAAATATAATAAATATAACAGAGAGGCAAACATCACAATAAAATAAAACAATTTCATTATCCCTCTAACAGATGTTCTAGACTGTAAGGTGTCTATCTTGATAAATTAGACATTCATTACTTAGTATCTGCAGGTTTTTCCAGATGATCTATTAATCTGAGAATGAATGATGATCTTACTACTTTTCTTTCTTTTTTGTTTTGTTGTGTAGACCAGGCTAGCCTTGAAGTCACAGAGATCCACCTGCCTCTACCTCCCAAGTGCTGGGATAAAGGTGTGTACCACCACACCCAGCTGAGTGATGGTCTTATTATATGTTCCTACTGAGAATAGGTTTACTCTTAAATCTTTTTTTTCTATTTCTTATTTTACTATAAGGCCAACATAAATTACCCACTTATGGAATATGGGCAGCATTCTTCCACAATTAATGCCCCACTATTGATTAAAAAAATAAAACAAAAAAAAAATAGGAAAAAAAAGTTCTTACCAACAGTTCCACTGGTTATGGTCCCCAGCGAACCCCACCTAGCAAGTCGACATCATGACATGTCAGGTCAGGGCAGCCTCAACCTCGCTTCCCTGATAGTCAGGTGATAAAAGGAAGGAGTTAAAACAGGAAAAGTACACTTGCAGATTTCTGGACAACATCTGAAAATGATTAAAAACCAAAACCAAAGCAAAACCAGAGCTTCTGGTAACCTCAAAATAATACACATATAAACACATATGTATAAGAAAGAAAAATATTTCTAAAATGAATACAAGTACTTCAAATTAAGTATTTATAGTAATTACTAACCAATATATTAAATAAGTAGTACTTTTAAATCTTAGTGTTTGCCTTTCAAAAGTAAGACCTGATCAACAAACTTCTAATGAAAAGAAACCTGTCTGGTTAATGGATTTGTTGTTCTGGGAGACAGACATCCAATCCACTGGCTTCCTCAGAACTCTGCCCTTAAGTTAACAGAAGCTCCCATTCTTAGAGAAACATAAACACATTTGTACATCCAGTACACTCTTTCTATAAGGCTTTTTCTTAGCTCTTCACTTAAGAAGAGACTAACTATTAACATACAATACAAATAGTAAGCACAGTTGGTTTTCTTTAGAATACTAAACAGCTTAATAAAAAATTCTTTGAAAAGTATAAATGGCAAATTTTAACACATTTATAAGTCTTTGTAACAAACAGGTAATAGCCTTATAGCAAGTATCTACTGGAAGGGTTTGGTTTTACAAATAATACACAATTAATAAAACATAGGTATGATTATATTCAAATGGGCAGGAGGCAAATGATGTAATGAGTTTCAAGAATAATTTTATAAGGCTTTATGCCAGGAGTGGAATTTTATGTCCCATCTCTTCTATAATTTAAAATATGTAATTTATTTTGATGTATGCTGACTTTACAAGAGGGTTCACATTGTAAATCAAAGCCAAATAAGAAAAATTATCTATAACTAAGAGAAAGCATTGGGCTTTCTTTTGCAGAATAACCCCAGGAACTAAGAAAAATGAAAAACAATAGTGCTGATGCTTAAAGTTTTTGTTTTTTTTTTAAAAAAGCCTATAAAACTATAACTCATTTTTCTCATTTTTTTTTGATGTGGTAAACTTGAATTTATTAGAAATCTGGCAACTTATTAGAACTTTGCTTTTAATTAGAACACCTTCATATAAATCTACACATTTAAAGAACTGCTATAAATGAGTGATCAAATAAAAATTAGCATTCCATTATGAGGAGAGTACTTGTTATTGTCAGGAGGATACCTATAAACAGGCATTTTTCTCAATATAGGCATTATTTCTCAATACATACTTTAGTGTAACAGGTTCCTACCAGAGCTTAATCAATCAGGTTGGGAATTTGGTTTTTTTTTTTTTAAAAAGGAAAAGTAGAACAGGAAGTCAAAGTCTTCAGAACTCCTAATTTATGCCTATTTAAAAATAAATTTTAAAAATGTCCTAGTCCAAAATCTAAAATGCTTTCTACAACTGACATTTTTTCCAAGTTTATATTGTTAGATTCCTATAAAATGCTGAACTTTTGATTTAATTTTCCAAATGCTGCTATGAGTAATCATTTAGAAGTCATAAAATAGGCGAATCTCTAGAGATTGTGTTTATAGGGTTATGCTTTTTTGACCAAAAAACTAAAACCCTATTAGCACAAATATTAAAGGAAATCTCCGAAGATGTATTTCTAATTAGTGAAAGGGACAAAAAAGGAAGTGTCCACTTTAATTTAAAATGTAATGTACAATTAAAGAATTTCTAAAATGGAACTTGAATTTTTTAGGGGAGTGGCAAAAGCACAATCAATTGCCTTTTCATATTCACTTCTATTTCCTTTCTTTCATAACTAACATAAACGTCTAACTTCATAAGCTTTTTTTAACATGTGTATGTGTGTACCACAGTACACTTACGGAGGTCAGAGGGCAATTTTGGGTTATTGGTTCTCTCTTTTCCATCATGTGGGTTTTGAGGCTCAAACTCAGGTCATCAGGTTTGGCAACAAGTATCTACCTACTGGGCCATCTCATCAGCCCATTTACGTCTAATTTTAACTCACATTTTACATGTACATTTTGTTCTTTCCAAGAAAATCTGGAGTTTTATTTAAATCCAATTTAGACTTATAAAGCTTCAAATTATATTTTCAAAGTTTAAATACAGCATTTAAAGACTATTTGCTGTCTTTGCTTATATTCATGAGCAGAGGAGGAAAAAAATCCACTCTAAACCCTACCAAGTAACACTCATGCTAACTTGTAACTACAACAGGCCACATAATTCCTTAATCAACTTCTAGAAATAAGAGGAACATTAATAAGACCTGTTGAATTGTTATGCTATATGAGTAAACTTTGGAAAAGAAATATGATATATTGGCTTCCAACAGCAAATGTTAATCTTTAAATTCAAAATAAAGTCACAAAACCCAAAATATAATTTAATCATGCTCAGAAGGAAACAAATGGCTTATAATTTTTAAAAATATTGCTATCATAAAAGATACCAAACAGGAACAAAGAATAAAATGAGGGCATCCATTTTAATTATTTTCAATGGCTTGTATTTTTAAAACTAAAAATATTTTCAAGGGGCTAGGGTTATAGCTCAATGGTAGAATATATGTTTAGCATGCGCAAGGTCCTGGGTTCAGTTCCCAGCACCAAAAGAAAAAAGTAAATTCAAAGTGATCCCAAGCTTTTTGCCCTGTGAAATTTGTATTAATTTTTGTCTTTTCATTCTGAAGCAAAAATATCATTGAGTATATCAGAATTTCTAAGGGAAATAAGGAAATAGACATTATCACTTGGCTAACAAAAATTTAGCCACTAGACAAAGAAAAATATAATTAAGAGGTAATAACAGAAAGAGCTTTAACTACTAGATATTTAAAGCCTCTTCTAAGGCAAGACTGCTTCCCAAAGCAAGTTTACATAGCAATAGGAAATTATGTTCCTAAACCAATAACTGAAGTGGTCATGTTGATCATGAATACTAAAACTCAAGTTTAGTCCGCAGTGCAAATGACGCCACAATACTGACAGTTTTCTCTGTATGTACATTTCACTTATCCAGCCAAAAAGGTCTTCAGTCACAAATTATCCTTGACATGGAAGAATGTGGGTCAAAATAAATTGCAGTCTGCTTCCCCAGCTCCATTTTACGTGATTGCAAATTATCCAATTATCCAATACCTGTTCAAAAACCTTTGAATCTGTTTTGTTTTCTTTTTATGGATAAAATTTCAAAATTAGAAGAGATTATGAGAGAACACCAATCAATGAAATGCTATTTGGAATACTTGAATTTAGACTAATTCTCAATCTGATATCCACGATACATGTTGGAAAAGACAAGAAATTTTGCATGAATTTGATCACTCACATAGGCAGTTATACTTTGGAAACAGTATTCCTTGCAAGGATTACGAATAAAATAATATTTTAGGACACAATTGAATTTGAAATAGGTAATGTTTTCAATAGATTTTTGAGTTTTATTGAAATCTTACATGAACAAGAAATTGGAAATACAATCACATCAAAGAACAAATTGTCACGGCTTTGACGTTTAAGCCAAACAAATTTTGTAGGGCAGATTTCAAAAAGATGTGAAGTTATAACAATTTAAAAACACAGTTAACCTACTTCTAGGAATGCAAAACATACAATCATAGGTTATTTTCAATACAGGAAAACTTAAAATTTGTTTGCTTTAATTTCTTAAAACTACTAAGACAAAGCACTAGCTTGTATTTTTATTTACAGCATACTTCATACTCCTATGTAATCTATTCCAAATCCAAAAAAACAAAACTGTCCAAACCAAAGGTTCTGCAAAATCATGATTTAACAGCTTGTTCTGAAGCTAAAAGGAATCCTGAAACGATAAAAGCACTGTAACCCCAGAATGAGGGAACTCTGCAAGCCCAGTAATGTCCAAGAGCATTTATGAAAAGGAGAAAAATAAAAAGACTTGAGTATATACATAATAGTGATTTCTTCAGCTCAATACAAATGGCAGCGAACTGCTACTTAAAGATGAAACAGTTAAGCCAATTTTTTCTGAAGAATGTAGATCTAGAGCCAATCGTATCTTGTCAGTATCATTTTCAAGCCCTCACTTGTCTATTTCCACTGTTGCCCATAAGTATCCTGATAAAATTCTTGGTTGTCATTATTGTAACCATAGTTACCGGAATAGTCACCACCTTGCTGAAGTGGCTGCTGAGCGATGGGTTGGGAACCCCAGTTCTGTTGGTTGTTGGTCTGACGACGCTTGGAATCAGGCTGGTTGTACCCATCTGCCTTTCTCTTGCCTCCTACATTGCCCCCACGATTTCCCCGAGCTCCGCGGGAACCACGGCCTCTCTGCTGTTGTGCAGGACCCCCTCTGCCACCCCTAGAGCCTCTTGGTGGTCCCAAAGGTGCCCCCCTCTGTGAATAGCCAGCTCTACCTCTTGGAGGTGGTGCTCCCCGCCCCCTTGGTGGTGGTGGAGCACCTCGCCCTCCCCTTCCTCCTCCTCTTCCTCTTACTGCGTAGCCATCATCATAGCCGTAGTAGGGATCTTCATAGCCTCCACGATAGTCGTGATAATCATAACCATAGTAGTCATCATAGTAGTCTTCGTAGCCATAGTAATCTGGAGGGTAGCCATATCCACCTCTCCCTCCACCACGACCTCGGCCTCTAATTGGAGGTGGCATTCGGGGAGGAGGGTGATAGTAATAATCTTCATACCTAGTGATGGAGGGAAGGGAGAATGGAATAACAAATTGGCTTACTTCAGGACTCATCTTGCTTCATAACCTGATCACTGTTATCAAGCCACTCCGTATTCCAAGATACAATTAGTAAGACAGAAACTCACGCAGTGCTTCTGGAGGCCTGTCTAGCAGCCTGACGCTCTTTCCTTTTCTTGTCTGGAGGCTTAGCTAAGACAATTTCAATTTCTTCCCCTTCTATTTCTTTTCCATTCATTTCATCCATAGCCTGTAAGAAATAATAAAAATAAATTTATCCTACAAAGAAACAGTATTTGAAAGCATAATACAAATGCGTCACTTAATCTACTTAGTAAGCAATTTGTCATTTTAATTTATAAAATAGTACTCCTTTACTTTCCACTTTATTTTTTATATATGTTGAGAACAAAATCAACATTTGGCTATTATATTTCAAAAGGTAAAAGAGTTGCCTGTAGCGACTCCTTAATTCCAAAAAACTAATAGCAAGGGAAAATGCCATAATACACACCAGACGAAAATTAATTCTTCAGATTTAAAATGAACATATGCTATTCAACACATAGATCATACACAGAAGTTTCAAGAATATGAAATGGAAAGATTACTGAGTGAAATTAAACAAGATACTAATGAAGTCTAGTTTGCCCTCACAACATTTAACATGGAACTGAATGTGCGCAAAACAGCTAAAAACGGCATCCAGAAAATGCTAGGAAAGTCTTAAAGTAACCACCAAAAAAGCAAGAACCATACTTTTTTTTTTCAGGAGCTGGGAATCAAATCCAGAGCCTTCCACATGCTGGGCAAACTATCAATGGGTTATAGCCCCAGACTTGTTTTTAGAGAAGCCTTATTTACTAGTTACTCCAGCCAGGGTGGCCCTGAGTATATACTCTGTTGCCCAGAAAAAGCTTGAACTTGTGGTTCCTCTGCCTCAGCCTTTCTGAGAGTAGCTAGGATTCAGGCCTGCACCCCTAGACTCTATTCCTGTTATTCTACCTAAGAACTCTTAACATACTTTAAGTTTGAGGTTCCTTCTTCACCATTACCTTTTGTTTTTCTATACAACCTTCCTCCTCTTCCTTAGGTATGCATACTAAAACACTCTGTCCTTATGTACTGGCTGGGGTGACACATGCCAGTAATCTCAACACTTGGGAAGCACGAGAACTGACCAGATTTGCATAGAGTTGGGAGGGAAGGAGGAAGAAGGGAGATCAACCAAAATGTCCCAATGATTTTCTAAGTGTTTTGATAAAAAATTTAACTGAAATTTTTTATTTCAATTTTCCCACTTTATTTCCTCTTCTTGGAACTGTTTTAACTAAAGCAACCAACCTATTATCTTCCTGATTCATGGTTATAGCTCAGTGGTAAAGTACTTGGCTAGCATGTCTAAGTTTTGATGCATCAACAAACAAAAACTGAGAGATGACTGCTCTAAACAAAAGATAAATACCTACTCTCTGCCACAATCCCCCAAGAAGGTGACTTCCCAGTTCATGAACTAGAAATTTCATAATTTCACAGGCTTCTTTGGCAAAGCATCCTACTAGTTCTTATAAATTTTCAGCTCTTGCAACCTTTTCCTCTAGGCAACTAATTATTTAATACCAACTGAGTCAAAAGCAATATTCATAAAATAGTAGCCAAATATTTTTTAAATTGGATTATATACCAGGCAATGAACTTTGTACATATTTCTTTATTAGACCCCATCAGAAAGCAAACTGATCATCGCTATACTAGGACTAAAAGTAGAGTTCAGAGATAGAACTACTGTCTAAAATATGCTTGGAACTCTGAGTTTTATCTTCAGTACCACAAAACCAAGAAAGCAAACAATTCTACATAAGTCAATGATTCTACAAGACCTATTTTAAAGTAAGTAGACTTATGCAGGGGTGAAAATGTTCAAATGAGAAGTCACAGTACACCACCAACAGATTCTGTGGGAAAAGGGCAAGGCTTGAGGCACTTAGCATTTTGGACCTATTTTTCTGATTACATTAAAAAAAAAAGACTATGAAATTAGTTTTGATTTTTCCCCTTAGGGAAGGCAACAAGAACAGAGAAAGAAACCAAAAGTTTCACCCATTAAAAAACATTCATGTTTTGTATCTTAGATACTCTATGAACATACTTTATTCACACTTTTCATTACTATTGCCAAGAGATACATCAATTATTATATAAGAAATATCTAATAATTACTGAAATCAATAAATCATAGTCAATATTATTCCAACTCTAAAAATTACTATCAAGATGATGACTAAATAAAGGTAAAAACACAGACATGGACTCTCATATTCATGTTCTCTCTCTCGCCCTCCTAAATACCAATTTTATTTCAGAATTAAGTTACTTTGTAGGACTGGAGAGAGAGCTCATGCATTAAAAATACTGATTTTGGTTGAGCATGGTGGTGCACGCCTTTAATGCCAATGCTCCCGAGGCAGAGGCAGAAGGAACTCTGTGAGTTCAAGACCAGCCTGATTTATATAGCAAGTTCAAAAAGACTACTGGCAGAGGACTCAAGCTTGGCTCCCAGCACCCATGCTGAACAGTTCATAATGGTCTGTAACTTCAACACGAGGAGATATGAAACCCTCTTCTGGACTCTAAGGGCATCTAGACTCACTCAGGCACATAACTACTGTCCCCTTCATAAACACATAATTAAGAATAAATCTTTTTAAAAAGCAAGTTACTTTATGTGTCTACCAAGTTTGAAAACAAGAAAATTTAACATTTCTACCTTAACAGCAGCTCCTCTGTCTTCAAAATGAACAAACGCATAATCTTTCAATTTCTTCACTCTTTCAAGTTTGCCAAATTCAGAAAATGACTTTTCCAGTATTTCTTCTGTCACCGTAGTAGCCAAGTTTCTCACAAATAAAACTTTCACCTATCAACAATAAAAACACAAAAGTGGCACTCTTAAATTTTACTTGAAATCTTAAAGCATTTCCTCATGTCTTTATGGCATAATCTTTTCTACTCTAAATCATAAATGCTAAAAGTGCAGTCATAGAATGGATGAGAACTCAAGAAAATGATTCCTGTATTAGCCACCAATTTATTTTTTAAAGAAGAAATCAATTTTCATGAATTGTTGGTTCCTGCCTTCTCCTATCCATATAATTTTAACAGCTACCAATGAATAAACCAATGCATAATTATTACTGGTAATTCAAAACTTTAACTGGACCTACCCCCTAACAAGTTTTCCTGTTTTCACCCCTAGAACTTGGCACGTTCATATAAAAACTATATAAGCAAAAACTGTGAGGGTAGAGGAAAAATAGAACAAAATTACAATGCTTAAATCATTGAATAAGAGTAGCATTAATGTGGGGGAAAAGATTAAAAGTTGGTTCATACTTCATGTTATACACCAAGATAAATTCCAGACCAAAAGTATAAATAGTAAGGTAGTGTTAGAGAAAAACAGGGTTATTCTTTTATAGCATGTGACAGCCTTATGACTTACAATCTAGAACCCAAATAAAGGAATAAGACATTCAAATACTTCGAACAGCCTGTACATGGCAAAAACCATCATAATCAAAGCCAAAAGACAAATGACAGAGAAAAAAACATTTGCAACTTACAACACAAAGAGATGCATCATAACACCAGAAAATAAGAGAAACTTCAACACACAAATGGAAAAAAATAGCAAAACTCATGACTACATGGTTTATAAAGAAATATACATAGCTATTCAAATATGTTAAACACTCAAACTCAAACATAGAAAGAGAAACAAATCACTAACAGCACTGAGATGTCGTTTATTATTAGACTGGCAAAATATAAATGTTTGCGCAAATGCAATTATTGTGTTAAGGATGAGCAACACCTCCTACACAAGGGACTTTGAAAATATCGTAATAATCACATTTAGCCTACAATTCTCCCCTAAGACTCTATCATATAAAACATATTTGCGCTGTGTTAACTGACATAACACAAGCTTATTTACTACAGTAATAAGATTAGAAACAACCCAATATCTCTCTAGGGCTGGGTAGGCTAAGATAGATTAGCAAGTAAGAGCAGCTCTATCTATGAGCCAATAGAGAGCCAGGATATATTGTTGCAAAGTTACATTTTTCCCAGCTTTTTACATCTCTGAAACAGAAACACAACTTTGTCAATGAAATAAGCAACTTTTGTGCCAATTTAATTTGGCAGCATCATATAATGTTTTAAGTGTTACATATAATATTGGTGTATTTTCCTAACTCCAGTTCCATTTCTGACCTCCATGGGCACTTCATGACACGGGTACACTTACACACATGTAGGCAATACACTCATACACATAAAAAAAAATAAATTAAACAAAATGTTCAACAGAGAGTAGTGGGGATATAACTCAGTGGTAGAATGCTTGTTTAGCATGTGCAAGGTCCTGGGTTTGAACTCCTGAAATGCATAGTACTGCAAAAATATTGTAGTTTAAAAACTAAGTTAAAATATTTAGTTAGGAAAAGGGTACCTGTTAAAAGTTTCACTGAAGTTTCTTTTGACTGTAAAACTGACACAAGATGGCAAAGAATTCTCAATAAATTATAACATTAGTGCATAAGGAACAAAAGTTTTACTATAATATAGCTTCTTTTTTAAATTAGAAAATAAATAAGGTGTCAATTTTATTCACTTGGAAGTTTGCAGAGGCCTCCTCTCTACTTTGAAACTTTGTTTCTGTCTCAAAACTCCCTATGTAGCCAGAGCAACAGTGAACTACTTCTGAGCCTCCTAAATCTGACTCCCAAGTACATCAACCATGGCCAGTTTTATCTGGTATTAGAGATGGAACCCAGGGCTTCCTGCATGCTAGGGAAGCACTCTACCTATATCCTCACATTTTTTGAGCCAGAAAAATATGGCTACAAGATTAAAATCTTGAGGTTTTTTGATGATAGGATGGGAAGAATTTAGGATGGACTTCTGAGAGGTTAGTAATAGGTGAAAAGTGACTGACAAACTAAATTACTAGCTGCATCTTGGGATTTCCAGCTTTTACTGTTCCTTAATATAAAATATACCCATTTACTCTTAGATATCTTTATTTTAAAAAAGCAACAAGTTAAAAAAGGCAACAGTATTGTGCTTCGTTTGTACAGGTGGATTTAAAGCTGCACAGTATCTTGAGACTTATCCAGGTCAGATAAAACAGATGACATCTAAAGCCCAGTAGTTAACTTCAATGCCATTATGTACTAGAAGAACAAATTGTAGGAAATGAAATCAAGCTAATTAATAAAAGAGATGGCTCAGCAGTTAAAAGCATTGGCTGCTCTTGCAGAGGACCCCGAGTTGATTCCTAGAACCCACATGGCGGCCAAAAAATGCCCTTAATTCCAGTTCAGGGGATGAGATGCCCTCTGACACAGGTGCATTTACATACATGTGGGCAATACATTTATACACATAAAATAAAAATAATGTTTTCTTAAAAAACTAAAAAAGGAAAAAAAAACAAAACCAGGATTGCTTAAATTCTCAGTCCCTTTCCTAACTACTCAGTCTACCAAAGGAGACTCTGAGACCCTCTCTGTTTATTCTCAATGGTCTTCTTTACTTAACCCAGAGACTCTATATATACCATAGTAGTTCAAACCAGAGTTCTCCAAACTAGTTTAACCATTCGCCTCCTCAAAATATGGAATAAGAAACTCAAAGCAAAGAATTTTCAACCATGAAGAACCCAACCACTAATTTATGGCCACAAAGCTGCTTGCCTCCCCAAAGAAGAGTCATAACCAAAATACTCAAGAACTCACTGCAAGCAGCAGACATAACTCTGATATATCCATTCAATACCAGGAGTCACCTAAAGGAAGTCTAAGAACCAGGGCTCTCAGTACAGCCTTGACCAAGCAAAAATCCTGACAATGTAAGTGCAGAACAAGGAGACAGAGCCCCCTATAAGACTGGTCATACATATTTTCCCACTATCAAGTAACAGCAAATATATCCTTTGCCTTTCTTCTTGGGGACAATACTCTAAAGGAAACTGGACATATTAAAATAAGAAATTAGCTATAAAATATAATTCACAGCCATGTAATAAGAATCATAGTATGGGCAGGCACATGCCTATATTACCAGCACTCAGGAAGCTGGAGCAAGAAAGTATGAGTTCAGGGCCAACCTAGGCTACACAGTGAGCTCCAGCCAGTCTGGGCAGAACAGCAAAAGGAAAAAAAATTGGAGGGAGCATGCAGGTACTGAATTATATCCTCCATGGTGTCTGATACTAAGTAAATTATGTAGTGTATATTAAATAACTGAGGAGATTTAATTTCAGTTCTTTTGGCACATTTGATCTGCAGAAAAAGGGTTAGTGGGAATTAACCAGATATCAACTCAGGCCACCATTTTTAATGTTGAATCATCTCCTTTTCTTAGCAATTTTAGTCAAGAGCTATTATTTGTATTTATTATCAAAAAGTTTGAGCTTTATTTGGAGCACAAAACTGAAGTGACAACCTACTCCCATCCCAAGGAAGCTGTATTTACCTTGGCCATGACTTCTGGATCTGGTTCTTCCACAGGGTCAGCCCATTCAACTGTAACTACATTTCCCCATACTTTTACTTTTCCACTCATCAGTCGGCGTCTGGCTTGTGCTGCTGACTTGTGATCCTCATATTCAAGGAAGCAGAACCCCCGATTCTTCTTTTTGTCATCGGGTTGATGATAGAGAATAACGTCCACCAAACCCTCTGTTAAACCAACAGCCAGATATATAAGCCAAAAGCATCCACCACACGTCTAGTGATTAGGTAGACCTAAATCCACTTGCCCATGAGCAAAAAAAAAAAAAGCCATTGAAGAAGGT
Organism: Eospalax fontanierii; assembly: GCA_035773235.1. Taxonomy (NCBI): domain Eukaryota; kingdom Metazoa; phylum Chordata; class Mammalia; order Rodentia; family Spalacidae; genus Eospalax; species Eospalax fontanierii. Next base: position 16,536,851 of record CM069553.1, read on the forward strand.
TCAGTACAGTAAACATTAGATCAGCATTATTAGATACGAGGTTGGGACAATATTATATGTTCTCTATTAATTTTAGGGTTTTAAAAGTAGAGCCATATATCCCAGGTCCCACTACGATATTTTGACATCATTCTACATGTTCAAGTAATTGGCATAACAGAACCTCAAAACCCAAATTATTCATATAAATGCAAGAGAACTTTCAACAACTAATCATGGCCAAAAGCTTCTTTATAGCTAGCTAACAGCTACTGCTTTCATCAGAAATAAAGGTGCTGACTCACTGTTCATATCCCTCTGATCTTAGTCTTTTGCCCCGTCCTCCATTTATGTTTTCTAAGACACAAGCACTATCTGTGCCCTTATAAACAAATGCTTAGATTTCGAGCCCAGACTTCTCTAAGCTCCAGCTGTATGGGCTGCTTACATGTCCTATTTGGTGTCCCAGACAAATTTCATGTCCTGAACACACTACTGTACCCCACATCTACTTTTCCCAGGCTTCCCTCTCTAATAAACAATGCTATTCACCAGGCAGGTCCTCACTCAAGCTGAAAAATTATATTCTTGATTCTTAAATTTCATTTCTCCTATCCAATTCCAAATGCATGCTTTTTCCCATTTCATTTCCCTAGATGATTTTATACCATCTACAAGAGCTCTGCTGACAACATCTCATATAACTCTGCTTTTCATTTCGCCTTCTGAAGAACACTAGCTTTCTCTCAATTATTTTAATAAATCAAATTCTTTCTTGGCTTGGACATCTGACATGTGTTGCTCTTTCTGAATGCACAGCTTCTGTTCCTTGTATGCTATGACCTCCTCAGTTTTCACTATTGATTGAAATATCACTTTATCAGCTGCGTCTGGGGGCATGTGCCTTTAATCCCAGCTCTCAGGAGGCAGAGGCAGGTGGATCAAGGCCAGCCTATAGGTCTGTAACTGGTCAGAGGAAGACCCTATCTCAAAAAACAAAGAAAAGGAATAATCACCTATTCAGAAAATCTATCTATAACCATGATTATAGTAGTAATTTTATACCTAAATAATCTGTATTTCCCCCTTTCAAAGTATTTTACCACAGTGTAAAAATATTTCTTTAATTTTTCTGGTCATAACTCCTTTCAGAGAATGTAGAAGACAAAGACTAGGTCTCTTATTCACCTTTGTATCTAGTATTTAGCAGGCATTTTGGTGGCACCTGCTGAAGGGATGAGTAGAAAAAGAAGAAGCTGGAAAGGACTGCTAAATCATCTGTGTCCACAGCAGATGGATACACACCAATGGAATCACAATGGGGATGACGGGGGCGGGGGGGGGTTCAAGATTTCAAAATGAGTAGTAGAATTTCTAGTGAAAAGATCCAGAATGTATTCTGGACATAATAAAATTGCAGTAAAGGACTAGAAACGCAGTAATCACAAAACTGAGAGTCTGGCCTTAAATGGGTGGTCCATATGGATGTTACAAGTACTAAGAATAAATCAATTTAGGACAGAAGGGAAAGAATTTGAGCCTGAAGCGACCTTCTTGTTTAAGAAAGGGTGAAACCAACAGAACAACTGGTGACAATTCAAAGAAGGGAGGAGAGGGTAGTCTGGATGAGAAAAAACACAGAATACTGGTTTTCATAAGTGGAGGCAGTAGGCTAAAATTAATGTTTTCAAATCAGACACAACAGTGAGAAGTAAATCTCAACATTTATTATCTATTTATTATGTGTGTGAAGAAGAGAGGAGAGGGAGGACAGATACTCCCATGCCATGACCCATATGTGGACATCAGAGGGCAATACTCAGAAATCAGTTCTCTCCTGCTGACTTGTAGGATCCAGGGATTAAACTCAGGTCATTAGGCCTGTAGCAAGCACCTCTACCTGCTGAGCCTTGGTGGCCCAATCTCAATATTTTAAAAGTTGGAACAGAATCATTTGTAATTATTAAAAGTATGGTTTTAGAAAATTATTTCAGATTATATATAAAATTATCATTTGTTGTGGTTTTTGTCTTTTTGAGATACAGTCTCCCTATAGCCCCTACTGACCAGGTTGGGCCTTGAACTCACAGAAATCCATCTGCCTCTGCCTCCCCATTGCTGGGATTAAAGGCATGCACCACCTCGCCCAGCCTTATTTTGCTGTTTTTTTGAGGTAGGGTTTCTTGTATCCCAGGTTGTCTTACAATGAGTTATGAAGTCAGGGCTGGCCTTGACAAACTCCTGATCCTCCTGCCTATACTTCCCAAGTGCTAGAAATACAACTAACGTATACCTGTGATAGAAAATATACTTCTCAATCAACTCCAAAGATTTACAACTAGAAAAAAAAAAACCCAAATCACCTAGACACATCAACAGGAAGAATTAAGAACTCTCCTCCCCCTAATTCTAAAGTACAGTGCTTACTGGAGGAAAAAACTTTTGCTAAATATTAAAGGCTCTGGCAAAAGCCAAGTTTCAATTAAGACAAAAGAGAAATTCCATGAAATCGGGAGCACTCGGGAGTTTAGCCAACCACTAGGAAAGCAGAAAAGAAGCAACTTAGATATAGGAAATTTTAATTCCTATTTTAGTGTCCCTTTAAGGGGCACTTAAACATTTACAGATAATACAACAGATTTCTGCAAACTAGTTTCTAAATACATTTTTGTTTTACCTGTGACTTTACTGAACTCTTCCAGAATGTTTTCTTTAGTCTTATTCTTTGGAATGGATCCAACAAAAAGTCTGTTATTTGCCACAGAAATGCACACTCCAAGATGTTTACCAGGACGAATTTCGTAGCTGTCACACTGCAAGGAAGAAAGAGCCAGAGACCCCCAAACCAGCCCAAACTAAGGACAGCAGATCTAGAAAAAAAAAATCCCACAATTTAAGGCCACTCACCAAGTTCCCTATATTTGCCGAAAAATGAATGTGTATTTAAATGTCAGTTATAATCTCTTGTTTAGCTTGGTTTTGAAACCTTTGCTGCTTATCCATATGAAAAGGACTCAAAACTACTCATCTTAACACTGAAATATCTACCTGAAAATTCTTTTCCAGAGAATTTCAGAGAAAGAACCTGAAATTGATTCAGAGTCCTTGATGATAAAATTAGATATAGATAAGCAACAGTCAAAGCAACAATATATAAAGAGGAACAATTACACCTAATCAATGCAAAAGAAACTGACAAGAATTTCACACTCTATACAAACCACAATTCTAAATAAAGTTAGGAACTGTGTTAGCAAAAGACTTTCAAAATTTTATGAAGGCAGGAATAAAAAAAGTTTAATCTGAAGTCACTATAGTGATGGTTTCCTTAATAAATTTTAGTTTATGCTTTAACATTACTTACCATTAGTTTACTAAAAGAGATGATGATTAAAAAAGTCATCCATACACTGTCAAAAATGAGAAAATAAAGCCTTGAAAATTTCTTAACACTAAATGAACAAGTTTGAAGAAAAAGATCTTATAAAAGCTAAAATCTGGGCCAACTTAGGAAGTAACTAATTGAGAGCACACTAATGAAACCAAAAGCCTTATAGAAAAGGCTGTGTGAGAAGGGCAAGAACTGTTACACTGTGTTAAGCCCTTAGATGTCTGGCAAGAAATCTACTGAAAAACAATGACACTATTATTTTCACAGTGTTATCTTCATACCTTAGGAACAAAGACATTATCTACAGAACTTTGTTATTGCTGCTCTAATTAAAAAATGGTAAAAAGGTCTCAAAGAAGAAAAGCAGTAGAACCCTGACAATTACCTACTAGAAAAGGAGAAATTCAAAACAAGGACTCAGCCAGATACGGCGGCTCAGGCCTTGGCCTTGAATCTCAGCACTAGCGGGGCAGAGGCAAGTGGACCTCTGAGAGTTCCAGGCCAACCTGGTCTACATAGCAAGTTCCAGGCCAGATGGGGCTACAGGAGATCCTATCTCAAAAAGACCAAAAAAGAAAAAGAAAAAACCCCAGAAAAGCTCAAAAGCTTTAAAACAAAACACAATTACAATTTTGTTTTAATTGTACAACTGGTTGTAACAAAAATAAAACAGATTCAACTATTTCATAAACTGAACCTAAAAGTTATCTAGTTCTGCTCTCTAGAACCAGCCCTACCTCCATTTTATTTTAATGTCAATCCTAAAGTTGGACAGTAAGAACTGACATTATTTTTGTTTAAAACCAAAAGAAAAAAAATCTGAATTTTTTGGTATTGAATTAAAAAAACTGCTGAGTCTATTGGCACTAACCAACCTGGTAGATAATTTCTTAGAATTATGGGAGAATTTCTAGTAACACTTCTTGGAGAATTTTTACTTTTATAGCCAGAAAAAAGCAAAGGTGACATTGCAGCTCAGTTAATATAAAGACATTCAAAGCAATAACTAAAAAAAATTAAACAATACTAAGTGCAAATGTTTTTGAAATGAATCTTTTTCTCAATTAGTAACTTCCTGAATAATAAATAATTATCACATACCAATTTAACTGCTTCCTGGGCAGCTTCCTTTCCACAGAAGGTGATAAATGCATACCCTCTGTTCTGACCAGACAGTGGATCCATCATGAGACGGAGATCCCAAATTGGACCAGCCTTCTCAAAGAGAGGCACCAACTCATCCTCATATAAGTCTCTTGGGATTTTACCTACAAAGACCTGAAACAAATCTTCCTGTTAGAATCCAACATAAGCATTTAATTTGTGAGGCACAGAGCCAGTCTCCATGCCCTTGTTTAGAGTTAAGGGTAAGACAGACAAGTTATAGTAGAAGGGGGACAATTTGAATCTTGCAGTTGATTAAGCAGGAACATAAACTTCTATTATAAGCATTAGGTCATCAACAAAAAGCAAGGTGATACTGAAAAACTGGAAACTTTTAAAGTATACAAAATTGTACTAAAAACTTTAAATTTTGAATTTTTATAATTTATCTTTTCCTCATTAAAACAAGAAAGTACAGGGTGTGATGGCACACACCTTTAATCTTCATCTCAGCACTCAGGAGGCAAATGGTTCTCTGAGTTGGAACCTGGCCTAGTCTACATAACCAGAGTTCCTCCAGGCCAGCCAGCTAGAATTACTTAATGAGACCACCCTGTCTCATAAAAAAAGAGGCACATTTGCCTTCATGAAAATATGACACATAACTTTTTATAAAGAACAATAATTTAAGATTGACGTGACTTTCATCAAGTTTTCTCAACTCTAAAATCTTTATTATTTAAAAAGAGCAACTTAGGGACTGGAAAGTTAGAGATGGCTCAGTGGTTAAGAGAACTGGTTGCTCTTGCAGATGACCCAGGTGCCATTCCCAGCACCCACATGGCAGCTAACAACAGTCCGTAAAGTTCCAAGGGATCAAACACCCTCTTCTGACCTCCAACGGTATTGCATCACATGAGTATATTTACATACACGAGGCAATACAGAAAATATTTTTAAAAAATAAAAAGAAACAATATTTTTTCAGAGTCTCTGGCATTAATCTAGCCTTTTATAAGGAATTCTTTTTTAATTCTTTGAATTGAGAAATCCCTATGATGCTCAGGCTGGCCTCCAACTCTTGTGTTCAGATGATCTTCCTCCTTCAGCCTCTTTCCTACATAACATAGCACGGTTAGCCAGCACTTTAATTTTAAGGTATGGAAAAAAAAATATTTTTTTACCATTTAAAGAATTTGTGATATCTCCTTAATTATAAAATTACAAAAGTAGGATTAAGTTATAACATATAATAATATTAAAATTAAGTAAAAACTCAACATTTATATCAAAATTTCCTTGTGTCTCCAATATCAATCATATATGACAAAACAATCTTTTGTTAAAACACATTTTTCACAGGGTGTGGTGGCACATGTTTTTAATTCCAGTACTCAAGAGACAAAAGTAGACAGATCTCTGTGAGTTGGAGGCCAACTTGGTCTACATAACAAGCTCCAAGCCAGCCAGGGCTACAGAGAGACCCTGTGTCAATAAACAAATAAACATATAAATGAATGAATAAACAAATAAATAAATGGCAGAGAGTACTTGCTACTCTCCAAGTCCTTCATCTTTACCACATGGGGAGTAATGAAAATCAATAACCTCTTATTTTCAAACTCTCTCAAAATCTATATCCAATTAGGTTTTTTATTTGTTGTTAAGAGTTGTTTACTGATGGTGCTAGAGATGGCTAATTTGTTAAAAGTGCTTGCTGCTCTTCAAGAAGACCCAAGTTCTGTTTCCAGTGTACCCATGTTGTAGAAGGGCTCACGAAAGCCTGTAACCCCAGCTCCAGGGAATGAGGCAGTCTCCTCTGGTCCCCAAAGGCATTTCCACACAGAAGGCAGACAATGACAGACACACAAACATACACATAAATAAAAATAAATTTAAAACAAAAGAAGCAGTTCACTGAATGTACTGTAAGAGCAGTGCTAGGGCAGTACTATGGTCTGCTATTATTATTGTTGTTTTGTTAATTGTGGGGGGCTTTTTTTGAGACACAGAGTTCCTGTAGCCCGAGCTGGCTGGGAACTGCTGTGTAGATTTCACAGATTTCCCTACCTCTGAATCCTCAGTGCTGGGATTAAAGGTATGCACCACCATACCTGGCTCTTTTCTTGTTTTTTTTTTGTTGTTGTTGTTGTTGAGACAGGAGTACATTCTGTAGCCCATGATAACCCTGGGCTTGTGGGAGACTCTTCTGCCTTAACCTCCTCAGTGTTGGAACGATAGGCATGCGCTACCATAAATGCCTAGCTAATTGATTACTATCAGCTTTAAGTTATTTCTCTGTACAATGCCTCATCTATTCAGACTAATACTAAGAGCTTCCTATCTGCTCATAGAATTTATCCAAATCTTTGGTGAGACAAGTAATCACACATAGCTTTAATTTATGCATCAAATAATTTACTAGTCTAGAAATACCACCAACAAAGTCCAGGCATACATGAGCCTTTGTCTCCTGATATAGATACAAATTTTTTAAAAGTAATAAAAGGGGATGGAGAGATGGCTCAGCAGTTAAAAGCACTGGCTGCTTTTGCAGAAAATCCAGGTTCAAATCCCAGCACCCACATGGCAGCTTACAACTGTCAGCACCTCCAGTTCCAGAGGATCCTCTTCTGACCTCCTCAGGCATTGCACGACACGGGTGCATCTACCTACATGCAAACAACACACCTGTACACATAAAATAAAACTATAAATATTACAAAAATTAAAATTAAAACTAAAGTAATAAAAAGCTGGGCACGGTTGCACACTCCTTTAATCCCAGGACTGGATAGGCTGGGGCAGGTAGATCTCTGTGAGACTGATACCAGCCTGGAAAGAATTAAGAAGGAAAAATAAATAAATAAATAACACCCCCCACCAAAAAAAAACCAAGAAAAGGGGGTATGATATAGTTGTATTTCTAAGAGGGCTTTCCAGGGGCTGGAGAGATGCATCACTGGATATGGACACTCACTGCTCTTGCAGAGGACCTAAGTTCAACAACCAGTACCCACACAGTAGCTAAAAAAAGTCTGTAACTCCAGTTCCAGGGCATCCATTCTGACCTCCATGACCACTGTACAACATGGGTACACTTACAAGCAATACACTCATATACATAAAGTAACATAATTTTTTTAAAGAGAGCTTTCCAAAAAAGTAAATTTGAAATGAGACCCAAAAATGAAAACTAGGCAAAAATCTGATGAAAACCATTCCAAATTGAGGGAATAATTTTTAAAAATCTGTGAAAAGGGAAAAGAGATGAACTTGACATAAAAAATAAATAAATAAAGCAAGCCTGGCACAGTGGCCCACACCTTTAATTTCAGCACTAGAAAGGCAGAGACAGGTGGATCTCTGTGAGTCTATAGAGTTCCACAGTGAGTCCCAGCCCTGCTGGGGCTACCAGGAGACCCTGTCTCAAAAAAAACAAACAAAAAAACAGAACAAAGCTGGAACTATCCGTCCATTCTAGTGAGAGTGGTGGGCAGACAAACCAGCACCAGATTAAGTTAAATCATAGTGGGAATTTCAGCTTTCTTCCAGATTATATTAGGAACCCTCAGAAAAATGAGTAGGTGTGATGAAATAGTCTAAGAGAAATATACTGACAAGTGGGTAAAAAAACAAACTGTATGATCACCCACGTTAACGGGACAATTTAGGTAGATCTGACAGTGGCTTGCCATAGTAGGTGACCGCTATAAACATAGTGAGAATATGAGAAATGGTGGACATTAAAGCTATATTGGATACAGATCTGCATTTTTTAGTTACCTTACACAAGCTTCTTAATTAATTTCCTCATCCTCAAATTACATCAGCCTAAGGTTCAACTTCTAAGACAGCAGAGTCTCTATCATGTTTTTTTTCATTGTTGAAGGATTTTTTTAGAGATAGGGTCTCATGGACCTGAGGCTGCCCTTGAACTCACTAGTTAGTCAAGGATGAGCTTGAATTCCTGATCCTCCTGCATCCACTGCCTAAGTGCTGGGATTACATGTATGTGTCACCATACCTAGCAACTATGTATTCTCTTTATTTTGAGAGTCTCATGTTTACTAGGGCTGGCCTCCCAACTTTATGTAGCAAACGATGACTCTGAACCTCTGACACTCCTGTACTCACCTCCACAGTGATGCAATTACAAGTATACCACGTCTGCTTTATGTGGTACTGGGGAAAGAACCTAAAGTCTCATGCATCTAGCACTCTACCAAATGAACTACATTCATAGTCTAGAATTCATTTGGAGAAACAGTAGGTACTAGGAATTGAACCTAGGGGCTCATACATGGTAGGAAAATGCTCTATTTTCCACTGAGTTATATCCCTAACCAATATTTAGAACATTTTTGTAAGTTTATTTGTATTTGGGAATTTCAGTAGTTTACCAGTGCAGGAAGCAAGAGGTATAGCTATTAGTCTAAATCCCACCACTAAGTGGGGGTGGTTTGGGACGTGAAAGTAAGTTTGGATCTAGGTTTCTACTATTATAATGAAGTGGTGTCAGTTATTTATACTACTTCTATAACACTTATGCCATTATTTTTAGAGCCAAGCAAGTTTGCTTCAGTACGCTGAACTGAAATGGAAAAAAAAAAAAATGTGTATTTCAAAAAGAAAAAGTTCAAGAATTGGTAATCAATCACTCTACAAAAAAAGATTTGTTTACACAAACAAACAATTTATACTCAATATTAAAAGCCCAACTTGTGCTGAGCATGGCAGCTCATATTTATTAGCCTAGCACTTGAGAGACTGAGGCAGGAAGACCACAAATTCAAGGCCAACCTGGGCTTCAGTATGAGAATTTGTCTCAAAAACAAAACAAACAAAAAAACCAACACCACCCAACTTGCAGTTTTTCCATACAAATACTAATACTGTTTTAGATAAGAACACGAATAGATAATGATCAATAAAGCCCCCAGTATTACAGCCAGTAAGGCTGGCTTTGTGGCTTCCTGCTCAATCATGAAGAGCATAGATCCCAGCACCCACAGAGAGCAACACAAACACCTGTGACTCCAGCTCCAAGGGATTCGACATCCTTTTCTGCTGGCCTCCACAGCCCCCCCCCCCACATGCACATTTCAGTCACACAGACCCATACACACATAAATACAATACAAAAAATAAATATAAAAAAATAGACCACAATAAAACAGTAATTTAATCTGTGTATGGTGGCACAGGCCTATAATCCCTGCACTGAGATTACAACCAATGAAATGGCTTCTCTGAGAAACAGGAAATGGCCATCCTAGGGCTTGAAAGTGTTCAAAAAGCTAAAAAGTTTCAAAACTACATTAGCATTACTCCTTTTATGAAAGTTTTTTAATTCACTTTTTAACTAACTAAATAAAGTTAAAATATTTTCCTTTTACTAACTCTATAGTTTCTGGGTCATTCTGGTTCCATGGCACCTGTTCTGAATCAACACTCTGTGTTGTTCATTTCAGTAACCCTACAACCTCAAACCCCTAAGATCTACTGAACCCCGTAACAATTTTTTCTTTAGTGTCTTGTCATCAGTCCTGGAAACAATGTTAGCTATCTCTCTACAATCTATTCAGAGTATACCTCAACAGTTACATGCATGTACAGATCAGAGAAATTGGTTCTTTCTTTCCATCATATGGATCCACAGAACGGATTCAACTCAGGTCATTAGGGTTGACAGTGAGTATCCTTATCCACTGAACCATTAACTGTCCCATATTACATGATTTAAAATACTCACAAACTGAAGACAGTTCCAATATCACTAAGTACAAAATACTTAGAATTTCTTTTAATGTTAAATATTAAGAAATGAAATATTAGTGGTTATAACATTAAAAAGGTGCTGCAAGAACAAAGGACAATGAACCACACTATACAAAAAAAAAAGAAAACACAGACCTTAAAATTAAAGCTGAGGTCAGTGAGATGGCTCACCAAGTAAAGAACTTTCAGCAAAGTCATGCAGACCTATGCTGCCCCCAGTATTTAACTAATCACCTAGTTTATCCTTATCATTTTGTTTTCCCTCATCATGTTGGTCAAGATATTGTTTCACACTTAGCCAGCAAAGGCTCATGCTCACAGCCTAGAAATTCCCAACAAACTGAGCACAGTGACGTATGCCTATAATCTCAACACTACAGTAGAGCTGTAGGTACATAGTAAGTTCAAATCTAGCCTGGACTACATGAGATCCTGTCTCCAGGGCCAGCAATATGCCTCAGAGGATACAAGCCTGATGACCTGAGTTCAATTTTCAGAACCCATAGTACATGGAACAGGGTCCTAAAAGTTATTCTCTGACCCTCACATCCAGGTCATACACTCACATTCACACACACACATCCTGTATCATACACACACACACAATAATGATGAATGAATGAATGAATGAGATCCTATCTCAAAACAATCCTGTAAAATTATTTAAGTGTTTAAATTTTGTTATGAAAAAGGCCACAATTTCAGTTTAAAAAAAATTCACAGCAAATATTTCATCAAATACCGTGTACCACGTTCTTGGTATTATGCTAAGCACTAAATAAAGAATGGAAACCAAATCAGAAAAAGTCTCTGTTGTAACTAACAAAGGTTAGTTTCTGCCACCTAGCTTTCTCCATTGAAAGGATCAGAGCATGTTACAATAAAGAAAGCATTAAGGACTGGCTGGGAATGGAGCTGTTACCAGAGTACAGGTGAGCAGCACGGAGGTAGCCCGGGCTTGGATCTGCAGCACTGTATGACTCCAGAGTGGTGGCGTACAGATGTAACCCAGAACTCAGGAAATATAAGCAGGAAGATTAGAAGATGAAGGTCACCTTCCATTACAAAGCAAGTTCTAGCCAGTCTGAGCTACATAAGACCCCATCTCAAAAAGGGGGGAGGGGAACGCACAAGGAACAGGAGTTGATTCTTTGTTCAAGTATGACCAACGTGCTCAACTCTTTCTTTGACTCCAGATCCTCCCTTCTGTAATTCCCTCCCATCAATAATGTTTCTCATGAAATACTAAGGTCATTTTATGTGATGAGGGAGAGCAAAGAGGAACGACACAGTTTAGAAAGTACTGATATTACAAAAACAAAAACAGAGCCAAGCATGACAGCTCACAAGTGTAACCCCAACACTCAGGAAGCAGAGGCAGAATTGGCTAGCCTGGTCTACATATTGTGTTTCAGGCCAAGCAGTAACCTGGTGGTGCATGCCTTTTAATTCCAGCACTCAGGAGACAAAGGCAGGCAATCTCAGAAAGACTGAGGCCAGCCTGGGTGACACAGCTAGGTCCAAGTCAGCTGGGTCTACAGTGAGACCCTGTCTCAAAATAAATAAACAAATAAACAAACAAATAGTAAAAACAAAACAAAAGCTGGATATGATGACATATGCTCACAACCCCAACACTCTCAAGAAGGGAGAAGGATTCCAAGTTCAAGACCAATTTGGGCTACAAACTAAGATACCATCTCAAGTAAAAGGTCTTGGTTTAGAACTATAGCACAGTGGCAGAACACAAGCTTAGCATATGAGGCCCTGAGCTCAATCCCCAGCACCAAAAGACTAAAATTAAAAACTGGAAAAACACCTGCTTTTCCCTTTTTATCAATAGTTATTACTAGCAACAATTTTAGCAAAAAGTTCAAAGAACTCTTATCTGTATTCCTTTTCTTTCGAAGGTATTAAAAATATCTATACAGGTCAGGCAAGGTGGCCCACACCTTTAATCCCAGCACTGGGGATACAAGAGGCAGTTGGATCTCTATGAGGGAGGCCTGTTCTACATAGCAAGTTCCAGGTCAGCTGGGGCTACACTGAGACCCTGTCTCAAAAAAATAAAAAAAGAGTATCTATACAAAAATTGTTCTTGCTAATAATGGTCACCAATATGGAGATACTCCCAATATAACAACAGCCACCCTTTGAAAGGAATCAAGTACTCTATGTGCACTGTACAATAGATGATACAGTTAATAAACTGCAAAGATTTTTGGCAAACAGCTAAAGAACTCTTACCTCTGTTCCAATCCCAGGTTGAACACCAGAGTACACACTGTCTGGTGGAGGGCCACCATACTTCCTCTGTCCTGTGGTCACATCCAGAGTATAACCAGTCCTCTCAAGCAAGGCCTAAAGATAATTACACATCTGTTTATACTTGAAAACACAGACACACATGAATCGGTGTATTAATCTTTTCTAAAAGGTACTCCAACATCTCAGAAAATGTATTTTAGGTAAATTTAATTAAATTCAAAAAAGGGAAGGTGGATCTCAGGCATGGTTGCATAAACCTTTAATCCTAGCAGAGGCAGGCAGATCTTTGGAGATGAGGCCAGTATGGTCTATGCAGTGATTTCCATGCAAGCTCCAGGGAGACCCTGTCTCAAAAACAACAAAAAAGGACAAGGGGCTGAAAATGTAGCTCAGTTGGTAAAGTGGTAATGCGCTTTCTTTGGCATGGAAGATCTTTCCAACACCACATAAAACAAGGCATGGTGACTCAGGGCTGTGATGCTGGCCCAGGAAAGGTAGAAGCAGAGAAGTTTATGGTCATCCTCAGCCATACAGTGAGTTCCAGGCCTCCCTGCATGAGACCAGTATCAAAACAACAACAAAAAATATAGTAACCCCAGTACTCCACAGCTGGAAGCAGAAGAATTCAGAGTTCAAAGTCAGTCACAGTTGGGTGTGGTGCCCAGGTCTTTAGTCCCAGCACTAGAGAGGCAAAGGCAAGTGGATCTTGGTGAGATAGAGGCCAGCCTGATCTACACAGAAAGTTCCAGGCCAGCTGAGGCTATAGGAAGACCCTGTCTCAAAAACCAAATCACAAAAACAAAACAAAACCAAAAAGGCCTCATGCCTATATAGGGAGTTTTAGGCCAGCCTGGGCTGGGATGACTACAGGAGACCTTGCCTCTAAAAGAAGAAAAAGGAGTTAGAGATGGCTCAGAGGCTAAGAGCGTGTGCAATGGAAAGGATACAGATTTGGGTCCTAGCATCCATATCAAGCAGCTCACAACCACCTGCAACTCCAGTTCCAGGAGTTCTGATGCCCACTTCTAACCTCTGTGAGCACTGCACTCATGTGCACAAACCCATACACATATACATAATTAAAAATAAAAATTTAATCGGTTTTTTTAAAAGAGGGACTAGAGAGATGGCTCAGCAGTTAAGAGCACTCACTGCTCTTCCAGAGCAGCCAGGTCTGATTCCCAGCATCCACATGGCAGCTAACAACATTCTGTTATTCCAGTTCCAGGAAATCTGATGCCTGTTTTTGGCCTCCATGGTCACTATATGCACATGGTGCACTTACATACATATAGGCAAACACTTATACACATAAAAATAAATTTTAAACAATTAAAAGAAAGAGGCAAAACACTCATACACATAAAATAAAAATAAATTTTAAAAAAATGTTTAAGCCAAATCTGACCCTCTTTTCTCTCAGGTACATGCTACCCCCACTTTACCTATTTACTCTAAGCATTCTTCATCTTTCATCTCCTAAACATAAAATAGATCATTTTCTTTTATTATTCTCCTTTAAAAATTTTTTTGATTCATTTATTTTTACTTTATGTGTATAACTGTTTTGCTTACGTATCTATAAGTGCACTCGTGTCATGCAGTAACTGAAGAGGCCAGAAGAAGGTGTCAGATCCCCTGGAGCTGGAGTTATGATGGTTGTTAGCTGCCCTGTGGGCGCCAGGGACCAAACCCATGTCCTCTAAAGTGCAGCCAGGGCTCTTAACTGCTAAGCTGTCTCTTCAGCCGCTAATGATTCTTTTTATACACCCAACTTATTTCTACCAGTAATTTAACTCAAATCCCTATTTTCCTACTGCCTGCTCTATTGTACTCAAAGTTCCACAATTTAAATTTTTTTGGTTTGATCCCTTTGTTTCCTATCCCTACCATATCATAAGCTCCAGGCAAACTGAACAATCTCTCACAGTATAGACTCAAAATCTGGCATCTATCAAATAGATTCAGGTTTCAAAAAACAAATAAACCTTATTACTTATTTCCTAATTCTCAACCTACTTCACAACATTAAATTAGTTATTAAGAGAGAAATCACAGAAAAGATATTCTTGTTCTCAAAGAACTTGTGCTATAATTCAAACAGCATTTATTTATACGAATTCTATATTCTACAGAATATAGAACAAAGGCAAGATGGCAAAGAAATGCAATCTACCATCAAAGGGAAGAGTTTTACAGTTTAGATTTTATAATTGCAGAGCAACACCAGACTTTACATATTATTAAGTTCAGTTAACTGTAAGATCCAAAAGGATGATTCTCCCATTCTTCTACCTTTGATTCAAAGCTCTCTATTTTTAAACAACAACAAAAAAATAGTATCAAATATAATTAACATATAGAAATAGCATAAATAGGTACTATACATATTACATCTATAATATACTAAATATATATTACATTAAAAGCAAGCCAGGTGTTCAGCTATTCAATCAACATTAAGTTTTTTTGTAACTATCCCTTTCAACAGAATTTTTACCCAGTTGTTAGAAAATCTTATAGTGGAACACCAGGCATGGTGGGGTGCACCCTTAACCCCAGCCCTTGGAAGGCAGAGGCAGGTAATCTCTGTGAAATAGAGGTCAGCCTGGTCCACAATGATTTCCAGGCATATTAGGACTTGGCAGACCTTGTTAAAAAAAAAAAAAAAAGTACAAAGAAACTCTCAAATTAAATCTGAGTTAGGGGATAGACCCCAGTGGGAGAGCACTTGCTTTTAGCAGGTGTGATGAGGCCTTGGTTTAGATTCCCCAAGGCTGGAGGTTGGGAGAGAATCTCTGCAGCAACAATACCCATTTAACTAGGAATTTGGTTCAGAAAAAAAAAAAACCACTCTATTTACCCTTTCAAGCAGTTTACCTAAGAAACAATGATGGTAATGACTGGGAGTTATATAGTACAGACCACATTCAGGTGCTCCTCTAAGTACTTTGCATATGTTAATTTATTTAACCCACACAATCCATTGCCATATTATAAATAAACTGAAGTAAGGGAAAATTCCAAAGGAGGAAAGCAGTTATCTAACTCTTGCCCAAGAGAAAAAAAGGTCCCAGGGATGGTTTAAGCCTTTAATTCCAGCACATGGAAGGCTGAGGCAGGATTATGGTGAGTTTGGAACTAGCCTGAGCTACATAGTGACTCCAGGTCTACTGGAAAACAAGAGTCAGATCCTGTCTCAAAACAAAAATAGAAACTGTGCTTACAAAAATAAGTAAACCAAGCCCAGCATGGTAGTTTATGCCTTTAATCCCAGCTCTCTCTCAGAAGGCCGAGGCTGGAGGATCTTTGTGAGATCAGAGGGATCCACAAGTGTAGCTGTAGCTACAGGAAGACCTTGTCTTTCTAAAACAAAACCTCTCAAAACCAAGAGACCTTACTGGACTAATTCAGAAGCATCAATAAATGTCATTTTTTGACAGAAGAACAAAGATGAAGGACAAAGCTGAATTAAGACTTCACCACATGGCAGGTTTTACCTTGATCTTGGCCTCATCAGGCCCCTTTGTGGACTCTTGCACTTTGCTGCCCTGTTTCTCTCTTTGCCTGTAGGTCTTCATAACTCCACACAAAAATGCACTTTTGTTCTAAAATAAGCAAGCAATTCAATAGAAAGAATCACCAGAGATCTTGGAAGCATCAAATACATAATTAAATTCTGGAATACCAAAATATTAACATAATTATTCATTCAACAAATATTCACTTAGGGGTTAGTGACTATGTGCCAGAGGCTGGAGCAAAGAACATTAAGACAGCAAGCACCTCAGGATGTTTACCTTCTATATGGAAGAAATACAGTCTTGCATTTGCTAGCGTTAATTCAACCTGGACTATCTTCTCCATCTTTCCCACATAGCTAAAAGTATTCCTCCCAAGAAAATAGGATCAGATAATCAAAAAAATTTTTTAAACTTGAGCAATTCAAACATTTTAAATAGTTACAATAATCAAACCATGGCTTTAAGCTTTTGAAGTAACTTGCTGTATAAAATGGTGGGAAGAAAACTTTTGCTTTGTACTTATGCCTCTGAAACTCTTTCCCACATTACACCTTTTTTTCCCTCAAACTAGTTTTTCGAAGGATCAACAGTCATAAACAGAAAAGATCACTTCTCCACAAGGAAGCAGAGTCACAGTAAAACTGTTTTAGATCATTAACTGCTCAAAGGCATTTATGAGTAATTATCTTACCTGAACATGTGATAAGTCACTTTCCTTGAACTGCTGTAGTACAGACAGAGCTCCTTCTTCATTAAATTCCCTGAGAGCATCAATTGCTCTTTCATCAAGATCGACATAAGCTACCAACCCTAAAAATTAAATTGAAAAGGGGTAACATTATAGCCATAAAAGGAGTAAGCTAAACTGTCTTATTGAGGTATACTAAGAACTGTTATATTCAATACTATCTCTAACAAACTACATTTTTATTTAACTACAGGCATATACATAACTATACAAATACTATATATAAAGGTAAAGTACAAATGTGAAAATACAAGACAAAATGCCAACATCTAGAAACACAAATTTCAATTCATAAAGGTAATTTTAATGGAAAAATCCTAAAACTCATTTCCAACTCCCCAAACAGCGTTAAGTTTTGAAAGTTTTATGTACATACTTTACTACAGCTTAAGCATTCACTTAACAAATTCTGCTTTCCATTAAGAGTGGTAAGAATACACTGTATTTCTCAAGGATAAACATTCAAATTGTGGGTTGTTACAATTGTTTACTATAGAAAAAGCGGGGGAAATGCGAGCACCAATTTTACTTAATTCTTTCCACTCCAAAAAGTGTCAAAGGTTTTCCCTCCTTAGCACCAAAAAAATAAGCAAATGCATTATCTGAGCATCTACTTTGCTGCAGTCAGAATGTGGAAAGGCATAACTTCAATCTCTTCTACAAGTGCAAGTGCAGCTTGCTAAATCAATTCTGAAAGTTGCATTTCAAGGCATTCTTTCTTTTGTTCTGAATCAACAGGCTGAGACTTCAAAGATGCTGTGGCACTCACAACACTGTCAATAAAGACAAACTTGTTCAGAAGGCAGTAGGAACACTATAGACTTACAAGTCAATTGTACAGAAAATGCATGCGCTGCACTGTATATATGCAGTATATTTAACTATACATACAACATCTACTATGTTTAAAATAAAATTTCTTAATCCTGCTAAATCTGTTATATTTATCTCTTTGTATACAAGGAAACTATTTCAGAATTGGTCCAATGGAAAATGGAAAATATTTGACAAATTAAAACCCTCAAGTCCGTATGAACCAACACTAAAAGTGATTCTATTTTGGTAAATCCAAAAAGAACTTTATTTCATACAGTAAATAAATTGTAAATAAATGTAATGCCACTAGCAAAGGTACTTTGTTAAAAAACGTCATGACAAGTTTTAAAAGCTCAAAATGAGCATGTCTAAATGAATGAATTTCCTTACTTAAATATTTCACACCACCACCCAAAGCCACAACTCAGGACAATCATCGATCTATACTGTCAATCCAATCCTACACCCAAATCATCCACCTCTTAGCACTAACAGAACACTCTCCAGGGCAGCATCTCTAAGCACATCACTGCCAGTTCTCGATGGCAGAATGTCACAGAAAGTTTCTGAGGACTGGTTTTTATTCAAATGGGACCATCACCTAGGTAGGAGTCATTTTTATAAGCCATTTTAGTGTCTAAAATTAAATCTCAGCTGCCCAGATTTAAGTATTTTTAAGGACAAAAAGAAAAAAAAAAAGCACAGCTATTTGTCTACTGTATTTAAGACACATTTCTAAGTGAAACAATTCAATTCTCTCTCTGGATCTGGACAGGCACACAAACACAGGAAGAAAAGTTTCCATCTATGGCCCCAAAGGAGGACACATTTATTTACGAACAACGGTCCCTAAGGGTAAATATTTCTATCCCTCTTTAAAACTTCAAAACCACTTACAACCAACCATATTAAGATGTTCAAATTTGCCTAACCACTTAACCATGGGACTTATACATTTAAGGAAAAAAAGAAAAAGAAAAAAAAAAAACAGCTGTTACAAACCAAACACTTCCAAATTACAGAGAGATGTGGATTTGTCTATTAGAAACTCTCAAGGAGTCTGACATACGTTATTAGAGACAATTCAGTCTAACTATTCCTCTTATTATACCACCTAATCAGCCCTAAGCTGACTCAACAATCACTTTTAAAAAGTTAAAAGTAGAAAAGTAAAAGCAAAATGATGACTGATTTAGGTTAGGAAAAAACTGCAAAATTTGGTATGCTGAAACATACATTTTAATCAGTAGTAAACGTAAGACAAATTGATGTACCATTCTAAAACAACTCAGACTGCATATTCAACACTAAGAAGGCTTCAAAATAATGAAATAGGAATATCAAAGTCAAACCCAACATGCCCTCAATGAAGGGAAAAGTAATATTCAGCTCTACACAGATCAGAAACAGTAAGCATTATTTAACCTTAAAAATCTATAAAATTCAACGTGGTTTGCCCTCACTTTCATAACCAGTCAGAAACAAGAAATGTATATTATACCTGTCTGAAATATTTCATCAAGTCTTTCTGCCACCTTCTGTGGGAGGCCTGCCTCTATCAGTGTCTTGTAGTGCTCTGTGTGAGTTACACTGGAAGTATCCATTGGTTCTTCCTCTTCTTTTAACTGTACCGCATTACCATTCACCTGATTAGCCATTTTATTATGCTGCTGGAAAAAATTCAGGAGCTATATTACATTAAGCCAGAAAATAACTAGTTTGAAATGCAAGATTTATCTAAACTAATTTGTACACATGCTGCTAATAAACACTATCCAGAATAATATCTTAAGCCTTTTGTATCTGACCTAAATTTTCAATTATAATTCTGTGGAAATATAGAAAATGTACATGGAAGTATTAGATCCTTAAGGAACTTCATGTACACTAGATTAAAGGGCTTGAATTTACTAATGATAGAATTGCTGATAAACAAAAGCAGCTGTTGTGTTCTGGTGAGCAGTTCAACAAATCACCACAAAATCCTAAAAACCCCTCAGGTCTCAATTCTTATAGATTTTAAAAGTTTGGTAAAAACAAAATGGAACAACCACATATCACTTAATCAAGGTTTAAGAACTTCCAAATCTTCCTAGCTCTGCTTTAAAAACAACATAGGTGTGAAGTAAGCCCATGTTGTACCTAGTTCAACATGCTGGTGGCTTGGGTTCTTTCCATCTCAAACAAAAAAATCCACAACTTTCACATTAATTTTTGCTCTAGGATTAATTTGCTATTCCCATTCACAGATTTAAAAGAAAAAATGACCAAGTTCAAAAGCTAAGCCATTGTTTTAGGTCTACATAAAAATAAGTAAGCTACAGTTGAGGTTGCTTCTTTTAAAAAAGAACCGTGAGTTCCTGTTGAACTTTTCATATCAGTGAAATAAAGTTGCAAAAACATTACTGAGGAATGGACTTCTTCCAAATCAGTTCACAAACACTATCTAATTTGATTAAACCTCAGTAGGACTTCTCAGATTAACCTACCAAAATCATTTTGCATGTTCAGCCTGTACATAATGCTGAAATAGATCAATTCCCTGAAGAGAGTAAATCACAAAACCATACAAGGCCAGTCTTTACGCTACCTCAAAGTCAAGGAATTTAAGTGCATTTGTCTATAGTATACTTATAATGTGATAAAGATAACTGACAGCAGAATAAAGACATCGCAGCACACACTGAAATAAAAGATGAAGGTGGATCTCAAGAAAATGCCTGTTTTTCCTGAAGAATCTCAAGATAACAAGCCAGCTACATAGAGAAACTACACATCTCCCAAAAAGCATTAGAACATAAGATAACCACACTTCCAGATTACTTACAAACACTACCCAAAAGCACCAGGTGTAGTTTTTGACTGAAAACTTTTCACTTGAAAACTTCACTGACTCTTAGTTGACGTTAATGACAGAAGAAGGAAGAGAGTAAGGAGGTAACAGTAAGAAAGGAAAATTCATAAGGTGTTACTCTGAAAATGAGCTAAACCACAGCAAGACTTCTCAAGATCACAAAACGTTAGGATTCCCTAGACCTCCACAGACGCAGACTGCAGTTAATCGCTGATGGACAATCGTCTCTCAAGCCAAGCCTCAGATTCTGATGAACATTCAAAACTGACACGAGAAACTATTATTATATGCGATGAACATATTTCCTGATTGATAGAACTCTATAGATGCATTCTAAAATCAAGAATCTTTGCGAGCATCTACTTGTGTTTCCCCCATGCTCTCCCACCCAAACACTACAGTCAGATCACCAGAACGCCAAAGTTCTCAGTACCACAAGACCTTCACAGCACTGCACCTGCAAATGCTATTAGTTACAGAAAAGAGGCAAATGAACCGAGTTCGATGACCATCTGGCAAGGTGGATTTTTTAGAATATATGCGTGAAGCAAAATGTATTAAGCAGAAGATAGAAATTTGACTAATATCAATTCATCAATTGCCAAGGCTCTACAAGTTGATAGTGAAATTGCTGAAATTTTTCCAAATTTTTGCCAACTTTTTAACAAAACAAAAAAACGAGAATTAGACTCCAGAAAACCTTCAGCTCAAGAAGAAAAACCTCTCTTCAAGCCGAATACAAAGTGCTCATTTAAAAGACTTTTATATTATATGAGACCATTTAAAGCTCATGTCAATTCAACACAATGCCACACAGCCAAACCATATTTCTGGATGCAGCAAATATACTAAGGTGACAGGAATCCTTTGACCTAAACATTTTTTAAAATAAAAATGGAGAGCCATTTAAACTGATTTAAAAGGGGCCGCTGGGAGATTTGGGAAGTCAGTACTAGCTCCTCCCTGACTTTTGGCGAACATCTAAGAGTTCATGTTCTAAGAGAAGGGCTTTAAAAAAGCACCAACGAAAACTAACGGTTATCTCATGGCTCAGGAGTGAAGTCCTTATCACTACGACTGACTCATGACACATAAACTCAGCCTTTCAAGGACAGCAAAAAAATAAAAATCCAAAACAAGGTGATGTGAAAGGTTTGAACCTTTGGCTTTAGTCTTTAAATTCTGGCCACGCGGTGTAGGAAAAAAGAATCGCTTTTCCAATCTGGAGCGCCTAGGACGTTCTCAGAATTACCTAGCTCATTCGCCGCTGCACACCTAAGTGTCACAGCCTCTAGTAGTCATTTTTTCCTTCAAATCTCGGCTGGTAGCATGCAGGATGGGGACGGGGAAGGGCGCGTCCCCCATACCTCGTCCTCTCCGCCTCGGCTCCCACCAAACTTTGCTCTCGGCTCAGGCAACCCTGAGATTTGCACCCCGCCCTCTGCCCACCCCACCCCTTCGGGCGCGACCTGGCGATCAACACATCTGACCGCCGACGCGGGAGAGGCGCGGGGGCCGAGGGGACGGCCGGGGCCGGGCCGCACAGAGCGGCGGGCGGAGGCGGGAAAGGCACCGCGGGACCCGCAGGCCGCGCGGAGGACAGACGACCGACAGGCCCGGGGGGTCGAAGGAAGACGAGCGAGGGAGAGGAGACGCCGCGGCCGGACTCAGGCCTACAGCCGCTCAGCCTGCCCTGGACGAAGCCGCCCCCGGCCCATCCCCACCCCCACCCGCAGGCCTTGGAGCGAAAAAAGCCAAACTGGAGGCCGGGGCGCCGAGCCTGAGTCGGGCCGAGTCGGGTCGGATCCGGGGCTCCCGGCCCCTCCCCCCACGGACCGGCGCGAGACTCACCAGGGCAGAGCGGGGGGCCGGCGGCCGGGCCCGTGAGAATCAGCGCGAGGCGCTTTGAAAAAGACTAGAAATGGCGCGCGCGCCACCCCTCCCCCCCTCATGGACAGAGACGCGATCCCGGCAGCACGCGGGGTTTCCCGGAACTGCTTCCAGGGACTCCCAGCCGCTGAGCAATCGCTTCACCAAGCGGTGTGACAGACAGCTGAGCGGACCAATAAGAGAGAGGCAAAGTGGCCCCCCGCCGGGCGACGGCGACAGCCAATCGGTGCGGCCGTCGGCTGAGCCAATAAGAAGGCTCAGCGCCCCTGGCTGCGGCGCCTCCGGGGCGGGGGCAGGCACACAAAGGGGTCTGTTGGTGGGAGCTCAGGGTAGTGGCGAGGCTGCGGGGCTCTGGGCCTTGCGTGGCTGAGGCTCCTCCCTCTTCATCCAACACGGAGCCCTGGCGGAGAATCTAGGCCTCGCACTGCGTGGCCGCGTCCGGAGTCCCGCCCCCTAGGGTCCGCGCGGGCCGGACTTCTCCATGGCGCAGCCATCGGGCGCTGGAGCATCTGGTCCCCAATCCCACTTGACTCCGGACCGCTCGGACGGCTAGTATCCGTTCTAGACACACCCTCCTCCACTAGATCCTCTGGGCTCTAGTTAGAACAGGATTTAAGGATGATTTGACTGGTTTTGCTGGAGAATTTTCTGTAGAACATCATCCCTTAGAACGATCGGAAAACTGCCCGTATCCTTGGCTGCTTTCCACGCCGTGATAGAAGTCGCTGGAGGAGGCATCACTGGAGCATAAAGTTGATAAGGCACCTACAGGGCAAAAGGTTTGTGCCCAAAGGAGACTAATTCCTGTTATTGCTGAACCTGTCCCAACCGCAAATGCCATCTGACCACCCTGAGTGGAGGTCAAGGGATTTGCTTCCAAATGCGTTTGAGGATCGTTAAGTTTCTTAAAACCGATAAACTAAAGTTTAATTATTGTTAATGTACTGCTAGAGTTTGTGTCAGATAAAACAGGTGTTGGAAACTTGATCCTGATGCAGCAGTGTTGAGAGGTAGGGCCTAACAAGAGGTGTTGCAGTCACCAGGAATCACCCTCTCAGTGGATTAATTCTGATTGTAGAAGGGCTTGAGACTGAGTTTGATGTCTGGCTCCTGCTCTCTGACTCTTTTGCCCTTCCACCATGGGATGACGCAGCAGGAAGGCCCTTATCCCATGTGCCCCTCAATCTTCGATTTCCCTTCTCCAGAATTGTAAGAATTTAAACCCTGTTCTAAGGCTGGAGAGATGGCTCAGCCGTTTAAGGGCACTGCTGCTCTTGCAGAGGACCCAAATTCGAGTCCCAGCACCCACATGGTGGCTAACAACCGTCTGGAACTCCAGTTCCAGAGGAATCTGACTCTCTTCTGACTTCTGCGGGCATTGCACGACACTCATACATATAAAATAAAAACAATAAATAAACCCTGTTCTGGAGATCAGAGAGAAGGTTCAATTGGTAAGAAGGCTGTTAAAATCTCCAGCATCGAAATAAAAAGCCTGATGTGACCACACGCACCTGTAAACCCAAGCGCTGATGGGGACAGAGACGAGAATTCCTAGAGCTTGCTGCCAGCCAATTTCCAGGTTCACTGAAATGCCCTGTCTCAAAGGAACAAGGTGAAAAGTGTTACACCCCAAGCCCTCCTCTGGCCTCTGTCGGCACCCCTTACACACACAAATAAATAAATCCTTGTATAATTTCCCCATCTCAGGGTCTAGAGACTCAGTGGCTAAGAGCACATACTGCTCTTCCAGAGGACCTGGATTTCAGTTCCTAGCAGCCATGTCTGGGCAGCTCAGGGCATCCTGTAACTGCAGCACTAATACACATAGACACACACACACATGTAATCAAAAAATGCTTTACATAAAATTACCCCATTCAAATATTGACATGGTAATGCTAAACATGACACCCAGTCAGTGCCCCAGAACTAAGCAAGTATTATGAGATATGAAACTTATTCTGAGGACTGAGGATGTAGTTCAATGTTAGAGTTCATACTTAGCATACAAAGGGCCTTAAGTTCGGAAATCAACTCAAAAGAAACGAGATAGTTCAATGGATAAGGATGCATACTGCTCTTGAAGAGTACCTGAGTCTGAATTCCCAGCATGCATATCAACCAAATCATAGCCACCTGTAACTGAGCCTCTGGCCTCAAAGGGCATGGTACACACACACACACACACACACAATTAAAAAAAAAAAAGAATGAGTATAGATTTAAGAACGGATCTCTTCCTAGAGGCAATAGTAAAAGCAAGTAACTCTGAAGTGTAAAATTTATTAGCATCACATTTATGTGCCTGTAGTATAATGGATTTAATCTTTTTTGTGCCATTTAAAATTCACATAAAATTTTGGGGTCTTTTCCCAATTTTCAAACTCATAAAATGAAATATAGAACACCACCCCAAAAAGCCTATTTTATTGGAAAGCAATTAGGAACTTTATTTTAAAAACAAATTTGAGGTCAGGCGTGGCAGTGCTCTCCTTTCTTCCCAACACTCAGAGGACAGAGGCGAGTGGATCTCTCTAAATTCAAGGCCAGCAGCATCTACATAGCAAGTTCCAGGCCAGCCAGGGCTACACAGGGAGACCCTGTCTTTTAAAAAAGAAAAAAATCACAGTGCCATCTACTTTCTTTTTGAAGATTTGTATTACATGTATTTATTTATTGGGGAGGAGAATACTCAGAGGGCAGAGGCAGGAGAATTACAAATTCAGTCCAACCTGGGCAATGTGGGTAAAACAGTGAGACACTATTCCAAACAAAAATGACCAAAAAAGGAACAGAATAGATTGAGAGAAGTTAGAAGTTAGATAATGCAGTACCCTTGGGCTTTCTACAACCCCTGTCATAGACCAAGTCTGCAGTTTGAGCCAATAAGTCAGTTAATAAGCTTTTGTTTCTTAGAACAATTACAGGACACTGGGATATTGAGACTGAAACTTTGATATTTACTATTCACAACCTAAATGGCGAATCTTTACAATTCTTACAAGACGCTCACATTAATCTTTGTCTTGCTTGTTCTGTCATGATGCTAGCAGACTCCAAACAAGACTATCTCAATTCAGCCCCTTCCAAAATACCTTTATGTGCCACAGACAGGGATAAATCATCATTCAAAAGCAGGACTGGGAATGTACCATAGTGGCAGAGCCCGTGCTCTCCACAAGCAAGGCCCTGGATTCAATCTGTAGCATCCATAGACAGAAAACAAGGCACAGGCAGAGGTGAGGAAATATGAAGAGCAGAGCAAAATGAAGAGGTACAAAAGGAGGAATTACTCTCAGATAGGTTAACAGAAAAGATAACCAGCAGCCTTGGCCAAAAGTTGGGCCGAGAATCCTCCGCACAGCAGTGAAAACCCTGCTACCTGGAGTTTCTTCAGCGTCACATAGAATTTTCTTTGTCCAACTTGAATCAACTTTATTATTTTAAGGTACTTTCCAATACGGTAGTGTTCCAGCCAAGACTGACTAGAGTTGAAGATTATTTATTTTTCATTTATATCTCCTGATATTATGTTTCTCTCAAAAATAATAGGTCAGGCATGGTGGTGCATGTCTTTAATCACAGCACTTGAGAGGCAGAAGCAGGTAGATCACTGAGGTCAAGTCCAGCCTAGTCCTCCTAGTGAGTTCCAGGCCAGCTGGGGCTACAGAAACCGTGTCTGAAAAAAAAAATTAAATGAATTAAATAAAAAATAGGGGGCTGGAGAGATGGCTCAGCAGTTAAGAGCACTGGCTATTCTTACAGAAGACCCAGGTTTGAATCCAAGAACTCACATGGTGGCTAACAATTGTAACTCCAGTTCCAGAGGATCTGATACCCCCTTCTGTCCTCTGAGAGCATTGAATGACACAGGTATACTGACATACATACATACAGGCAAACACTCATACACATAGAATAAAAATAAAGCAAAAAATAATAATAAAGGCCAACTGTCTCAAAAAACCCATAGAATTAAATAAATGGATAAATAAATACTAATAAAGGCCAGCTGTGGTGGCACACACCTTTAATCCCAGCACTTGAGAGGTATAGGCAGGCAGATCCCCATCTCTATGAGTTCAAGGCCAGTGTGATCTACACCAAGGGCAGCCTGCTCTACCTAGCAATTTCTAGGCTAGCCAGGGCTGCCTAGACCCTCCAAAAACAATCAAATAGATAAATAAGTGCTATGTGAATACATGCAGTAGCTTAGATGACTCCCTAAAATTTACTGTATACTTTATCATTTCTGTGACAGTTCATTCTCCTGAAGATTTTTTAAATTTTAGTTATTTTATGTGTATGACTGTTTTGCCTCATGTATGTAAGTGTACCACATGTGTGCAATGTCCTTGAAGGCCAGAAAAGGGTGTTGGATTCGCTGGAGCTGGAATTACAGATGGTTGTTAGCCAACTTGTGGGTGCTCTGCAAGAGCAGCCAATGCTCTTTACTGCTGAACCCTGTAGTTTTGAAGATTATTCTTAAGCTATTGAGAATAAACTATTCCCATTGAATTCTTTTCTAGTTCTCAAAGCCATTTTAAAATGGAAAGTGGGGGCTGGAGAGATGACTCATTGGTTAAGAACAGTAGCTGCTCTTGTAGAGGACCTGGATTTTAATCTCAGCAACACATCCAGTGGATTTGACACCCTCTTCTGTCCTCCACAGGCACTGCACAACACAGGTGCACTTACATACATGCAGCACAACACTCATGCACATAAAATAAGAATTCAAATGGAGAGTATATTTCCATTTTAGTGGCACATCTCACTACCATTCATGAGCAAATGCCCTTATACACTGACCCATCTTACTGGCTCATTTGATTTATTTTGTGGGATTGAGAATCAAACCTAGGGCCTTGTGCATAGCGGGCAGCTACTTTGACACTGAGTTATACTCCAGCCCCAAATCTCAGATTTGGAAAGAAACAATGCTTTGAGGAGGTTGGTTAGAAAAGGAAATGTTTGGGGAGGGGTATGGGAGTGTGATTAACTGATTAAGATGTTCTGGATGACATACACAAAAATTCAATAACAAAACTTCAAAAAGAAAATGTTTTGTAGGATCTTAATATATAGACTTGGTAATTCCTTATCATTTATTCAGCATTGACCATGTTATTTCATTTGATGCTCATGGTACATGAAGTATCTTCTCCCTTTACACGTGAGGAAACTAAGGTCAAAGTCAGAGCTAAATCTCAAACTCTAGTGTAACTCCAGATTTCCAAATCCTTATACTACAGTGCCAGCAGAGAATCAGTCCTCAGACCAGTAGGATTACCCCTCTCTCGAGAAACATATTCCCAGTCCTGGCACTGGTCCTGGGGCTGGTGAGTGACTCTCTCTCCCTCCGTCTCCTGAGTGCTAGGATCACAGGAAAGCACGACCACGCCTGGCTGGTAGTATGATTTCAAACTTCTTATCAATTTATTTTCTTAAGATTTTATTTCTACGTGTGTGTGTGTGTGTGTATGTGTGTGTGTGTGTGTATACAGGTAAATGCAGGTACAAGAAGAGGGCATTGGAGTTCTCTGGACTGGAGTTACAGGTGATTGTGAGACACCCAGCCTGGGTGCTGGGAACCAAATTCCAGTTGTCTGGAAAAGCAGCCATCACCCTTTACCAACTGAACAATGTCTCCTGCCCCTTCATTAATTTTTTAAAATAAATTCTCTTCAGGGATGGAGAGATGGCTCAGCAGTTAAGAACACTGGCTGTGCTCAGAAGACACAGGTTCAGTTCCCAGCTAACAACGATTCTTAACTCCAGTCCAGAGGATCTGACACCTTCTTCTGGCCTCAGCAAGCAACACATGCATTCGTGTACTTACATACATGCAGGCAAAACACTCATACACGTTAAAAATAAATAACAAAGCCAGGCATGGTGATATATACTTTTAATCCCAGCACTCAGGAGGCAGAGACAGGTGGATATCTGTGAGATGGAGGCCAGCCTGGTCCACATAGTGAGTTCCAGGCCACCTGGGACTATGGAGAGACCCTATCTCAAAACACACACGCACAAAAAAAAAAAAAAAAAAAAAAAAGTAAAAAGTAAATAAATAAAAAAGAATTCTCTCCTTAGTTTCAGATGGGGGATAATTGAAAAACCTGAAAAATATTGGAAATATTGCAAAGAAAACTCTCCTTTCCCCTTTAAGAAGGCAAGAATACATTTTCAGTTCCATTTAAGATTATCAAATCCAATTTGACAGTGTTAAACACTTGGACACAACATTCTTCCATTCTGCAGTAGTGGAATTCCCTGGAGACTCACCGACAGAGCCTCAGCTCACCCACCCACCGACACCAAATTCCACAGCTACTTTAAAGAGACAGGAGCAGTCAACAGCAGTAAATGCCACCTCAATTCCAGAAATTTCACTCTAGGAGGCTGTTGTACATAACTTCTTTGAATCCTGTGAGCAGGCAGAAAAGCCACATGCCACAGCCACAGATCTTTTACAGAGATTTTAGTGTAAGCTTTTAACTAAAATCCTGTTGGATTCTAAGATAAGTATTATGACCCATATTCAAACATATGACTTAAATATATAGTTCCACAAATTAGATTCTACAGGGATTGTAAATCCTGCTTCCAACATCAGTGTGGTACCCTGAAGTAATTATGGCATCCAGTCTAACTTTAGCAAGTTTTGGAAATTCAACAAATAAATAAATGGACTGTGTATATAACCAAATCCTCATCACCCATAAGTTAAAATACCATGGAAGAAGGGGCATATGCTCTGTAATTATGAATAAGAACCCCAATATAAAGTTTTCCACTTACAGACTTCCAAGCTCCAAATTTCACTAGATATCTCAGTCTCAGTTGCATTTGCACATCTTGACATGTGACATGTTCTTTGTCCTGTCATTCTTCATCCTGTTTCTTCTCCAGGGCTGTAACCCTCCCTTTAGATGTTGCTTATCTGCCGGAGCTCCCAGGATTCTATGCTTCCACGCTGCTCTCGCTCCACCAGGACTCCTCATTCCCTTACAAGCTTTTTGCTACAATTGCATGGGGGGGCAGTGTCTTATGTCACCCAGGCTCTCCTCAAACTCACTGTGCAGCACTGAGGATGACCTTGAACTTCTCATCCCCCTGCCTCCACCTCTCCAGTGCTAGGGTTACAGTTGTGCATCTCGACACCAGTTTTATTTGATGCTGAGTATCAAACGCAGGACTTCCTGCTTGCTAGGCCAGCACTCTACCAAGTGAGCTACATTCCCAGCCCCCGTCATTCCCTATTAGTATTATTTCCATGATTTGTTCTGTGTTGTTTATGACAAGGTCACAATATGTAGTTCAGGCTGGTAATCCCCTGGCCCTGGCCTTCCAGCTGCTGGGATTGTAGGCAAGTGCAACTACGCCCAGCTGCCACTGTTTATCTACAGTGCTCTGGATTCATAATTGAGCTCAACAGTCTCTAGCCTTATGGATGGCAGCTCACACCTGTAACCCCAGCTCTTGGGATGCTAAGGAAGGAGAATCAGGGAGAATTCATGGGGAGGTCTAAGGCTAGCCTAGGGTCCAATGTGAGACCCCCATCTTAAAACAAACAGGCAAACAGCAACAAAAAAAAATGAGTTTGTAAAGATGATTTCTTCTTTTTTGTCTTCTTGAGACGGGGTCCCCCTGTAGCCCCTGTTGGTCTGGAACTTGCTACATAAATCAGGCTGACCTTGAATTTACAGAAATCCACCTGCCTCTGCATCCCCAGTGCTGGGACTAAAGTCGTGTACACCACCCCGACTCTGTAAAGATGATTCTTGTCCCACATCACTCATCCTTCCTCGAGGCTCCATCTACACCAGTACCTGGTGGCCACTCCTTCCGTGTCACCAGCTCTTTCCCATTTGCTCTGAAGTCAGTTCTTTCTCCCAGAACGCTGCTCAGGTGGTACCTGTTGTTTACTTCTTTGCAGGCCTGGGGATCCATTCCAGGGCTTTGCACATGCTAGGCAAGTGTTCTGTCACTGAGTTACACCTCCACCCCAAACAGAACTTCTCTTTAAAAAACATTTCTTATTTCTTTTTATTTTACATGTATTAATATTTTGTCTGCATGTATGCAATGCTCTCAGAGGGCAGAAGACAGCATCAGATCTCCTGGAACTGGAACTAGAGTTACGGGTGGTTGTTAATTGCCATGTGGATGATGGGAATAGAATCCAGTCCTCTTCAAAAGTAGCCAGTGCTCATAAGTACTGAGCCACCTCTCCAGTCCCCAAACAGGGTTACCATGCCTACACTCTTATAGCAAGGCTTACCATGACTACACTCTAATTTCAGTCCCCGTACACTCCTCTTCAATTTTCTTCATTCCTCTGTCACCACTGTGTCTCAAAGACCAAAACCAAAACAAACAAATAAGTCTTTTCTGAAAATGTACACTAATATATCTGGAACCCGGGCTGAGGCAAGAGTCTAAATGAAGGCCTGCCCCTTCTTCTCCCATTACCATTGGCTGTGTGAGCACAGGACTCATGTGTAGCAGTTCAGCTCCCAGATCCAAGCTTTGTTCACCTCCATGTATATGCACCCTCCATGTATACAAGGGCAGAGTGATCTGCCCTCAAGAGAATGGACCTAGGGACAAGGCTTGGAAGGTGGCCATTTAATTGGGCATAGAACTTTAAGGTCCTAGACACTTTGGAGTTTGTGATCTAGAAAGGAGGAGAGAGTTAGGGTTGTAAAGGCGAATGCCCTTGTCCCCTTGGAGAAAAGTGCAGCTGCAAATGGCTCAAACCAGGACCTTCTTTTCTGTTTATGACAGGGTTTCATGTAGCCCAGGCTAGCCTCAAACTCACTCTGTGGTCAAGGCTGGCCTTGAATTCCTGATCCTCTCCACCCTCTATCTCTCAAGAGCTGGGATTATGGACATGGGCCACCATTCCTGGCAAAATCGGGGCCCTTTACAGAGCAGGGCTAAAGAGGCAACTTGGTTGTCCTGGTCTAATGGCACACCACCTGGGGTAAGGCCACACTCCAAAAAGAATAGATATGCCCAAACAGGAATGAAGTCCAGAAAGCACGATTCTCTCCTCTCTTGCCTAAAAATGGAAGACTGAAGTTTTATTACAAAACAGGAGTCCTTCAGCACCAGAAGTGATGGCGTAGACCCAACACCTGGGAGGTGGGGGCAGGAGAATCCAGAGTTTGAGTTCAGTGTAAGCTACATATCAAGCTACTATGAGAGAGAGTAAGAAAGAGAGAGTTAGAGAGAGAATGAAAAGACAATCTCAAAAGACCTAATGATTGT
Organism: Eospalax fontanierii; assembly: GCA_035773235.1. Classification (NCBI taxonomy): domain Eukaryota; kingdom Metazoa; phylum Chordata; class Mammalia; order Rodentia; family Spalacidae; genus Eospalax; species Eospalax fontanierii. The sequence continues at coordinate 16,568,491 of CM069553.1, forward strand.
AAGAAATATTTCCAAATCGTATACCTATAAAAAACCCCCTCATATCAATATACAAAGAACACTTGAAATTCAGTAAAAACACAAATGATCCAAAATTTTCATTAGATTTATAAAAGAATCTGGATCCTCCACCAAATAGCAACAACTATTGGCTTATACACTTGGTTTAGAGAATTTAAAGACTTACCAAATGCTAGCTAACTTTTCAAAAATGGCAAAGATTTATCGTTAAATGCAAGAGCAGATAGGGGTGGGTCTGGAGGGCTTTAGATGGCTCACATTGTCCCCAAGAACCTCCTTCCTCTTGCACAAATCCCTACCAGATGTACCAATAGCAAACATTCTAGTCTTCTTGTGATTAGTTTGGTGTGGTGATAAGTGAGGATATGTGTTAAATTATATCTATTAAATTATATATCATTTAAAACACATAATTTTCTTTTACTTATCCAACAAATATTTGTTGCTAGCCTACTTTATTTTTTTTCTAATATTTCATTATTTTTCCTTTATGTGTATGAGTGCATTGCCTGAATGTGTGTAAATGCACCCATGTCATGCAATACCTGCAGAGGTCAGAAGACAGCATCAGATCCCCTGGCACTGGAGTTAGGATGGCTGTTAACTGCCTTACTCCAGTGGTGGAGTTAGGGAATTGGTGTGGTACTCGGAATTGAACCCGAGGCTTCTGCAAGAGCAGTCAGTGTTCTTAACTGCTGAGCCATCTCTCCAGTCCTACCTGTTTACTTTAGATCAAACATTTGCTAGGGGTTGCAGATACAGAGTATAAGTGTTATTGAACATGGTAGTACACACCTGTATCCCAGCACTTGAAAGGCAGAGACAAAGATTATCATGAATTCAAGGTCAGCCTGGGTTACTTAGAGGGGCAGTCTCAATAAAAAGAAGGAACGGAGGGAGGGAGGGAGGGAAGCAGGAAGGGAGGAGAACAAGACAGTGATGCCTTCAGGGTTTCTAGAAGAAACAGTCAATCATCACAAAGCAGGGAGAAAATACTTGGGTTTAAACCCAGGAAAATCAGAAAAGCAGTACTTTTTGGCAGAGATTGAGGCTGATGACATTACAACTCCTACTTTGAACTTCAGAGCAATCCCTGCAGCAGCCTTTGTTGGGGATTAAGATTCTTTGAAGTCGGGGCTGGAGAGATGATGGCTCAGCAGTTAAGAGCACTGGCTGCTCTTGCAAAGGACTGGATTAGATTCCCAGCACCCACATGGTGGATAACAACCATCTATAACTCCAGTTCTGGGGGTCTGACACCCTCTTCTGCCCTCTGCGGGCACTGCGGCACTGCTTGACACGGGTGCACTTACACACATGCAGGCAGTGCACTCAAAAGTAAAATAAAATTTTAAAATATTCTTTGCAGTCAAGTCCCATGCTCAGCTTGCCCCTTTCCCACCATTCTCACCAGCTTCTCCTGTGTTTCCTGACAGTCACTGCCCAATTATCTAAGCTAGAAACTTGAATATCATACTTTAAGCTTCCCCTGCCCATTCAGCAATAGTTATTCAGTTCTGTTCTTTCCACCTCCTGAATAGTTCACAGATCTGCTCGCCTCAATCTCTGCCAAAAGGAAAAACAAAACAAAACAAAACAAAACCACCTTTGGAGAAGCTGAAAAGCATGCAGACTTTTAAAACAAGGTATTCAGGAAAACAGACAGCAATGAGACTGTCCACAAACTCATTTTAGTTCCTTACTGACACATTTTCTTCCACTGATTTAAGTTGCCAGTAGTTGTTTTTAATATTTAAAAAAATTTTATTATCTTTATTTTCTGTGTCTAAGTGTATTGCCTGCATGTGTGTAAGTGCACCTGTGCCACACCCCTGCAGTGCAATGCCTGCAGAGGTCAGAGGAGAGCATCGGAACCCCTGGAAATGGAGTTATGGATGGTTGTTAGCCACCATGAGGGTTCTGGCAATTGAACTTGGGTCCTCTAGAAGCCCAGCAAGTGCTCTTAACCACTGAGTCATGTCTCCCACTCCAGCTAACACTTTCTTATCTTGAAGCCTCTATAGATAAACAGGGCCCAAGCTGGCTACTATACCCCAGAGATGGTTTTTTCAAATTAATTTTCATTTAAAAAATTTTTGTTTTTATTTTATGGGAATTAATGTAAATACACCACATACATGCAACACATGTGGAAGTCAGAAGAGGGAGCTGGCTATCTTGGAACTAGATTTATGGGCACTTGTTAGCTGCCACGTAGGTGCTGGGAACTGAACCTGGATCCTCGGCAAAAGCAGCCAGCACTCTTAACCGCTGAGCCATCTCTCCAACCCCAAGATTAATTATTATTATTATTATTTTAAACTATGGGAGCTGGAGAAATGGCTCAGCAGTTAAAAGCTGTTCCCAGGTTCACTTCCCAGCACCCACATGGGGGCTAACAACCATCCTTAACTGGAGTTCCAGGGCCTCTGATGCCTTCTTCTGGCCTCGATGGGCAGTACATGCCCAGGTGCACTTATACACACACAGGAAAAACACTCACGTACATAATATTCAAATAAATAATTTAAGTTATGTGCCTGTGTCAGTTGAGTGCAGGTACTCACAGAGGCAGGAGGCATTGGACCATGGAGCTAGAGTTACGGTGGTTATGAGCTGCCCTGCATGGGTGCTGGGAACAGAACGTTGAGTGCTCTGCAAGAGCAGCACTTGTTCTTAATGACTGAGCCATCCCTCCTGCCACCAGAGAGGGGTTTTAGCAAGTGCTTCCTCAGAGTCCATTTCCCCCAGGGTTAGGGAACTGTGACTACCAACACCAACATCTGAAAACACTAGGGAATCAGTTGGCAAATTAGCATTTCACAGTCCTCCCCAGTGACCTAACAGGCTGGAAACACAGCTCTACCATCCCTTTGTAACCCTAACCCTCCTAGAAGATAGTTCACACAGAAGCAAATTAGCTTTGCCAGTAACAATGGAGAAATATTAACATATCAAATCCCCTTAGAAAAGCGCATTTACCTTTAACTTTCCTTTCCACTTACTGGAAATGCTGAACCCTTAGAATCTGGTAGAAGAAAGTTGTTTGTTTAGGAACTGGGGATTGAATTCAGGACCTCAGCTATGCTAAGTACCTACTCTACCCCTGAGCTTCACCTCCAGCCCTCCCTCCCATCCCCCACCCATGCTTGTTTTTATTTTGTTTTTCTTTTGAAATTAGGAGCCTTGCTGTGTTTGCAGAGTTTTCTAGCTTAGTGTTAAACCCCATTCTCTGAACTTCTCTACCTTCCAAGTGGCTGAGACACAGGTTTGTGCTATTACATCCAGCAGGAACTACTGCTTGATATTTTAAATGTTTATCACATTTATTTGTGGGGGGCATGTATAGGGGGGTCAGAGGACATCCTACAGCAGGAGCTCCTTTCCACCTACCAGCAAGTGGGTCCCCAGGGTTCAAACTCAGGTTGCCAGGCTTAGTAGCAAGTACCTTTACCCAGTGAGCCTTCTTGCCAGCCCCAAATTTAAAAAAACAAAACAAAACAAAACCCTAATAATAGTATCTTTTCTTTTCCAAGTCTTGGCTATAAAATCAACTTTATCTTTCTTTCATGTTTCTATTTTCTAGAACATGAAGATAGAAAGCACTCCTGTCCACTCTCTCTGCTTAGGCTAGTCCTCCACTAAATAACAAAAAATTATAAACAATTTGAAAGTTGTCGCCAGCCACACTCACACACCCGTAAGTCTTGAATTACAAGCTTTCATAGACTCTAAGGGATGGCTTGTTTTAATATTCTTTTTTATTATTTTATTTATTACTTGGGGGAATGGGGTGGGCTCCTGCCACACTGTACATGTGGAGATCAGAGGACAACTTGCAGTACTTGGTTATCTTCTTCCATCATGTGGGTCAAACTTGGGTCCTCAGTTTCACTGCAAGCACCTTTATTTCCTGAGTGATCTTGTAGGCCCATTTTAGTAATTTTTTGTTGTTGTTTTGTTTTCAATCAGGGTCTTATTTTGTAGCTCTAGCTGGCCTGGAACTCCCTTTTAGACCAGGCTTGCCTCAAACACCCAGAGGTATGTCTGCCTCTGCCTTCTTAGTGATGGAATTAAAGGTGTGAGTCACCGTATCTGGCCCTTTCAGTATTCTTACAGAATATTAGAGATAGTTCCGTCAAGCAGAGAACGTCCCTAACTTTCCTCTCTCTGCAGCCCAGCGAGCCATTCACACCAAATGCTTCCCGTGGCTTTTGCCTCCAGAATCATCTTCCTATGAAACCGTCTAGGTTTTTGTATCATCCTGAGATCTGATAATATCCAGAGCATCCAAGAGACTGTATTCCCCAATTTCCACAAGAATACCTGTGCAAAATATCTGTACATCTGGTACAACAAGCATGAATGTAAAGCCAACTGTGCCCAGTTTTAATGAATCTGATAAAAAGGCTTTGCTGTGAATCAGTATAGGACTACCAAATTAATTCTCAGTTGTTTTGATTTTAAAAATTATACTTTTAATTATAGATTATTGTTAGGGTAATACATATGTAGACAGACATTAGGGTAACCGACCAGCACCTTAAGGGGAACTGCTCTACACTTTGACTTCTTCATCTGCTCTCGACAACCACAGCAAATGGAGTATATGTGTAGAAACAGGCAGGGGCTTGTGAACAGAAGGCATGCAAGAAGCATTAGTGAAGAGCGTCAGATGCATGACTTCTATACAAAGTGCAGTACAGCAGATGGGCAGCAACTGACAGGAAGAGGCCCAGACACAGCTGGCATGGTCGCTGCCTTCTCAGCCACCCAGCTGGACTGTTCTGTGTATAGAGAAATGGGTAGGCAATCAGAAGCCTCTTCTGGAGCTCCTCACCTCTAAGAAGCCAAAAGCAGCAATGGGAAGGCCAGCAGAACCTTTAGAGGCAGGTGAGGATGGGGCACGGAGAGGAGGGGGGGAGCATTGTAGTTGAGTCGCAGAGGAGCTGTCTTCTATGGCCACTCCCAAGCAATCACTTGTGGTGACTCAAGGAAGCAACAGGAGAATGCTTGATCCATTAAAACCATTAGCTACACGGATACAGAAGACACATTTGAGCTTAGTTATCAAGAATAGGTAAGTCACCAACAATTAAAATATGAATAGAATACCCCAGTGTGCTAGTTTTGTACAGAACAGAAACCATGTTCTCTACCCCAAATAAGTATTCAGATGGGAGTGGCAATTTAAAGAAACCCCTTTGGTTGCTTTTGAGTTTGTGTCATTAGTAAGGGACGCAGCAGCACCAACTATGGGTCACAGTGAATCACTGTAGGGAAACCACTGCTTCTTAAATTTCAAATCCCAAAGAACCATGGCAATTTTTTTTTTTAAAGTTGCATTCACAACTAAGCACCATTGAAATATATTGGGGTTCTTTCCAAAGAAAATGTATTGCTCACTCCAGTCCCAGCTCCTGGAAAAACAATCCTCTTCCATCCCCACAGGCCTGAATCAGCACCAACATTTGGGATATCTCTCAATTTTCACTTGGGCTGAGATGCAGAGAACCGATACTGGGGCTACAATGATTGGGTCAGCTCGTGCTAACCACTTGGATCTGCAGGCTTAGAGGACAGGAATACACGCCTAACTAGGTTTATTAAGTTCTTCTACCTAGGCCAAAGAGGTTTTCACTGCAAGAGGAGACAATTCAATCTGCAAACAGGTCAGTCAACCTATTTGTTCAATCATTCTCTCACAATTGATGGAACATACAAACAAATGCTTAGTTCTGTACAAAAACAAACCTTACAGGAGAGCACACACTCGAGCCCTAGTGTTAAAACTTCTTTCCATAATAAATGAAAAAAAAAGGACATTTCTCACACTGGAGTTATGTCTATAGTTCTGTCTCATGATCTACATCACACAAGAACATGCTGATTCTTGTGAATTCAGTTTCTGCTATTAGAATACACATTTCACTGTACATAAGCATGCCTTTATGCAAACTAAGATAAAGATTGGGATGTGGCCCTATCAAACCCTAGAGTTAGCAGTACAGGGACAAGTGATCTTAAAGGTTAGACTGGGAAGAACACAGAAATGACCTACATTTGGAAGGCTTGGTGCACCCTTCCCAGATGGGTCAATTCTAGTCCCCACTCGTTCCATCATGACTTATGGTCCTATCTTTCCCTAAGGATAATCCATACCATGATCCCTAAAGTGAGTTTCAAAGAAAATACATAAACCTGATTAGTGGCAGTATCAATGCGTATCTCTCTTGCTCAAATCCCACCATCCATGGGCCCTTGGTCCCCAAGCCTACATCTTTTTTCTTTCATATTGTATCTTCTGTTAGCTTTCAAAAATGTGCAAGCTTTACACAAATTAGAAATGATGTGGTCACTGCCTTCAATGTGCAAGATCCTGTGTGCAAGAAGATGGGAGGTCACAAATGTGAACTACTGGGAGAGAAAAGCCATTTAGAAAGGAGGTGCGTGTGCCCAGCTGCTGCAGTGTGTGAACAGGAGTGGCAATTCAGGAAAGTCTGCTTGTCTTCCGTCAAAGCAGCTGTGACACCCTATTTCAGTCCCACATTTCCCCTTGCAGTTTTTTTTTGGGGGGGGGGTAAAGATGGGAGGAAAAAAAACTTTTAAAAAATTTACTCCATCTCTAGGCCTAAGCATCCACAAGTGTTTGTCCTCTGGTCCTCAGGTGTCAAGTTCCTGGGAGGGGGGCTATTCTGATGAAGTAATCCATCAAGAAATCAGTGAATAAAAATCATTATTTTGTAGGAGGGGATAAGGTCCTCAAAACTGTGAACCAGAATTTCAAATTGTCTTCAGTCATGTTTTAAATTGTGGCCCACAACAAGGAGATTCAGAAAAGTAAAAGTTGACTTAAGGAAGCTCACTGATCTCAAATGCACCTGCACCTTCAAACCAGCCGTTTCTCGCTCATGACGCGGGACTCAGTCGGTGTGAACTCGCTTGTGTTTAATAAGAGCTGAGCTCCGGCTGAAGCTCTTGTCGCACTCGGTGCACTCATAAGGCTTCTCCCCCGTGTGCACTCTCTGGTGCGTGATGAGGTTGGAACTCTGCGTGAAGCCTTTCCCACACTGCACGCACTCGTACGGCTTCTCTCCTGTGTGGGTTCTCTGGTGCTTGATGAGATCCGACCTCTCCCCAAAGCTTCGCCAGCACTCGTTGCACTCGTAGGGCTTCTCCCCGGTGTGAATCTTCTGGTGTGTGATGAGATGGGAGCTCCGGCTGAAGCTTTTCCCGCAGGCCGTGCACTCGTAGGGCTTCTCGCCCGTGTGGGTCCTCTGGTGCTGCACCAGGTGCGAGATGCGGCTGAAGTTCTCCCCGCACTCGCTGCAGTGGTACGGCTTCTCCCCGGTGTGCGCCCTGCGGTGCCGCACCAGGTCGGAGTTCTGGCTGAAGTTCTTCCCGCACTCGTCGCACTTGTAGGGCCGCTCGCCCGTGTGCACGCGGTAGTGCTTGATGAGGTCGGACCTCTCGCTGAAGCCCCGTCCGCACTCGTTGCACTCGTAGGGCTTCTCGCCGGTGTGCGTCCTCTGGTGCTGGGCCAGGTGCGAGCTCCGGCTGAAGCTCTTGCCGCACTCCTCGCACTCGTACGGCTTCTCCCCGCTGTGCGTCCGCTGGTGCTGGATGAGGTGGGAGAGCCGGCAGAAACTCTTCCCACACTCCCCGCACTTGTGCGGCTTCTCGCCGGTGTGGATCGTCTGATGCTGGATGAGGTGAGAGCTCCTTCCGAAGCTCTTCCCACACTCGCTGCAGTCGTACGGCCGCTCCCCAGTGTGTGTCCTCTGGTGCTGGATAAGGTGGGAGCTGCGACTGAAGCCCTTCCCACATTCGTAACACTTGTAGGGTCTGTCTCCCGTGTGGGTTTTCTGGTGTCGATTAAGGTCTGAAATCTGACTGAAGGCCTTTCCACAATGAGAACATATGTGATACCGGATGGCGGTGTGGACTTCCTTGTGGACCAGCAGATCAGTGACTTGCTGGAGAGGACAGCCAACCCACTCTTCTGCTGTCAGACCTCCCCACTGTCTTTCCGACCTGTCCCCACTTTCAAAGGCCTCTTCACTTTCAGGATTTTTCTCAACATTCCCAACAGGCCCTTCAGGTGTGGTTCCAAATTCTACATCTTCACGAATTTCTTGCTTTGGATTCACTTCATTCTCACTCCTGATCTCAAAATCTGCAATAAAGATTAAATAATAAGGAGACTAGTCAGTACACAACCAATTATCTACTGTGGTCTAGGCACTCAACTAAGCATTTTTTTAGGTGGTTTGCTTTTTTAAAAAAATACTTTATTATTTTTATCTCGTGTGTGAGTGTTGTGCCTGTATGTATGTAAGTGCACCCTTGTCCTGCAGTGCCTGCAGAGGTCAGAAGGGGGCATCGGATTCCCTGGGACAGTTGTTAGCCACCATGAGGGTGCTGGGAATCGAACCCCAGTCTTCTGCAAGAGCACCCGGTGCTCTTAACTACTGAGTCATCTCTCCAGGCCCCCCACCTTCCCTCCTTTTTTGAGACAGGGTTTCCCTATGGCCATAGTTGGCCTGGAATTTACTCTGTAGAACATGCTGGCCTCGGTCTCACAGAGTTCCTCCTGCTTCTGCCTCCTGAGTGCTGAGATTAAAGGCATGTGCCACCCTGCCTGGCTGTTTTTACTTATTCATTTATTTGTTGTACTGGAGAGTAAACCCAAGATTTTGTACATGCTAGGCAAGTGCTCTATCATTGAACCACATACCCAGCCCCAATACTAAGTTCTTTTTTTCCTTTTTATAGTATGAGCAAGTAATCAAGGTTTATTTCAGCAGCAGGTGAAAAAGTAAAAATGGAAAGTATATACACCCTTCACAGTGGAGGGCATCAGTAACATGAATAATTTCATTAATAGTCACAGCTATCATGAAAGTTCATCCTTATGAATAAGAAATCCAAGACCCAGACAAGTGAAGTGATTTGCCCAAGTTAATAAAATGACAGGACAGGGGCTGAAGAGATGGTTCAGTGTTTAAAAATGTGTACTGCACTTGCAGAGGACCCAAGTTCAATTCCCAGTGTCCATGATGGGAGGCATATAACCAATTCTAACTCCAGCTCCAGGGGATTTGATGCCCTCTTCTGGCGTCTGCAGGTACTGCATTCAAATGCACAAACCCACACAAAGTACATGTACATAATTAAGACTTTTTTCCAATTATTTATTATTTTCATCTTATATCTGAGTATATTGCCAGCATGTACATAAGTGCACCTGTGTCATGCAATGTCAATGGAGGTCAGAGGAGGGCATTAGGTCCCCTGGAAATGGAGTTACAGACAGCTACTAGTTGCCATGTGTGTTCTGGGAACCAAACCTGGCTTCTCTGCTAGAGCAGCCAGTGGTCTTAATCACTGAGCTAGCTCTCCAGCCCCTCAATTATTTATTTTATGTGTATGCTCATACACATAACTTTTTCCTGCATATGTGTAAGTGTACCATTTGTGTACAATGCCCATGTAGATCCGAGGTTGTTGGATCTCCGGGAACTAGAGTTACAGATGGTTGTGAGCCACCATGCACATAGGAACTGAACCCAGGTCCTTTGCAAGAGCAGTCAATGCTCTCAGCCACTGAGCTATGTCTCCAGATTCACTTTTTTTTTTTTAAGACAGGGTTTCATTCACTATGTAGACATGGCTATTTGAACTCATAGAGATCCACCTGCCTCTGCTCCTGAGAGCTGGGATTAAATGTATAGGCTACCACGCTCAGATTAAAATGTTCAATATAGTAATAATAACAATAATAAGGCAGAGAAGTAAATGTCAGGGGCAGAATTCAAACTCAGGTCTGTCTGCTAAAGAGATCATATTCTATATTATTATAATTAATGGTTCTTTATGAAAATTATCTATTCCCAGTGTTTTTAAAAAAGAAAACAACCAGAACCAAAACAAGAGACCTTAAATTAGAATATCTAAAAATTAAGGCTCTAGAAAAATTTGGGGGCATGCATATATTTGTTTCCTTTGCCAAGTCTTCTTATTTACCATCTAATATTTACTAAGAACCTACCAAGTTAACATGGAGAAAAATAAATTTTCATCTATCAACATCAGGTCCATTGGTCTGTTGTGACAGGGTCTCATATCATCCAAGCTAGACTAGAACTCACTATGTTATACAGTCAAGAATGCCACTGAATCCCTGATCCTCCTGGTTCTAGCTACCCAGGGCGGGGATTACAGGTGTGTACCCCAAACACAGCTCCTATAGCATGTCTTCACCTTTAGACGACAGAAGTGACTCCCAAATGTCATTTACGACTTTTTAGTGGGAAACTGGCATGGGAAGTTTGGAGAACATAAAAAAAAGATGTTTGGATCAGAACAGTCTCCTTTTTCAGGACAAAGGAGGAGTTGAAGATCACATTCAAGGCCTTGTGTACCAAGCATGCACTCCTCTACCTCCAAGCTACACACTCAGCTATGGCTCATATCATTTTTGGCACTGACTAAGTATATGGCAAATATAGCTTTCAGGTGAAAATAAAAATTACAATTAGTGTATAAGGAACTTCTACCAGATACTATAGTTTCTAAATTGAGATTCTTTGTACACTTTCAGAAAGAGTTAAGTAAGTATGGTCATTGAAAAAGGTCTACTAGTAAATAAGATTGGTATATAGTGCATCTGATACCTTCTCAGTGGAAATCCACAATGTAAGCAGAGCATGATGGTCCATATCAGCACTTGGGAGGCAGAGGCAGGTGGATTACGGTGACTCTGAGACAAGCCTGGTCTACATAGTGAGTTCCAGAAACAAAACACACAAAAAAACAAACAAAAAGAAAAAGAAAGAAAGAAAGAAATCTACTATGCTAGCCTGATATGATGACACTCTCCTGTGACCCAGCACCGTGGAAGCTAAAGAAGGAGGATTATAAATTTGAGGCCAGCCTAGAGTTACAGGCTATCTCAAAATGCAAGGGAGGCTGGGAAGGCTGTGGGTAAAGCACTTGCTGCACAACCATAAGAGTCTGAGTTCTGATCCCGACATCCACAGCACACCAGTAACCCTACACTAAAGGAGGTGGAGATCCCAATGAAACAGCAAGTTCCAGTGAGATTGAGAGACCCTACTCAAAAAATAAGATGGAGAAAGACACTTAAAGTCGACCTCTGATCTCCATACTTAAGAACACATAGGCAAGTGCCATGTGCACACCCCTGCACACACATGTATACCACGCACACACAAGAATGAAGAAAACAAGAAATCCAAATAACACACTAAAGAGTTCAAGGAGTCCTGACATAAAACTGTCTTAGAAACATTCATTTATTCTCCCCTAAGTTTATTTGGTCAAGAAATTAGCTTTCTGGTAATTGTATCTTTTCAGTACGTGCTCCCTGAGATACACAGGGGCTCAAGCATTCCAGGCTGGCCCTAAACTTCCTATGTAGTCAAGGTTTACCTGTATCTACCTCCAAGTGCTGGGGTTACAGGTATGCACCACTGTGCCTAGTTTTAGGAAATGCTGAGAATCAAAGTCAGGGCTTTAAGCATGTCGGACAAGCACTCCATCAACCGAGCTACACCCCCAGCCCTATGAATTCCCATCTCTAATAGAATTTGTGGTTAAGCTATTTAAGGATTATTCTGAAACAATACTTGATACACTTGCAGTATGATCAATTCTGAAACATTTCTAGACAGGAATCTACTCAGTTCAAGAACCAGAGGCAAAGCTGCTGCTATGGAGCCAAAACAAACACAAAGGGTGGCTTCTGCCCTCCTGTGACCCTTTTTCAGAAGCCCCCATCTTCCAGTGCCCTGGAGAAAAAAGCACCATTTGCAGGGGAATTTCTATCCTGGCAAGCACCACTGTGTCAGACCTGTTTGGTTGGTGACCTGTACAAACAGGCTGCAGAATGGAAAATGACTCAGGGCACAAGAACTCTGAAAGTCTCTGAAATTGCAGAAACTTTTTTTTTTTTAAATAGTTTTAGACAATATAACTTGAATGTTCCCACATTTAAAGATTTGCCTGAGCACTGAAGCCAACAGCTAATTAAGTTTTTTTCTTTTAAATCTAACAATGCTATGTTGCAAGACAAGTCATTCTGACAATTTCTGAATCATAGGGGATGAAGAAGGTATAATCCTCACTCACCCAATGAGACAACATTTCCATAATTCTCCTGCATAACATCCCTGTAAAGGTCTCTTTGTGTAGGATCCAGTGGTCTCCATTCTTCCCTCGTGAGGTACATGGCCATATCTTCAAATGTCACAGGTGCCTGAAATCACACAACGCTTCCTCACTACTTGGTATCTAGGAGGTTAGTACCAGTTTTTCTTCTTGAAATTAGAGACATGGTTAAAAATGTCGAGAAGGCAAAGGCATTAAGTCTCATCTGTAGAGTCCAGAGAAGAAATAAGAAAGAAAAAAAAGAAGACATGTGGTCAAAAGGCAGGGGGTAATTTACTAGCTGACTGCTCTGGGCCTATGGCCAGCTATCCCTGCCCACTTTGGAACCCTTGCCTCTCTAGCCATGATCTTTTCAGAACATCTCTAGACCTTACATTGCTCTATGCCTCTATATATAATGGAGATGGAGTGAAATTCTCTCTTCTTTATGGGTTAAATGTTTGGTGTTCCCTCCAAGCACCCTGTTCTTCTCTCCTTCCTCCAATACCCCAAATAGAATTAAACATTCCCCCCGAATTTACTGATTCCCTCATCACAGCACTTGCAAACAGAAGCTTTATCAATTTGTATCATAGTTAACCCTAACAAGTGTAGACAAGGAGGTACCGCCCGTCTTGTTCAGTTTTTTTCTCCCCAGTATTTAAAGGCATACAGCAGGTGTCCGATATATGCTTGCATGTGACTATAAAAACTACTGCTAAACCCTTGGAGCACAATAGCGAAGCAAGTTAATGAATAATCCCAGGGAGGTTAGCAGAATTTAGAAACATCAAGTGAGATGGGTGAGCAGAGGAGAGACGGATCCAGGAAGCTACCCCCCAGCTTACCTGGGACCCAGCCATGAGCATGGTGGCTGCCATCTCGGGCGCAAGCGTTCGCCTCCTGGGAGACAGAGCAGGAAAAGCAGCTAACAGACAGCGCTGAAGGAGGCGAAAAACAGGGCGTGAGGCGCGGAGAGGCCCTGCCCACTCCCCAGGGCTGGAGTTCTGGCCGCAGGGCGGGCGGGGAAGGCCCTGGATCCGGTAGGGTCACTCTCTTCCTCCCTGACGCCCCCGACCGTGACCTGCCTTCTGTATCTCCGTAAAACACCGACCACAAGCGATGCCAGAATCGCAGTGGACAGCCCCGAGGCTAGGTCTCTCCCGGACAGTGGGGTCAGGTCGATGCAATTTCAGGGAGGAGGTTCTCAGCCCAGCCCACAGAAACGCCTCTGCTCTTCCATCTCCGGGCTGGGTCCTTTCCGGCATCAGCCTCAGCCAATCAGTGAACGAAATCCATAAACACCTGACCAATCAGATGCCAAATCCTCGACCCGCCTCCTGCAGCGTGGCCCAGTATTTCCATTACGCATGCGCTGGCCTCTCGGACTGCCGGGACTTGGAGTTCCAGTGCCGCGTACAAAGGCCACTTAGAGGCCAAGAGCAGAGGAGGGAAAAGAACAAAAGGGAGAAAGGCCATGTCCTTCTAGACAAGACGAAGACCCCCCCCCAATTTTCTTATCTTAGAGACCACAGCATGATTCAGCATGGGAGGATGTACTGCTTTTTCCCTCCGCTTTAGGACCGTCTCTGAGTTAGATCTTATCTGCGACGTCAGACTTTAGTACTGAGCTCCGCTGGGATCAGTCCTCATTTGACAGCCCAGGTCAGAGAGGAAAACGGCCCTCGCCCAATCCCCCTCGGAGACTCCCAGGCCGCCCTGGAACTTTGGGCTCCGCCCACGCACTACAACTCCCAGCGGCTCCGGGTCCGCGCACTACAACTCCCAGCAGGGCTTGCGGCACTCGCAACCCGCCTGCAGACTACAACTCCCAGTAAGCCTCTAGCCGTCCGCCCCGCGCGGGAGTGTGCTCCGCAACCCGGCCTGGGGTGTCCTGGTGTTAACCCTGTAGGGGCGTCCGGCCGCGTTTCTTTATAGAGGAGACCCAGTTGCACACTGAGATTAGAAGCGGGGGAACGGTTAGGACAAGTAAGGAGATGGCTAGCCCCCGGTGGAGACTCAGGGACCTTGCCTTTCTGAGTATGACCTGTTGAAAAGGTTCTTGGAGACCTCCCACACCTTAGGATTCCCCGGGGCGGTTCTCAGGATGTTAGCAGTCACTGGCTCCAAGCTGGAAGCCATAAACCCGATTAGGGACGAACAGGCTTACCTTGTTCTCTGCAAAAGATCCACTGCTGGCTTCAAGGTCCTGGAGAGGCCTGAGCTGGGTCCCAAACCCCAGAGCCCTGGCGTTGGGGGAGATCCTAGGTACCACCAGCAGATTCCAGAGATCTCGGTCGCAGGTAGAAATCCGAATCCACAGATTTCCAGGGAAATCCCAGTCTAATCGTAGGCTGATCCCAAAGACTCAGAGATTGCGGAGACCTCCGACTTGTTCAGAGAAACCACAAGCTCATAACAGATCCCGGAGGCCAAAGCAGCTGGCCAAGAAACACCAGCAGCAGCTAAGCTACGTTCAGTAGTAGTTCCTGGGAACAAGACTTGTAGCCTTCGCTTTCCCCAGCCAGGATGAGAGAATTAGATAATGGAAGGCGAGCTCTGGGCAAAGTAGGCATTCTGCGTGGGGAAGAGCTTCCAGCTCGCTGTAGCCTTGGAGAGGGAAGTGATGGAAAAGTATAGCAGTTTATTAGGGACTCCCACCCTCTTCAAGTTATAAATATCCTCAGAAACTTGGCTTCGTGCCCAGAAGCCTGTTGTCTAACTGTACAGGAGACTTCTCTGCCTGAGCAGTGAAAAAGGGGCTTTTCTTTTGTTTTGCAGATACATCCACCCACTGAAGGACTTGAAAAAAAAATCTTTTTTTTTTCACATATAACTCCCGGCCACGTTTTTGTTAGTGTCCTCTTCCCAGTGCCCAGTTGTTTACGGTTAAATTACTCAAATGTCTAAAATGAGCTAGCAGGACCCTATCAGCCATAAAGCACCATCTTCAACTTCTGCTTCCCTTCTACTCCCAAAGGTGGGACTAAGAATTCTTCAGCTGTTCCAGAACTTACCGTTTTCCTTCCTGTAACATTGAGCCAGCTGCCACATGTTAGAATCCCAAGACCTACATTAGAACCCAGGCTGTACATCCTTCAGAAAAATCTCTGACTCCCTCCAGGCCTATTTATCTTCTACAAAGTGGGAACTATCATAGCTAAGGAAGTTGAGAGATGATTTAAAGTACTCTGCACAGAAAGAGTATGCAGATCCTAGGTGTTATGGTTAATTCTTTTGGTAGCAGGAGAAACTTCCAGAAAGGTCCATGAGTATATTCAATGGGCTGAAGATCTGGAAAAATCAGAGCAGCTCAGTAACTGAGGATCTGGGGTGGACTTATCCTCACATTGGTTTTTGTTTTTTGTTTTTTGTTTTTTTTTTTCTGATGGAAATACTGAAGGAACTGGAATTTGAGCCAGTGGGTGGGTTCAAATGTGTGGCACTTACTAGAGCAGAGAGGTATTTGGGGCTGCCAGCAACAACTCAGTAAAATGAGGAAAGCTCTGAGTGGGAAGAGGCAGGTGGTGGTCAATAACCAAATTCCTAGAAACAAGGATCCTCGGGTGGGAGGGAGGCCCTGGGCAGGTGGTGTTGGTACAAACTAATGCAGTAACTAAAGGTCTGTACTGTGAGTGAGGGCCAGAGTCCTGCCCCAGGGGACTCCCTTTTCCTGCTTACTCTGTTAGAATGCTTGGGAAGCTGGCCTTTTGTGCTCCTTGCTCCCGTGCTTTAAGCCATCTTTTGTCCTCTTGCTGTTCCTTTTTATTCTTCAGGGCTCCTCAGGGATGGCTTAGGGTTTAGGGCACTTGGCTTGGTGGTCTGCCTTTGGAATAAGTGCTTTTTTTTTTTTTTCCTTCTCACCTGGGACCCTCCCAGAGTGAGAGGCTGTGTGCAGGACAGGAGACGCCAGTGCATCTGGGAACGCCCCCCCCCCCCCAGGAGTGGGGAAGGAAAGACAGTGGCTGAGGGGCTTCCTGTTGGTTGGGGTCACTGGAGGAGGAGGTGGCTTCCTGCTCCATTGTTCAGCGTTACTCAGAAACACTGTATATAGGTTTTCCAGAATGAGTTGGAAAGCCCTGTCTGTTCCCATCATTCAGCAAATGACCATCCCTGGCTGTGTGCAGAAGCTGCAGTGCAGCATGGCCCTGGGAAAGGAGGCTCCACCTTACAGTCTGAGAACCTCCTTGCATATCTTTGAAATGTGTGTTTGCTACCACATCAGTGTTTCTGTGGGGCACCACAAATGATTATATAAACCTTATGGCTATTTTATAAGCAACCCAATTGTGTTGGATTTTTGTGTGTGTCAGAGACATTGCTTTGTGGGGCTGGAGAGACAGCTCAGTGGTTAAGAGCACTAGCTGCTCTTGCAGAAGACCTGGGTTCAGCTCCCAGCGCCCACATGTTGGCTAACAACGATCTTTAACTCCAGTTCCAGGGGACCTGACACTCTCATCTGACTTCTGTGGACATTGCATGACATAGGTACACTTACATGCAGGCAACACACTCATAAAATAAAAATAATAAAAAATAAAGTATGTTTTTAAAAAGAAATATTGCTCCAGGTGTGGTGGCACAGACCTTTAAGTCCCAGCACTCAGGAGGCAGAGGCAGGCGGATCTCTGTGAGTTCAAGGTCAGCTTGGTCTACATAGTGAGTTCCAGGTCAGCTGGGGCTACAGGGAGACCCTGTCTCAAAAAAAAAAAAAAAAAAAAAAAAAAAAGAAGAAGAAAGATTGCTTTGTTAAACGTTTTAAAATAGGTCTTCACGTTTGTAATCCTGTTTTTTCAAACTCCTTTTTCAAATGAAGTGAGCTGGGCTTCCCTTAACCTACAGTGGTAACGAGGGGGCACACTTGTGGGGTCACAGCTGCGCACGGGCAGGCACAGGCTCCTAGCTGGGAAGGAAGAGGGAGAAGTTCCAGAGAAGGTAGCATCCCAGCTGGTTTGCAGACCATAGAGGTGGAGGCTGTAGGCGAGGAAGCATTTGTCTTGAAGCACGGCTTGTGCAAAGGCACAGAGGCGTGAGAGGACAAAAGTATTCTCTCATGGCCAGGGTTCCTTTGGACTTCCAGGGAAGAATGTGCCATAGAGTGACAGAGGCAGTGGGCACAGTGCCTTCTGTTCCCTTGTCTGCCTGTCTGTGCCTTTGGCTGCTGCAGATCATCAGAGTTGGTATAAGACTCACATGAGGGTGGCTCAGGTGCCTGGCCTGGGTGAGGAAAGCAGATGGACTTTGCAGGAGGAGGGCAGGTCGCCGAGGGCTAGGCAGCTCGGCCTTATGTGTTTCTGCTAGTTTTCCCCAAATAGAATCTTTTCCAAAAATGTAGATAATAGCATTAAATGTACACAACAAACATTTCATATTGTCTAGGTTGTTAAAGGACCTTGGCCAGGCCCAGGTTATCGACTCCTTTCTGTACTAGATACTAAGCTGGGAATTGGATACCACCCTGTAAATGGCTGCTGTGAGGACTAAGTGTGAGAATGGTACAGAGGACGGCGTTGGCACCCAGTGGCCACGGTCATGACAAGAGGGAGGTAAAATGTGTCACAGATGCTCTGTGAGGTGAAGCCAGATTTCAGAGTGACTCAACATAACTGGGGTCTGGGTCCAAATCCAAACTGAATCTTCCAAGAACAAATTACTCCCCAAACCTTGGGTTCCTCTGTGAAGAGTCTAATAATACAAACAGTACCACGGTGGTTGCCAGGCACATGGGGAAGGGAATTGAAGCTCAGGCTTTGCATAGGCTAGGCCAGCACTCCACCACTGAGCCAGAGTCTCAGCCTTGAGGGCCAGTTGTAAAAGATGAAAAACTCTAGATGGGACTGGGAAGATGGCTCAGTCAATGCAGTGTTTGCTGTACTAGCCTAAGAACCTGAGTTTGATCCCCCACACCCACATTAAAGCCGAGCGTGGTGGCACACTATAATCCCACCATAAAATATTAGAGACAGGAGGAACCCTGGAGCTTGCTGGCCAGCCAGTCTAGCCAGCCGGTGAGTTCTGGGTTCAGTGGAACTCACAGAGATCTCCCTCTCTGCTTCCAAGTAAGTGCTGAGATTAAAAGTGTGAGCCACCACAGCTGGCAAGCTCAAGTAATTATTTTTTAAAGACTGCTACTCAGTCTGTTGGTTCCAGCCTATAATTGCAGTTACTTGGGAGCCTGAGGTACGGGGATCACAAATTCAAGGTCAGCCTGGGAAGCTTAGTTAAGACCGTGTCTCAAAAAAATTTTTTTTAATAAAATAAAAAAGAGGGCTGGAGATAGAATTCAATGGTAGAGTGCTTGTCTAGCGTGCATGCGATCCTGGGTTCAATCCCCACTACCATAATAATAGTACTTACCTAGTTCATGGGCCAGAGGGTTAGTTGAGGTCATCAGATGCTCACCCAGTCATGGTACTGTCTAAAATCAATGTGTGAGGCACTATTCCAAGTGTTTCTTGTGCTGTGAACTTCGTGAACACTCACAACAACCCTTTGAACTAAGAGTGTCACCACTATTTTGTTAAGGGAAAACTGGAGAGAGGCTTCTAAAATATGGGAGATGTTCCATCGTGTGCCCCAGATACACAGTTGGTAAATGCCTGATGATTGATAGATATTGTTAGAACCACGAGACAAAGAACTGTTAAAGGAATTGTTATGGAATGCAGAAGAGATTGAGCTGGATCATGGCAGACAGAAGGATAGGAGGGATCTGGGAGGTCTGAGGCATTATCTCATGTTGCCAAGAGATCAAATCTGTCAGTCTGAGATGAGCTTGAGGAATGGGTGCCTTCTGGATCAGCATTAGGAATAAGCAGAAGAGCCAGCCACAGTTGGGAAGGGCTGTCTAGTAATGAATAGGGCAAATCTCCCCCTTAGGCTGGAGCCCCAAGGACAACAGGGGTGGAAGATGAGCCCTTAAAGACAGACAGACGCTCCCCTCCTAAGCCAGCCAGATTAAATAAAAGCCCCCAGGTCCCTCAAAACGTAAAACAAAACACAGGCAGAGAGCCCGTTGACAGGAAATGGACAGAGGATGACTGGAGACCGTGGCTCAGAGCTGGTATGGTACTTAGATGCACGGGGAATGGGGAGGCCAGTTAGCTAGGAGTCCGGTGGAAGGACGTCACAACAGTCCTAGAAAAGGAAACCGGAAAAGACGGTGGTGGCAGTGGAGGGAAAGGTAGCGTAATGGAGGAACAAAGCTGTCTCCACATAGGCCCTGGGTGACAAAGTTGCTAAAGACAATGGGGGACTTGAGGCTGGAGAGATGGCTCAAGAGTTAAGAGCACTGGCTGTTCTTATGGAAGACCCAGGTTTGATTCCCAGCACCCACCGGCAGCTAACAACCATCTGTAATTCCTGTTCTAGGGCATCTGAGGCCCTCTTCTGACCTCCATGGACATTGTAGGACGAGTGTACCTACCTACATATAGACAATACCCTCATACACATAAAATAAAAATAACTTTTTTAAGAAAGGGAAAGGCAGACAAGACAGAGATAGACAGACTGCTATTTCATATTTTAGATGCCTACAACTTCCTTTTCCTTCCCAGCAGTGTCAGGGGATTGATCAGTTGAGGGCCTCATGCATGAAAGGCAAGCATTCTACCACTTGAGATATATCCCTACTCCAAGCGTCTATAACCTTGTGAAAATACCTTCTAAATTAGCGATACATTATTGAATGGACTTTTACTTTCAAGGTCTTTTGGCCCAAACCTCTTGGTGAGATCCTTCTCCCAGCCCCTAAAGCATGTCATTTCCGTTTCACCTCGCTGGCCTTGAACTTTTTCTCCCTCAGAGAAACAGTCTTCCTTCCTCTAGGAGGCTGATGCTGATCTGCCCAAGCTTGAACTCTGCACCTTTGAGATGAAGGCAGTGATAGGGCTAAGCCGGGCATTGCAGAAGACTGGGAGGAACACAGCAGGCTGTGGGGAACCAAGAGACCCGGGAGAGATGAATGTGGCATGTGCCCCAAGCCCAGAGGCGAGGCAGAAGCCAGCCCTCAGGGCTCTGAGACCCTACCAAGAACATGGGAAAACCGGAAGCTTTTAACTGGGGGAGGCAGAGCAGAGAACTCTAACACAATCAGACTTACAATGCTGAGAAGCTGATTCAGGTCCCTTGCCACTGGGAGCATGAATTGGAATGGCTCTGGGGTGGGCACAGGAAGACCCGTTAGGAGGGTGGTATGCAGTCTGTGGCCTATTCAGGCTTTTCTGTGTCCTTTTGTGAGCGCTGCATGTGTACTGTATTAATGTGTGGACTTGAGCTGACTTGTTCCTTTGCTGTTTAATCTGACTCATCTCCTTTGTAAGCAGTGGGGTTATTTCAGGTGAAGATCCGGGTTGCTCCCCGACCCGCATACTCTAAATCTCTATGTTACAGGGAACAGAGGAGATGTTTAGAATGTGTTACTCAGAGTCTTTCCAGGGAGTCCCTTATAACACCCATGGGCTGAAGGGATGGCTCAGTGAATAAAGGTGCTTGCCGTCAAGCTTGAGGACCTGAGTTTGATCCCTAGGCCCCACATGGTGGAAGGAGAGAACCAAGAACCAACTTAAACAATTTGTCCTCCATTCACACTTTGTGGCTTGTGCACACATATACAGCAATAAACAAATAAATGTAAAATTTTAAAAAATCAATACCCCAAAGCAACCCTCATTAACATTACTAGATTGATAGTGGGCTCTGCTGTGCTCTGCCTTTTGGTTTCTGTGGTGGTTTGAATGAGAATGTCCCCCATAGGCTCTAAGTATTTGGACATTTTGTCCCCAGTTGGTGGAACTGTTCTGGGAGGTCTTAGAAGGTGTGGTCATGCTGGAGGAAGCACTTGTTGCGGGGGGGGGGGGCAGCTTACAAAGTTCTTAAGCCTCTCAGGATCTCCAGTTGCTGTATCCTGTGCCTACTTGAAGGGTGAAAAGTCTGTGGCCCCTGTGGTCATCCTAAGAGGCAGGAGTTCACTGCTCCCACTTTTTATTTTTATTTATCATTTTTATTTGATGTGTACGAGGGCACTACTTCATGCAGGTAGTTGCATCTGTGTCGTGGGCACTGGATCCCCGGATTGTTACAGATGATTGTTAGCTGCCACATGGGTGCTGAGAACTGAACCCGGGTCCTCTGCAAGAGCAGCCAGTGCTCTTAACCGCTGACCCATCTCTCCAGCCCCAACTTTTAGCAATAAGAAATTGGCAGAGAGGCGTGACTTGCTCCAGTTCCCAGGAGTCACCACTTCCGAGGCTTCGGAAGGAGGTTGAAGGACACAGTCTAGGAGGCTCATGGAAGGCCAGGGGACAGTGACTGAACTACCACCTTGCACCGCACCTGCTTCCAAGGCTTTTCCAGAAGTTTACAGCTTTGCCTAAAGCTCCCCTCAGCAAAAAGTGTAAGCTGATGTCAGTACAGGAGAAGCTCACCAAGGACACTGTCTCACATGCTTCTTGGAAGCTCAGGCTATGCAGAGAGCTGGAAGGAACGTGCTATGAGAATGAGTCTGGGCAGGTTCTGGGGCTCAGGACCCCCAAGGGGGCTAGAAGTCATGAGCACTGCTGTGACCCTCATAGGGAACTCACATGGTAGGTCTGTTCCTGATTAGAAAGAACCAGTTCAGAGTCCTCAAAAGCCTTACCGTCAGCTATGAGCAAGAGACAGCAGAGTCTGGAAAGAGATTTCCACCTGGTGTGGAAGTTTTATCTATCCAAGCCAAAGTACACATCTGCCCGTCTGTGTGTGCAGCTCTGAGACTCATTATGTAGACTAGGCTGGTCTCAAATTTGTGGCCATCCTGTATCTGCCTCCCAAGTGTTGGGATTCTATGTGTGCATCAACACACTCAAAATATTTTGCTTTTTTAAAAAGACAGCTGTGAGCTGGAGATGTAACCCAGTTGGTAGAGTGTTTTCCTAGCATACATGAAGCCCTGGGTTTGATCGTAAGCATCATATAAACTGGGCGTGATGGCTTAGGTCTGTAATCTCAGCACTTAAGAGGTAGAGACAGGAAGATCAGTAGTTCAAGGCCATCCTTGGCTACATACAGAGTTTGAGTCCAGCCTGGGCTACAAGAGACTCTACCTCAAAATAAAATAAAACAATAAAATAATGGAAATAAAATAAAAGACAAGGTTTCACTGTTTCCCAAGCTAGCTTTGAACTCCTGGGCTCAGGTGATCCTCCTCAACCTCTCAGCTGCAGGGATTACAGGTGCACAGCACCATGTCTGACTTGGTGTTTCTCTCCTCTTCCTTTCTTCCTCCCACCTCTGCCTCCCTCCTACTCTATATTGGAGACGTATTCCAGGGCCCTGTGCGTGCTCAGCATTTGCTCTACCACTGAGCTATAAGTCCAACCCAGAAGTGGGAAGGAGAGAAGGACTCCCAAGCAAAGATTTTCCAGGCCATTGTCAAGGATGTGGTCCCTCCAACTGATGCTGATTTTCGTTACAAGTCTGTCACTACAGATTCTGAGTGTCATGCCCCAGTTAGGCTCTCCCTATTAGCCAATCTTTTTGTTGTTGTTGGGACAGGGTCTGTCTTGTAGCCCTGGCTGGCCTGCAACTATGTAGACCAGCCTGGCCTCGATTTCACAAAGCTCCGAATGCCTCTGCCTTTTGGAGAGCTGGGATTAAAGATGTGTGCCACCATGCTTGGCCTAGCCAATCATTTTTCCTGATGATCACTAATTGGAAACACAAAACCCTCCCCCGACCCCACCAAGCCCTCATCCAGAGCAGAACTCATGTTTTCCTTCATTTGAATTTTTATTTTTGCTTTGTGCTGCTCCTGTTCTTCCTCAGCTTGTGTACCACCATCCCGGGGGGTGGTTCCATCAGCAGAACTACAAAACCAAAAGGGGAGGAGTGAGAGGTCTCCCTGAGCCGGGTGACGATGCGGTATGGGGACACAGACAAGTAGGTGAGGTCTAGAGTCACATAGCCTGGACCTATAATCAAGCTATGCCATTATTAGCTGAGCAACCTTAAGCCCGTCACTCACTGTAAATGGGATCATAACACTGGCCTCTACGAGAATGACATCAGGTAGCCCTGAATGGCACTGTGGTAGGCTCTCAGTTCATGCCACACACATCATGACTGGCACTTAGAACTGGATTTTAGGTCTCCCGTACGGCAGTGGAGAATAACTGAAAATATTGTCAGAAGACACAGGTTCAACCTCCCATGGGTCGTGCCTTTCCAACAGGTGAGGAGGAAGAGCTGGTTTAAAGTATGAAGAACTTCAGGATCGCTCTGCTGGAACACAGTTCAGCCTCCCTATCTCCTCCTTGTGTGGTCAGGTTCAAGGGCAAATAGCTTCTGTGAAAACCCTTTGCAGAGGCCTCTTAGTGCTATTGCAATTCCTCTTCTCTGTGACCCCAGGAAGCTAAACCCATCCATGTTCAACTGACAGCCTTGCACATCCCAGCCGCTGCCCTTCCGAAACTAACAGTGCCTCCCCAGCAGTTCCCTGCCACTGTCCCTGCCCTGCAGGCTGACTGTCAGGCTGGCAAGCCCCCTGCCTGCGAGCTCAGAGCTTCTTGGCAGTGGGTATACTACTGTGTGGGGCAGCATCTGTGGATGACAGGGGAGGGAGAAAGTTATAAACATACAGACCTTCCAGCGATTCCCACATTCATTGCACAAGACAAAGGTGGTCATGGGCTCATCAGCACTGCGTGTCTGCACCTGACAGAAAGAAGAATGAAGTCACTTCCTGCTCTAGAGCCCGCCATGGCTCCTGCTGTCCTTCGAAACAGGTTCAAATCATACAAGTTGACCCTGATATTTACCCCACTTAGGCAGCTCCCTTGTCATGGATCAATAATCTCTGCTCCTCTGGCCATCTGTCAACTCACTCTCAGAATCCCACTGGCTCAAACTGGCCTTTGCACTTGCACACTCATTGATCTCTAAACAGGGCTCTCTCCTCTTGTCCCAAGCCTCACCTCTTATGAGAAGCCTTTCGACTCACCCACCACCCCCAACATACCATATCTGACACGCTTTGTCTTACAAATCGCCTTGTCCATCCTCATCACACACGGGGAGGCGCTGAGACCCAGAGAGGAAAGGGATTTTGCAGATCACTGGGCCAGGTCATCTGTGCTTCCTCTATTTCCCATCCCTCAAGCTCATCACTCAGGTGCAGGGACACAGGTTTCCTACCACAAGGCGCAGGGGTGGCAGCAGCCATTCTGACTCTCTAATTGGCCGCAACAGATGGTCCGTCATTTCTCTGCTGACATTCAGCTATGAGTGATGTCAGCTGGGATCAGTGGGGGGGCGCAGCTGGTGAGTACCTCCAACTGTCTGTCAGGAGGACACAGCATGGTATACCCTCCTCACTAGGCAGCAGGGCATGGAGAATAAGCTTTCATGGGCAAAACGAAACTTGGCTAATGGGCAGCTCGTTTCTGAAGAGCAATGCTGTACAGTGGTATATCAGCCTGACTAGAAAGGTGCTTGGGCCAGCATGGGAGCATGCACAGATGTCTCCCAGTTCCTGAACAGGAATCCTTAAAGGGAATCTTCTAGAAAAGCAAGACTGACAACTACTGTTTCTATTGCAGCTATGGGGCACTGATAATTTTTCTTTTGGGGGGCCATGGTCTCATGTAGCCCAGGTTGTCCTTGAACAGATTATGTAGCAGAAAAGAACCTTGAATTCTATCTTCCTCCCTCCACCTTTTTCTTTTAGACTTAAAAAAAAATTTATTTGTGTGTGTGTGTTTGTGTGTGTGTGTGTGTGTGTGTGTGTGTGTGTGTGCAGGTACCCACAGAGGCCAGAAGAGGACATCAGATATCTTGGAGCTAGAGTTCCAGGCACCTGATGTGGGTCTGGGAGCTGCACTCTGGTCCTTTGAAAGAGCAGTAAATGCTCTAACCACTGAACTATTCAGTCCAATTTGTTTTTCTTTGAGACAAGGGCTTTTGTTTTGTCTTTGAAAAAGAAGGTCTCACTATGTAGTCCCAGCTGGTCTGGAACTCACAGATATCTGCCTGCTCGGTCTCCCAAGTGCTGGGATTAAAGATGTATACCATCACACCTGGCCTAGGCAAGGGTTCCTTATGCAGTTCTAGAATTACTAAATGTGAGTTAGAACCCAACAGGCTGTTTTTCAGTTTCAGGGTCCCTCCTCAGCTGATGTGGTTCCCCAGTGTCTTCACCCTCAGGGACCCCTTAGGTTTCACCAACCAAGCTGACTGGATGAACTCAAAAGGTTTGGACTTAAAATTCCAGCATGGGAATGAATACATGCCTAAAACCCCAGCACTTAGGATACAAGATAGTCAGGAGTTCAAGGGTAGCTTCAGCTACATAGCAAGTTCAAGGCCCTGTCTCAAAAAAAAAAAAAAATTAGATAAGATTAAAAAAAAAAAAGGTTTAAATCTGAGTTCATCAGCCTCCCTGCCATTGGCCTGCATGAGTACCTTGGGCAAAGCTGTAGAGGCCCATCTGGGCTTCAGTTTCCCATGCGGGGGCTGCGTTTCCCATCGCCACGTTCCCTTCCAATCACCTGGGACTTCTCTGAAGGTCTGTGTTCAGCAGTGTGTTTAGAGGACCGTGTAGCACAGCCTGGAGTCGGGGCCTTGGTCTCACTTTAGGGCAAGTGAGACACACTGGCCCCGCCTCATGGACACACAGCAGCTGAGCAGCTGATTCTAGTCTGAACGTGTTTCAGAAGCCACAAGGCACTGTGGTGTGTCCTCAGGCTGGGCCTTCACCCCGGGACCTGGAGATTTTGGTCTTTGCTCCCCCTTGGCACCTCCCTGGGCTTCTCTTTCTACCTGCCCTGCCCGCCGCCACCCACCTGGTTATAAGTGCAGTTCTTCTTCTTGCACTTGCTGCACCGTAAGAGGTCAGTGGTGGTGCCTCCAGTCTTGGCCATCTGGTGCTCTCGGATGGCCTCCTGCGTCATGGCATTCCTCAGTTCCCTCAGCTCATCACTGGCCATTTCCTAGAGAGATAGGAGTTTGTCTATTAGGGATGAGGCCAAAGGGCTCCACCTCTTGCTTAATTTCTGGAGTCTGAACCGAACAGGATGTGCCATGTCGGAACGAGAGCCGGCGGCTGGAGGGATGGCTCAGTGGCTAAAAGCACCGGCTGCTCTTGCAGAGGACTCAGGTTCCGTTTCCAGCACCCACATACAGCTAACAACTGTCTGCAATTCCAGTTCCAGGATATCCAACACCCTGTTCTGGTCTCTATGGGCATTACAAGACATGAGTGTACTGACATATATGCAGGCGGTAATATTTTATATTTTATATATAAAATATAATATATTTATATTTTATATTACACTCATATAAAATAAAATATAAACTATATGAAACTAAGTAAAATTTAAAAAATCATAGAGCGAATCTGGACCTGTGGTCCTGCCTTATCTAGGAAAAGCACGTCCTGGAGGGCTCTCCATTCTACCCTGGCTGGAAGGTCCAGCTGTTTGAGACAGGCCTTACTCTATCTTACAGAAGCTTCCCACCTGGGGAAAATGGTGATCACAGGAAAGCAATCATTTGTGGAATTCCTACCTCCAAGGTGACAGTGTGGAGGAAGGGTCTTTGGGAGGTCATTAGGGAATGAGCGGGTCAGGCCTCACAAAAGAGGCTCAAGACACTGCTCACTCCTCCACTAGGCGAAGTTACACGTGAGCACACAATGGACTGCGCTAAACACCAATTCTGTCGGTGAGTCCATCTTGTGCTACTCGGCCTCCAGAGCTGTGAGTGCAAATGTGTGCTGTCAGGCGCTGGTGGCTGGGAGGCAGCTGTAGCCTGGACTGTTGAAGACACTGCGAAGCTAAGTTGTAGTCTATACCTCAAGGCTATGTTGTCATTTTAGGAAAAAGGTCAGACCTTTCTGGAGATGTATCTTAGGTGGTAGAGCACTTGTCTGGCATGTGTAAGGCCCTGGGTTCAATCCCCAGTACCAGGAGATAAAAGAAAGAAAGCTCAATCCTAGCCAGGTATGACACATGCCTGTTACCCTAGCATTTGGAAAACCAAGGAAGGGGGCATCAGTGGAACTTTAAGGTCATCCTGGACTACACAGAAAGATCCTGTCTCCAAAACAAGAACAAAACCAGACCTTTTAATGAAGCACAATGGGACCAGCAAGATGGCTCAGCAGGTAACTGTGCCATCAGGGAGGAAGACCTGAGTTTGATCCTTGGAGCCCATGCGGCAGAAGGAAAGAACTGACCTTCACAAGTTGTCCTCAGACCTACACACGCACTGTGGCATGGGTGCTCCCCGACAAATAAATAACTGTAAATTGGACATAATGACAACTTTGATACATGGTTGATACGTAGGTGCCAAGTTCCCCATTTATCTAACCCTGGAGCTCCGCTGTTTGGGGTGCTTGAGGAAAACAGCAAGTGCTCTCCTCAGAAAAGCAGCCATACCCGCACCAGAACACCATACTATAACCTTTCATGCACCATGAAGCCGCCATTCACACACCACACACTCATTAACTCCACACCACACACATTAACCACACATCACACAATACACTAACCACACACCCAATACACAGTAACTATACACTACACACACAATAACAACATACTACACACACAGTAATCACACACAACACAATGTATTACATACCACACTCATACTAACCACACACCACACATAGTAACCACATACCACACAATACACTAAATATACTAAACACACACACACCAGTAACCATACACCACATACACAGTAACCAAACACCACACAGTATACCATATACACGCTCATTAAGCACCATACACTACACTAACCACATGCCACATATACACACAAACCATACTCTACACATATATCAATCATACACCACACCCACTAACCACACACCAATCACACATCACACAATACACTAACTAGATCATATCCATCTAACCACACACTAATACACAGTAATCACACACCACACAATATACTAACCATATTAACCACACACCACACTAACATACAGTGACTATACTCCACACATACTAACCACATACCACATATACTAACCATACTCCATCCATATATACCAATCACACACCACACAATATCCTAACCATATTAAGCACACCCCACACTGACATACAGTGACCATACCCCACACATACTAACCACATACCACATATGCTAACCATACTCTATCCATATATACCAATCACACACCACACCCACTAGCCACACACCAATCACACACCACACAATATACTAATCATATCATACACACTCTAACCATGCTGCACACACACTAACCAGACCATTCCACACATACTAACCACATACAACCCACACTAACCAATTATACAATGCACTAACCACATTCCACACATACTAACCACATACCACCCACACTAACCACGTTCTTCCCATACTAATCACACTCCCCACACACTGACCACATAACACACACACTAACCACACTCCCCACACACTAACTACATAACACACACACTAACCGCACTCCCCACACACTAACTACATAACACACACACACTAACCGCACTCCCCACACACTAACTACATAACACACACACTAACCGCACTCCCCACACACTAACTACATAACACACACACTAACCGCACTCTCCACACACTAACCACACTCCCCACACACTGACCACATAACACACACACTAACCGCACTCCCCACACACTAACTACATAACACACACTAACCACACTCCCCACACACTGACCACAGACCATACAATACACTAACCACACTCCCCACACACTAACTACATAACACACACACTAACCACACTCCCCACACACTGACCACAGACCATACAATACACTAACCACACTCCCCACACACTAACTACATAACACACACACTAATCACAGACTATACACTAACCACACGCCACACATACTAACCACATAACATACACACTAACTACACTCCACACATATATTCCAGTCACACAGTAGAACCAGTAGCCATACACCAATTACACATCACACAATGTACTAACCACATACCATACCACACTAACCACATTCCACACATATTAACACTCCACACACACTAACCACATGCCACACATATATGCCAATCTCACACCACATATGCATTAATTATATATCATATGCATATATAAACAACACTTCCCACATACCACATATATTAACACTCCATACATCACATACACCACACATAGCTCTATGTATCATATATACCACACACACTAACATCTCATCCATGCCTTCATCATACACATCACAGACACTCCACATATCATATATACCACACCCCAAAATCACACCACCACATCACAACATCGCACACACATCATAAACATACTCCACACACTGTGTGCATAGGGCATGCATCATACTCCTTCATCCCAGACCACCCAGACACCCCAAAGCCTGCCCAGGTTCCAGGGGCCTAACACATTTCCTCTCTCCTTCTCTGGGTCCCTTCACCTCTCCAGCATTTAGTGGCTGTCAGAGAGTTCCCTGGTAGCTCTGGAAATGAACCACACTTGAGAGTATGCCAAATGTCTTTCCAAGACACAGACTCTGAAATAAAAGGATCAAGTACCTATCCATCCAGTGAGAGTCTCCTATGGTCCCTAATACGCTGGGCCTGGTGGAAGAGCCCCTGGCTGGGCGGCTAGAGGACCATGGCCCTCACCCCTACACCAAGCCCGGCCATTCTGACCTCTGCCGTCATCCTGGCGATGAGTCCAGGGGAAATGGCCCCACTGAGCACGTTCCGCCTCAGGCCTGGGTTCCTGGGATCCTTCAGGTTGCTGATGCGGCTGCGCACACGGTTCCGGTACTTCATGTCTGTGCTCTTGAGCTCTTGATAGATATGTGTCAAGGTTAAGGGCCAGCCTGCCATTCACAGAGAAACACAGAGGATGGAAGCCTGGGCCCTCCCTTCCTTTCCCTGGCCTGCTACAAGGGTCAGGTGGTACCTCTGTGGTCTCTGTTCAGTGGGCATCTCATTTGCACACTGGTGTCAGCCGAGAGGAGATAGCCTCCAAAGAGACTAGCTTACAGTAAGTACAGTTGTGTCAGAGACTGAGGGGACAGGCACACTACTTTGTCTGAGCCTCTCATGCGACCTCAGGTAAATCATGTGACTTCTCTGCCTCAGTTCCCTTTCTTATAAAACACAGGGCTGTTAGGGGTCAGTGAGCCATGCCACACCAGACGCCATGTGGGATCTGGAATATGGGCTGTTGAGGATAATGAGGGTCACCTCTAGTTTGGGAGGAACCTTGTGTGTTGAGTCCAGACATCAAGAGCCATGTTTCAGGCTGTCTGAGTAGCCGAGGATGATCTTAAACTTCTGATCCTCCTGCCTTCTCCTCCTGAGTGCTGGAATTACACACAGACAAACACTCTCTCAACTAAGCTACATCCCCATGGTGTCTGATGAGAGATGTCCCTCCGTACCTTAGCTCTCCTCTCTCTTTCCTTAGGGATATCTATTCATCCTGAAAAACCACTTTGGGAATGACTGAGCAGTCACTCCTCCCACAAACACATGAGGAAACTGAAGCTTAGAAAGGGTGCAGGCCCTTGCTCAAGGCCCAAGGGAAGATTCCCGTCAGGAGAGGGCTGCAAGCCAGGCCTCCTCTTAACAGTAATGCTCTGTCCACTCACTAGCAGGAAGTCACCCCTGGTCTCGGACCACAGTGAGTTCTGCTCAAACCCAGCATCCCAGACCCTTCCCTAACCCCACTCAAGACACAGGGCAGGGATGCGGAGATCGGCCTCATTTTCTTGGGCCAAGTGAAGGGCAGAAAAACAAAGATTTTGCTGGGAAAAAACACAAACAAAAGACCATGGCCATGTGCAGAATGGAGCCTGCTGACTGGCGGGAAGTGGTAGGGGGAAAGTGGCATTATGGCTTTTTCTTCTTTGTTTCAATGTCATCTGTACAATAAAAGCAGAAAGAACAGAGTACAGAATATGCCACAGTGCAGAGAGACAAAATAGAAGTAAAGCTGCCATTCTGGATTCTGAGGTGTGGATCTGTGGGTGTGAGGGGACACTTGGGGACACCAGCCTCTGACTCCTGCATATACCAAGGCCACAGAGGAGGAGCAGGTGGACAGCAGTGTCCAGGGATTCTGCCCCTTCAGGTGGCATACCCTGCCATGTTAGCTCAGGGGCACTCTGCAGAGGACGGACTTTTTGGGGGACACATTCAAGTCCTGTATTCATCTTTCCCCTAGCTATACTCAAAGTACCACGGAGCCTGCTGTAGCTTTCAATTTGTCTCCTTGCGGAGAGGGACATCCAGTGGAAGAAACAAATGAGGAGGTCGGGCAGGAGTGGGACCAGAGACTAGACCGTGCACTCTGCTTCAAACTGGGCTTGGAGGGCAGAGAAAGTTCTGGAGGAAATGAAGATGAAGTCCTGAGACCTGAGCTCTGGGTTCCTGAATTAACAAGACACGGTGAAAATGTACTTAATGAGAGGCAGAGTGCTTCAGAACTTATGGAGGTGCTGCTGGGTAATCACTGAATTGTGGTTGATGGAAACTACCAAAGAACGAGCTGGGTATACTAGGATGGGCCTCAGGCAAGAGACAGAAGCAGGTGAACTTGCTGCCTAAGGTCCGGTCCCCGAACCTCCCCAGCAGGCTCGGCTAAACTCACCAGACAGCAGAGGCCTAGAAAAGGTCACTGACACTTCATGGGACACGGAGCCTTGAGCCCTTCCTTTCACACCCCTGGTCTCAAGACATGCAGACTTTTGTCTCCAGTGAAAGAGACGACACCACGCTATTCCACACTATTCATTCTATGGAGAGCGATTCTTTTTCCCAAGTACCTACTTCTGGTGTGATGGGCTTCTACCACAGGACGGTCACCTCCACTCTCTCCACAAGTCTCCTTGTGGGAGACAGAGTGAGTGGGGAAGTATGCAGACCCAAAGGCCAGGGCTCTCAGTCTAGCTCTGACACCCCAGAGTTCTCAACCCTCAGTTTCCTTGTGTATACAATGGGAATACCAATATGCCTCTGTTAATAGGAATGTTAACAGAGGCAACAAATGTCAGTTGCCTGGCACAGTGCCTGCCTACTAGCATCAGAATGGAACTTGGGAGCTGTGCCCATCAGAGGAGGGAGAGGGGCTGCTAAGCATGAAGCACACTGTCCTCGGTCCACTCCGGAGGTAATGCCTTGACCAGCTGAGGCGTGTACGACGTGGCCTGTCTGGTGCAGTTGCTAAGTCCTCCAGTTCTGAAGTCACGCTTTCAGGGTTCAGGGCCTGACTCTACAGCTGCATTGAGCTGCGGAGCTTTGGAAGGTGCCCGGAGTTCCCGGGCCCCTGATGCTTCACTTAACAGACCTGGGGAGCACAGCTGGTAGCTCGTCCTCAGCACCCACTGATGTGCAGGGCAAGATCTGACAACAATGTCAGCTGTACTCAGGAGCTTTAGCTGTCCCCAGAACCCCACTCCACCCCAACCAGACAGTCCAGGCACTCTCAGACCCACAGGGCTTCAGGATATGATCTTCAATTTCTGATGCCAACTTGTCACAGTTAACTCCATAGTCCTTGAAATCCTCTAAAAAAGATTGGGGAACAGACATGAGCCATGCACACCCTTGCCAAGGATGCCTGCTTGACAAAGGCATTCCGATTCCACTATCAGGACACTAGAAAAAGCCCAGCCCAGTCCCTCACCTTCTGCCTTCAGGGCTGCTGACAACATCTCCACACACTTATCCCGGACAGAGTCCCCTGTGAGATAGCAGGGGCCCAGGAGGCAGACGGAGGGGGCGAATGTGGGAGTCAGGGGGCTGCTGGGAGTCTTGGGGGTCTCTGCTTTCGATTTGCTGCTGTTGGATCTGAGGATGACATGTTGACATTAAGCAAAAATAAAAACCACTTATGAAATAACATTCTAGGTGTTTCCATGGATGGTCTTCTTTAATCCCCATAACAACCCTATGAGGCAGGTGCTATTTTAGATTCTGGACAGAGATCATCTCATTTAATCCTCATAACAATTCCATGAGGCTGGTACTATTCTTATCCCCACATTAGAAGTGCATCTTAGCGATAGGTGCATTTATAAAGATATGTTTGACTCTGGGAACCCACGGGAACTCAAGCCCAGGCACTTGAGCTCCTGGTGCCTAGAGTCCTCATCAACCACGGTGCCTTGTTATACAACAGGGAACACCTAATGGAGAGGCTCCCATCTGTTATGCATTGTGCTAGCCTCTCTCTACATCTTATAAGTTTATACCATCTATCTGTCCATCCATCTATCCACCTATATTTATCAGGCTCTTATTCTCTAAGTACTGTGCTAAGAAAAAGCAGCCAAACAGGATATTGTCCTCCCTTTAAGAGCTCACACGGTAGAGAGTAGTGTCTATCCATCACCATCTAAGAGGCCTGGCACTTATCCTGTGACAAGAGCTGTGCCAGTCCCTTGATGAACATTTTCTAATTTAATCCTCACAGCAGTCCCTGATAGTTGATGCCTCACCATCCCATTTACAAACAAAGAAACAGAGAATCCTGTCACCACCCAGGATGATACTCCACTGACAATAGTCCAGGGCTGTGCAAGTCCATCACCTTCACTGTCTAGGATTATCCGGCCTACAAGTAATCCTATTCACAGCATCGATCAAATATATATATATATATATATATTTTTTTTTTTTAAGTCAGGGTCTCATAGCCCAGGTTACCCTCACACCTACTAAGTAGCTGAGGATGACCTTGGATTCTGATCCTTCTGCCTCTACCTCCCAAGGGCTGGGATTACAAGCATGTACCATCATGCTTGATTTATGGGGTGTTAGAGATGAAACCCAGAGCCTTGTGTATGCTGGGCGAGCACTGTAATAACTGAGCTACATCCCTAGCTGGGTGGGTTGGTGTGTTTATTTATTTATTTATTCTTGTTTGTATGCATTTGTATGTAGAGATCAGAGATCAACCTCAGTGCTGTTCCTTAGGAGCTAGCCACTTAATTTTTCTTTTTAAAAAAATATTTTATTTATTTTGATTTTATATGTATGAGTCTCTCCTGCATGTATGTAAGTGTACTACGCGTGTACAATGTCTGCAGAAGCCAGAAGAGGGCATTAGATCCCTTGGAGTTAGATAGTTATTGGCCGCCATGTGTGTTCTGGGTCCTCTGCAAGAGCAGCCAGTACTCTTAATCTCTGAGCCATCTCTCCAGTCCCCCACCTTAGGTTTTGAGACAGGGTCTCTTGCTGGAATTGAGGGTCACCATTTTTAGGCTAGGCTGGCTGGCTGACCAGGGAAACTCAGGGATCCTCCTGTCCTGCTTCCCCAGCACTGGAATTACAAGTATGTGCCACCATGCCCAGCTTCTTCTGAGAATGCTGCAGACTGAACTTATATTTGACTAAGCTGTCTCCTACTCTTTTATTTTAGTTTTTGATCTTTTTGAGGTAGAATTTCCCTGTAGCCCCAGTTAGCCTGGAACTATGTAAATCAGGCTGGCCTTGAACACACTATGTAGATCAGGCTGGCCTGGAACTCACAGAGATTCACCTTCCTCTGCCTCCCGATGCTCCACCACACCCCGTCTTCCACTCTTTATTTTAAAAAAATATATTAAACAGGCTAGAGAGATGGCTCAGTGATTAAGAGCACTGGCTGCTGTTGCACAGGTTTGGTTCCCAGCAACATCATGGCAGCTAACAACTGTTGGTAACTCCAGTTCCAAGGGATCCAATGCCCTCTTCTGGCCTTTGTGAGCACTGCATGCATAGGTACAACTAACTTAAATGCAGGCAAAACACTCATACAATAAAAATTAATTAAGTAAAAATTTTAAATAAATGAAATATAAACTGGATTCATTTTTATTTTTATATTTTGCACTATTTAGGGTTGAACCTAAGGCCTCATACAACCTAGGCAAGCATTCTACCATTAAGCTACATCCACTCAGTCCTTTTAAAAATTTTTATTTGGGGGCTGAAGAGATGGATCAGTGATTAAGAGTACTAGCTGCTCGTGCTGAGGACCCAGGTTTAATTCCCAGCACCCACGTAGTGACTAACAACCATCCTAACTCCAGTTCCAGGGAAATGTAATACCCCTTCTGACCTCCGCAGGGACTGCACGACACAGATGCACCTATATACGTGCAGCAATACACTCATACACACAATAAATAAATAAATATATAAATTAAAAAAAAATTTTACTTTGAAACAAGACCTTTTTAAGTTGCCCAGGCTGACCTTGAATTCCTTTTGTAGCTTAAAGTGTCCTAGAATTTACAGGAAAACTGAAAAAAAAAAAGATATTCACCAAATAAGTAGAACAAATCAGGAGTCAGAGAAATGGCTCAGAGACTAAGAGCACTTACTGCTCTTCCAGAGAAAGAGAACCAAGGTTTGGTTCCTGGCAACCAGAAACCACGCAGTTGCAGGGAATCTAATGCCTTCAGGTCGAATGCCCTCTTCTGGCCTCTCTGGGTACTGCATGTATATTAGTTACGGTCTATTTCAGATTTCCTGGTTGCTCTTTTATTTTCAGTTCTATAGCTCAAACCCAGGGCCTCATTCATTCGAGGCATGCACTCTTATTCTGTAAATATTAATCCATTAAAAATGATAAAGTCTGGGCTGGAAAGATGGCTTGGCAGATAAGAGGGCTCATTGTTTTCCCAGAGGACCTGAGTTGGTCCCAATATCCCGGTTGGGCAGCTCACAACCACCTGTAATTCTAGCTCCAGGGGATCCAATAACCTCTTCTGGCCTCCACAAGTACTCACACACATGGTATTCACTCACATAGACATATATCCATCCATAAAGAAATAAAAATTAATCTAGGCTAGGTATGCTAGCTCACACCTTTAATCCCTGCACTCAGGAGGCAGAGGCAGGTAGAACTCTGTGAGTTCAAGGATAACCTGGTCTATCTATGTAGTGAGTTCCACTTATTTTTCTCATGCTCAAAAATAGTCAATCAACAACTTCTGTTATACATTTTTTTACCACAGTAATATAATAAAGACAGGCCAGTGGGATAGCTTAGTAGGTAAAGATGTTTGCCTCCAAGCCTGACGACCTGAGTTCACTCCTAGGACCCACATGGTAGAGGAGAGAACCAACTCCCACAAGTTGTCCTCTGACTTCCTGAAGTGTGCTATAACACATGCCCCCCCCGGAATAAATAAACAAATTAAAATAAGAACAGTAATAAAGACAAAATAATGAAATGTTGATAGGTGTCATCCCAAACAATACGAGAAACCAGGCTGGGGCTCGGACTCCAGCTACCACTGGTCCCTTGTGGGTCCTGATGAAGAGAAGCAGGGATGGGCATTGTCCAGCATCCTTAGGCAAATCACTTCCACAATACCCCACTTACTGTGGGGTTTAAGAAAGGCAAAAGGATTCACATTACAATGCAAACTGAGTCTAAAAATTCACCATGGGAGGATCTGGCCAGACAGAGGAGGCGACAGGTAAATGTATTCGTGGCAGAACACACGGGAGCTTGGAGGCCCCTAGTTGGAGGAGTTGTTACACAATGCACAGTCTGGGCAGCCGTACCAGGCCACGCTGGGGTCCGAATCTGCTTTCAGCCTATGATGTGCTTCTTCCATTTAAGAGGAGGATGCCGGATTTCTGAGAAAGTCTTCAGGCCCAAGGAGCTTGTCTAGGAGCCTTACTGACACTGGCATTTCCCGGTGTTAAAGAAATGGGAAGTCCTCCCTCTTGCTTCCTGCCAGTCAGGTCTCAGCTCAAAGGCCACATCCTTGGAGAGATAGTCTCCATCATCTTAGCAAAGCAGAGTGTCCTTGTCCTGCTTTCTTACAGCATAGCACTTATCCAAGACTATAATTAACTTGCACATGTGTTTATAAACATCCTCAGCTTCCCTCTTCAAATGACGGTTCACAAAGGGACCGTGTGTGGCTCAGTCACTCTGTAACAGCACGCCTCGTGAGTGCTTGTTGCTAAATTACTATTGAATACACAAAGAATTGAGGGAGTTGATCATAAAAGGATGAAAGGCACACACCGGGGTCCAGACATAGCTCAACTGGAGAGAGGCAGGTCCTCTTTGGAAGGAAGTTGGCCCCCACTCCCTAGGTTTCCAAGAGGGTAGCTCTCCCACCTCCTCAGAGGGAAGGAAGCTTTGCTAACCTGTGGCCCAGCACACAAAGGAAGTCTAGAGCTCACCAGAAAACAGAATTCCACAGCATAGAGCTTTGAAGGAGGCTGTTTGAAATGCCTAGACTAGGTTTGAATCTAAGCTCCTGAGTTGGGTGTGGTGGCACAAGGCTGTAATTCCAGCACTCAGGAGATAGGAGGATCATGGGTTCCAGGCCACCCTGGGCTACATTGTGAGGCTCTGTCTCATTCCTCAATCCTGTCCCCTAAAGAATCCAGGCTTCAGGGGCCAGCAAAGTGGTTCAGTGGGTAAAGGCAGCTGCAGCAAAACCGGACAACCCGAGTTCGATCCCCAGGAGCCACACAGTGGAAAGACAACTGACTCTCTAAAATTGTTCTCTGACCTCCACACATGCGCCATGGCATGCACTATCCAGGATTCAAAGCCAGATTCCTGGGTTCAAAGCTGGGTACACCAACTTTATAGCTCTATGACCTTGGTTCCTGAACCTCCAAGTGCCTTGGTTTGTTCACATGTAAAATGCAAATAACAGTAACATCTATCTTATGGGTGTGTTTAGATGACTAAAAGAACCTAAGAAAATTCCAGCAAAAACAAAGTCTTAGTAGTTTACAACAATAACCAGGTTGCATCTGGGAGCTGCTGCCGTGCATTCTGCATTTGTGGGCTACCTATGTGGACTGGAAACAGTGCTAGACATTCCATTTCACCATCCGATCCTCACAATGACCTTGGGGACTCAAATTATCCCCATTCTATAGATCAATAGAGTGAGTCTCATTGAGCAGAATTGCATTGCCCAAGGTCATCTATTCAACTACTAAGCGACGGTTGGAGAGATGGCGTAGCCATTAAAGCCAAGGCTAATGACCTCCTCCCTCAAAACCAACTACCAAGTGGTAGAATTGGACCACAAAAGTCTGTCTGCTTTCCCAATTCTGTCCAACACAAAATTTCTGTGTCTAGAAAAAGTTTTCCAGAGTGCTCCCACCCATGAGGGGTGGGGCTGTTTGGAGCACTTTTCTCTCCTTCCTGTAGGACCCTGGCTCTGTGCCCTGCAGCTTGGCTGGGAGCTGGCTGACTGGCTGGCTGGATTCTGTGTCTGGGTTACATTTCTGGGCAGCCATGCTCACTTGCCTTTTCTTCCAATGCGTATTCTTGGGACCCGTGCCAAACTGCGGAGGGGGCATCATTAGCGAGGTTGAGGGACAGGATTTATCCACACCTTCCTTCTGCTCCTGGGTCTGTTAGCCTCAATGCCAGCTCTTTTGAGAAACCTGCCTGCCCTCCACCTGGCAGAGGCACCCGAGGGCCCTGTTCACAGCTCCTGCGGGCCACCTTGAGGGCACTTCCGTTACTGCACCACCAAGCCCTCAGTAGGAAGCACTGATCCCTTTGGTTTTTTTGATGTCCCAGCTGTAATTTCCAGAACACCATGCACACTCCAATCGCTACATCTTCGTACTGCATTTCCAAGATGTTCGTGACACTTTCTTCTGAGGTACCAAGCCAACACCCCAGCTCAAATTCTCTCTCTTAAGTGAAGCATCCCTCGGCTGCTCCGTCTACACATTCTTCCTGGGCCCCTGTGTGGTATAGCCACCCGCTTCTAAAAGCAAGCATTTTGCTATGTGACCTCTGCACTGTGCTTGCATTCACGAACTCAGAGGCCCTGAGTTTCAATCTTTGCCCTGTCTTAGAGGCTGCAACCGGTGGGACACAGGCTCTACTGGTGCCCTGTTTTGTCTTAGAAAATAGGAACATGTGGCCAATATGTAAATATGGGAATTTACCATTTAGATCTAGATGTCTAGCTTACTTTAAAAAACCCTAGACAAAGGAGTAGGCAAGACAGCTCAGAGCATGGTGACCTCAACACATGCAACCCGACCCCCCCTTTTTTTCTCATACACACACACACACACACACACACAACTAATAATAAACTATACTAAACTGCACAACAGGGGCTAGAGACATGGCTCAGCAGTTAAGAGCACAGCTGTTCTCACAGAGGACTCAGGTTTGATTCCCAGCACCCACATGGTGGCTAACAACCATCCATAACTCCAGTTCTAGAGGATCTGACACCTTCTTCTGGCTTCTGAGCGCACTGCAAGACACAGGTGTGTTTATATACATGCAGGCAATACGATCATACACATAAAATAAAAATAATAAATAACATATTTTAAATAAAACAAAACTGGGCAATAGGCCAGCACAGTGACACATGTCAGTGTGCTCGGCTACCTGGGTAGCTGAGGCAAGAAGACTGCTGGAGTCCAGGAGTTTGAGGTCAGCCTGGACTACAGAGTGAGATCCTTATGTTAAAAAACTGACAAACTAACAAACATGGAAGACACATTGGACCTGCATTTTCATAAGGCAACCGGTGGTGAGGACTTGGGAAGTGGCTGCCCCTTCAGACGGGATAGGAGACTAGTTAACCACGGTCCCCACTAGGCACTCAGGATGTGCATATATCCTTGATGCCTGGGAAATATTGGGTTTGCAAGGATATGCTCAACAGACATGTTTTATGAATGAATGAATGAATGAGATGAAACAGAGCTGGCCAAGGTGACACGAGTTGGCCACGGTGACACAAGCTGGCCAAGGTGACACGAGCTGGCCACAGTGACACAAGCTGGCCAAGGTGACACGAGCTGGCCAAGGTGACACGAGCTGGCCAAGGTGACACGAGCTGGCCATGGTGACACAAGCTGGCCAAGGTGACACGAGCTGGCCAAGGTGACACGAGCTGGCCAAGGTGACACAAGCTGGCCAAGGTGACACGAGCTGGCCAAGGTGACACGAGCTGGCCAAGGTGACACATGCTTGTAATCCCAGCACACAGATCCTCTCAGCAGGAGGATTTTGGGTTTCAGGCCAGCCTGGGGTAAAAAGAGATCTTACAAAAAAAAAAAAAAGAAAGGAGAGGAAGGGAAAGGCAAAAGAAAAGGAAGAAAGGAGAGAGGGGTGGAAGGGAGGGAAAAAGAGAAAACAAAATGAAATAAAGGGGGTTGGAGAGATGGCTCAGGGATCAAGAGCACTAGCTGCTCTTGCGGAGGACCCGGGTAAGGTTCCCAGCACCCATATGGTGGCTAACGATAATTTTAAACTCTTGTTTCAGGGGATCTGAAGCTGTGACGATCACCTTTGACTCCTTTTACTCTGTTACACCTCATGTCCAGTCATTCATAAAATCCCACTTCCACACAGATCTTCGATCTATCCCTCTTCCCATCACCATCATCTCCACCACCACAGTGATTCAAGCCATATGTTGACTCTACAGCTTCCTGAATGTTCTCTCTTTCTGCTCCGAGCTTTACAATCCATTTCTGCAATCCAACTGAGCTGGGTAAGTCTGGTGATGTAATTCCCAAGTCAGTGGCTCCAGTTTCTAATGGACTCATCCCCAGTCTGCTCCTTCAGACTCTGTCACTGTACCCTGACTCTGTCAGGTATGCCATCACCCCAAGGACCCTTGGCTAGGTATAACCCCAACAGCTGTATAAACAGCTCCCTGGCCTCTCACTACATATCCCAGGCTGGCCTCCAGCTTACAGTAATCCCTCTGCCTCCTAGATGCTGGTTTTTCACAAGCTTTGGCTCACTCAATACTACTGCCCCTCATGAGAGGAAAGGCTGTGGAAATTTCATTTATTTCATTCACTTCTGTATCCCTGACACCTGCTACATAGTAGGCCTTCTGAGAACATTTAGGGAATGACTAACTGGATCATTTACGCTACCTTTGCATGGATACTCTAACCAGTTCAGCCCAAATCAGAGGTGCCATTCCAAATAAGCCTTCAAGATCTCTGTCCTTACTGAGTTCAACTTGACTTTGAGGATGGTACTCAGTGATGGACCGACAGCAACTGGCCAGCTGTCACATCCTTGAGCCCTAGGGTTGGGGGTGACACAGTGTATAAGGTTCCCTCCCTTTTCCTGCCTCAGGCTTCCACCACTGAACTCTGCTGCGGAGAAGTCAGGGGCCTCCTTTACCTTTCCATCGATGGCCTTCTTGGAGAAGAGGTGGAAGAAGACTTGGAATCCACAGAGTCTCTCCTGGAAAACAAAAACTGAAGCTGAGACTGACCATCGTTGTAGGCTGGCAGCATACTGATCCCCTGGGAGAAGCTAGGAAAGAAAACCCTGGAACAAGGCCGACTGGGTAGAGGATGGGGAAGCCCACCCGGGCCACAGCTGCCTGGGAAAGGGAAGTCCAGAGGTGCTGGTACTTCATCTTCACTCACCCAGGCTGACAAAAAACACAGGGGGACACCATCGCCAGCGGAAACGTTACGTGCGTTCTGTCCCGCACCTAGGAACTAGTCACTCAGAGCTAGTTCTCAGGAAGCCCTTCTCCCTGCTGTCAAGCAGGCCTTGGCCAGCTGGGTTTCTGGAACTGCTTATACGCATCTGGACCCAGAAAGACCAAGATGGGCTTCAGCCTCCCCGCAGGCCATTTAAGAGGAAGAGAGAATTGCACAGGCTTGGGAGGTGGAAGAGCTGAGTTCAAGTGGCAAGTGGACAAAATCAGATGTGTACTGGGCTCAAAGTCTTGAAAGAAAACAATGCCCAGGAGGAAAAAAGATGGAAAGAAAATATCCCCAACTCCTGAAAGCACTGTGTTGGTAATGTCATGAGACCAGAGGTGAAAAACTGTTTTCGCTTTCTAGAATGTACCGAGCAACTTCTTTTTATGACACCTAATGCCAACTGTTTTCTTTTATTGGTTTTATAAAATTCCTGTTTCTAAGCTGCAATTCCACTCCCATCTCTTCTAACTCCACAGCAACATCACCTTCTAACACACTATGCAACTTCCTTATGATATTTATCATGCAACAACCCTCCATGAAAATTAGGCAAGAGCACTGTTACGTGAGGGCCGGGCCGGGCTGTACCTCAATGGTAGAGTGCTTGTCCCGGTATGTGGAAGGCTCTGGGTTCCATCCCCAGTATGGAGAAGGGATAGGAGATGAGGGTGTGGGGGAGACGAGAGAGAGAGAGAGAGATGTGAGAGAGGAGAGAGGAAAAGGAGAGGAGAAGAAAGGGAAAAGAGAGAAGTCCACTGCCTGAGGTTTTTGTTGTTGTTTAATTTAAACTTTTTAAATATCTTATTTATTATTTTTATTTTATCTGTATGAGTGTATCGCCTGCATGTGTGTAAGTACACCCATGTTGTGCAAAGCCTGTGGAGGTCAGAAGAGGGTGTCGGATCCCCTGGACTGGAGTCATGGATGGTTGTTAGCTACCATATGGGTGTTGGGAACCGAACCCACGTCTTCTGCAAGAGCAGCTAATGCCCTTAACCTCTGAGCTATCTCTCCAGCCCCTAATTTTAAAATTTATTTTTGTTTTTATGTGTATGCTATGCCTACATGTATGTAAGTGTACCATGTGTGTGCAATGTCCACAGAGGTTAGAAGAGCATTGGATCCCCTCTGTAACTATGGTAGAGGCTGTTAGCCACCATATGGGTGCTGGGAACCAAACCCAGGTCCTCTGCAAGAATAGCTAGTGCTCTTAACTGCGAAGTCACCTCTCCAGCCTCTGTTTATTTTGAGATGGGGTCTCCTTGTAGCTCTGGCTGGCCTGGAACTTGTTATCTAGACTATGCTGGCCTTGATCTCACAGAGATCTGTCTGCCTTTGCTTCCCTCCTGAGCGCTGGGATTAAAGGTGTATTTTTTTAAAAAAGCATGTATTCCACCACACCCTGTTGTTACCTGAGTTTTGTCCTCTGCAGTGCGCCCTGTACTGAGTACATTTCCCGTTGGGCACAAACTCTCTCAGTGCCTAGAAGTCACAAGCATTTTCTTCAAACTCCTCTGGGCCTCCCCCCGTAGCTCTCCTGCAGGTCAGCCAGTCAGGCTGGAAATACTGAAGTAGTGACCCCAGCAAATACATGGGAGCTGGTGATAAATACCCTGGCATCCTGAGGTGCACTCTCAACCCTCACCCAGAATTCCCAGGAGGAGGGAAGCCCCAGTGCCCGGGCAGGAAGCTGCTTGGTCCTGGGCCTGTGCTGGCCTCTTCCCTCCCTTCCCGCTTCCCCTCTCCCTGTGGCTCTATCTTTATTTCTTGACTGCTCATCCTTGCACATGAATCCATGTATCAAGATCTACTTCTAGGGGTCCTGATCTACTATGATCTTGGATTTACCCCAAGCACAGAGAATAGCCTGACACAGGCAGGTGCTCTCTACACAGTGGCTGCTCAATGCTGTGAAGTTAAACAGCTACAAAGGCAGAAAGAGGAACCTCCCTGGAGGTGACAGATAGTGAGTTGAGGTCTGTCCTTCCAGGGCTTTTTATACAGATAACACTCATAGCTCCAAACAGGAGGCAGTGCCATGTCAGCACAGCCCTCAGGCAGGTCGTCCCCTCTGAGCACTGGTTCCCTCACCTGTCAGAGGGGAGAAAAGGACCTGATCCTGGGGCTGGCCAGGAGACAGAGCCAATCCCAGCACGATTTGCCGTCTCCGCCATCCTAGGCAGTCGATGTCAACCTTGTTCAAAGGCTCAGTCCCCCAACTGTGCAGTGTTTCAGCAAGGAGTCCCTGATCCTACCTCACCCTTCTAGTTCCCACCACCCACATGGCAGCTAACAATGGTGCACAACTCTAGTTCCAGGGACTCCAATGCCCTCTTTTGACTTCCATGGGGCACTGCAAGATACAGGCGCATTTGCATATATGCAGGCAAAACACTCATACACATAATTTTTTTACGTAAAAAAAGCTTTCTATGGTGGCGTCAGTAAGATGGATTTGATCCCTGGCACCCTTGTGGTGGAAGGAGAGAGTCCACTCCCACAAGTTGTTCTCTGACCTCCACATATGTGCTGTGACATGCACCCCCAACACACACACACACACCACAAAAATGTAATAAATTAAAGAAAAATTTCTGCAATGAGCAACTAGTGA
Source organism: Eospalax fontanierii (assembly GCA_035773235.1). Taxonomy (NCBI): domain Eukaryota; kingdom Metazoa; phylum Chordata; class Mammalia; order Rodentia; family Spalacidae; genus Eospalax; species Eospalax fontanierii. Next base: position 16,612,773 of record CM069553.1, read on the forward strand.
CCTGAATAATATTAATATAAAATAATTACATGAATCAATAAATACAATCAATCAAAATATATTACAAATAAAAAAATTTTAGATGGGTTCTTACTACGTGTTCTAGGCTGACCTCAAACTCAAGATTCTCATGTCTCTGCTTCCTTACAGATGTCTGTCATCGCACTCAGCCTATTTTATATATATATATATAATTTTTTATTTATATATACACACACACACACACACACACACACACACACACACACACACACATATGGTCTCACTGTAACCCCAGCTGGCCTGGAACTCACTATGTAGACCAGGCTAGCCTTGAACTCACAGAGTGCCTGCCCTTACTTTTTGAGTGCTAGGATTTTGAGTGGCATGTGCCACTGTGCCCAGTCACAATTTCTTAAAATGAATTCCCTGTAGCGGATATACTGGCTCAAAGATTTGTACATGGAGGGCTGGTGAGATAGCAGACAAGGGCACTTGCTTCCAAGCTTGATAACCTGAGTTTGATCCCTGGAATCCACATAGTAGAAAGAGAGAACCAAGTTGTCATCTGACCTCCAAATCACACTAGAGTGCATACACACACACAACAATTTTTAAAAATTTTGTTATTCTTATTTTATGTGTATGAGCGTATTGCCTGCATATATATAAATAAATGCAACTATGTTGTGCAATGCCCTCAGAGGTCAGAAGAGGGTGTCAGATTCTCTGGAACTGGAGTTAACAGATGCTTGTTAGCTGTCATGTGGGTTCTGGGAACTGAACATGGGTCCTCTGCAAGAGCCAGTGCTCTTAACCGCTGAGCCATCTCTCCAGGTCTTTGATTTCTTTTTGAGGTGGGGGCTCACTACATCACCCAGCCTGGCCTCTAACTCCCAGTCTTAAGCTATCCTCCTGCCTCAGCTTCTCTAGCTTCTTATCTATATGTACATGAAATCTTTAATCTACCATAATGGATATGACACTTGTACCCTATCTGAGATACACATGATCTGGAGAAAACCCTAGCTAGGGTGGGCAAGGGGAACACACATGCAGTTGAGACCAACATATTCTGTTTCTCTCTGCAGAGACAAAGGTCAGATCCCACTCTACCACATAAAAGTCCCTGCTCCCCTGATCCTTTGCTTGCCTGTGATTCAATGCAAATGACTAGTACAAACTGAACCAAACACTTCACCTTCTCAGTGGACAAACATGGTCCCTGCCCCACTGGCTCTGCACACCGGACAAACATGGGATGGGGACTGTTACCAGGTAACATCTCTCCTGGTACAAATGACCTGGTTCATAAAGTGTGTCTAGAGTCAGGCATGGTGGCACATGCCTTTAATCCCAGCACTTGGGAAGCAGAAGTATGTAGTATGATCTCTGTGGGATCAAGGCCAGCCTGACCCATGGAGTCAGTTCCAGGCCAGCTGGGGCTACATGGGGATCCTGTATCAAAACAAACAAAAAACCACCAACAACAAAGTAGTCTAGACAGGCCTAGGGGATGTTGCAATCCTGGGGACCTGGGGTTCCCTCCCACTATGGTCTTCTTTCTCTGTATCCGAGAAGTCAGCTGCGTAGTTTCCTTTGAGAACGCTTTTTGCTTGTTTGTTTGAGGCAGAGATTTTGTGATGTAGCCCAGACTGTTTCTAAACCCATGATCTTCCTGCCCCGACTATCTGAGTGATGTGATTACAGGCTTGTGCCGCCACGCCTGGCTCCTGCGAATCCCAAGGGTCAGGGACACCGAGGCCCGCCCTCTGGGCACGATTCCCTTCCCTCATGTTTACAGGTAAAACCAGTGCCTGTGTGGGTCAGATTGAGTCAAAGACTTCAGAGTGAGCACTGGAGACACATCTACCCCCGAGGGCTGTATTCCTTCTAGAAAGTCTATAAACAGCTGCTAGCAGAAGATACAATAATCATCGGCCTCTCCTCTCACGCTCTCCAAGGAGAGTAATACCTGTTTTGGGGCCCTTCCTTTCCTTTCTTCCTTGGTGGAGAAAGGCCTGCTTCTGGCTTCCAATCTGCACAGTCAAACCGTTTTTCCTTCTTCTTTGCTTTCTCTCTTTCTTCTCCTTTTTCTCCTTTAGGGTTTCCAGGGGAGTCTGAAAATAAAAGTTCAGCATTGTCTCTCCACTCAGTGTCTTTTCAGCAGAGCCCTGAAAGACTCTGAGGAGTGAGGAATTAAAGGCCAGGACAGGGGGACAGCTGCACACACACCCATCACATACATGCACATCCCACACAAATGCATATATAGCACATGCACCTCATGTGGGGATGTGAACACAGTGGCACATACACTTATGCAGAGTCGGGCAAATGTGCACATACAAGCACAGAAACACATACAGACACACAGAAGAAAGCTCACATGCTACAGATCTTGTACTTATGCGTTTAACACTGGTGAACTCCCTGATTCAGGGGCCAAGGACATTCGTGAAAGTCACTCAACAACATAAGCTATCAGGCACAGCTCTCCCACGTGCTAAGGAGGAAACCCCAGCTCCCATCTACCTGGCTCTCTCTCACCTAGCAGCCGTTTCCAGTTTTTGATGAGGACTTTGGCCAAGGACACCACCTCCTTGTCTGAGCAGTGCTTCCGAACTCCATTGACAGCTACACCAATTCTGGTGGTCTGTGAGGAGAGGATTGAGGGTTGCTTCAGGAATGGACGCACAGGACGGGCCACTCTCATTGAAAGGCATAGCCTCAGATCAATCACCACTTCCCCCCTACATAGATTCCTCCAGAGTCCTTGTCTTGACCTCAGTAGAGGGAATAACCTTTATCCAACATCTATCCTGACCTGCCACCCTGCTTGAGACCCAGGTCTACAGAGACAGCAGCTATGGTGCAAGGCCAGGGTATTGGTTGTCATTAGAACCTTGTCTCATTCCTAGTCCTCTAGAAGCTTTGAGCAAAATTTCGACTTAGACCCACTTTTGGCTACTACCCGTGGGGTCTGTATTTGTCTTTTAGAGCCAGAAACTTCTGGTAAAGTTTGGGGGTATTTGGGAAATCCAGGGAGGGGACTTCTCCCTCTTGCTGGGGTCACGGGCCTCTTGGAATCCATAGGCCTTGGGCCTTGGGTGATGATTTAAGGAAAGCAGCCTCTCCCTAAATGCAAGGATGCTGACCCCGAGCCTGGGAAAGAACCTGCTCCCACGAGCTCCGTCTCTCCCTCTGCCCCCCGGGTCTGTATCTCACTGTCCCCTCCCCTAGGTCTCCTCTTAGAAACTCTCTCAGGTCATTCCCTCCCACTGAGACACTGTCCCAAGGGCCCCCCACACCTGCAGCAGTTGGATGGACATCTGGCAGCTGTTCAGCTTCTTCAGAAGGTCAAGGGCCCCTTCCTGTGGGAGGCCAGGAGAGCACTGAGGCACAGGCACTGTCCCAGGGCCCACTTTGACAGAAAACATAGACAGATGCTTGGTCCAAGGACAGGCGGAGGGATGGGGGGTCACACAAGTAGAGAGGGAAAGGTTCTGTCACAGGCCAGCTTAACTGTGCTTCCTACCCCCTCCCTCAGCCGTCCGTGGTCCAGCCTGGATGCGTCCACTACCCCCTCTCTCAGCTGGTCGTGGTCCAGCCTGGATACGTCCACTACCCCCTCCCTCAGCCGGCCGTGGTCCAGCCTGGACGCGTGCACTACCCCCTCCCTCAGCCGGCCGTGGTCCAGCCTGGACGCGTCCACTACCCCCTCTCTCAGCCGGTCGTGGCCCAGCCTGGACGCGTCCACAGACCTCTAGCCTTTGCTTCCACCCGGCATGGCCCCCTCTCGTGTGCGCCTCTGAGCCACCGACTGCCTGGCCCGCTAAAGCTGTGTATCTGTGGCCTTCGTGCCTCCCTCTCTCTGCATCTCTTTCCCTTCCCTACGGTGGGCTTCCAACGATGAGGAATAAAAACTTTTTGGTTGATGTGTGTGTATGTAAGTGGGGGATGTCTCACCATGTTGCCCAGGCTAGCTTCCAACTCCTAGTCTCAACCTCCAAGTAGCTGGGGATCATGGACTTATGCTACTGCACCTGGCTCTTGGGGCTTTTATGACAACTTTATTGACATATCACTGACATAGAATAAGCCACACATACTGTGTGTACAGTTGGGGATATATATTTCTTTTTTAGCTAATATCTCTGTGTGGTGTGTATATACATGTACACCTGTGTGGGGGTGCATATGTGTGCAAGTTAATGTGCGTGTGGAGGCCAGGGGCTAACATGTCTTTCTTCACCACTCTCTATATACTGAGACAAGATCTCTCACTCGAACCAAGAACTTGTCTATTTGACCAGTCTAGTGAACCAGATTGCTCTGGGGATCCCCTGCCTCAGCTTCCTGCACATATTAAGATTCTGGGCAGGCTGCAGGTAGGTGCTGGGTGGTTGAACGCATCCTCAAGTTTACATGGCAAGCACTTCACCTGCTGAGCCATCTCCCCAGCCCCTAAATTGCTTTTCTTTCTTCCTTCCTTCCTTCCTTCCTTCCTTCCTTCCTTCCTTCCTTCCTTCCTTCCTTCCTTCCTTTCTTTCTTTCTTTCATATATTTATTTTGTGGCAGGGGTATGTGTGCCTGCCATGGTGCATTTGCAGAGGTCAGAGGACAACTTACTAGAGCTGGCTTTTCCTTCCGCCATGTAGGTGCTGGGTGTCAACTCAGGTCATCAGGCTTGGCAATAATGCCTTTACTTAGTGAGCCATCTCTCCAGTCTGCCCCTGGTTTGTCTTTTTAATTTTATGTGTATAAGTGTTTTGCCTGCATATAGAAGTACACCATGTATATACAATGTCTTTGGAGGCCATAAGAGGACACTGGGTCCCCTGGAACTGGAATTATAGGCAGTTGTTAGCTGTCACTGGATGCTTTTAACCGCTGAGCTATCTCTCCAGTCCCACTGCCTTTTGAGCTTTGACATAATGCACATAAACCCATGACAACCATCACCACCATCAAGAACAGTGACATCATCCCAGACATTTTCTTGTGCCCTCTGTAATACATCTTCCCATGACCCCCAACCCTGGGCAACCACACCTGTGATTTTTGTCACTGCGGGTGATTTTATATATGTTCACATGCATGTATGTGCATCTGTATGTGGTGGAAGCCAGAGGCCAGCCTGGATGTTTTTTCTCAGGAACCATCTGCCTTGGTTTTTGAGGCAGGGTTTCTCACCAGGGTACAGGCCGGCTGGACAGCGAGTCGTAGGATCTGCCTGTCTCCAACTTCCCAGTGCTGAGATTACAGGCATGTATCCCCTTTTTATGGAGATGCTGGGGACTGAGTTCAGGTCTTCACGCTTGTGCAGCAAGTACTTCACCAACAGAGCTATCTCTCCATCTGATGATTTTGTATTTTTAAAAACAGAATCTTATTATGTAATCCAAGCTGACCCTGAACTATTGAGCCTCCTGCCTCAGTCTCTAAAGTGCTGGGACAAAAGGCTTGTGTCACCACACTGGCCTTATACCACAGCATGGAGGCTGAAGAACTGGCTCAGCATTTAACAGTGCTTGCTGCTCTTGCAGAGGACCCTGGTTCAGTTTCCAGCAACCACGGAAGCTCACAACTACCTGTAACCCCAGCTTCAGGAGGATGCAATGCCTCTGACCTTCATAGGTACCTGCACTCACATGCAAATATAAATATAAATATAAATATAAATATATATATATATATATATATATATATATATATATCTTTTTGAGACAGGGTTTTCCGGTAGCCCCAGCAAGCCTGGAACTTGCCATGTAGACCAGGCTGGCCTTGAACTCACAGAGAAGAATCTGCCTCTGTCCCCTTAGTGCTAGGATTAAAGGTATGAACCATCGGCATTATTAAATATATATTTTTTTAATCTTTATTTTTAAATTTCTTATTTTATGTGCATGAGTGTATTGCCTATATGTATGTAAGTGCATCTGTGTCATACAATGCTTGTGGAGGTCAGAAGAAGGCATTGGATTCCCCTGGAACTGGAGTTCCAGAGAGTTGTTAACCACCATGTGGGTGCTGGCAATCAAACCCAGGTCCTCTGCAAGAGCAGTCAGTGCTCTTAACTGTCCAGTCATCTATCCAGGCCACATATATTTTGTAAAGTACAGCATGAAAATGAATTTTTAAATTTTATTTATTTAATTTTATGTGTATGAATGTATCTGCACGTATGTAAGTACATCCATGTCACGCAGTACCCATGGAAGTCAGAAGAAGGCGTTGGATCCCCTGGAACTGGAGTTAAGAACAGTTTTTAGCTGCTACGTGGGTGCTGGGATTCAAATCTGGGTCCTCTTAACCACTGAGCCATCTTTCCAGTCCTGAAAAATTTTTTTTCTAGATTAATTATTCTGAGATTCATCCACATTGCCTCAGAGATCAACAATTCCTTTTTGTTGCTGAGTAGTTTTCCAATGTGTGAATCTGTTTATCTGATGCTGTATGCAACATATCAGAAGAGTTCCTGGCACACAGTAAGAGTCCCCATGAATGAGACTTATGGGCTGTTCAAGCTTGGGACTGCTATAAATACAGCTCCTATGAACACTCACCTTCAAATCTTCGGGATTTTTTTGTTTTGAAACAAGGTCTCACTAGCCTGGGTTGACCTTGAACTTGTGATCCTCCTGCCTCAGCCTCCAGAGTGCTAGGACATGATCAGTCTTCACTTTCAAGTCTTTGTGTGGATACTTTAATTCCTCTTGAGTAATGAGAACTACTTTTATCTCTAAGACGACAGAGCTCTGCATGGAGACCCAGCTGTTCCCTGAATGAATGACTGTTGTAAAGGAATGCAACTGGGACTAGAGAGATGGCTAGTGGTTAAGAGCATTTGCTGCTCTCTCAGAGGATCCAGATTTGGTTAACATCCATACGGAAGTTCACAACCATCTATAACTACAGCTCCAGAAGAATCCAACATCCTCTTCTGGCCTCCGGCAGCCACTGAATGCAAGTAGTACACATACATGTACACAGGCAAAATGCTAATCACATAAAATAAAAATAAATAAATCTTTTCTTAAAAGATGGAAGGATGGGGCTGGAGAGATGGCTCAGTGGTTAAGAGCACTGGCTGTTCTTACAGAAGACCTGGGTTCGAATCCCAGCACCCACAGGGTGGCTAACAACCATCCTTAACTCCAATTCCAGGGTATCCAACGCCCTCTTCTGACCTCTGTGGGCACTGCATGACATAAATGTGCTTAAAGACATGCGGGCAATACACCCATATGCATAAAATAAAAATAATAACAATTTTTAAAAGGAGGGAATGAGATAGAAAGCAGAACAGAGGGGAGGGAGGAAGCTCAGAACTGAGACTCCATCTATCGGGTTCTGAACACACCTCCAGCCCTTTTTGGCCTTCTCCTTCCTGGCACCTGCTCCCTAGAAACTGGCCCTGTCATTGCTCAGATTCTTGGCTACTATCAAGTCTAGTGTCTAGAAGCCAGCACTGACCTCCTAGCTTAGATCAGCTCCCTGGGGAGCTAACTATGTCCTGTATGTCCCTTCTATGGTTCCAGCTACCAGCCACTCTGCCAGGACCTGGGCCACATCCTGTGGACTGCCCTCTGCCAGTCTTAGCCTCCCTTAGCACTGAGGTTCAGTGTGTTCCCAGAACAACCTGCCAACATGTGTGCATATGAATTTGTAGGCACACAACTCCACACCTAATGTTAATGAAAGGCTTACTATATGCTGGAGATTCTTTCAAGTATTTTATTTGCATTGAATTCTCACAAGGAGGAGTGGGAGATGTAATTCAGTTGGGAGTGTGCTTGCCTAGTACCCATGAAGCCCTGGATTCCACGCCCAGCACTGCATAAACCTAGAGTGGTGGTACATATCCAGAATCTCTTTCCTAGGGAGGTGGAGGCAGGAAGATTAGAAGTTTAAGTTCATCCTCAGTCACACACTGAATTTGAGACCAGCCAAGTAAAAGACCGTTTCTCAACACACACACACACACACACACACACACACACACACACACACCACCCCTCTCAAAAGGATCCTAGGAATTAGGTCCTATTTACTATCCTACTTTTACAGAATTACTAACCAATTTTCACCGAAGAGGAAACCAAGAAACTGTGTTTGTTTTTTTAAAAAGATTTATCTTTAAATTTTTATGTGTGTGTGTGTGTGTGTGTGTGTGCGCGCGCGCGCGCGCGCGCACTTCATGCGGTGTATGTGATTGCCAAGAAGGAGGGCCAGAAGAGATTCCTTGGAGCTGAAGTTACAGGCAGTTGTGGGCCACCTGATGTGAGTGCTGGGAACCGAACTCAGATCCTCTGCAAGAGCAGCACGTGCTCTTAATTGCTGAGCCATCTCTCCATCCCCATTGTTTTTGCTTTTTGAAGACAGGGTCTTGCTCCTTAGTACTGCCTCCCCAGGAACTCACTATGTAGACCCAACTGGCCTTAAACCCACAGAGATCCTCCTGCTTCTGTCTCTTGAGCACTGGGATTAAAGGTATGGGCCACCAAGCCCAGCCAAAATCAAGAAACTTTTTAAGGAGCACAGCTGGAATTCAGACACTGCCTTTGAGCTCCAAGTACTGTATAAAATGTACTGGATGGAAGCAAATCTGCCAATACCTGCACAGCCATGGAATATCCACATGGATAAGTGCAGTCACGTGCTGGACCATATCTGACAGCCAGTTCTCAAGGGGAAAACCTCGATTCACAGTGTTTGCTAATTTCAATGGTGAATTTTAAGTTTTTTTCCAACGCACTGCTTCTGAACTGAAGATTTTTCTTTCTTTTTTTAAAACAGGGTCTCACTTGGCTGGTCTGGAACTCACTATGAGGCTGATCTCAAACTCAGAGATGACTCACTTGCCTCTGTCTCCTGGGTGCTGGGATTAAAGGGATGTGCCACCATGCCCAGCTAAAGGAGATCTATTGATTGATTATGCGTGTGTGTGTGTGTGTGTGTGTGTGTGTGTGCATGTACCTGTCAAGGCACACATGTAGAGAACAACTACAACTTTTGGGAATCTTTCCTTTTACTATGTGAGGTTCAGAGACTGAACTCAGATTGTCAGGCTTAGCAGCAAGCCCCTTTACACAATGAGCTATTTCACTGGTTCAAGATGTTTTTAATTCTAAGCATTTTTTTAATGCCTGTGTTTAATAAACAGTTTGCAAAATTCCATATCAGTTTTATACTAGTTTTGGTTCACCACTGGGTCCATGTTTCTGCATAACTGGGTCATATTTGAGAGTCACATCCATGAGCCTGTGATGCATCTGGGTTCATAAAGCTCTATGCCAACCAATACTGATGGGTGTGCAGCCAGAAGTACCTCTGGTTCAGGTGTGGAGCTGTGAGGTTGCAGTTCAAGCCTACTCATGTCTATTTGTGTCTGTGGGACAATGTCTGAAGGTTGTGAGTGAGCTTGTTTGCTCTGCATATCTGGATGATGCTGTGTTGGGTGTGTACATGTTGTCTCTGGATATCTTTCTGCTTTAACTCAAATGGCCAGTACGCATTACATAGAACATGCCTGTGGAGCTGGTGTTGGTAGATGCATCTCACATGCAATCAGACAGAAGTTGCATGTGTGTGGCTGTCTATTGATGTGCCATGATGAGTCTGTGTACTGTGACAGGTGACGGTCAGTTGTCTGTTACAAGCTGTTTAGCTGGTGCATGCTTACAGCATCTGACAAAGCCCTAAGTCACTGAAACTCTGTGACTAGCAATAAACTCCAGGCCTGAGTTGCAACGTGGAGGATCGGTCTTATTACAGGAAGCGTGTCCTCCTTGAGCTAACCACCACTGGGCGGACCCACTTTCACTCCTGGAGCAGGCCCGCCTTTCTGGGCCAGAAGCCCAGAGCTCCATGCCCACCCAGGCGCTGACAGAGTTCAGACACAGACACCAGGCACAGATGTAGCTATACACTGGCTCTGTGGCCAGATTTGTAGCTTTCCTGGAGACAGCCCAGGTCACTTCCATAGGACCCATCCACAAAAGGAACAATTCACAGAAGAGGAAACTGAGGCCCAATGAAAGAGAGTAGAGTGGCTGGCCTAACGACTGTAAAAAGGACTGAGAGGGACGGGAGGATAGGCTCCTCAAGTTTCCTATCCTAGCTGTCTTTCCTGGGGCCCGAGATTCTTCCTATCTCTTAAACATTCTCACCCAGAAGCCCAGAATTCCTTTACTGGCCCAAGTCCACAGTGAGCAAGGGGCTAGGCTGGGACAACTTGTCTACCTGAAATAGTTTTCAGCTTAGAAAACTTGGCTAGGCTCTACCATCTCCAGTTGGGAAAATGCCCTGTGAGCTGAGGCTCAGTTTACCAGACCTGGGGGAGTGGAGTGCCTAGAGCATGCCAGTGGAGCTGAGGGAGAAATTCCAGCCCTTACAGGTTTGTGCTACACCTTTTTACATCTCCCCTGGCCATGCAGAAGCAACTGTCACCAGCTCTTACCCTGGCCTGTCTCACCTCCTTAGCCCTCCACACTACCCCCCTCCCCCAGAGATGCCCTTCTCCCAGGCAGGCAATCATCTCTACAGATGAGGAAACGGAGGCTCCCACCATTGTACCAACACCTCCATCTCATTATTGTCCAGCAACTACTCAAGTACGCGCCTGACTCTCCTTGGCTGTTACCCTCTCTCGCCATCACTTTTCCTGAAACCGCTCCGAGATTCCAACCTTTATCGGGTTCCTGGTATGCATTGACAGCACAGGTCCTGATGCAGCACACTGCTAGAGATTATGGGGGGAAAGCGACCATGGGGAAGTCAGAGTGGAGGGGCTTGTCGGTGCGTCCCCTGTCTTCTCCTTTCCAGCGTGAGTCCACGCCCTCCAGAACCCGTGGCCAAACTTGCCAGGCTCCAGCCGGAGGCAAAGATCGCTAGGTAGATCAAACATTAACTTTCTGTCTGGCTCCGGCTCCACGCTGCTGGGACTGAGCTCTCGGAGACCTTCACGCAGGGCTGTTAGACCCTCATCCCACCACCCCTCCCCCACTAGGCAGCCCTGGCCTCCTTTCGCCGCCCCGCACCTGTTCACCTCCGCCAGCCAGGGCCCCACCCTGCGGCCAAGAAAAAGTTGCAAACAGACCGCCGCTGGCACCCGAGCTGCGGAGCTTCGCGCGGGTCCCGCAGGTCCTCTGCCCTGCGGCTGCAAACGCGGCTTAGCTCCCTTTCTCGGCCCGTTCTCTGCTGTCTCTCAAGTCACCCAGAATTTGTCCCTCCAGCTCCCGCAATCCCAGCAGCTCCCCGGGCTTGGGGCATGCCAAGCAGGAGTCCCGGGCTCCCGAAGTCCTTCCCCGGGTTCGGGTCGCTCTGTCCGCTTTCCCGGCCCTGCCCAGAAGCAAACCCGGCCGGTCCACACCGACGTGCACACGCCGCGGCTCCCCGGCCTGCACAATCCCCTCGGGACCTATGCATGCACACGCCCACCCCAGGTGCCCCGCAAGTGGCCCGGGGAGTTCCCGCCTTGCAGCAGCCCGCCGCCCTCCCCTCGGCTCGCTCTTCCCGCACGCGCCCTCGGGGCGCCCGGCCCGCACGACCACCCAACCCGGGGCTGCCCGCGTCGCGCCTCCGTGGCCGGGGGCTGCGGTCCAAACTCTGCAGCCTCACCGTCTTCTTCCTGGCCACCATCTTCTCCAGCTTTTTGGCGATCCTCAGCAGCTCCTCTTCCTGGCCCATGCTGGTCGGCGACGCCCCGGGGGACGAGGGGCGCAGGGCGGCAGCGGGCGCCAAAGCGCAGGGCGCGAGCGGCGCGGGCCCCAAACGCACTCGACACTCTCGGCCGGCGGGGGCGGGGCGCCCCTCCCAGCGCGGGGGAGGGGTGGCGGGCACTAAATATAGACTTCAAGGACTGCCCGGGCAAAGATTGCCCGCGCCAGACCCGTCGCGTCTCTGGGCTGCAGAGAGGGGCTCCATCCCTTCCAACCCTCCTAGTTGTGCTGTGGGCTGCAGGGACAAGCTCTCCTCCTTTGGGCAGGAGACTGCCTGGGGTGCTTCTGGATTCGAAGAGTTCATTTCTCAGCATCGTTGCACTCTAAGAGGGAGTTCTTAGCTCCCCGGCTATGCCCAAGAGGGGACAAGTTGGTGGATTCACCTCAACTTCTGCATGGCTGCAGGCCTGTTGCATGCCTGAGTCTCCAGCTGTTTCTCGGTCTGTAAACTCAGAGCTCAGTTTGCTGTCTACTTTATTTCAAGGCCAGGTTTGTTTGTTTTTCTAACAAGCTCCGGCAGGGTCACACTATTAGGAAGTAAAGTTTTAGGTTACTCTTAAGGTCACACAGCTCATTACCGTGTGTGTAGAGGTGCCCAGGTGGGAGTGGAGGTTGAGTTTCAAAGGGTGATTTGGGGTAGAGGGAACAACTATACCTATCACTTACAGCTATGCACACAACTGCTCACCTGTGGAAAGATCTTCCAAGAATTCTCTGCACACCTACTCCCCTTCCAGATAGACAGAAAATGATGGTCTTGGGAGGGTCTCCAATCTGGAGGGGAGTAGAAGTGGGCCACAATGTGTGGGGCTGGAGATCTGTGAAATCCCGTCCTTCTAAGGCAACCTCAGAGAACTGTCCTGGACTGGGCCAGAGGTAGCTTGTGTGGACACCAGTCACCTGACTGCTGCTGTATGGCAAGTGTGTCAAGAGTTTCTTCATTAGTTCAACATATGTGTTCAATCAGCAAGACAGACCCCATCCCAGCAGGCTGGGCAAGAGCCTTAAAACTGGTGCTGGAGAGATGACTCAGAGGCAAACAGCACTGGCTGCTCTTGTAGAGGCCTGGGTTCTGTTCCCAGCACCCACATAGTGACTTACAACGGTCTGTAACCCCAGTTCCAGGGAATCTGATGCCTCCTGATCACTGCAGGCATTGCACAACACGGGTGCACTTACATACATGTAAGCAATACACATACATATAAAACTAATAAAATACTGAAAGAGTATTGTAAAGCAAACAGGAACGTGATCAAGAACGGTATTCAACACAGCTGGCTGGGGTTTTGGTGTAGGACACTTTAAAGACACATTTGAGGGGACCTGTTGCAGCTGTGTCATCCCCTCTGAAGATAATAAATGTATTGTACCAAAGGCCAGAGTGGGAGTTGGGAGTGGAAAAAGGAGTGTCCATGTAAGAAAGGAAGCGGCATGTGTTTAGTCTATTTACTGAGCACCTACTATGTTCCGGGGAGTTCTAGCACTGGGTATTCAGAGAGGAGCAAAGTAGTCTCCCTGGAGCTCAGTGAGCAAAGCTTAGGGATGGGAGGTGTCCCACATGTCAGTGTTGGAGGAACTGAAAGATTCATGCGGCTGTGGCACAGAGGTGTGGAGAGGGTGGGCAGAGGCAAGGTGGGGGGCTAGCTGCCAAGGTCAGATTTCTTTGATTGGAGTTTCTGGGCCACTTGGTCAACCCAAACCTCACTAGGTGGAAGGAGCAGCTGCCTATGGCTTCTTAATAAATCGAGGAGCTAGACATGTGGCTTGGTGATAGAGTGCTTGGCTAGCATATGCAGGGCCCTGGGTCCCATTCTTAGCACTGCAACAAAACCCAAAAAACATCACCGGAGCTTGAAGGACCCTAAGAAAACCTGTGCGACCTTTTCATGGTACAAATGGGAAGACTGAAGGCCAGGCAGTGAATCTTCAGGGATTCACTTCTGGAATGTCGCCCACACTGCTGGTACCGATCAGATCCCCTCTACCCACCTTTCCACCCGAGAAACCGCAGGACAGTTTCCACATCTCTCTGAGAGAAGCGATGCTTGCAAAGAAGCCCAGCATTCGTGGTAAAATACTCCACTCTTGGGGCCAGAGAAATGGTTCAGCAGTTAAGAGCACTGGCTGCTTTTGCAGAGGACCTGAGTTTGGTTCCCAGCACCCACACAGCAGCTAACAACCAGTTCCAGGGGATCCAACAACCTCTTCTGGCCTCTGAAGCTATTGCACACATGCAGGCAAAACACTCAGAAAACGAAAATAAAATAGTTTGTGTTTTTTTTTTTTTTTTTTGGTCTTTTTTGAGACAGGGTCTCCCTATAGGCCCAGATGACCTGGAACTCGCTATGTAGACCAGGCTGGCCTCGAACTCACAGAGATCCATCTGCATCTGCCTCCAAGTGCTAGGATTAAAGGTGTGTGCCACCATGGCCAGCTAACATACATTTTTAAAGCTACTATAAAAAAAAAAAAACCAAAAGAATATTGTGTCTCAAAGGCCCTCAACAAGATCAAGCTCTACTGTCCATAGAGGTCACCCCTCATTAACACAACCTTTATTACTTGATTTTGTTTTTTTTTGAGATGGGGTCTTGTGGTAAAGTGCTTGCCTAGCATTTTCAAGACCTTGCAACAAAAACAAACAACAAAAACCCAGATTGCTTTTCTTCAAACTTCCAGTCACCACCATCATCAGAGCTTGAAGGACCCCAAGAAAACCTGTCCAACCTTTATACTGTACAAACGGGAAGACTGAAGCCCAGGCAGAGGCCCTGGCTGGCCTTGAACTCACCGTATTCCTACTTCAGCCTCCAGAGTGCTGGGATTACAGGTGTGTGTCACCATGCCAGCATCCTTTATTGTTTTGTATGTACATGTGTGGATGCATGGTGCATGGGGAGTCCAGAGGTTAATGTGGGGTACCTTCTTCAATTGCTACCTTATTCTTTTAAATTTGTTCACTTTATTTTATGTGTATGAGTGTTTTGCCTACATGTATTTAAAGCACCATGTGTGTGCAATGCTTTTGGAGGCCAGAAGGTGTCAGATCTTCTGGAACTGGAGTTACAAGTGGTTGTTAGCTGCCACGTAGGTGCTGGGAACCAAATGTGGGTCCTCTGTAAGAGCAATGTTTCTAACTGCTGAGCCTTCTCTCCAGCCCACTCCCTTAACCTTATTTTGTTTGTTTTGAGCTTGTCTCACTATGCAGCTATAGCTGGCCTGGAACTTGCTATGTAGATCAGGCTGGCCTCAAACTCAGATTCACCTCTTCTGCTGAGTGCTGGGATTAAAATCACTACCACAGATGGTTCCACCATTTTTTTTTTTTTGAGACAAAGTCTCAATGAACCTGGAGCTGGTCAGCAAGCCAAAGGCACCTTCCAGTGTCCAGCACTGAAACTACAGGTGTACTCACCAGCTTTTAGTATAGGGGCTGGGATCCGAACTCAGGTCCTCATGCGTATATGGCAAGCACTTCCCTGACAGCTGTCTGCCAAACTTCCTTTGTCGTCCGTTCTGTCCACGTCTCCACTCCCTTGGTGTGCTTCCAGGGATCACCTCACAAACCACTCCCATGTCTTCGTCTCAGAGCAAGCAACAGGGCCTGTGGCAGGGACCATGAGAGTTCAAACTTCAGGTCTTCAGACTCCAGTCCAGTGCCCTTTGCTGCATGCTAGGGGTTCAGAGCCTTGGCACTGACACCACTTTGGACTGGATAATCCACTGCTGCAGAGGCATAGCTGCTGCCATCCAGAGATAGTTTGAGATGGTTTCCCAGAGGCTCGTGTACTGGAGGCTTGGTCCCTAGTGTGTCAATACTGAGAGGTGGTTGAGCCTTCAAAAAGCAGGCCCAGTAGGAGGTGATTAGGTCATGGGGTACTGCTTTGGATGGGATTAATGCTGGTCTCCCAGAGTGAGTGAGTTCTGACAAGTGGGTTATTAAAGAACAAAGTGAGATCACTACACACACAGGCCCTGCAGCCCATGAATCTTCTCTTTCCATTTCTCCTTAATGTTATAACATAGCATATCGATGTCATGCTGTTTGGACCTTCTAATCACCAGAATCCTAAACGAAATAAACCTCTTTACTGTAGAAAGCATCCTGCCTCCAGGATTCTATTACAGCAACCGGAAACAGACTGAGACACTGTGTACTAAAGGAAGTTCCACAGCATCCCTGACCTCTGTCCACTGTAGCACACTCCAGTGAGGAACAACCTGTCACACCAAATGTCTGCTGGGGCAGAACTGTCCCTGCTTGCACCGTGACCTCTCTACACCAGCTGTCTCCCACACCAGGTCCAGGGAAAGAATTCCAAGTCCCAAGGTCCCTTCATTTCCCTGTTACTTTTCAGAATCCATGAATGAAAACCAGAGGAACTAATCCCCACAATCCTTTATTAGAGATGAATGAAAGAACACGTCTGAGATGAACAGAAGCCGACCTTCTGGGCTCAGAAGCATTCCTGTGTCTGTGGGGCCGAGGAGCAGCCTCAGCGGCTGCCATGTTGACACATTAGTAGTTGGTGATGGCCTGGCATCTACTTCCTAATCCGGGTGGGATTTCTGACCCTGAAACACAGACTCCTAGAGTCTCTTCCTTATCCCCAGCCCCTTTCTTATTTTTCTGTCCCTGATGTGCCCCGGGCTGGAAGGCTCCGGAATTGACCAAAAGAGAGAAGCAGGATCAGTCAACCCAGACCATTCCTTTTCTTCCTGTTGAATCAAGAAGGCACACAAACATGGCAGTGTTCTACTTCCTGGCTGGGGAAGATAGAACAGACCCCAGGGAGGGCTGGGCTGTCCCTCTGGAGTGGCATTTCAGAGTATTTACTGGATTGCCAGAGCAGCATAGGCCTTGGCCAGCAAGAAGAGAAATGGGCTAGAACAACTGTAGTGATCAGACAGGAGACCAGCTGATTATTAGTCCTGTTCAAGCCCAGAGCCATCCTCCGGAATTTGGCCCTGTTCATCCCAAGCCAGTCTGTGAGACCAGATTTCCAGCAAATGATCACTCTTGCAGGATGCTTGTCTAATTCGTGTGGCATCCACAGTACCTAGCACTGGTCTAGACATAAAGCTGGAAGTCAGTAAAGGAAAACACTAACTGATAAATGGTTCACAAGACAGTGCCTAGAAGTCAATGACGGAGGGTGGGTTCCTCCCTCGTAGGGAGAAACAGTCCTGGTCTGGTGAGGGACTGTCTGTGCAGCTGAACCCAGCCCAGGAATTCTCAGATCTAGCTGTAGGGCTGCCTGGCTCTGAACATCAGCCCCAACATGAAGAACAAGCGTCCTGGGAAAGGGTATGGTACACATAAGGATGAAGGTCAGCTCCTCAGTTCTGTGGGTTCAAGTCCCAGCTCTGAATGTTGGGGTCCAGGACGGGCCATACAGGGATCAGCAAGGAGCTAGTCTTGCAAAAGTTGCACAGAACTTGCCAGGGGAACCCCAGTCTTTGAGCCATCTCCTTCAGTGAGACCAACCTGGGGAGAGAAAGGTGAAGCTGACACTTTATAAGTGATTTTTTTTTGTACCAGGTATGTACCTCATGACTGCCCCATCTCAGTTAGAGTCAGTTATTCTCTATTTGACAGGGGACACAAGGAAGGCCCGAAGGAATAAAGCCACTTGTCCAGGGTCTTCTGACTCTGGGTTCTTGTTACTCTCACACGCAGAGGTAGCAGCTGAATGCACAGTGATGGAGGCCTGGTTTTCAGAGCAGAGTGGACACAGGTTTGCAGCTCATGCTCGGCTCTGACAGACTGATGACTCCCTACAAAGACTGCCTCCTACCTACCCCTGACATCCTCTCTTCTAGCCAGTGCCACCCATGAGGAATGCCCAAGTGGACCAGGAACAGAGGAGCCCATCTTCCCACAGCTTCTGGTCTGTGCCTTCTCTCAGGCTGAAGACTGATTCAACAGGAACAACTTTTTTTCCAAGGTGTTCTGTAGCCCAGGCTGACATTAAATTTACTGTATAGCTAAAGATGATCTTGATATTCCTGCAGCTACATCTGAACACTGAGATTACAGGCATACAGCCCCAAGCCCGGGTAATGTGGCGTGGGGATGGAACACTGGGCTCTGTGCATGCTAGCTAAGCACTCTAGTAAGCTACATCCTCAGCTCTGAGGATGTAACTCTTGTCCTGTCCCCATCACATCTCTCTGTCTGGGATCTGGAAGTCACAATGGATTGCCAGAGCCTCCTTTACAAGAGGAGAATGAGGCAACCCAAGACCTTCCGAATCCTGCCTCTTTTGCAGGAAGGCAGTGCCTTTGTTCAGCAACTGGCTGGTGCAGACACAGCTTTTTGCATACTCCCTGGGAGATGGCTAAAGTTCAGGCTCACTCAGCTTCATGTAGTCCTGGGCTAGATCAAGAAGACAGCACCAGGGCCAGGATGGGCTCAACAGGAGCCTCCTGGACCTATGGGTGGCACATCATGAAGAGAGGTCTCCCACTCCTCTCCACATGCCTCGGACCAGCTCCCAGCCCAGGCACGGCCACCTCAAACCACTGTCCCAGACTCCTACCGGAACATTCCTCCTGGACAGAGGCTGCCGGGCCGAGGGACTGTCTTCCAGACTCCGGCCTCCCCGTCGGTAGGAGCGGGTGCTCTCTGAGCTGAAAGGCAGGAATGGCTAATATCACCCTGCTGCCCAGTGACCCCCAGAGTGGGAAGAAAAGATCCCAGTAGCTAAGCTAGGCTGGGGGTTGATAATGGGAGGCCAGAGTCTGCCAGGATCTTAGGCTGGGTCCATCACAGGCCTGGGATATCTGGAACTGACCCCCTAGAGGGCTCTGAGGACGCTTCCAAATCTAATTCTTCCCAAACTTTAGTCAAGACAGAAGGGATTTGCAAGGAAGAGAGGCAGCTAGATCCTAGGCTGGAACTGGAAACAAGTGACGACCTCACAGAGAGCCCAAGAAGGAGCCGCTTAGGGGGTCTTTTCTTCTCCCACCAACTTCAGGAGCCAGAGCTCCAGGCTGCTCCGGGGCTCTCCTGGCCAGAATTGGGAACTGGTGTATGGAGAAGGAAGAGGCCAGCTACTCTCTATCAAGGTTTGATATCTTTGCCTATAGCATGGGAGTCTCAGAGTGGGACTGTGGCCCAAGCTTGAGACAGATACTGTTTAAAGGTGGGGGAAACTAATGGGTGCTCAGAGGGGTCAGGAGACCTGCCAGGTTGCACAGCTGGGCTCTTAACCAACCTGAATCTGACGGGGTGATGCACCTCAGCAGGAGTGGTCCCAGACACTAGGCCATGTCGGGAGGCACCTGGTGGCTCCCTGAGGCCTTCTTCAGGGCTAGGTGGGGCTTGGCTTGGCCCCCCAGGTTCCACAGAGCTGGTGAGGCTAGAGGAGGAGGAAGCTGGGCTGTCCTGGTTTTCAGATGCCTCTGGGGACTCTAAACTCATGCTGGGGACATCAAAGCGATCTGGAAACAGAAGAGACAAAAGCTTGCGTTTAATTGCTCCCTTGTGATAAAGTGGGGACAATTTCCTATTTGTCAGTGTCAAAGCTGAGCTTAGTCTCTAGGATCCATCCTGATTCTCTCCAAGCCCCTCAGCCCCTCTTCAGTTGGGGTGCGTGGTCACATCAACCAGCATGATAGCTCGCTTCACTTCCTGCTCACACCCTCTCCTAGCTCTGGACCTTCCTGTCCATTGCTAAGGCTCAGCTCAGGAACTACCTTACCTAGAAAGCTCTCCTAACTCATCCTCAACCCCATCCTTCTCTCTGTCTCACCAGAACAAGCTCTGTTCATCCAATACACAGTCCTGAAGCACAGCCAGGCTCTATACAGTGCTGGAGAGTAGTCTGCACATACTTGAACCCTGTCCTGCTGGATCAGTGCACTTTAGCTAGCCTTGTGTTATGATCAACTACTTTCCTCCTCTTCCTCCTCCTCTTCTTCCTCTTCCTCCTCCTCTTCCTCCCCTTCTCCCCCTTTCCTCCTCCTCCTCTTCCTCTCCTTCTCTTCTTCCTCTTCCTCTTCCTCCTCCTCTTCCTCCCCTTCTCCCCCTTTCCTCCTCCTCCTCTTCCTCTCCTTCTCTTCTTCCTCTTCCTCCTCCTCTTCCTCCTCCTCCTTCTTCTCCTCCTTCTCCTCCCCTCTTGTCTTTTCCTTCTCCTTCTTCTCTTTTTGGTATTTTTCAGACAGGGTCTCCCTGTAGCCTCAACTGGCCTGGAACTCACTATATAGACCAGGTTGGCCTCAATCTCACAGAGATCTGCCTGCCTTTGCCTCCCAAGGGCTGGGAATTAGAAGGTGTATGCAACCATGCCTGCCCCTCCCCTCTCCAGTCTTTATCTCCTTACTATATTGTGTAGTGGTAGCACACAGAGGGCTCAGGACACAGGGCATGCTCCATAAACTCTTGTCTTTTTATTTAATACACACTGAGGAATCTGAGTCAAAGAGACCTGGGTTGGGATCCCACATCAGAAACTTACAAACTGCAGCAAACATGTCACTTAACATCTCTGCAGGAAAGAGTGGTGACACTCCCTGTAAGGCCAGGATGGACTTCCATTATACACTCTTTTTTGTTTTTCATCAGGGTTTCATGTAGCCCAGGCTAGCCTCAAACTCAATATGTAGCCAAGGATGGTCTTGAACTCCTGACCCTCCTGCCTTCACCTGCCAAGAGCTGGGATCACAGGCGTGTACCACCACACCTGGCTTCACTAGACACTTGTCAATAAACGGCATGGTGAAGACTTTTCTGGGCAGCTAACTATACCTCCTCTGGAACGTCCTGCTCGCCCTGAGGATGTGGTCCGTGCAGAGCTTTTGGCGGGCAGGGGTGGGGGACAGTCCTCACTCTGGCTCTGAGAGGTGGCCGGTCCCAGTCTGGCAATGGTCTCGTAGGTCTTGTTGCTGATGTCCAGCTTCCCACTGGTCCAGTGGGCCTGGGCTGGGGGCTTCAGGGGGCAATGCTGCAGAGGCAAGGACATCCTGGTTTCCTCAGCTTGGTCTGCCCGCCCCCAGAGCAGGCCCAATCTGGCTCTTGCCTGGTGCTGTCCAGCGGGGCAGGGGCTGGGCCTACCTTCTCCTCCTCGTCTTCCTCGCTGTCAAAGCCATGCTCTGTGAAAAGTTCCCATGGGTAGTCCATATGGAGAGGGAGGGCAAGCGTCCCTGCCTGTGCCTGCGCCAGCTGCCCAAAACAAAGGCTCACGGGGTCAGAGGCCCGGCAAAGTGGGGAAGGGTCAGAGGGCAGCCTCCACCCTCAGACTCACCAGCTCCTCACACTCCTTATGATGTTTCTTCCTAGCTATGTCCAGAGCTGTCTCTCCAGCCTCATTCACTGCGAGGAGTAAATCCAGGGGTCATGGTCAGTATCAAGGAGACAGTTCAGTTTAGAGATTAAGATGGGCCTTGAATCAGACTGGGTATGGATCCTGGCTCTGTGACTTCCTGTGTGAGTTTAGGCAACCTACTTAATCATTTCTCTGGGTCTGTAAAATGACTATGATATTAGATACTCTCTGACTGGGTTTTCTTGAGGATTCAACTGATTAACAGTGTAGATCAATTTTCATGGGACCGGGCATGTGCTATGCAACAAGCAGTGTAGCAATTAAATCACCGGTACCCAGAGTTCAGCTGGGAGTTACTTTGCTCATTCATATCTTCAGAACTGTTAGTTCATTCTGTCCTTTTAGCAGGCCCACTAGCTCTGTGGCATTTGCATTTTAGAGATGAGGAAGCTGAGGTTTATGAGATGAATGGCAGCCCCCACTCCCTAGGCCACAGACGAGGTCAGAAGCAAGCCAAGAGTAGGGTCCTGGGTGCCTGCAAGCTGGGGCTTGCTGTCAGTGCTCTGGTCTGAGAAGGCAGGAGGCCCGACAAGGAGGGGGTCAGCAAGCAGTCTGGAGGAGGTATCAGGCCACACCTGTCCCCACTGGAGCTCGCCCTTTCAGCAGCAGCTTGAGGCAGTCCAGCTGGCCATGCAGTGCAGCACAGTGCAGGGCGGTGTTCCCATTGGAAGCCTTGGCATCCAGGTGGCCTCTACAGGGAGGGAGATTCAGGGAGGTTCAGGAAGAGGAACAGACAGGTGTCGGGGGGTCAAGGTTCCAGGGAAAGAGGGAGGTCTCTGATGGCGAAAGGGCTCTCACCCGTTGTGGATGAGGAAGTCCACCAGGGGCAGGGAGGCCTGGCTGGCGACTCTGATGGCCAAATGCAGGGCAAGCTCTCCAGGTGCCTGAAGACACATACAGACCCGAGTTTCCCTGTCATCTCCCCCAACCCACCGTTGCCTTCTTGAACCACTATTGCCCCAGCACCTCTAAATACGAAAGTGGTCAGAGACGGAATGGAGAAACCCTCACACTAGGGAAGAGTGGGAGGGCAGGACCGGTCTTTCATGGCTTCTTGCAATGGTTCCTTCTTGGCCCCAGTAGGAATTCCCAAACCTGGGTGTGGCTGGGACTCCCTTTCTTCCCATTTCCGCATAGAGACCTCCTGCGGCTTCCTGCCTTAGGTGCTCAGGCACAGGCTGGCTCAGCTTCCCATCTTACCTAAGTGCTATGCCCTCACTGCCCACTAGGTGGCCTGCCAAGATTTCAGGAAGACGGCTCAGACACATCCAGGCCCACCTCCTCCAGCCTTGGGATTGGAAACCCAGGACCTCACAGGCTAAGCACATGGTGCTCCAGCACTAAGCAACTCCTGCTGCTTGGAGCTTCCCAATGTCTCCGAGATCCTTCCTCCCTTGAAAATGTATTTATCACTGAAATGCAGTGGCCTTCACTACTTTAATCAGACCTGCCCTTCCCCACTTCCCAGACTATTATTAACCCATTTTACAGATGAGGAAATGGGACTCGGAGAAGATAAACAACTGCCCTGCGTCACACAGCTAGAAAAAGACACAGACAGGTCAGCTTGGCTGAAGGTGCTCCTTCCCATCTGGCGGGTGAGATCCGAGCAGACAGAGAGGATTGGGAAGGAGTGACATTTGGTCTTAGAGGAAGGCTGAGGAGTGTGTGAGAGCAGGTGGGTAAGTGGTCTTGGGATGGGCTCTCACCTGTCCATCAGGCCCTGGCAGCAGCTGTCCAAAGTCCTGGCCATTGCCAAAGGCTTCCAGTACTGACAGGAGGTCCCTGTTGCAGATGGCTGTCCACAGTCTCTGAGGCTCAGGCTTGGACCGGCGGGCAAACCTGTGTTCCACATACTTGGCCACGATATAGTCCCTGCGGGCACTCCTACCAAGACAACCATCGGTCCTCTGCAGTGTTTCCGTCTAGTAACTTCTGGAACCATCCTCCAGGGGATTCTGCAGTCCTGGGAGCTTTCGGTCAGGGGCCTCCCCTCGCCTCAGTCTTTCCACCTCAATCTTCAGCAAACCCCTCCTTCTGAAACTGTGCTTACATGTCACTCTCAGGGGAGGGTTTGGGGCTGCCATGGGTGGGCAGCTGGGCCTCCATGACTTCATTGAAGCGCGAGTTTCCAATGTTCAAGGCCAGCTGGAGGCACAACAAAGTGTGTAAAATCAGGTGTTAGCAAAGCTGAGTCCCTTGCCATGGCTCCCCCAGGTCCTCCAGGAGCCCTTCCGTTGCCCAAGCCCCGCCCCAGACTAAGCCACATCCCTAACCCTCCCTCTTGTCCTGCCTCCATTCTCACCAGCAACTCAGAAGGGCACAGTAGGTCCAAAGTGAGAGAATGTATGCGCGAAAAGCGCACGCCCAGCTCGCGGTGGACTCCCGAGCACTGGATACAGGTGAGCACGCCCAGGTTGGTGCTGAGCCACGTGGGGTCTGCAGAGGAGCGCAGCTGGAGCCCGTGGACTTGAGCCGGCTCTCCACGCCTCCCACCTCCCGCCAGGCCTTCCCCACCGCCGACCTGCGGCCCCACAGTCGCAGCACTGGCCGTTCCCAGGCCTGCTCTTCACCTCAGCGATGAGCAGCTTCGTGAGGTCCTGGGGCTCCGCGTCCAGTCCAGCTCCACCCCAGGACCCCGGGCCTTCGCTGGGCTCCCCAAGGAAGGCGCTGCTCAAGGCTTCGTCCTTGCTGTTCTGCAGGACTGACACCCACCTGCGCGGATGGAACAGGCGGATGGGGACAGGAGGCTGGGTGTGGACAAGGCGCCCTGGCCCCACGTACCGTTGGCCCCTAGAGGGCACTCACGCCTCACACTCGTGCTCGTCCTCTGCGTGGAAGTGGTATGTCCGGTTGTCTGTCAGAAAAGAAGAGGGCATCAGGGCCTGTGTTCACATGGCACTTTTGTCCCCCTGCAGTCAGCCCCCCCCCCAAGCCAGTGACAGGAAGCAAGGGTACTTTCTTTAGAAGCCACCTCAAAAGTAGGACCTTAGCAAGGCTCTCTATAAAGTCCTGGATCCAGGGTCAGGGCACAGCACACACTCCAACATCCAGCCCAGGCAGGGCATGGCCCCTACCCACTGCCACCACTCTACAAGCCCCTCAGCTGCCTGTCTGGTTTCCTTGCTTCCTCTCCCGGTTGACCCAACCCTACTAGCTCCCAGGTTGGGCTATTCACACCTGCTTCCAGACTCCCACGGCTCCCTACAATCAGGAAATAAAGTCCAAACCTTTAAGAGGCAGTCCCAGGCCTCTTAAAAGCCCCCCGCCCCCCACTCTGTGGCAGAACTGCTGTGGGGTGGGGCATACATTATTCTGCTGATCCCACATCCTAAAACCTCCCTTCTCCTAAGGGCCACATCCTCTGTGTCCTTCAAGGAAAAACTCAAATGCTTTCATCCAAACAGTCCTTCTCCATTCCCTACAAAGTCCAGGTCTTCCCCGAGGCTCAGTGTGCACCTTTCTCCTCGGAACACTCCTCTCGTCCTAGAATCCTGGGACCCCTTCTCACCCTTACTAGAGACAGGGCTCCCAGAAGACAAGTCTTTTCCTTTTCTTTTTTAATGAGATAGGGTCTCACATAGGCCGAGCTAGCCTCAAACTTGTTATATAGCCAAGGATGATCTTGAACTTCTGATCCTCTTGTCTTCATCTCCCAAGTGCTGGGATTACAGGTATATATAGCTATGCCTGGTTTTATGTGGTGCTAGGCACTGAACCCAGGCTTCTGCATAGGCAAGAACTCTACCAACATTCTCAGACCGAGAGTCCAAGTCTTTCTTAGCCCACACTCACCTCCCTAAAAGTCTAGCACCAGATAAGCCAAAACTGCTCAAATATGCTCTATATCATCATTAAATATGAGAAGTAAATGTGCTTTCATGTAGGGTGGTACATGAAGTCTATAAAGTATGCAGGGGCCTTAGAGTCCTGGGCCTGCAGTGGCAACCTTTGGCTACGTGGTGGTATTGAACAGAAAGCCCTGGCCACAGCTCCCTGGTGGAGCACTGGGCAGTGTGCGGCGGGGGAGGGACCACTCACGGGTCACCAGGTCGAAGCACTTTTTGTCCTCAGGGTTTGGCCTCACTTGGCATGTCAGTAGGGTCAGCTTCACTGGAGGCCGATTGATCTGTGGGAATTTGAGGGGTGGAGGACACACAAGTCACCCTCTGGGTCTCTGAGTCCTCTGTTACCTAGTCTGTTAAATGGGCATGAAAATCTCATTCTTGGAAGACAGAGGGAGGTTATAGATCAAAGTTAAGTTGGGCCTTTGAATCCCATCCTTTCTCTTGAAAGGGGTCCCTAGCACCCTGGATCCAGGTTTAGGGGCCGTCCTGGAGGAAGAATTGGACATCTCTCTTCTCAGAACCCTGGAGAAGCCTCACCGTGCTGTGGGAGATGGTCAGGCAGCCATACTTGACTCCGCACTTCCTTTTCTGCCAGACTCTTCGAAGCCTAAGGCCCAGAGGGACAGAAACACAGTGACCTGTAGCTCACACCTAATTCCTCTGCATCAGAGAAGAGAATCAAGGCTCCGCCTGCATGGCCTCTCCCCTCCCCAGGCAGCTGGGCCCCCTTCTTGTGTGAGCTCTTAAGCAGCAACTAGTGATTGGGAGAGAGCCCCATGCTCTGGAATCCATATTCTAAACAAGGGGCAGTATGGCTTTGGTTCCCTGACAGCATCTAGCCAGATGGAGGAGATGTAACTCTCAACCTTGGGGAGCTCCAAGTCTGAGAGGAAGACCAGGCTTTGGTTACAACCATGAAATTATGGTTCAACTAAGCAATTATCTTTTTGAGGGAGACTTCAAAAACAAAACAAACAAATCCATGATCCAGAACTAGCTACCATGCCTCCTGTGAATGTTAAAGGTTCACTGGTGGGCTAGAGAGATGGCTTTGGCAGTTACGAGCACTGGTTGCTCTTGCAGAGGACCCAGGTTCAAATCCCAGCACTCACACAGTGGCTAACAACCAGTTCCAGGGTATCTGAAGCCCTCCTTTGTCCTCTGAGGACATTGCATGACACAGGTGCATTTACATAAATGAAGGCATAACACACATTTTTAATTTAAAAATTTTTTAAAGTTTCACTGATTTCTTCTTCAGTTGTTTTCTGATACAAACTGACTAGTGAGTAGAAACATGAATATATCCTTTAAGAGCCTTTACATTTTACAGACTTTTAAAAAAATTATTTCATCCCCAGGAAGCAGGACACAGTCAAAACTTTCATTTCTAGGCATATTCAGTATGCTGTGCATGGGCATATTTATTATGTGCTTGGTAAATCCTAATTGCTGCTAGGCCTCAAGTTCATGGCAATCCTCCTGCCTCAGCCTGGGATTATGGGTTTATACCACTATGACCAGCTTGCTGCTATTCTTTGTTTTGAGACTGTCTCCCTGTGTAGCCCGACTGGTCTGGAACCTGCTATGTAGACCAGGCTAGCCTCAGACTCACAGAGATCTGCCTGCCTCTGCCTCCCAAGTGCTGGGATTAAAGGCGTGCGCCACCACACCTGGCCTTGCTGCTGTGCTTGAAGAACAATCAGGGACCTTTGGCAGAGAGTCACATGCCCAATTGTTCTTTCATAACTTTGCACCATCAGACTGTGTGAAAAGGTCTATGATAATGATAACAGCGGTCCCTTGGGGGCCATTCCTCCATCCCTTCTTTCCCAGATATGGGTCTTGAGGCAAGTTGTCTAAGTTCTCCGAATCACTCACCCATCACTTTTCTTGTACAGGAAGCCCACCTTCTCCGTTCCAAACTGCTTATTGCCTTGATGCTGGTGGATACTGTAGCCGCCGCCTGAGTTCTTCCTGTTTGAGTGCTCCTGCGCCTCAGACATGCAAAGGAGACCTCAGGGTGTCTGGGAGGGAAGAGCCCCGTGCTGCACTGCTCCCCATGCTGCACTGCTCCTCGGGAACATCTGGTTCCCTCCGTCCTCCTCCCACATCCAAGGGGTGGGAAGGGCAAGGGTTGGACATCCTTTTTGAAATTACTCAGGGCCTGACCTCTCTGTTCTCCAGCTGCAGCATCCCTCGGAGGGAGTCCCGGAGTTGGGTCAGCTTCTGCAATTCCTCTTCCTGTGCTTGTCGCAGCTATGGGGCAGAAGACACGATGCCACGGCCAGTGAGCTGCTGTGCCAGGGCAGAGCTGGACCCAACGCACCAGAACAGTGCCTTTTTCTCTGCAGGAACCAGCTCTCCATACCCACAGCTTCCTGAAGGACAGGAGGCGTGATCCCATAACCAACAGACAGGCCCAACTTACCCCGTGGACTGAGGCCGCCAGCTTGTCGATGAAGGGAGAAAGGCTCTGGGCTGCCTTCCAGCCATCTTGGAAGAAGCTAAGAGAGGCCACAGGCCAAACAAGGGTCCAGAGAGAGACAGAAGTGGGGATGAAGCCAGAGGTTGGAGAAGGTGCTGTGCTGTAGGACCACTGGGCACCCAGTGGCATACAGCCTGAGTGTGAAGAGCAGGTACACAGAGGCAAAACCCTCTTGGTTCAGCTCTGACTAGCTGTGAGAGCCTCAGAAAGTAGGCCTCAGTTTTCCTATCCATAAAACAGGAATAACACTGTGCCTGCTCCCAGGGCTGTTGGGGGACAGTGGGCTTACCCATGCCCAATCCTTAGTGCCTAACCCATGGTGGGCACTCCACAAAGTAGCACTCCATATGAAAGTGTTGTCCATGAGGTCCAGACATCAAAACCTGGAGGGTCTCAAACTATGGACAGGTACTTTGTCCTATTCCCCAAAGCATTAGGGGTGGGAATGGAGAGACACCTACTTGTGCTGGGCATGGAAGAACTTGATGAGGCTCTGAAGGAAGTCGGGACCTTGCTTCACCTGACTCTCCCCAGCTTTGACAAGGTACTGGAAGACAGGACAACAGGTGTGATGTGAGCTGCAGTTGGGTCCTGGAGATGAGGGCTGAAGTCCCTACCACAGGCTAATCTTCTTGACCATGACTGCATGTTAGTGATGTCCCATAGGCCAGCTGGCCACCCCAAGGTCCTGTGACTGAACCCCAGGCATTTAGTAGAGGCAAAGAGGAGAACACTTACCCCAAGATCATCGGAGGGACCCCTTACCTCACACATGTGCAGCTGAAAGACGCGTCGCTCTCGCTGTGTGTCCTGAGCCATTTCTGCAAGGCTTCCTCCTGTCATCCTGGCTCGATCCCTCTCCAGCTTGGCCCTACCCCATAAGGAAAGGCGCATTTGAACAAGACTTGCTACTATTCTTATCTACCACCCCTGCCGTGGATCCACAGGCGTGGGGGACAAAACCCTTGTCAGTGCTAGCTGAGGCCCAGGACTGGAAACGACAGGGAACCAGGCAGATTTGGAGAGTCCAGAGGGTCACAGAGAAGACACAAATCAAATCAGAGATGGGGAGCAAACCAGGGAACCTGGTCTTATCAAGGGAGCTTAGGAAGTCTGCGCTGCGACAGGAAGCCTGAGGCAGTAGCTTGAAGGACGTGAGGGCTGGGCCGAAGGACCCTGACTTGTGATGCCTCAAGATAGGAAGACTCAAGGAGCTGTGAAGAAAGGTTGGAGACAGGGTTCTGCCGGAGGCAGTGGTGACGGGAGGCTGCTGAGCCTCTAGGTCCTCTGCCAGGAGCAAGAGGAAGGGTTTAAAGGTTTTACCCAGAGGTGATGAGGTCCAAGTAGAACCTTGTGGGACTAATGCTGATTAGCTAGAGTATGTGAAATAGATGCTCACAAAGTGTCTTCATCCTCGTGAACCCATAAAACTTCCCATTCAAAGCTTAGGAAACTGGTGGCCACCAAGCTGGAGGTGCAGCTGCAGGACTGACAGCTAGCCTAGCACGCACAAATTTGTGATTTAATCTCAGTGCCCTCCCCCCACAAAAGAATGAAGCAACCAGGACTTTGCCCCCACAGATCTCCAGTTGGCTGGTTTTCCTCTTTGTGAATGGTGGATCCATGTGTAGGTCATTTCCTGGAAGTCCAGTGCCCATCAGACCACCTCCAGTTTTTTCTTTAAATTAAATCTTACAAGAGCATTCACAACTGAAAGCTAGTAAAAGCAGCATTACTTGGAAAAGTCTACAGGGTCGGGATTAACTTGGTCAACAACCATCTGTAACTCCAGTTTCAGGGGATGTGATGCCATCTTCTGACCTCTGAGGACATTGTACAACTGTAGTCAATACACTCATATGCATTAAAAATAATTTTTTTAAAAGAACAGATGGCCACATCCTATCCCAGGCAGGCCCCACAAGTCTGCCCCTCCTCCAAGGTCTCCAGGCTCACAGCTGGAGATGCAGTAAGAGGTGAGGCCTTCTTTCAGGTCTGAGCAGGTGCCCATGGCTGGTGGGAGCCGGAGGAACCACAGAAGTTCCAGGATCTAGTTTTTGGAATCGATCCCATAAGCGTCATTATGCATAGGAGCAAATATTTAGTTCAATATTTAGTTCCTCCTTGTGACAGGGCCTGAATACACTATGGG
Organism: Eospalax fontanierii; assembly: GCA_035773235.1. Classification (NCBI taxonomy): domain Eukaryota; kingdom Metazoa; phylum Chordata; class Mammalia; order Rodentia; family Spalacidae; genus Eospalax; species Eospalax fontanierii. The sequence goes on from CM069553.1 coordinate 16,642,298, forward strand.
GTATGCACGTGTTGGCACATCCTGCTCCCACTTACCTGATGCTGTCTAAGACTGCCATGATGCAGAAAGATGGTCATCATTTTGCTTTTTGTTGGCCAGCATTTCATGCATCTCAGACTGGCCTCAAACTCATAATGTAGCTGTGGATGACCTTTCTGCACCCCGTCCTGAGTGCTGGGACTGCAGGTGGCTTCACTGTGCTGGGATTGGACCCAGGCTTTGTGCGTGTGAGGCGAGGGCTCTGCCTCCTCAATTTTTTTCCTTTACCTCTTTGTTTTTGAGGCAGGATCTCTCTGGTTTTAAACTTGAAATTCTTCTACCTAAACCTCGTAAGTACTGGGATGACAGGCATGCATGCCCACACCCAGGTTCACGATATATTTCTGAATGAAAACAGCATGTTGTACATAACTTTGTATGTATGTACATTAGTATGATTGCTTTGATCTCGGTTTTGCCAAAATATTTCATGGCACATTGAAAACAAATGGAAAAATATTAGTGCCTTGGTTTTTTCTTTAGTAGTTTCTCTCCTGCTTCACCTTGTTTTTTATTTTTTGGTTTTCTGAGAAAGGGTCTCGTGTAGCTCAAGCTGCCTTCAGACTAGCTATGTAGCTGAGGCTGGTCTGCAATTCCTGATTCCCTGTCTCCACGTCTCATGTGCTGTGGTGATGATAGGCATGCATCACCTCACCTGACTCTACCTTGTTTTTGTTTTAATTTTTTGCTATATTTTATCTCTCTTAATTTTATTCGTATGAGTGTTTTGCTTTGCATGTACAGAAGCACATCACATATGTGGAATGCCTGCAGAGGTCAGAAGGGGTGTCAGATACCCTGGAACTGGAGCTATGGATGGTTGTTAGCTGCCATGAGGGTGCTGGGAACTGAACCTGGGTCTTCAGCAAGAGTAGCCAGTGCTCTTAACTGCTGAGTCATCTTTCTAGCTACTTGAATTTTTATTTTTTTAAATGTGGCTTCTGGGGATTGAACTCCGGTCCTCATGCTTACAAAGTAAGCACTTTACCAACTGAGCTATCTCCCCAGCTCCTCAACCTTCTTCTTTTCTTTCCTTCCTTCCTTCCTGCCTTTCTTCCTTTATTCCTTCCTTCCTTTCTTTCTTTCGACAGGGTCTCCTTGTAGCCCCAGCTGGAACTTGCTATGTAGACCAGGCTAGCCTCGATCTCACAGAGATCCACCTGCCTTTTGCCTCTTACATGCTGGGGTTAAAGGCTTGCACACAACTGCACCTGGCTTTCTACCTTGTTTTTTAAATTATGAAAGCACAATGCTCTCCATCCCTTGTAAAAAATACAGTTCCTGACAGAGAACTTTTAGACATTCCCTACAAAGTGACCCTAACACTCTCCTAAAGATCTTCTTTTTCTGTGTGGGGGATGTGGTGGGTGTGATGTGGTCTCGCTGTGCTGTCCAGGCTGGTCTCAAGCATCCCCCTGCCTCAGCCTCCAGAGCAGCTGATGCTACTGGTGCATTATATCACACTGAGCAAGTTTTTTTCTTTCTTCTTCTTACTTCTGTTTTATAGATTATACAGAAGAAAAATGATCTCCTTTGGCATAATGTAAGTGAAAACAAAAATTTTACCAACTCTCTGAAGCAGGAGCCTAAGAGAGCCCGAGAAGTCTACTTAGGGCGACCTGATCACTGGGTGCCAGGGGCCCCTCTGTCCGCGGGACTTCCCGGTAGCTGGCGGGAGATCTGCAGCACGGTATGGTGCACACAGGGAGCCTGGGAATGCCGCTGCCTCCCTTTCCCCTTCTATGTCTAACCCGGCATCTACAGCTACTGCCCAGCTCTGTGACTTCGAGCAAGTGACTCAACCCCTCTGAGCCTCCAGTGCCTCCTCTGCTGTGACACTAATGCCTCCCCCAGTAGTACTTGTGAGGATTCGATGGCTTCTTTTCCACCTCAAGGCAGGAGGGTCACTGAGGGGCAGCATCCCCCAAACAGCTCCCCTGGATAGTCTTGTGGCCCAGTCCCCAGAACCCTGTAAGCCCCCACTGAGAGTGGCTCCTGAGAGTGCGGGGCCCTGAGTGACATGCCCAGAAGTCAGCCCCTGCAGCAACACAAGCTGTCCTGTGTACAGCCCTTCATGGTCACTCACACTTTGGCCTCGTAATCCTTCCATGCCTTCTCCAGGTGCTTTTTGGAATCCTGGGGTTGAAAACAGTACAGGTTAGCCTAAGGGAAGCATGAGCTCTGGACCTTTGGGGGACCCCACTCCTGGGCCCTTCTGTGCTGCTCAGAGCTACCTTCCAACTGATACCCCCAACACACCCAACCACCTCTCTCTGTGAGCCTCAGCCCATCCCAATTTCTCTTCCCCAGAGATGCCAAGAACCTGTCAGGATGATGAACCCGGCCTGGGGTGTGGCAGGCCATGGGAGTCTGCCCTGAATCTTGTCACTCAGACATTGGAGATGAGCCATGAGGAAGAAGGCAGAAGATGAAGGTCAAACCCTTCCCCTAATTTTCTCCCACCAATTCCTCCTGTCTGATATAAGAATAGTCTTTTCCCAGGAAGACTATGTTTGTACAGAGATCTTCAGACATTCCCCCGAGGCCACACACGCCGAGGCCCAAGTGACCTCTCTCTGGCTGGCTTGGGCTGGACACCTGGGCCTCATCCAGCCCAGCTGTTCACACCCTTCTAGACAGTCTCAACTTCTCTGGAGAAAAAGTCACCTATCTGGTTTGAGTGGTTCCCAGGCTGGTATAGCCCAGGGAGGGCCGGAAGGAAGCACTCTGGAAGGACAGCTCTGCCTCCATGCTCTGTGGCCTGGAGAGCTGACTCTGCCCCGCTCCTTCAGCACCTCTCTGCACAGACCCAGGGCTGCCGTGTTCAGAGGGGTACCTGCAGCAGGGTACTCAAGCTCCCTGGGGCCCCGTCCCATCCCGATGTACTAGCTACAGGAGCTATGCGTGGCTCACCTGTCCCTCAGCCTGGCAGTGGAGGTGAGGAGTCACAGCTAAGGGCAAATTCCACACACGATGTGGATGCTGGGCCCTCCGGTCAGTCCAAGAGCACTACAGGGGCAGCATCCTGTGACAGCCCCTGGGTCAGCCTTTCCCTTGGCCCAGCTCTGTGGTGGCCGGAGTCTTGGTTGCCCCCGCTCCCTTCATCCACCGTGTCCCCCACATAGAAACTCACGTGCCGCCCATCCCTCAGGTGCCCTTTCATCAGACTGTCGAGCGGGAAGGAGACAATGTTGTTCAGATTCTGAACCTGCAGGAAACAGAGACCATGTCCCGTCTTGGGTGACCACCTGCCCAGCCCCAAAGGGCTCAGGAATCAGTGAAATACCAGGAGGCCAAGGAGATCCACAGAAGTACAGGAGGCAGGAAGAGGAAGAGATGGAGAGGCAGGAAGGGCCCGGGGTACTGGAGTCTTCCCCAGACTGCTCCACCTTGCGTGGAGCTCTTCCCTTCCCTGCTGCGAGACCCCTGGGTGAAGAGAGAGGTCAGAGAAAGAAGAGCTAGGCTAGAAAGCAGAGTGACAAAGCTGGGGATGGTGGCTCTCTCCCAGCACTCGGGAGGCTGAGGCAGGTGGATCTCTGTGAGTTCGATGCCAAACTGGTCTACATAGCAAGTTCTAGTCATGACTACATAATGAGACCCTGTCTCAAAAAAAAAAAAAAAATGTTGGCTTTTTCTCCTTGCCCCCAGCTTGGCCTGGGCAGGAAGAAGGATAGGAGGGAGTCTCACCAGGTTCTTGAAGAGCGCAGCCACCTCACGCGTGAACACAGCCAAGTTCAGGAAGCCTGTGGATAGCTCATGACTGTTCTGGGACAAGTGACTGTTGCCCAAGGCCTCCACTGCCTCCCGGTAGTGCTCCTCATTCTCCACATGGCCTGTGGAGGGCAAGGAAGGGCTCTCAGAGGTGGCTGCAAGCCTGGCTGGGCCCCAGGCTCCAGGCAGATCCACTCACCAAGGCCAGAGGTGTGGATGGCCCGCACAGCCTTCTTGATTCTCTGTAGGATCGCCTGGTCACCCTCTAGAACCTGCAGCCAAAATGTACAAGTTTCAGTGGGGCTGAGCTGGAGGACCCTGACTCCAGGATCCCACCCTTCAAACACACATACACGTACATATACCCGGGTCTTGTCCTCCCAGCTCTTCCCTGCGAAACATAAGCAGACCATCTTCTAGGGCTGGACCACACAGAAACCAAAGCAGTCAAACCACTGTAGGAAGACTCCCAACCCAATACTGGCCAACTGGCCATGAAAACTGAGTGATTCAAAGGTGTGTGACACAGTGAGGTAGACCAGGCCTGGGGTGAAAACTTGACTCAGCCTAATCAAAGCTTCTTAAACTATGGTATATAACTGAATGTGAGGACTGTAAAAATTTGACAACAGTAAAAGTTTTCTGAACACACAAAGACCAAAAATTAGAGGCTGGAGAGGTGGCTCCATGGTTAAGAGCACTGGCTTCACTTGCTGAAGACCCAGCTTCTAATCCTGGCACCCATTTGGCAGCTAACAACCATCTGTAATTCCAGTTCCAGGGGATCACATCACAAGCACTTTATACTGTATCACCAAGTACAACAAATGCTACCTGAAACACCGTGGCTAAGACTCCAGATTGATATACGTAATGAACTATACAAAGTTTTCTGTTCTTATAGAAACATAATGTTTGGATGCCATTCCTTAGCATGTATCCAATTAGTCTATCTTTGGATTATATTGTATGAGACAAACAAGCACATCCATCTCATTAGTATGCAAATTTCCTTTCATCTTTAATAAATAGTGAAATTATATGTGTATCAAAGAATTGTGGGGTTTTTTTGTTGTTGTCTTTTTGAGACAGGGTCTCCCTGTAGCCCCAGCTGGCCTAGAACTCACTATGTAGACCAGACTGGCCTTGAACTCACAGAGATCTGCCTACCTATGCCTCCCAAATGTTGGGACTAAAGGCATGTGCCACCACTCCTGGCTCCCAAAGAATTGTTTTAAAATAAACTTCTTGGGGCTAGAGAGATGGCTCCGTGGTTAAGAGCACCAGCTTATCTTGTAGAAAACTTGAGTTCAAATCCCAGCACCATGGTGGCTAACAACCACCCATAACTCCAGTTCCAGGGGATCCAACACCCTCTTCTGACTTCCTTGGGCATCACACACACATGGTACACTTATATATTCAGTCAATACACTCATACACATAAAATGAAAATAAAGAAAAATAAAATAAACTATTTTTAATCAATAAATGTTTGATTTGTATAACTATTTTATATACTTAAGTACCTAGGGCCCCACAAAAATTCATCAGGCAGAGAGGGGCTGGAGAAATGACTCAGAAATTAAGAACACTTTCTGTTCTCTCAAAGGACCTGAGTTCAGTTTCCAGCACCTACGTCAGATGGCTCATAACCTCCTGTAACTCCAGCTTCAGGGGGATCCAGTGCCTCTGGCCTCCCACTCATGTGCACATATTCACACACAGACACAAACACACAACACATAATTAAAAGTAAAATAAATCTTTTTAAAAAACTTAGGCAAAAAGGGGTTATGAGCGGAAAAAGTTTAAGAAGCCTTGGTCTAGACAGATCTGCTAACTTGTGTGGGCCTCGAGTGGCTTGACTGCAAAGTGGAGGTGATGCTATGGGCTCCTGGGGCTGCTGGGAAGACTGGTGATTGGACAAGACATTTTGCACAAGGCCAAGGAAGAAACATCTATATCCTCTAAAGACACAGACAGGCCTTTAGATGTCGAGAGGCAGCCAGGACCTGCACCCCCTGAGGGCTCAGGCCAGATGTGAGCCTCCTCAGCACCCTCCCTCCGTAGCAGGCAACATCATGACGTCCTTAACAAACAGCATAGGTAACTTAGAAAGCAGAGAAGGACAGCTGCAAGAGGCAAAACCAGACCAGAAAACAAGAGAGGCGGGGGGGCTTATCCAGAGTCATGTGGAGGGGTGGCAGTGGAGATGGGCTTCCAGGGGAGCCCTGATGCAGCACCCAACCCCTAGACCACGATGCACGCTTCATTCAGTGGCTGACACAGGATCCGAATTCCATTTCAGAAGTTACTACAGTAGGCCTGGAGGTAGCAAAGGCATTTCCGGAATGGACACTGTTCTCACAGCACACACAGGGGCAAACCAGAGTCAGTGTGGAGTGCTCCCAGAGGTCTGTGCTCCATGGGAAGCCTCTGGAGGAGGCATAGTCCCGCCCTGCCACCCAGATGCTGTGTGACCTTGAGCAGGCGGCCTACTCTCTCTGAGCCTCTTGATCAGTTACGGCTAATGCCTAACTTCTGTTCTGTAGTCAGAGGTGCTGTCCGTTGTGCACCTGGCCGGTGCTGTAGTGCCTAACTCCTAAGGGTTTTGATGTAAGACTCCTCAAGGAGGCTTTGTGTTTGAGGCGATGGGGCTGAAGCTGGGGCTGGGCCTGGTGTGTGAGAGCTCTCTTCAGTGGAACAGTCCACTGTCATCAGCTGCTGTGGCTAGAGAGGCCTGCATCTTTTTCCTAGAGAGGCTAAAAGCCCAAGGTTCAAACATTTTCCCGGGTATGAACTTGAGAAAATTTCAGATATGGGACCAGGGAGGTTCATCTCACGGCTGAAGAAACAAAGACTTATATCTGAGTTGGCTGGAGAACTCAGATACAGGCTGGGCTGTAGCTCAGTGTGGAAACAGAATGGTTTAGCAAGCATAGGGCCCCAGGGTTAAAATCCTTGCATTAAAAAAAAAAAAATGAAGATGGTTTTTATAGGAAAGACAAAGACGGAGAGGAAGAGCCAGCCCTGAGTCCCAGAACCTCAGGTGGGAAACATGTTCACCAACTCCCTTGTTCCCATCTTGAAAGTTGGAAAGCTGGAAGGGGATTCATTTAAGAAGTTATGCCTTGGGCTGGGGAATAACTCAGTCAGAAGAGTGTATGCTTGGTAAACATGAGATGAGTTCAATCCCCAGAACTCAAATTAAAAAAAAAAAAGTTCCTTGATTGCACTCCTATACTAAAATCTCACCCATCAGGGCTCAGGGACCATAGTGGAAGAGGGGTGGAAAGATTGTAAGAGCCAGGGGTGGCGCATGACCATAAAGAAACAGAGTCTTATAGGCTCCAGGAACTTGCTCATATGAACTTACAGCAATGGGGACAGCATCCACAAGACCCAGGCAAACTCAATCAGACAAAAATCCAGCATAGAACTAAGGAATAGACAGGAGGTCCCAACCTTAGCCAAGGAACAATTAGCAGTTAATCACTGCTAGGTGAGGGAGAGTTGGTCTTCTTTAAAGGAGTGGCTCTAGATAGGCTGAGTAGACTCCAGTAGATGGACTCACATTGAGGGACTCAAGAGGCTTTAACATAGAAGACAGAATGCATGAAATCCTGTGGATGGGCTATGCGGGGGTACAGATGAGAGTCTAAATATAATTAAAATGTATGTATAAAATCCACAAAAATTCAATAAAAATATACATTGAAAAAACTCCACAGAAATAGGTGTAGCAATATGTACTTGAATCCCATTACCAGGGAAGTAGAGACAAGTAGATCCCCAGGGCTTGCTGGCCTGACAGCTTTGCCTAATCAGTGAGCCCTGGACCAGTGAGAGACCTTGTCTCAAACAACACGGTGGACAGCACCTGAGGAACAACCCTGGAGGTTGTTTTCTGGTGTCCTCCACACAAACACCCCTACATTACATGTACCTGCAACACACACACACACACACACACACACACACACACACACACGCACTATGCCTTCCCTCTGAAGGACAGTGCAGGACCAGCAAGATGGCTCAGTGGGTAAAGGGCCTTTCCGTGAAAGCCTGGCATAACGGTAGAAGGAGAGAATCAACCCCACAAAGTTGTCTTCTGACCTCCACACCTGTGCCATGGCACTTGCGGTCACACCCGGTTGGTACTAACTGGAACAGGCAGGTGAGTCTCCCAGGTCACCCACAAACTATTCCCTGCTCTTGTCAGACCTATTGAGACAAAGATTCCCAGCAAGATATCATAATTCCTGTCTCTGCTGCTCTTAGCAACTAAAAGAAACCATTTGTTATTTATCCATTCAGCTAGTTACTGAGAACCTACTATGTGTTCACACCCGTGTGAAAAAAAAGACACAATCTTGGGCCGGCAAGATGCCTCATCCAGTAAAAGGTATGTGCCACCACACCTGAAGACCTAAATTTGGTGGAAGGAGAGAACCAACTCTCAAATGTTGTCCTCAACCTCTACACACACTGCCCCTCCGGAATCAATAAATAAATACCTACATGGTAGCTAACAACCATCCATAACTCTGGTTCTAGGGTCTGATGCCCTCTTCTGTCTCTACAGGTACTTCGTGCATGTGGTGCACTTACATGCATGCAGGCAAAACACTCAAACACATAAAATAAAAATAAATAAAAATTTAAAAAATATTCTAATTTAGTATTTTTATTTTATGTATATGAGTGTTATATGTACTGTGTAAGTACATCTGTGCCGTGTCATGCAAAGCCCTCAGAGGACAGAACACGGGTCAGATCCCCTAGAACTGGAATTAGGATGGTTGTTAGCCACCATGTGGGTGCTGAGATTCAAACCCAGGTCTTCTGCAAGAGCAGTCAGTGCTCTTAACCGCTGAGCCATCTCTCCAAACCCAAATAATTTTGGGGGGGCAGTTCTTTTTGAGACAGGGTCTCTCCTGTAGTCCCAGTTGGCCTAGAACTCACTAAGTAGAACAGGCTGGCCTTGAACTCACAGAGATCCACTTGCCTCTGCCTCTTGAGTGCTGGGATTAAAGGTGTGGCCATCACAAAAAAAATGTTATTTTGAAAATGAAATACAAGAAATGATCTCATCTCTTAGGGCCGTCATATTCTACGGGAAGAAAGAGCCAGGTGCAGAGACACCTGCAGTGTAAGGTGTGGTGGGGGTTTGTGCAGAGCTAAGTGAGGCTCAGGGAGGCAGACGGCAACAGGGAAGACATCCCTTATGCTTCACTTAATGACGCTGGACAGACAGAAAAGAGATTAAGAGACTTCAGACGGCCATGTACCAGTATAAACAAGAGTATCCAGAGGGAGGCTTGTTCTGGGAAGATGGGAAAGAAAGGCCCCTGCCTCATTCATCCCCTCCTTCACTCCAACAAGCATGTCCTGGAGCTGCATTCAGCCAAGTCTGGGTGGAAGATGCTGGGGACACATAAGACATGGCCTGTCCCTTCAAGAGATTCTAAATATATAAAGATGCAAGGTCCAATGGGGGATGAAGAAAAATACCTGAACATCAAACTGAGATAAAATGACTAATAATACCCTCTGGCAAACAGGGCTCAAAAATTTACACTAAATAAAGTATTAAGGCAAGCCAGGCATGGCCTTGCATATCTGTAATCCTAGCATGTGGGAGGCAGACACAGGCAGTGACCCTGACTTAAAACAATAACCAAGTGTTAAGGGTTGGGGAAATGGCTCAGTGCTTAAAACACTTACTTGTACAAGTGAGAAGCCTGGAGTTCCGATCCTCAGAACCCACCTAAAATGCCAGGTAGGCATGGTAGCCTGCCTATAATTCCAGTCTTGGAAAGCAGAAATGGGATCCTCAGAGCAAGCTGGCTGCTAAGACCGGTTAAGGTGGAAGAATGATTCAGGATGATTCCTGACATCAAGGTCTCCACATGTAAGTGCACACACAGGCACCTGCTCCGTCATGTGCCCATACACACGCAAACATGCACGCACACATACATATACAACATACACACAAAAAAAAAGTAGAAAAAAAGGAAAAAAAAGAGGAAGTGTTAAGGGGGAACTTCTGACAGTAACTCGGGAGGGACAAGTGTCTGGGAAACACAGGGGTTTCCAGGGCCCTGTAAGGACAATGGTGAATCAGGGCTGAGGTTCTACCCTCCAGCAACTGCCGCAGGTCCCCATGCATCCTCTGTCATGCTCCTGGCCACGCATGGAGGTAGGTGGGCATCACTGTGTCCATTTCATAGAGGAAGCAGAAGGAAAATGTCTAGATGGTGCAGTAATAAACAGCAGCTGAGTCAGAACTCAACCCAGGACGGGCCAGATACAGGACCTGTGTTCCAGTCACATTAAGATACCCACAAGGGCCAGGGGCGTGGCGTTTGATTCCAGGACCACCTCTGAACCTCAATCCTAACTCCACCACATCACAAGTCCTCTCACAGCCTTCTTGAAATTAGGGAAGAAAGTAGGAAGGGATGGAGGAGGGCCTGTCTAAAGAAAACAAAGCTAACAGCGTTACCCCAACTGTTAACGCTCCCAAGGCTGTCCTGCAGAAAAGAGATGAGGTGGGCTCAGGTTCGCCCTGGAAAGCATTCCAGGGTGGAGGCAGAAGTCAGGGAGACACAGATTTCAGCTCAAACAGGGTATTCCCAAGGGAGAAAGGGCACCTCTGGAGTGAGCTCTCTACTGCCTGACACATTCAAGGACTTTAGCACTAAGGAGATTGAGGCCCTGGATTCTAGAGTAGAACTGATGACCAAGGACCAGAGAAATAGCTCAGCGGGTAAAAAGGTGCTTCGTGCAGGGTTGACAGCCTGAGTCTGATCCCAGGATCCCACAAGGTGACAGGAAAAAACTGACTCCCCAGAGCCATCCTCTGATGTCGACATTTGTGCTGTGATATGTGCATGCATGCAGACACACACACACATACACACACAAATAAAATAAGACTTAATGGCCATCTAGGTTTCAATACTAAGAGTTAGTGGTTCTATGCAAGAGCCTACATGGGCACTGGCCAAAGATGGGTGAAATTCAGCATAAAAGAGACATGTTTGAACTTGGGGAAGCCTAGTAAAGCCCTTCACGAAGCTTGGTCTGACCAGATCAGGAAGGGGCCTGAATTTTAGCCACTGGCAATCCCTTTGTGAACCTCACCCAGCATACACATAGACACACCCCTCTGGCTCTTGGTTTATGCTTTCTGCCTGCAAAAGAGACCACAGATGGCAGCAGCAGGCTGTGACCAGCTGCCCTGCCTAGAAAGGCCGTCTGCCTGCCCCCATCATGGGTCAGAATGCATCAATAGTACCCATTCTTCATTCCTGTGGCTCCTCAGTGCCAGCTGTGGTTACCATGGCAACCTAGCAAAGGGGCAGAGCTACTAGCACTAAGGCCCTGGAAGCTGCAGATTAAATTTCACCATTAGACATTCACTCCTTTGGATCATTATAATAAAAGGCACAGGCACCATTTTTGTGTGTTCTGTGACCATTAGAGCCACCATCAATCACTGACAGTAGTTTTCCCACTGGCTCTGAGTTTAGTTCACCGTTCTGCTCAGGTAGAGCTTGAGGAAGCCTCCGCGGGTAGATCCCTGCTGTGACCTGGAGCTGGAAGAGCAGGTGAAGCACTTCCCAGCGATACTCCGGGTCACGAGGATGCCTCTGGAGAGGCTAGGCCACAGAAAACGTGTTCCTCTTCATAAGGACATCTACAGACTACAAAACAAAGGCCCAGGAGTTTCTTCCCTATGTCTCACTGAAAATACAAACAAACTATGGAGAAGGTCTGAAACAGAACCCAGATGGGGGCCACTGAGATAGCTCAGTAGGTGAAGGTGCTTGCCTCCAAGCCTGATGACCTGAGTTCAATCCCCAAGACTCACATGGTGGGAGGAGAGAAGTGACTCTGTCAAGCTGCCCTCTGACCTCCACATGTGCACTATGACACGTGGTTACAGTCTGTAAGGAAGTATGACACCCATAATTTAAGCATCCCAGCATTTCAAAGAAGCCATAGTGTTTGTGTCCACCTGGCTAATGAATCAGTGAGGCTCAGAGATGTGAAGAAAGTTGCCTGAACTCACACAGCCCAAACTGTTAGACTCTAACTTCCTTGTTTATCCCAAGCCTGTGTGTGACCTATACCACAGTGACCCATGGAGCTATACTTTTGGAGCTATACTTATCAGGAACACTATAGTCCAATTTAAAAAGTTCTCACATTCCACCTGAGATAGAAAAAAGGTCTCATAAATTCATTTGATCACCTTCTGGAAACGTGCACAGCTTGTAAATCAATAAGGCCCACATCTCTTTAAAAGAGTTCTTGAATTCATGGTGCCCTTCTGTCCTTTCCCACATTTCTCAATCAATCAATACTAACAGTGAAATTGTTGTGGGAAGGTCAGGGAAACCTTGATGCTCAAAAAGGGTTCGGTGAGGTGGTGGATCCCAGCTCCTTTGATCTGTGATTGATGCCCACGGGGAAGATCAAATTATACGTTCTAGATATGAAACGTGATCATTAAAACAGGTTATTTGAATTCCCAAACCAAGTTACACTAAAAACATTTAGTGAATGACACAGAAACTGCAAAAACATCCACATCAAGTGAGCCTCTAAAAAGACAGGGAATCTGGAATCTTAGTGTTTTGCAGTGCTGGGGATCAAACCCAGGGTCTTGAGCAAGCTAAGCAAGTGTTTTACCCCTGAGCTACCTCCTCAGCTCTAGGAGAGGAAATCTTGAGAGACTTTAACAGATATGTCGATGAATCACATTATATGAACCTTATTTGAGTCCTGATTTTTAAAAATTAACTGTAGCCAGGTGTGGTGGCAGGTGGATCTCTCTGAGACTGAGGCCAGCCTGGTCTACATAGTGAGTTCCAGGTAGGCTGGGACTAAGGAGACCCTATTTAAAAAAAAAAAAACCTAAAAATTAACTGTAGCTCACATTTATAATCTCAGCACTTGGGAGACTGATGCAGCAAGATGGCTGGTTTCAGGCCAACTTGGGCCAAACAGGGAGACCCTGTCTCAAACAACAACAATGGGGACTGGAGAGATAGTTTAGTAAACTGCTTGCCTCACAAATGTGAGGACCTGACTTTGGATGCCCAGAGTCCATGTAAAAAGCTGGCCATGGGGGGTGAGGGAGGTGGTCGGGGGTGGACAGCCAAAAACACATTTGGTTCAAAGATGCCGTAATGGTATCTAACACATTATATACTGATTTTAAATTTATTTTTATGTATATGAATGTATTGTCTGCATGTATGTAAGTTGCACCCTTGTCAGGAAATGCTCATGGAGGTCAAAAAAGGGCATCAGATCGCCTGCAACTGGAGTTATAGATGGTTGTTAGCCACCATGTGGGTGCAGGATTCAAACTCAAGTCTTCTGCAAGAAAAATCAATGCTCTCAATCACTGAGCCATCTCTCCAGCCCACATATTGACTTTAAAAAATAAAAGGCAGAAAGCACCTGAGGTCAAATGCCTGAGGATGTCCCCTGACCTCCGGGCTCATGTCCGCATATCCGCCCCCCTCAGCATATGAGCTACTTCCCACATCCACAAAAATACAAAGTTTTAGGACGACTACAAGAACACTGAGTTAACTGATAATTCAGGGGGCCAACAGTGGTAATGTAGCCCCTGTTTACAGATGCATAGTCAACCTACTGAAGGGTGAAATGATCAAGAATTTGGGATTTGTTTCAAAGCAAAATGAGAGGGCCAGGTATGAGAGTGTCTGTACTCACAGTAGAAGGGGGAAGATCAGGAGTTCAAGGCTGCTGGCTATATAATGAGCTCAAGACCAGCCTAGGCTACAAGAGACCCAGTCTCAAGCAAACAAACAAATTCAAAGAACAACAGAAGTCAAATCAAACTAAGATGGGACTTGGAAAAGTAGGCGTGGACCAGACAAGCCTGGGCGAAGAGGAATGGGGTTCAGCAACCTGTTGCTTCTGTGAACGCTCTAAATTCCCCCGTAGGAAGGGAGAAGTGGGGGCTGTTGGGTAAAAATAATACACTTGTTGAAACTGGATGATTCTGCTGTTAATTTTTTTTCTGTCTTTTTGAGACAGGGTCTCCCTGTAGACCAGGCTGGCCTTGAACTCACAGAGATCCACCTGCCTCTGCCTCCCAAGCACTGGGATTAAAGGTGTGCGACAGGAAGCGGCTAAGGCAGCACCAGTTAGCAACAGCTGTCAATTCAAGGAGTGCAAGGAGAAGAGAGAGGAGACGGGGCTCTGTCCAGTCCCACCCTTTGCCAGCACAGCGACCCTGAGCAAGTCCCTAGTTCCGCTGATCAACAGGTTCCCACCCGCAGTGAGGATGATAGTCTCAGTGCTCCCCGCCCACAGAAAACGGACCCGTGTGAAGCTGGGTGTCTGTAGCCTGAGCACATGTCCTCGTCAAACACCATCCTGAGCATAGTAGGGGGCCTCACAAGGCTCTTCCTGGGTGGCTGGCAAAGGGAGAAAGGGTGGGCCTGGGGTACTTTTGCTAGCACCACACCTCTGGGACAACCTCAGCTCAGCTCTACCACTAATATTTGACTGAGGGACCTTGAAAAGCTGACCCCGGGGAACCTCAAATTGACTCATTTGCCCTTCACCAACCTGACAAAAGAAGGTTCTGAGTTAAGGTCTCTGCCTAGTCAGGAGCATGCGTGTTGAGTACCTGCTGTCCTCTAAGCCCAGGGTTGAAGTGTGCTGGGGATGGCGGATGCTCGGCTTCATCTCTGCATCTGGCGCTCCCAGCTTAGGTGGAGACAGAACATGGATAAGGAAGTGCTTGCTCAGGGAGGAGAAGGCCTTGGCAAACCCAGGGCTGGAGAGTAACATAAAGCAGTCCTGGACCCACCCAAGGGAAGTGATGCCTCTTCAGATCCCAAACAAGGAGACACAGGTCAAGCAGGAAAAGGAAAGCTGACTCTATGGAGAAAGAGGCGAGCAGTGTCCCACACATCTGGGCAACAGCCTGGGGTTCATGGCAGTGGACAGTCCCAGGACCAGGGAGGAAGTATGCAAGGCCCCGGAGCTGAACATCTCCAGAGGGGACGGGCTGGGACAGCATGCTGAATGACGGTGAGGGGAAGTGCCTGCCCATCACCACACACCAGGCTTTATCCCAGCATGAGACCCATTTTGCATCTTTCACTTGATCTATACACAGATGAGGAAACTATGGTCCAGGAAGTCGTGGCATGTGCCCAAGATCACATGACAAGGAAAGTTTAGAACCTAGCTTACCTGGCCAGGCAGGTAAGCTCCAGAGTTTAAGCTTTTTCTTTTCTTTTTTTTTTTTTTTTCTTTGTTAATGTGGGTGCTGGGAACAGAACCCAGGTCCTCTACAAGAGCAACCAGTACACTTACTTAATCACTGAGTCATCTCTCCAGGCTGGTTTTTGTTTTGTTTTGTTTTGGTCTTTTGGGGACAGGGTCTCCCTGTAACCCCAAAGATTTTATTTATTTTTATTTTATGTGTACGAGTGGTTTGCCTGCATGTCTGTAAATGTACCACATGTGCGCAGTGCCCATGGAGACCGGAAGAGGGTGTGGGATCCCCTTGAACTGGAGTTAAGAATGCGTGTTAGCTGCCATGTGGGTACTGGGAACTGAACTCCTGTCCTCTGTAAGAGCAGCCAGAGCTCTTAACCACTGAGCTATCTCTCCAGCCCCACCCCTGCTTTAAAAAAAAAAAAAGATTCAGGGTTAAGCTTTAACTAAACCTCTAGGCTTTACCCTACAAGCCATGGTGCTCCTGGTGTGACTGGACAAGGTCTGGAGGCAGAAAGTTCCACTTCAGGGAGCAGCTGCAGCCCACACCCAGCCAGAAGGCAAGGAATACTGCCTTGTCCCTGAGGCAGGACCGGGTGACAAGAATACAGCCAGCTATGACCTGGAGCAGATTCTTCAACAGGAAGGACTCGGATTCCAAGCTAGCTCAAGAGTCAGCACTGCAATGAATTTCCCCACTTAGAGGTGCTGGCTTTGGGGCAGGTACTCTCTATAGGTGTCTCAGTCTCCTTCCATCAGTCCTTGGAGGTGAGGCAGTCATTAGCCTTCCCATTTCAGAGGAGGAAGACAGAAAGGAGGCCAGGAAGGTTGGGGAATGGGCTCAAGGCCTTGCACGAAGCGTTGTCTTAGGACCCTGCTCCAAAAAGACATGAGGCAAACTCAGTGGCTAAGCACGCCTGTCTTTTTCCTTTCCTCCCTCTCTCTCTCTCAGGCTGTCTCTCAAGACAGGGTCTCACTCTATAGCCCAGACTGGTCTCATACTCTCAGCAATCCTCCTGCCTCGGACTCTCAAATTCTGGGATCACAGGCACGTGTCACCACACCCCGACACCTGACTTCCCAGTCATCTTGTCTAGTGTGTGTTCTTCTCTAATGAGGATGTCTTCAGAGGCAACACAGAAACACTGGGGGACTGGCTTTTCAGGGCACACGTTTAGTTTAAGGCGGTACGACCAAGTATCCTGGACCAAGAGCTGGAGGGGATGAGGTGCTGAGTTTGGGACCTGCCTTGATCATTATCCCCTCTGTGTAGCCCAAGGAAGCTCCTTCCCCTTCTGCACCTCAGGGTCCTCATTTGTCCAATTCAGATCTGACGGATGCGACTCTTAAATCCCATTTCAGGGCGGTGCTGAGGACTCAGAGCTGAGTTCACAATGCCCTGCTAGGCTGCTCCAGCCTGGCCAGCTCCAGGAGCAGAAACTTCTGAGCCCTGGGCCTGAGTGCCCTACAGAGAAATCAGAGGGTGCTCTGGGAGTGGGGCTCCTCCACCCTCTGCCTTTGCACAGCCCTGCTGGTGCCCAGTCTCCCCCTCTTTGGGCCTCCCACTTCTGGGCTCCTCATCTGGAATGAAGAAGCTGGGCGGTGACCGGGAAGGCTCCTGCTGGCTCTGCCATTTGTTATTTCAGGATCTCTGGCTGTTTTCCTTCCTGCACTGCTGAAGTGGTGTCTGCCATGTGCCCCTGTGCACCCCAGATGGGGCCTCCACACGGATGGCTCCCCAATCCGGGCAGCAGGCCAGCCTGGCCAGCTCAATCCCACCGTTGCCCCTCACAGGGTAGTGGGAGGCAGAGAGGAAGGGGGGCTGCAGGAAGGGAGCTGCCGCGCCCTGAGCTATGTGGAGGCCTCTGCAAACCCCAAGTTTCCTGGCTGGGATTTTCCTCAGGAGACTTCTCGGCAGAGATGAGCTAAGAGAACAAGAACTTTACTGGACCAAGGGCCGAAGATTCCCAAAGATTCCCGCTCGACCCCTGGCTGCCAGCCCTGGATTCTACCCAGCCCAGGGGGAGAGCCTGGCCTGCTTGCCGAATAGAACAATGAAGAATCTGGAGCCTGACACCCTCTGCATTCGCCTGGTAGTCAGGACACCCTCACCTGCTGCTCTCCATCACAAACCCCTTCAGCACCACAGCACTAGCAATTTCCTGATCGTACCAAACCAAGTCCAGCTACCAGAGCTTTGCCTGGGTTGTCAGCTTGCCTGGGCCCTTCCCCCATCCCTCTGTAAATACTTCATTTTTCCTGACTCAGCATAAGGGTGATTCCCACCACTGCAGAACTGACCCTCCTGTCTCCTGCCACTCAGTGCCAGAGGCCGGCTCTAAGCAGAGCACATGCAGATCTGTGTGTCATATACGCGACCTTGGGGACCAGACTGAAGACAAAAGGAAAGGACTGCCTCATTTACCTTGTATGTGTGTGCGGTGTGTGGGTGGTGTATGTGCACACGTGTATGCAGGTGAGCATGTGGGCCTGCATGCCTGGGTGCACAGGTGAAGGTCAGAGAAGGGCACTGGGTGTCCTGCTCTATCACACTCTACCTTTTTTTCAATTTTATTTTTATTTTATGTGTATGAGTGTTTTGTGTGCATATATGTAAGTGCATCCATGTCATGCAATGACTGCAGAGATCAGAGAGGGCATCAGAGGCCCTGAAATTGGAGTTACAGATGATAGTTAACTACCATGTGGGTGCTGAGAACCAAACCTGGATCCTCTACAATAGCAGCCAGTGCTCTTAACCACTGAGCCAGCTCTCCAGCTCCGTCACTCTCTGCTTTATTCCTTTGAGACACGGTCTCTTACTGAACCTGGAGCCAGCAACCCCCAGTGATCCTCTTGTCTCTGCTTCCTGTGGTGCTGGGGTTACGGTATGAACACAACCACACCCAGCTTTTACGGAACTCAGGTCCTCGTGCAGGTGTTTTATCCACTGAGTGTTTATCCACTGAGCCATCTTTCTAGTCCCTCGTTTATTTTTGTATAAGTACCACCACCACAGGGTGTCCTTAGACACCTATGGAATGAATGAATGAGTTAATGAGTGAATGAATGAATGAATATTACCAAGGCTCCATGGGAACACAGAAAAGCACTCCAACTTTCAGAGCACACTGCCCAAGTTCAGGTCCCGGTACTTTTAGCTGTGTGATAATCAGACAAGTGACTAAGCTTCTCTGAGTCTCTGTTTCCCCCTCTGTCAAGTGGGATAACAAGGGGACTGAAACTCATCAAGCATTTAAGTGACTACCAAGGTATGCCATACATAGGAAGGGTTTCTCAGTAGTTATTATCGCCTAGTAGCTAGCTGCCTTGAAATTATCACCAAGCTGCCGAAGAGAACCACCTGGAGTGCTTTAAAACAAAACAAAACAAATACAACTAGAGATACTAGGTCTTCTCCTGAGACCTGTGGTCTTTATTGGGGAGGGGAGGCAGAGCCAGGCATCACCAGTAGAGTAAGCAGGAGGTTCACTCTGGGCTAGCTTACCAAGTGCAAATCCTGGTTCTGCCTCTTACTGATGGTAGAGCAGCCAGATGTAGCAAAAATTAATACATCACACTGGGCTGTGTTAGCATTTCAGACCACTGACGAGTAACTGGTTAGGTGAAGTACGGACCAGACACCACGAGGGCATCTTGCACTTTACCCAGCAATCCTGCTTACTCCACTCCTTGATACCTAGCAAGGTTTTTTTATGTGGGGATCATAGCAGCCAGGCTAGGGAAAGTGCTTACCACACTGCCTGCTGTGTCTGCTAACGCAGGCCATGCAGATGGACCTTGGAAACCACGCTAGCTAAAAGAAGCCAGAGAAGAAAGGTCGTATGCTCCAGAAGTCCATTTGTGAAAAGTGCCCAGAACTGGCAACTCCCCAGAGACAGAAAGTGGCTGGGGGAGAGTGGCCACTGCTCAGTCCAGGGCTCCTTACTGGGGTGACGGATGTGTTCTGGAATTAGACAGTGGGAATGGATAACAGCACTTTGAATGTCGTAAAGATCACTAGATTGCATGCTTTAACATGGGGATATAGTCAAACAGCAGTGTTTGCCTAGCAGGTGAGGCCCTCATCCAACTCCCCGTACTACAAATATTACATAAATAAATAATTTTTTAAGGTGGGGATATAGCTCAGTAGTAAAGTACTTGCTTGGCATGTGTAAGACCCTGGGTTCAATTCTCAGCAGAAAAGGAGAAAGAGCAAGAAAGAGAAGAGAGAGAGAAGGAAGAGGAGACAGAAGGAGAAAAAGATGGAGTTATGGGAGGAAAGAAAGAAAAAGGCTAAAATGGTGAATTTTATATGATGCAAATTTTATCACAACTTAAAAAAAATCTACCTAATAGCAACACAGGAGACTGCAATATGCAGGCGGGACTGAGCCTCTGAGTGCATCACTAACAAGTGTCTGATGGAGAAGCAGGTGGATGAGAGAAAGCAAAGGGCAGAGCAGAGGAAAGAGTCTGCTTTCTTCAAAACCAGACTTCAGACTGGGCCTGGTGGCTCATGTCTGCAATCCCAGCACATAAGTGGCTGAAGCCAGAGGATCACTGCAAAGCTAAGGCCAGCCTGGGCTACAAAGAACCTATCTCAAAAAGCCCAATAATAATAATAATCAAATAATAATAACAATCAAGCTCCGTTCCCCATTTGCTATCCTCTGAAGAGCAGAGGTCTTTCTGCCCTGGTACCAGGACTGTACAGACAGTTCTGGGTCTCTCTCCTACCAGCTGCCTCACCCACATTGCTGTAATTTTCTCTGTGTGAATGTGACCTCTTTACCCTACATCCTGATGTACTCATTTTTTTTAAGTGTCTGTTATGTGCTAGGTCTACGATGGATGCGTGGATTCTGTACCTCCTCAAACAACCCCATGAGAATTATAACCATCTCTGCCTAATACACGGGGAAACAGATTCTGAAAGGTTAAGCTATTTGCCTGAGGTCACACAGCGGACAGCAATTCAAAGCTGGGTCTACCTGATTTCGGTTACCAATTGCTCACCAAGATACTCAGCCAGGCAAATGCATCCTGTGGGTATCATAGGTTGATGATATTTCCAAGGACAGAGTCCTTCCCCTTCCAGATGTGGACCTTGTCTGGTCACCTTCATGACCTCAGAAACTGCTTTTGTACCCACAGGGGTTCTGTAAATATGGTTTAATGGATTACTTAATCTCAAGAGGGCATTCGAAGCTTATCACGTTATTTTCACGTTGACTGCTCACTCACCTGGGGAATTTCCAAGAGACTTACTATCCCAGACCTCACTCCTGGGAGACTCGGATTCTGATTCCATAGGGTCAAGGTGGAGCCTGAGCCATCTGACGCTCTTCAAAGCTCAGATCAGGTCTAAAACCAGCTGAGGAAAAGGAAGGAGCCTTCAGTCGCTCTTAGCAGCTCAGTCAGTGCAGTCCACCAGCATGCCTCTGGGAAGGCTTACTCATAACAACCCTGAGGCTTGCCCACACCCCTAGCTAGCTGTGTGTATGTGTGTTCTAGCTGAAATATTACACCCCCAAAGGAACTTAATCTGATCCAGGGTTGGGAATGTGGCTCAGCTGGTAGAGTGCTTGCCTAGCGTGCATGAAGCCCTGGGTTCAGTCCCCAGCACTGCGTAAACTAACCAAACATGCCTGAAATACCAGTACTTGACAGTTGGAGGCAAGGTCATCCTCAGCTACTTGGCAAGTTCAAGGCCAGATTAGGTTACATGAGACCCTGTCTCAACAAACAACAAGAGCTGAGGAGATGTTGGGGCGACCATGTAGTCAGTAAAGTGCCTGCTACACAAACATGAGAACCCAAGTTCAGACCTGGGGCACCAAGTAAAAACCAGGCACCCAGCACTATGAGGGTGGACACAGGCAGAGCCCTAGAGCTTGGTGGCCAGGTGGCCAGGTGGCCTCACCAAACAGATGAGCTTCGGTTCAGTGGGTGCTGTCAAGTTGACACACCTAGGAAGAAGGGGCCTCAGGTGGAGAACTGCCTCCATTGGACTGGCCTATGGGAATGTCTGTGAGGCATTTTCTTGATTGCTGAGTGATGTGGGAGGGCCCAGCTCACTGTGGGTGGTGTCACCCCAGGGCAGGAGGTCCTGGGTTGTATAAGACAGCAGACAGAGCAAAGGTCAGAGAAACAAGCCAGTAAGCAGCACTGCCCCATGGTTTCTGCGTCAGCTCCGGCCTCCAGGTTCCTGTCTGCTTAAGTTCCTGCCTTGACTTCCCTCAGTGATGGACTGTCACTTGGAAGAGTCAGATGCAGTAAAGCCTTTTCTCCCCAGCTTTCCTTTGGTTAGTGCTTTATCACAATAATGGAAACCAAACAAGAGTAAGAGACCCTGTCTCCAAAAATGAAAGGGAAGAGTGGAAAGACATCTGATGTTGACCTCCGGCCTCCACGTGCCATATGCGCACATCCACACTAACATTTACCACACCTACCGCATCTTACACACACACACTAAAAAGTAACAATCGAACTATATGATTAAATTGACTCTGAGGATACTTTATCCTCCCAAAGTTCCAGTTTCTACCTTGTCACTTCGGTAACCAGAAACAACTGGACATCAGGCAAGAAAGTAATTACTCAAGGCTGAAGTGTGTGGAGGAGGGGAGACCCAGAGACCAGGCTGAAGCAGACAACCTCAGGAAGACCCTCAGCCCTAGGCAGAGGCAGCTGGAGGCGGGAAGGGCTCCCACAGCAGGGGTGTCTCATTCATCTCTCCTCAAAGCAGTGGACAATCTTTTATAATCTGTCCACTTCTCTCCAACATGCAGGAAAAAAATATACTAAGCCTGTTCTCACACCCACCACTGACCTCTAATAGTACCCAAGCCAGGGGTGGTGTCTCTGTCTTTGCTTATTTTGCTAATGGGAACATTCTGACAGCTGCGGGAGCACCCTGACAGTTGAGGGAGCACCCTTGCAGCACAGTCTCCCACCTCTGAGGCCCTGCACTCTCCCGATGTCCTCTCATCCTCACTGGCAGCTCCTTCTGTCTTCTTCACTAACTCCTCTTCTGATGCATGCCTCCAGACCTCAGCTCCCCAGAGCGAGAGCCTGGGTCACTTCATCCCCCTCCTGGAGGTAATCTTGTCTATTTCCACACCCTGGATGGATCAAAGGAAATCATCCTCCACCTAGGGATCTTCTGGAGTACTGTGTTAGATAGACTCCCAGACACCCTATACATTGTTAAATCTATGCTAAGGACATTTGTCATTTTATGACCATCTGGCATCTGTGACTGAGGAGTTACTCATGACACAAGTTCTAGCAGGCCAGGCCTCCTATAAAATCTGAAAGCACCAAATCCTTGCTCTTCCAGGCTCCCCTACACCTAGGCTGTCAATCCAAGGCCTCACCGTAGACTCTGAACCAGGAGCAGAGATCATGGAAGGTCCATCGCAGTGCTGGCGGCAACCACAGTGACAGCGCCCAGGGGACACTGAGTGCACGGAGTAGTGTCCTGCCAACCTTGGCTCAGTGGTGCGGTTCTGACTGACATCCTGTCTGCTTGCTCAGCCCCAGTTTTCCAGTTCTGGAACTGCCAGGAACTACTTCTACTTAGCTTCCTTTTCGGTGAGTTCCAAGTCTGTTTAAAACAGCCCAGGTGGGCTAATGGGCTAATAGTAATGCCCAAGACACACCTACTCGAGCCCACTGGTCTGGACCAGGTGGTTCTCACATCGATGAGCATTGGAACCCCATCTCAGGGCTGACAGATCTCACCTGTGCATATCTCCCTTGCCCCTGCTGTTTGAGACAGGATCTTATTCTGAAGTCGAGGCTGGCTTTGAGCTTGCTCGTAGACCAGGCTGGCCTCAAACTGTGCTGATCCTCCTGGCTCCGCCTCTCCAGTGATGGGATTACTGGTGTAAGCTACCAAACGCAGTGTCCAGCTGCCTTCCTGATCTATCTGCTTGGCTGTTTCAGGACTCAAAAGTTGCATAAATGGAACTCGTGATCTTCTTTCAAACCTGCTCCCTCCGTTTTCCCTACTCTACCTGACATCCTTCAGTCAGAAACATGGGACTGGGATGGGGATGCAGCTCTGTGGCAGGGTGCTTGCCTAGCATGTGTGACACCCTGGTTCCATCTCCAGCTCCAAAAGAGGGGTTACGGACCATTCTTGACCACCCCCGATGAATCTTGACATTACCGCTTATAAAGACTTCTGCCACCTGCCCAGTTCCCTCCTTCTCAGCTAATTTAACACAGCGCCATCTCCTCCTGAAGCACTCCCAGTCTCTCCCACACTCCTCCACTCACTGCTAATATGACGTTCTCAATAACCGGATTATTTTGCTTACTTTCGTAAAATATAAAATAAAGGGCTGGAGAGATGGCTCAGTGGTTAAGAGCACAGACTGCTCTTGGAGAGGACCCAGGTTCAGTTCCCAGCACCCACATGGCAGCCAGGGGATTCTGTGCCCTCTTCTGGTCCGCAAGCATTTTACTCAAAGCATTCATACACATAAAATAAAAATTTTAAAAATAAAATAAAACTTCTTAAAGAAATAAAATAAAATTCAAAGTTACTGGCAGTATAGGTCATGGTAGCATAAGCCCAATGCTTAGGAGGTACAAATAGCAGGATCATGAGTTCAAGGCTAGCCTCAACTATGTAGGGGATTCAAGGCCAGCTTGGCCTATCTCAAAAAAGCAAAACAAAATAAAACAAAAGTTACTAGTAGTTCCTACAAGCTCGTGTGTGACCTAGACCTTGCCTAGCCTCCTAAACTCTCCTGGTGGTGCTCTTCTACCTTGCCCCACACTAGGCTTCTGTCCCTTCGGCTCTTTTCACTATCACATATATTTCTGGTTCTTTTCTGCCACAGGGTCTTTGCTTAAGCTGTTCTCTCCATCTGGAATAAGCCCATACCACTATCCTCTTTTTAGCTTTCTTTTATTTATTTGCTAGTCAACCAATAGTTTCCAGGTACCTACTGTGACTGTAGCACTATGGTAAATTAGAGGGGTTTGGGGGAACAGCTCATGGTAGAGTAAATGTTTAGCATGCATGATACCCTAAATTCAATCACCAGCCACAGAGAAAAATAGTTAAACCAGGGATACAAGATTCTAGTTTCATAGAAGTGAAATTCTATCAAGAAATTAAATTTTAATGTAATAATTTTATCTGTGGTATGTGCTTCAAAGGAGATCCAGATTACTACTTGGAGGTAAGTGAGCTGAGGTAAAAGCAGACAGACCAGTTGGAAGTTACTTTTGTGTCCTAGGGGAGAGCTGATGGCCCCGGACCAAGGAGTGATATGGAGACATGGGTCGACTGCCAAGATGCAGCAGGTAAAATGGATGGCTCTTGGTGACGAAAGGTGTGAGAGCCTTCCAGCTGGTGCAGCAGATCAGAAGGGGACCTGGAGGCTAGCCTGAGAAGCCGTGAGTGCAGTCCCAGTGATACCGCCTTGAGTTGCTGGACGTGAAGAGTCTGGGCTCTGTGTGAGTCACTGAGAGGCAGGTGACTGAAGCCATGGAGTAGGCTAGATAGTCTGGAGAGCAAAGCAGTGGGAAGAGAGGTGAGGACCCAGGGTCTATCCTGAAGGAAGGCCTGGACGAGGGGGATGATTCTCCTGCTACCTGATACCAGGTACAATTGCTGCTGGATTTGTTTACCTGCTCCCTATCTAACTTCTCCAGAAGAGTCTAAGCTCAGGGCAGAGACTGCATCTCCCTTGCTGAGCAATGTATTGGTCAGTACTACAAGCCCTGGAAGGCCTCTTCACCACTCCTTGGACAGCATGATTGGGTGGGGTATTTTTTGGTTTTGGTTTTGTCTTTTTGAAACAGGGTTTCCCTGTCTATCCTGGAGCAAGCTATCCTGGAGCTTGCTATGTAGACCAGGCTGGCCTTGAACTCACAGAAGTTCGCCTGCCTCTGCCTCAAGTGCTAGGCCCCAAGACTGGGTTTTTCATCCTCACTGCCTAGCAAAAGTTTGAATGCTTAACTGGCATTCAAGGCTCTCCAAGTCTTGGAGCATTCCAGTCCATCTTTTAAATTCTGGACACCTGAAATCTCCAAATGGGTTCATCCCTGCCTAGAAGAGTATGGAACTGATTTAGACAGTAGAATGGGCAGTGCCTCTCCCTGGAGCCCAGACTGTGCCAAATGAAGAGGAGCTATGTGGACACTCAGGAGAAGAATCTCCAAACCCTTCTCTGTCCTTCTCTGAGAAGTGCCCTCCTCCTACAGGGTAGAGTTCTGTGAGCATGTTTACCCAGCCTGAGTCTATCCCTCTGTGACCTCTGTTGATGAAACCAGGGGTGGAGATCTAGCTTCTGGAATCAGTCCAGAAGTTGTCAACCTCTGCCAGGAACTTGGAAGTGGGACATGAGACTGGCTGGGTTACCTTTAGACACTGGACCAGTAAAGTCATGTGACTGTGGGGGCTGAAGCTGTACTTTGGGGCCTGTATAATGAAGAGGAGGCAAAGGCATTAATCAAGTGCAGAGAGAGGCAGAGGGGAGACAACCTGGTCAAAGCAGCTGCCAGAGTTCCCAGCACGCCCCCTCCTCAACTCTCAGACCCCTGGACTAGCTGAGCTTCAATTCCAGGAGACGTCTCTGGTTCTTCAAACAAACTCCCCTTCCCCTGAAACAGGCTTGAAAGGGGAGACATTTTTGCAAATGATCTCCAGGGTTACATAATTTTTATATGAAAACAAACAGAGATACTAGGAGACAAATCATGAGAATAAAACTTTTTTTTTTTCAGTACTGGGAATCAGTACTAGGGTTTTTTTTTTTTTTTTTTTTTTTTTTTTTGCAGTACTGGGAATCAGTACTAGGGTTTTGCCCTGCTAGGCAAGTACTCTGCCACTGAGCTACATCCCCAGCCTAAGAATATTAGAACTTGAGAATGAAATCCTTAGCCAGGTAAGTGGCACACATCTGTCATTGTAGGCAGGAGAACAGAGAATTTGAAGCCAGCCTGGAGGTACCTATTCAACCTGTCTTTAAAAAATGAGAGAGAGAGAACGAGAGGGGGGATGGAATTCTTTCTAAATCAAGATTTAAGAAAACAAAATTCTGGGCTTGGTAGAGCACACCTGTGATCCCAACACTCCGGAGTCAGCCTGGGATAGACCCTGTCTCAACTCACACACACACACACACACACCACGGGGAAAAGGTACCTGACTCCATCAGAATTTCAATTGTGCATTATAAAACATGATACAGATTTAGACATTCTCTTTTTATTATTTTTTATTTTATGTGTATGCGTGTATTGCCTGCATCTATGTAAGTGTACCCATGTTGTACAGTAACCACAGAGGTCAGAAGAAGGCATCGGATTCCCTGAAGCTGGAGTCATGGACAAGTGTTGACTGTCATGGGGATACTGGGAACAGAACCCAGGTCCTCTTGGTGAACAATCAGTGCTCTTAACGGCTGAAACATCTCTCCAGCCCTGCAAACATTCTCTTAACCATTCTCCTCCTACTGGTCTTCTCTGACGATATACTCTGACAGTACTTACAACAATGACTTCTCCCAGAGCACAGGTCAAAATGGCCTACTGGGTTCCTGATATAGCTTTCTTTCCACAAGTCTCTGAATTCACTCATGTGTGTTCTCCACTTAACAGGAGTCATCTGGTATTCTACTTGGAAGCATCACTTCCTCCAGGAAGGCTCCCCAGTTGCCCTGGTCCTCAATGGCACTCTCTTGGTGTCTAACAGCGCTGACTGAATCTTTCTTTCTCTCTTTTATTTATTTATTTATTTATTTATTTATTTATTTATTTATAGGTGTACAAGTGTTTTGCTGGAACTTATATATATTTGTATATTTGTATATTTGTGTGTGTGTGTGTGTGTGTGTGTGTGAGTGTTTTCCCTGCATCTATATATGTACCACATGTGTGCAATGCCTGCAGAGATCAGACGGGAGCACTGGATCCCCTGAAACAACAGTTACAGATGGTGGTGAGCTGCTATGTAGGTGCTGGGAACTGAGCTTAGGCTCTCTGGAAGAGCAGCCATTGCTCTTAACCAGAGTCATCTCTCCAGCTCCCTAACTGAGCCTTTCACTGACACTCAGGACAGCTCCTGGCATTCCTACTTAGTATTCCTGCTTACTAAGGTGGGCTGCATGGACCAGTCAGCAAACCAAAGCAGCATCTTTATGTCCTTGATGCCTAGCACAGAAATGACATGGAGAAGTGCATAGAGCACAGCAGTCAGCCAGACCCACCAAGCAGCACAGAGCAGCTGTCTCACGCTCCCCGGATGATGGCTGTAGAGAAGCCCAGGACAAGAAGGGGATGTCCGATGCAGTGACATCTTAATGCTCTCCCACTCTGCACAGAGATTCACAATTAAAAACAGAAACTTTAGCAACTTTGTTGAAGTAAGCGGGGAGGGATTATGAGTGTGGTTTTTATGATGAAATAACTGAGGTTTAGAGAAGGTCCAGAGAGATGACAGGCAGGTGGACTTTGAGGGAGAAATGCCAATTGTCCCATTCCCTGGCTGTAGGTACTTGGACAGTGTCTTGCTGTCTCTATGTGTGTTAGTTTTCCAATTTTAAATGACAGAATTCCTAGCTGATTTCTCTCTTAAAGGGTCCTTCAGCCTTCGTGATTCTGGGCTCCTATGACCTGTCCAGGGTCC